>CAMPFS010000002.1:32500-1342042 GCA_946814055.1 Caenorhabditis sp. 36 PRJEB53466
AGAGAAATAGAAAGAGAGAGAGAGAGAGAGAGAGAGAGAGAGAGAGAGAGAGAGAGAGAGAGAGAGAAAGAGAGAGAAAGAAAGAGAGAGAAAGAAAGAGAGAGAAAAAAGAGAGAGAAAGAGAGAGAAAAATAATGAAAGAAAAAGAGAGAAATAGAAAGAGAGAGAGAAAAGAGAGAGAGAGAAAAAAAGAGTGAGAGAAAGAAAGAAAGAAAGAAAGAAAGAAAGAGAGAGAGAGAGAGAGAGAGAGAGAGAGAGAGAGAGAGAGAGAGAGTGAGACCGTTAAATGTTCTATTACCTCCACGGTCGGCTCCGCATCATCCATGTTGTTCGGATGTTCCTCGATGACGTAGACGTGAAGATTTTCCTGGAATTTGAAGAGTTCTCTTCCCGGTCCCCAGCTTCCCAGAGAATGACTCATCTCACATCCGATCTGCGTCTTCTATATGGAGTCGGAAGAGCGTAATGATGACAAAAATAACAGTCGGCCACCCCTTTTGATGTTCAAAAGTTTATTGGATGGTGCTGTAAACTTTGCGGCCATTGGGAGACGATGACCCAAATCGGAGGGTCCTTTGAAGATCTCGACTGCGTTTGAATATAGAAGGTCATTATAGATTTTTCCAAAATTATTGATTTGTTACTGTTTGAACGCAACACGACTATAGAAAACAAAAAACACAAAAACATTAAAAAAAAATTTAAATCAACAGTTACAGCTTAGTAATGTACTACAAAAATTGTAGAACTGGTCGAAATCTGTCAATAAACATTTTTCCAAATTAATTGAGCCATTAGCGCTGAAATCGAACACGACTATAGAAAACATGTAAACAAAAAAACATTTTTAAAAAATTTAAATCAACAGTTACAGCTTTGCGATCTATTACAAAGTTGTAGAACTCGTTGAGATCTATCACTTTGGATTTTTCCAAAATTATTGATTCCTTACCGTTTGAACGCAACACGTCTATAGAAAACAAAAAACACAAAAACATTTTTTAAAAATTTATACCAACAGTTACAGCTTAGCAACGTACTACAAAAATTGTAGAACTCAAGAAATCTGTCAATAAACATTTTTCCTAATTTATTGAGGCATTAGTGCTCAAACAGAACACGACTTAGAAAACATGTAAATAAAAAAACAATTTTAAAAAATTTAAATTAACAGTTACAGCTTTGTGATCTATTACAAAGTTGTAGAGCTCGTCGAGATCTATCATTTTGAATTTTTCCAAAATTATTGAATTATTACTGTTTGAATGCAACACGACTATAGAAAAACAACAAACACAAAAAAACATTTTTTTAAAAAAATTTCAAATCAACAGCTAGAGCTTTTGTGATCTATTACAAAGTTGTAGAGCTCGCCGAGATCTATCACTTTTAATTTTTTTCCCCAAAATTATTGAGCCATTAGTGTTCGAATCGCCGGCACGTCTGCAAAGTGGATCGATAACCGGAAAACACAAAAACATTTTTATCGTGCTTCATCCAACAGATACAGCTTTGTGATGTACTACAAAGTTGTAGAACTCGGCGAGTTACATCTGAAAACATTTTTTTCCAAATTATTGATCCATCATGAACCGGATGTCTTGGCCTGAAATGGTCCAAAACTTCAATTAAACTTTTCTCGAAAAAAAATCGGACAATTTTTTTTAATTTTTGATATGTTACTCACCAGATGGTCTACTTAATTATGCCGTAGAGCCTCAAATTTCGTGGGCATTTGTAAGAGCACCTCAAAAACGGCAACGTGGGGCAAGCGTGTTTAGCGTTGAGCTAAAATTCTGAAAAAATTTGTGTAGATACATCTTGACGGGGTCTACAAATTTGTTGTTGACGACAAACTCGTAGCTCGTACGTGTGACGTCATAGAAAATTTTGAAAGTTAAAAAAATTTTTATCTTCCATATTCGTTGGGAAACCTAGTCTGAAAAAAATTCACGTACTTCACCACCATGCCTAGTATATGCCCAAATTTTTTCAGAATAAACGTATAGATGGAAAAAAAGCTGCAGCGGGTCAAAATTTCAAACCGATATTGTCGGGTTGCGTGAAGTGGCAAAATTCCGGAAAAAATATGGGCGGATGCGCCTTCGTTGGCCACACCTACCATCGAAATCCGCTCGCTGACGGTTAAGTTTGAGCCGAGTTATGACGTTTTTTGTGATTTCCAGATTTGTCTGAAAATGAGCATAACTCCCGAGCCGAGCCCGATATCAAAAATCTGGCAAAGTGAAAAATCGGGAAATTTGACGAGCTTTCGAATGGTATATGATATGAGGGGTTTTGGAGTTTTACTTTTTTGTCCTAAGACCAAATGACGAAGGCTTACGCCTTCGCCGAAGCCTAAGCCTAAGCCTTCGCCGAAGCCTAAGCCTAAGCCTAAGCCTAAGCCTAAGCCTAAGCCTAAGCCTAAGCCTAAGCCTAAGCCTCTCTCTCTCTCTCTCTCTCTCTCTCTTTCTCTTTTTTCTGGCTTTGTCTCACTCTTTCAGAGTGAGACAAGGGTCACATTTGGTCTAACCCACATCTCAAAGCACCCCGAAACCACAAGGATCAAAGCACCAACGGTTTTGAAATTCTCAAAGCACTCCGAAACCACAAGGATTAAAGCACCAACACTTTTGAAATTCTCAAAGCACTCCGAAACCACAAGGATCAAAGCACCAACGGTTTTGAAATTCAGCTTCGCTCGCTGCGCTCGCTCGCAAGTCCAATTTTTTTGCCAAATCCGACCCTCTCCCACACGCGGACTTGTATATGCGCTTCTCTCTCTCTGTTCTGAAATAATGGGGTTATTCAGGCTGTGAAAAAATGATTGTTTCCCTTTTCTTTCGTTTTTTTTACGTCAAAAAATCCAACTTGTAAAAAAACTAAATAAACGGAAAACAAACATACGCTGAATAGCCCCATAATTCTAAAAAGCAAAATTGGAGCGGACTAAACGGAAAATGTACAAACCAGATGAAACAGTGAAGCCTCAGTTGCTGAACGGGTTTTTTTGAACGAACAACACCGTCAGCCTTGACTTCGGTCGTTGCAAATGGAAAATATGAAAGATATAAGGAGGGCACCGCACAGAAATGGCGCTCTGTTGAGAAACTCTTTTTGCAGTGCAAATTGAGCGACCTCGGGGCCGAGTTTGATAAGTTAGGCCACGTTTTCAGTGGAAAATTACTTTGCGGCCTCGAAATTCGGCCAGATTGCAAACAGCGCGCCCTTTCTGTCCGGTGCCCCTATAATACGCAAAAACGTGTGGGAGAGGGTCGGATTTGGCAAAAAAATTGGACTTGCGAGCGAGCGCAGCGAGCGAAGCTGAATTTCAAAACCGTTGGTGCTTTGATCCTTGTGGTTTCGGAGTGCTTTGAGAATTTCAAAAGTGTTGGTGCTTTAATCCTTGTGGTTTCGGAGTGCTTTGAGAATTTCAAAACCGTTGGTGCTTTGATCCTTGTGGTTTCGGGGTGCTTTGAGATGTGGGTTAGACCAAATGTGACCCTTGTCTCACTCTGAAAGAGTGAGACAAAGCCAGAAAAAAGAGAAAGAGAGAGAGAGAGAGAGAGAGAGAGTAAAAAAAGAAAAAAGAGAAAGAGAGAGAGAGAGAGAGAGAGAAAAAAAGAGAGAAAGAAAGAGAGAGAAAGAAAGAGAGAGAAAGAAAGAGAGAGAAAAAAAAGAGAGAGAAAGAGAGAGAAAAATAGAGAAAGAAAAAGAGAGAAATAGAAAGAGAGAGAGAGAGAGAAAGAGAGAGAGAGAGAGAGAGAGAGAGAGAGAGAGAGAAAGGAGAGAGAGAAAGAAAGAGAGAGAAAGAAAGAGAGAGAAAAAAAAGAGAGAGAAAGAGAGAGAAAAATAGAGAAAGAAAAAAAGAGAAATAGAAAGAGAGAGAGAGAAAGAGAGAGAGAGAAAAAAGAGTGAGAGAAAGAAAGAAAGAAAGAAAGAAAGAAAGAGAGAGAGAGAGAGAGAGAGAGAGAGAGAGAGAGAGAGAGAGAGAGTGAGACCGTTAAATGTTCTATTACCTCCACGGTCGGCTCCGCATCATCCATGTTGTTCGGATGTTCCTCGATGACGTAGACGTGAAGATTTTCCTGGAATTTTGAAGAGTTCTCTTCCCGGTCCCCAGCTTCCCAGAGAATGACTCATCTCACATCCGATCTGCGTCTTCTATATGGAGTCGGAAGAGCGTAATGATGACAAAAATAACAGTCGGCCACCCCTTTTGATGTTTAAAAGTTTATTGGATGGTGCTGTAAACTTTGTGGCTGACCCAAATCGGAGGGTCCTTTGAAGATCTCGACTGCGTTTGAATATAGAAGGTCATTATAGATTTTTCCAAAATTATTGATTTGTTACTGTTTGAACGCAACACGACTATAGAAAACAAAAAACACAAAAACATTTTTAAAAAAATTTAAATCAACAGTTACAGCTTAGCAATGTACTACAAAAATTGTAGAACTGGTCGAAATCTGTCAATAAACATTTTTCCAAATTTATTGAGCCATTAGCGCTGAAATCGAACACGACTATAGAAAACATGTAAACAAAAAAACATTTTTAAAAAATTTAAATCAACAGTTACAGCTTTGCGATCTATTACAAAGTTGTAGAACTCGTTGAGATCTATCACTTTGGATTTTTCCAAAAATTATTGATTCATTACCGTTTGAACGCAACACGTCTATAGAAAACAAAAAACACAAAAAAACATTTTTAAAAAATTTATACCAACAGTTACAGCTTAGCAATGTACTACAAAAATTGTAGAACTCAAGAAATCTGTCAATAAACATTTTTCAAAATTTATTGAGGCATTAGTGCTCAAACAGAACACGACTTAAAAAACATGTAAATAAAAAAACAATTTTAAAAAATTTAAATTAACAGTTACAGCTTTGTGATCTATTACAAAGTTGTAGAGCTCGTCGAGATCTATCATTTTGAATTTTTCCAAAATTATTGAATTATTACTGTTTGAATGCAACACGACTATAGAAAAACAACAAACACAAAAAAACATTTTTTTAAAAAAATTTCAAATCAACAGCTAGAGCTTTTGTGATCTATTACAAAGTTGTAGAGCTCGCCGAGATCTATCACTTTTAAATTTTTTTCCCAAAATTATTGAGCCATTAGTGTTCGAATCGCCGGCACGTCTGCAAAGTGGATCGATAACCGGAAAACACAAAAACATTTTTATCGTGCTTCATCCAACAGATACAGCTTTGTGATGTACTACAAAGTTGTAGAACTCGGCGAGTTACATCTGAAAACATTTTTTTCCAAATTATTGATCCATCATGAACCGGATGTCTTGGCCTGAAATGGTCCAAAACTTCAATTAAACTTTTCTCGAAAAAAAATCGGACAATTTTTTTTAATTTTTGATATGTTACTCACCAGATGGTCTACTTAATTATGCCGTAGAGCCTCAAATTTCGTGGGCATTTGTAAGAGCACCTCAAAAACGGCAACGTGGGGCAAGCGTGTTTAGCGTTGAGATAAAATTCTGAAAAAATTTGTGTAGATACATCTCGACGGGGTCTACAAATTTGTAGTTGACGACAAACGCGTAGCTCGTACGTGTGACGTCATAGAAAATTTTGAAAGTTAAAAAATTTTTTATCTTCCATATTCGTTGGGAAACCTAGTCTGAAAAAAATTGAGGTACTTCACCACCATGCCTAGTATACGCCCAAATTTTTTCAGAATAAACGTATAGATGGAAAAAAAGCTGCAGCGGGTCAAAATTTCAAACCGATATTGTCGGGTTGCGTGAAGTGGCAAAATTCCGGAAAAAATATGGGCGGATGCGCCTTTGTTGGCCACACCTACCATCGAAATCCGCTCGCTGACGGTTAAGTTTGAGCCGAGTTATGACGTTTTTTTGTGATTTCAGATTTGTCTGAAAAATGAGCATAACTCCCTGAGCCGAGCCCGATATCAAAAAAATCTGGCAAAGTGAAAAAAATCGGGAAATTTGACGAGCTTTCGAATGGTATATGATATGAGGGGTTTTGGAGTTTTACTTTTTTGTCCTAAGACCAAATGACGAAGGCTTACGCCTTCGCCGAAGCCTAAGCCTAAGCCTAAGCCTAAGCCTAAGCCTAAGCCTAAGCCTAAGCCTAAGCCTAAGCCTAAGCCTAAGCCTGCCTCAAGCCTAAGCCTAAGCCTAAGCCTAAGCCTAAGCCTAAGCCTAAGCCTAAGCCTAAGCCTAAGCCTAAGCCTAAGCCTAAGCCTAAGCCTAAGCCTAAGCCTAAGCCTAAGCCTAAGCCTAAGCCTAAGCCTAAGCCTAAGCCTAAGCCTAAGCCTAAGCCTAAGCCTAAGCCTAAGCCTAAGCCTAAGCCTAAGCCTAAGCCCTAAGCCTAAGCCTAAGCCTAAGCCTAAGCCTAAGCCTAAGCCTAAGCCTAAGCCTAAGCCTAAGCCTAAGCCTAAGCCTAAGCCTAAGCCTAAGCCTAAGCCTAAGCCTAAGCCTAAGCCTAAGCCTAAGCCTAAGCCTAAGCCTAAGCCTAAGCCTAAGCCTAAGCCTAAGCCTAAGCCTAAGCCTCAAGCCTAAGCCTAAGCCTAAGCCTAAGCCTAAGCCTAAGCCTAAGCCTAAGCCTAAGCCTAAGCCTAAGCCTAAGCCTAAGCCTGCCTCCAAGCCTAAGCCTAAGCCTAAGCCTAAGCCTAAGCCTAAGCCTAAGCCTAAGCCTAAGCCTAAGCCTAAGCCTCAAGCCTAAGCCTAAGCCTAAGCCTAAGCCTAAGCCTAAGCCTAAGCCTAAGCCTAAGCCTAAGCCTCCAAGCCTAAGCCTAAGCCTAAGCCTAAGCCTAAGCCTAAGCCTAAGCCTAAGCCTAAGCCTAAGCCTAAGCCTAAGCCTAAGCCTAAGCCTAAGCCTAAGCCTAAGCCTAAGCCTAAGCCTAAGCCTAAGCCTAAGCCTAAGCCTAAGCCTAAGCCTGCTTCCAAGCCTAAGCCTAAGCCTAAGCCTAAGCCTAAGCCTAAGCCTAAGCCTAAGCCTAAGCCTAAGCCTAAGCCTAAGCCTAAGCCTAAGCCTAAGCCTAAGCCTAAGCCTAAGCCTAAGCCTAAGCCTAAGCCTCCAAGCCTAAGCCTAAGCCTAAGCCTAAGCCTAAGCCTAAGCCTAAGCCTAAGCCTAAGCCTAAGCCTAAGCCTAAGCCTAAGCCTAAGCCTAAGCCTCCAAGCCTAAGCCTAAGCCTAAGCCTAAGCCTAAGCCTAAGCCTAAGCCTAAGCCTAAGCCTAAGCCTCCAAGCCTAAGCCTAAGCCTAAGCCTAAGCCTAAGCCTCCAAGCCTAAGCCTAAGCCTAAGCCCTAAGCCTAAGCCTAAGCCTAAGCCTAAGCCTAAGCCTCCAAGCCTAAGCCTAAGCCTAAGCCTAAGCCTAAGCCTAAGCCTAAGCCTCAAGCCTAAGCCTAAGCCTAAGCCTAAGCCTAAGCCTAAGCCTAAGCCTCAAGCCTAAGCCTAAGCCTAAGCCTAAGCCTAAGCCTAAGCCTAAGCCTAAGCTCCAAGCCTAAGCCTAAGCCTAAGCCTAAGCCTAAGCCTAAGCCTAAGCCTAAGCCTAAGCCTAAGCCTAAGCCTAAGCCTAACCTAAGCCTAAGCCTAAGCCTAACCTAAGCCTAACCTAAGCCTAAGCCTAAGCCTAAGCCTAAGCCTAACCTAAGCCTAAGCCTAAGCCTAACCTAAGCCTAAGCCTAAGCCTAACCTAAGCCTAACCTAAGCCTAACCTAAGCCTAAGCCTAAGCCTCCAAGCCTAAGCCTAAGCCTAAGCCTAACCTAAGCCTAAGCCTAAGCCTAACCTAAGCCTAACCTAAGCCTAACCTAAGCCTAACCTAAGCCTAACCTAAGCCTAAGCCTAAGCCTAACCTAAGCCTAACCTAAGCCTAACCTAAGCCTAACCTAAGCCTAACCTAAGCCTAACCTAAGCCTAACCTAAGCCTAACCTAAGCCTAACCTAAGCCTAACCTAAGCCTAACCTAAGCCTAACCTAAGCCTAACCTAAGCCTAACCTAAGCCTAACCTAAGCCTAACCTAAGCCTAACCTAAGCCTAACCTAAGCCTAACCTAAGCCTAACCTAAGCCTAACCTAAGCCTAACCTAAGCCTAACCTAAGCCTAACCTAAGCCTAACCTAAGCCTAACCTAAGCCTAACCTAAGCCTAACCTAAGCCTAACCTAAGCCTAACCTAAGCCTAACCTAAGCCTAACCTAAGCCTAACCTAAGCCTAACCTAAGCCTAACCTAAGCCTAAGCCTAAGCCTAACCTAAGCCTAACCTAAGCCTAACCTAAGCCTAACCTAAGCCTAACCTAAGCCTCAACCTAAGCCTAACCTAAGCCTAACCTAAGCCTAACCTAAGCCTAACCTAAGCCTAACCTAAGCCTAACCTAAGCCTAACCTAAGCCTAACCTAAGCCTAACCTAAGCCTAACCTAAGCCTAACCTAAGCCTAACCTAAGCCTAACCTAAGCCTAACCTAAGCCTAACCTAAGCCTAACCTAAGCCTAACCTAAGCCTAACCTAAGCCTAACCTAAGCCTAACCTAAGCCTAACCTAAGCCTAACCTAAGCCTAACCTAAGCCTCCAACCTAAGCCTAACCTAAGCCTAACCTAAGCCTAACCTAAGCCTAACCTAAGCCTAACCTAAGCCTAACCTAAGCCTAACCTAAGCCTAACCTAAGCCTAACCTAAGCCTAACCTAAGCCTAACCTAAGCCTAACCTAAGCCTAACCTAAGCCTAACCTAAGCCTAACCTAAGCCTAACCTAAGCCTAACCTAAGCCTAACCTAAGCCTAACCTAAGCCTAACCTAAGCCTAACCTAAGCCTAACCTAAGCCTAACCTAAGCCTAACCTAAGCCTAACCTAAGCCTAACCTAAGCCTAACCTAAGCCTCAACCTAAGCCTAACCTAAGCCTAACCTAAGCCTAACCTAAGCCTAACCTAAGCCTAACCTAAGCCTAACCTAAGCCTAACCTAAGCCTAACCTAAGCCTAACCTAAGCCTAACCTAAGCCTAACCTAAGCCTAACCTAAGCCTAACCTAAGCCTAACCTAAGCCTAACCTAAGCCTAACCTAAGCCTAACCTAAGCCTCCAACCTAAGCCTAACCTAAGCCTAACCTAAGCCTAACCTAAGCCTAACCTAAGCCTAACCTAAGCCTAACCTAAGCCTAACCTAAGCCTAACCTAAGCCTAACCTAAGCCTAACCTAAGCCTAACCTAAGCCTAACCTAAGCCTAACCTAAGCCTAACCTAAGCCTAACCTAAGCCTAACCTAAGCCTAACCTAAGCCTAACCTAAGCTTGTGTCACAACTCACGAATACCGTACTTACGGAAGAGATCCAATGAGATCGGCACTCGGATCAGACGGATCAAGGAGTGGACCAAGTGAACGGCGTTCTCCAAGTTGACCGCGTACCTGTGAACTTTCCGTTTTTTTACTTCAGAAGCGTCCTTGGATAATTTCGGAATGATCGACACGGATCCAGAGTACATGCAACTGGATTCCGGGTAGTCCCACGTGGCATAGTACTCGCACGAATTGATAGAAGAAGAAGTAGTAAACCCAGTGGAAGACATAGTTGTTGACGTTGCGTTGCAGGCAAACTGAATGACTAACGAGCAATGGTCCTTATATAGTTTTCCAGAGAGTATACGGTTCGCTCAGTGGGCGGAGTGGCCCTAAAAATCTAGTGCATACGTGAAGTTGTTCAACAAGAGGCATAGATGCGGCTCATTTTGCTCCTGGCAAGAGGCCCTGTGGGATAGTACTGTAGAAAAAGACAACAACAACAACTTTGATTATAGAAATACAATACGAAACTCCTTCCAAAGATCTCCAGATTGCAATTGACCGTATTTCTGAATAACCCAAGAATCACAAGCTGTCTCTTAATCTCTCTAAATCAGTTTGTATATCAATAGGTCGAAATCCCGCAATAACCAAATATTATATCAACACATTCATCTGAGATGAAAACACCACCTACCTTCGGCATTGACGTTGCGGATACTCCCAATTCTGAGACCTGATCCAGCTAACGTCATCACAAGAAGATTTGCTTGAATTGCGAATTGTGATAAAATCGGAGCGTTCTTGCGAGCAAGCAAAATGGACAAATCGGTCATACTAAGTGAGCAGACTCCCGTTTCTATTGTTCCACCTTTCTCCCGATTCCAATTTTTCATAAGAGCACTGCAAAAAAAACCCGGTGATATATGCTCATCTATCACCACAATATGTAGACAAACGGGGGCAACCTTATGACTGTCCAGAAATTTCGTGATTCAGCTGTTGGTGCTTTACATCTGCTCAAGCCAACAGCCCCCACAAAAGTCAGAAAAGCGAGAAGACCGCGAGCGACGGTTAGAAGCGTCGAGTTTTCTTTCTTTAACGCTCGATCTTAAATTTCATCTCAGATGAAACAAAAAGTGAGTGTTAACCTCTCACCGATATTGCTTTCGCAGTTGACCAGTTTTCTGATGGAAGGGCGAGCGAGTGGGATTTTCTCGTACCAGTTCATAAAATGAGAAATTGTCTCGACTTTTTCATCTACGGTTTTCCGGGTAAATTCGTCGAAAATATCCGAAACGGAGTAAGATTTGAAATCGAATTTCCGGCAGTATGCTATAAAGAACAGAGCTGATGCGGCCGATTTACGGAGCACGGAAGTAGATACACCAGTGAATCTTGCTTTTCGTGCAGTCAAGTTTCGTCCTTTCTGATAGAGCGTTGCGGAAGTAGGCCTCAAAATCGGAGAACTCCTGAAATTCAGATGTATTGGATTGTTAAAATTCCAGGTTCCGGTGGTTTTTACAGGCATGAACTCTGTTTCAATTCCTTCTTGGTTCAGAGACGAACGGTTTGAAAGAGATCCTTGGAAAGCGGTCAGAAATATCTGAAAAAGGCGTGTTAAGAGTATGAACTGCTGTCGAACACGACTATAGAAAACATGTAAACAAAAAAACATTTTTAAAAAATTTAAATCAACAGTTACAGCTTTGCGATCTATTACAAAGTTGTAGAACTCGTTGAGAAGTATCACTTTAGATTTTTCCAAAATTATTGATTCATTACCGTTTGAACGCAACACGTCTATAGAAAACAAAAAACACAAAAACATTTTTAAAAAATTGATACCAACAGTTACAGCTTAGCAATGTACTACAAAAATTGTAGAACTCAAGAAATCTGTCAATAAACATTTTTCAAAATTTATTGAGGCAATAGTGCTCAAACAGAACACGACTTAAAAAAACATGTAAATAAAAAAACATTTTTTTAAAAAAATTTAAATCAACAGTTACAGCTTTGTGATCTATTACAAAGTTGTAGAGCTCGTCGAGATCTATCATTTTGAATTTTTCCAAAATTATTGATTGATTACTGTTTGAACGCTACACGACTATAGAAAACAAAAAACACAAAAAAACATTTTTTAAAAATTTAAATCAACAGTTAGAGCTTTGTGATCCATTACAAAGTTGTAGAGCTCGTCGAGATCTATCACTTTTAATTTTTCCAAAATTATTGAGCCATTAGTGTCCGAATCGCCAGCACGTCTGCAAAGTGGATCGATAACCGGAAAACACAAAAACATTTTTATCGTGCTTCATCCAACAGATACAGCTTTGTGATGTACTACAAAGTTGCAGAACTCGGCGAGTTACACCTGAAAACATTTTTTTCCAAATTATTGATCCATCATGAACCGGATGTCTTGGCCTGAAATGGTCCAAAACTTCAATTAAACTTTTCTCGAAAAAAAATCGGACAATTTTTTTTATTTTTTGATATGTTACTCACCAGATGGTCTACTTAATTATGCCGTAGACCCTCAAATTTCGTGGGCATTTGTAAGAGCACCTCAAAAACGGCAACGTGGGGCAAGCGTGTTTAGCGTTGAGCTAAAATTCTGAAAAAATTTGTGTAGATACATCTCGACAGGGTCTACAAATTTGTAGTTGACGACAAACGCGTAGCTCGTACGTGTGACGTCATAGAAAATTTTGAAAGTTAAAAAAATTTTTTTCTTTCATATTCGTTGGGAAACCTAGTCTGAAAAAAATTCACGTACTTCATCACCATGCCTAGTATACGCCCAAATTTTTTCAGAAAAAACGTATAGATGGAAAAAAAGCTGCAGCGGGTCAAAATTTCAAACCGATATTGTCGGGTCGCGTGAAGTGGCAAAATTCCGGAAAAAATATGGGCGGATGCGCCTTCGTTGGCCACACCTACCATCGAAATCCGCTCGCTGACGGTTAAGTTTGAGCCGAGTTATGACGTTTTTTGTGATTTCCAGATTTGTCTGAAAATGAGCATAACTCCCGAGCCGAGCCCGATATCAAAAATCTGGCAAAGTGAAAAATCGTGAAATTTGACGAGCTTTCGAATGGTATATGATATGAGGGGTTTTGGAGTTTTACTTTTTGAAGCTAAGACCAAATGACGAAGGCTTACGCCTTCGCCGAAGCCTAAGCCTAAGCCTAAGCCTAAGCCTAAGCCTAAGCCTAAGCCTAAGCCTAAGCCTAAGCCTAAGCCTAAGCCTAAGCCTCCAAGCCTAAGCCTAAGCCTAAGCCTAAGCCTAAGCCTAAGCCTAAGCCTGCCTAAGCCTAAGCCTAAGCCTAAGCCTAAGCCTAACCTAAGCCTAACCTAAGCCTAACCTAAGCCTAACCTAAGCCTAACCTAAGCCTAACCTAAGCCTAACCTAAGCCTAACCTAAGCCTAACCTAAGCCTAACCTAAGCCTAACCTAAGCCTAACCTAAGCCTAACCTAAGCCTAACCTAAGCCTAACCTAAGCCTAACCTAAGCCTAACCTAAGCCTAACCTAAGCCTAACCTAAGCCTAACCTAAGCCTAACCTAAGCCTAACCTAAGCCTAACCTAAGCCTAACCTAAGCCTAACCTAAGCCTAACCTAAGCCTAACCTAAGCCTAACCTAAGCCTAACCTAAGCCTAACCTAAGCCTAACCTAAGCCTAACCTAAGCCTAACCTAAGCCTAACCTAAGCCTAACCTAAGCCTAACCTAAGCCTAACCTAAGCCTAACCTAAGCCTAACCTAAGCCTCAACCTAAGCCTAACCTAAGCCTAACCTAAGCCTAACCTAAGCCTAACCTAAGCCTAACCTAAGCCTAACCTAAGCCTAACCTAAGCCTAACCTAAGCCTAACCTAAGCCTAACCTAAGCCTAACCTAAGCCTAACCTAAGCCTAACCTAAGCCTAACCTAAGCCTAACCTAAGCCTAACCTAAGCCTAACCTAAGCCTAACCTAAGCCTAACCTAAGCCTAACCTAAGCCTAACCTAAGCCTAACCTAAGCCTCAACCTAAGCCTAACCTAAGCCTAACCTAAGCCTAACCTAAGCCTAACCTAAGCCTAACCTAAGCCTAACCTAAGCCTAACCTAAGCCTAACCTAAGCCTAACCTAAGCCTAACCTAAGCCTAACCTAAGCCTAACCTAAGCCTAACCTAAGCCTAACCTAAGCCTAACCTAAGCCTAACCTAAGCCTAACCTAAGCCTAACCTAAGCCTAACCTAAGCCTAACCTAAGCCTAACCTAAGCCTCAACCTAAGCCTAACCTAAGCCTAACCTAAGCCTCAACCTAAGCCTAACCTAAGCCTCCAACCTAAGCCTAACCTAAGCCTAACCTAAGCCTAACCTAAGCCTAACCTAAGCCTAACCTAAGCCTCAACCTAAGCCTAACCTAAGCCTAACCTAAGCCTAACCTAAGCCTAACCTAAGCCTCAACCTAAGCCTAACCTAAGCCTCAACCTAAGCCTCAACCTAAGCCTAACCTAAGCCTAACCTAAGCCTAACCTAAGCCTCAACCTAAGCCTAACCTAAGCCTCAACCTAAGCCTCAACCTAAGCCTAACCTAAGCCTAACCTAAGCCTAACCTAAGCCTAACCTAAGCCTAACCTAAGCCTAACCTAAGCCTAACCTAAGCCTCCAACCTAAGCCTAACCTAAGCCTAACCTAAGCCTAACCTAAGCCTAACCTAAGCCTAACCTAAGCCTAACCTAAGCCTAACCTAAGCTCCAACCTAAGCCTAACCTAAGCCTAACCTAAGCCTAACCTAAGCCTAACCTAAGCCTAACCTAAGCCTAACCTAAGCCTAACCTAAGCCTAACCTAAGCCTAACCTAAGCCTAACCTAAGCCTAACCTAAGCCTAACCTAAGCCTAACCTAAGCCTAACCTAAGCCTAACCTAAGCCTAACCTAAGCCTAACCTAAGCCTAACCTAAGCCTAACCTAAGCCTAACCTAAGCCTAACCTAAGCCTAACCTAAGCCTAACCTAAGCCTAACCTAAGCCTAACCTAAGCCTAACCTAAGCCTAACCTAAGCCTAACCTAAGCCTAACCTAAGCCTAACCTAAGCCTAACCTAAGCCTAACCTAAGCCTAACCTAAGCCTAACCTAAGCCTAACCTAAGCCTAACCTAAGCCTAACCTAAGCCTAACCTAAGCCTAACCTAAGCCTAACCTAAGCCTAACCTAAGCCTAACCTAAGCCTAACCTAAGCCTAACCTAAGCCTAACCTAAGCCTAACCTAAGCCTAACCTAAGCCTAACCTAAGCCTAACCTAAGCCTAACCTAAGCCTCAACCTAAGCCTAACCTAAGCCTAACCTAAGCCTAACCTAAGCCTAACCTAAGCCTAACCTAAGCCTAACCTAAGCCTAACCTAAGCCTAACCTAAGCCTAACCTAAGCCTAACCTAAGCCTAACCTAAGCCTAACCTAAGCCTAACCTAAGCCTAACCTAAGCCTAACCTAAGCCTAACCTAAGCCTAACCTAAGCCTCAACCTAAGCCTAACCTAAGCCTAACCTAAGCCTAACCTAAGCCTAACCTAAGCCTAACCTAAGCCTAACCTAAGCCTAACCTAAGCCTAACCTAAGCCTAACCTAAGCCTAACCTAAGCCTAACCTAAGCCTAACCTAAGCCTAACCTAAGCCTAACCTAAGCCTAACCTAAGCCTAACCTAAGCCTAACCTAAGCCTAACCTAAGCCTAACCTAAGCCTAACCTAAGCCTAACCTAAGCCTAACCTAAGCCTAACCTAAGCTTCCAACCTAAGCCTAACCTAAGCCTAACCTAAGCCTAACCTAAGCCTAACCTAAGCCTAACCTAAGCCTAACCTAAGCCTAACCTAAGCCTAACCTAAGCCTAACCTAAGCCTAACCTAAGCCTAACCTAAGCCTAACCTAAGCCTAACCTAAGCCTAACCTAAGCCTAACCTAAGCCTCAACCTAAGCCTAACCTAAGCCTAACCTAAGCCTAACCTAAGCCTAACCTAAGCCTAACCTAAGCCTAACCTAAGCCTAACCTAAGCCTAACCTAAGCCTAACCTAAGCCTAACCTAAGCCTAACCTAAGCCTAACCTAAGCCTAACCTAAGCCTAACCTAAGCCTAACCTAAGCCTAACCTAAGCCTAACCTAAGCCTAACCTAAGCCTAACCTAAGCCTAACCTAAGCCTAACCTAAGCCTAACCTAAGCCTAACCTAAGCCTAACCTAAGCCTAACCTAAGCTTGTGTCACAACTCACGAATACCGTACTTACGGAAGAGATCCAATGAGATCGGCACTCGGATCAGACGGATCAAGGAGTGGACCAAGTGAACGGCGTTCTCCAAGTTGACCGCGTACCTGTGAACTTTCCGTTTTTTTACTTCAGAAGCGTCCTTGGATAATTTCGGAATGATCGACACGGATCCAGAGTACATGCAACTGGATTCCGGGTAGTCCCACGTGGCATAGTACTCGCACGAATTGATAGAAGAAGAAGTAGTAAACCCAGTGGAAGACATAGTTGTTGACGTTGCGTTGCAGGCAAACTGAATGACTAACGAGCAATGGTCCTTATATAGTTTTCCAGAGAGTATACGGTTCGCTCAGTGGGCGGAGTGGCCCTAAAAATCTAGTGCATACGTGAAGTTGTTCAACAAGAGGCATAGATGCGGCTCATTTTGCTCCTGGCAAGAGGCCCTGTGGGATAGTACTGTAGAAAAAGACAACAACAACAACTTTGATTATAGAAATACAATACGAAACTCCTTCCAAAGATCTCCAGATTGCAATTGACCGTATTTCTGAATAACCCAAGAATCACAAGCTGTCTCTTAATCTCTCTAAATCAGTTTGTATATCAATAGGTCGAAATCCCGCAATAACCAAATATTATATCAACACATTCATCTGAGATGAAAACACCACCTACCTTCGGCATTGACGTTGCGGATACTCCCAATTCTGAGACCTGATCCAGCTAACGTCATCACAAGAAGATTTGCTTGAATTGCGAATTGTGATAAAATCGGAGCGTTCTTGCGAGCAAGCAAAATGGACAAATCGGTCATACTAAGTGAGCAGACTCCCGTTTCTATTGTTCCACCTTTCTCCCGATTCCAATTTTTCATAAGAGCACTGCAAAAAAAACCCGGTGATATATGCTCATCTATCACCACAATATGTAGACAAACGGGGGCAACCTTATGACTGTCCAGAAATTTCGTGATTCAGCTGTTGGTGCTTTACATCTGCTCAAGCCAACAGCCCCCACAAAAGTCAGAAAAGCGAGAAGACCGCGAGCGACGGTTAGAAGCGTCGAGTTTTCTTTCTTTAACGCTCGATCTTAAATTTCATCTCAGATGAAACAAAAAGTGAGTGTTAACCTCTCACCGATATTGCTTTCGCAGTTGACCAGTTTTCTGATGGAAGGGCGAGCGAGTGGGATTTTCTCGTACCAGTTCATAAAATGAGAAATTGTCTCGACTTTTTCATCTACGGTTTTCCGGGTGAATTCGTCGAAAATATCCGAAACGGAGTAAGATTTGAAATCGAATTTCCGGCAGTATGCTATAAAGAACAGAGCTGATGCGGCCGATTTACGGAGCACGGAAGTAGATACACCAGTGAATCTTGCTTTTCGTGCAGTCAAGTTTCGTCCTTCTGATAGAGCGTTGCGGAAGTAGGCCTCAAAATCGGAGAACTCCTGAAATTCAGATGTATTGGATTGTTAAAATTCCAGGTTCCGGTGGTTTTTACAGGCATGAACTCTGTTTCAATTCCTTCTTGGTTCAGAGACGAACGGTTTGAAAGAGATCCTTGGAAAGCGGTCAGAAATATCTGAAAAACGAGTAGGCGTGTTAAGAGTATGATGAACTGCTGTCATAAAACACCACTATAGAAAACATGTAAACAAAAAAACATTTTTTTAAAAAAACTTAAATCAACAGTTACAGCTTTGCGATCTATTACAAAGTTGTAGAACTCGTTGAGAAGTATCACTTTAGATTTTTCCAAAATTATTGATTCATTACCGTTTGAACGCAACACGTCTATAGAAAACAAAAAACACAAAAACATTTTTAAAAAATTGATACCAACAGTTACAGCTTAGCAATGTACTACAAAAATTGTAGAACTCAAGAAATCTGTCAATAAACATTTTTCAAAATTTATTGAGGCAATAGTGCTCAAACAGAACACGACTTAAAAAACATGTAAATAAAAAAACATTTTTAAAAAATTTAAATCAACAGTTACAGCTTTGTGATCTATTACAAAGTTGTAGAGCTCGTCGAGATCTATCATTTTGAATTTTTCCAAAATTATTGATTAATTACTGTTTGAACGCTACACGACTATAGAAAACAAAAAACACAAAAACATTTTTTAAAAATTTAAATCAACAGTTAGAGCTTTGTGATCTATTACAAAGTTGTAGAGCTCGTCGAGATCTATCACTTTTTAATTTTTTTCCAAAATTATTGAGCCATTAGTGTCCGAATCGCCAGCACGTCTGCAAAGTGGATCGATAACCGGAAAAACACAAAAAAACATTTTTTTATCGTGCTTCATCCAACAGATACAGCTTTGTGATGTACTACAAAGTTGCAGAACTCGGCGAGTTACACCTGAAAACATTTTTTTCCAAATTATTGATCCATCATGAACCGGATGTCTTGGCCTGAAATGGTCCAAAACTTCAATTAAACTTTTCTCGAAAAAAAATCGGACAATTTTTTTTATTTTTTGATATGTTACTCACCAGATGGTCTACTTAATTATGCCGTAGAGCCTCAAATTTCGTGGGCATTTGTAAGAGCACCTCAAAAACGGCAACGTGGGGCAAGCGTGTTTAGCGTTGAGCTAAAATTCTGAAAAAATTTGTGTAGATACATCTCGACGGGGTCTACAAATTTGTAGTTGACGACAAACGCGTAGCTCGTACGTGTGACGTCATAGAAAATTTTGAAAGTTAAAAAAATTTTTTTTTCTTTTCATATTCGTTGGGAAACCTAGTCTGAAAAAAATTCACGTACTTCATCACCATGCCTAGTATACGCCCAAATTTTTTCAGAAAAAACGTATAGATGGAAAAAAAGCTGCAGCGGGTCAAAAATTTCAAACCGTTATTGTCGGGTCGCGTGAAGTGGCAAAATTCCGGAAAAAATATGGGCGGATGCGCCTTCGTTGGCCACACCTACCATCGAAATCCGCTCGCTGACGGTTAAGTTTGAGCCGAGTTATGACGTTTTTTGTGATTTCCAGATTTGTCTGAAAATGAGCATAACTCCCGAGCCGAGCCCGATATCAAAAATCTGGCAAAGTGAAAAATCGTGAAATTTGACGAGCTTTCGAATGGTATATGATATGAGGGGTTTTGGAGTTTTACTTTTTGAAGCTAAGACCAAATGACGAAGGCTTACGCCTTCGCCGAAGCCTAAGCCTAGGTTTGGAGACATGACCCTCTCTAGCTCATACCAAATACGCAGGCTGCGCCTGCGCCTGCGCCTAAGCCTAAGCCTTTCCTAATTAGATGTGAAAATCTTCTGATTAGATGCCAAAATTTCCTAATTAGATCCATGTTCCCCATGTTCCACAGTCGGCTTTTTCGTGTATATTGACAATGTAAAGGACAAAACATTCATGTCGAGTGCTGACGGGAAGCATTTTAAAAAGACAATGAAACGAGTGAGGGAAATTGAAATTTTTCCGTTGTAGCGCCGGATTCCGTTGTAGCGCCGGATAGCACCTAAGCACTCGTATTCTCGTCCTTTTTCTGCTTCTGCATGCGATGACGGGCGTGACTGCTGGAAAAGTAGATTGGAACGTTGTTTTCCGCATCGACTCACAAGCAGTAATCCAAGTGATGCTGGAAGAGCAGCGCCACAGTGATCGCCACCTTTTCTCTGTCGCATCCGTGAATTTCGATCGCTCCACTGAGTACGGCAACATTTCATAGCATACTATCTCAGATATAATTTATACCGATTGGAGGGTTAATGAATCGACTCGGAAGGGAAACTTGTGGTTTTTGTGGTTTCGTGCTGACAGAGAAGTTGTGGCGTAAGTTGTCCGGAATCATCTGAAAGAAATACCGTTTTGGTGTATTCGTCGTATATTCTTACCTCGGTCAGCCATTTGTTGGCGACGATCTGAACAATATGCTTCAATGAGCCTGTTTGAGCTGGAATTTCGGAAAAAATAGCGTTCACCGAAATTTCGCCTGCAATATTTATTGCTTTGTAAAGTCTTACTTGGATCTTCTCACTTGTACAATCCAAGTTTCCAACCAGAGTTTCTGGCTCCTCTAGAAACTTAGATGGTTCCAGTGTTGCCTTCATCGAAGAAGTTTCCTTTTCATTCTGCAAAAATTGAAAGAGAATTGTTCTAAAAATTAAGGCCAGCAAACGAGTGAGCATGATTAATGTTATGCGCAGAAGAATTGTCAATGGTGCGCACTTGCAACACTAAACACACACGTGGATATTCTCAGTTGAATAAAAATGCAATAAACAACAGAAAACGAGGAGAACATTTCAAAAATTGAGAAAAAAAAGTTGTTCCGCGGTGCGCAGAGATTCCATCATTTCTAATTAGATTGCATCATTTCTAATTAGATCCCAAAGACTCCTAATTAGATGTGAAAAGTCCAACTTCTAATTAGATTCGAATTTCTGTTTTCACATCTAATTAGATTCAAATTAAACCTGAAAAACTTCTAAATAGATCTAAAAATCATGCTTTCTTGAATTAGATGTGAATGAGTTCTAATTAAATCGCAATCCATTTACCAGAGGTTTTAATGTAGTCTTTAACAGCGAGTGACACTTTATAGCTCCCATAAATATTGCTCCTGTCCTCTTTCATCTGAGATGTCCACACACTTTATTTCCGTTTCACCTGAAATTTAATATTTTAAAAATTTAAAGGCGCAGCGAGCGCCGCGTTATCGTGTCGAGACCCGGTAGTACTGTAACTTAATTCCAAAAATTGGGCCTAAAAAGTGAGAAGCTCAGACGGTCCTCATACTGTACAGTCAGACATTACTTTCGGGTTCTCATATTTTTCTTACTTCTATTTCGTATTTCTCATCCCAGATGAAAATATTTTTGTGATCTCAAGATTTTCATCTCAGATGAAAATTACTCAGGTGTTCAAGATTTTCATCTGAGAGGAAAAAATTTAAAAATTTAAAGGCGCACCGAGTGTCACGTTATCGTGTCGAGACCCGGTAGTACTGTAGCTTAATTCCAAAATTTGGCCTAAAAAGTGAGAAGCTCAGTCAGTCAGTCATAATTTTTATCGTGCTTTTATCTCGTACTTTCATCTCAGATGAAATTGGAATTAGTGGTCTCAAGATTTTCATCTGAGATGAAAATCTTGACCTCGTGTTTCAATTTCATCAGAGATGAAAATTTTGACCTCGTGTTCCAATTTCATCTGAGATGAAAATTAGAACAAATTTAAGATTGATTAACGATTGCTGTCTGCTAATTTCATCTGAGATGAACCATCTACTTACATTAATTAGAGATAGTACTTTTTTACAGATTAGCGAAATGTCCGAAAACTATGACCGTCGCATTGATTCTCCGGAAAAGAAGAATGTTCAAGTTGAGGATAATGTCCCCGAAAAGATTGTCGATGAGATTCTGAACAAGAGTGCGGAGGAGGACGCTGTTTTGGATGATGTTGTTGACGAGCAAATCATTTTGGAACGGGAATTGGATTTGAAAGAGGATGACGAGGCTAAGCAGACTGATGTAGAGGAGCGTATTCTTGTAGAAGAAGGCTCGGGTATCAAACCTCAAGACACTGTCGGGAACCTTCAAGAAGTTCTTGACAAAGTGCTCACGGAATCTACACAGAAGGTAATTTTAATTAATTAAACATACAATTGTAAGAAAATGTCCCCCTTTTGTTTCTCAGTTTTCATCTGAGATGAAAAACGTGTTGCTCACAGAAAATTTCATCTGAGATGAAATCTGAGATTTTCTTCTCATATAAATTTTCATCTCGGATGAAATGATGAATACATATGATTTCAGGCTTCTACCAGTGTCATTCCCGCCAAGAGAGCCCGAATAGATGAATGTGACGATACACCAGACGCGCCGAAACGTTCCAAACAACTGCGGGAGGTATTATTGTCGAGGGAAATAGAACCGCATTTCAATAATAATTTTCAGGAAATTGTGGATATCCCGATGAGAGATTTGCTCACTTGCAAGATCCGTCGGCAAATTGTTCGCAAGCTTTCTCAGGAGTAAGTCGATGCGATGATCGAGATTGGCAATTGGACCGAATTGTTCACCGGAGAAGGAATTACCACGCCCACTTTTTTCGCTGCCTCTGGAGAAAGCGGAGTGCCAAGGAAACTAGCGCTTCTCGAAGGAAACCATCGATTCTGCAGTATGACCGCGAGAGAAAGCGATAAGGATTGGGACACGCCCATTCGCATCAAATTGATCTTCACCGATCCGAACAATTTCAAAGCGTTGTACCATTCTCTGTGTACGATTCAGTACCGCAAAGCTTTTGATGCAAACACCACTGTGTCGACCAACAGAAAAACGATTCCTCCCTATATCTTGGAACGTTGCTTGATTCAGATGTCAACGGAAACCCGTCGCTCAATGGCTCAGTACTCTGAGGAAGAACTGGTAAGGCATTAGCAGGTGATAGGTTCAGGCGCATTATTTTAATTTTTCAGTCTCTCGCCTTTTTCAATTACCTCGAAAGACGCTTCTCTTCCGATGAAGTGAATCTCATGCGCGAAAACAAGGCTGCCCGAGACGGAGAGTATCAGAAGCTCGTGGACGAAAAGCTCGCACAACCGAAAACGAGAGGCCGAACCGAACAAGCCTTTTTCTACATTTTCCTGTTGCCACTTGGCATCAGACAGCTGTACCTCGAAGGACTCCATCTGCACAGATGGCCAGTCGGACAGGCTTTCTACCGAGACGTCTTTGATGCGTCGATGACCGACCCAGAAAAAGCCCATTCTCTTCTTTCGACATACGATCAAAACAAAAAAGGCTGTCAGGAGCGGCTGCGGAAGACGATGCGTCAGGTGGCGGAGCCTACTAAAGCTGCCAGGAAATCAAAAATTACGGAGGATCGTGAGAGCGAAGAAGTTATCTTAATTGACGAGTCTTCGTGCGAATCAAGACGGACTGAACGATCTTTTTCACTGAATTGATGCCCATGAAAAAATGGGAAAAAAATTGTTGTACCCCAAAATCGTGAAATTTGTACCCTTAAATCATAGAAGTTGTACCCCTTAATCAATGCCTACTGAATCGGTAAATTTTTGTACCCTCGACTTTTTGTACCCCAAAACAATTTGTACCCTGCTGTACCCCCTAATTTTTGTACCCTCCGAATTAAATGCCAGCTTTTGCGCAGACTTTACGCAGCTTTTGCGGAACTAGACAGCAGAAGCTGCGCTAACTTTGCGCAAAAGCTGCGTAAAGTTTGCGCAAAAGTGGCGCGCCTTTGCCGAGATAGTGTATCCATTTCAGTTATCCAAAAAGAGAGCTTTGAGAACTGCTTTTCTGAGTACCATTTCAGACCTCAATCAGTTTACCGCTTACCACGACCTCTGGAATCCTTCTACTATTGTGCACTATCAAATAGCCAAAGAGATTGTTAGAGATCTACAACAGTTTTGAATGTTTTATGACTGAATGAATAATTTTAATTGAAATTCGTTAAATTTAGCGAATAATTGTGAATCTACTGGTATTTCGTGGGGGCCCAAACGTCACAATGCGACGTCGGCGCACTTGCAGATCCAAGAGGGCAGTTGAATGCAGTTTGGAATGCAGGGAAGTTCTGAGAATAAGATAAAAATTCTTCTAGCATTAATTTAAGCTACCTGAATTGTCCCAAAAACGCGGTACATTGAAGGCGAATGAGGATCGACCATAATTTGAGTGTAGAGAGCATCATCGGAACGTCTAATTTCGCACCATACCTGAGCGAAGCTCATGAAGAACAGTTGATCATGAGTGAATTGCCCGAACAGACGATCAGGCAGGCGCGGATCTGGACCATCAAGCGCTTGATGGTAGCGGTAAGCATTGAATGCAGCATGAATACCTGTAAATTTTGAAAGTACCGCACTGGTTTCTCTCTCTCTCTCTCTCTCTCTCTCTCTCTCTCTCTTTTTCTCAAATTCATAGATGCAACGAACTGAGCTTACAAGCCATGGCTAAAATTAAAAAAGCCCAGAATAGAATGATAAGAATAAGAATTATAGGAATGACGATGATGATATCCCACCTCCATTATCTGCTATGTTCTCTCCTTGAGTCTGAGATCCTTTTACACAGTTCGGTGAGTACTTTGAGGAATCAAGCGGGCAAAATCCATCATATTCGTTTATGACACATTGAGCCATCAGATTGAACCCATCTGTAGAATTCTGGTCCATCCACCCAGCAAGGTTTCCCGTTGGTCCCCACTGCACTCCCTGATCATCGAAACCATGTGTGAGTTCGTGACCAGCTACCAAACCCATTCCACCATAGTTAACACTTGGAGGCCATTTTGGATGGAAGTAAGGGGGAACAAGAATACCCGCAGGAAACGTAATTGAGTTCAGCTCTGGCTGATACCACGCATTAACAGTTCCAGGCTGTCCCAGAAAATCGGTGCGATCCGTCTGCTTAGCATTGAGTTGGTTGTACTGCAGCTCAATATTGAACTTGACCAGTTTAGCATAAATGTCGTAATAGTTGTCACTGTCTGCTATGATAAGATCACCATAGTAATCACTCAACTGCTGATCACTAGCGATCCAGTCCGGGAAAGCAATATTTCTCTCTGTAAAGCGTTCAAAAGCTTTTAGTAACGAGCCATGAGTCACCCAGGTAAATCGTTTCTAATCTAGCTAGCTAATTCGCGTTTCTAACCGGACCTAGTTAGATTGCTAATTTATTGCGATTCGATTCCAATTTCTTCTAACTAGATTGATAAATTTTCTAATTAGATGGACAAAGCAAAATTTTCCTAATTATATTGCAAAAACATTGATATTAGATTCAAAATTCATCTAATCAGATTAACCTTTCGGTCAAATCTAGCTAGATTTAGTTTAGATTCCATTTTCATCTATTATAGGGGCACCGGACAGAAAGGGCGCGCTGTTCACAATCTGGCCGAATTTCTAGGCCGCGAAGTAATTTTCCACTGAAAACGTGGCCTAAATTTTCAAACTCGGCCCCGAGGTCGCTCAATTTGCACTGCAAAAAGAGTTTCTCAACAGAGCACCATTTCTGTGCGGTGCCCCTATAATAGCTAGATTCGGGATTCGGTTTAGATTACGGAACCTCATAACTAGATTACAAACGATTTGCCTGAGCACCTACGTATGTTCACGGTCTTATCATAGGCCTTCTTCTTGGTGTCTGGACTCATCCAGTCGAGTTGATCAATCATTCCTTGAAAAGATGTTATGACGTTGGCGATGATACCGCCTGCTGATGTTCGAACGTTGCTGACATCATCTTCTGTCGGATACATGTAGTCAATGAAAACGCGTCCGTTCGCGAATTGCATCAAATTGTTGGCAACACCAGCACAATAAGGACCATTTGACGACTCGTCGACGCTAGATGGCAGAATATTCGGGATTGTCCTTCTTCTAGATAACCCTAGGAGAATAGACTCTTCGGACAAATGCGAGAAAGCACTCGCATATGATGGAATATATTGAGCGTTTCCGAGAAGAAGACGTACGAACAAAAGATTGACGAGTAGATCTGGACGAAGCAGATTGTAATCTGCAGAAAACTGCGCCAGGCGATCAGTTTCCATAATGGAAATTTGATAATTCCCATCCGTGACCTTTGTACGGACCGTATTGGGAGCATGTCCTAAGTACGCCAGCCAATCGAGAAAAGAATATTTGTTTCCTATGTCTTGAACTTTCATTAGGTTCCATGATCGGTTGAACTGCCTTCTCGTATCATCGTCTGTACTGTACTTGATAGCAATTGTTTGCTCAAAATCTAGAACTGATTCGAGAGTATCATTGAAATTAGTTGGTAAAGAGATTTGTTGCTCTTTAGCATATCGTTGAATCACATCTCTCGCAGTTCTCAGGTACTTTGGTTTCTCAATCTTCCATGCTGCTGGTTGATAGTACGTCTTCGACAGATATGCAGTGTTCTGATCAATGAACAATTGGTATCCTTGGGCATTGTCAATCCAATAAGTGTCGACAAGAGGACTGATCAGTGTATCAACACCTTCTGAGAATGACAGGTATCCAATGCCGTCAGCAATCTGCTTTGAACTTGGCAAGTTAACTGTTCCTCCATTCACAAGCGAGAATGGTTGCCCTAGTAATCCAACAAGAATTTTCACTTTCTGTCCAATATAGTTTTTCTGGATCAAAATTTCATCTTCCGTTTGATTTGTCTTTGTTGCTGCTAAGCATGCATTGTAAAGTTGTTTTTCCTTTGTTAGAGCAGACACGTTTGAAATAGTTCCTTGATAAGAAGGATCTTCAAGTTTCGAGGACATGTACACCAAGTTCTTAGCGCGAGCAGTTGTAAATGAAACTGGCTGATTAAACGAACCACACGCATAACTGTAGAAATCCGTGCAAGGATCTATTGCAGTGTTCACAGATTTCTAGATATACACTATCAAGAGCTCGCGCAAATAAATCTCAACTTACCGAATAGTAACTGACTACCATTTGGTAAGAATTCATCTTGTCCACATCTCTTGAAGTTATTTGGGCTTCAGGTACCACATTGAGATCCGTCTGAACATTAGGCAAGCCGAATGCTTAACGAACCGATTAATTAAGAAGTTATATATATATATATATATATAAATCTTACTCGTATCAATATCTGACACCCATACATTACAATGACTGTCAGGGGCGTAATTTGATGGCGGGCAATTGAACGCAGTTTTAAAAGCAGGGAAGTTCTGAATGGTTCCCCACACACGATAAATGGACGGTGAATGGACATCAACAAGCAATTGTTTTAGGAACTGTGCGTCGGATGCTGGCAGCTGACACCAGACTTGAGCAAAACTAAGGAAGAATAGCTGATCTGGATTGAAGTACTGTAATGTGTCGTCGGGAAGAGATGGATCTGGTCCATATAGATCAACGTAGTTTTTGTAAGCACGGAATGCAGAGTGAATCCCTCCATTGTCAGCGATGTTTTCGCCTTGCGTTTGTGCTCCATCAATGCATGCCGCACTACCATAAGTCGCTTTATTCAACGGACAGAAATTACCGTACTCGTTAACTACACACTGTGCCATCTTATTGAAATCAGTCTTTGATTTACTATCCATCCAACTAAAAATAGTATGAAAAATAAATTATAATTTCTGGAATTTTTCAGACATACCCACTGAGAGTTCCAACACCATCCCACTGAACTCCTTGATCGTCAAATCCATGTGTTAACTCATGGCCGGCAATAACTCCCATAGCACCGAAATTGACAGATGCGGGCCAGTTATAGTCGTAAAATGGCTTTTTGAGAATTCCGGCAGGGAATGTGATTGAATTAAGTTCTGGCTGGTACCAGGCGTTGGTGATTCCGGGGGGCCCATTGAAGGCAGTTCGGTCTGCTGGCCCTTGAACAAGTTGATCCCATTGTTCAAACATGTTGAAGTTCAAGACGTTATTGTACATGGTGAAGTAGTCATCTAATTGCGTGAAATTCATAGCCTAGAATGAGAAGCAGAAAATAAACTTGTGCTAATTGATTCTTACAGTATGATACGAGGTGAGTAAGTTATCATCAGTGATCCAGTCAGGATAGGCGATGTTTTTAACTAGATTCTCGATTTTGTTGTATGCACCTTTTTTTGTTGAACTTGACATCCAATCAAGTTGATCAATCATAGATCGGAAGCCAACAACAATGCTGCTGGCCACTTTAGCCACATGTTCTCTTACGTTTTGCCGATCAGTTTCAGTTGGGTAGACTTGATCAACAAAAAGTCGAGCATTCGCGTACTGAATCAGTTTGTAATGCAAGAAAAACATTGAAGTTCGCTAGTTACCTGCATTTGATCGATTGTCTCAGCTGCGCAACTATATTGTGCTTCACTAACCGCGTCAATATGCTTTCTGCTGTACTTTCTCTTTGCAGGATCAACATGTCGAGGACGACCAATTGGCTGCTTTTGTATTTTCACAAATGGGCGGACAATGGTTGACTGAAAAAATCTAGGATGATTGATCTACTGAATCGCGATTTTCTTATTTTTCTTACAGTAGTCGGCCAAGGGAGGAATTCACTGTTGGCATCAACTAGTCGGTAATAGAAATAGTTGACAACAGATCTTGGCGTAATACCATATTGGTTGTTGACTTGTAAATTAGTCAGCAGCAAGTTCAGTTTCTCTGGCTCCATAACAACGTAATAGTTGTAAGTCGGATCAAAGATCTTGTAAATAACATGCTCTGCGGCGCCTGTAGCTAAGGGTAAGAACATGTGCCAACTGAATAAATCATCATGATAGACGTTTCTCAACTGAGACATTGTGTTCGGGTTGTAGCTGCGATCATAATTTCGTCGAGTAGTGTCATCGGTGGAAAAAACTGTAGCAAGAATGTAATCGAGATGAATTATGTCATTAACATCCTTTGAGAGGATGGCAGGATCAAGTTTCTTTTTCTGAACGGAAGCAAGTAATTGCATCGTTGCTGTGATTGAAGATGCCAATCTGTAAAACGTACTAAGAGCCGAACCAACTAATAAAAAATTACGAGGCATTCGTGTTGGCCCAATTTTTGAGATAGTAGGTGTTCGGCGCAAATGTGGTAGGTTGGTCAATTAGATAAGCAAACCCATTAGGACCAGATGGATCCTTCCAGTTTGTGTCAACACCAGCCGAAATTATTGTGTCAACTCCTGATGCTGCAAGTGATCCTGCTAAATATCCGAGGCCGAACTTGTTCGGGAAGGTTTTGACGTCCGTATTTTGGTCCAACATTGGAAAGGGAAACTTAGTTGTAGACTCGAAACCTCCAGCACCAGTAGCAAGATTGTTTATAGCGCTTGTGACAATACTCCCATCCTCTACCAGTGAATTCCAATTTTGCCGGGCTTTGACGCATTCGTCGAAGTACCACCTGGTCTGTTTCACTGGGAGCGGCTGAAAATTAGAGCTGCTGGTAAAAAACACGTCTAGAAAGAAAAACAACTTTACCGCTGCACTGATGTATTGATCATCAGTCAACTTTTTCACCATATCATTGATGTTGGAATCATCGGACACGTCAAAGCTTATATCTCCGTTGAAATTTCCACATGTATATGCATAGAAATCATCACAGGGATTCACTGACAAGTTCACAGACGCCCTAACAATACAGTTTACTAGTTCTTAAGAAAAAAACAACAGATCTGGTTTAACCTTACTTGAATAACTGAACGACTTGTTGATAAGAACTGTATTTAGAATCTGCCGAGGATATCTGTTGTGACGACGGGATATTCAGCAATTGCGCTGAGAAGCAGATTATATGAGCAGTTGAAAAAACTTGGGTTCTACCGCGTCGATTACATTGGATTACAGTAACATTTAGAAATGCGAGATGTCTCGAGAAATACTTTCAATTTATCGCTCTTGTGTATTTAGTATTTGTCTTATCAAGGCAAATTTTAAAAAAAAAATTAGCTCAAGTCTGGAAATACCTATATCTCTACTTGACTTACAAGCAATGTTGGATGTGTTGTTCGAGTCAGGATTTCCACCATTGTTGTTGTTAACATTGATGAGAATAGCAATTGCCACACCAAGTGTTCCGGCAGCAATTACCACAGCACCAACCTAAAACACAAAAACGTTGAAAAAGAAATGTTACCAGCGTACCAGAAGAAGAGTATTCAATATGTTAGCTGTGCCCATAACGGCCTGCGGCGTGCGAATGAGTTTGGGCTGACTTTTTTTATCAACTCTAGCACTCTTATCATTTAAAAATGTCAGCATCATACATATGTACGACCGTATTAGTGATATATAACGGAAAACCTAAGAAGCTTATGGTTGTTATCAGAATTTAATATGAGAAATCAGGGATAAGAACCCCTGCCGTTGAAAAGTGGGGGTTTAACAGTTTCATTATGGCTCCCCACAACGGTGTGGGGAGTTTATATCAAAAACCCGGAAATTTTCTATTAAAATCCCTCACACATTCCATTTAGCACTCCCAGAATCCCATGCTGAAATAACCTCCACCCAAAAAAGCACAATTTTCGACGCAAACGAGCAGAAGCTTAAAAACACGAGAATTTATTCAAATAATTGCAAACAATACAAAATACATACAAAACAAGATGTACAAATTAAATTAATCCAGACGAAAATTTGCTACACTCATTTTTCATTGACTACATGTATCCGACAGAAGATGATGTCAGCAACGTTCGAACATCAGCAGGCGGTATCATCGCCAACGTCATAACATCTTTTCAAGGAATGATTGATCAACTCGACTGGATGAGTCCAGACACCAAGAAGAAGGCCTATGATAAGACCGTGAACATACGTAGGTGCTCAGGCAAATCGTTTGTAATCTAGCTAGGAGATTTCGTAATCTAACCCGAGTCGAGAGTATATCTAACCGGACCTAATTTTTTGTTGCTTATCAAATTGAAACTACTTATCCTTTTCCGTATTTCCTCGGTTTGAGCGCATTTCAAGCTGTTATAGGGGCACCGGACAGAAAGGGCGCGCTGTTCGCAATCTGGACGAATTTCTAGGCCGCGAAGTAATTTTCTTCTGACAACGTGGCCTAACTTTTCAAACTCGGCCCCGAGGTCGCTCAATTGCACTGCAAAAAGAGTTTCTCAACAGAGCGCCATTTCTGTGCAGTGCCCCCCCATAATAAATTTCAGTCGGATTTCGTTTAGAAGCGAGTGTTATTGAAAATTTGTATGAAACCACTCGAATTCGAGCTACTTCACAATTATTTAAGAAGTTTGAACGATTCACATGCTCGTACTTTTGTACTATATCACATTATTTTCTGGTTTAGATAGAACGTGAACCACTGTGAAGAGAAAAATGGATCCGGACGAAACTATCGACTTCAGCCAAAAAGTGTCCAAGTCATTTGTCTCGAAAGGAGACTCGGTGAGTTCCGTTCGAATTAAGACTGCTATATGATTACGTGAGATATGATTCAGAAGAGAAGTGGAACCAGAGTTGAATCGACTTTTTGAAAAGGCGGAATTCAATTTTTTTTTGGCGGAAGGCGAAAAGACGCGGCATAGACACGGCCGTTACTCCTCCGATTCATGAATCAGAAGAGTGTTTCAGTGAGTTAACAGAGAATTTTATAACTCGTAGTCACTCGTAGTTTTATAACTCGTAGTCTCTCATCTACGAGTCGTAGATGAAAATTTCAGATTTTGAGGATGGTGTCTCCTACATCGCCTGCATTTTCACTTATAACAGCGTGTCTTTTTTCAGTTATGAAAGTGACGAAGACTTTACAATCACTGATCTCTTTCTGGTTTTTATACTATCTCAATAAAATTGTTTTTTCATGCAGAAATGCAGTGGAAATAAACTGAACACTTTTAGGCAGCATTTGGGCAAACTTTTAAAAGGTTTTTTCTTGAGAAAGTTTGAGAATGTCTTCAGGAGAGCCAAGAAAAGGTTGAAATTTTACCTGAGTTCGGTCTCCGATCGCACAAACAGACGTTTTTGAGCATGTTCCGTATTTTCTCTCATGTCATTTTCAAAAGTGAACAGATCTCACGTGATCAGTGAATCAGTGAACAGGCGCGCCTGCGCCTGATTTTTCAGGCGCCTGTTTTTTCAGCGCAAAAACGCAGCACCGCGTTGAAAAAACAGGTCGGCCAGCCTAGATTTCTTTTTTTTTAATTTTGGTTGCGGCATAAAGGATGAATTGCTCATCTTAACTTTGACGTGACAGTTTATATTTTTAATCGAATCAAAGTGGTACAATATAAGAAGTTTGTTGTGTATTCGCTTTACTTCTTTTTTTTTTTTGGCTTTCCCGACTTTTCTTCTAGGTAATGACAGACGAAGATGAAGAGGATCCCAACTTCAAGCCCGTATTACTCTAAAATAAATATCTTGGAAACTCACTTTGATTTCAGAATTCTGAGATTTCGAGCAGAAAAACAAAGTATGTGGTAGATCAGCTGTTAGGAGAAGGAGGTTTTGGATCAGTCTACAAAGTAAAAGATTCGAAGACAGGAAAATTTTATGCTATGAAGATAGAGAAGAAACAAGATCGAAAGCAGTCAAAGTTGAAAATGGAGGTTATTGCACAGTATAGGAATAAACTGACACAAATTAAGCCGTGCAGATATTTATACTGAAACTAGTTTCTAACGAACGGAAGAACTCTCATTTTACCACGATTATAGACAGGGGGAAGAAAGATAAGGATGGATATTTTTTTCTGGTTATGGAACTGGCAGGAACAAGTTTGGCGGACTTGAAAAAAAACAGAGATTCAAAAGTAAAAAAGCCTTCAGCAAAAGTGTTTGTTATTCAAAATTTTGAGGTCTTCACATTACCCACTGGACTAAGTGTTTCTCAGCAATGCTTGGAAGCTTGTGAGGATCTTCACAAATACGGATTTATTCACAGAGACTTAAAACCGGCGAACTACGCTTGCGGAATCGGCTCAAGAAAACATTCTGTACATGGTGAACACTCGTGAACATGCTCGATTTTGCGTTCATCGCTTCGTGTCGACGAGTGTACCCCTTCAACACGCTACTGAGTAGTTACAAATATTGGGGCGATAAATTCAACCACCGTAAATAAAACCTGTAGTAGAATGGCACACCAAATACCGTTCATTACAGTCGAAATATATCGGCTGCCGGTAGAAACAAAAAAGTTGTCTACTGAATAAGTTCTCATAAAAACATTGTGAAAATTTTATGATTTGGTTACTTTTTGATATCTCTACTGGTAGCTAATATGCATATTCTTGCTTTGACTGTGCAGTTTTATGGCAGGTTGAAAAGCATGTTCAGAAATGTTCACCGTGGTACACCAGTACAGTGTTTTCTGCACAACGCAATTACTTCAGTTTATAAAAGATTTAGATTCAGATCTACATCCTGGACTTTGGAATTTCGCGTCGAATCATAAATGACCAGAACCAGCTGAAAACACCAAGAGTGACTGTCCGTTTCAAAGGAACTTTGAAATACGCTTCTTTATCGTGCCACAAATCACAAGAATTAGGATGGAAAGATGACTGTGAAAGTTGGTTTTATCTACTTCTCGACCTCATAGTATCATCAGGTCACAGGTTTTCATTGGTTCTGAATAGTAAATTTTGTATGCAGGACTACCATGGAAAATGATTACGGATAGAGACACTGTTTGTAAAATGAAGGAGGATGCTCGGTGTAAAAAAGTATGGAATAGAAGATTTATTTTTTGTTACATTACTAGTTTGGACTTCAGGATTTGCTCTTTCGTGGAATAAAGTGCTTCTCCGAACTCGGAAAAATTATAAGTTACATCGACAAACTACAATATCAAGATCACGTCGACTATTCTTACATATACAAACAATTAGAAGACGTAATGGAAAAATTGAATAAGGCAAACAGAAAACGTGAACAATTCAGGGCTGCTCAACTGTCGGTGGAAAGATGGACGCTCCGTATGACTGGGAGTAATGGCGATTAAAGGACGTCAACGGTGAAATTTTTTTGTTGAGATTTCATGAAAAATGAATACTGGAGAAGCCAACTAACCTGCAAAGTTTGAAATTTTTCTGACGCCGATCTTGTTTTGTCCGCACACGTTTTCATTTCTAAATCGAACGCTTTGCGAAACAAAAAAGTGGCAAAGCCGCTTCCGGGCATTAGCTCGGACCGCGCAGCGAGCCCAGCAGTGTTGAGCGGAATTCCGTCTGCCTTCTTCCGTGGATATTTTTGTTCCGTCTTCCGTCTGCCGTCTTTCGGGAAAAAAGTTTTCTTCCGTCTTCCGGATTTCAAAATTCCATTTCCGCTCAACTCTGGAGCTCAGGTTGAGAGTCTTGTCATTCTTTTTAACAAATATAGTCTTAAGGAGTCTGTGCCTTTGTTTATTTATTTGTTTCTTTGTTTTTCCGGCAACTTTTTCAATTCTAAAACTTAAAAAGCGGACACAGGTCTCAAAGCTCTTGTGAACTGATGTTATCGCACTCTGGCATTTCGTTATTAATCTAACGGCGGCCTAATAATGGGGCGTATGTTTGTTTTCCTTTTTTTTTGAACATCGCTGAATTGGATTTTTTGACGAAAAAAAAAGAAAAAAACAGAAAAAAATCATTTTTTCACAGCCTGAATAACCCCATAAGATTGATATGACACCTAATTAGATTAATAAATTGTCCAGTTAGATTAATAAATCTTCTAGCTATTATAGGGGCACCGCACAGAAATGGCGCTCTGTTGAGAAACTCTTTTTGCAGTGCAAATTGAGCGACCTCGGGGCCGAGTTTGAAGAGTTAGGCCACATTTTCAGTGGAAAATTACTTCGCGGCCTAGAAATTCGGCCGAATTGCGAACAGCGCGCCCTTTCTGTCCGGTGCCCCTACTCTGGCAATTCGATCCTAATCTAATTAGAAAGTTACTGATCTAAACGCGACCTAATTAGATTGGACTGTTTTTTCTTGGCGCAATCGAGATTTGAGCCAGCAGACGGTTGGCGTGAAACTTGATTTGAGCACATATCAATCTAATTAGAAGATTTATTAATCTAGCTAGACAATTTATTAAACTAATTAGGTGCCATATCAATCTTATTAGGCCGCCGTTAGATTAATAACGAAATGCCAGAAAAATGCGAACAGCTGAACGGAATATAAAAAATTCAAAAAAGTGGGACCAACACAGACTTAACGGCATTCGATTTGTGGCATCTTTTCAAGCACTGTTCAACTTTTCTAAGAATTTCTTAATCGGCGCCTGGAAAAGTTTGAAATTTTACCAGAGTGCGATGCGGAGCGGGAGAGCACCCTGGAAGACTCCCATATTGAACTGACCGGAATAGAACTGCCCCGAAATGAAACTGACTGGAATGGAACTGCCCCGAAATGGGACTGCCCAGGTTTCAAAAGTCTTGTAATTAAACAGAGGCCTCTGTTTAATTACACGTTTAATTACGTTTAATTGTTTAATTACCTCTAGAGGGACGATGATATGAATGATAATGATAAGAGTAATTTTGTAAACTAACACTTATTCTTAACTTCAATAAACGGGCACAAAACTCGAAGCATCAACTATTAAAATACGTTGTATCTCATTATCTTTTTCTTCAAACAATCACTGGTGGTATTGTCTATCAAACTCTTTCCTTGATTCGTTTACTTCATTTCTGATTCGGCCCTCTTCGTACTGCCTTTTCATCTGAGCAAGTGATTTCGCTCCTTCTCTATCAGAAGCAGTGATCTGACAAACAAGTGAAAAAATTCCAAGGAGTAGAAAGCATAAATCAATCATACCGGTCTATTGACGATACGCATAATATGTCCCTGATTGTCGACTTGAATATCAAATGCTCCTTCTTTGACAATCAGTTTCGGCTTCTTTTTGGTGATAAAAGTTGGAAAATAGGACATGAAACTTGAATCAAGTGTAGATAAGCGCCATAAAACAATGATGACGTCTTCGTTTTCGTATACACACGATCCTATCCACTGAAAGATTCAGAATATGAGTCTGACTCATTGAGTCATGCTACCGCTCCGCCCATTTTTGTACAAAGTTGAGGCTTTTTTTTCAAAATTTTCGAAATTTGTGGATCAAGTTGGAGCCTGCGGAATCAGGCCGCATAGGTGCGGGATGTTTAAAATTTTAAAATTGAAAAACGCCAAAAAAATTGTTCCGACCTTACGGTCGGATTGAGATTGCCGAACCTGCGGCAACCATAAGACCCCCAATTCCCGATAGATTGCCTCTTTTAGTCTCGAGAACTCACCCTGATCCCACCCTGTTATTTCGTACCTCGACTTTGTTGAAAGGCGACAGATATCGATAATACATTCTGATCTTTGCTATATGGGTTAAAAGAGCTGTGCGTCCTTCCATTTTATACGAGAACACTCGGTCTTCAAGTTGAACATCTTCTTTGCAAATGTCGATAAAATCCCGAATGTTCGACTTCAATACAAGTGGAGTCTTTAAGGCAAATATTTTTGAATTCCATTGATAACAGACCAACTATTTTTTGTAACAACCAATCAACTTTGAGAAGTGTAGTTGTGGAAGGAATGGCTTTCTTCTCTGATCTGTCTTGTGTAAATGCACGATAACTGGACAAATAGTTCGCTGGAGCTAGAATTTGAACTAATTTACCGTCTCACGGTGACCACCTACCGTATATCGCAGAACGAGTACTGATACCTGAGAACAGAGCTCTCTCTGCCAACGTCTTGGATATGCTACTGGTAAAAGCCATCAACAAAACACGGAGTGTCTCGGGTTTAGTTCTATGAGAGTTGTGTACAGTACTGTTGATTATCTTACGTATTTCCGTTGGGTACCATTAACCAGAATTTACGAAAAGGTTTACACTTAATACAATCGTTTATTCATATCACAATTTTTACGATTTCCGTGATCATTTATATATGTATACTTGGTGCTGTCCCGAATCGGAACTTCCCGAATCAGAACTGGTACGAATCAGAACTATTTTCAGTGCTAATTGGTTTTGATTCGTACCAGTTCTGATTCGGGACAGCACCGTATACTTACAGTGATAAACAAAAAAAATTTTAAATTGATAATTTTTATCTTCATAGCGATTCTTCGACCCCGTTCTTGACGGGACTGCCATTGCTGGAATTCACGGCAGACTCTCCAATATTGAGGTATTGGCAAATGTGGGTTGGCAACTTATCTTGACTGGCTGATAGCTGATGAAAGATAGCTTCAGCGGCAGTTAGGATCTCATCTACTTTCAGATGCATAGACAAATCGTTCACGTGCTAAAATAATGATTTTCAGTAACGAAATTGAACAGAACAGATAACCTTTAAAATTTCGGTCAATCCAAACTGATTATCAATTATGACGGTTGTTTGAGAATCCAAAATTGCGACACAAACCAAAAGATTGAAATTTGGACACGGCTGCCCGGACCACAAAACCTGAAAACGCTCTGAGTATCTTTTATAGGATGTTGTTTTTCCGACCGGTAAAAAGAAACCCTTTAAAACTTTTTACCTCCCACAATTTGCAGGTATCAAGAAAAGAAAACTCGCGTTTGAACCACACTAAGACCCAGCGGAAGCAGAAGTACATATCATCGGATTGATGGCTTTCTGATAAAAGTAAATAAACCTTCGAGTTACAAGATGTAATACCAAGATAGTTTGCTAATTTTGGATTGATTATCATCACTAAGTCTCGAAGCTGGTTCATCTGCAGCTTGATAAACGCTTGATCTTTTTCAAAGTTCCGATGAGTCATTTCCATCAATCCAACGAAGCACCAGAATGTATCTATTTCGTCTTTCATAACGAATAGAAGCGGAGAAGCAAAATCAGACATTCCTTGCACATAACCCAGGTCGAAATTGTACATTACGTATGTCATCAAGACGTTGTGAAGGAGAGACAGATTAGTATTTCCATCGCCTTGGAAGAATGGGACCGTTCTGTCAGTACGTGCAACATCTTTTTCTAAAGAAAAAATACATGTTAATTTTTTCATCACTCTCACCAACGAGCGATTTACGCTTTGCGAATTTCGAGAATTTTCTCTCTTGATCTTCAGTTATTGAGAGCCATTGTTTTTTCATATTTAAATAATCTTGTGACAGACTTAATCGACGTTTTTCAAATTGCGAATCTGATTCATCCCATCGTCGATAACCAAGAAGATACTTCCACGCCTCATTCCGTAGGTCGGCATTCAATCCGCCACGGAAGATGTTCATTCTTAGATTGTGCAAGTTTTTGAAAGATCCATCCGATTGTTTGAAAGTATCCCACATCTTCTGTGACACTGGCATTTCCCGGAAGATATCCGGTCTTGGAGGTAACTCCAATTGAGTTATCACCTCAAATTCTCCTGCGGCATCAGAATGTACGCGCATCTGTTCTTCTGCAAGCCTCAATTCACGCATCAAACGGATTTTCTCTTCTTGAGAAACGGCGTCAGTATCATTGAGAACTGATGGAATTACTTGATCTTGCACAAACGAAGTGATCTTACTGAATCCGGTCATTGCGGTCATGTAGGGATTTTGCATAAACCTCTGAATTGGAAAAGGATATTGTTATTTCGAAAAGTTCATCTTACTGAAAGTATATCTCCGTTTTCGTCTAACATGCTAACGCTTTGTGCAAGAGCCTCGGATTTCTGGTCAACAACGATTACGAGATTAGCGTCGCGGTGAGACCGGCGAAGAGTAATATATCTGAAACAAAAATAGAGATTAACAATTAACAACATTTTAGAAACCCTTGAAGAGTGTCGATGAAAGCTTCAGTTGATGCGTTCTTGAAAAAGAGTGGAACTTTGCTACTTCCGTCACGACAAATCAATCTGATAGATGGGAATCCACACCCTGAAACTTAACAAGTAATAGGACATGTTGTTTACCATTCTTCGAACGGGCAGGGCCGCATCACAGATATTTTTACTCTACTGTTGTTTCTAAAACCCCTCGAAACAGGCCAATTTTCTAAAAGTCTTAATAATTCTTATTGATAAGCGGCGACCCGCATCTGAGCGCCAGCTCAGCCTGCACAGCGGGCACCAAAAGTTATCATCATTCTTATTAATACAAGACTTTTGAAACCTGAGCCCGCTGCGCGGGCCGAGCTGACGCTTTCAAACAGTATGATCAACAAATAAGCAGCGAAGGCGCTTCCGAGCGTCAGCTCGGACCGCGCGGCGGGCCAAGTTTTTGAAAATCTTGTGTAATCTTCATTCTTGTCATTCTTATTAATAAAAGTCTTACGGGGTCTGTCTCTTTGTTTATTTATTTATTTATTTACTAGACTGTTTCCGGACAAACGGAGAGAGAAAGAAAGAAAGAAAGAAACCGACAGACCCCGCTAGACTTTCATTAAATAAGAATGACTTATTTGTCCGCACACTTTTGATTTCTAAAACGAAAAAGTTGTGACGGAGAAATTGAGAAATGAAAACGTGAACTTTCAGTCTTCTTGGTTATCGGCGAAGGCGTCAGAGCGTTAGCTCGGCCCGTGCAGCGGACCCTGTTTAAAAAAGTTTTGCCAACATACTAAATGCAGTTCTCACCTTTCCTCGGCTCTTCACTACGAAAACTGCTCAAATCGTTCACGTCAAGCGAAAAAGACGTTTTTGCCAAATGTTCTTTTTGGTCACCAAGGCTCCTTGAATGAACCATTTCCGTGTTTCCATCTTCAGATGTAATCACCCATGATGCATCCGGATCTTCAGCAGGCTTCCACTCAATGAAAACCGCAGTTGGCTTTTCTATAATAGCCAACACGCCCGGCAGATACTCTTTAGAAGTCTCTGTCAGTTTCGCAGCCACGTCTATGATCCTTAGCACGGTCTGACGAATAGTAAATTCTTGATAGTTAACTACTGCTGCCGAAATTTTCTGGCAACCTCGCTCTACCTCTTATCAAGTGAATTCAGTGCTTACTTGGAAAAGGACGCGGCCTCAGCCGCATTTTCAAATGGGATTACAAACTTCCGATAGAGCGACATTGACAGAAATTAGCGGGTCTATACTTCTGTTTTTTTTCTAAATATCAAGTCTTACTTTGTCCGGAACTATGCTCCGAACCATGTCATCCAAGCAGTTGTCTATTTCCATTCGTATTTTATTGCGCGTTGTTTTAACGTATCGGTAAGCAAGGTACGGCAGCATTCAACACATTTGTTGCTGAATCTATTACTGAAAATATGAATCCCGACAAATAGAAAGGACGAATGTTGTTAATCCACAAAAAAAGCTAGTTAAACCTGGGCCCACTGCTTATGGGGTTATTCAGCGCGCTTTTTTTCCGTTTTTTTTTGCATAATTACGTCAAAAACTCAATTCAGCAATTAAAAAAAAGGAAAACAAAGATACGCTGAATAACCGTTATAACCCCATTAGGCCCTGGCTGTGTTGATGTTCGGAAGCGTCTAGGCCGCTCGTTTGTAATGGGGTTATTCAGGCTGTGAAAAAAATAATTGTTTTCCGTTTCTTTTTTGTTTTTTTATGCAAGAAAATCCAATCAGCGATGTAAAAAAACGGAAAACGAACATACGCTGAGTAGCCCCATAAGTCCATGTGTTCCGACAGACAGAGAAAAAACAAAACCAAACGGACAGAATTCTTCCAGAAAAATGGAAGAAAAATTTTAAAACTGTCTTTTGGAGTCAACGTCAATGATGGCGCAGACTGGTCATACATAAAAACAGAAGAGAAAACTCAGTAACGGGCGAATAAAGAAAGGAACAGACAAATGTTTATTATGTGAAAAGAGGAATTTTAATTTTCGTAAGGCTCAATTTAGCACTAAACATGTTGTGAAATTCTCTCGTGGTGGCGCTGTGTGTGCGGCCCAACGGCGGCCGAGTCACAATGCTTCTGGCGGACGAGATTTTTCGAGTCCTAAGTTTCTCTTCCAGCAAGATAATTTTTAATCGGCGTCGTTCGTATTCGTTGTCTCTCGGACCTGTTTTAAATGGAACTTTTATGGCCCGTTCTGCCAGTACAATTTTTTACATGCCAGTACAATTTTGTTTATTGTCTTGCGCAATATCTGCATTTCTTTGTTCTAGTTGAAAAGTTAAGCTGACAAAGGAGCAAACTCTTATTTTTGTACTCGTGAAAACTTCTACCGTCATCATCATCATCATCATCATTCCTATTTAATAAAAAACTAGCGGGGTCTGTCTGTTTCTTTTTAACGGAACGCGGCGAAGCCGCTTTCGAGCGTCGCCTCGGACCGCACAGCGGGCCCAGGTTCGAAAGTCTTAATTCTTGGGGGTTTGTCCCTTTATTCGGTTCTGAGAATCGAACAAGCGGCGAAGCCGCTTTCGAACGTTAGCTTGAACCCCGCAGCGGGCCCGGGTTTCAAAAGTCTCCCTATTCGTATTGTTTTTATTACTAATTGTTTCTATTACATTCAAATGGTTTTTCATTATATTTCAACCGATCTTTTCTTTTGAGAAATCTGTTTAAAGAGAATAAATGAGCGCCTTCGGCAAGATTTTAAGACTGTCGGCGGACAATTTTGAAGAGGTAATTGACACTGCAGTAACGGTTATTTCAAAAGGAGGTAGTGGATTGATTAATATCGGAATAAATCTACGTTTGCAGGGATTGTTGCCCTTCCCACTGACACTCTTTACGGAGTTTCAACACTTCTTCCGAACTCCGAAAAGCTGTATGCTCTGAAAAAGCGACCATCCGACAAACCGCTTGGTATCTTCTTGCCATGCTCCGCCAGTGTAAAATCCGTTGCTCAACAGACAATTTCAGATGAACTAGCTGAAAGGTACGTCATTATTATCATCATTCTTAAATATTTAATAGAAAGCTAATATTCTCTGAAGTTAGTGCTTACTGTAGACCTGCTGTGTTATTTGCTTCAGATCATCACCTTAACTGTTCAGCTTACTACCTGGGCCTGTAACACTGATGTTCGACCGGCTACCAACGTTGCCGTACTTATTCAATCCTGGTGTTCACAAAGTCGCTTGTAGAGTTCCAAACTGTCAATTAGTCATGGATATATGCAGGTTTGTAAAAAAAATTGACTAAAGTTTGAAAAAAGTCCTTAAAGAAGACTTGGACAGCCACTTGCGCAGACTTCTGCGAACTTCAGTGGTTCGCCACAACATCCAACGTGTATTCAGCATTTTGATGAGCTGATTCCTGAAATTGATTTGGTTATCGATTCGGGAGAAATTTTAACGACGATGGAAGGCGGAAGCACAATTGTCGATCTTTCAAGCAGAGGTTTCTATAAAATTATTCGGGACGGTTGCGCTTTGAAAGAGACTGTTGACAAGCTGCATTATTACGGTTTAAAAGAATCATCTTGATTCCGTTTTTTCTTGTTTATTACGCGGAAGTGGTTATAAAGTTGTTATATTTGACAAGACTTTCTAAAACTGGTACCGCTGGGAAGTCCGAGTTGACGCTCAGAAAAAAATAAACGAGACAAACGGCGAGGCCTCCTTCCAAGAGTCCGTGACAAAAGGAAAACCAAAAAGGTCGGAAGACAAAAGGTCGGAAAGCCAAAAGGTGACATGTCACGGACTCGCTTCCGAGCGTCAACTCGGACCGCGCCGCGGGCCCAGCTTCGAAAGTCTTGCGATTATTTCATAAAGGTGTTGCAATTATTCGTTTTGCTTTTTACTGGGTTTTTTTATGATGTTCAGGACGATTCGTATACTTACTTTGCGTTACACAGATCAGTACTGAAAAGTTTAAAAATACTTGGAGATGCCCAATACGAATGAGAAAGTTACCAGTGATCAGTTAGCCACGCTTGAAGGTATTATGTCTGTTAAAGTGTTGAAAATTATTGTCGAACAATTTGAAGGTGAAGACTTAAGTATGCCAGTATCTCGTTCGAAGTCAACACTAGATGGCGATTTCGTCGACGAAAAAGTGAGTACGAGAAGCGTTGAAAAACAGCCATCACAGTCATAAAAAACAGTCATCTTTTCAATATCAATTTTCATGGGGTTATTCAGCGTTCTTTTTTTTCGTTTTTTTACGTCAAAAAACTCAATTCTGCGATGTAATAAACCCGGAAGACAAACTAACGCTGAAGAACCCCACATCGCTGAATTAGACATTTTATGTTTAAAAAACTGGGGATGCAGAGCAGGCGCCTCACTTTTCTGCAATGATCAGTATCGAAAAGTTCAGGGGCTGCTTGCCTCTTCGGACTCCTCGTCCAGAAGAGCTCGACATCATTGGTCACTTTTCTCCAAGCGATTACGAGAACTTTCGAAGAAAAACGAAAAAAACAAACACTCTGTACTGCGCCTCTTCCATACAATGCCTGTCCCCGATTCCGATTGCACACGGATATTCCTCGAAGCGTCTACTTCACCCGATTTTGTCTTCAAATTTTGCACACCCAAGCAGACAGCGTCGTTAGCGTCCTTAGCCAACGGGTTTGATAACACAGGAAACATCCGTATATGGCCTGGTAGTGAGGCCCTGGCTTGGGCAATGATCAACGATTCGATTCCCGTCGGAAAAAAAAGAATTCTAGAACTCGGTGCTGGGTTTCTCGGGTTGCCAAGTTTTCTGATTGCCTGTAAACATCCTTTAGCGGAAGTTTGGATTACTGATGGTAATGTTGATTCTATTAAGAACTTAAAATGCATTCATTCTATGAATTCTGATTTTTCTGATCGTGCGCAAATACACCAGCTTCTCTGGGGTCACAATAAGTTAGGTATAAAATTTGATGTAATTTTGGCCGCTGATTGCATTTTTTTCGAAGAATATCATGAGGCATTGATGGTATGTATTGACCAACATTTGAAAAAAGATGGAATTGTTTATATGTCTTGTCCTCGTAGAAAGGGTAGTCTTAATAAATTTCTGAACCATATAGAAATGTCCTGGAAACACTTTATTGTGGAAGATTATTTAGAACTAAATAGGCAAATAGAGGAAAAACTCAACGGGGTATACTGTAATGAAGAAGAGAAAGATCTTTATTTACCAGTCATTTTTACAATCAGATCTCGTTAGGCTTTAAATGTTTTGTGTTTTTTAAACAGCAAGCTTTTCTTGGAACTGCAGAGATTGATTGGATGAATGATAATTTTATTTTGAGAATTTATGAGAATGAAGTTTTCAAGACGAACGTGTACAACCATGCATCCACGTTTTTTGTTAACTTTAAAAAATCCTACCAGGAACTGGAAGGAGCCATCCAAGTTGCTCTTCTAGCTACGTCAGATCTGACCTTATTGCGTGTTGGGCATCGGAATGGAATGGAAATGAAGTTCTCAGAAGGCACTATCACCTGTGCAGCCGCTTTTGTCTGGGACGCCATTGCAACTCAGTGGTCGGATGATTTGTCAAATTTCATGAATCATGCAAATCGACGGAAGGTGCAATTAGAAGACGTAGCTCTGATAATCAGACGAAACCCAGAATTAGTAAGTATTAACGATCGCCTCGAGGCAAAAAAAATTTGAAATCACAGCTAAAAATGTCTAAAATATTTTTTGAATGAATCAGTTGTATGCTTTCATGAATAGAGTCGTTTTGTCTTCAGAACTTATTTTTAGTGGCAAGCAGTGTGCAAAATAATTGCATCGGATACGAAATTATTAACAAGGCAGTACAGAAAAGCGAAAAAAAAACCAATTGAGGCGAATTACGGTACGAGTAATTGTTCTACGATTTTTCCTGCCAAACACGCAATTCATTTCAGATTCGTCGAGTATTCGGATACCGTATGAAAAGCAATCAGCAGATAAGAAATTTCACTCGAACTCAGAGCAGGTGCACGATGTAGAAGCAATTGCTCAGGCAAATGCGTTTCGAAAGTTACAAACGGCCGCACGCGAATCTGAACGAACGCTTATGGAACTGCAAGATGAACGATTCCTGTTGCAAGAAGAGCAAAACTTTAAACACTATACCGTAACCTCGACAGTTCAAGAATTTATTGGTAGACCAATTCAACAGAAAACGAACACGGAATGTAAATATGTGTTTGTTTTCAAACGCAGACCGTTAAATTTCTAGATGTTGAATACATGGGCGTGCTAAAAGGTCCTTCTGTGAAAAAGATAAGCACACTCGATATCAATGAGGAAGAGTAAGTTATTCCAGAAGTTATTGTTATCAGACTTGCAACGGGCCGGGCCGGGCTTCAAAAATTCTACAAGGCCCCTCTGGCAATTCGATATTAATCTAATTAGAAAGTTACTGATCTAAACGCGACCTAATTAGATTCGACTGTTTTTTCTTGGCGCAATCGAGATTTGAGCCAGCAGACGGTTGGCGGGAAACTTGATTTGAGCACTTATTAATCTAGCTAGACAATTTATTAATCTAATTAGGTGTCATATCAATCGTATTAGGCCGCCGTTATGGGGCTATTCAGCGTATGTTTGTTTTCCGTTTTTTTTCGCTTTTTACATCGCTTAATTGGGTTTTTGACGTAAAAAAAACCAAAAAAAAACCAAAAAAAATCGTCACAGCCTGAATAACCCCATTAGATTAATAACGAGATGCCAGAGCCCGGCCCGTCGGGCCCGTTCAGCCAGAAATGTTATTAAAAATTTTTTTTTTGTTCAGCAGTTTGATGAGCTTTCTATCCATTTTCAAGTTCGAAACTGTTCGCGAAGCCATCTTTATCACTCGAAAACGTCTCCTCGCGCTTCTTTTATCGAAAATTCCGAAAAATAGTGGAAAATTCGCACACATTTTTTGTGACGGGCCGCTCAGGTAAATCGTTTGTCTATTATAGGGGCACCGCACAGAAATGGCGCTCTATTGAGAAACTCTTTTTGCAGTGCAAATTGAGCGACCTCGGGGCCGAGTTTGAAAAGTTAGGCCACGTTTTCAGTGGAAAAATATTCGCGGCCTAGAAATTCGGCCAGATTGCGAACAGCGCGCGCTTTCTGTCCGGTGCCCCTATAATAGCTAGCTAATTTGCGTTTCTAACCGGACCTAATTGGATTGCTAATTTACTGCGATTAGATTGCAACTTCTTGCAACTGGACTGATAAATTTTCTAATTAGATTGGCGAAGCTAATTAGATTGCAAAAACGCTGATATTAGATTCAAAATTTATCTAATTAGATTAAAATTTCGGGCAAAACCTAGCTAGATTTTGTTTAGATTGCAAAATCAGCTAACTTGATTTAGAAATCGGTAGCAATCTAACTAGGTCCGGTTAGAAACGAGAATTAGCTAGTTAGATTATAAACGATTTGCCTGAGCGGGCCTTTAAAAAAATTTCTCGTCCCGGCCCTTATTTTGCAAATCTGATTGTTATTAGTCAGAGGATTTTTCTGTTGAGTCGCTACGCAACTAATTTCTCAGTGGAACAGACAAATTTGAAAAGAATTCTGATCTTCGACGCTTCCCGCTGCTTCCCTGTGAGAAAGGAAAATCGTTTCCAATCTAGCTAGCTAATTCGCGCTATTAACCGGACCTAATTAGATTGGCAATTTACTGCGGTTAGATTGCAAATTCTTCTAACTAGTCTATAGACTGATAAATGTTCTAATTAGATTGAAAAGCAAAATTTGTCTAATTAGATTGCAAAAACACTGAAATTAGATTCAAAATTCATCTAATTAGATTAACCTTTCGGTCAAATCTAGCTAGATTTTGTTTTGATACCATTTTCATCCAGCCAGATTAGAAACTCGGTTTAGATTACGAAATCTCCTAACTAGATTGCAAACGATTTGCCTGAATAGGTACTGGGGTTATTCGGACTGTGGAAAAAATTACTTTTTTCCCGTTTTTTTACGTCAAAAAAATCCAATTCAGCGATGTAAAAAAGCGGAAAACAAACATACGCTGAATAGCCCCATTATATTCTAGAAAATATTTTGATTCCAAGACATGGCCTCCAAATCGAGACATCTGCCAGCCGGATCACGGCGCGGCTTTTGCGACGTTCACCAAACGTTTGATCCTCAGTCTGTGCATTTTGACACGCCGGTGTTGCTCTGCGTACAGTGCATTTTATGTTACCCGCAAAGTTCATTTTTTTTAGTTTTTGATGAATTTTCTCCAAATATACATCTGTTTAAAGCGTTTTTCTCTGCTTTCTACCTCAATTAGACCTTTTTACAGATTCCAGGTGAAGTAATACGCGAAAAGAGGTCGATGCGATGAAAAGAAACGCGTAAGTAAGTGAAAGTAAGGTTTTATTCAGAAAATGCACGATTTCTCGAAGATTTTCTAATCTTTTAGTTAAAAAACGTTACTTACATTACTGAGAATATTTTGGACCCAAACAGTAGTAGAGTGACAGCTCGCTTTCGCGGAAAAACCGATAGTTTACCGGAAGACAGTGAAATTTCGTTGAAAAAATTTTTTTTTTGCTTCTACGAACTGTCACTCTAATTTTTTTGGTTCGAAAACATTCACAGTCATGTAAGTGAACTATTTAAACAAAAAAAGTGGAAAATCTAGAGACGGTTTTTGAGAAAAAAATTTTTTTCAACGAAATGTCACTGTTTTCCGGCAAAAAACCAATTTTTACGCGAAAGCGAGCTGTCACTCTACTTTTTTTTGATTCGAAGACATTCACAGTCATGTTAGTGAACTTTTTAAATCAAAAGATTAGAAGATCTAGATACGTTTTTCGAGAAATCGTATATTTTCTGAAAAAAACATTACTTCCATTTACTTACGCGTTTCTTTTCATCACATCGACTTCTTTTCGCGTATTACATCATCTGGAATCTGTAAAAAGGTCTAATTGAGGTAGAAAGCAGAGAAAAGGCTTTAAAGAGATGAATATTTGGAGAAAATTCATCAACAACTAAAAAAAATGAGCTTTGCATGTAACATAAAATGCACTGTACGCAGAGCCACACCGACGCGCAAAAATGCATACCATTTGGCTGCGTATGTTGCGAAAGTCGAGTCCGTGACAAAAGGTCGGAAAACCAAAAAGGTCGGAAGACAAAAGGTCGGAAAGCCAAAAGGTCGGAAAAAAGTGACAAAAGGTCGGAAAAAAGTGACGAAAGGTCGGAAAAAAATGACAAAAGGTCGGAAAAAAATGAGAGAAGGTCGGAAAAAAAATGACAAAAGGTCAGAAAAAAGTGACAAAAGGTCGGAAAAAAAGTGACAAAAGGTCGGAAAAAATGCCAAAAGGTCGGAAAAACTGCTAAAATACCTGTTTTCTGGCTTTTTGTAATTTTTTTCCGACCTTTTGGCATTTTTCCGACCTTTTGGAATTTTTTCCGACTTTTTGGCATTTTTTCCGACCTTTTGTCATTTTTTTCCGACCTTTTGTCACTTTTTTCCGACCTTTTGTCATTTTTCCGACCTTTTGTCACTTTTTCCGACCTTTTTGTCACTTTTTCCGACCTTTTGTCACTTTTTTCCGACCTTTTGTCACTTTTTTCCGACCTTTTGTCACTTTTTTCCGACCTTTTGGCTTTCCGACCTTTTGGCTTTCCGACCTTTTGGCTTTCCGACCTTTTGTCACGGACTCCGAAAGTCGCGCCGTGGCGGATCGCGGGTTTTTCAGTCCGCTGAAAAAAACCCGCGATCGGATGTCAAACGTCTAAAATATTGAGTTTCATCCCGTGGGCGACTGTTTTTATCAAATCTCACTCCCACTCCTGATTCTGTAAACGCGGATGGAATTTTTCTAAAAATCACTGATGGGCCTATTCACACGGGAAAGAGATTTTTTTTCTGATTTGAATCAAGCATATTTTTGCAGACTTCCAAAACGAGAGCGTTCGTCAGAGACGGGAGCGACGAAGAGATCTTCAAAAAAAAGTGATGCATTCGCTGAGTTCGATTTTGATATATAGTAATAAACTGATTTTTTGTTCGTACTATTTGTCAGCGCCTATTTTCATTCTTCATGGTTATGAAACCGTTACTTAAAAGAAAATTCTGAGGGAGTTTCATACCATCTTCCTTACTATCGGGGGCATTTCAGTGTGAATGCTGTTGAGAAACCCTTATTTTTGTGATCTGCGGGGCCTAGATTTTCCCCTAAAATTGCGAACAGAACAGAATATTCTGTGGCAGTTCCATTTCGGGGCAGCTTCATTCCGGTCAGTTCCATTTTGAGGCAGTTCCATTACGGTCAGCTTCATTTCGGGCACAGTTCCATTTCGGGATGCCCTCTGCAAACAACTGAAACTCGTTTCGCGCTTGAAAGACTAGGCCCCGGGGATCACAAAAAGAAGGGTTTCTACTCAGGTAAATCGTTTGTAATCTAGCTAGCTAATTCAGTGAAACAGACAAATTTGAAAAGAATTCTGATCTTCGACGTTTCCCGCTGCTTCCCTCTGAGAAAATACTCAGGAAAATCGTTTCCAATTTAGCTAGCTAATTCGCGCTATTAACCGGACCTAATTAGATTGGCAATTTACTGCGATTAGATTGCAAATTCTTCTAACTAGTCTATAGACTGATACATTTTCTAATTAGATTGGCAAAGCTAATTAGATTGCAAAAACACTGATATTAGATTCAAAATTTATCTAGTTAGATTAAAATTTCGGGCAAACCTAGCTAGATTATGTTTAGATTGCAAAATCAGCTAGCTAGATTTAGAAATCGGTAGCAATCTAACTAGGTCCGGTTAGAAACGATTTGCCTGAGTAAACGGAGCGCATTCACATTGAAATGCCCCCGTTGGAGGGGTAGTTCCATTCCGGGCACAGTTCCATTTCGGAGCAGTTCTATTCCGGTCAGTTCCATTTCGGGATGCTCTCCTTTTTTACTCAGGTGAGAAAAAAACGAAATGAGTGAAAGCACAGAAGCTGCAGTCAATGATGAGGTTCGGGCTTTAGAAGAAGTATTAAATGCCTTTCTTTATTACGGAAACGTTGGGAAAGACAAAATCTTGGCTATGATAAGACAAATGAGGTAGAGAAAATACTAAATACTAGTTTGAAATGTCTGTTGACTTCAGAAGTATATCTCAGGATCATCAATTATTGATAGGCGGAAACTTCAAAGAACACGTTAACAGTATAAAGGAAAAAATGGAACATAATCAGCAGTTGGTTTTTCAAACGAAACATTTACCTGACCTTCAGTCTTACAGAATCTTGAAATACATAGTGAATTATGGTGCAGGAATGTTCGGAGAAGATCACACAAAAGCTATTCGAATGCATCAAAACAGGTTCGAAACCAAATAATTTGAATTGTAGCTATTTAATCTAGGCGTCCAACGAACGAATTCAATTCTAAAGTACTCAGCACGTTGAGACAGATATGCCGCGAATGGTCGAGTGAAGGAGAACCAGAAAGAACCGCAACATTTCTTCCTATAGTCGAAGAGTTGAATCGAATTTATCCCAAAAATGTTTCTGCTCGACATGAAATCAGAATATTAGTTCCCGGTTGCGGCCTAGGAAGACTTGCTCATGACTTGATAGATGAAGGTTACTCCGTCCAAGGAAACGAGTTCAGCTTCTTTATGCTTCTCACTTCATTCTTCATTTTAAATGCGTGTAAAGAGGTTAGACTCCAAGGCTGAGCCAATGGTCAGCAATCAGATTTCTGCGGAATCCGCATTCTCGCATCAGGTATCCAAACGGCTTCGGACGGGGGTGGTCCCGTCGAGTGGTACCAATGGGTGCTAACGTAACACGTCTTCGGAACACCAAAATGCGTTTCTTTTAATAGTTGCTAAAAAGTATACTCAATTTACCGCTCTTGCCCCCTCGGTGTTTGCAGACTCAAGCCTAATTTCAGGAAATTTTGGCTTGCGTCAGCAAGCAGCGAGAGGCATTAGCGATAACTTGAGTTCATCGCATTTTTGTGTTGCCATAGCAACATTTGCGTAGAACTTTGATTAAGGCATGTTTCTAAAGTTATTGTTATAACAGGTCAACCAATACACAATCTATCCGTTCATATTTGAAAAAAGCAACTGTTGGAGATATGAGGACCGACTCCGTCCAGTTTCGTTCCCTGACAAACTTCTTCGAGCACAACAATCATCTCGTTCCAATTCTTTCTCCATGTGCGCTGGAGATTTTCTAGATATTGCCAAGGGCGCCAGCTTCTCTGTAGTAGTTACTGCCTGGTTCATTGACACAGCTCATAATGTCATTGAATACATAGGTCAGATATAGTTTTCTATTCACCACGGCGTGTTGAAGCGTATGTGCGAAATACAATTAATTTCCCGGCAAACACCGCTCAGGTATCCAAACAGCTTTGGACGGGGGTGGACTCGTTTGATAGTACCAAGGGTAGGCTGGTCGAACAGGCGCCTGTTTTTTCAACGGGCCGCCGCGTCTCTGCGTTGAGAAAACAGGCGCCTGAAATCGCCTGTTCGACTAGCCTAACCAAGAGATATGTGGAATGGTATGGGAACAATTTTTTTACTTCTGTCTCATGGTGCCCTGTCCAGACCCTTGTCCTTGTCTCGTGGTGACCTTCGCCCGTGTCCTTAATTTTTGGATACCTGAACACCGCTCGCTTGAATTTGCTGCGCGGTGACTCAGTTGTGCTGGTCCGCATAATGCCAGTGCAATTTTCGCAATAGAGCACACTTGCGGCAACACGCCTTAAAACTTTAAAAAATTGAGAGGCCGAAGACTACGTGAGAAAGGTTCTGATTCGGTTTTCAAAATTTGTTTCGAAAAAATTATCGAAAATTTGACAAAAATCTATTTTTCGAAAACTTTTATGAAAAGGCACATGTGACTGCCGAATTAGTATTTAAGACACGGCTTCAATGGTGTCATTTTTTTAAAATTCAGTATTATAGGGGCACCGAACAGAAATGGCGCTATGTTGAGAAACTCTTTTTGCAGTGCAAATCGAGAGTCCGTGGCAAAAGGTCGGAAAACCAAAAAGGTCGGGAGCCAAAAGGTCGGAATGACAAAAGATCGGAAAAAATGCCAAAAGGTTGAAAAAAAATGTCAAAAGATCGGAAACAAAGTGACAAAATGTCGGAAAAAAACACGTATTTTAGCAGTTTTTCCGACCTTTTGGCATTTTTTCCGACCTTTTGTCACTTTTTTCAGACCTTTTGTCACTTTTTTCCGACCTTTTGTCATTTTTTTCCGATCTTTGAGCATTTTTTTCCAACCTTTTGGCATTTTTTTCCAACCTTTTGGCATTTTTTTCCGACACTTTCACTTTTTTCCGACCTTTTGTCACTTTTTTTCAACCTTTTGGCTTTCCGACCTTTTGTCTTCCGACCTTTTTGGTTTTCCGACCTTTTGTCACGGACTCCAAATTGAGCGACCTCGGGGCCGAATTTGAAAAATTAGGCCACATTTTCAATGGAAAATTACTTCTCGGCCTAGAAATTCGGCCAGATTACGAACAGCGCGCCCTTTCTGTCCGGTGCACCTATAATAAAAGTGATTAAATTATTTGAGCTCTGGCATCGCATTTCCCCATCATATTTAAGTAGGGACAGCAGTCAGCTAAAAAGTTCATATCTCTGCTAAATCGACCCTTATCTGATCAGAGAGATTTTTTAAAATACATTTATTGGAGATTCGAATTAAACTGCTAGTATTTTGTCGCTGCGTATCGACTCATTTGCGTGTTAAAGGAGTACGGTTTGCGATACAGAGTGATAAAAACGGGCGCGAGCATGTTCACAAATGTTCGCCGTGAGAACCGGGACCGATCACGCCACGCCAGGTCCATGCTAACTCTCGGATCAGATAAGGATCGATTTAGCAGAGATGTCACACTGTCTCCCACGGCGCGAATGATTTCAATGGGGCGCACTTGCAACAGGCGGGTTGTGTCGATTTACGCGGCGGCAGATTAATTAATTTTCAACGGGAGTTCGCGTTCTTTCCATGTTTTCTATACAATACACCTATTTTTTATGCGCCTGGAACCTGGATTCGAATAATTAGAGCACTAGCTACATTTTGGTAACAGAAATCTCACATATCGTTGAGAATTAGCCGAGTTATTTCGATTTGAAAGTTTTGGCCTGGATTTTGATGTTTTTCGAATAGTTTTCGAAAACTGCTCAAGAAAACTAACCGCTGGAACCTAAATTTTGTGAAGAAAGATTCAGCGAACACGTTTATCGTTCGTTGGGCTCATGAAATGCAAAATGAGCTGAAATATAAAGGTTTGAAGTTTTGACGAAATGCGAGAAAGACGCTAAAAACATGAAAAACTCTAAATTCTGTAAAGAACGGTTTTCAATCAGTAAAATATTGTTTTCTAGACGTTTTTCAAGTCAAAAAGAAAGAAACTGAATTTTCGAATTGAACTGAATTTTCAGAACTGCAAATTTTCAAAAGTTACAACGACACTCCGCAATTTACGAGCGCACTGTGTTTAGCATTAGCGCCCTGGGAGACCGTGTGTCATGCCCCGTTTTCCACTTCTGGTAGCCGCAGACGGGGCGCGTGTGTCACGTAGTCTTCGGAATCCGTGTTCTAGCTTTTTGAAATTTATCGTTATATATTATTTTTTACAGATGCTATTTTTAACTGCCTTCCGTGTGGTGGTATTTGGATAAATGTCGGTCCTTTGACATGGCACTATGAAGGGATTCAAAATGACATGTCTATTGAATTACCGTATTCTGAGATCATGCGGCTCATTACATTGAAGGGCTTTGAAATAATTACCGAAAAAAGAATAGATAGCAAATATACTGTGAATCGAAACTCTATGCTACAAAATCAATTTACATGTGCGTATTTTTGTGCAAAAAAAATCAATCATTTGTGAGCGTTCGATATTTTGAAAATAAATTATTCATATAATCCTTCTTAATACAAGTCTGACTGTCTTTTGGATGTCCGCGCAGCGGACCAGGATGAGAAATAAAATCGAGACGAGTCACGACACTTTGTGATCAACCGGTTTTACAGACGGCACGGGGTCGTGGAGGGAACCTCGCCCTCTAAAATTTGAATTTACGCCAACGATAGTTAGATATGCAGGGTGCTTCAGGTTCTCGTCACGAAAGAAAAGATTACTGTAGTACATACACAAGAACGCTCGTAAATCGACACAGAAATTGCGTCATATGACGCAATTCGGCGCTGGCCTAAAAGTGTGCGGTAGAGCGCACTTGCGCCAGTGTACCTCTCCACGACTCCGTGAGACGGTATTTTTCAAAAAAAAAAGCGCTCCATTGATAGACCCGGAGATGAGAATTGCGCTTAAATCTCACCGAAAATAAAATGGCGGTAGTAGTATTTTCTTTCTCTGATGACAGAGAATCACCTCATTTACAACACTTTTTTGAAAAAAAGTATGAAATGAGTCAATTTTTGGAGCACTAAAAAGTGCTTATTTTCAATAATTTTTATACATTTTCAATCAATTTTTTGTGGAGATGTCGATTTCATTTTTTATTTTTTTATTTTCATGCTTAAATGCTCAAAAATGTGTCATTTTCACACTTTTTACAAAATCAGTGGATGTTGAAGGATGTCGATTTTATAAAGAAAGTGGTATTATAAAAAGAAAGCCTATTAAATGCTTTTTACAAAAGATCTGAAGCCCCTGACCAACCTAGACTTCGAAGTGCTTGTAAGTGTACTGAAAATCAAAAATTTCCGTGGCATCTTTTTGAGAGACATCCTTCCAGATAAGATACTACCAAAAGTAATCAACGATGCCTTGTCTCGTCTTTAGTATTTGCCAAGCAGTGAATACATACATCACTGATTGTTATTATTATAGAATTTAAACATTCGAACATGTCTAAACGCCTCTAAAATTGAAAAAAACCACAATTGTATGTCAAAATTGACGAAAAGTTCAATTTTATTCTAACTTAAAATAAACAGAAACATCGTTGTTTCGAGATCGAAGGAGACACGCGGGACTTCGCGCATGTTCATGACGGCCCGTACTGAAACATAACAATTAAACCAATTCTCTAAATATGCGCGCGCATTGTGTTTTTATATCACAAAAGAAGGATAAAGAATTGAATTGAATTAACTTACATCGTTGGCTGGACTAATGGACCCCGACAAGACTAGAATGACCTCGGAACCGATCATTCTGGAGTCGGGGTGATGGTCAGCAATTTCTCCCACAGGCATATTTTGAAGGTCGTTGAGGACAAAATTCTTCTTTCCAATCGCGATTCCGAGGAAGTAGCCATCAACAGAGAAGATTCCGGATCCGCTGTCACCCAGTTTCCCGTGTGCAGTTCCGATGGAGAAGAGACCCAAATAAAACAATTAATATCTATAAAGTTAAGAAATTAGACACACCTTGCCTCTGAGAGACGATACCATCCTTCCAACTAGGTGTGCGATCAGGAGTGATGCCCAGTTGCATGTAAGTCTGGCCACCGAACATAGACTCCGACGCTCGCGGATAGTTCGAGAACTCTCCCGAGAGCAGTTCGAAAACGGTTACATCGTAGAGTTCGGAAAAGGCCAGAACACGAGTCTGAAAAGCAGCTTAAAGGACCAGGGAACCCAAACATTTTTTGATTTTTCTTGTGAAATTTTTTTGTGACTGTTTGAATTGTCTCTTATTGCCTCATACACTGGTGAAATGCTGCCTCTCAAAAATGCCAATGAACGAAACGGCATGCAGTTGAAGTTGTGGCCGTGGCCTAGCGCCAATGGCCGAAAAATATATAAAATATATACAGTGCGCGTCATAAAGATAGGACACCCCCCTAAAATGACGTCCTAGAGAGAACTAAACATTTTCGAGAAAAACTGTAAATGCCATTCGATTCAGCATCCAAAATAACCTACGAAACTAATTTTTTAGATTCCTACCTCAAAAATTAAAGCTACAGCACTGAAAAGTCTTAAAATCGGGCGCGTCATAAAGATAGGACACCCCCCCAAAAATGAGGGATTTTTTTCAACTTTTTGTGCTTTGTTCAGATAATTTTCAGGTTTTTAGGTTGTATTATTAAAGTTTCATTATTCTTTTGTGTTTTTATTGAGTTTCTAACAAAGCTGCGTAAAGTTTGCGCAAAAGTGGCGCCCTTTGCCGAGTTGTATCATAATTGTTTCATGATTTTTGTTGGTATAAATGAATAGAGGATTGAATAAAGTATACTGTTTCAAATGTAGAAAACATACTGATACATCAGAAACTACAGAATGTGAAACAAAAAGTCAAAGAAAGATATTGAAAGGAGTTTGCATTGAATGCAACTCAAAGAAATGCAAATTCATTAGTTCAAAGATAGGAGGTGAAGGAGGTGAAATCAAGGAAAATATTAAAGATGAGAAAGAGAAGCAGATCCTAGAAAAAACATATTATTCTCCTTTTAGTGGATTTTGTGGTATCAATGAGTTAGCAAGAATAACAAAGAAGCCTATCAAAGAGGTCAAAGAGTTCCTGAATGAACAAGATGTTTACACTCTACACAAACCAGCTCGTAAAAACTTCAAGAGTCAAAGAGTTTACTTCAGTGGAATAGATGATCAATGGCAATCAGATCTTGTAGAAATGCAAGTGTATTCAGATGAAAATAATGATTTCAGGTATCTTCTAACTATAATTGATTGTTTTAGTAAATATGCTTGGGTCGAAAAGTTAAAAACAAAAAGTGGTAAAGAAACTGCAGATGCTCTTGAAAACATCGTGGCCGCTACTGTAGATTTGTTAATGGCTTCAGGTCTTTTGTAAAATGCATTTATTTAGCATATTTTTTATTTAAAATTGTTAGCGCACTATTTCGACCAGTTCGACCATCCATTTTGACCACATTTTTTGATGTGACACTTGCTTTTGGCCATTTTGAAAATTGTTGAAAATCACACATTTTCGAAGAGTTGAGACACAAAATCAATGAAAATAAGCCTTGAAATGGCTTGCTGTCACGGCTCAGCTGTTTGCAAATTGTCTTGCCTCTTACAATTGCACTATGAAGTGGCTCTACTCTCGTATGTAGTTACTACTAAGTTGAGGAACAAACAGTTGGTAATTCTAACAAGAAAACAGTATGGTGAAATGCTCACCGCGTTTCAAATAAGTTTTGACGTTTTTGTGTTATTAGCTAGAAAATGACAGATTTGTGCCACTTTTAACATCAATATTACCAATCAAGGTCAAAATTGCTCACAACATACGAAAATCGAAATTATGTGTTTACCAATATACAAGACTTTGAAAAAGGTTCCCCTCGCTCTGGGAAAGTTCCCCTCACTCGAGTCTGGGAACTCGATTGTAATCTAATTAGAAGATTTTGCAATCTAATTGAAGCAAATTCTATTTCAAACGAGTTCGTATTAGATTGCAAAGTTTTCTAATTAGATTGCGATCGAGTTCCCAGAGTATATATTAATTAATATTAATAAGAATGATTACTGTAGCTTGTAATCTGTGCATTTTGTTCGGTGCCTGCGGACTTCCGCTTGCAACTTGACCAACGACTAAAAACTTTCAGTTGTTGGAATGCTTGTCCGGTTATTTCTTCTTGTGTGTTCATTTCACAAACTAGCGCTCGGGAGCGATGCTCTCATTAGACGGTCCGTCTTCCCATTTCTGGGTAAGTTTCGTATATTGATCAGCGAGAAATAAAAACCATTTTGTAGGTGCTGGCGGATCAGTACCAACCGGAATGCTGATAAAACGAGAATTGTGGCATTGTGGAAGTGATCGAACGACCGGTAACATCTCGTACAACAATGCTGCCAAAGACTGTCCATCCCTTGCTGGTACACACAATTTACACACTCGTCTCACGGCGAACGTTTTTGATTCTCCCGCTCGTTTTTTGTCGCTGCGTACTTAATATGGTTTTTGATACGGAGTGATGCAAACGCGGTCGAGCATGGACACAAATGCTTGCTCTGCGCCCCGGTGTTTGCAACCTCACGCCAACGTTTCTTTAACTAGGCTTAAAAATGCAAAAAAAAGCGAGATGTGGTTTTCAGCTGCAATCAACCACTGTTGCGCCATACACGATGATTGCTATGGGCAACAAGCCGGGCAGGAGAAATGTGACCGAGATTTCTGCGAGTGCAACCGTGTAAGCGTTTTTAACGAACAATCATGTTCTAAACCCGACGTCTAATTTCCAGAGCTGGTAAATATTATGCAATGAAAATTTTTTAAACTACAAATTCTGATGAAAAGTAGGCCAAAATGTTCAGTTTAATAAAGTTGTGGCAATTTGAGACACTGTAAAAAATTCGGGACCTGTGAGTTCAAATCTGACTTCAAAAAGCGGATTCCTCATTCCTCTAAGGAGGTATCCAAAGAACAAATTCAAAAATAATCTGATTCTGCAGAAATTTACCTTCTCAGGCAAATCGTTTGTGATCTAGTTAGGAGATTTCGTATTCCAAACCGAGTTACGAATCTATACTTAGGGGGCGCAATAAAGGGGGCGTGGCCTGCCGAATTTTCTCCCCGGTCGCGCCCGCGCATGTTTGAGGGCCAGTACCGAGGTGGCGAAAACTAAAATGGAAGTTAGTCTGAGAGCCACTGTGGCCGGAGTTTGTGCAACACGCGGCTTCTGAGAAGTGATTCTGACAGTTTAAGGGATGGGGAATCCGTTTTTGAAATAAAATTCGAATTTCGTTCCGGCAAACATTGTTTCTTAGTCCGTCAAAGTGCCAAAAAAGTATTAAAAAAAAATTTTTTTTTTGTGTTCGATTGAGTAGACCCCATTTGGCCGAATTTCTTGTTTTTCGATAATTTGAAGGTCGGAAACAGCCAACACGCGGCTTTTCTCCACGGAATCGGATTCAGTGTGAAATTCTCTACAAAATCCAACAATTTATTCAAAATTTCAGCCCGGCAAACATCTTCAAATTTTCACATTTTTGCGCTGAAATTCCGCAAAAGTCTCATAAAAAAAATGAATGGCGAACACCGAGCTTCTCATCGCCATTGGCGTTCGCCGCGCCTCCGCCCGGTTGGCGCAGTGGCAGAGTGCTCACTCGGCAGTCTGGAGGTGTCGGGTTCGAAACTTTTGATCTCGAAAGTTGTTTTGCTTTCTTAGAACGTCAATTCTGTTCACTTAATATGTTGCCTCTTTGGTGTCTTCCACCAAACAGCGACACGAATCGCCTGCCAGCGAGACTCCGACGTCTCCTAGGCCGCCGACCGGGGAGAAAACAGGGCAACTTTGAAGGGATGTACCGAAAATTTTTTCAAAAAAAAATTGGGAATGTACTATTTTTAAGCACTAGAACACATTCCGATAAGTGTTTTCCAGAAATTCACAAGTTTGTTAATCACTTTGTGGCCCCTAAATTTAACAATCTAATCTTTACCTGTTGTAATCGAAAATAACTAAAGATAGATTGAACTCGGATTACCGGAGTAAACGCTAGCCATTATTTAAAAACAAGACTTAGAACCTAGGCCCGCTGCGCTGGTCGAGCTTACGCTTTTTTGATTCTCAGAACTCAGAACCATTGAAAATTCGCCTTCATTTGGTAACTTCTCCGTCAACTATTTCTGTTTTAAAAAAAGTGGGGACGGAAAACCGGAGAAATAGACAAAGCAGGGTATCCGCTCTCCTTTCCGTTTCTCCTTATAATTATGTTTCAGATGGTGACTCGTCTTCCCACAGAAGAAGGATTCAAATGTCGCGGAGCAGGAGTAGATGCGTGCTTGATTTTGGAGTTTTTCGGAGCTTTTGCATATGGCAACTCCAACTACTCGGATCCAACAAAACCGTCGGGAAACGTGCTTTCAATTCCAAAATCCGTTCCTAATTTAGACAAAACTTATCTTGATCTTTACGCAACATGTCCGTTCGTGAACAGTGAGTATTGTTTGTACACTCAATATACCCCTCTACAAGCCTCTCGGCAATTACCCGCTTTAACGCATTTTCCACTAAAAGCTGCTATTATCATTCTAGTACATATATTATTAGGGAAGTTTTTTCTAGTAGGGAAAATTCTGGAAAAGAATCAGGGTGATACTATAAAGTGTGGAGAGCATTTTAAGATCTTAAAATTTGGCTTAATGTCTCTGGAAACTTCTAGAAATTTCCTCAGGTTTTTGCACCTGAAATTGATGTTTTGGCGGGCGGAAAAGTCCTCCGAAAAGTGTTCTCGAATGTATATTTGCTCAAAATGAGCGCATGTTCTCAAACGTTTTTCTCCCGTTTTGACATTGTCTTGGTAATACTATTCACGCCGTTTTTGCAGTAACCTTAGCTTCATGCGCAGTCAACTTCGATCTTTGTGCCGTTGTGCATTCATCAGACTTTTGTGCCAATGATGTGAGTGGAAAAAAGAAATATGATAATTTAAAAAATAATTAGTTGTGCCACTGCATGCTCGATGCTGCTGAGTCGGACCCGATCCATAAACACCAATGTTTGGAATCCGTGGCTCACATGTGCCGAATTGTATTAAAACGTAAATTTTGAAAATTCACACTCTTTTACTCCTCATCTTTGCAGATTCAACTGAAGCTTTAACCTCTCGAACAATCACTAAAAAAATTTTTATGGTGAGCTATGTTCTTCTGATTGAAACCCTTAAACCCTTTATTATCTTTTATTATATTTCAAGGTAAATGCGCTCTGACCTCTCTATTCGTGATTTCCGGGGCCTACTTTTACAGCTCCGAACTTCAGTTGTTCTTCATTTAAATTCTATCTGAATCTCGACAGTTTACTCTGTCTGTGTTCTTAGTTTTCAGCTATTTACTTTGAATTGCGTAGTAGAAAGTTGACAATATTTTATTTCAGATGGCTGTGCTCGTTCTCGCTGCGGCTTCAACTGGGTGCTGCCTATTTTTTATGTATACGAAAGCTTCCAATGACAAAAAACGACGTGATGAAAGTAAGGTTTCACGAATCGAAGGATCACTTTGAATTTTCCAACATTAGAATAGTATGCAATCTCGGGGAATCTCGAAGTAGATAAAACTGCTCAATTAATTTACGGCAAGTTGCCGCACACTGCGGCGCACAGTAATTGCAAGTTATATTTCGCACGCCGGAAGGCTTAAGCCCTCATGCTCGATACGTGTCACACCCTTGCCGTAAATTCTCAGAGTGGATACCGTTTTTCTGGCAAATCATGTGCAATATAATTAGAAAGCGTAAGCGTTCGAATCTAATTGAAATGAGTTTCATTTATGCATCTAATAAAGGGGTGTACTAGCTCGGATTGGTAAGACAGCTTTATTGAGGAACATGATGAGGCGGGAAGACCTAGAGTACAGGCGATGGGGGTTTATATAGTGATTCGGAAAGGGTGGAGCCGGTGCTGCCGGAAGTGGAGGCGTTGTCGATCAGGCGATGCCGGTCGTGGAGCTGGCGACCCGATCTGAAAGCATTCCAGTTAGAGTGTGTGATGGGAAGCGAGGCGCAGCGCGCGTGGGCTCGGAGGCGCGTGGGAGACGCTTCTAATAGATTTGCTCGGACTGTAGCTTCCTGGTCTCAGGAATGCGTGTGTCATAGGGCAAAGTGCGACCGGGGAAGCTGCCTGGGAAAGGGTATTCTGATGTGCCTAATAAGGGTTGACCTATCCCTTAAAACCTTATTAGAGGCTTCTTTAATTCCAGACTTGCCAAATCCCGGGCCAGCAAATCGTCGGCCCGGTCGGCCCGGAAGTTAGACCTCAAAAAAAATATGCAAAAAAAAAATGAAGGAAGAGGAAAACGCGTGCGGCAAAATTGCTAAAATGGCGTGCCAGAGTTGCAATCAATCGCTCCGCCCACTCTTGAGAAAATTTTCGTAATTTTTGTGAACATTTTGCGACTTTAAACAGCAATTTCTATTTTTTAACAGGTTTTTATGCCATAACATTACCTTTTTCGTCTTTTTTTCTATTTCTGCTGGTTTTTACATTGAATCTTCGAAATTGAAGCAAAACGACGATAACGTAGGCCGTTTTCAAAGTTTGGTGGGTAAAAATGGACGAAGAAAAAGTGCTTGAAGAAAACGGCGGTCGCTTTGAATTTTTAGGTGCATCCTCCCGGGCCGCGGGCCGGGCCGGGCCGGAAAATTTCCAATTTTGGCCCGGCCCGGCCCGGCCCTGTTGCAAGTCTGTTTAATTCTAACAGAATGTAATAAGACTCTTTCACAATCTAATAACAAATTTTGCTTTTCCAGAAAAATTTTCAATCTAGTCACCGTCCCCAGAGCTGACAATGGGCGCAAGTGCGCCCCGCCCAATAGAGCGATACAAATTTTAAAAGCAAAGTTTGTGTTTTTTGCCAGATAAGCCACGAAAACCCGATAATTTCTCATTTGTCTTTCGATAGACCGATTGTATAGGCTATTACGAATTTTTTATTTTTTTCTAATTAGATTGCAATTCAAAAAAAAATATATTGTAATCTAATACGATTTTACTGGAACTTCAATTAAATCTAATTAGATTGCGAAATAGAGCTTTTTCTTATTAGCTTGCAAACTCTTCTAATTAGATTGCAATCGAGTTTCCAGAGGCGTTAAATTTTGACAAGTCGCAAATCACATTTATCCATTTGAAGGTTTTCGGCTAAAACTGCGTAAATTTCAGTTGCTTTTCGGTAGTTTTCGCGGTTCAAACGCTCAAAATGATTGCATTTACGTGATTTATCATTCTCAAAACCAATTCTGTCTGAAAACGGTCAAGAAAGCGCAAAATGAGAAGTGCGGTTTTTAGGCGGCAATCGGCGGCTATCGGCGGCGAAGGCGGAAAAGCAAAGTCCGCGAAAAAGGCGCCAAAACGTCATTAATTCTGAGAATTAGTGTGTTTTCATGTCGAACAATTATTTCTCATCGCGTTTGACCACAAAAATCGGAGAAAACCTGTTCAATTCATGAAAACGCCATTTAGCCGAGGCCACGCCCATATTGTCAGCTGTGGAGACCGTGCAGTGAGAATAATTTGCATTCTAATAGCACTAACACGGCGTGCTGAAACGTATGTGTTGGTACCGCAACGGGTTTCACGAAACTCGCAATTTCTATAAAATTCTTGTTGGAATGTGTTCCCCTCTATATGAGTACGCGCCCAATTTTTTTTCAAAAATTTTCGGTACATCCCGATTTACACCGCTCCAAAGTCGCCCTGTTTTCTCTCAGGTTGGCGGCCGAGGAGGGGGCGGAGTCTCGCTAGTAAGTTTGCCGCACGCGTTTTTTGCCCTTGTCTGGTGGACTAAACCAAAAAGTCAACATTTTAAATGAACAGAAACGATGTTCTAAGAAAGCAAAACAACTTTCGAGGTCAAAATTTTCGAACCCGGCACCTTCAGATTGCCGAGTGAGCACTTTCCTACTGCTCCAGCGGAGGCGCCGAGCGGAGGCGCCGAGCGAAGGCGCGCCGGCCGCCATTGGCATAGAAAAGCTGGCTGCGCGCGGCCTTCTTCTTGGTGTCAAATTAGTGTTTTTGCGCGCTCAAATCCAAAACTGTTACACTTTACAGTCACTTTTCAAAAAACGGAAATAGAAAGAGCCACGCCCCCTCCTTTGCGCCCCTATTATAGGGGCACCGAACAGAAATGGCGCTCTGTTGAGAAACTCTTTTTGCAGTGCAAATTGAGCGACCTCGGGGCCGAGTTTGAAAAGTTAGGCCACGTTTTCAGTGGAAAATTACTTCGCGGCCTAGAAATTCTGCCAGATTGCGAACAGCGCGCCCTTTCTGTCCGGTGCCCCTATAATACGTATGTGCGAGAATAAAATCGAGATCATCTTCCGCTATCTCGCAATGAAAATGTTGCCCGAGAGTTTCTCATGGTCACATTTTTCGTTGCGGATACCGTCTTGCGAGGGTGCATGCGCGTGCAGTGAGGAGAGGAAGAATGTTCGTCCACCGTCCCGCTTATTTCGCCGGTTGGCGGCACGCTCTCCAACTCTTTTTCCGGGGCTACCCCGAACCAGAACTGCCCAGGATCGGAACAGAGTTTTTTATGGGGCTATTCAGGGGATGAAAAAATGAATGTTTTCCGTTTTTTTTCCCCCCTATTCAGCGATGTCAAAAAATGGAAAAAAAAACGGAAAGAAATTCATCGCTCGCAGCGTTTTTTTCCGGCGGGTCTCGTAGCGATTTCCCGGACGCGAAGCATGCGGCTACTGTGAGAGACGTTTTATGAGTGGATTTACGAGAAGAGGGAATTTTTTTCTAATTTTTGAGCGAAATTGCCACGTTTTCCCGCTATTTTCAACCGATTTTCAACTGAATTTCAGTTCTTATTTATCTGTTATGGTAACTGTTGCGAAATTGCCACGTTTACCGCTATTTCCGACCGACTTCGATTGAATTCTTTTTTTGGATAGTTTCGAGTGCCTCGTCATATCGTTCAAAACATTGAGTTTTTCAGTGAAAATCGGTTCAAAATAGCAGGAAAACGTGGCAAATTCGCTGAGAAATTAGAAAATTTTTCGTAAATCCACCCGTTCTCGTAAATCCACTCATAAAACGTCTCTCACAGTAGCCGCATGCTTCGCGTCCGGGAAATCGCTGCGAGACCCGCCGGAAAAAAAAACGCTGCGAGCGATGCATTTCTTTCCGTTTTTTTCCATTTTTTGACAATAGGGGAAAAAAACGGAAAACAATAATCTTTTCATCCCATGAATAGCCCCATTAAACGAAAACCACGTGCAGATAGGTTTTGTTTCAGGACAGTTCCGATCCGTGGCACAGTTCTGATTCGGGGTAGCCCTCTTTTTCGTGCGCCAAAACTTTAGATGCGTGCCGTGCTGTTTGAAGAACACTGATTCATTTTTCCTAATTTTTTGGGAATGAGTTCATTATGGGGTTATTCAGGCTGTAAAAAAATGATTTTTTTTCCGTTTTTTTACGTCAAAAAACCCAATTCAGCGGTGTAATGGGGCTATTCAGCGTATGTTTGTTTTCCGTTTTTTTTTTTAGTTTTTTTACATCGCTGAATTGGATTTTTTGACGTAAAAAAAAACGAAAAAAACGGAAAACAATCACTTGTTCACAGCCTGAATAACCCCATAAAAAAACCAAAAAAACGGAAAACAAACATACGCTGAATAGCCCCATTATGATTGTAACTCGCAAGAATCAACAAGAAACTCGCAGGAATTCTTGCGAGTTTTTCGTTGCTGTTTGATAGTTTTGATCATAAAAAACGGCCATTACTCAATGACTTCCAGATTTTTTTACTTTTTTACTTAATGACTTTTGTACTCACTGAGGTAAATCGTTTGTAATCTAGCTAGCTAATTCGCGTTTCTAACCGGACCTAATTAGATTGCTAATTTACTGCGATTAGATTGCAAATTCTTGTAACTGGACTGATAAATTTTCTAATTAGACTGGCGAAGCTAATTAGATTGCAAAAATGCTGATATTAGATTCAAAATTTATCTAATTAGATTAAAATTTCGGGCAAAACCTAGCTAGATTTTGTTTAGATTGCAAAATCAGCTAACTTGATTTAGAAATCGGTAGCAATCTAACTAGGTCCGGTTAGAAAGTTAGATTATATACGATTTGCCTGAGCAATGACTTCCACACTGAATGACTTCCGCGCTACTCAATGACTTTCACACTCAATGCGAGAGAAATACCATTTGCGCGGTTGAAGAGAGAGACGAAGACGAAAAAGTTACTTTCCATGAGTAAATTAGTAATCTAATTAAGTCCGTCTAAAAACACGAATTGACTTGCTGGAAAAATCAGCAAAATTCGGGAGAATTTTTTTTCAGAACTGGAGACTTTGGGAACATAAATCCCCCACTGAGCTTTAAAAAATGTTGCATTTGTACTGCACGACACCTTTAAGAGAGCGCATAAATTGGTAATACTTTCAGACAAATATCTGCACATTCATACGGTGGAGTCATCAAGGTCTATGAATCCACTTCTCTATAATACCGACTGATGCTTTCAAGATTTCACATGAGTGTGTTCTACTTATGTGCAATACGGCCGCAAAGTACGCGAATCAGGCTCCACAACTCTACACGCGAATTTCGCACTTTTCGCACATCCCTGCAACTTGTCAGCAGAACTTCAGCATCTTCTGCTCAAAAGCGGCTAATTTTATGCGCACAAGTTGCTGAAGTGTTGTTCAAAAAATTCTAATCTCAACCGTTTACTCGAAAGTTGCTGAACTTTTGCTCGAAAGCTGCTATCAAACCAACGTTTGCTGATAAGTTGCTCGGTAGAGTTCGAGGTACTTTTATTGTGGCATGCCATGGCACGTTTAATTCTACACTTCTAAAAGTTTGATCGAAAACGCAAACTAAAGTTTTCGCGTGTAATTGTTATTGAAGGCTATTTCCGCTGCTGTAACATGCACAGTGTGCATTGCACACGGCTAGAACTTTCTGCGAATTGAAAAACGTTTTAACTTAACTTTCTGAAAATTAATTATGCAAAATTCGGGAAAGAATGCGTTCTTACCGGGGTATTCTTCTCTTAAGAAAGTCTGCTCAAATATAACACATTCATATTGCTACTGTAAATACTTATAATTCAAACTTCCGTCTCTTCGATTTACCCAATAAATCTTCTTTAAGCTTTGAGATGTACACACTGAAGAAAAATCCATTTCAATCTGTTGAAAAAACAACTGATGGGCGCTGTACGGGGTAATTCTGTAAAAGACTATTCATCGTCTGTTTGTTTTCCGTTCTTTTACGTCGCTGAATTGGGTTTTTTGACGTAAAAACACGAAAAAAAAAATTTTTTTACAGCCTGAATAACCTTGTGTTCAGTCCCGTAGTAGAAAAAGTCCGTGGCATGCAGCATGCTGCGAGTTTTCAAAAGGGCGGGAAAATTTTTGTTAGTTCGGTTACGTATTCTTCGAGGGGTCGTCATATATCCACACGGGCCAAAAACGTTTATTATTGATACATGATTATTCGAACCGAGTTTTTTTTACTAGTCCGTGAAAATTTCTACTACGCTTGTTATATCGTGCGAGGACGGAGCTTCCTGTTCTTTCAATGCATTGATACAAATATAGTCTTGATTTTCAGAATACGTAGGAAGAATGCACGTTGGGTCAATTAGTGACTTGAATGGGCTGAATAAAAGACCTCTCCCCGGTGTCTCAATAGTGAATGTCGAGCCGATTTCTCCCGACGTCGTTGTCGGTATCACGAACGTTTCTGAAAATAAAGACAATTTGAAATATCATGTTTCAATGTTCGATCTGAAACTATTTTTAGCACGTAATTTTTTTTCGATTTTGTCGAATGTTCGCAAATGTCAGTGTTACGGAGAAAATAAGAAATAAACATTAATTATCAAACGTATGAGATAATCAAAAAACAGGCGAAGCCGCTTCCGAACATTGCCTCGGCTTATAATACATACCGAGGTCATCAGTATCCGATAGATCGTCCTTTTCTCTGAGAACACTAAGCGGCATTGAATTGGTTGGTAAAAAGGCAAGAGTGACGTCTTCTTGTCTATCTATCACAACCATTGGATTTTCAGAAGAAGCTTCATCATCACCGTCATGTGTTAATAACAACGCATGTGATTTCACGCCATTTATGTTTCTTATTATCATATCGTACTTATTGCTAGAACTGGGATCGGTCACTTGTATCTGTAACAGAATTCACGTTGAGGGGTCTGTGGAAAATTTAATTATGTTCAGGAAGGATAAGCAATGCCCTTTGAGGATTTTCGAGGTCTGATCCACGGACCCACGGTCTCCAGAGCTGACAATGGGCACAAGTGCGCCCCGCCCAATAGAGCGATACATTGGCGCGAAATTCAAATTTTAACAGCAAAATTTGTGTTTTTTGCCAGATTAGCCACGAAAAACCGATAATTTCTCATTTGTCTCTCGATAGACCGATTGTATAGGCTATTATGAATTTTTTTTTAAAGCGCAAGAGCGTTAAATTTGGTCAATTCGCAAATCACATTTATCCGTTTGAATGTTTTTGGCTAAAACTGCGTGAATTTCAGTTGCTTTTCGGTAGTTTTAGCGGTTCGAGCGCTCAAAATGCGAAATCCGCGAAAAATGCGAAAAATGCGCCAAAATGCCATTAATTCTGAGAATTAGTGTGTTTTCATGTCGAACAATCATTTTTCATCGCCTTTGACGACAAAAATCGGAAGAGAACCTGCTCAATTCATGAAAACGCCATTTGGCCGAGGCCACGCCCATATTGTCAGCTCCCCGCCTTCCAAATGGTATAATGACGCGTGATCATACAAGCTCTGGAAACTCGATTGCAATCTAATTAGAAGAGTTTGCAATCTAATAAGAAAAAGCTCTATTTCGCAATCTAATCAGATTTAATTGAAGTTCCAGTAAAATCGTATTAGATTACAATATATTTTTCCTGAATTGCAATCTAATAAGAAAAAAAATGCAAACTAATTAGAAAAATTGCAGTGATTGCAATCTAATTAGAAGATTTTGCAATCTAATTGAAGCAAATTCTATTTCAAACTCTGGCAATTCGATATTAATCTAATTAGAAAGTTACTGATCTAAACGCGACCTAATTAGATTGGACTGTTTTTTCTTGGCGCAATCGTGATTTGAGCCAGCAGACGGTTGGCGTGAAACTTGATTTGAGCACATATCAATCTAATTAGAAGATTTATTAATCTAGCTAGACAATTTATTAATCTAATTAGGTGTCATATCAATCTTATTAGGCCGCCGTAGAACTCGAGTACACTACGATTAGATTAATAACGCAATGCCAGAGAAACGAGTTCGTATTAGATTGCACAGTTTTCTAATTAGATTGCGATCGAGTTCCCAGAGTTAAAACTCACTTCAAAGCTGTTGTTTCTATCCATATCTGACTTCAAAACAATTGATTTCGTAATAGAGGCAGATGTTTCGCGAAGATTGATTTTTTGAATATAACTAAAACGTAATGTCATTCCATTAATTAGATTACTTCAACGCTTGCGTACTCAAAACTGCTATCAGCGACTGCTCAGGCAAATCGTTTCTAATCTAACTAGCTAATTCTCGTTTCTAACCGGACCTAGTTAGATTGCTACCGATTTCTGAATCTAGCTAGCTGATTTTGCAATCTAAACATAATTTAGCTAGGTTTGCCCGAAATTTTAATCTAATTAGATAAATTTTGAATCTAATATCAGTGTTTTTGCAATCTAATTAGCTTTGCCAAAAAAAAATTAGAAAATGTATCAGTCCAGTTAGAAGAGTTTGCAATCTAATCGCAGTAAATTAGCAATCTAATTAGGTCCGGTTAGAAACGTGAATTAGCTAGCTAGATTACAAACGATTTACCTGAGTGGTGCACGTCCCAAGAGACCCCTTTTTCCTTCTACGGCAAATTTCGAAAGTTTTTCGCAAACGCAAGGCGTTTTTTTTACGGGACTAGAGAGAACTCCACGTCCCCGGCCTCGCCCCGCACATTGCTTGTTTTTTCTGGCATTTAATTCCGAGGGTACAACAATTTTGGGGCACAACAGGGTACAACCTATTTTGGGGTACAACTTTTTTAATTTTGGGGTACAACTTCCCCGATTTTAGGGAATAATTTCTGTCAAGTATTTTAGGGTACAATAATTTTAGGGTACAACACTTTTAGGGCACAACTAGCACATAATTTCAGGGCACAACTTCTTACAATTTTGGGGCACAACAACATGATTTTAGGGTACAACACTTTTTTTTCTCATTTTTTTGTATTTTCTTGCATTTTACTACAAACCCATATTCTTTTTATAGCAATATTTCGCTGATTTTTTTATTTCAATGACTCATCTCTTGTAAGAGAACCAGTCTTTCGACTCGTGCTTTCTGCGGCAGTTCACACATTTTGTTTTCATCAAATCGTGAGGTTATTCAAAGCAAAAAAGCATATGACAGTAACAAGTTATATCTTGCCTTATCTTGCCCTTTGGAACCGAGTGGCCAAGTTGTTTCCCGAAAGACTGTCCTCTGAGGCCTTCGCAGCGCGCATCGAGAAGATCCCCCCTAGCTTTTTGTATTCTAACTGACCTCTGGCTACTGCCGGCCAATGGTCATGTCAAGCCATTGTTCCTTCCCCCACCCACATTCCCCCTCTTTTTTTTCTCTTCTTTCTTTTTTGTTGTAATTTTATTCCTAGGTGGCTGAAGAGAATAAATGAGTTATTATTAAAGTTGAGCACAAATGAACGGATCTGAAATAAAGAGTAGTTAATCTAGGTTTTAAATAGCTCTATTAATAAGGCGGGTTTATGAGAATAGGATCAAGGCTTCCCTTGGGAGCATATTTTGTGGTGCACTAAAACCTCTACTGCAAGAAAACAATAGACAATAGACTAGATTAACTACTCTTTATTTCAGATCCGTTCATTTGTGCTCAACTTGTTACTGTCATATGCTTTTTTGCAATAAAAGGTTTTGAATAACCTCACGATTTGATGAAAACAAAATGTGTGAACTGCCGCAGAAAGCACGAGTCGAAAGACTGGTTCTCTTACAAGAGATGAGTCATTGAAATAAAAAAATCAGCGAAATATTGATATAAAAAGAATATGGGTTTGTAGTAAAATGCAAGAAAATACAAAAAAATGAGAAAAAAAGTGTTGTACCCTAAAATCATGTTGTTGTGCCCCAAAATTGTAAGAAGTTGTGCCCTGAAATTATGTGCTAGTTGTGCCCTAAAAGTGTTGTACCCTAAAATTATTGTACCCTAAAATACTTGACAGAAATTGTTCCCTAAAATCGGGGAAGTTGTACCCCAAAATTAAAAAAGTTGTACCCCAAAATAGGTTGTACCCTGTTGTGCCCCAAAATTGTTGTACCCTCGGAATTAAATGCCGTTTTTTCTAGACTATATTCTAGTCCAGGCCCGGCGATTTAAAAAAAAAGAGACGTGAAGTTAAAAACCTTACTCTCATTTTATCTCTGAAGTTCGATCACCACTCATTCAACAACCGAACCGAAAAGTGGGCGTGGCCTTTTGGGACGCTTAGTGCTCTTGCTCATATAAGAGGAATAATTTGATTGTATCCTTAAACAATCTAGCTTGAGCCCGCAAGCACCAAGAGAACAAGAGCGGGAGTACACCCTTCTAAAAAAAAATACAATACCTATATGGCCGATTTATAGGATCGTCGATATTTAGTCTAATCAACGATTGCGCGTCCCGAAGCATATGCTCCACAATTCTCTCTTGTTGACGCAAGTTTTCGACGCCAGCTTCTAACTGATCTTGCAGATCATCTTTATTCCTATCTCCTCTGTAAATTTCACATTGATGGAAGCACGGCATTTCCAAGCTCCGATAAATGAATTGCAATTCAATTAGAAAATGATCGATACTTTTTTGACCTTCAAAAATGTGGACTTTCATATTCTTGGGAGAATTTTAGTTGGTACAAGGATTGAGAACTGCCCGAATCAGAACTGCGCCCGTACCATAACGCGCACGAATCAGAACTGCTACATACTCAGGCAAATCGTTTCTAATCTACAGTCCGTTTCATAAGTATAGGGCCACCCCTAAAATTGAATATATTGTGATTCCCGAACAAAATACAAAGACAGGACCTCATGTTCTGTGTGGAGCTCGGGAGTGGAGCCGGGGGACTCCGATGATCTTAATTGAGTCAAATCTTGTTTGAAACAAGTTTTGTGAGCATTTTCAAGTCAATTTTGTTGAAGCATGTCGAATCTCTAGCACGTGATATCAGATTTTTGGCCAAAATGAAACCAGGCCCAACAAGGATCAGACTGGCTTGAGCGTCAAACTCCAGGCTGGCATTGCACACTTATGGAACTTCATAAGGAAGGTTTGAAGCATGACATGTTTGAGTTTGGTGTCAATCGGATCACTTTCAACAGAGTTATGAGCTCCCGATTGTTTAAGTGAAGAAAATCAACAGAAATGTACTGAAAAATGTCAAACATGTCATGCTTCAAACCTTCCTTATGAAGTTCCATAAGTGTGCAATGTCAGCCTGGAGTTTGACGCTCAAGCCAGTCGGATCCTTGTTGGGCCTGGCTTCATTTTGGCCAAAAATCTGATATCACGTGCTAGAGATTCGACATGCTTCAAAAAAATTGACTTGAAAATGCTCACAAAACTTGTTTCAAACAAGATTTGACTCAATTGAGATCATCGGAGTCCCCCGGCTCCACTCCCGAGCTCCACACAGAACATGAGGCTAAACCTGGGAGAGTGGCCCCGGGGTCATTGCACATGATTTCAAAAAGGCTGTTTGGACATCCTAAAGGTGCAAAGAACCCCATTCAAGATCATGTTTATCAGTTTAAGAGGCTTCCAGAGTGTTTTCAGGGGTGGCCGTAGGCTATACTTATGAAACGCTTGCAGTTGCAACATTTATTTTGTTCGGGAAAGACGATATATTCAATTTTAGGGGTGGCCCTATACTTATGAAACGGACTGTATTATAGGGGCACCGGACAGAAAGGGCGCGCTGTTCGCAATCTGGCAGAATTTCTAGGCCGCGAAGTAATTTTCCACTGAAAACGTGGCCTAACTTTTCAAACTCGGCCCCAAGGTCGCTCAATTTCAATTTTCTGTGAAAAAAATGATTTTTTTCCGTTTTTTTTACGTCAAAAAACCCAATTCAGCGGTGTAAAAAAACGAAAAAAACGGGAAAAAAAACATACGCTGAATAGCCCCATAATACGTCGACGGGAATATATTCGGGAATATAACTACAGTCTTCCGTCGGCTTCTTTAGAAGCGTGCTGTCGGAGAACGAAAAACGATTTTCGACTTATTTCAACATCAAAGTATTCTATATGCGTCTTTAAAACAAACAGCAATCAAAAATCCGGAAATTTCGCAATTCTGGAGTACGGAATTATGATGCTATATTCACAACGTCTTCTACTAGACGGAAGAGTCAGAATACACCAGTTCTTTGAAATATATGTCAGAAAAGTCATAAAGACTAAAATTACAAGTTAAATGATAGTCGAGTGAGAATGAACGTTGCTGCCGTCGGTAAGCCTGTAAGAATCTGATCTACCGTAAGCTTAGCTCGAGTCGGTCTACTTCAAATCTACGTTTCTCGCTTCAATTTCAACCAATCTGCTCGTTAGAGGTCGCAAAAGAAAGCTTATGAAATTTGGAATCGCTTGTAGGCGTTTGTTTTTTGAGAATTTCTGTCTAGCTCTCGATTTTTCGTGAAAACATAAAAAACCACTACTTTTACAACTGAAAACTTGAAATGTACGTATCTCCGTTCAAAGTGCATATTTTTTCTTGGTCAAAATCGCAAATTGTAGTCCTTCCCGATGTCTAAAACTTGTAGGTCTCATATTTTTCGAAAAAACATTTTCTGATTTTTTAAGTGACCGAAACGTTTTTCTTTTGTAGTTTACTTGATCTCATTTAGTCAAACCGCTTTTATTTTACAGATTTCTTGTGTCCAATAGTTAAATCTAATCATGTATTAACAAAAAGTATCAAAATGGTTGAGAAAGCTGGGTTGTACCTGCCCCTTGACATTTTTTAAACCCACACGTTTCGAGAAAACGGGCTCTCTTCAATACGCACGAATTTTTTGATTAGCTAATTGCAGAAAAATGTTTCTAATTTTTGACTTTGCTTGTTCTGATTTTTTGAAATTCAATTTTTTGTGTTAACCATGTCGCCGACAACTTCTTTTGTTTTCATCAAGAAATTTTTCGATTGATAATGCAAGCGCGCTCTACGGTCACGCGTTATGCCGCGTTCAATGTCTCGGAAAAACCGTAAAAACCGCAGATTTTTCTGTCCAAAGTCGGCCGAAATTTGCGTGAAAAATGGGGGCACCGGACAGAAAGGGCGCGCTGTTCGCAATCTGGCAGAATTTCTAGGCCGCGAAGTCATTTTCCACTGGCCTAACTTTTCAAACTCGGCCCCGAGGTCGCAAAATTTGCACTGCAAAAAGAGTTTCTCAACAGAGCGCCTTTTCTGTGCGGTGCCCCTATAATAGCAAATCCTCATTCCTTGTACCACCTAATTTTGTATTGCAGAAGCCACGACACACATTAATAGTATGCGGCAAGCTTGAACTGAATCTTCCTTGAACTACTTTTTTGAAAAAAAAAACTTAGGACCGATCTGGTCACATTGGGAAATAAACTCAATTCATCGCTATTGCCCCTCAGTGTTTGCAGACTCAAACCGAAATGTTCTGAAATTAAGCTTGAGTCTGCAAACACCGAGCGGGCAAGAGCGGTAAATTGAGTATAATATTCTTGCCGACTTACATCCATTTAATGTTATTCTTCTCAACCTTTTCTACATATCCTAGTCCTTCCAGAACATTAATAACGTCGTATACACGCCGTTTCGAAATCCCCAGCTCTTTGACAACGTCGTTCAAGTTCATTACCTGAAAAATTAGATTTTTAGGACATTTGTCATGATCCCAAAATATTAGCAAAGAAAAACCGCGGCACATGAAAATTTCAACTAATCCAAACGATGTCACTCCGCACGGTCTCCAGAGCTTACAATGGGCGCAAGTGCGCCCCGCCCAATAGAGCGAAATTCAAATTTTAACAGCAAAATTTGTGTTTTTTGCCAGATTAGCCACGAAAAACCGATAATTTCTCATTTGTCTCTCGATAGACCGATTGTATAGGCTATTACGAATTTTTTAAGCGCAAGAGCGTAAAATTTGGTCAAGTCGCAAATCACATTTATCCGTTTGAAGGTTTTTGGCTAAAACTGCGTGAATTTCAGTTGCTTTTCGATAGTTTTCGCGGTTCGAGCGCTCAAAATGCTTGTATTTACGTGATTTATCATTCTCAAAACCAATTCTGTCTGAAAACGGTCAAGAAAGCGCAAAATCAGAAGTGCGGTTTTTAGGCGGCGTTCGGCGACGAAGGCGAAAAAGCAAAAGCCGCGAAAAATGCGCCAAAACGTCATTAATTCTGAGAATTAGTGTGTTTTCATGTCGAACAATCACTTTTCATCGCCTTTGACCACAAAAGTCAGAGAAAACCTGCTCAATTCATGAAAACGCCATTTGGCCGAGGCCACGCCCATATTGTCAGCTCTGGAGACCGTGGAGCTCTGATACATATTATAAACTAAAACGGACAGATACAGTTGTTTTCCGTTTTCCAAGAAAAAAAAAACGTATTTTGCGTTTTTTCGGAAAAATTACTTTCATGCAGCTTTGGTTCTTACATTACTGCCCCTGCTAGTACTAATTCAAATTAAAATTCATTTATATTACTAATATGTATCCAACTAACATAGTTTGGGTCAGTTTAAAATTTCACGTGCCGTGAGACACTGGATATATGCCTATCTCTGGAAACTCGATTGCAATCTAATTAGAAGAGTTTGCAATCTAATTAGAAAAATTGCAGTGATCGCAATCTAATTAGAAGATTTTGCAATGTAATTGAAGCAAATTCTATTTCAAACGAGACAATTTACCTCATTTTTTTGTCGCAAGTTCATGAACTTCTGCGTTATCAGTCCAAGCGACTGTTGACTACGAAATGCTTCTTTTCCACCGGATTGTTCTGAAACTTTCTCTTTTCGATAGTGAAGCAGAGTGTAATAACCATTTCCGTTGTACGTTTCTCCTATTGAACCACCTTCTTCGGAATAGGGGAGTTCCTTCATTGCAGTTGAGCACTTGTGAGTATGCAATTACTATAAAATGATTAAAATGTCAATATTGAAGAAGCACAATATTCAGTGATTATTGACGCAACGTAAGTATGAAAACTTTTAAACGATGTTTTGCAATATTAAGCATTTCATTTAATAAATAAATATCATTATTTTTTTCCTTCGGTCATGATGATATGATATCCAAACTTAGTTTTGACAGGTGGGTCGGTATAAATTGGCTTATCGCACGTACTGTTAGCTAGGGCAAACGCGGCATCTTGAAATGGCCCAACCATACTTCCGCGAGTCATCCAGCCAAGATCACCACCACTTCGAGCCTTGTCCTCACTGTACTGAGCAGCAACCACATTGAACCGCATTCCTGATTTCAGTTTTTCTATTGCTTCTAAAGCTTTTCCTTGTTTCTCACAAAGTATGTGACGGACTTTGACTGTTGTGCCACCCTTCGCTTCTTTCTTCGGCACATCTTCTTTGGCGTTGCCTTTCGTCGGCTTTTTTGGAGGCATCTGTAAAGAAAAAAGTGGTGCAACGGATGTAAGGACAAAATCTTGCGAAAATTCTCGAGGGTCAAAAAAGGTCCGATCCAAAAATTAGGAACAACTGGTTTTTTTTGCGAGCAAGAGTTTTCTGCGAACCGAAACACGCTTATATGTTGTCAAATTAGAACAACGTTCAACAACGTTGAAGCTCTCTCGTATGAAACAGGAGGCATGTTGGAGGTACTAGTTTAAGAAGAATGTCCAGGCCGTTTCTAGTCTAGTGAAACTCGGCCTCCGAATCGGAAATTGCGCCCGCCGGATTGCGAAACGCACATACTCCGCCGTCTCTTATCTCTAACGCGTGACCGTAGAGCGCGCTTGTACTAGTTTGGAGGGTACGCCGAACCAGAACTGTTCGAATCAGAACTGCCCCGAATCAGAACTATTTTTAGTGCTAATTGGTTCTGATTCGAACAGTTTTGGTTCGGCGTACGTAGCCCCCTAGTTTGCACTAGACAGCTGTCATCTGAAAAATTCCTTACTGAAACTCCGCGGCGATATTTAGCCGCGCTTTTACTCTGATTTTATCACTATGTGAACATTTCAGTCAACTTTTTCGAGGAACTGGTACATCCTGACACTTCTGTCTTCCACAAGGCATCGTGAAAACAGCACCATAATTCCGAACTGCAGAATCGAAAAAAATACTGGATTTTTATTGCAGTCAAATAGAGTTTCAGAATATGTATACAACGCCTTGTTAGATAAATTAGTTCAAGGTTATAATAATCATTATCACATTATCACACCAGTACTGGCCAGAGTTGAGCGGAAATGGAATTTCGAAATCCGGAAGACGGCAGACGGCAGACGGAAGATAATTTTTTTACGGAAAACGGAAAATGGAAGACGGAAGAAAATTTTTCTCACGGAAGACGGCAGACGGAAGACGGAAGAAAACTTTTTTCGCGGAAGACGGCAGACGGAAGACGGAACAAAAAAATCGTCAATGCAGAACCTTTTTTTCCGGTTTTTTTAAAAATAAATAACTAAAGCAACAAAAATCTTGGATCTGGGTCACTGCCCGTGGAAATTCGTGTTCTTCGGGGCTAGTAAATGGCTTCTGAAAAGCTATTACTTTTTTACGGTAAGAAGAAAAAATTCCGGAAGACGGCAGACGGAAGACGGAAGAAAACTTTTTTCCCGGAAGACGGCAGACGGAAGACGGAACAAAAAAATCCACGAAAGACGGAAGACGGAAGACGGAAGACGGCAGACGGAATTCCGCTCAACTCTGTAAGCTACGATAAGAGCAATAGAACAGGTTCAGAGTAACTTCTCTCGTAAGCTTTGGTTACGGAAAATAGGAGCTTTCGTACCTCGAGATTCGCCAAACTACATAAACGCCAGCGAACGTCGCCGTCAATTTAACCTCGAATCACTAGAAACTCGCCGATCACATTTAGATAAGAAGTTTTTAATCAAATTGTTAGCTAACAAAGTCGACATCAATCCTGATGACTTTTTCCTACGCTTAAACGCTACACGGACTAGACGGAGTCACGTTTACCGATGGAAGACTCCAAAATCGAAGCTAAGACATAACTTTTTTACACACAGAGTCTTATCAAAGATGAATCTGGCACAGGCATCTGTTAAATGATCATCTCTTTCCTTTTGCGCGGGCAAGTAGCTGAAGATTCCCCATTTATTCCCCCCAACTCCCCCACATCCTCTCCCCCTTCTTTTTTCTCTCCTCTCTCTCTCTCTTCTCCACGTTAAAAATAAACGTAAATAAATAATAATAATAATAATTCGAAATCGGAAATCCTTTAATTCCTTATTGCTCTTTTTCAGAATCTTCTTGGCATGGTGCTATGACGTTTCGAAATCCCAATCGTTCTTTCCCAACGGAGTCCTTTGTCGGAGTATTTATCACTAATCTCCGTCTGTAATTAAGTCGGCTTCTTTGAAACTTGCTGCAAATCCGCTTGAAGCTTCCACACCTGAGGTCTTAACTACCGGCGGAGATTAGTGATAAGAATGCCGACAAAGGACTGTGATGGGAAAGTATACCAGGCCCACAACAGGAAGAAGGAAAAGCCAGGTGCAGTGGCCACGCCCACTAACTACACTCAGTAGCCACGCCCACTAATTAGAATGGCCACCCACAGGGGTATATAAAGGCAGAAATAGTCATTTCATCTGTTGCCGTCTCGTTTTTTTTCATGTCTACCCATAGGGTGCCCATGGGGGTCTCCCCCTGATTTGACGTTATTGCAACGCAAGAAGTCAGTCACTCAAACACTTCTCTCTTCTTCCTCTGATTTGACGTTATTACAATGCAAGAAGTCAGCTCTTCCTCTCTTCCTCCCTCTGACTTTATTGCAATGCAAGAAGTCAGCTCTCTTTATTCCTCCCTTTGACGTTATTGCAATGCAAGAAGTCAGCTCTCTCTCTTCCTCCCTCTGACGTTATTGCAATGCAAGAAGTCAGCTCTCTTTCTTCCTCCCTCTGACGTTATTGCAATGCAAGAAGTCAGCTCTCTTTCTTCCTCCCTCTGACGTTATTGCAATGCAAGAAGTCGGCTCTATTTCTTCCTCCCTCTGACGTTATTGCAATGCAAGAAGTCAGATCTCTTTATTCCTCCCTTTGACGTTATTGCAATGCAAGAAGTCAGCTCTCTTTCTTCCTCCCTCTGACGTTATTGCAATGCAAGAAGTCAGCTCTCTTTCTTCCTCCCTCTGACGTTATTGCAATGCAAGAAGTCGGCTCTATTTCTTCCTCCCTCTGACGTTATTGCAATGCAAGAAGTCGGCTCTATTTCTTCCTCCCTCTGACGTTATTGCAATGCAAGAAGTCAGCTCTATTTCTTCCTCCCTCTGACGTTATTGCAATGCAAGAAGTCAGCTCTCTTTATTCCTCCCTTTGACGTTATTGCAATGCAAGAAGTCAGCTCTTCCTCTCTTCCTCCCTCTGACTTTATTGCAATGCAAGAAGTCAGCTCTCTTTATTCCTCCCTTTGACGTTATTGCAATGCAAGAAGTCAGCTCTCTCTCTCTTCCTCCTTCTGACGTTATTGCAATGCAAGAAGTCAACCAATTTTTGTTCTTCAATGACTAAGCCTCCTCGCGGCGAAGAACGGAAACGGCGCGAGTCGAGAGAATCGATTACGCGGCGAAAAAAAAAAATAATAATAAATAAATAGTAGTGCAAAATCTTGCTGTATCTCGCGAATTGAATGAGATATCAAAAAGTTGTCAACTAAAGAAACCTTACTGAAGACATTTTGCATACTTTTTTAGTTGATAACATTTTTGAAAACTTGCTGATTTTTGTGATACGACCCACTTTTAATCAACAGCTTGTATCTCAAGAAGAACATTTTTTAGAAAGAAGTGGTTAACTGGAAAGTTGTAGTAAATGTCATGCTGATCAACTTTGTAGTTGATCATTATTCTCTACAAAAATTCCCCTTCGAGTTGTGGATCAAAGAATCAACTGCACTCAAACGCTGTTCTGAAAAAAACCATCGCAAAAAAGATTTGTGTTGATGAAGAATTTCCGCATATAGGGATAAGGAACTTCAGTTTGCAACTTTAATCTCTTCAAAAATCAACATTTCAAAACAATTTCGTCAAAAATACATGAAAAAAGAAAGAAAAAAGAAAAAGCAAAACGAGGGAGTCGAGCCCGTGACCACACTCCCCTCATCCCCACCGTTAACTCCTCACAGGTGAAATGCGGTTTAGCAATTATACAATTCTATTATAGGGGCACCGGACAGAAAGGGCGCGCTGTTCGCAATCTGGCCGAATTTCTAGGCCGCGAAGTAATTTTCCACTGAAAACATGGTATAACTTTTCAAACTCGGCCCTTTTGCCGAGAATTTGTCTAGAATTAGCGCAATTGTATAATTGCTAAACCGCATTTCACCTGTGCTGCGCCACTCGACGACATTTTCGTAGGGTGTTGCGGGCAGTGACAACCGTGGCGCATATGGCGGGGGTGTGAGGGTGGGTCGCCGCGCCACCAAAATGCGAAATCTATGGTTAAGAAATCTCAAACTTCGGACTGGAATTTCAGCATCTCAGAGGTCTCGTAAGCAGCTTTTGAAAACTGGAATATAGGTTTTGAAAGTCCCTTTTTCGAACTGTGTCGTTCGTTTGTGCTGGAGATAACACCCACTTAAAAGGTTCCCTTGTCAGAACTTCCCCGCATTCCAAACTGCATTTAACTGCCCTCTGGGATCTGCAAGTGAGCCGACGTCGAATTGTGACGTTTGGGCCCCACGAAATACCAGTAGCTTCACAATTATTCGCTAAATTTAACGAATTTTAATTAAAATTATTCATTCAGTTATAGAACATTCAAAACTGTTGTAGATCTCTTACAATCTCTTTGGCTATATGGTAGTGCACAATAGTAGAAGGATTCCAGAGGTCGTGGTAAGCATATCGGTAAACTGATTGAGGTCTGAAATGGTACTCAGAAAAGCAGTTCTCAAATTTTTTGGATAACTGAAATGGTTACACTATACACATTTTAAACTCACAAAACATTTGGAGAATGATGCGTGAATGGTTCTGACGTATTAAGAGATTGCATTGCGGCCAAGGCAATAGAATTTATATCTATCAACTTAACCCGAAGAAACGGGTTCATTCGGCGTGCCCCAAGATCACTGTCTAAGACTATATGACGGAGCTTCTGCAATCAACTTCATAATTTCACCAACCCATACTGGCTCACTCTATTAGTTTCGGCGATGACAGATCCCAACCGTTCTTGAAGAATAGTAGAATCTTCAGCTGCTTGAACTCCTGGACTACTTGAGACGTCCAGTAATGATAGGATCACAAGCGTGCCCGAATTCAACGTCTATAAGGTCGCTTACAATCAGATTCGTAGTTAGAAATTTACTAGCCTGAGTGACATTTTCTATAGACTGTTGAATGTTCTCAATTACTTCTGTCACATTTGATTCGCCACCAAAAAAATCAACAATTCCACCCGTTTGCAAAATAATCAAGGGGTCTGAAAACTGTTAAGATAGAATTGTTGTGTCGTTCCACAGGGTTCCGAACAATACGCGACCGTTCGCGTTTATAACCATACTTAATTAGATTGCTAATTTATTTATCTAGATTAATAACAAGTTTCCTGAGGAACTAATTACAAATTTACCGTCATGTGGTAATTGCCTTCGGAGCGAAGCAAACGTATTCTTTTCGGTCAATATTAGAACATTGGCACGGCGTATTATAGGGGCACCAAACAGAAATGGCGCTCTGTTGAGAAACTATTTTTGCTGTGCAAATTGAGCGACCTCGGGGCCGAGTTTGAAGAGTTAGGCCACATTTTCAGTGGAAAATTACTTCGCGGCCTAGAAATTCGTCCAGATTGCGAACAGCGCGCCCTTTCTGTCCAGTGCACCTATAATACACTGCGTCGCAGAGCGTGTGATGAATCTCTAGAGCGCGCTTGCTCACATCTTCTTACAATGTTAGGAACCCCGTGCGTTCAGGCTTAAACGATGAGCTGTTTTGCGGTCATACCATCAGATATAAATTTGTTGCTGGTGAAAAATTGATCGATTTGCCATCTTAATCCTGAGAATGATTCAAAATAAAAATTGCCGACGCCAGATTTTGCTCCGCTATATGCATAGTTAATGTACTGAAGATGTGTCTTTAAAAAATTAATTTTTGTAATATCACTTACTCTGTCACACTCAAGCATCCCGGCAACATATTCTGGCCATACTTTACCGTTACAGTTCCGCAAAAAGCCATGACTATCTCCTTCGGCTTCAACTCCATCATCTGACAAGCTGTCTCCAAAAACAATCATTCTGCCACAACGAAAATCTCGCGGCTGCAAATGAACGGTGTGTCAAGAGTGAATGCGTGCGAAAATTATTTGATAATCCCACCGGTGCTATCAAGGAACCACTTTTTTCGTGCCGCGCCTCTTAAGCTTGAAAGTTCTAACAGTATTATAGGGGCACCGCACACTCTGGCAATTCGATATTAATCTAATTAGAAAGTTACTGATTTAAACGCGACCTAATTAGATTCGACTGTTTTTTCTTGGCGCAATCGAGATTTGAGCCAGCAGACGGTTGGCGTGAAACTTGATTTGAGCACTAATTAATCTAATTAGAAGATTTATTAATCGAGCTAGACAATTTATTAATCTAATTAGGTGTCATATCAATCTTATTAGGCCGCCGTATAACTCGAGTAGACTACGATTAGATTAATAACGCAATGCCAGAGCAGAAATGGCGCTCTGTTGAGAAGCTCTTTTTACAGTGCAAATTGAGCTACCTCGGGGCCGAGTTTGAAAAGTTATACGGTATAACTTATACCACGTTTTCAGTTGAAAATTACTTCGTGGCCTAGAAATTCGGTCAGATTGCGAATAGAGCGCCATTTCTGTGAGATGCTCCTATAACTCTGGAATTTCGTTATTAATCTAATCGTAGTGTACTCGAGTTCTACGGCGGCCTAATAAGATTGATATGACACCTAATTAGACCCCCATTCTTATTAGATTGCAAACTCTTCTAATTAGATTGCAATCGAGTTTCCAGAGAACTTTAGGCAGTCAGACTTTAAGGGTCCCCACAATTTTAGCGCAAACTTTAAGCAATGTTCGAAAGTTCTAGTAGAAATTGCGGAAAGTTTGCGCAAATTCTCACCAACACTGCCGAGTTGTCATACTATATTTCTGGGAGAGGTTGAACGATATAACTCACTCGGTGAATAACTCGACATCCTGATAACATAAAAACAACTGTTAATGTCGCAATTCTTAATAATAGAGCTGTAATCATAGTATCGTGAATACTCGTGAATCGACAGATATGTAGCCGGTTGACCGATGTGCCAGCAGGTGTGTAAACCGCAATATACAAATGCTTCTATATTATTTGACTATTAACCGCATTTAGCAGTACGGATTTGAATTAGCCTACAGTTCAAACAAGAGAATGACTTAGTTGGATTGCAATTTGCAATCCAACAAAGTCTAGAAAACTGCAACTTTGTAGAATTTCCGATATGTCCTAATTGTCCGTCTATTAATCTCAGATTACTGACATATTTTGATAGAGGTCGGCGACCGATCACTCCTATATCATTTTAGATGTCTCATTTTCCTTTTCGATTTTGAATTTTTCAAAGGTAATCGCTCTATCGCTGGCCCAACTTTTAATCATGTATCACAGGTGGGGAAAGCCGAGCGAGCCATTGGATTTCTAGTCCCCATAGTAAATTATCCTATCGGTCTGACTATTGGAGATGGGGAGAAAACACTGCCAAAATCTTGGTGGTCAAACAGTTTGGGAATATTTGCTCTTACGCGTGGCACCGTTCATTCTGTTCCCGACAGGGATCTTGCATTCGTTTTCAAATCTAATTTGGTCAGTTCTCAAGGCGTATCTGCTTTAACAGAAAAACGGCTTCATTCAAATGGTGATGAATGCAATGAAAGTCATTTCCGTCCAAATCCCATTCCAGCCAGCGTATCGAATGAACTCAACGAATCCTGATACGAGACTACGCTTGATCGCTTTCCAAGACCCATCCCTATGAAGAAAGTTACTACTGTGTATTATTGTTCACTGACCTCCTAAAGAATCGAATGTATTCAGAGCAGATCTTTTCTCGCCAGCCTGTTCGCTGTCTCCCGAACTCCGTTTACCAAGGCCCATTTCACCGAGGGTATCGAAACCTGCGATCTGGTTTAACCGCGCGATGGATCTTTTTATCAATTCTGAGAAATGAAAATGAATCAGTTCAGTTTTGATATGCATTACCTAGCTTATTATCTCTCATTTCAATTGACGGATTTAAGCTAACTCTCTCATAAACCGAAAACACCTGTAATTAGTTTCTTCGGCCTCTAATTTTACATTAATAAGAACTGACCGGATTTGTTGATGAGAAATTAATGATTGCCAAGAGAACGATCGCCTTAATCAACATAATTTGTATGTCTAAATGAATACCTGAAACAATCAAGTGACTTTAGGCTGCAGAATAATAAATATGAAAAATGCGAATCCAAGGAAGATCTACTCATCAAGCGTGGGAAAATAGAGATAAATGGACGGCAGTCCATTAAACCTACCCGAACGAGTTTGATATAATTCTTGGTATTCACACTAAAACCGTTAAATTTAGAAATACAGTGTCTAATGCCGCCGCGTCCAAAGTTTAAAAAAAGTGTCCAAAGTTCAAGGAAATCCCAGCAACATCCACGTGATTTCCGTGGATTTTTTTAACTTTGGACGCGGCATAAATGCGATAAAACCATACAAGTATGCGCAAAGAAACGAAATAAATGTAAAGTACAAAAGGGATTTAGGCCATGCTTCACATTTTTTGGGTTTTAGGGTACAAAGAAGAAACAATAGGTATAGTTGAATTTTCCTCCGAGAAAGACGAAAATTTGAGCTCATTCGAGTATTTAATCTCACCATTCAATCTCTTCTTTATTTTTTTTCAAATTCAGCTTATTGAATTCCAACTATTTTCTTGAATGGAAATCTTTCATTCACCTTCAAAAACAATGCACATTCGTTTACGTAGACGATGTGGTTCTAGTGAAATACGAATAGGTAATAAGGTGTAGCCGGTCGATCAATCTATACTTACTCGTAGATATTTGTTTAACTTTCAGTTTCTCAATTCCTTTTCGAAAGAAACACCTTTTCAGCCTTCGTATTCCCCGGTGTGCTTCAGAAGATCGGTACGAATTTCACAATGGCATCTGGTAAACGCTCACAAGGGTATTCGTTCATAGAAGAACAGAAACCCTTGTGAACATTTGCCTGATGACCACATAATACTCTAACAAATGCTCCTCTCGAACACTTTTGAGATTGACCGCGGAATAATGAAGAAAAAACAAGAAATGAACGGTTTGAATAATTTGAACTGAGGAAGACTTGAACGAATTCCATAAATAAGAGAAATCAAGGCTTAAGAATTTGCTAGCGCGAGAAGGAGCTCAATGAAAAGAGGAATTCAATTCTTTAAATAAAAGATTAATCTAAAGAGACGTCAGTTTGAAGGCGGATTCGAATTAGAAAAGGGGTTTCTTTAGTTGCATCGACAGTGTGGCTTCCCCGTTTTTAAGATTTGCAAAGCCCATAGACGTTAATTTTGTTTAAAAAATTTATTTAGATGTTATTTGAAGACTTTGAGAGGATAGGCATGTTCATGAAAGAAATAATGTTATCACTTTTCGAGTGAACAGGTTCCGCTGCTATGTTTCTAGCACATCCCAGAAGCTTCCGTCGAGTCAGAGCAGAATTTTCGAAGAACTCTTTTAGTTTCTGCATTGTAACATCATAGCCGATTTCCTGAAATAATATTCTCATGATCTGTTGAAATTAGTTGCAGAAGTATGGCTCATCACGACTAGTTTATTTCATATGCATGCATACCCTGAATTTCCTATTTCCTACTTATTTATGGGGTTATTCAGGCTGTGAAAAAATTTTTTTTCCTTTTTTTTTTCGTTTTTTTACGTCAAAAAACCCAATTCAGCCATGTAAAAAACGAGAAAAAAAAGGAATCTAATAAGAAAATCCTGCTCTGGAAACTCGCTCCTGCTCTGGAAACGCTCCTGCTCTGGAAAAACGAAAAATTAGAAAACATTGCTATCTAATTAGAAACATTTCAGTGATTGCAATCTAATTAGAAGATTTTGCAATCTAATTGAAGCAAATTCTATTTCAAACGAGTTCGTATTGGATTGCGAAGTTTTCTAATTAGATTGCGATCGAGTTCCCAGAGTGCCTGAGGACCGTAATATTTGACATCGTTTATCGATTATTATTTTCATTATGCAGAAAATGGCGCTTATCTGCCACGGTCTCCCCAACTGGAAATAAGGGCGAGGCCGGGAGACTTTTGACACCAGAGCGGCACAGCTGGCGCGTTTCCGCCCCGCATGGCGCAAAACTCGATGCGTTCAAACTTTATGCAAAAACCTGCGATCTGCAAGGATTTGCGGTCTTTTTTTCAGTTTTCTTACCCGAAAAAAATTTCCTCGTATTATAGGGGGACCGCATAGAAATGGCGCTCTGTTGAGAAGCTCTTTTTGCAGTGCAAATTGAGCGACCTCGGGGCCGAGTTTGAAAAGTTAGGCCACGTTTTCAGTGGAAAATTACTTCGCGGCCTAGAAAGTCTGCCAGATTGCGAACAGCGCGCCCTTTCTGTCCGGCGCCCCTATAATAATAAACCTAATTTTTTCAGTTTCTATTCGTTCATTCACCCCTTTTTCAGCTCAGAAACGCATAAGACGCTGTTCCGGCGACACGAAAAAGGCCGCTCGGCGCATCGCTGCACGGATCGGCAGTAATACTCGAAAACCGAAAGAACGGAGTCTAATTGCGGTCAGTTGTCGTTGAAACTTTATGTATGTTTACTCTCCGAGAAACGTTTCAGATACCTCACCGAGCGACAAGAGCAGTAATAAGTGAAGAGAAGGATAGGACTCCTATCCTTCTCTTCACTTATCATAGGAGCATTCAAAAAATTAAGATTGTGACAAGAGCAGAACACGAACTCGTCAATTAGCCGATCTGTGTCTGTCGCACGACGAAAAATCGGAAATCCGTGGAAAAATTTGATGCACAACGATAAAAACTTCGGAGACCAACAAAAACAACCTTTGCATTTAAATTTCAACTTGTTTGTACTTATTTTGCTTGAATAAACATTCTGTTTACAAAAGTTGCCGAGAAAAAACGTACATGTAATATTTACGTCTTCACCCGCCCCGGATTCAGCCCGAAAAACGTAAGAGCGTTTTTTTAAAATCTATTTTCATTTTTTTCAGCTCCAAAATTGCATATCTGTGTCATTTTTGTCACCAATGTCACAAATCGTGATAAAAAATCGCCTCAAACATGCTGAAAACCTTGGAAATAAACTATTTGAAATGTTTCCATAAACTGGTCGCCAGGGCCAATTCCCTCTGGCAATTCGATATTAATCTAATTAGAAAGTTACTGATCTAAACGCGACCTAATTGGCCTAACTTTTCAAACTCGGCCCCGAGGTCGCTCAATTTGCACTGCAAAAAGTGTTTCTCAACAGAGTGCCATTTCTGTGCGGTGCCCCTATAATAGATTCGACTGTTTTTTCTTGGCGCAATCGAGATTTGAGCCAGCAGACGGTTGGCGTGAAACTTGATTTGAGCACATATCAATCTAATTTGAAGATTTATTAATCTAGCTAGACAATTTATTAATCTAATTAGGTGTCATATCAATCTTACTTGGCCGCCGTATAACTCGAGTAGACTGCGATTAGATTAATAACGAAATGCCAGAGTCAGGCCGGACCGGACCGATAAACGTGTTCTTAAAGGTTGTCCCAGCCTGTGACAACCCTGAAAAACACGATGTTCGATTCATTGTATTCGGAAGTCGGAAGACATCGAAGAAAAAATGTGTTTCTGTCGCTTATTTTAGCAGAAAACCTTAAATTTGCTGTTAAAATTTGACTTTCGCGCCAAAATGACAGGAAAGGGGGGCGGAGCGCGCTTGCGCCGAATTTCCAGGTGGGGAGAGCGTGATCTGTGTAGTTTTTGAAATCGATATCACCAATCAATATGAAAAACGCCGAAAACATACTGAAAGGCTTTTTGAAAGGAAATTCAAATATTTAATTTTCGCTTGATCGCACTCACACATCGTGTGGAGTTGTCCCTACTTCGGTGCCTATACTGTATAGGCCTTCAAGAGCAGACTTGCAACGGGCCGGGCCGGGCCAAAATTGGAAATTTTCCGGCCCGGCCCGGCCCGGTCGGCCCGGGAGGATGCACCTAAAAAAATTGCTGTTTAAAGTCGCAAAATTTTCACAAAAATTACGAAAATTTTCTCAAGAGTGGGCGGAGCGGAGCGATTGCAACTCTGGCACGCCATTTTAGCAATTTTTTTAGCAACGCGTTTTCCTCTTCCTTCATATTTTTTTTGCATATTTTTTTTGAGGTCTAACTTCCGGGCCGGGCCGGCCCGGGATTTGGCAAGTCTGTTCAAGAGGGCATTTAGACAATCTAAGCTTGAGGCATACTTGCCAGTAGACTTTTCAGAACCAGTATTCTCACACTAACAGCAACACGATCGAATTGTGAGAAATCAAATACTGGGAAGCTTTCGATAGGTAGCTTCACGTAGTAACAATACTGAGCATTTTTGACAGTTTCAAGTTGGTTTACACAAGAGACATAAGTAAGTCTGTTCTGAATTTCTGACATGCTTAAAACTCGAAGAGGCTCTCCGAAAGGCCACCAACGCTTGAATAGAATCCAAGTTCCTAAATGTGTTTCATTATTGAGTTTAAAAGTAATTGGGCTCGGTACCGCTTATTGAGTAACCATAATCAGTAAGGTTGACATTTTCATCGGCCATTCCAACATCTATAGCAATAACAACATTAGCACCGAGAGATCTGAAATTGATCCGCAAAATTCTACTTTTCGATTCGAGGTCTCGATTGAAATGTTTTTTAACAACTACAATAAAAATTTCGATGCAATTTTGACTTTAACTTTGTGTGAAAGTGTATTAGCAATGGGAACAAACCTCATAACATCAGCTGGTAGGTTATTCACATAGGCTCCATCTAATAGTAAATGACCATCATTCGGGTCGCAGATAGGCGGTACGTACCCGGCTATGGACATCGAACTTCTAACAACAGGCCACATGAGACCACTTCGGTGAATTCTCATTGTTGATGTTCTTGAAATTTTATTTACTTTCTCTTTTCATATTATAGCCTAATTTATATAATAATTTATAGGGGCACCGCACAGAAATGGCGCTCTGTTGAGAAACTCTTTTTGCAGTGCAAATTGAGCGATCTCGGGGCCGAGTTTGAAAAGATAGGCCACGTTCTCAATGGAAAATTACTTCGCGGCCTAGAAATTCGGCCAGATTGCGAACAGCGCGCCCTTTCTGTCCGGTGCCCCTATAATATTGATTTCAATATAAGCTTACGAAATATCTGTTGAAATGCAAAAAAACGAAACCCAGCAATCTTCAATGTTAACGTCGTGGAGCATGTTTTTCACCAACCTCAATAAGCAGTTTAATTTCATTTTCATGCTTCATGAATCATCAGAATTTCCACCGTTTCGCGCCAGTGTCCACCTCATGGCTCCACGGGCCGTTATAGATACAGTTTTGACACTCCTATTCCGCACGCTACGATTCAAACTTGACTGATTAGTACCAAACTTGTTCCACTATCTGATGTTTTCTCCCCTACACGGTCTCCAGAGCTGACAATATGGGCGTGGCCTCGGCCAAATGACATTTTCATGAATTGAGCAGGTTTTCTCTGATTTTTGTGGTCAAAGGCGATGAAAAATGATTGTTCGACATGAAAACACACTAATTCTCACAGAATTAATGACGTTTTGGCGCATTTTTCGCGGACTTTGCTTTTTCGCCTTCGCCGCCGATCGCCGCCTTAAAACCGCACTTCTCATTTTGCTCTTTCTTGACAGTTTTCAAACAGAATCGGTTTTGAAAATGATAAATCACGTAAATACAAGCATTTTGAGCGCTCGAACCGCTAAAACTACCGAAAAGCAACTGAAATTCACGCAGTTTTAGCCAAAACTCTGGAAACTCGATTGCAATCTAATTAGAAGAGTTTGCAATCTAATAAGAAAAAGCTCTATTTCGCAATCTAATTAGATTTAATTGAAGTTCCAGTAAAATCGTATTAGATTACAATATATTTTTCCTGAATTGCAATCTAATAAGAAAAAATTGCAATCTAATTAGAAAACATTGCAATCTAATTAGAAAAATTGCAGTGATTGTAATCTAATTAGAAGATTTTGCAATCTAATTGAAGCAAATTCTATTTCAAACGAGTTCGTATTAGATTGCAAAGTTTTCTAATTAGATTGCGATTGAGTTCCCAGAGAAACCTTCAAACGGATAAATGTGATTTGCGATTTTACCAAATTTAAAGCTCTTACGCTTAAAACATTCGTAATAGCCTATACAATCGGTCTATCGAGAGACAAATGAGAAATTATCGGTTTTTCGTGGCTAATCTGGCACAAAAAACCAATTTTTCTGCTAAAATTTGACTCTGGGAACTCGATCGCAATCTAATTAGAAAACTTTGCGATCTAATACGAACTCGTTTGAAATAGAATTTGCTTCAATTAGAAAAGTCTTCTAATTAGATTGCAATCACTGCAATTTTTCTAATTAGATTGCAATGTTTTCTTATTAGATTGCAATGTTTTCTTATTAGATTGCAATACAGAAAAAATATATTGTAATCTAATACGATTTTACTGAAACTTCAATTAAATCTGATTAGATTGCGAAATAGAGCTTTTTCTTATTAGATTGCAAACTCTTCTAATTAGATTGCAATCGAGTTTCCAGAGGAATTTCGCGCCAATGTATCGCTCTATTGGGCAGGGCGCACTTGCGCCCATTGTTAGCTCTGGAGACCGTGCCTACTGAATATTTAGACCCATTATGGGGCTATTCAGCGTATGTTTGTTTTCCCTTTTTTTACATCTCTGAATTAGGTTTTGACGTAAAAAAAACAAAAATAAAACGGAAAAACACACTATTTTTTCACAGCCTGAACAACCCCATTGTGGGGCTCTTCAGCGTATGTTTGTTTTCCGTTTTTTTTACACTGAATTGGGTTTTCTGACGTAAAAAAAACGAAAAAAAAAACGGAAACAATTAATTTTTTCACCCTTCTTGCGTCAAATGCTCAATGGGGCGCACTTGCAACATGCGTGCTGTGTCGATTTACGGGGCGGCCAACTAATTTTTTTTTCAACTGGAATTTGGGTTCTTCTCATGTTTTTTGTACAATGGGCTTACGTATAGGATATGGGCCTCTATCTTTCTTTGTGCACGCGATTCTTCGACAGCGACAGAGAACATGTCTTTACCGTTTCAGAAATATCAATAAAGTTTTGAACTGACATATTGAAACGATGCCCAGTAAGAATCGCACAATAAGCCCATGTCAAGTCACATATGGCATCTATGATGTTATTTTTTGCTCGATCCTTAATGTTCTCAGATTATGAGCGTGGTGGAATGTTGAGAAAATTGAAAATCTTACCGAGAAAAACTCTTTCATTCTGGCAACAGCTTTAATGTTAGGAGTGGTTGCATAGAACGCCCCGAAAAGAGCTCCAATAGATGTTCCTCCCACCATGTCAATGGGTATCTTTTTCTCCAACATAGCACGCAACGCGCCAGAATGTGCTGCCCCTCGTGCCCCACCTCCGCCAAAAACCACTCCAATGGCATTTCCTGTTAGGATTCGAGCCAGTCTCGAGAAGTCCGAATGTACTAAATTATCGGTATAATTATTAGCTTCATAGAGAGCAACAATCTGAATGAGAAGGCTAGGGTTGCAGAACAGGCGCCTATTTTCGCTTGTTTTGCAAAATCTCCACGTTAAAATTGCAAAGCAGGCGAAAACAGGCGCCTGTTCTGCAACCCTAGAGAAAGCATAAAAATTACGATATATAATGCATTGCATAAGTATATTAGCACCTTAAAATTCTGGCTCCGGGACATTTCGAAACCGGACATTTCGAAACCGCGACATTTCGAAACCAGACATTTCGAAACCGCGACATTTCGAAACCGCGACATTTCGAAACCAGACATTTCGAAACCAGACATTTCGAAACCGCGACATTTCGAAACCAATTCAGTACAAGTATTTAAAAATTCAAAAAACCGCCAAATTCGCAGTAGAAATGCATGTTAAGTGTATTTTAGCAATTAATTATGATTTCGGACTATTTATACTAACACAAACGTATAACTTGACAAAATTATTCGCGAAAACAACGGAATTCTGCGGAAACAGAACGATCGAAAAGTTAGAGGCGGAGAAGACGGAAGAAGTAGAGAAGTTGGTCTCATTGTAAATCCGTTGTGCGGATATAACGGGCGGAGTGCTCTTTTCGACATTATTCTGTACAAGAAATACGATTTCCAATTTTGGCCCGGCCCGGCCCGGCCCGTTGCAAGTCTGATTTCCAACAAGCGGATCATGAAAAATAATAAGAATGTTCGACAAAAACACAGAACAAAGCCGAAAAAACAGTGAAACAGCTATTTCCAGCAGAAAAAGAACACATTTTTAATGAGCAATACGAAAAATTACTGTCCATACTGCGAATTTGGCGGTTTTTTTAATTTTTAAATACTTGTACTGAATTGGTTTCGAAATGTCGCGGTTTCGAAATGTCTGGTTTCGAAATGTCGCGGTTTCGAAATGTCGCGGTTTCGAAATGTCTGGTTTCGAAATGTCGCGGTTTCGAAATGTCTGGTTTCGAAATGTCGCGGTTTCGAAATGTCTGGTTTCGAAATGTCGCGGTTTCGAAATGTCCGGTTTCGAAATGTCCCGGAGCCAAAATTCTCACCATGTCGCTCTACCGTAATCGCATGTGAAAGCCGACGAACGGCTCTGGAAACTCGATTGCAATCTAATTAGAAGAGTTTGCAATCTAATAAGAAAAAGCTCTATTTCGCAATCTAATCAGATTTAATTGAAGTTCCAGTAAAATCGTATTAGATTACAATATATTTTTCCTGAATTGCAATCTAATAAGAAAACATTGCAATCTAATAAGAAAACATTGCAATCTAATTAGAAAACATTGCAATCTAATTAGAAAACATTGCAATCTAATTAGAAAACATTGCAATCTAATGAGAAAAATTGCAGTGATTGTAATCTAATTAGAAGATTTTTCTATCTAATTGAAGCAAATTCTATTTCAAACAAGTTCGTATTAGATTGCGAAGTTTTCTAATTAGATTGCGATCGAGTTCCCAGAGGAGTTGGGTTTTTTGACGAAAAAAAACGAAAAAAAAAACGAAAAAAAAATATTTTTTTTACAGCCTGAATAACCCCATAAATAAGTAAGGGTAGCACGGAACCCCAGCATTCCAATGCGCAAGCAAGTTGTCAATGGGGCGCGCTTGCATCCACCGTCGGCTCGGAGTTTCTTTTTTCAATTGAAACCCAGAATTCTTTCGTTTTTCTCTTAATAAACACTAAAATTTTGTTCTTTGCGAACCGTGGGGCGATTGTCTGAGTTAGAAGCATCGATTTAAGCGCGAAACAACGGAGCAGATTCGTTCAGAATTGACCAAATTGAGGGATTTTGTCGAAAACTACTGAAAAACCGGAGTTTTAACGATCATTTGCCGAATCGAGTTCGGACACTGGCATTCGAACCGTCCAGTCAACAAAGAGTTTATTGCGCATCTTTTTAAGCGCTCAACCGTCGAAAAAAATATACAGAATTGAGATAATTGAGGCAAATTTTTCGATTCCAACAGGAAAAAAATTCTGTACTTTTTCACATAAAAACGTTTCGAAATTGATGACAAAGCAGTTAAAATTTTATTTTTTATTAATTTCTAATCATTATCATAAGTTTTGACACTGATTGGTTCTGAAAAGATGGGAATAATGCAAAAAAAGGGAAAATTGAAATGAGAAACTCTACAACGACGCTCCGAAATTACGCGTTACGCGCCTTTTTTAGCGCACCTGAATTGCGCCAAGGGAATTTTTTATTGGAAGGCTGGGGTTCCGTGGGTAGTAAAAGATCCAGGGAAGTAAAAGAGTGAGGGAGTAAAAAAGCCGGTAGTCAATGAGTATTTGCCCAAAGATTAAAAGACAAAAAAATTGTGGGGGCCATTAAAATTTTCAAAAAAAAAAAACTGCCGAGTCGAGGAACAAGTTGATAATATTGTAAAATTACCTCATTTTCGGTGAATTTTTTGCGAAATCCGAGTGTTCGATTGGTTACACGAAGGTGGTGGTAACCAGAGTAGTAAGACTGATGTATCCAGTTGGAAGTGCCTTTCGGAGTTGAAGTGCTTTCCGGCCATAGCAGTACCAGCTCTTTAGATTGACGTACACCTTTCTCATTGCACGTTAATAAAGTGTCAGCCTGACATTAATAGAAAATTGCAAATTATGACTTTAATTCGTTTTACAACCATTGTTTGTTTATCTTTACATAGATGGCCCATAGCTACAACGAGTATGGCGTCTGCCATTCGAAGGCATCTTCGTGTCCAGCTCGATTTTGTATAATCACATTGATATAGTACTAAAGAGTAGGAAATCTCTTGCACGTTGAGCCAGTGCATGAGTCCATAATCCGCTTTTTTAGTAATTACGTCAGCTTCAAAATATTTAGCGACAACAGAACTGCTCAATCTCAAAAGTTTGACATGCTTTGATAAGTGATTGTAAAGTTCACAGGTGAAAGCTGTCAGTGGGACTTGAGGGGATGCCGGTACAATTGCAATTGTTCTCAGATTTTGAATTTTCGTGGTTTCAAAATGAGCCATGGTTTCCGGAGTTGGGACTTTCCAGCATTTACTGATTAATTGCAAAAGCTTCGAAGCAACCTGAATGACAATCAAAGTTGTTCTTGGGCTAATCACAAGTGATCAGGGCTACCTGTGGATATCTTATTTTCACAAATCCTAGAAGTTTTTCTGGGATGCAGACTAGGTGAGAAAAACGAACTGCCAGGACAGTAGATCTCCGAAATTTCCTTTCGGCCATGTCAGTTATTCCTATGATATCCAAGCGGCCGTATTCTTCTATGATTTTCGATGACTCAACTGCTCGTAGACGGCCTCCCATCACAATATACATGGAATCAGATATATCACCGATCCTGGAATGCGCCTAATATGTAAATGTCTGAAGTAGCTGAGTACCGAAAGAGAGCTTGTCCTGTGTCAATGCGGACCCAACTGACTGCCAAGTCGAAAACTCTTGCAAAAGGTGAAACGAATTTCAGCGCGTGAAAAGCAAGACGAAGGTAAATAATGGGAAAATTGAAGAGGAACCTTTCAAAGTTATTTCGGATATTATAAAAGGTGTCGTGCAGTAGGCTGACCGCAGGCCGCCTCGCCTTGGAGCAGGCTCCTGAATTTTTCAGGCGCAGGCAGCCGGACGCCTTTGAAATTCGGTGCTGCCCCGAATCGGAACTTCCCGAATCAGAACTATTTTCAGTACTAATTGGTTCTGATTCGTACCAGTTCTGATTCGGGAAGTTCCGATTCGGGGCAGCACCTGAAAGTGCAAATATGACCAAATATGACCCTCGAGGGGCATTGCCTACCTTTTTGGGACTACCGTTCATTACCTGTCTGTGTCTTTACCTACCAACTTCCAGATCATTGCTTATTTTTTCCGTAGGTCAACTCTTTGATTTCTGGTCAACAATAATACAACCCCTTCGGATTTTTAATAATTTTCACAACATCGGGTCCCTAATCTGGTTTCGGTGGTACGGTAGGTGCTTAAACCGAATACCTTTAAAAATTGTGGAAAGCTGAATATTTTCTGGCATTGAATGTGTGGTTCTGAAAATTTTACTTCCGGAATAAAACACATTCAGCCTTCCAAGATTTTTTCAAATAATTCGGTTTAGGCACCTACAGGCCTACCGTACTACAGTAACCCGGTTATGGGCCATTTGCCAGAAGTGGCTCGATATTTGAATCAAATATGTCAGGTAGCGTTTGGAACACCGTGAACGGTAAACCACTTACTGTATGTACTCTTCTCGACAGATCTTGAAGTAGATGGTCTTCTCGACAGCAGTTGCGGTGCACATTGCGGGCTCATTTGTGAGTATCTGCATTGAAGGTAGAATATCGCCCGGGTGCACATCGAAAATTAAAGAAGTGCCAGTGTCATCCCTATCGATGGCACCCTGAAATTTTTTTCGAGCTAAGAGTATGTTATATTAGAAAGCTGACTCGTTTTAGTTGAAGTTTTCCGAAAACCACGAATATCATATCAATCTCAAACGAATTCTCTTCGGTTACAATGCATCCTTTCTCGCACGCATGTTTCTCGACCTGTAAACATTGATGCTCAAAAATTTTATGAACCCATTATGCAAGTAAATGTTTACATTTTTTATACTTTTTTCTTTTTCTTTATTTGACAAGACTTTTGAAAGTTGGGCCAGCTGATAAAACACTCACTTTTTCACGTAGGTTCGCCGCCTGGTTTGGAATTCCCATTACTTCGGCCATCCATGAAACGCCACGGTTCATTTGCTCATTTTCTGAGAGCGTATCGAAACTCGCAAATTTTTGAGAATCGGGTATTTGTCGTTTCTGCAATAGAAAATCATACAAAAGTCATACGATACAACTTGTCATACAAGACTCTAAACCTGGGCCAGCTGCGCGGTCCGAGCGGACGCTCGGAACTCTGGCATTTCGTTATTAATCTAATCGTAGTCTACTCGAGTTATACGGCGGCCTAATAAGATTGATATGACACCTAATTAGATTAATAAATTGTCTAGCTAGATTAATAAATCTTCTAATTAGATTAATAAGTGCTCAAATCAAGTTTCACGCCAACCGTCTGCTGGCTCAAATCTCGATTGCGCCAAGAAAAAACAGTCGAATCTAATTAGGTCGCGTTTAGATCAGTAACTTTCTAATTAGATTAATATCGAATTAGCAGAGAAACGGCTTCGCCGCTCGTTTCTTTCTTATAATCGTTCGAAAGTTCACGTTTTCATTTCTTATTTTTTTCGTCACACTTTTTTCGTTTTAGAAATGAAAACGTGTGCGACCGAACGAAGAAAGAAACAACGGTTCAGTTACGCAACAATTTTTAAAAATCACTTTTAGTACTCTGGCATTTCGTTATTAATCTAATCGCAGTCTACTCGAGTTATACGGCGGCCTAATAAGATTGATATGACACCTAATTAGATTAATAAACTGTCTAGCTAGATTAATAAATCTTCTAATTAGATTCTCTGGCAATTCGATATTAATCTAATTAGAAAGTTACTGATCTAAACGCGACCTAATTAGATACGACTGTTTTTTCTTGGCGCAATCGAGATTTGAGCCAGCAGACGGTTGGCGTGAAACTTGATTTGAGCACTAATTAATCTAATTAGAAGATTTATTAATCTAGCTAGACAATTTATTAATCTAATTAGGTGTCATATCAATCTTATTAGGCCGCCTTAGAACTCGAGTACACTACGATTAGATTAATAACGAAATGCCAGAGGAGTACTATCGGGGCATTTCAAAGTGAACTCTGGAAACTCGATTGCAATCTAATTTAAAAAATTGTTGTACCATCGGAATTAAGTGCCCGTTTTCGACTGAAAAAAAGCCCCCGCATGCGGCCGCATATGACAAAAATCGGCTTCTCAATAGAGCGCATTCATATTGAAATGCCCTATAGTATACTTCAAAAAATTTTATCAGGACCGTTTGAGAGTGTTCATATTTCTCTAATTTTTCCATTACAACTTTTTCCTTTTTAGAAATGAAAATCGACCGGACAAACGGAGAAGGTTTCGAAAGAATGGTCAGACTCTGTTAGCTTTTTTGAAAAACTCACTGTATCAATACACTTTCCACCAATCCCCAAATACAAATTGCAAGTGATTAAAGTGCATTGTTGAAGTCGGGTCATCACGACTTGTATAGTTCTAATCCACCGTTGAGGGTTTTGGTGGAAAGAGGTACAGAACGAAGTAAGCTTCACTTTTGCAACACGGCATTTTGTAAGTGATTTCAGATGAACATACTTGTTTTCCGGTTTAACATTCTGCAAAATCTCGATCAATCCGCGCCCACGAGTCGAAAATCTCAGACTTGAAAGATCTCTGGCAATTCGATATTAATCTAATTAGAAAATTACTGATCTAAACGCGACCTATTATAGGGGCACTGCACAGAAAGGGCGCGCTGTTCGCAATCTGGCAGAATTTCTAGACCGCGAAGTAATTTTCCACAGGAAACGTGGTATAACTTTTCAAACTCGGCCCCGAGGTCGCTCAATTTGCACTGCAAAAAGAGTTTCTCAACAGAGCGCCATTTCTGTTCGGTGCCCCTATAATAGGTCTTGTTACAAACGCGAATTAGAAACGATTTGCCTGAGGTCTCTTTTGGGAAAATCCCGAGAATTCCTGAATCTCCTGAACTATTCTCTGGATTCTCGGAAAAGGGAGTTCTCGGGATTCCCCGGGCAGCGCACATCGGTCAGAGTTATGGAAAATTGTAACAATAGAAAAAAGTGGAAGAAGGCCATTTACCATAAGAATTTCGATAATTGATGTCTGTGAGAAATATGATTCTCCTTTTTTAAGGCCTTTCATGTTGAACTCGTAACTTTTTTCTGTCTAAAAAAGAAAGTAATTTATCGTTAGCATGCAACCAATACTGTGTTAACTTTTGTGAAGATCCCTAATTCTCCAGACACAACCACGACTATGACATCATTAGAATCTCCAGGCGAGAGAAGAACATGGTCTTCATCTATTGACAAAGTTTCGACGTCTTTCGGATCCAACTGCCAGTTACTAGGTAGCTCGAGCCCTTCCAATGCTTTCAAAACAAAAAAAATTTCTGGTTTGATATGGGATGGTATCTGTTCTTGTTCACTCGGCTCGAATAGTTCTCTTGGCGGCGGTTTGCTAGCTCTTTCTAATGATCCTTTTAGCTTCTCGCTGAAACCAATAATTTGATATTAAATTTTCCGGGCAGAAGTATTTCTTATATATAAAACACAAAAACGCTATCACTGTTTTTTTCATTTTTCTCAGGCTATATTTTCCATTTTTTGACATCGGTAAATAGCCCCATAACCTTAATTCTGGTAAACGCAACCGATCATCCACGAGGGACCGGAATCAACGTGATCACGTTGATCACGTACTCGAGTCGAAAATGCTATTGCCCCTCGGTGTTTGCAAACGCAAGCCAAAAATTTCTGAAATTAGGCTTGAGTACGCAAATGCCGAGGGGACAAGAGCGGTAAATTGAGTATAGCGTGTGAGAAAATCTTGAATGAAGAGCTGCTCGATAGCCATATTAAAAAAACGGTTAAATAATTCAATAAAACCAATCAGAAAAAATTGTGTCGTACCGTATTGAAAGTCTTTGAAGATGTTCTGCTGGCAGAGAACTAGTGTGTATTGAAGAAGCAGCTCCATGGGAGTTGTCGTTACCTAATACAGAAAGAGAAATCACTTTTGACTATTGAAATCTAGGCCCTCTGCAGCTTGTTCGGAAGTTAACTTGTACATTTATAATTTTTTCCGGCACAATACTTTTGTTAGATAAATGAGAAACATTTGATAATCATACTACCAAATTAATTTTAGTGCCTCCTGCGTCCGACAGCAGGACCTCAATGCGGGCAAATACTCAATGACTACCGCATTTTTGACTCCCTCACTCTCTGGCAATTCGATATTAATCTAATTAGAAAGTTACTGATCTAAACGCGACCTAATTAGATTGGACTGTTTTTTCTTGGCGCAATCGAGATTTGAGCCAGCAGACGGTTGGCGTGAAACTTGATTTGAGCACTAATTAATCTAATTAAAAGATTTATTAATCTAGCTAGACAATTTATTAATCTAATTAGGTGTCATAGCAATCTTATTAGGCCGCCATATAACTCGAGCAGACTACGATTAGATTAATATCGAATTGCCAGAGCTCTGGCATTTCGTTATTAATCTAACGGCGGCCTAATAAGATTGATATGACACCTAATTACATTAATAAATTGTCTAGCTAGATTAATAAATCTTCTAATTAGATTGATATGTGCTCAAATCAAGTTTCACGCCAACCGTCTGCTGGCTCAAATCTCGATTGCGCCAAGAAAAAACAGTCCAATCTAATTAGGTCGCGTTTAGATCAGTAACTTTCTAATTAGATTAATATCGAATTGCCAGAGTCACTTTTTTACTACCCTTAATAATTTACTTCCCCTGATATTTTTATGCCGCGTCCAAAGTTTAAAAAAAGCGTCCAAGGTTCAAGGAAATCCCAGCTCAGGCAAATCGTTTCTTCTCTAGTTAGGTAATTCTCGTGTCTAACCGGACCTACAGTACTTAGATTGCTAATTTACTGCGATTAAATTGCAAATTCTTTGGGAACTCGGTTTAAATTACGAAATCTCCTAACTAGATTACAAACGATTTGCCTGAGAGCAAAATCCGCGTGAATTCCCGGTTTTTTTTAAACTTTGGACGCGGTACTAGGCAAATATTAATAACTCATTTATTCACAGTATTCATTGACTAGTTACTCGATAGCTGGGTTTTAAACAAATTTTGTTTTTAGAAATTGCTTGCGCGAAAGTTGGTCGCCTCCACCGAATAGCTCTGTATTTATTCTGAATATTATATTCCGGGATGTAACGTGCTTTTTATTAAGCGGACAGAGCAACAATGCTGCGCATCATAAGGTTTTAATTCGAAATTTCACCTTTGAACGAATCTTTTGCGAAAAAAGAACCACGCGAACGGTGGTCTATAAAACTTCTTGGCTTACGATTAATCGGTCTCCGAAATAATTCTCGATTTGCGTAAGCCAGCACCAGAGCTCCGAACAATATGATGGCCAATAATTGATTCTCCTGAGAATGAGTACTTTGCTAATTGACACAAAGAAAAAATTACAGTCACAAAATCGAATACGGTTGCTGAAAACATGCCGACAAAATGAATGATTGGAATTACCACCAATTAAACTCCAGAAAAACGCGACTCGTAGAGAGTTCACGTTATGATCCGTCTTCGGCCCTTATAATACAGTATTTACGGTAATCGCTTTATAGCTTTTATTAACGCGGTTAAAATAGATAATACCCTAAACTTACGCACCTTTTATTCATAAAGAAAAATTCATTTTATGACTTTCTTGTATCAGTACCATAGGGATACCGTATTTAAATTATTAAAAATGGGAAAAATAGGATATGTCTAAAATATGTGTGGCCTGCGTTAGTTGAATCTCTGTGATGTCACCGCTTAAAGTTTGGCGGTGTCAGATATATTTTTTATGTAAGCTCTGGAAACTCGATTGCAATCTAATTAGAAGAGTTTGCAATCTAATAAGAAAAAACCCTATTTCGCAATCTAATCAGATTTAATTGAAGTTCCAGTAAAATCGTATTAGATTACAATATATTTTTCTTGAATTGCAATCTAATAAGAAAACATTGCAATCTAATTAGAAAACATTGCAATCTAATTAGAAAAATTGCAGTGATTGTAATCTAATTAGAAGATTTTGCAATCTAATTGAAGCAAATTCTATTTCAAACGAGTTCGTATTAGATTGCAAAGTTTTCTAGTTTGCGATCGCGGCCCATACTCCGAGGGGGCACCCAAGTAGGGGGCAACGCCCTCCCAGGGGTCATCCTCTCCTAGGGGGCATCTAGCCGTTCCCTACCGGGGGGCAACTAGCCGTTCCCTACCGGGGGTCACCTCAGAGGGGGCATCACCTCAAAGGGAGCATCACCTCAAAGGGGGCATCCTTTGATCCCTTCCACCCTCCCAGGGGTCACCTCAGAGGGGGCATCTCCTCCAAAGGGGCATCCTATCCCTGGCCCTTACCTGGGGTCGGCCGATACTCCGAGTGGGCACCCAAGTAGGGGGCAACGCCCTCCCAGGGGTCATCCTCTCCTAGGGGGCATCTAGCCGTTCCCTACCGGGGGGCAACCGACGAACCCTCCCAGGGGTCACCTCAGAGGGGGCATCACCTCAAAGGGGGCATCCTATGATCCTTGCCACCCTCCCAGGGGCCACCTCAGAGGGGGCATCTCCTCCAAAGGGGCATCCTATCCCTGGCCCCTACCAGGGGTCGCCTCACAGGGGGCATCTCCTCCAAAGGGGCATCTCCTCTAAAGGGGCATCTCCTCCGAAGGGGCATCTCCTCCAAAGGGGCATCTCCTCCAAAGGGGCATCCTATCCCTGGCCCCTACCAGGGGTCGCCTCACAGGGGGCATCTCCTCCAAAAGGGCATCTCCTCCAAAGGGGCATCCTGCCTCTGACACTCTCATAATAGTCAAAAAGCAAAGACCAGCAGAAGCCGTCATGCGCAGTCACGGCTGTTTTCAATGAACACAAAAGTGTATTTTCTAAGCTAAAACTAAAAGTTAGTAAACAAACGAAAACAAAAAAGAGTAAAAAGCAACAATTATCAATTAGCTAGACTGCTGGGCTGTGAGAGCGATGAGCAGTTTTATTCCGTTTCGGTCTGAAAAAAAAAATTGAATTGTGAGCATGAAAATTTTCAACCTCGTCGTTTCAGCCGATTTTGTATTTTCTTCCCATCTGTATCGTTTTTTCCCAATGTTTCCCTTTATCTTCTCGTTTCGGCTGGCATAGATCATTTTTCGTCGTTTTCTGAAAAGATCGCGAATTTAAAACAAAATCTTTATATGTTGATCCTACTCAATATTTAAATGTTGATAATCTTCATCGCTTGAATCGCTGCTTGGTACTTCTGCGGATTTCGTGACGATCCCCGAATCGTCAGCGAACTGGAAACAGGCGAATTGCGCACATGGAGATGTGAAATCAGGAAGTTCGAATTCTTCAATTTTCATGTCTTCATCAGAACTGAAAATGTTATTTGTATGAAGATAACGAAATAGGTCAAACTCACCAATCACTGACCACCTCCATTAGGATTTTTTCAGTAAAGATTCGCAAATATGGTCGTGTCTTCCATATTTCCATAAAGAGCAAAAAGTTCACTTCGAAAATTGAAAAATGTTCCTAAAAAGAAGCAATTTGTTGCAAAACGGTAAAAAATTGCTTTAAAAAACAAAATTTTCGAAAATTTTCGAAAAAATGAGAGTGATTGCGCATGCCGGCGTCTGCTGGCGCTTGCTCGTTGCCCCCTGGGAGGGTGACAGAGATCAAAGGATGCCCCCTTTGAGGTGATGCCCCCTCTGAGGTGACCCCTGGGAGGGTTCGTCGGTTGCCCCCCGGTAGGGAACGGCTAGATGCCCCCTAAGAGTGATTGCCCCCTAGGAGAGGATGACCCCTGGGAGGGCGTTGCCCCCTACTTGGGGGCAACCCTGGGAGTATGGGCCGCGATCGAGTTCCCAAGGAAGCTTTTCTAACGCTGAAGTCGTACAAGTAACATTCAATTTGTATATCTTACTCTCTGGGAACTCGATCGCAATCTAATTAGAAAACTTTGCAATCTAATACGAAATAGAATTTGCTTCAATTAGATAGCAAAATCTTCTAATTAGATTACAACCACTGCAATTTTTCTAATTAGATTGCAATGTTTTCTAATTAGATTCCAATGTTTTCTAATTAGATTGCAATGTTTTCTAATTAGATTGCAATGTTTTCTTATTAGATTGCAATGTTTTCTTATAAGATTGCAATGTTTTCAGGAAAAATATATTGTATTCAGGAAGGGCAATTCAGGAAAAATATATTGTAATCTAATACGATTTTACTGGAACTTCAATTAAATCTGATTACATTGCGAAATAGAGATTTTTTTTCTTATTAGATTGCAAACTGCGAAATAAAAAAATGAAAAATTGCGAAATAAAAAAATGAAATCGACATCTCAACAAACATTTGATTGAAAATGTGTGTAAATTATTGAAAAATAAGCACTTTTAGTGCTCCAAAAATTTTTATCATTTCAGACTTAAAAATTTAAAAAAATATATATATATATATATATATATATATATTCCCAATCGAGATTTCCATGTCTACCTAATATCACATTCATACATTCTTGTCATGACCACTCCTACCAATCAGTTGAGTAGGGGTGCGAAACAGGTGCCTAAAAAGCAGGTGCCTGCGAAAACAAGCGCATGAAAAAACAGGCGCAGGCGCCTAAACTCGCCTGTTCTTATGCGCATGCTGCATGTGTGTTGCATCCCTACAGTTGGGCAAACTGACACTTTTCTGGAAATGTGACACGCACATCTTGGAAATCGATCAAGCACAAAAAGATAAGAAAACAACTTACATCGACTCTGCGCGCTGATACAGTACCCGCAAACTTTGCGCACGAAAAGTCGACTTTGTTCGGGGCCAAGCAAAGAAATCTGAAAAAAAAAGTGAGAGATGAAGAAAATTATGAGGATTCGAATCATGTTTTTTTCAAAATTTTTGGATCCCCCCCCCCTTGAACAAGTTAAAATTTTTTTAATCAATGGAAAATACGTTTCGAAAATTCTGAAGAGAAAGTATGTCATTGTCGAACCCTCTACTCATCTACTCTAAAAAAATCGGCAATGCATTTCGAATGGAAAAGTTGCTACAAAATTTTGAAGTTTGGAAGGCGAAACTCTGGTTTCAGGAATGCGAGGGGCATATTCACAGTTTGGTTGTAGGATCAAAGTGCTGTGTCACATCTGAAAAGTCCGGTTTCACATTTGGAAAGTCCTGTGTCACATCTGGAAAGTCTGGTGTCTGTGGATCTTCAACATCCATTGGAGTTGGAAGAATCCCACTCATTTTGAGAATAGGACTTGTCTGAAAAGTTCAAATTTAAAATTTGAAGTGATACGGACAACTTTGAAGCAAGTTATCAGCGATAATGAGATAATTTATGCAAGAAAGTTGAGCAAAAGTGGAGAAATTCGGTGATAGAGATCGTTCTCAAATGAGACACTTCGTCCTTCTCTTCTCTCTTTTATTTATCAACAACTCTTAAACGCCTTCGCCCTGACAATTTCTCGATGTTTGGGTGTGACCACTTTCTCTTTGTTAGACCTTCTTTTCTCTTTCTCACTGTGACCGAGCACAATCACACATTTGATCCAGTTGAACTAGGCGCACGCGACGCGACACGCAAACGCGTTGGGCTATTATAGGGGCACCGCACAGAAATGGCGCTCTGTTGAGAAACTCCTTTTACAGTGCAAATTGAGCGACCTCGGGGCCGAGTTTGAAAAGTTAGGCCACGTTTTCAGTGGAAAATTACTTCGCGGCCTAGAAATTCGGCCAGATTGCGAACAGCGCGCCCTTTCTGTTCGGTGCGCCTATAATACCTTAACAGTAAAACATTACGAGTATGGTACTTGGTCTGGGGACCTCGGTACAGGTCCTCAAACATGCGCGCGCGAAAATCAAGAGAAAATTCGTCCGACCACGCCCCTCCTTTGCGCCCCCTATATATAAATCTGGAAGAATGGTAGCAAGATTTCTCGATGTTAGCCAACCAGTGAATCGCTGTTTGTGAATGAACACAGTAATTTTTCAGAAATGGAGGATTGGTGACAGACAGAAAAACCCGGTAGGACGTTAGGGGGTTCACATTAAGAAAAGTGTCGAGAGAATGACACCATTCGATTCGATGCACCGTTGAAAATGATGTCGAGGTTCAGTTACGGAACATTTCTAGAAATCACTATAATAAGTAATTTTTTTTGACATCTCTATTTCCACGTACTGTCATAAAGTCGTAATAAATAATAATAATAATAATAATATATCCATTTTTCAATATGGTCACGTAAATTTCTATAACTGCAGCTTTAATGTTTAATAGGAAAGATGCAATGAACGCAATAACGGAAAGTGATAGATTATCGTACTGGTCACGTAAATTTCTAAAACTGCAGCTTTAATGTTTAATAGGAAAGATGCAATGAACGCAATAAGGTCTGAAAATGCAGTTCAATTCGAGTTTACGACCTTTATTTCTTTCTTTTTGACTTGAAAAACGTCTACGAAAACAATATTTTACTGATTGGAAACCGTTCTTTACAGAATTTAGAGTTTTTCATGTTTTTAGCGTCTTTCTCGCATTTCGTCAAAACTTCAAACCTTTATATTTCAGCTCATCTTGCATTTCATGAGCCCAACGAACAATAAAAATGTTCGCTGAATCTTTCTTTACAAAATTCAGGTTTCGGCGGTTGGTTTTTCTTGAGCAGTTTTCAAAAACTATTCGAAAAACATCAAAATCCAGGCCAAAACCTTCAAATCGAAATAACTCGGCTAATTCTCAACGATATGTGAGATTTCTGTTACCAAAATGTAGCTAGTGCTCTAATTATTCAAATCCAGGTTCCAGGCGCACAAAAAAAATGAGTGTATTGTGCAGAAAACATGGAAAGAACGCGAACTCCCGTTGAAAATTAATTAATCGGCCGCCGCGTAAATCGACACAGCCCGTCTGTTGCAAGTGCGCCCCATTGAAATCATTCGCGCCCTGGGAGACCGTGCATCGTGGGCAAAACCGAGTGATGAAGGCTTGAGTCGAATGTACTTTCTGCTGTCGACTACCCAATCAAACCGAGCATATATCAAAAAAGGGAAAGGATCCGAAAATAATATAATTCAGAAATCAAAATCCTAATTATAATAATTATATATATAATCCTGATCTCATTGAAAATGCTTTGGTCTGAAGACCGATACTCACAAGGGAAGGTTGTGACCCCCTCTGCAAAAAATCGAGCGTGCTATTCAGAATTCTTGAGAATTTTTTCCAGAATTTTCCAAGTTGGGGGTCACAAACTTCCCTTGTTACAGTTAAATCAGTCAAAAATCTTGTTTCTTCTCCGACACCACGCTTCCGAAGTCACCGACGGAATGCTGTAGTTATTCACATCGACGTGTTCGTAGTCGCATCAGAAATGAAGTGATGAACGGAGGATTCGCTTCATGAACTACCGCGACCTCTTCCGCGTCCACGAGATCCTCTTTTTCGGCCATCAAACTTTCCTCGTCGTTGTTGCGTGTTTTTCTGACGAGACTCTTCGGAAAGGAACGCATGGTTAAGATTTATCTCTTCAGGATACATTTTGGTTGCTTCACAGAAAATGCAACCATCGAATGTACCTCGGAGTTCGTCCTTGTTTTCCTTCAAATTTGTAAAATTTGTTACGAGTTTAGCAGTTTATAGAACACCTTCAGTTCTGCCCTGATGAATTGAGCTCCGCATTCTCCGCATTGCTTGCTCGTATTGACTTTGACTTTTGACGCGCCTTCAAACAAGGTCACCACGGACGGGCATTTGTTGCAAGTTAATCTCCACTTGGGATGAGATTGCGGGTCAAGCAGCATGATACCTCCTTCACAGTTTTGTAAGCAGGTGCAAATACCAGTTGAGCTGGAACAAAGATATTATGCTTGCTTTGAGACCAGTCTGGTTTTACTTCATTGAAAAAGAGCATGATGGATGGTAGCACTTGTCACAACCAGAACTTTCCGGCATATTCTCAAATGGCTTATTGTTGTAGCAGAAAGGGCAGAAAGTGTAGGATCGTGCTAGTTTTCCTCCAGGTCCCTAAGAAAACAATTCCGTGTTTCTCAAGTTTAGACGTTGGGCTTCCTTACCTGCCAGAGAACGATATCAAAATCATCAAGAGGACATTTATGATCTCCAATGACTTTGAGAACACCGCCTCTGTCATTTGGTACAGAGTAAGTATCCTGGCATGTAGGACAGAAAAGTCTTTGTGGCTTGGTTTGCACCAATTTCATATATCTCCGGCACTTACCACACCGAGAGAATGGTTTTCCGGCATGCGAGAGAGTAGTAAATGAAGCTTTAATGTTTCAAAACTTATTTCGCAAATCATAAAACCTCTAACCTTCAAAGAGTGTATCTACGGCAGCAATATTGTTTACGAAGTATTGGAATTTCATGTTAAACATTTTCAATGCATGATTTTTTACCTGTAAATGAGCCGTTCAAAATCTCTGTTTTCATAGGCAAACTAACGTCAATATAATTAACCTCTCCCGTAGCAACAAGATTCAATTGCGTCTCTAGTTCAGCTCTCATCGAGGGAAGAACGAGTTCTGGGTCAACATTCCAGTAACCTCTGACCAAACATTGACCTAATCGGGTTGGAACGAGACGTCTTCCGGTATCCACAGTCACGTAGTTTCTCTGAGTTATCGTATTGATGTGCACCGGAATGGATGCATCAGTTCCGATTCCATGCTTTTCCATCAACGTGATGAGCTCCGACTCAGTCAGATATCCGGGCGGTACAGTTTCACGAGCACTTAATTGAGCATCGCTGAAACAGAAACACGCTATCATTTCATTTTTATCAATTGAAGTCTAACGGAGTCTGTCCTTCTACGAGAAGATCTCTTCGTTTCACAACGTGATGTTCCACAACCGTTACATTCCGCCACTAAAACAAACTTGGCAACTCTCACGTTTTACTACCATTTGCTTCTATCTGTGATTCATGGAAATGAGGCAAAGAAAGTTGAGCAAATGCGATCACTACTGATTAAAACTGATTAACGCTGATTAGCGCCAAATTTGTTTTAGTGGCGAAACGTAACGGTTGTGGAACATCACGTTTTGAAACGAAGAGGTCTCTCTACGAGAGCATCCCGAAATGGAACTGACTAGTTCCATTTCGGGATGCTCACCCTCTCAATCAAAAACTGCTCTGAATCGGAATCGGACAAATTCGATTTTGAAATTCTGACGGACTCAGGTTAATCGTTTGTAATCTAGCTATTATAGGGGCACCGGACAGAAAGGGCGCGCTGTTCGCAATCTGGCCGAATTTCTAGGCCGCGAAGTAATTTTCCACTGAAAATGTGGCCTAACTTTTCAAACTCGGCCCCGAGGTCAATTTGCACTTCACACTGTCTCCCAGGGCGCTAATGCAAAACACAGTGCCCTCGTAAATTGCGGAGTGTCGTTGTAACTTTTGAAAATTTGCAGGTCTGAAAATGCAGTTCAATTCGAGTTTACGACCTTTATTTCTTTCTTCTTGACTTGAAAAACGTCTACGAAAACAATATTTTACTGATTGGAAACCGTTCTTTACAGAATTCTCTGGAAACTCGATTGCAATCTAATTAGAAGAGTTTGCAATCTAATAAGAAAACGCTCTATTTCGCAATCTAATCAGATTTAATTGAAGTTCCAGTAAAATCGCATTAGATTACAATATATTTTTCCTGAATTGAATCCAATAAGAAAAAATTGCAATCTAATTAGAAAACATTGCAATCTAATTAGAAAAATTGCAGTGATTGTAATCTAATTAGAAGATTTTGCAATCTAATTGAAGCGAATTCTATTTCAAACGAGTTCGTATTAGATTGCAAAGTTTTCTAATAAGATTGCGATCGAGTTCCCAGAGTTCTAAATTTAGAGTTTTTCATGTTTTTAGCGTATTTTTCGCATTTCGTCAAAACTTCAAACCTTTATATTTCAGCTCATTTTGCATTTCATGAGTCCAACGAACGATAAAAATGTTCGCTGAATCTTTCTTCACAAAATTTAGGTTCCGGCGGTTAGTTTTCTTGAGCAGTTTTCGAAAACTATTCGAAAAACATCAAAATCCAGGCCAAAACCTTCAAATCGAAATAACTCGGCTAATTCTCAACGATATGTGAGATTTCTGTTACCAAAACGTAGCTAGTGCTCTAATTATTCGGATCCAGGTTCCAGGCGTACAAAAAATAGGTGTATTGTATAGAAAACATGGAAAGAACGCGAACTCCCGTTGAAAATTAATTAATCGGCCGCCGCGTAAATCGACACAACCCGCCTGTTGCAAGTGCGCCCCATTGAAATCATTCGCGCCGTGGGAGACCGTGCTGCAAAAGGAGTTTCTCAACAGAGCGCCATTTCTGTGCGGTGCCCCCTATAATAGCTAATTCGCGTTTCTAACCGGACCTAATTAATTTACTGCGATTAGATTGCAAATTCTTGTAACTGGACTGATAAATTTTCTAATTAAGCTAGATTTAGAAATCGGTAGCAATCTAACTAGGTCCGGTTAGAAACGAGAATTAGCTAGTTAGATTAGAAACGATTTGCCTGAGGAAAGTCCGAAAACTCGGACATTTCCGAGAAAGCCTGATTCCGAGCTTTTTCTGTAACTCGGCCCGCGCTACAGCCATAAGCTTAAAAAATTGTAATTGATCGTATTCAAATCTTTAAAACTTACTGTAGAACGGCAGTAGCTCCAACAGTTGCAAGACTCTGCGGAATTTTGGATTCGTCCTCAATGTTCATCCATGGCATTACTAAAGTGAATCCTGGTTCGATTGGAGTTTTGCCTAGAAGTGTGAATTCTTCTTCGCTGCACACAAGTTTCACCGTTGTTACTTCATAAATGCACGGTTTCATTAGTGTGGCAATAAAATGCTGTGCAATGTACTCATATATTCGTGCCATGTCTCCACTCAAACTTCCAGTGTTCAGTTTCATTGGAGTGATTGGCGGGTGATCTCCCTTATCTACTCCACTTTTAGGTCGTTGAATTCCTTCCGACAACACTCGAATAGCAGTCGCTCCCCATTTCTTGTCGCCCGTTAAAACTTTCAGTGTACCATTCAAATCAAAATTGATCGGATACGCAGTTGTTTCAGTTCTTGGGTACGAAATGTATCCTTGAGTATATAATTTTTCCGCAATATGCATTGTAGTAGAAGGGCTCAATCCAAGTGCGCTGCTCGCCACTCTCATAAGCTCTACAGTGTTCAATGCACGTGGTTTTTCTTTGAGCGATTCTTTTTTATTGACAGCAGTTACTGTACACATTTTCGAACACTAAAAGCAGACGTAAAAAAATGAAAAACTGATTAAAACTAACTTTTACTCTTTCCAAGAACAGCCTGGCAACTTCGGAATCAAAAACTCTCCCGCGGTCCCATTCTGGAGAGAACGTTTGCAAATCGCATGAAAAATTCGTCTTCAGAACCCAATATAATTCCGGCTTGAATTGAACGATTTGATCGTGCCGAGTAACACAAAAACCTAGAGTTGGTGTTTGGCAGGGCCCATAGGAAATCACATTACTATCGAGATCTCCATATTTACCCTAATGATGTTCATTCTTTTCGGTTCAAATGTGGTTAAACAGTCATTACTTGGAAGAACTTTGTCTGAAATCTGGTGAATGCACATCCAATACGCAAGTCGAGTTCCTGTCTGACGTCTACTGATTGGGAAATATTCTCGTTCGGTCGCCCAAGACTTCTCATTGCAGCTTTGATATCTTTCTCTGTTATCGCCGAGAAATGCGCTCGATATACATTTCTCATGAAATCCTGTTCTGATTTAGAACTAGAGCTTCTAACAGCATCGATAACCTGTACAATTTAATGAAATACAACGGAATTTTAGAAATGTAGATACCTCGAAACAAATATTTTCGCCCTCCTTATCACAATCCAACCACAATACCAAATAGTCAGCATTCTTTCCTTCCAAGGCCAGATAATCTTTCATCTTCATTTTTGAATTGGCTTCATTTTTCACTATTGGTGCGCAATATAATTCTGCCGGATCAACTTTCTCCCAGTTATTATATTTTTGCGGGAAATCCAAGGACATAACGTGCCCGCACGTACTTGTTACTTTGAAGTTGGCATTTTTGCCTTGGAAATCGCTAATGTATTCGCTGACTGAGCACACTCCATTCCAACCTAAAAATCATTCTTACTCAGATAAATCGTTTGTAATCTAGCTAGCTAATTCGCGTTTCTAACCGGACCTAATTAGATTGCTAATTTACTGCGATTAGATTGCAACTTCTTGCAACTGGACTGATAAATTTTCTAATTAGATTGGCGAAGCTAATTAGATCGTGCAAAATCAGCTAGCTAGATTCAGAAATCGGTAGCAATCTAACTAGGTCCGGTTAGAAACGAGAATTAGCTAGTTAGATTAGAAACAATTTGCCTGAGTATTAAAGGAGTAGCCACGCGTTTTGTGCTAGTTTCGCTTTTATTTACGTCACGATTTCAAACGGCATATTTTGCGACCAGCACATATAAAAGAAATAAACACTCAAACAGAAGGTCGCGCCGAAATGTAGGCGTAGGCGACACTCGCCTCTAAAGGAGAGGGCGAAGGGCGCACGTCGCCATCGACGTAAAACGCCTCAATAATAAAAATAAACGTTTTCCTATGCATTTTTCAACAATTTGTATGATTTTAAAAATGAAAAATTGAAAAACTACGAAAAACGTTTTACGCCGAGGGCGACGTGAGCCCTTTGCCCTCTCCATCAAAGGCGAGAGTCCCCCACGCCTGTTTCGAAGCGACCCATGGCGGGCGCAAGCGACCCTCTGCCGCCCTACTAAAATCATCCATGACCTGAGGTGAAATTCGTCTCTACTAGAGAAGAAGGCGACAAACGCCCTTTCATTCCGAGGCGTGGGCCGCGTGCGCCTTTCCTTCAGAGGCGTCGAGGTGCCTCAAAACGCCCTTTCTGAAAGCCTAGTGTGAGGACTACTGGGTAACGAAAACGTGCACATGTTGAACGCAAAACCTTTTCGTTTTTTGGCTTTACCATCCGACAGAAGGTTCGCGATCGACTCTGCTAGCATTGGTTTCTCAGCTACCATCAGTACCGTTGCCACCATCTGTAATTCACGCAGTTACGAATACTATGTGAGCAAACACGCTCTATCAAAAATCAAGAGATCGAGCGAACTCTAGAGAACGTTAACATAAATTATAAAACTGTAGCCTTTATCCAATTTTTCTAAACAATAATTAACACAAGTTGGATTGGAGAATAGACTAATTAGACTAATAAACTATTATATGGTCCAATCTACATTGGGACATATCAAAGTGATTGCGCCCTGTTGAGAAACCACTCCAATTGTTATCTCCGGGTACACCCGGGTGTAGTTTTTCAGCTGCGAAAAGAAAAAAAGGTTGTTTGTACTTTAAATTCTGGAAGAACTTTTTCTGGTTTTATTTACCGTACGATTTGAAGTGAGGAAGCAGCGGCGAAAGAGGCGTTTTGAGGAAACCGCGGATTACCGCTGTTTCGCCAAGCTCAAATCGTGGCGAGACCACAGCCGCGGCGCTTTTGTCGAAACGGCGGAGGAACGCCGTTTCAACGGAAAACAACGCAGTGTTCTGGCGGAATTCTGGCGAAACAGCGGCGGCACTGTGGCGAAACACGGTTGTAAGTGTGTTTGACCCGCTTTTCGCCGCTGTTTCCTCACTTCAAATCGCTGAGGTCGGGCCGGAAAAGACCATTACAGAAGAGCGCATTTGCCTTGAAATGCCTCGATAGGTTAAAGCAGTAGATTTGAAAACATTTACATGTGAACATATTTACATCAAGCCGTCACAATATTACTGACAACAATAACGTGGATGCAGTTGTTTCCAATTTTGTTTCCTGGTTATCCTGTCGACGAAATATGCATCGAGGGACCAGTGGGAGAATCACTTGTACTAGGCGTTGGTTTTGTGATCTGTGTTGGTACGATCTGCAAATTCGTTTTTTTTAAATACCGAAACAAGGAAATCGCGAACCTTTATTTGCTGAATCTGAGTTTGTAGATTCCTCATGTGTGTAGAAGTATTGGAGCTATTAACAGAAAAGACTGGCGTAGTTCCATCTAAACTGTTGACCACTGTGCTGGTAGTTCTGCGGGATGGAGGTTGAAATTTAGCCATTTGTTGCCGAACGAATGTATTCGCTTGATCCACGATTTCCTGACTACAATTCTGGCGATAGTAGTTACATTCGAACTGAAACTCTCTCATCTGAAACTTAATAATTTTGCCATGACCTGTAAAAAACGAATCGCACCTGATACTCTAATTCCGCAATAGTGCTTCTGAGAGTGTCAACTTCTTCCCGCACAGCATACGTCAAATGCGTTTTCACGAGCTCCATCGCTTGCTCGATTTTATTGTCAATTGGCAGAGGAGATTCTGTGGAGGATGATGAATTAACTGTCGCGGATACGATAATAGGTGGAATTCCGTTTGAAAAAGTCTCATCAAAAGTAGGTGAGCGTTGTGTTTCCTTAGGAGTTCCATATGGAGTTGAATGAGGAGCGGTCGGAGGCGCTGTAATCGGGATACCGCATATATCAAGACTATTCACGCTTCCAGCGGCATCATTCCCGTTCTGAAAACATTATGTCCCTTCAATAGTCTTGCTAATCACACCTCTTTCTTTTCCAGAGCTGCGGATACAGTAATCATCACACTTGACGGCGTTTCTACTTGGACTACTTGATCCAATTTGTCAGTTTGTACTTCAATCACATTTTTCACCGAATCCATTGACATGTTTTTACTATCCTCAGTCTGAACGCATAGTAGTGTTTTTCACAGTAAGAAATCTCTAACCTGTATAACTTGAAATGTCGGCTCAATTGTTGAAATTGGGCACACTAAGTCCTGTAAAAGAATTACATGATTTAGGCTGTGAAAAAAAAATGATTTTTTTTCCGTTTTTTTACGTCAAAAAATCCAATTCAGCGATGTAAAAAAACGAAAAAAAAACGGAATAGCCCCATAAAAGGCTTTATTAACAGCAAAAGTACCGAAACTCTTACATCGTTATGAGAACAATCAGTAGATGGAACAACGTTTGAATCTTCTGACACACAAACAATAGCACTATAGGTTGTTGTATCAAGAATTTCCTGCAGCTGGATTGGAATAAATTAAGATAAAGATGAACAAAACACACTTTTAAAGTATCTGTATCATGAATGCTTGTTGATAATGGTGTTGAAGTTTCAAATATTGACTGCACCTGTAGGAATGGAATATAGTTCCCAGCAGTTTATTGTTATATCTCACTTTAGGATTTCTTACCGATGATAAAGAGTCCCCATTTACTGGCTCAGTCATTGTAGCAGGAGGTGTGTTCATAGGAGTTGGAGGTACTCGAGGAGCTTTGCCTGCCTTTTGTTCGAAGTCATCAATGGACAGTTCACGAATTTTATCGTAGCTATCAGATGACAAAGATCCAGAAGTTTTCCGAACAATGGTGACACCATTCTTTCTTGTAATAATAATACTATCTGTTAAATTGGTGTCTTCAACGACTTCTTGAGCGTTGTTCTCGACCGATGTAACTTGTATCGTGCTCGAAATCTCATTCGGGTCATTTATTTGTTTCAGTTTGAAAAACACCGATATCCTGAAATTGTACAACTTACATAACATTTTTCAAAATAAAATAACAGTACTTGTCTGGATTCGTTTCTTCTTTTGTTTTGTTTTTTTCAAACTCAAGTGTCTCGGCGTATGGACGATACGAATCTCTACACTTCCATCTTCCTCTAAATAATCTTGTAAAATTACTAATCAAGTTTTTCCAGTAATTTGCCTTGTGAACTCGCCAGGAACTGGTACGAATTGAAACCTGGAAGGCTTTGGTTGTGGCCCTTCCACATGTCCGAAAGATTCGCCCATCTGAATTTCCATTATTCTACTAGCGATTGATTCGGTGCAAAGAAATAATAGTTTTAGGGTTTAAACCCCTATTGAAGTTTCGACAGCAAATATCATGACAAATAACTAAAATTCATATTGATTACTAGTGAGACATTAACAAAAAAAAAATTAACAACGAGGAAAGAATCTTGAATTAATGTCGGAACCTACTCAACTAATAGTAAGTTATCGGAAACGAATAGCTGTTTGAAATCTTGGCGGCCATTCCAAATATACATTTTCGACGTCGAGTTCGAGGATATCTAATTCTCCGTGTTCCACTCCTAACAATTCTGCCAACGACCGATGTGTTCTTCCGAAGTCGCCATGAACAAACTCCTTAATATACGTTCCAGCTTGGGTTTCAAGCCTGTAGTTTGTTTTATAATAATGTATTTTCATGATACTAACCTGACTGAGAAATGATGACTGTCTAGCTTCAAGAAACTCATAGAGTGGATTGTACGCTCTCGATCCAGCAACGAACGTCTTTTCATAACCCTTACGGGGGTTTTTTGTACAATTTTGAACGGCGTTTTCTTTTTCGCTTTATCAAAATTCTCGTCAGATATGGGAAGAATACTGTAGCAATAGGCACAGTATTGTTTTCGTTTGTCTTCCTCTCCCACGTTCAGCTTTTCAGCCACATCACGCGAGACTCTTGTTAATGAGTTCACCTTTACTTCTTTGTCAATATTAATTCGTTTTTCCAAAGCCATCAAAGTATCGATGTAATTTAGGCTAGATTTTTTATTATGGGATTTCAGGATAGCTGAATCTATCTTACCCCCGAGCACTCTCCGTCGTTCTGCAGTTTTTCAGTTCGACAACAAACGGTCTTCCAGTTCCTAACATTCTTACGTCGATATCTTCTCTTCCCGAGGTAACAAATCGACATTCATTTGCGTTAAAGTGAGTCTTCAAGACATTGCAAATTTTCTCGGAAACCGAATTTCCGACTTCTCTGGGAGCATCTTTTTCTTCGCTCCACGGAGACTGAGGAATGCATCTCGAATACTTGCAATAGCGCCCGGCAATGTAAACAGGATCTCGCTCGAACAATAGCTTGAATGCACATCGTCGAGTGGGTGATTTAAACACGTACTTGCTGTAAAGTTCACTCTTTTTTTATGGGGGAGAGCCAAAAAAATTTCTAAAATTAGGCATCAGTACGCAAACATTGAGGGGGCAAGAGCGATGAATTGAGAGTACCTTAAAACAAGTCATGTTTCCTTAAGACATTCTCAAAACTGTTAAAAAGTTAAAGGATTCCTTCGGGAAAAAAATTAGTAGAGATTTTATGAAAAATAAATACGAGAAAAATGTAACACAGGTAGAAGCATAACTTTTTAAATAAACTTGGATTTGAGGGATAAAGGGTCCAGATTTCTGAAGAGAGAGAGAGGCGGGAGACCGGAGAGAGAGAGACCCATCCATTTAAAATGTAACATAGGTAGAAGCATAACTTTTTAACATATCTCGGCTCGTAGTGGTCCGATTTTGACCGTTCAACTTGGAGGTTATGTATTTTCGTGCAATGTATCTCACCTAGCGGATCCGAGATCCGCTAGTTTTATGAAAAATAAATACGAGAGGGAACTAGGGTTGGCAACGAGGCGCCCCGCTTCGGCGGGGCGCCCCCTCGCCCCATTTATGGGGCGCCCCCACGCCGTAGATAAAGCATAATTTTTCAAAAAACGGGTATTTTTCAGCAGTATTCTGGGATTTCCAACATTTGATAAATAAATATTATAGGGGCACCGCACAGAAATGGCGCTCTGTTAAGAAACTCTTTTTGCAGTGCAAATTGAGCGACCTCGGGGCCGAGTTTGAAAATTTAGGCCACGTTTTCAGTGGAAAATTACTTCGCGGCCTAGAAATTCGGCCAGATTGCGAACAGCGCGCCCTTTCTGTCCGGTTCCCCTATAATACGTCTGTTCTATACAAGGAAAAGCACAGTACATATAATTTTTTTAACGTTTTTATTCCTATAGTCGTTCTTAATATACTTCTTACCCAATCACCATACACATATATTATAGGGGCACCGGATAGAAAGGGCGCGCTGTTCGCAATCTGGCAGAATTTCTAGGCCGCGAAGTAATTTTCCACTGAAAACGTGGCCTAACTTTTCAAACTCGGCCCCGAGGTCGCTCAATTTGCACTGCAAAAAGAGTTTCTCAACAGAGCGCCATTTCTGTGCGGTGCCCCTATGATACATACGCACACACGTCACAACTTTGCCACTTGTAAAATTTTTTCACAATACGTTCGAAAAAAATCAGACACACATTTAATAGCGAGGCGAGGGGGCGCCCCTCGCCTCACCAGCGAGGCGAGCGGGTCGCCTCTTCTCGCCCCATTGCCAACCCTAGAGGGAACAAAGAGAACACCTGCAAAGTTTAAAATATTCCCGTTGCGTATTATAGGGGCACCGCACAGAAGTGGCGCTCTGTTGAAACTCTTTTTGCAGTGTAAATTGAGCGACCTCGGGGCCGAGTTTGAAAAGTTAGGCCACATTTTCAGTGGAAAATTACTTCGCGGCCTAGAAATTCGGCCAGATTGCAAACAGCGCGCCCTTTCTGTCCGGTGCCCCTATAATACCGACTGTTTACGAAAATTGTGTTCATTATGATCGAAAATAGCAAACGGCAACAAAAAATTCACAAAAATTACTCGCAGACTCTACGAAAACAGCGTTTTTGAACTAACGGCTGCTCATACGTGTGCGGGGTGGGAATCGAGATCATTCCGTGTTTAGTTTCGATGAAAATGTTGCCTGAGAGATTTTTTCCGTTACATTTTAGTCCGTTTCAGAAATACGAAAATGATCATACGAACTAACAAAGAAGGAAAGAAAGATATGGACAGACTCCGATAGCTCTATATTAAATAAGAACGATGATACCTATTTCCCGGCATTTTTGAAAAATTGAATAAATGGTGCACAAAATCCAGGTACAGCTAATTGTTCTCTCTACCATTGTCGACACGTTCAGATAATAATGTTTTCTTGGGCCTTTAACTTCGTGTTATTGAAAAATTCAAAAATCGGTACCGTGCAATATCTAAATTCAAACGACTTGTGATTTGCTGCAGTTGTTGCTTCGAATACTGGTTCTTGTTATCTAACTAAAATAAAATCTCACTTCAATGATTTTTCTTTACCTAATGAATTTTCTCTCCCCCTTTTTGGAGTCCGGAAATTGTTTGGAAACGCTTTGCTTAAGAAAGCGAAATCAGTTAAGTCCATCTCATCCTGATCGAATACGATCGTGAGTTGTAAGTCGGAGCTTAAAGTTGGCCGTTTTCCAGAGTACTGAAAAAGCTATTTTTAAAGTTTTCCTTTTTTAATTCATACCGATCCTAATTTTTTCAAATATCCATCAATATTGCGCACTTTGAACGGCACTGAAACCAATGTGCCATTGAAATCTGGTCGCAATTTACTGATGAGTATCTCTCTAAAATTTTGAGTTTGCTTGTATGAACGTAAATGTAAAAACTAACCGAAGAGTTTGACCGACAGGTAAACTTAAGGCCAAAATAAAGCTGTTCGAATCGTATGGAGAACTCTTTAGTTCTTCTAGCACTCTTTCTCCAACCTTATAATTTCAAAATTTGTACGGGATGTTAAAGTTTTCTAACCTCATCGATCATTGCCTGATCCATTATTCCAAAGCAGAGCATACATTGATGTGCAACGTCGCACTTCGTAACACATTTTCCTTCTCCGGAAATTTGACGTACACAGACTTCACAGAGGACTAGATCGGTCTCCGGATCCGGCATCTGAAAAAACAAAATTCGACTTAGGTTGAACATTTTAAAATTGTTTTGAACGAAAATTAAAAATATGCTGTACAAGAAGTCAACGTGGGTCCGCTGCGCGGACCGAGCTCACGCTCGGAAGCGGCTTTGCTAGGTAATTTTTTCTAACAAAGGGACAGACTCCTCAAGACTTTTATTAATAAGAATGATACACATAAGAATGATATCAGAATGACAAGACTTTTGGAATACGGACCCGCTGCGCGGTCCGAGCTATCTAACACTCGTAAGCGGCTTTCCTGCTTGTACGGTTCTCCGAACTGTTTGAAAGTTCACGTGTTCATTGCTTAATTTTTCCGTCACAATTTTTTCCGGTTTAGAAATGAAAGTGGGGACGGGTAAACGGAGAAATAAAAAACCAAAAGAACAAACAAACAAAGGGATATACATACCCCCAAAGAATTTTACTAAATAAGAATGATGATGATTCTTTGCGAGCGTGTAGTGAGAAACGCGCCGCGAACTCGGCCACCATTCAAAGAAGGGGGCGTGGCCTTGCGTAATTGCCGCACGCAATTTTGCAAGTTTGGAGCGCGCGCTTTCTGTTTAGCCGCAATTGTTTCCGACAGCATTTTGAGGACGTTCTTACTGCTTTGCAGGAATATTACACAGCGCTCTGTTATTAGTTTTTGCTGTTGGCAATTTTTCTCTGTTGATAACAATTACTAAACATAATAAAGCTTCTATAAACTGCGTTTTTTCATTTTTAAGACAAAAAATACAAAACTCAGCCGAAAACAAGCATTAATTGACAGAGAACAAGCACTAAAATATGAAACAAGCGCGAAATTCGTGAAACATTTTCCATGGCCTAGTTTCTTCGTTTCGGCCTCCTGGCCTAGCTAGGCCTAGGTGATTCTTTGCGAGGGTGACGAGGAAAATTCTAGTCCATTTGCCCCGGGGTCGCAGGCCGTGGTACTAGGCCACGGTTTCCGCCGAGTCCCCCGGCTGAACAAGAAATTATTAGGCCACGTCAGAAGTTAGGCCAGGAGGCCGAACCGAAGAAACTCGGCCATGGGGAATGTTTCACGAATTTCGCGCTTGTTTCATATTTTAGCGCTTGTTCTCTGTCAATTAATGCTTGTTTTCGGCTGAGTTTTGTATTTTTTTATCTCAAAAATGAAAGAACGCAGTTTATAGAAGCTTTATTATTTTTTAGTAATTGTTATCAACAGAGAAAAATTGCCAACAGCAAAAACCAATAACAGCGCTGTGTAATATTCCTGAAAAGCAGTAAGAACGTCTTCAAAATGCTGTCGGAAACAATTGCGGCTAAACAGAAAGCGCGCGCGCCAAACTTGCAAAATTTCGTGCGGCAATTGCGCAAGACCACGCCCCTTCTTTGAATGGTGGCCGAGTTCGCGGCGCGTTTCTCACTACACCCTCGCTAACTTCTGGCGTGGCCTAATAATTTCTTGTTCAGCCGGGGGACTCGGCGGAAGCCGTGGCCTAGTACCCCGGCCTGCGACCCCGGGGCAAATGGACTAGAATTTTCCTCGACACCCTAGCTACGAACACACGGTGATTTCTCTTTGGGATTATAGGGGCACCGGACAGAAAGGGCGCGCTGTTCGCAATCTGGCCGAATTTCTAGGCCGCGAAGTAATTTTCCACTGAAAGTGTGGTCTAATTTTTCAAACTCGGCCCCGAGGTCGCTTAATTTGCACTGCAAAAAGAGTTTCTCAACAGAGCGCCATTTCTGTTCGGTGCCCCTATAATATTGTCATTTAATATCCTAAAACAAGACATTTCAAAACTGGGCCCGCTGCGCGGAATTCGCCCGCGAAAATTGCGTTAGAAATAATTTTTCTACGGTGCACGGAATTTTTTCGAGAAGACGGAAGTCGGAAGCAGACTTTTTTCCAGAAGACGGAACAAAAAATCCACGGAAGACAAAAATGCTGTCTATGTAGAAGAGTTGTTTCCAGTTTTCCCTGAAAAAAAAATAGAAGCAACAAAAATTTATGATCTCGGAGCCTGCCAGTGAAAATTCGAATTCTTCGGGGCTAGTAAATGCAGATTTCCAAACGGCTTGGGACGGGGTGGTCCCGTCTCCTGTTACCAAAGGAAGTGTTGCATGGAATGGGGACCATGTGTTTTTCCTGGCTCATGGCAACCAGTGCAGCATCTCCCCCCTGTAGTAAATGGCTTCTGAAATGCTATATACTCCCTTACCAAAAGAAAGATTTAACAAATCCCGGAGGATGGAAGAAGGAAATCCGCTCAACACTGGTGACAACTATGATTAGCTCAGGTCTGAAGTGTCTTGATAATACTATAGCTTGCGCCGTGTCATACCGAACATTGAAATAATTCGCTTTGAATAGAAGAAAAAAACCCCCTGGACGGTGGCTCTTGGACTTTTATTTAGCTCATTCGAAACACAAGATTTTTGCACGTGGCTGAAACTGAGAATAAAACTAAAATCTCGAACAAATTGATAATACGAGTTATATAGAACGGAACGATCATACGAAGCTGAAGAAAAAGAATCACAGTTTTTGAATTAAACCACTAGTATTGGTGTCGCAGATTTATGGTAATGGCGCTAACCGCAACCCCACGTAGAAACCTTGTCGCGACCATTAGCGTTCGCACTGAATTGACGTGGAGTACGGTAGAGCGCGATTTTCAGATTTCTGTAACAGCAATAAATAAATACTCAGTTATTATAGGGGCACCGGACAGAAAGGGCGCGCTGTTCGCAATCTGTCCGAATTTCTAGGCCGCGAGGTAATTTTCCACTGAAAACGTGGCCTAACTTTTCAAACTCGGCCCCGAGGTCGCTCAATTTGCACTGCAAAAAGAGTTTCTCAACAGAGCGCACTTCTGTGCGGTGCCCCTATAATAGTGACTTGTGCAAAAGGAAAACATTTTAATTATTGTCTGCAGCGCCCGACTCCTTCATCGCCAGATTTGTCATCATTTCAGTCGTTTTTATTTCCTGAACATTACACTTTCGAAGGTTTCAAATTATTCGCAATGTGAACCTCAGCACGCCACAGCTCCTCTTTTACAAACTTTCCGAACTCATTCATCACTTCCTGCTCGTCTATTTCATCACCATCGTCATTCTTCTCAGCTTGCTCGAGATGACTTTCGAGAAACTGTCTCTCTTCTTCAGTTAGATCATTGTCGGTGGACTCATCGAAAGAGTCTTCATAACGGTTGCTAACAGGAGCTGGCTCGTTTACAGGTCTGACGCGATCCCACCCGCGCTGTCGACAATCGATTAAAGACATGATTTGAGCTTTGATAGACCTGTAAACAATTTTTTGCGATTTGTTATGGGGTTATTCAGCGTTTTTTTCCGTTTTTTTTCAAAAAAACTTAAATCAGCGATGTGAAAAACGAAAAAAAAAAACGGAAAACAAAAATACGCAGAAAACCCCCATTAAAGAAAGAAAACTTACTCGCCCAGAACTGGAGAACCGTTGGCAAATCCGCCCATGACAGTCAGAATCTGATCGACACGTTTTCTCAACTCTTCCGAAAAATCCAACTCTGCTCCAGCAACCTTGAATGCTCGAAGCAAATACTTCATGTTTTCGTCTTTTGGTGGAAACTTCAGAATATCATCGATTTGATCAGACAAAGCTTGACCAAGCTTTTCAAAACGGCTGCCATTGTCCTAAAATGTTTTGTTTAAAAAACAGCAGCATAGGTGCGAGATTTTTGAGAAACGCCAAAACATTTTTCCGACCTGGCGGTCGGATTGAAATTTCCGAACCAGCGGCAACCATAATCCACCCCCCCCCCTGTGGAAAAGGATAAAAAATTTTCAAAAAATCTTCAGGTATTCTAGTAGCTGCCCCTTAAGGACACTCCTGCAATCTTGTCGTTAGTGGACACTAGGCCATGTACCAGGTATCTTAGTGGGTTCAAATGAGTGGAACTGAACGAATATGACCCATGGAAGTAATTCAGACAGTTAAAACAACTTGACAACCGGCCTTACGGCTGCCAAAATTTTTTTCGAACCAGTCCCCTCCCACTCGCCTGTCCCGAACTGCCGGCGTTCAACTCAAAGCACCTATGAACGTCAGACAGATGCGTAGTGGTGTCAGGTATAAAAAAGTGGGACGGGGGCGTAGAGTACCACGAATTATGGGTAGGGCCTGAACTGAGGTGCGATGCTTTCTAACTGTTTCCCTGCAGGAACAATTTTTGGTGCGAAGAAAAATTTCGGCTTTCGTCATGTGTTTAACACAAAGACAGGAATCTTACAAGAGTCAGCTTGACGAACACCTCAGCATAAAACACGGCCATGAAGACGCGAGCAGAATTCTCTAACTGGCTGCGAGACTCGTGGAACTCGGAAAGCACAGGAAGGATGGCTTTTCTCATGAAATCTTTCACCTGAAAAATAGAAAGTAACTACTTGAGGTTGGCACAATTCAAACCTCATCAGCCAACGTTTTCAGAAGTGTTGAGAATGTGTATTGCGGATCAGTCCCACGGAACTGATTGGGTTCCATCGAATGAGCCTGATAAGACTGTCTAGATATTTTTACTGCAGTACCATGGTAAAACAGCTTCCTACTCACCATCTCAACAATTAACTTTACGCCGACTTTTTTTGACTCTTCGTCCATCTGTTGATTTTCGAATCTTTGTCTGATAGCAGAAATCCAAGTAGATGAGTCTTCATTTCCCTCAGAAAGCAATTGTTCGCAACCAACTAATATCTGAAAAAAATTCAGAGTGCGTAACTTCCGTAGTATTATTGGGGGTTTTTCACAGCAAGTCCGCTCTGCACGCATAAAATTATACCTCCTTTAACGCTCAAATTGAGCGGCTCAATATAAGTTAACTAATTTACCTCATTGAGAAGTGATGAACTTCTACTGTGTTGCATTTGATTGGATAGTTCAGTAGACGGCATATACTGCTGCGATTGTTGCCCGAATTGAGCAAACGCATCAATACACTTAAGTATAATTTTTTAAAAAAACGCTAAATACGATCCGTATTTTGCATTACCGCATCGTCTTGGGAATACATGGAGTTGTAGAGAGAAACGGCTGGCGGAACAGTAGGACCGAACTGAAGAAATGTTGTTAAAATTAAAGTACACTTTTAACGAGAATTCGGAAAAAAAACACCACTTTCAAACCGCTACAACGGATTAGAGCTGTAACGAAATAGAACTCCTAGTTGTTTTTTAGCGTTGGGAGTTATATTTCGTAACAGTTCTATTCCGTTCAAATTCTAATCCGCAGTAGCGGCGGTCCAACATAATAAAACTGGGCATAATAGAACTGCGCAGAATAGAACCGCGACACAATAGAACTTCGACATAATAGAACTGCGCAGAATAGAACCGCGACACAATAGAACCGCGACATAATAGAACTGTTTTTGTGAATTTATATAAGCATTTTGTCCGTTCCTTTCAATTAACTTTCGCAAAATTTTTCGTCTCTCGAACAATTAAGCAGAAGACCACAGTTTATACCAAGAAAATTGGTTTCTTTTCGTTTTTGATAGTACAATAAAATTATTTTCTGTGGGTTTTCGTTACCGTAGAGAAGAGGGATCACGAAGGAAGTGAAATTAATGAATGCAATAAATCGATCACGAGATTCAAAAATTATCTTTTTCTACGAAGCAATTATTCTACAGAAAGGTTTAAAAAGCGCTCCAAACAGTTATATTGTCGCCGGTTCTATTGTGTCGCGGTTCTATTCTGCGCAGTTCTATTATGTCGAAGTTCTATTGTGTCGCGGTTCTATTCTGCGCAGTTCTATTATGTTGGACCGCCGTTGTAGCGCCGAATTCAATGCTAAATTGGAAAAGGTCGCGGCCGCGACCGGGTTTTCACGTGGGATTTCGGTAGAGCGCGATTGCAGATAAATGCCGTCATAATAGTAGTGACGGAGAAAGTAAGGAATGGACACATGAACTTTCTAACGGTTTTGCGAAGCAAAAAAGCGGCCGAGCCGCTTCCGAGCGTTAGCTCGGACCGCGCAGCGGGCACAGGTTTAGAGTATTGCATAAAGATAAAATGCCATCCCTGATTGAAAGTTTTTGGGAAAGAAAATTATCTCATGAATGTTTTTCTGTCTATCATTCAATCAAGCAGATAAAAAATTGTTTTTAGACTGTAAAATACTAATTCGTAGTTTAGTGGTCGTTTTTCTAGAAAAATATTAAATCGGGTGTAATTTTGAAAATCCCAGAATTATAAAGAGTTCGCATAGTTTGACGAATAAGAATAGTGTAGAGACAATGTATTGAAAGTCAGAGACGATAGACAGACGGCAGAATAGACGCAGAGAAACAGCTTTCGCGGAGAACACATTTCGGCGGTTGCACGTTTTTCCTGTAGTATTACGCTCAACCATCGCTTACTGTTGTGCTCTCTATCATCAATATTGATCGAGGAAGCGGGACACAACTGTTGGCACATTTGTTCAGCGCTATTAACGCATATTTAAATAATTGTCCGCGAAGAAGTTAGATCATGTGTACACGGAAGGTTACGATCCTTCCAAAAATCACTGGATTGGATTATCTCATCATGAGATAGAGTAAATTCTCAAAACAAAAAATGACCGGGTTCTTGCGCAAATTCGTCTTCAGTTTAATTTCTGACTGTACACAGATTCGATAAAGCTATCGTATTTCTAAAAAAATTGGTTCTCACGTTCTGGTATAGATACTGATTTCCTGGTTGCTCTTGATCGTAATAATTGCGTGAATGCATATTATATCCGTCGTGATGATATGAATATTGCTGCATACCGTTTCTCGGCACGAATGTATGAGCGTTTGCATTAAAAATGAATGGTCGCTGCGACTGTTGTGCCAGTATGTCTGTGTTTTGTAATATTTATTCAGATAGGTTCATTCTAAGGGGATTATTCTGAGGGTGTTATTTCCGTTTTGTATAGGTATACGTTAATTTCCTACAGACTTGTCGCGGGCCGATGTAGGCCTGACCGCTGGGGGTTTTAGTACTAAATTTCAGAACATGATTTCTGGTCAATTTTTCTTCAAAAATCGTTACTTTCGCAATTTCCCGAGTAAAAAATCTGAAAAATCGATTATTTTTCCATAAATATTTTTGCACAGGATGATAAAAATTCTATCGGCCCGACTGATTTTCGACAAGTCTGCTTTTCTCAATGCAGCTACATTGAAAACGTGAAGGAAAAACTGAAAATAACCTTTGAATAGCCGCATAACTTACAGTTGGAATGAGATGAGTCATTTTGATACATAGAAAGGTACGGCGGCATATGTTGTTGCTGTGAGTGGGCTTCTGCAAATGGAGTAGAAACACTGTGCGGACCGCTCCTTCTCATTTGCAAAAGTGAAAATGATTGGCCGTCCATTGAAGAGTGCGGAGGGTTATCCGGGAAACCTGTAAATAAATTGTTTGAACAGAAAGCAATAGCTGAAATACCTCCTATTTGTTGCGACTGCCGTTGTTGATGCCAATTGCTCCTGTTATTCCCTGCCATTTCGAATTCTGTTGTAGAACAAGATTTTGTTCACAAATTTGTTGGAATTTTTCTTTAGAATCCAGCAGCTATTTTTCTTTCAAGTAAAGTAACGCTAGTATCTCTTTTCAAGCTTGCAAGTAAAGTAACGCTAATAACTATCTCACGCGCACGCGAATAGAGACAACTAAACTGTGTGATTTGTCGTGCGAGTGTTAAATAGAAGTACCTTATTTTACGACTCTTTTCCAGTCATTAACCATGATGATATTCGTTTCGTCTAAAGAAGTGAATAGCAACTGTTGTTTTCAGTATACCGTAAGCACTGTATTAGAAGGGCACCGGCAATGTGAGCTAATGCAGTTTTAAGTCGATTTTCGCACGCTTCACACTTTTTATTTCAAATTTTTATTTTGAGCACTCTGAAAAATAGGTGCGATTTCGTAATAGACTTTGTCTCGAAATAAAAGTGTCTCGAAATAGACGTAGTCACTAAATAAAAGAGTTTCGGAATGAAACTTCACTCGGAAATCAGCTGTTTCGGAATGCCACTGTTGCGAAATACAAAACTACTGAAATAGAACTGTTCCGTTATAAACTCAATTCATAGGCTCGTAGCTAGGGAGCGCAAAGGAGGGGGCGTGGCCTGACGAATTTTCTCTTGATTTCCGCGCGCGCATGTTTGAGGACCTGTACCGAGGTCCCCAGACCATCTACCATACTCATAATGTTTTACTTTATGTAATCGACCATGATGAATCTAACGAACAACTCCGTTTCCCACGAAAACGCACCATTTTCTCATTAAAAAAAGGCGAGAACGAGAATGGAAGTCAGTCTGAGAGCCCGTGTGGCCACATTTATGGCTACACGCGCCTACTTTTATGTGATTCCGACAGTTTAAGAGATGGGGAATCCGTTTTTTTACAGGGCTGGGCAAATGGCCGGCCAATCAAAAGCCCTCTCTGGCAATTCGATATTAATCTAATTAGAAAGTTACTGATCTAAACGCGACCTAATTAGATTCGGCTGTTTTTTCTTGGCGCAATCGAGATTTGAGCCAACAAACGGCTGGCGTGAAACTTGATTTGAGCACTTATTAATCTTTCTAGAAGATTTATTAATCTAGCTACTGTTGAAAAAAAAGGTTCGACATTGGAATCGAAGCTGGCAGCGTGCCAAGGCCCGGCCTCCCAAACGCATATGCTGATTGTTGCAACATTGCCGCACGCTTTATTGTTCTTCGTCTTTGTCTTTATTTTTCGGCTAAAAATCAGCAGAAATTTGGTTTTCCCCATTTTTTACCCGTATTTACTCATTTCAATCGTCTTTTGCTATAAAAAATCAATTTTGAAAACAGATTTATCGATTTCTAGCTTGAATTTTCGAACATTTCTTGATTTTGTGTTTTTCTACTTTCGATTTCACTGAATTTGAGAACTTTCAGGTTTTCCACCTACGGAAAAGTCGAACAAGCAACAAAAGGGCATGGATTTCTTCTTTTCGTGTTAGTTTTTGACGTAACAATAATTTTCTCCCCGATCAACGTTTACAGACTTCACTCCTCCGCCGTCAGCACACAACGGAAAGTTGAAGAAGCATCTCCCGTTGGATGAATTGGCACTAATAACAATTATTTTAGATGTATTTATTACGTTTTCCAATAAATTAAATGACATGACAAGTGTAAGAATTTTATTATCAGTGATATTCAATTTTCTTCTCCTTTTTTCCGGATTGAAGCGTCCACGGACTTTGAAAAAACGGTCGGAGAGAAATTTATTTTTTCGTTCCTCTTCAAACTAATACGACAGGTTTTTGTATACCGTTGTGTGCTGACGGCGGAGTGGAGAAGACGGCGGAGGAGTGGAGTCTGTAAACGTTGATCGAAGAGAAAATTATTGTTACGTCAAAAACTAACACGAAAAGAAGAAATCCATGCCCTTTTGTTGCTTGTTCGACTTTTCCGTAGGTGGAAAACCTGAAAGTTCTCAAATTCAGCGAAATCGAAAGGAGAAAAACACAAAATCAAGAAATGTTCGAAAATTCAAGCTAAAAATCGATAAATCTGTTATCAAAGTTGATTTTTTATAGCAAAAGACCATTGAAATGAGTAAATACGGGTAAAAAATGGGGGAAACCAAACTTCTGCTGATTTTTAGCCGAAAAATAAAGACAAAGACGAAGAACAATAAAGCGTGCGGCAATGTTGCAACAATCGTGCGCAGCATATGCGTTTGGGAGGCCGGGCCTTGGCACGCTGCCAGTTTCGTTTCCAATGTCGAACCTTTTTTTTCGACAGTAGTGGGGCTATTCAGCGTATGTTTGTTTTCCGTTTTTTTTACACCGCTGAATTGGGTTTTTTGACGTAAAAAAACGAAAAAAAACGGAAAAAAATCATTTTTTTCACAGCCTGAATTCATGAATAACCCCATAGACAATTTATTAATCTAATTAGGTGTCATATAAATCTTATTAGGCTGCCGTATACGAAAAACAACGCAGTGTTCTGGCGGAGTTCTGGCGAAACATCGGCGGCACTGTAGCGAAACACGGTTGTAATGGGGTTACTCAGGCTGTGAAAAAAAATGATTGTTTTCCGTTTTTTTCGTTTTTTTACGTCAAAAAATCCAATTCAGCGATGTAAAAAAACGAAAAAAAAAAAACGGAAAACAAACATACGCTGAATAGCCCCATAAGTGTGTTCGACCCGCTTTCCGCCGCTGTTTCCTCACTTCAAATCGCTCAGTGGTACGGTAAGCAATTCGGTTCACTGAGGGGTGTTATTAATTTTTTTTTCTCTTTCGAACGAGTGATCATCATTCTTATTAACAAAAATTCTTCACGGGCCCGTGCAGGTTTGTTTGCTTGTTTGTTTTTCTGTTTATTTCTCCGTTTGTCTTGAAAGCGACCAGAGAACCCGGTCGCGGTGTTAACAAAACATAAATATCTTCAGAAATCGTCTCAGCATACCAAAATAATCCAGGTCCGCCATGAGCTGTAAGCACGGGACCCAGAACAAAATGTGGGGCCGATCACTATCGACTTTCGTTGAAATCTACTTCATTATGAGAACAGTAATGAGACAGCTTTGAAGAATCATAAGCTTCCAAGGAGGACAACTTTCAGCTCTTATCAGTGAAAATACACGTATTCAAAGTACACTCGTAGAAAAATGAGATACAGGCCAAATGATTTGGGAAGAATATCTGTTCATACAGGAAATGTTCACTCTTCTTCCATAATATCGAAAAGTTGGGCGCTCGGTGGTTTTGAAGAGATTCGACGCTTCAGTGTACGAACTGGTCGAAGTGGTCCAGCAATCATGGGAGAAGTTAGGTGGCGGAGCATCTGCAAAATAATGTTTTATATACCTTATATTTGCATGGGAAAAACGTACTTTCTTTTCAATATCTTCAATTCTATTTTTTGGTTGATATTCTGCAGCAGGAGCAGAATAACGCATTTGACTTTTTGGTTGTTCTTCGTCTCCGCAGCAATTCATGACACAGAAGACGGTCATCCAAAACAATTGCATGCACCAGTTTTGAAGAGTTTCAATCAAAACTTGGGCCAGAAATTGGCTCTGTTGAGTAGAAGGTAACTGCAAAAAATATATTCCGAAACAGACCAGGCCATAACAACAGTTACCTTATGATTGGCTAAGGAAGTCTGAGGATGAAGAAACATAGACAGATCGCTATTTTGCATGGTTCTTTTGGTGGCGGAAAGAAGAAGTGATGAGTGAATGAGTTGTTGACTGGGCTTGGAAGACACGGGCGGCAGTGATACAAAAAGCGAGGCGGGGTTTCATAGGCAGAAATTCACGTGAATAACATGATCTGATTGTTCTTTGTGAAGGTATCCGTGTCGTCGACAAAGATCATCATCCGTGGAAGCAACTGTTTTTTGATCCTGGGCAGAAACAGTCTAAGTTCCTTCGAATGATCCAAAGTTCTCTCTCGAATGATCCAAAGGATTTCGATCATCATAACTTAGTAAAAGTCTTGAGGGGTATGCCCTTTTGTTTGTTCGTTTGTTAATTTCTTTGTTTGTCCGTACGGTTTCATTTCTAAAACGAAAATAGTTGTGACGGAGAAAATGAGAAATGAACATGTGAACTTTCTAACGGTTATGAAAATCCAACAAGCGGGAAGCAGCTTCCAAAAATAAAACTCAAAGTCTTGTCAACTTATAGAAAATCGAAGTTTCTCCAGATCTGATGCAACAAATCAGTGAATTTCAGACTTTTCGCGGACCGACCGTGCCGGTGGTCAATCGTCAATCGTGCCAAACAGCCCAGTTTTACGGTATGGCTACATAATCATTGAGAACGATTTTTACGTGATAGACGCGCACTCATAGATTGATGACAGATCACCTACTCAACGACACGCAGTTCACGTGCACGTTTGGGAAACAATAGTTTTTGATCAACTGATAGTATTTTATACGAAATGCTGAACTTGCAGTGAAGTGGAAGTGCAATGGAAAAATCCGAGCTGAGGAAAAACTGACCTTCTGGTGCGGGTGACCCGGATTAAAAGAACCATATCTCTATATAGGAAAATGCTTCAAAAAAATCTTATTAAACTCAAATTTTCGAGAAGAAATTTCAGTCAAAATCCAATACCAGAATAAAAAAATCCGCCCCCCCCCCCTAAATTCTAAAATCGCCCTCCTCTGGTAGAGTATGGAATCGCGTGGATTTTTTTGTTCCGTCTTCCGGGAAAAAAGTTTTCTTCCGTCTTCCGTCTTCCGTAGGAAATTTTTTCTTCCGTCTGCCGTCTTCCGGATCAACTCTGGCGCCCACCAGGGAATAGCCGACGGATTTTCGGACAACCGTCCGGTCCTGCTCGTTACAACAACTAGAACAATGCAGATATCCTATGAGACTGAATATACATTTAGAGTAGAGTTGAGCGGAATAGATTTTTTGTAAAGGCGGAAGGCGTAAAGCGGTGGCGGAATAAAAAATTTTTTGGCCACAGTTTCTCAGAGAGAGACCAGACTTTCCTGGTAACATCTTATACAGTAATATAATACAGTACTATCCCAATAAAATTGTTTTTTCATGCAGAAATGAAGTGGAAATAAACTGAAAATTTCTAAGCTGCATTTGGGCAAACTCTTAAAACTGGCAGGTTTTGCGCAGACTTTACGCAGCTTTTGCGCAACTAGCTAGCAGAAGCTGCGCTAACTTTGCGCAAAAGCTGCGAAAAGTTTGCGCAAAAGTAGCGCGCCTTTGCCGAGATTGTTAAAATTGCTATAAATTGGTGAGGACTGTTAAAAATTATAAAAAATGTGCTGCGTGTATTAAGTACATCTGAAGTGAATTACACAAGATCTACTAGGAACGTGAAAAACAAAAGTGGTCATTTTGAATCTAGAAGAAGAAGACGGTCAGAAAACGTGTACTATTAGCAAGCATACTGGAAAAAACTAATTATGGTTTCATACTTTCAATCCACTATACTTCTTCCTCTATTAGGAAAAAAACTATTAGTACTGTGGATCATGATGCTTCGCCACACCGACCAGTTTACTTGTTTCACAGTAATGTCATTGACATGAGGGAATTCTCTTATACCAATACTTGATTATAGTTTTTACTTTGCGACATCGTCATTGTACCACCTCTTGGTTTAGAAAATATAAACACAATAATCATTCTCTGATCTTTTCGCACCGTTACTTCAAAGAGCAATCATTATACTTACTTTTAAATGTTTGGAAATGTTATCATCTTTTTTAAAAGCGTTCCATTGTTATTTGTCCGACACGACAAGCTTCGTCCGAGAATCAGGAACCGGTTGCCGATATGCAACCATGCGACAACTTTTTTTGCTGTCTGTCAAATTTACCTGGTCAGGTCGGTTCCAGTGGCATGTTCATTTGATTATACGAGAATGGCTAGGACCTTATCAGTAGATTCGCAGAATAAAAAAACAACAAAACAAGATTTCTGATGCGAAGGAGGACTGCTTGCAAAAAATAGTGTAAAACGAGCCGCATAAACAGTACACGATATAAAAGGGACATTGGAGAGATGGATTGGGCAAGTGTAATCTTGAACTGACCATGAACATTCTGGCATAAACCTTATTAGGACCGATCTAATATCTATTTCTCACATCTCTCATTTGTTTTTTGTACCTGAAGCTCATTATACGCTTGTTCATTGTGTCCGCTTTCCTGTGGTATTCAGACGTTTTAGCCAGTCTTCCTGAAGATTCGCACTCTAGATTAGGATCCTTACCGCCCATTCAGCCTTAGTTAAAAGTTGCCGGGATACCTGCAAATCCACATTTTCTGTTTTGCAGCATGCGGGTATTCGTCCTGCTCATCTTTTCTCTGGTTTCTTCGGTATTTGGATTCAAAACCAACCGAGTAAGTTTTCATTAATTTCATGTGAATTTTTGTGGGTGGTCGGCACTTCGCAGCACAATTTAAGAAACTTCTAATTAAAAGATACCGGAAAGTTTGTGTTAACTATACTTAAGATTTGATTAAACTTGATTTAAGATGTGTTTAAAAGTTGTTTTGCCGAGAAATTAACTTAAAAGTTGCCTAATGTGTGTTCAAAGTTGGGCACACTTTAAGCAACGTTAAAGCAGACTCTAAGCAACATTTAAGAGCAAAAGCTTAAGATGTGCTTAAACGTTGCTATTATAAGGGCACCGCACAGAAATGGCGCTCTGTTGAGAAACTCTTTTTGCAGTGCAAATTCAGCGACCTCGGGGCCGAGTTTGAAAAGTTAGGCCACGTTTTCAGTGGAAAATTACTTCGTGGCCTAGAAATTCTGCTAGATTGCGAACCGCGCGCCCTTTCTATCCGGTGCCCCTATAATAGAAAATGCCGAGTGTACAGTTGTGTTTCAAGTTCTACCTGTGAAGGAAAAATTACGTTAACAATAAAATCACATTGTGAAATTACACCTTCTTAGACTTCCTGCTTCCACTACATCTCTTGTCTCGAGGCGATCCAATCAAACTTGAAACAATGTGCAGGAGGTGCAGCCATTTCACTTACATTGGAAGCTAAGGATGTAAACATTCGAGATCTGGTTAAATATCGGGCTCTTGAGTTCGTAGGGTGCCAAGGTATTCTAATAGTTAATAGTAAAGAGAGTATCATGAATGCGATTTCAGATAGACTATTGAAAGAAACTGTCGACTTCGAAGCTCTACAAATGCTTGTGAACGAAGATGCGAGAGAATGCTTTGAGAAACTTCCAGAGAGCTCAAAAAGAGTTGAGCCATTCACCGATTCTTGTGACTACGTGCAACCAGTCAGCCGCAACTCGTCTAAAGGAGATGCGCTTCAGTGTCTGATCGAGTTCAAACAGGATCGAGAATACTGTGAGAGTCTTCTGGAGTGCTGCCCAGATCATACAAGATGCGGAGAACGTATGAATGCAGTCTCGTTATCATATCAGAATGCACGGGTCAAGGCTGAGCAGATCGTCTACAGTATGATCTCGTGCGTCGTCGTCAACGATCCACGTTTCTTGCGAGAAGGAGCTCGTCTCCAGTCGTTGAGGGACCCATACCGTAATTCCGGTGTTCCATTCCTTCGTCCAGATGCCTACACGGAGGCAAGAATCACTCGCAGATTGGCGTTGACATCAACATCGACACTTTCACAGAGAAGGGAGAGATTCTTGAAGAAGTACACTCAAATCAGACAACTCGTCACTGAAAACTTGTTCGGTCAACAAGAGGCAAAGTCAATCATGCCTGTCGAGGATGTGGTAACCGGAACATCATCGAAAATGTTGGAGCCGGAGAAACAGACGGAGGACTCTATTGTTGAAAATCAGAAAAATGACGATGAGAAGACAAGTACTCAGAAACCTGAGATTTCGGAGACAACCGCTGCTCCAGCTCAAAGTTTTGAGGAACCACAGCTATCAGAGAATAAATCTTCCGAAATGAACGTGAAAACGATACGCAACTTAATCAAGAACGCTTCGGATCGTGATCTCTCCAAATACGTTACTCTGATCTCTGAGGGAAAGTTCTCAGATCTGTTTGATCTTGCCAACACCAAAACCACTTCAGCCCCGAAATTAGACAACAAACTTTCTGCGAAGATGTTCAAGTTGAAGTGAGAATGTTTTTTTAATGTAGAAAACAATGTTTTTTCAGGGAGCTGATTACGGAGGCTCTGTCGGAGAAAAGTTCTGAGACTGAGAAGCCTTCGGAGAATATTGATAAGATTGAGAAACTGGCCGAGCTTGAAGAGATGAAGAAAACTGATGTCATCAGAGAATCGAACAATCCAGCTGTGTTCACAATTCTCGAGCATGATCAACAAATAGGCGATAAGAATACCAAGTTTGTTGACAGAACGTCGAGAAATGTGGCGGCTGCAGAGAACGAGGAAATTAAAACCGATGTCAAGATTGCATCGGAAACCATCAGTAGCGAAAAAACTGTGAATACAGAAAGCATAGCTGATCTGAAGGCTTTATCCGAACCAAGAAAAGAATCTCACTTGGAGAAGGTTGAACCACTGAGAACAGATGCGACTCACCTACTCAAAGAGCAAGAAAGAGCTCTTCTTGTAGAATCAGAAATTAAGGATTCGGCCGTCAAATCCAAGAATTTGGTCGAAGACTCCTTGAAATCTGAGGAGACTACACTCGTCGCAGATGATCTGCCTGTTCTTGACAAAGAGGAATCTGGTGAAAAAAAGGAAGTCGCATCGGAGACTACGTTGGCCATCTCGAGCACAACCACATCGAAGCCAGAGCTTTTGAGCTCTTCTGATGATGTCCTGACTGTCACAGTGTCTGTAAACGAAGATGTTGAAGGAAGTGGACAGGAAGCGGAGGCGGCTGCCACAACGGCTACTGCAGCGACTCTCGAACATCGAAGCGAGCTCATCGAGAATGTGAAAAGAATCCGCCCACGCACCGAGCAGACGCATTGTCAGCAATACGCATCTTGCTGGCAAACTGTCATTGACTACGAACAACAGTGTGACCAAAAGTATTCGACGGACGTGCTGAGTCACGGAATCGACGATAGCGAGATCCTCAACATTCTGCACAATAGCTCAATTTCCCACCACGAGATCGTGTTGAAGGCTTGCCTCCGTCCATTAGATCGGTCTGTTCATTCTACCGTAAGTTAAAATCAATAATATCTAATTAATTATATGAAACTGTGAAATTTCAGCTGAAGCAGTTGTTCGTGATCCAACGTGGAGTCCGTAAGGCATGTCTTGAACTCGGACGCAACAAAATTGCAGTGACTGACGCCGAAGAAAAGCAGTGCAACACCGAAATCCCGTCCACCGCTTTCGTGGACGAGTTCATTTCTAGTGTCCATGCCCGTTCCCAAGCTAATCATCTGACATGCCGTGCGAAGCTTGAGCCGATCAGAGAAGCCTGTCACATTGTTCGGAACTGCTGCGCTTCCGTAGAAACTTGTGACAACTATATCAGCTCTTCTCCGGTCAAGAAGCTAGAGACAGAAGCCATTCGTCGGTTGGTCAAACGGCAGAATGATTGTGAAACGAAAATGCTCCAAACACTCAGCTACATTCATGAACAGCTGTCAAATCCTTCTCGAAGACGGCGCTTTTACTATCACTAAATGGAATAGGTCCTAATATTATTTACGAGTCAGTGTCCCGGCCTGTTGGGAACAGATCATCAATAATAAAATCATTGCTCTAAAACAACAACAAAAGTAATTCCGTTCTAAAAGGAGACCGTGATGGAGGGTAGACTCCATTCTTTTTTGAAAAAGAATTATGATAATTGTGTAGGGAAACATTTAATATTGAGTACAGATATACTTCCACTGAGTGAACTCATCGATTCCTTGAGCTCCTCCTTCACGCCCGATTCCACTTTCTTTAACACCACCGAACGCAGCCTCAGCGCAGCTAATTAATCCTAAAGATATAAATCGGAATATGAAATTTTTATTCAAAAAACAACCTTCATTCACGCCGACCATTCCGACTTCCAATTTTGTAGAAAAACGTTGAAGACGTGTGGTGTCTTTACCGAAAATGTAGCCAGCAAGCCCGACACGGCAGTTGTTAGCCGCGGCCAGAACTTCATCATAATCATTGTACTTTTGAACAGCAACAATTGGTCCAAAAATTTCAGTATTTACAATGTTTGTGTTCGGCTTCACATTAGTTATCAAGGTCGGTTGATAAGAACTTCCGTGATCTCCTCTGGTTCCACCAGAGATCAGTTCGGAACCTTTGCCGAGAGCGTCAGACAGGAGAAGTTCACACTTGTCAACGGCTTTTTGGTTGATCAAAGGGCCTTGTGTTGTTTTGGGGTCTGCTCCATCTCCCAGAACGAGTTTTTCCTTCATTGATGCAGCTAATTTCGCAATGTACTCGTCATGAACTTTTTCGTGGACAAAAATCCGATTTGCTGACACACACGTTTGCCCAGAACAACGAAACTTGGTTGCCATTGTTCCCTGTATGAGAGCATCCCGAAATGAAACTGACAGGAATAGAACTGCCCCAAAATGGAACTGTGCCCGGAATGAAACTGACCGAAATGGAACTAGCCGAAATGGAACTGCCCCGAAATGAAACTGACAGGAATAAAACTGCCACAGAATATTATGGAACTGACCGGAATAGAACTGCCACAGAATATCTTCGGGGAAGTTATATTTCGGAGCAGTTCAATTCCGGTCAGTTCCACTTCGTGATGCTCTCCCCTGCACATGATATTGCTTTTCGGTAAATACTGAATGACTACCAGATTTTTGACCAACAAACGTTTTGACTATTCACACTGATAGTGAGTTCCAAACGAGAAAGTCGCCAAGTGGCCTTTGGTGTTCCATCGGAAAGGCGTCAAGCAAACGGCCCACGCAAAAAAGGCGGGAGTTCGAGACTCAATTAAAACAATGTAGTTTTTGACTAAAACGTTGTCGTACAGTCAGTGTTGAGCGGAATTCCGTCTTCCGTGCACTTTTTCTTCCGTCTGCCGTCTTCCGTAAAAAAATTTCTGCCGTCTTCCGCAAGAAAAATTTCTGCCGTCTTCCGCAAGAAAAATTTCTGCCGTTTGTCGTCTTCCGGGCTTTCAAATTCTACTTCCGCTCAACTCTCTCGTACAGTCAAAAAAGTTTGGGAGTCAAAAATCTGATAGTCATTCAGTGTATGTTACTTGCTGAAAGTGCGTCGTGTTTATTTTCTTACGTTGACAGCTGTATCAAGGTCAGCATCGTCGAACACAATCAATGGAGCATTTCCGCCGAGCTCAAGACAAACACGTTTCACAGTTGATGCTGATTGAGCAAGAAGTAACTGAAAGCAGTGATCACTATCATGATACTATCCATGGATAGTATCATAACTTCCGTACTTTAAAAACCTTGGTATTATAGGGGCACCGCACAGAAATGGCGCTCTGTTGAGAAACTCTTTTTGCTGTGCGAATTGGGCGACCTCGGGGCCGAGTTTGAAAAGTTAGGCCACGTTTTCAGTGGAAAATTACTTCGCGGCCTAGAAATTCGGCCAGATTGCGAACAGCGCGCCCTTTCTGTCCGGTGCCCCTATAATAGAACATCGTCTGCCGAAACAAGGATGGGCGCAGATAGCCGGTCGGCCGATAACTTTTGAAAAAATTTCTATTCTGCCGGCACTGCGCCCATCTCTGCGCCGAAAGTAAATTTGCAGTTCTTGTCATTTAGTTTTTCATTCAACTGAACTTTGAATTAAATTTTTAGGTTTCATTGGAGATGACAGACTGGCCAGGCCGGCAAACTCAGGCAACTCCGTTTACATGATTGTCTTATTATGGGGTTATTCAGGCTGTGAAAAAAAATGGTTTTTTTTGTTTTTTTTTCGTCAAAAAATCCAATTCAGTGATGTAAAAAAAAGAAAAAAAAAACGGAAAACAAACATACGCTGAATAGCCCCATTAGAATTCAATACTCAATTTACCGCTCTTGCCCCCTCGGTGTTTGCAGACTCAAACCTAATTTCAGGAAATTTTGTCTTGCGTCTGCAAACACCGAGGGGCAAAAGCGATGAATTGAATTTAATTGTTGTAAGAATCTCAAACTTTCTCGCGGAAAGGGGAAATGCCCCCCTAAAAGCTCTGTTATTCAGAAATCTTCGCAGTGATAATGTTCAGAAAGAATAAACAACCTTTCCAACTGGTGTGCTTCCTGTGAAACTGATAGCCGACACATCTGTTGATTCGCATAAAAATTTGGAAATCTCCGCAGTTTGGGTGCGATCTGCAGTTATTACATTGAAAACTCCAGGTGGAACTCCTGCTTCTTCAGCAGTCTGCGCTAGTGCCAGGGCGGATAGTGGTGTATCTTCGGCTGGCTTCACAACAACTGAACATCCAACTGCTAGAGCTGCTGCTGCTTTTCGAGCAATCATGGCCGTCGGAAAATTCCATGGAGAAATCAAAGCGACAACACCAATCGGTTCCCGCGTGTGCAAGTGCAATCTGTTTTTCGCAATGGCTGGTACAACTTGCCCATAGATTCTCCTGGCTTCACCAGCGTACCAGTCGAAGTAGGATGCAGAGTACTGAATTTCTCCACGCGCTTCAGCGATCGGCTTCCCTTGCTCTCTGGTGAGCAGAGTGGCCAATTCCGTCTCTCGTTGTCCAAGAATGTTGAACCATTCGTGCAGAACAGCGCCACGTTGCTTTGCAGTGTAATCGTTAGCCCACGTCTTATGACCTTCCAACGCACTTTCAACTGCCTTAAAATTGGGTACTTCAAATTGCGGCTGTAGACTTAGCCGAACCCTTTGAGCGTCGTCTATCGTGCAGTTGGCTACTTTGGATATCACTCGACCATCATAAGGATTAACAACTTCGAAAAAGCTGCTTGATTTCACAGCTTCCCATTTTCCTGGGGAGGCACTAAATAGACGCAATGCGATTATCAAGAACTCACCTCCGATATAAGGTAGGGCACCCTGAGGAAGTAAATGGTATGCTCTAGACGTAGTTTTAAGGCCACATCCAGAAAATCTTCTCAATATGTGCATCTTCATCTTAATGTTGTTTTAGTGAACAAAAATGATGTGATACGATGTCTCTCGAAAAGTTCATAGCTAAAAAATAAAAAATAACAAGGTTTGATCAGCCTATATTTAAAAAAAAGATTGCAAAACCTTTAAAATTTTTTACTTTGACTATTGAAATAGAATGGTTCACATCGTTCTCATTATCAACACTAGAGCTTAGTTGCTATTGGCGAATTTGTCGAAACGCTGAAGGTATTCGAACTCCGGGTTGTTCTGCTGACTTGACAACTCGTTAATTTTGGATCTGGTCCAAGAAGATCCAAAACCAGGAGTGGGGGCAGGAAGCCCGAAATTGGTAGAATGACCCAGGTTCACTTGAACAATCTTTCCAGATTCTGCGGCGCTTTCTCCAGCAGCATACAAAACGACTGGTGGATCAACGGTTCTTCTTCCATCTCTGTAAGGTCAAACTACTACCAGGGAAGTTCTTTCGATTACCATTTGTAAAATTCTGATAAATTAGGATAGTGGTATAAAATATAAAGCAAATTTTAAGACTCTCGGCGTTCGGCTAAATGTCTCTGGAAACATGCAAACCGTAGATGAAAACACATACCTGGTCAAATAGTAGTTATCGGCGAGTTTGTGATGAACACCTCCCGGGAGCGACGGGAGAACTGCTGATCCCGGACGAGCAGACTGAGTGCTTGGGAATCTCAGAGGATTCTGGTAAACAGCCTGAATACTAAGAATTTCATTGTGAAAATCGAAACCAAGCGGTACCTTCCCGTCTTCTCCAGCAATCCCCGGGGGCGGGGTGATCGGCAGTCTATCAGAAGCAAGAAGCTTTTCTGAAATGTATTTTTTTCTAACTAGACAAGACTTTTGAAACCGGCCCCGCAGCGCAGTCCGAGCTAACGGTCGGAAGCGGCTTCGCCGCTTATTTCTTTTTCATAACTGTTTGAAAATTTACGTGTTCATTCCTCAATTTCTCCGTCACAATAATTTTGTTAGAAATGAAAAACGTGGGGACGGACAGACAGAGAAATAAACAAAGGGACAAACCCGATAAGAGTAAAAAATAAAAATGATTTTCAAAAAACTTACGCTTCAACCAGTTCCAAAATGGAGTTTGAGAACGGTTTTGCACCGATGCAGCCGCGATTTTGCGACCGCTCATAGTTTCTTTTTCTGAAAATTGAAATGAGTGAGATTAAATACATTTGTTCTCGAAAAAAATCGCAAAGAAGCAATTCAACGAAGTTGATCTTTGCCATAAAAATAGCTTTCATTTAAACAGGATCAGAAATGTTTATTTTCCGGCCGGCCGACAGTTCATCTGTGCAATTTCGCGTCGCAGTGTTTGCGGGCTTTTCCTGGCCCAGAAAAAAAAGTTCGAACATTCATTTTTAAAAAGAATTGCGATGTTATGAACTCAATTCATCATTATTGCTCCTCGGTGTTTGCAGACTCAAGCCAAAATGTATGAAATTAGGGTTGTGTACGCAAACACCGAGGGGTAGGGATGCAAAACAGGTGATTGTAGGCGCCTGTTCTGCATCCCTACCGAGGGGGGCAAGATCAGTTTACAGCTCTTGCGCAAAAGTGGTAGATTGAGTATACTTTCGCGGCGGTACAACATAATAGAACCGCGACATAATAGAACTGCGCAGAATAGAACCGCAACACAATAGAACTGCTTGGAGCGTCTTTCTGTAGAATAATCGTTTTTGAAGCTTTCTATCGAATTATTGAATCGAAATATAGGCAATTTCTCACATTTAAAATGAAAATGCTAATGCGCACCACCGAAAAACAGTTCTATTCTGTCGCAGCTCTATTCCGTGCAGTTCTATTGTGTCGCAGTTCTATTATGTCGCAGTTCTATTCTGCCCAGTTCTATAACTCTGGCATTTCGTTATTAATCTAACGGCGGCCTAATAAGATTGATATGACACCTAATTAGATTAATAAATTGTCTAGCTAGATTAATAAATCTTCTAATTAGATTGATATGTGCTCAAATCAAGTTTCACGCCAACCGTCTGCTGGCTCAAATCTCGATTGCGCCAAGAAAAAACAGTCCAATCTAATTAGGTCGCGTTTAGATCAGTAACTTTCTAATTAGATTAATATCGAATTGCCAGAGTGTTATTGGGGCACCGGACAGAAAGGGCGCGCTGTTCGCAATCTGGCCGAATTTCTAGGCCGCGAAGTAATTTTCCACTGAAAATGTGGCCTAACTTTTCAAACTCGGCCCCGAGGTCGCTCAATTTGCACTGCAAAAAGAGTTTCTCAACAGAGCGCCATTTCTGTGCGGTGCCCCTATAATAAGGCAACGATAATATTGAAGCCGATGAACAAAGTAAGATTCGACAGGCAGACAATTTGAAAAATTTCAAAAAAAATTTATTCGATAGCCATTGTAAAAAAAGATACGCCTTAAGACGTCGAGGAAGGCCATTAGTATTTCAGAACAACTTGGAATTTTCAAAAAAAAAACGAATTTTACAAGTCTTGGTATGCGTTGGTGCGGAAAGGATGAGCTGGTTCGATGACGATATTTTGCCGGTCTGCATCAGCATTGGCTTGAACTTCTCGGTAGATCACAGTGCAGGGGATAGCATATATCAGTGTGTGGATTATGAAGAAAAGCTAAATGATAGACGGCTAATCGACTCCCATTTGGAACTTCGCGTAACTTACTCCTGAAGCAATGTAACCGGCGGAAGTGCCGAAAAGAGATCGGTTTGCGAAGGAAAACGACAACCAGACACAGATGACAGAAAGAACGGCTAGAATAAATGAGTAAATTAGTTCTACAAGGTTCCAGGCGACACTTCCGTTTGTGATACTCTCCATCAGTTCATCTTCTATTTTCAATGCAAATATGACCGTAGCAGCTGCGGAAATCTAGAAACGATAATTCTTGTTTTCTGGCGAAACGTCTTACAATAAGTGATGCAACTAAAGTGAACCATAGAATTCCGTTGTCACTTGACGCTGTAGAACCAACGCAAACCGCGAGTATTATTGAGTTTAGCTGAAATTACAGTAATCAAGCTTACAAACTACAGTAGTCAGGCTCTTACCGCTTGCAGAGGTTTGAAGAAATGTGGCATTTTGAGGAAAATGTTCTCTTCATTTTCAAAAATACTGGCTAAGGTTTGCATGATCGATCGATGAGAGAATAGAGGAAGAGTAATGAACACGAAGTGTTATCGACCATCGTTTTGTTTATAAAGAAAGTTATCTTATCAGGCACAATCGTAGTGCAAGGAAAGGCAGTTTTGAAGATTCTTGATAAGAACTCGAGATCGAATCCACTAATTAGATGGCAACTGAGAATGTAATTCGAGGTATTAATGTGACTCTTTTTCCAGACGTGTCGTTCAGGCGTTGAGTACCTCTTTCTCTTTTCCTCTTTTTCTATCTCTCAATCAAAAATTAAAACATTTTTCACGCTTTCCCACCAACTTTCTGTCTGCCTTCTCCTCATAACTTTTTCATATTCCCCGTATTCCTCTTCTAAATATCACTTGATGTTGATTACATCCTTGTTAGAACCTTATGTTTCTATTCGAAATTAAAAGCTTTGTTCAAGAGTAAGACATTCTTACTATCAGATAACCAGAATGCATTTTGGAGTTGCCTCTCTGAACAGCTCGGCTCACTTGTCTCCAACTTTTCCTGCTTATTTATTTAGCAAACGTGGTCAATCGGCCATAAAGACCTGGCCGAGTCTATAATTGAGACGTGGACACGCTATGACAAATAACACGAAAAAGAATGAATACGGGAAAGAATTTCGCTCTTTTCTCCTAGTGCCAAAAAACTGCCTTTTCGTCGATTTACTACCAAAAAAAACTCTCCCAGAAGTCTACTCTCCGCGAAAATGACTTTTAATTTCAAATTTCTTCTTCCATGTCTTCCATGTATGTCGTCCTCATAAAAAAACTCATAAAATTTTTGTTTCTTGGTCACTCGGCATTTGCTAGCAAAGTTTAAGCATATCTTAAGCAACTTTTAGTTAGAAGTTGGTAAAACTTTGTTGAAACTGTTATTATTATTTTTAATATTTTATTACGACTGTTATAGTACGTGAAAATAGAGATGTCAAAAGGGGAATGGCGATAGGTGGGTAAATATACTCTTTTTCATCTGGCCTTAGATAACGGTATTTTTGTCTACTGTAGAGACGCCTGGTGAATGCGTTTTGGACTGATTCTCTAGCTTTGGTATCGTGTGGTTCCATGGGACTTGGTTTTCCGTATTCACCTATCGGACGGACAAATATTTTGTACAAAAGCATCATGAGCCTGCTATTTTTGCTAATGTACTGTACTGATAGAAGATTTGAGACATCATGTATTTTGCCTTGTTTATGCTTGTTTGCCAATGTTTGGTGAAGTCAAGTTTAGCTGAGACTAGAAAGCCAAGGTCCCTTGTTTTGTTCTCCCTTCTGATGAGGTTACCATTGATGGTGTAGTCTAGAATGCGTGGTCAGTTACGGATTGTCAGACAGTGTGTTTTGTCATCATTTAGAGCTAATTTGGCTTGAGTAGACCAATAGAGGATTGAGTCAATACCCCATTGTAATAGTTTTTTGTCATCTGACTTGCCTATCAACGTGTATATCTTTGAATCATCAGCATATTTATTGCATTTAACTCCAAGAGGTAAGATGCTGGGAATGCCGTTGACAAAAATACCAAACAGAATGGGAGAGAGTAAGCTTTTGCATATTATAAGGGCACCGGATAGAAAGGGCGCGCTGTTCGCAATCTAGCAGAATTTCTAGGCCGCGAAGTAATTTTCCAGTGAAAACGTGGCCTAACTTTTCAAACTCGGCCCCGAGGTCGCTCAATTTGCACTGCAAAAAGAGTTTCTCAACAGAGCGCCATTTCTGTGCGGTGCCCTTATAATAGTCCAAATAAACTAAATCTACATGTACTTTTGAAAAAAAAAGGTTCCACATTCGAATCGGAGTTGGCAGCGAGCCAAGGACACGCCACCCAAACAGTTTTCACTGCAACTGCCGCACGCTGTTTGGGGGCGTGTCCTTGGCTCGCTGCCAACTCTGATTCGAATGTCGAACATTTTCTTTTTCAACAGTAGCCCTTTGTCTATCGCCTGGGTCCACTCATTTATTGCCTCCACCTTCAATGCAGTGAATCTTTTGTTCCTAAAACATGTTCTTAAACGTTGCTTAGAGTCTGCTTTAACGTTGCTGAAAGTGTGTCAATCTTTAAAGACACACAGGTGATTCGTAATGGGTCTATTGAGAACTCGGAGCGGGTTCTTCAATAGGCGCATGATAGACCGATCACGATAATTTCATGCTCAATAGACCTATCGCAAGCACTTTTTAGAGTAAATAGGCCTATGATCGGCCTATCATATGCGTATTCGGGAATTTTAGCGATAGACGTATTGTAGGCAATTTTTCTTCGCGATTGGCATGATAAGCATATTATAGACCTACGTTCTCAATAGACCGATCGCGAATCACCTGTGCACTTTAATCAACTTTTAAACGAACTTTTCATCAAAAAAACTTTTTAACACATCTTAAACCAAGTTTAAGCAAATCTTAAGCATAGTTTACACAAACTTTCCGGAAACTTTAAATTAGAAGTTGCTTAAATTTTGCTGTGAAATGCCGAGCAATGACCTCATAACATTTTTTGTGAGTCTCAGCTAGCTTTTTTCTTCACATTGGCATGTTTTCCGCGATGTTATTTGATTTTTTCAGTGTCTAATGTTTCCCTAGAATTTCAGATCTACATGTCCGAAATAGCGAATAGCGGTACGTTTCTGCAAGCATCCTCACCTATTGATTCTGCTCTTTTCTTCGTTTTTGCTGCATTCATTCTTAACGTCATTGTCGTCATAAGTAAGTTATCCCACAGATGTTTACTTATTCATTTGTTTTGCTCAGTTGCATTTTGCTATTTCGACCCCGCTCCCCATGAGCCGGCGCTCGTTTATCGAACATATCACACTCTGCGGCGTCTGAGCCGAAGGAATGCAGAAGCCCGAATCCGAATGTCGATCAAATCAGAGGATAATGAGGAAGAAAGCAACGACTCACCTGCCCAAGTGCTCTTTGTGTAGACCGCTTCTTCTTCTTCTACCTGTCATTTATTGTTAGATACCTATTTCTTTACCACATAGTGATGTAACCTATTTCTTCTGTTTACTTTTTAAAATCGTTCTTCATTTCAGCTCAATTCGTGGTCATCAACTACCCTGTGACGCATCTTCTCAATTCTATCAGCTGGTATAATTTTCCTGAACTAAACTCAACTCACCGCTCTTGCCCCTCGGTGTTTGCAGACTCAAGCCAAAACTTCGGAAATTAGGCTTGAGTACGCAAACACCGAGGGGGCAAGAGCAGTGAATTGAGAGTACATTCAATCTCTCTTGCACTCTCGGTGTTTTTTCTTCAAATTTGGCTTGAGCTTACTCACATTCCGAGGAAGCAAGAGCGATAAATTGAGATTAATACACATAATATGGTTAGCATAACTTTTTCTTATTATCTTGTTACCGTAATACCATACCTTGCCATAAATTTGTGTGTGTTGGGTCCAAGTGCCTATCATTTCAGTGGAGAAATGGGAATGATAATGATGATTAGGAACAAAAAAGACATGGACACTGTCCATTGGACAGACTCCGTTACTTTTTATTGATATGAGAGTATATTATTTTTTTAAATAGCGATTCCAGGAACTAATAAATAAGAGAAAATAAATCCTTGTCGCTCAGAAATCTTGCTAGCTCTGTTTTGATTGTTCCGTCCATAGACATAGAAATGTGTCTCAAAATACGCTCTTTCTCCCCAATTGATAGTGTCTGATTCTGTTGAGTCATCACGATACGGATGAGTTTTTGCTGCGTTCGAGTTGAAAGTCTCGGGAGAACTTTCTGAAATTACAAAAGTCATCTTGATAATTGTAGCTAAATCGAACAAATATTCTCAATTTTCTTTCGCGTTCGTCTTGTTCTACTTTCAATTTCCAAGCTTTGTGCTCTTGTTTCGTGGTCTCGTCCAACTTATCTACCAACTGCAAGATAATCGTGATAAAGTAGCTTTAAAGTTCTTCGATTACAGTATTCTCGGGAAGCGAGTTTTTTATTACAGGGGCGCCGGACGGGGCGCAGGGTGCGCTGTTCGCAATCTGGCCGAATTTCTAGGCCGCGAAGTAATTTTCCACTGAAAACGTGGCCTACCTTTTCAAACTCGGCTACCGAGGTCGCTCAATTTGCATTGCAAAAGGAGAATCTCAACAGAGCGCCATTTCTGTGCGGTGCCCCTATAATATTGCAGCCGCTAAAATCTGGCAATCGAGCTCTACCGCTCTCCACGTGAATCCAGAGCTAAATAGGAAAAAAGTCGCGGCCGGGATTTCACGTGGAATTACTGTAGAGAAAAACTTCTCGACTTTCCATGAATCACAGTATGCGGCAACTTTTTTTCGTATGCTGAAGAAACGATGAAAGATCACGTGGAAATTCAATTCAGTTCTTTGACGTGACTTGAGTTTTTCGACGTGACTTAGCAATTCGAATACATTACACTAACCATATCTATCTCTTTGTTAATTTGCGCTATCGTCTTTGTTTCTGCACTTCCAAGAATTTTCTTCAATAGGATTGTTATTTTTCCAAAATGCGGGACACAGAAACTTACATCTATAACATCTGTCGTAGGGGCCCTGTTCAATTGAGAAACTGCGAAAGAGATGAGAAGACTGTTAATAAGAATATTCCTCATGATATCGGCTGAAAGCATAGCGGGCAGCACAATGATTGAGGGATAGACGCAAACAAGACGGACGGACCGATCATCTAAATGGACAGCTGTGAGAGGAGCAGAGCGCTGTGTAAACAGGAGCCAGAAACAAAAGACAAGAATGGAAAGGAAGATGTGTGAAAAGTCTGTCCTGTTTCGGACAAACAATGGTCTCCTGGTAACATTTATTTTTGAGCTTGTTTTACAGGAAGCAGTTTATTGGCAGGCAACCGAAATCAATAAGAGGCGGGAGAGTATGAATTTAAAGGAACCATGTCACAGAATCAATAATTAATTTCGACCAAAAAGATATTTGGGGGTGGGGGATGTGTTGGTGTTGACAAGGACGTTAGCAATGCTAAATAAGGAGACATGAAATTAGACGGTTGGATCAATAGTTTTTTAAGTGAGAATCACCGGTCTAGAGTGCGGGGTGAAGTTGGAACTGAAGTGAAAAGGAAAAAATACAACTAGGGGGTGGTACTCATTCAACATGTTGCAGAGCAGGAACAGGGTTATGGCACAGGATATTCTTGGCGAAGAGTCATTTATCGGAAGAAGTCATCACCGAATGGATCCGCTGTTTGAGGGACAACGTGGTGGGTGGCAGCCAATTGAGCCGCAGAACAAGTTGTAGAAAGCGAATTCAGAGATGCCTGTAATTCAAATATCTAGGACTAGGTTTTCCGAAGTGTCTACTCACCTTCGGAGGGTTCAAAATATGTTCGAATGGATTTTTCTTGGTTTCCTTGACAGCAGTACCTCCGACCAACGCATCCATGTCGACGAGCTTCGTGAAGGCTTCCTCCAGCGAAGACACCTTCTTTTCTTCCCAGCTACCGACTCTAAAAAACCTGATTCTTGGTCACAGTTTATCGATATTATACAAAAACCCACTTGTCGCCAAAGTTGGCAAATGTACTCGCGTGGTGCAACGATTGGGTAGCAACCGTTGGAGCCGTGTTTTCCTTGGTGGTTGCAGAAGTTCCGTTCCAGTCGACTGATCCTCGTAGTCCAACAATGAATGGATCTTGGAATGTTGCAGCAGGGACAGTGGCTGGGGTAGGATGTCCACCATACGCAGCGGCAAACGGGTTGGTGTCTGAAAATCCATTGGAGCCGAACGCAGGAGTGCTTTGCGCGTGATGCATCGGAGTTGTGGCCACGATTCCTTGTGAAACTTGACGCCAGGCATCGAATGGAATAGTAGGAGCCGCCATTGTGGATCCATTGTCAGTAGGCCACGCATAAGTTCGTGCAGGATGTTGAACTGCGGAAAACTGATAATTTCTCTGTGCCGACTGATTTGCCGACAAGTTCGAGATGTTGAGTGATGTTCCGGTAGAGGTAGCAGTTGTATTGAAACTATCTACAAACGGATCTCCGAATGGAGATGCTCCAAAAGCGTCGAAGTTTGTGGGCACTGTAGAGAGTTGCTGAACACCTTGTTCGATTTGCTGCAATTCTGATTCCAAATCCAGCAGATCGGCAACAGCAACTCCACTTTCCTTTGACTGCTGAAAGCAAACAATTGCAAACCGTAGATGGACGTTCTGAAGCTCACATTCATCTCGGCTCCGATAGATTGGTTCTGCTGTTGCTTTACTTGTTCAATATGCTTCTTTTTCATTTCGAAAACGACTTGAAACATATCTCTGATGGCCAGAACAGCCTGATCAGCCGACTGAGCAGTTTTGATGCCATAAAACTTGTATTTTCCTCCAGGTTCCCCATAGACAAGACCGAAAGCGCGAGCATCCGAAGAGTCGCGCGCGATGAAAGAGATCCTTGAGACAGGGAAGTTGTGAAGAACAGCGCCGCTCTTTTCATCCACCAGCTTGATTCCATCAATGTTTATTTGAAGGGTTATACGCGTTTTGTGAGCTCCGGCCGCTTTTACAATTCCCTAAAGAGCATAATTATGAGGCTACGGTCAGAAGAGCCAGAAGTGTCCCGAATCAGAACTGTTCGAATCAGAAGTGTCCCGAATCAGAACTGTTCGAATCAGAACTGCCTCGTATTAGAACTGTTCCAAATCTCTTGTCACAAAAAGTAATGTTGTGACGGGGACTGATTCGGGACAGTTCTAATATGAGACAGTTCTGGCTCGGCGTAGTCTCAACAATTATTGTTTTTATTCTCTTGTCGCCCAAAACTTTGAAATTGCTTTCATTCCACATGAAGCTTGATGTTTCTGTGAAGAAAGTTCCTCTCTCGCCCCAAGGTCACGTGGAAATAAAAATCGCTCAACTGGCGTAAACGCTTCTGTGAATGGATGATATTTACCTTCGCGTTCCTCATTGCTTCCGCACACATCGCATCACCGCGGGCTTTCTCGACGTCTTGTTCACCAATCAGCTTGCCCTGGAAAAAAACTTTAAATCTTGATGCTGATAAAATTTACCTTATAGGATATTCCGTTGTTCTGGAATCGGAACGGATCAGAGGTTGCATTTGATGCTGAAAATATTGACGAATGAAAAGATCCATCATTCCGACGTTTGTGATCTAACCAGAGTTTTTTTGTTTGAAAGATTTGGAGAATGAGCGTCCGATCACTTTACTCATTTTTATTGCTGTCTATTATAGCACACAACTCCGTAGAAATCGATATATGAATCGGAGGGCGAGATGAGAGGTTAGAGACACAAAAGTCAAACTTTATGCTTGGTGGATCACGAAACTATTAGCGGGGAGAGAAGTAGTACACGCCACAATATTCGATATTTCGCGGAAATCACCAAACTACAGTAATCCTCACCTTTTTTAGTTCGTTTCAACATAGCAAGTCTTGACTTCGGGGACGGTGGATTCGGCTTCACCGACGCGGAATTATTCGTCTCGACCGATAAGTCCGACTTTTGGGCCATAATTTTCACTTGTTTCTGGTATCCAAAAACCTGAATAAAGTCACAGTTACAGTCGCTGGAAGAGAATCTGTGAAAAAGGCCTAAGGAAGCGGCAGAACGAAAGTGAGACAAGACATGAAAGGAGAATGTGAGATCAGACCTGGGCGGCACATGATCGACCGGTTTGCCACATAGAAAAGTGCAGTCATTTTTCATTTCCGAGGTGATGACAAGGATATGCGTAAGTCGGTTACGACCATGTCGCCAACAAAGTCTGTCTAACGAAGATATTACAAAATGACGAGAAAATTAGGAGAAAAACACTAGAACGCGGTATCTGGATCCTATGTCAGATGATAGATGAGTCATCGGTGAAATCGGTGTGATCAATCAGTTAGAAACTAAATAAATGAAACAGCCGAGGCCAATACATGCGGTGTAAAAATCAATGTTTTGGGGTTTCAATCTGGGCAATCAACCGGCTCTTTCCGCTTGCTGAAGACCCGCGGAACACTTTCCGCTGCGTGTGCAATGTGTGCCCGACTACTAGATTTACAAGGCATATTTCCTCTCGCGCGCTTAGTCACTGCAAACATGACGTAATTCTGCCACGATTTTTCTTTTACTCCAAATAAAAGGCGCTGCGGATCTTATTGATTTCAAGCAATTAGGGTTTTAGAATCCCTGGGTTATGTGTTTTTCAAGGATCTTTATGATAAATGTGATAAATGATAAAGACTTTATCTTACTGAACTTCGCAAAGATACTCACGTGACTTCTTGTGAAAGGTCTTCAGAAGTGAGCTCCGCTTCTGGAATGATGAGATCACTGCAAACACGAAACCCGAGATGTGAATAGTATTCGAGACAATGTCGGCCAGTCTACATAACTTGGTGCGTCATCTAGATGCGCGTTACGAAATCGAAAAATTAAACCCGAAATCTTGTTTCTTTACAAAGACTGGAAAGATCACGCGTACTAGATATATCCTATTGATTCGCGACGACGCAAAAAATGTAGTGTACTCTAAAATTAGGATCAGCAGGAAAGCCAGCTCTGTATTCTACACAACAGTCGTAGTAGAGAAAGAATAACCTCAAGATCGAAGAGTGACGAAACAAAACTTAGGAAAGGCAAAGGTACTGTCATCATCTCAACGTCGTCAAGCAAATGACGTTCAACTGACTGGCTTCTTCTTCACATATTCACATCGGAATACACACACACATACACTCGATCATCATTCCAATTACTATATTATAATGCCTTTTCGCTTCTATCTCTGCAATGATAAAATTCTCTTCCGCGGCGTTATGCCGTCCTATGAAAATCAGGTTCTTGCTATTAAAGTTTTTGAAACAAATTTTGGAAGATTGGAAGATGCCGGAAAACAGGGTGTCATGAGGCAAGATTGCTCATAAAGAAACAAAAACCGAACTTCGTGAATTTCTGAATTGCAGATTCCATGCACGGGTTCAATCTTTACAAAAAAGGAAAATAAACGATGTGAGTACTTTGTTGCTGATATTTTTAAACAGAAAGTAGAATTTATGAAACCTGGAACGACTAAGAAAATCAGATTGACAAGCATCCAAATACCCCCTTATCAATCGAAAAAGCATAAAGGCCATAATTAGATATTTGCCTCCGGGACGCATGGATGAAGAGGGCCGGACCCATCTGTGTCTGTGTCTCTTATTCTCTCTTCAGACCAACACTCACGGACATCCGCGCGAGCGAGCGAGCGTTGTAGGGAGGTAGAAGGGTTGAAGACAGCGTTTGCGTTTCTATTCTTTCGCATCCACGACCAGTTTTTGTTTTAGGCCTGCAGTTTTATTTTGCCTATTCACTGTACGTGCGCGCGCGAAGACACTATACACGAGTGTGAAAGAAGCAAGAGTACCGTTCATCAAAGGAAAAAAAATGAAAAAAGAAGGACTGACCCAGCTGAGAACAAAAATGAAACAACTGCGATTTCCTAGCGCTCGCGCTCCGCTGTTGGTCAAAGTCAAACTTGTAAAACGCGCATTCAAACGCGCAGGTCTGCAAATTTCAAAATTTGTTTGTGGAAAGCACGTGCAGTCTTGCAAAAAGTCGGAAATTTTCCAAAGCACAACAGTTGGCTAGTACGCCATACTAAATGAACCCCACAGAGCAGTGCTTAGTTTATAGCATTCGTTTCTGTATAGAATTTCATTCACCGTCAAATTCCTAAATATTTATTCAAAGGTGTCAGAAGTCTGCGATAATCGAGTTCGGAACCAATAAATACGCCATATACATTTCGCATGAAATACGATGCCCAGCTTATTCGAGAAATTAAGTTAGAGAACAGGGATGAAAAGAAGCATGCACGGATTCTTTAGAAATTCAAATCAAATCAAAAATGAAAAATCATCTGAAACAAAAACATTTCAGAAAGAAGGCACTGATTTACACAATATCCAAAGAGACATTTTCAAAGTCAAAAGTCGGTTAGAAGCGTCAGATTGTCCCATTATTAGCGAATTAACGCGCAAAAACCGTTGCTTTCTTTCCTCCGAACAAACGACAAATTTCGATGACTCTTTGACATAACCCTATCTTCATGCGCAATGATAACAATCCGATGCATAACGCAAAGAACTAGAAGAAATGTTTACGGACCAAATAGAGACAAAAACCAACAAAGTCTATGAAAGAGTTAGAAGAACGGGGTTTCGAAACAGGGAGAGGTGAATGAAAACATGATATTTTATAAGTGGTCCGTAACAGAAACGGGGGTGTCATCAGAAAAAGATATGGGACTATATGAAGTAGTTAGCTCTTCATGAAGAAAAAACACGCTTTAAAATTCAGAGAAAAACAATTTCGATTGCAATTTTGAACAATTGCGAGTCGAGTTAAATTCAATTCATCGCTATTGCCCTTCGGTGTTTGCAGACGCTAGCCAAAGTTTCCTGAAATTAGGCTTGAGTCTGCAAACACCGAGGGGGCAAGAGCGGTAAATTGAGTATACGGATTTCCAACAACGATCCGAACACTAGGTTACATCGAAAAAACTTTTCCACTTCAGGGCGAGTGAACAAGCCGACCTTTCGTCAGTGTCTCCGTTTTTCTAATGCGGTTATTCAGATAATTGTTTTTAAGTCGCTATATGGTGTTTTTCCGCGTGAAAAATGAAAAAATTATCTGAATAGTCCCTTGAGAAAACAGTAACGAACGGCAGTTGACAGGATCACATGACCGTTCGAAAAAAAGGGAGGGAAGCAAAAAATTAATAAAATCCATATTGAAACCACTAAATCATACCCAAAGGACGTTAAGAACGAAAAACTTGAAATGTTAAGACCGTATCAGCAAAAACTCGTCCTAATTTTTTTTCAAAACTGTTTGCCCTTCACTAACACTACTGTTTTGATAACTAAAAAAACAATGGCAATGGAACATTGATCAGGTTTCAGATTTCAAAAGTTCGAACAAATTTTGATTGCACTTCGTTGTCGTTTCATCCAACTCGTTGCTCAGTCCGTCCTTCTCCATTTCAGCTTTGTATGGTAAATCCTGGAAGTCCCATGATAGGGCTTCTGGTTGACCGCCGTTCTCTTTCATTTCAATTTCTACCTGGAATGATTTTATTTTAAACGAGACTAGAGCATAGGAAACTAACAAGCTGCTTTAAAACACTGACGAATAGTGCGAACTTTTTCTTTCCTTCCATTTTCGCGGTCAAGAAAATTGACCCCATCTCATTTAATGCGAGGCGCTCAGTTTCTTTTTCGCCGATGACTTCTTGTGGAACGTGCATCGTGTTCACCAGAACTTCAGCTGTCGTGGTCCAGACCTGTGGGAAGTCATGCCAAAGTTCAGCCTCGACAGCAAATTTGCAGAACCTTGTAACTCTAAATAAGAACAGTAATAATTTTTCTTCGGATCACTTTTTAAATTACCCGTCAATGAAAGCTTGCTTCTCTTCTTTTCCGGTCAACGAAAGTCTGAGAACGTGCGCCAACACGAGCTTCTCCTCATCTTTGAAACCTCTATCGCTGACAGATCTGATGACTAATTCGTAGACCGCACTCAGAGACGGCTTGGCATATCTTTCCAATCCGACGTAATCATTGATAGAGAGATCTTTCAGAGGGAGATCTCCGGCGACTACTTCCTTGATATCGTTGTGTACTGAACTCTTGATCTTCTCTCTTCTGACCTTGTCTTCCTCTGTCAGTTCCTCGTCAACCTTGTCAGTGATCGAGTTCTGTGAAGTAGATCGTCGCGAAGACATGGACAAGGCACCGAACTCTTTAGCAGCAGCCAGAGCCGATTGCTTTTCATCGACCATTGATTTCTTTCTCTGATCGTTGCTATCACGACGCACCCAGGCAGATTTTGGCGACTCAGATGTGTTTCCGCCTCCAGAAGCTCCTGTAAGCCACTCTTTCTTGCTTTTGCCGAGCGTCGAATCATTCATCGACGACGACAACGATATGTTCTTCGGCTGTACATCTGAATAAAGAATATTTACATGACAGGACCGTAAAAACAACTTACTAGACGATGCAAGTTTGGTGTTGGCTGCGGCTGCAGCTCTTTTCTGCTCTGGGTGCTGAGGTCCCTTTGGACGCTCGATAGAGTTCCGAGAAACTGGTCCTTGTTTCCTCATAGAATTGCTATTGGTCCGAACGCCTCCGCCGGATCCGCCTCCGTGACGGCGATCACGATCACGATCATATTGATCTCTCGCTTTCTCGTTTTCAATTTTTTCTTGGCGAATGTCGTTATGGATCTCATCAATTTTTTTCGGTCCAGACTCCACTGATTTCCTTGGAACCCACTTGCTGCTTCTCAATTCAATCAAGTTCATAATCATGAACCGAATTTTGTTAGAACAATATGGCTTTGCAGCCTCCAATTTCTGGAACCATTGATCCAAAAATAGTGTGTTAGTGTCTTTCGATTTGTCAAGCAGTGGACCAACAGTCTCGATCAACTGGAGGGCACAGTGCACTGATTCCTCGTCAACGTCCTCCTTTCTCAGCTCAAGTTCTTTATCGTCTTGTTTTTTCGGGAGAATAGATGCGAAAAGCTCGAATGTGCATGTTTGAACAATCTTTGTAGACAAAAGTTGATTTCGATACAGATGACCGATGAAGGTCATCACACCGAACTTTCGTCTCCTAAACTTCTGTCGTTCCTCAGCAGCCAAAATATCTCGTTTGGCGGGATCCTCTTCTTTTTCAATGATTGCCATTCGCTCTTCGTCAACATCGCTTTTGGTTTGGAACGTCGACTGGGTCCTTGTAAGAACTTTATTGCGGAACAAAGACTTTCCGCCGCAAGACTTGATTTCGAATTCGACTTGTGCTCTACACAACTCTGCATACAACGCACAAAACTTTGGCTCTTCGACGGCTTTGTCGAAAACAATATTGACAACTTGACCAAGTTGAGAGTCATCCGATGAAACATTATACGAAATAAACTCCTTTGTCAAAGGAATTTGTGAAGTTGGTGTGATCTTGTTCATCAGCGATCGAACCTTCTTGCAGACTTCCTGAAAAACGGGTTATTCTTCCTTCAATATGAACATGTTTTACCTTGACAGTTACTTCTTCTTCTGGAACGTTATCACTGTTCTTCTGACGTTCTGGCTTCCAAGCATCTTTGGACGATGCCAAAGTTACACGCGTGACTCTTTCGATAGAGGCTCTGACGGTGGGCGGACGTTTGTTGTGTTGTCCTCTTTCACGAGGTTGAGCTCCCCGTCCAGTCCCGTCAGTGGTGGTTCTCCCACGATACGCCTGAAAAAAAAATGAAATTCTAAAAACAGAATTTCAAAACTCACATTTGGCTGACGGTTTCCTGTTTTATTATTTGGCACCCAGTTAGGGGTGAAGGGGTGAAGAAGCTTCTTACTGTCGGTAATTCGCATTGTCTTGATATCCAACCCGAATTCAGAAAGTTTCTGTGGAGTAAGTGGACACGGGGTATGAGAGAAGGCTTTCTCATAATCGCGCACAGCAACCATAAAGTCACGCCCGTAGGTTCCATTCGGAATATCACCATCGCCAGATATAATGAGATCTTCGATACGTCGATCTAGCGCTTCCTCGTGAAGCTTCTGTTTCTCCTTCTCTTCGGCTTCTTTCTGAGCTTTCTCTTTTGCGAGTTCTTCAGGACTCTTTTCAATCGAATTCTCGCTATTCTCCTCGAGAGTTGGAGAAGGCCCACATTCACTGTCGTTCTCATCGAACTTATCATCTTCAATCTCTTCCTTAGAATCCTCCATTTGAAGGGCGATCGTGGCTCTTTCTTCAGTTCCAGCCGCAGTTTCGGCGGCTCCATTAGTAGGCGATTCCACAAGTAGGCTGGGCTTCTTAGATGTATCCTCTAACAGTGCTGGGACAGAGGTAACAGCTCCTTCGGCTTGCTTTGTAGCACATCTGAAATATATTTTTCATTATTTTCATTATTAGGAGTTTCAGCAATGCGAAAACTACCATGCTAGGTGTGGCAATCCACAATTCTCATAACGAGCATCATGGCCTGGAGGGAACTCAGTTATCGTTTGTCAGGTATCGGAAAAGTAGGTGTGTGGGCGAAAGGTACCACCTAAGACACAAGGAAGATAACCTGGACTGGGAACTATTTGACGGAAAGAAGGAATGGGCATCGTACCATGGAATACGCCCCTTGATACCACCAGACGGGACCACCCCGTTCAAAGCTAATCGGATACCCGATTATTTGTGAGTTTGATCGGCGTTCGCACGGGGTCGTGACGGGAACATTGAAAATTAAAATTTAAGTTTCCGCCAACGGTCACCGGTCGACTGATATGAAATCAGCTAACGACGACTTCCAAAATTAAATTAATGTTGAAGAAATGGAGTGTGGCGACCGGACAACTTCCTTACAATTAAACAAATCATGTTTTCTCCAGATTCACGCATTTATTCTGAGGGTCTTTCCACCGGTCACTAGAAATACTTCAAGTCGACAAAAAACAGATTACGGTAAATTACTAAAAACAAAAAAATGCTCTTGACGAGTTGGGTCATTTCCAATGGTCGATGGAAAGAATCCCTAGAATACCCAGCGGGAAAACATTTTTGAGCGTGTGAATCTGGAGAAAACATTATTTGTTTCGGAATATTGAAAAAGTCGACGAACAGCAAGTTGCTGCTGAAAAATTGAGTAAAATCAGGAGAGACATCGTAAAAATCTGTGGTTTTGGGGTGATACCGAACAACGTCAAGGTACATTTCTGCAGCGTCAAATTATTTTTCAATTTTCTCCCCGGATGCCTCCTTTAAAAATGTCCATCTACTCACACGTCATTCTTCGTCGGTGGTTTCACGTTGGAAATTATGTCATTTTGCTGGACCGGCGTTTCCGTAACTGATTCTTGGGCTGAGATCTGCTCTTTGACAGGAGGAATAAACTGCGGTGGAGGAACACTGAAATTCGGCAAAGAAACAGGTTTTGTAACGGATGAAGTTTGTGCAGCATCTCCTTTCAATCCTGAAAAAACATTCAGAAACTGGTCAGAGGCATAAAAAACCTTGCTTGACTTTGTCCATGAATTCTTTACTAAACTGCTCTTTCTTTTCAGCAACTTCGGAGGCAAGAGGTGGTGGAGGCACAACTGGCGCAGCTGCTGTCGTAAGAGGCGGCACTTCGATTGCCTTTTTGGTGGTCGGATCAACGATCGCAAGAACATTCTTCTTTCTTCTTTGTTGTTCCGGAACCACAGGTGGATTTTGAGGCGTTATCTGATGCTGAGGCTGATAGTTCACAGCTTCTGTGGGATAACCTTGCGGTGGACCTTGATACGAGTACTGATTGTACATTGCCGGATGGTAATCAGATCGATAACCGCTGAAACGAAATATTCTTTAAAGTGTTTGTTACTATAACGTACTATTGCGACTGGTGATGCTGTTGTGATTGCTGTTGAGCAGGTTGCTGTTGCTGCTGATAAAAGTGTCCAGACTGAACGAACGGCGGTGGAGGATTTCCGTACGATGTGAATTGTTGCGACTGCATCTGAGTCGGAGGCATTGGTCGATAGCTGAAAAATTTGCAACTCTTAATTTTTGATGATTCTGAACACAGTTTTACCTCATCTGGCCGACTTGAGCGACCACAGGCATCACGAATTGCTGATCTGGCAATGGAGCTACATTATGATCTATAAGATAACCTTCAAGCGATTAGAATCCGGAACTTTTTCTCAAAACTTACCTTGATTCGGCTTCCCTCTTCCAGGCCCCCTACTACTGACAGCGTTTGACATAATCCTTTAGTTTGAGGAAAACTGCAAATTTTTAATTTTTGTTAAAGAAGTGGAACAGATATTTAGGACAATTAGAAGGAAAGAATGTTGGAAACTTTCTATTGAGAAAATATTCTATTCAAACTGTGCTTCCTGATAACTGGGAAAAAAAACTTGAAATAATAATGAGAAATGCTTATGAAATCAGAAGAGACAGAAATTTTTAAAAATTAATGCACAAATGTCAGAAAACAGTTTTCGAATAAGAAAAATGGGGTTCCACGCTGAATTCGAACGGAAACGGAAAAAACGATACATTGCCGAGAAAAATCGATATAAATTTAGGCTGAGCCGATAGACAATTGGTCTCGTCGCGACGTTGTTGAAAACTAGCTTGGCACGCTGCCAGTTGCGCGTAAATCGACACTAACCTCCGCGTTTTACACGGTGTCTCGTCGTTCTCTGCCACTAAGCGCTGCATTCTTCTTTTGTAGGACGCGTCTGCGCTCTCAAGACGCTTTTTGAAAAATCACTGAAGAACAAATCAGACAGATTATTGTAGGGAATCGATGATGGGAACACAGCAAGGATTGAATGATTCATCACTGAAAATCTGCAAATTTTGCTTCGGGACTGAAGATGATAGTCAGTTGACATTTGTTCACCCTTGTCGCTGTAAAGGAACGATCCATGTAAGCTCATCTCCTTAAAAATAGTAATATTACAAGTACGACAAATGAAAATTTGCTGAGTTCATCCTATGCTGTTGGCACAGTTTCAATGATTTCAGCTATTAATAAGGAAATAAAAATACTGTTTCTAGTGGGTGCACAATCAATGTCTAGAAATGTGGTTTACAAAAGCGAATTCAGTGCAGAAATTAATGTGCGTACAATGCAAGTAAGTTTTTTATTCAACAATTCTCTTATGGCTGACCTGCACAAATTTCAGAACTAAATATCAAAAACAAATGACATTAAAAACATGGCGTTTCTGGAAAATTCCGAAACTCAATTTGAGCTTTTGGGGGTTCGTAGAGGTCTCCATCGATCTTTGGATGACATGGAGGACAGTTCTGGGTTTTGTTGAAATGATGAATGGAACCAAGTAGGGAGATAATTCGGAAGCAAAGTAAACCTTTTCCAAATTTGCTCTTTAGAGGAATCTTGAGAGAACTAATTCTATGTAGCATGTGGAAGTGCTTCGTGGCATCCGATCGTCGATTTTGTTTCTACGGATCGCTCATGTTGAATCTGGCCTCGTCAATCTTCGATATCGCGATTGATGACTATGATCAACGGTATACAGAAGCATCTTTTGCCTATTTAAAGACCATATTGAAAAATTCTAGAAGAGAAATACGAGCACGTTTGCCGTCAGACATGAACTGGGATGACATTAGCCGTCTTTCCGTATCGCAGAGTAGTCGATAAAGATTGCCCGTTCCGCATTTTTGTACTCTTACGGGTTGTTCAAGTGCCTCACTACCAATTGCCCCGTCTTGTTTGCTTTATCAACCAGTATCTTCTTCGAACCACCTATCTCACCATTTTCCTGTGATTATTATAATATTCTTCTAGTCGCGATTTGACGAATAAACTATATTATTTGCAGGAATTGTGATTTCTTTGTTTATGAATCCTATGTTAAGACAGTATGTTATATGTTAAGACAGTATATTATATACTGTATATACTTTCACTTTGACCCCCCGTATACTAGAGTACCGTAAGGAAATAGTGTCGGGAGTTCCAGGAAGGAACATGCTTCGGGAGCAATTTCAAAAACTGTACTTCGTGATTTCGCAAAGCCCGGTCAATTCATTCGAAGCCATTGCGGCCATAGTGATTCCATTGATACTGGTGGCTGTCATGTTCAATTGGAGAGTGAAACAGTCGATGAAGAAACAGAAGCAGGTAAAATTTTTCGGGTTAGCTAATTAGCTTTCTCTGAGTAGTAAGACGTGCTCGTGATACGACATTATGTGAAGCACGTCTATAGAACAAATGTGAGGCTGCAAGACTTTGAATGTGCCCGCTACGCGAAAAGAGCTTTCCGTGCGCCAGCTTTTTCCACGTAGCGGGCCCAGGGTTCAAAAGTGTAAATCTATTTAGATTCGCAAACTGGTTTTCACATCTTATTAGACAAATTGCAAATCTAAATAATTAGATGATTTTAGTTTCTAACGCAACCTCTTTAGATTCGAAAATTTTCTAATTAGATTCGAATTGATTCTGAGAGTTCTGATATTCACTGCATCCATTTGCATATTCGAGTTTTGTGGGTGTGAATAATCTCTGTTTGCAGATCCGAAAACGACGAGAAAAACTTCTAAAAAGGTTGAATGGCACGGGGAAAGAGGAAACGACCGCCGGAGAAAATGATCCGGTCATTGCAGAAGCAATCAGACTTATGGAGGAAAAAACTAAAAAGTCGAAGTAAGAGCAGCGTAAATACCTTTGTCTGTGATCTCTTTTTCTCTCTCCCTCGAAAAACTATAATAAATAAACATGTCAGAGACTTATTTTTTGTGGTCTCCGAGAACCATGGGTATAATAGGTTACATGACGGAAACTAGATGAGACGCGTTGCATTTCAAAGTAGTCATAGTGTGTATTAGAGACGGGGAGATGCTGAGAAATCGTAAGCAATTTTGGGAATATGGCAAGAAAGTTTTAGTAGGTATTCTATTTCATTGTGCTTTTATTTTATTTCTGCAGCCCATTTTTTTCTTTTGCGAGGGGGTCAGGGTAACAAAAATAGAGAAAAGAGTGAAATTCTTTTGAATTCTTGGCATCCAATTAGTATTTTATGTTTGGACCCTCACCACATTTTATGAGATCTGCTGAATATTTAACATTAATATACCCTTCATTTCGTTCATTTCCTTCTCAACATTCTTCACTTTTTGTGTATTTGAACTGCAATATGGAAGCTCCTATTATGCAGATGCTATCCGCTACCAACAAAGACAAAAAGATTGCTACAGGAAGATCTGGAAACCTGGGTCTCGTAGAAAAATACGTGAGCTTTATTAATTTAGACCAAGCGAACTCGCACGTCAATGAAAATTTTGAATTTTAATTATTAAAAATCATCATCAGTCTTGTTTATTGAGAAAATAACGGGGTGTGTCCATTTCTTTCTTTCTTTCTTTCTATCTTCGTTTCTTTGTTTCTTTGTCCAGCAATTTTTTTGTTTCTAAAACGGGAAGGTTGTTACGGAGAAATTAGGAAATGGACACGTGAACTTTCAAACAGTTATGAGAAGCACTGTCAGGAAAAAACGGCGCAAATTCGGCTCCAAAAACCGAAACGGCGCCGGCGGCGTCGCTCGGCGCCAATTCGGCTCAACTTCGCCACAGGCGCATTTTCAGAATTCTCTGGCAATTCGATATTAATCTAATTAGAAAGTTACTGATCTAAACGCGACCTAATTAGATTGGACTGTTATTTCTTGGCGCAATCGAGATTTGAGCCAGCAGACAGTTGGCGTGAAACTTGATTTGAGCACATATCAATCTAATTAGAAGATTTATTAATCTAGATAGACAATTTATTAATCTAATTAGGTGTCATATCAATCTTATTAGGCCGCCGTTGAACTCGAGTACACTACGATTAGATTAATAACGAAATGCCAGAGATCGAGAGACACACAAAATCGAAAAAAAGCGTCGGCGGCGACGGCGACAATTCGGCTCAACTTCGGCGCCATCGCCGGCGTCTAGTACGCCGACAATTCGGCTCAACTTCGGCGCCATCGCCGGCGTCTAGTACGCCAAGAAAATCATTACTGACTCGCAATTCTCTGGCGCTTTTCTTTTTCACTCACGGTCTCCCAGGGCGCTAATGCTAAACACAGTGCGCTCGTAAGTTGCGGAGTGTCGTTGTAACTTTTGAAAATTTGCAGGTCTGAAAATGCAGTTCAATTCGAGTTTACGACCTTTATTTCTTTCTTTTTGACTTGAAAAACGTCTAGAAAACAATATTTTACCGATTGGAAACCGTTCTTTACAGAATTTAGAGTTTTTCATGTTTTTAACGTCTTTTTCGCATTTCGTCAAAACTTCAAACCTTTATATTTCAGCTCATCTTGCATTTCATGAGCCCAACGAACGATAAAAATGTTCGCTGAATCTTTCTTCACAAAATTTAGGCTCCGGCGGTTAGTTTTCTTGAGCAGTTTTCGAAAACTATTCTAAAAACATCAAAATCCAGGCCAAAACCTTCAAATCGAAATAACTCGGCTAATTCTCAACGATATGTGAGATTTCTGTTACCAAAACGTAGCTAGTGCTCTAATTATTCGGATCCAGGTTCCAGGTGCACAAAAATAGCTGCATTGTATAGAAAACATGGAAAGAACGCGAACTCCCGTTGAAAATTAATTAATCGGCCGCCGCGTAAATCGACACAACCCGCCTGTTGCAAGTGCGCCCCATTGAAATCATTCGCGCCGTGGGAGACCGTGTCACTGTCACATTTTTTCATTTTTTTCACAAGTCTGTAAGCTCGGACCGCGAAGCGGGCTCAGGTTCTAATGGGGCTATTCAGCGTATGTTTGTTTTCCGTTTTTTTTTCGTTTTTTACACCGCTGAATTAGGTTTTTTGACGTAAAAAAACGAAAAAAACGGAAAAAAACCATTTTTTTCACAGCCTGAATAACCCCATAAAAGTCGCTTGCTTGTCACTTTGTTTAATTCTCCGTTTGTCCGTCCCCAAGTTCATTTCTAACGAAAACAGTTGTGACGGAGAAATGGAGACAGGAACACGTGAACTTTCGAACGGTTCTCATAATCAAACAAACGGCGAAGCCGCTTTCGAGCGTTAGCCCCAGGTTAAAAAAGTTTTGTATAATAAAAATATCATAGGGGCATCTCACAGAAATGGCGCTCTGTTCGCAATCTGACCGAGTTTCTAGGCCGCGAAGTAATTTTCAACTGAAAACATGGTATAACTTTTCGAACTCGGCCCCGAGGTCGCTCAATTTGCCCTGCAAAAAGAGCGTCTCAACAGAGCGCCATTTCTGTGCGGTGCTCCTATAATAGATTATTCTCAAAATCAAATTCGAGAATCAAAAGCATGTTAGTGCGACGTAATATTCAGAGTACAGAGCTGAGTACAAGTAAAAACAGAACCAAATAAGTTCATTTGACGTGTACTGTTTGGTCAAGAAACTAAATTTCAGCACCTCGGTCCACTTGCTCTTCACACCGGTCTCGTTATGAGTTGTGTCATGTACGCTGTTGGAGGAGCTTACATGTTTCTAGCAATAGAAAGACCAGAGGAGCTCAAAAGACGAGAAAGAGCATTGATAGCGTTCGCGAAGCTGAAAGGACAGTTCATGAGCAATGCCACGTTTGTAGGCATAGATTTAGAAGGGAATATCGAGGCGTATACTGAACATTTGTTTAACTTGTTTGAAGATGCTCACAACGCCCACGCATTTGAACATTTCTTTCTAAGTACAGAGAGCCCTAAGGACATGTGGACTTTTTCTTCAGCCCTGGTTTTCACAACAACTACAGTGATCCCCGTTGGTACATTGAACTGCTCATTCAAATTCACAAAACCCATATTTCAGGTTATGGATATATTTTTCCCGTTTCATCGTATGGAAGACTGTCTCTGGTGGCATATGCTCTTTTAGGAATTCCTCTGACCTTGGTGACCATGGCAGATACCGGAAAGTTTGCAGCACATTTGGTTACTCGTTGGTTTGGTGACGTAAGTGGCAGATCCCTATGAAACAAATGAAAATGTGCATTCAGAATATGGCTATTCCAGCTGCAATATTTGTATGTCTACTCTTTGCCTACCCTCTCATAATTGGTTATGTCCTATATTCCACATCAAGTATAAGCTTTTTGGATTCAGTTTATTTTTCATTAACGTCCATTTTCACAATTGGCTTTGGCGATCTTACTGTAACTTTTCCAACACCGACTGAAGTAAAGAAAACATTTATTGCAGCCCGAGATGAACGTGATCCACATGGTGTTATTTCTTACAGTCGGAGTCATTCTTGTAACTGTAACTCTAGACATCGTGGCTGCTGAGCTCATTGACCGTGTTCATTACATGGGAAGGCATGTAGGGAAGGCAAAGCAGTTGGCAGGAAGAATGTTTCAATTGGCACAATCTCTCAACATGAAACAGGGTTTTGTTTGTGGAGTTGGTCAGCTGCACGCTTTGGCCAGATTCGGTATGCTTGGTGGACAGGAGGAAGATGAAAAACCGGTTAGTTATTAGGGATGCATTTGACTGCAATCGCGCTCTACCGTACACCACGTGATTTCAGTGCTAAATTGGAAAAGGTCGCGGTCAACTTTTTCGTTTCTAAAACGAAACAGTTGTTACGGAGAAATTAGGAAATGAGCACGTGAACTTTCAAACAGTTATGAGAAGCAAACAAAGCCGCTTCTGAGCGTTAGCTCGGACCGCACAATGGTCCCGGGTTCCAAAAGTCTTTTAATAAAATAATTCACGTAATATTAGGCATGACTTGGCTACTCAGTGCACTTTCCTCGGAAGTTAGTTCTTCCGAGTACTCACGAATTTCGCGTGATTGTTATGATTGAAAGTTTTTTGTTGACGTGACATATGCGAAAATTTTGTTATGGGGCTATTCAGGGGATGAAAAAGAGACCCGCCGAGACCCGCCGGAAAAAAACGCTGCGCGCGATGCATTTCTTTCCGTTTTTTTTTTCAATTTTTTGACACCTGAAATAGGAAAAAAAACGGAAAACAATCATTTTTTCATCCCCTGAATAGCCCCATAATAGAATAATGTTTCAGACTGGAGACTTCGTGATAGCTTTCGCCCCGGAGGTTATGGATGGTCTCGATTTCGTGGACACCCTCTCCATTTATAGTCGTAGAAGCCGTCACTCGGCCGGAAATTCCGCCAGAAGTTTATTTTTGTCTTGAAATTTTATTCGCCTTCATTCTAGTTGGTAATTTCTTTGTTCTCTTTCTCTCTCTCTCCCTGTTTTCCGGTGAAAATATTGCACATGAAACTCGTGCAAGTTTTCACCGGATTTTCATCAGTAAGGCCGGGTACGCAAGCACCGATTGGACAAGAGCGGTAAGTTGAGTATATCAATAAAAGTCTGATGGAGTCTGTCCCTGTGTTTATTTATTCATTCACAAGACTTTGAAACTGCGCACGCTGCGCGTCCCCATAGGGCTGACGGCACAGTGAGTGCATGTTCTAACAAGGAATGTACCCGAACTGCATAACGGGGTTTGAGTCGGGACTAGGGGGCAGTGTTGAGCGGAATTCTGCCGTCTTCCGTCTTCCGTGGATTTTTTGTTCCGTCTGCCGTCTGCCGTTCCGTCTGCCGTCTTTTGTTCCGTCTGCCGTCTGCAATTAGAAAAAATTGCAATCTAATTAGAAAACATTGCAATCTAATCAGAAAAATTGCTGTGATTGCAATCCAATTGAAGCAATTTATATTTCAAACGAGTTCGTATTAGATTGCAAAGTTTTCTAATTAGATTGCGATCGAGTTCCCAGAGTTACCGTAAAAGAGTAATAGCTTTTCAGAAGCCATTTACTAGTCCCGAAGAACGCGAATTTCCACGGGCAGTGACCCAGATCCAAAATTTTTGTTGCTTTAGTTATTTTTTCAAAAAAAAAAACCGGAGAAAAAGGCTCATTATTGACGCTTTTTTTTCCGTATTCCGTCTGCCGTCTTCCGGGAAAAAAGTTTTCTTCCGTCTTCCGTCTTCCGTGAGAAAAATTTTCTTCCGTCTTCCGTCTGCCGTCTTCCGGATTTCAAAATTCCATTTCCGCTCAACTCTGCTAGGGGGGATTGAAAGGTCCCATGAAGGGTAGAAATAGACTCGGGGGTTCATCTCCATGTTTCGTTTCAGCCGAGATATTGTCAAAAAGGTGCAAAAATAGGACTTTTCCAAAAAAAATCGTGTCTCTGTCAAATTTTGAGTAAAATTTTACTTTTTTTTAAATATAAAACACTTGGTAAAAAAACGAAAATGTGGGAAATGAAATGGGCTTTCAGATTGCAATTGAAAAATTGCGATGAAAAAATTATGAAAAAAAGACATTCTAAAAAAGTAAAACATTTTGAAACGATGTAGAACATTTTGTCCGGAGGGCTATCCATACATAAACTCAATTTATCGCTATTGCCCCAGACTCAAGCCAAAATTTCCAGAAATTAGGCTTGAGTCTCACGGGGTCGTCATGGGTACATCGAAAACTAAAATTTGAACTTCCGCCGACGGTCGATTGCGTAGCGCCCCTATATTAAAGCATTAGGCCAAAGCAAAATTTTTGAAAATTTCAGTAGAGCGCACTTGCGCCAGTGTACCCCGCCACGACTCCGTGGAGTCTGCAAACACCGAGGGGGCAAGAGCGGTAAGGCAAGAGCTTTCTACTGAAAACGTGGCCTAACTTTTCAATCTCGGCCCCGAGGTCGCTAAATTTGCACTGCAAAAAGAGTTTCTCGCCAGAGCGCCATTTCTGTGCGGTGCCCCTATAATAAGAGCTGCATGCAAAAACCCACTTACTTACTTAGTAACTAAGTAGGGGTTTTGTATAATTGCTCACTCCACAACCGGTAAAGACATCAAGGAAAGGTAAACTACAAAGTTGGAGACATATATCTGCTCACTAGAGTGACGTGTCGACATGAGAGTCTGTCGAAAAGTCGACAAAAGTCGAGGAAATTGATGCCGACAATATCGACAAAAGTAATGTCGATCAGCAAAAAATGCGCGGACTGTCGACGAGTGATCTATCGACAACACTTGCCCACTTTACTTTTTTTTTCACAACTTTTTGTGCCATGGAGAAGACGAAATCTAATTTTTATTTCAAAAACGGATTCCCCATCACTTAAACTGTAAACTAACTAAAACTTAGCCGCGTGTTGCACAAACACCGGCCACACGAGCTCTCAGACTGAGTTCCATTTTCGTTTTCGCCGTTTTTTGGAAAAACGGTGCGTTTTCACGGGAAACTGAGTTGTTCATTGGATTCAGCATGGTCGATTACATAAAGTAAATCATTTTGGGTATGGTACTTCATTTGTGGACCTCGGTACATGTCCTCAAACATGCGCGCGCGAAACTGGAGAGAAAATTCGGCAGGCCACGCCCCCTTTGTGGCGCCCCCTAGTTATAACAATTATCATATGTACAAAAAAAGTAATAAACACAGAAAAAATGTTTCGAAAAATGATGATAATTTATTCTCCTCTCGGACTACACGTGACGTTTTCTAGGCCACGGGAATGTCGACAAATTATTGTCGACAAGTAAAGTGGGCAAGTGTTGTCGATAGACCACTTGTCGACAGTCCGCGCATTTTTTTTTGATCGACATTACTTTTGTCGATCATCCCCTTCGATAATCGACCCGACATTTCCTCGATTCTCGTGTCGACACGTCACTCTACTGCTCACTAAGATTGTAGTTGAGCGTTTTTTATATCTTCATAGGAATTTTGCAAGCCTGCTTTTCCAGGATTACTGCAGAACCGTACATTCCAAACGCTAAAAATTTTTTTTTAAAAATCCGACGTTTGTCGACGGTGAGTGACGGTCGACAAATGATTTGTCAGCTGAGATTTGGAGTAATCTCCCAAGCAAGGGTATTCAGAAGCATTCGGTTTCTAAATTTTAAACTCAATTCATCGCTATTTCCGTCGGTGTTTGCAGACTCAAGCCAAAATTTCTGAAATGACTCACTAGGGAATGGCCTGCACTTACCTTGGGCTTTTGGAATGGGACCTATATGATTCGAAAGAGAATTTCACGGAGAATCCGAATCTGCTCTCCATTTTTGCTAAAGAGCACTGGCTGGCGAGAAAATCGCATCTGAAATTCCAGTGCTAAATTCATTTTTTAACATGTAATCTGCAGTTTGGTGCAGAGGGTGTGGGCGCCCGAGCGACTGTTGTTGTCACACGCCCAGTTTCAGTGCTTCCGCAGCAGCTGGATGGTCGAATGGTTAGTGAGTTAGAGTTGTGAGTGGTAGGTATGGGGTTCGTGTCCGCGCTATGGAAAAGTTTTTGGCAATCTTTTGCTCTTTTTTTTCGAACAATTTCTGGATATCACTTTTGCATTTTTTCGTCATTATTTTTTTAACGAGTCGTAACTACTGACCCTTCAAAGTCCCGAAAAATGAATCTCATCGCTCGTGTGTCTCACTGTTTTCTGCCTGTTTCTGCCACATTTTCTAGCAAGTTCATCTTCGGCGACCTGTATCTCAAGAACCACGCGTCCGTTGCAGAAGTAGTCAACTAGTAAGTTAACGCAAATTATCTCGTGAATAACTTTGTAGTTGATGGTCTATTTTTAAAAAAATTAGTTTTTGAGTTATCCTCGCTCTGACCCCAGCTCTTGTCGCTCTAGGAAAACAGTTCATAACTCAAAAACTAATTTTTTTAAAAATAGACCATCAACTACAAAGTTATTCACGAGATAATTTGCGTTAACTTACTAGTTGACTACTTCTGCAACGGACGCGTGGTTCTTGAGATACAGGTCGCCGAAGATGAACTTGCTAGAAAATGTGGCAGAAACAGGCAGAAAACAGTGAGTACTGGGGTCAGAGCGATGAGATTCATTTTTCGGGACTTTGAAGGGTCAGTAGTTACGACTCGTTAAAAAAATAATGACGAAAAAATGCAAAAGTGATATCCAGAAATTGTTCGAAAAAAAAGAGCAAAAGATTGCCAAAAACTTTTCCATAGCGCGGACACGAACCCCATACCTACCACTCACAACTCTAACTCACTAACCATTCGACCATCCAGCTGCTGCGGAAGCACTGAAACTGGGCGTGTGACAACAACAGTCGCTCGGGCGCCCACACCCTCTGCACCAAACTGCAGATTACATGTTAAAAAATGAATTTAGCACTGGAATTTCAGATGCGATTTTCTCGCCAGCCAGTGCTCTTTAGCAAAAATGGAGAGCAGATTCGGATTCTCCGTGAAATTCTCTTTCGAATCATATAGGTCCCATTCCAAAAGCCCAAGGTAAGTGCAGGCCATTCCCTAGTCAGGTAAAATTTCAAACTTTTCTTAGCTATTTTCAAACTTTTCCAGGCGCCACCTAAGAAATTCTTGGAAAAGTTTGAGAATTGCTTAGAAAAGTTTAAGAATTTCTGGAAAAAGTCTGAGAATTTCTTGAAAAAGGCTTAGAAAAGTTTAAGAATTTCTGGAAAAAGTCTGAGATTATCTTGAAAAAGTTTGACGACGGCTCAGAAAATTGTCGGAATTTATTGGAAAACTTCTCGTCTTCCCCAGGAACGATACGAATCACCTCGAAGAGGTTGTCTGCAATGGTTCCATACATTACTTTTCACAATTCCCTGAATTTTCGGCCATTCAAGATGTGAGCTTCGTTTCCCCGGTTTCCATGATTGCGCGCCCTGATAATCGCCTCTTCTTCGCCTTTTGTGTTTTTCGTTGGTTTTTTTCCTGTGAAACCGGTAACTCGCCCAGGCCTGAGTACTTGGGAATGAAACGTATACTAGTGCCGAAACTATAACGGAAAAGGAGATTTCACTGAACTCTCCTTTTTTCCGGTCAATAAAGGGCCAATTTCGAATAGCGATACAACGAGATGCTTAACAGTAAATTTCCTTCCGTCTTCCGTTAGCCCCCTTTTTTTCACGGAACAACTCGAATACAGCCTTTTTTTGTATGAAAAAGTTAAATTTACAATTATTTTTTTATGATCAGAGTTCACTTTGCTATACATTTTATCAGTTGATCACATTCGATCAAAAAAATTTACTACAAGTGATAAAAAAACTTCTTCCTTGTTCTTCCGTTGAGTTCTTCTGCTCAACTCTGGTAGCAGTAAACTCAGAAACTTAGAATAAAAAAATGGAAGAAAAACACGAACAAACGTTTCAGATCTGAGGGAAGTATACTTTATAAACGATAATCATTTTGCTAAACTGTCGCGGACGAGGTGGTGTGGTGTTGAAAAGTAAAAATATTTGAAAAAAGAGCGACTAAAAAAACAGTGCCGATTCAGTTACTTCATTGTAAAAAAAGCAGAAAGCGCGGAAAAAATCTGAATTAGTTAAAAAAATGGTTTTTTTAGGCCTATTCTACAATTTCTCACGGATATTCCTTTATTTTGCCGCTTAATTCGTTAAAGACTACTTTTAAAAATTAAAAAATTCAATTATGAGCTCAACAAGACCGAAAAATGCGAAAACCCTTATATACAACTATAACAATTGGGGAAATGCTAAAAAGTTTGCAGAAAACAATGTTGTCCACGAGGAGTCCAAAACTTCGTGGCCTAGGAATTCCTCTTCAAAACTTTTCTTGAGAAAGTTTGAGAATTGCTTAGAAAAGTTTCAGAAAGTTTGGAATAATTTCGGCAAGAAAAAGTTTAAGAATTTCTGGAAAAAGTCTGAGAATTTCTGGAAAAAGTTTAAGAAAGGCTTAGAAAAGTTTTTAGTGCTTCAGAAAGTTTGAAAAGGTCTTGGAAAAGTTTTTTGTCTTGAGAAAGTTTGAGAATGTCTTCAGATGAGCCAAGAAAAGTTTGAAATTTTACCTGAGGAGGCTTGAGTACGCAAACGCCAAGGGGGAAAGAGCGGTGAATTGGGAGTAACTTGAAAACGGACGATTTTGATAAATAACGATAAACTACGAAGTTTATTGCAAGAATATTTGCTACAACTGCAGTTAAAAATTTTTTTGAAATACTGGTTGGTTATTTATATACAGGCTACAGAATAAAAGTGAAATTCTGTGGTTTGTTTCTCAAGAACCAAAAGTTTTGTTAAAAAATCGTCAACTGAAAAGTTGATGCAAACTTTCTTACGATATCGTATTTGTCTCAAAATTACCCTTCATAACATTTATATGTTATAACTCTGCAGAGAGTAACGTTATTTAAACAAAATGTGAATCTAAAGAGGTTGCGTTAGAAACTAAAATCACCTTATTAGATTCGAATTGATCTGACTTACAATCTTACTGTTAGATGCTGCTTTGTGATAACGTAACAAATTCATACTCTGGCAATTCGATATTAATCTATTATAGGGGCACCGGACAGAAAGGGCGCGCTGTTCGCAATCTGGCCGAATTTCTAGGCCGCGAAGTAATTTTCCACTGAAAACGTGGCCTAAATTTTCAAACTCGGCCCCGAGGTCGCTCAATTTGCACTGCAAAAAGAGTTTCTCAACAGAGCGCCATTTCTGTGCGGTGCCCCTATAATAATTAGAAAGTTACTGATCTAAACGCGACCTAATTAGATTGGACTGTTTTTTCTTGGTGCAATCGAGATTTGAGCCAGCAGACGGTTGGCGTGAAACTTGATTTGAGCACATATCAATCTAATTAGAAGATTTATTAATCTAGCTAGACAATTTATTAATCTAATTAGGTGTCATATCAATCTTATTACTCCGCCGTATAACAGCAGCTTCCACTCTGGCATTGCGTTGTTAATCTAATCGTAGTCTACTCGAGTTATACGACGGCCTAATAAGATTGATATGACACCTAATTAGATTAATAAATTGTCTAGCTCTATTAATAAATCTTCTAATTAGATTGATATGTGCTCAAATCAAGTTTCACGCCAACCGTCTGCTGGCTCAAGTCTCGATTGCGCCAAGAAAAAACAGTCCAATCTAATTATGTCGCGTTTAGATCAGTAACTTTCTAATTAGATTAATATCGAATTGCCAGAGCATTAAACCTAAAAACATTAAATAAGCATTAATTATTGTTTTTAATGTTACGTCTCAATATTTCTCGTTCTCGAGACTCTCGTAGACAAGAATTCCCGAAAGATTGCCTCTTTTAGTCTCGAGAGCTCACCCTGCACACATGGTTACTTTCAGTCCCGTGCTCTATTGTCTCTGGGTTCTTTTTCTCTCCAAATTCTGATGATGAACGTGGTGGTCATAGAAGCGTGAAATACGCCCCCCCAAGCATAGAGACATGTAAAAGAGTAAAAGTAAAAACGTTTCAGATAATCCCATATTTTTTCAGTAAAATTTTTGGATTTTGGTACGGGATTGCATTTTTTTGGGCTTTTCTGGAGTATGCTGCCACTAATGTAACGGAAAAGAAAATATTTTTCGTTTAAACAATGCTTTTCCAGAATGACTCTCTCTCCTGAAACGTTGCTTGTTGTTTTGGCAATCGCAATGTGCTCTCTTCTCCTGCTTTTCTCAATTGCAGTCGTTATCATTTTTCACTGCTGTAAAGTCGAAACTTTGCACAATTTACCTCATGCAGTGTTAGAAGTACTCCATTTGTTCTTATTGCTGCCGCTAAAATCTGGCAATTGCGCTCTACCGCTCTCCACGTGAGCTCAGTTCTAAATTAGAAAAGTTTGTGCACGCCGCCGGGTTTTCAGTGAAATTTCATGAAAAAATTTCTAAAAAAGATACAAATTCTTCCGTGTTCTTCCGTTGAGTTCTTCCGCTCAATTCTGGTTTTCACGTGGGATTGCGGTAGAGCGACATTCACAGAATTTTGAGGTTCTAAGAACAGTTTTTATTCCCACGTTTCCAGAGAACTCGTTACTCTGTGAATTGGGCGCGACACTCCGTTCTTAACCATTCTCAGTGTGAAGAGTTCGAAGACGAAATGTGCGCAGAGCCTCCCATGCATCATCGGCAGTTCTTACAGCCACCACCCACAGCAGTTTGACGTCGATCATCTGATACTATATTCAGTAATTTGAATTGTGATATTTATGCTTCCTCGTAGAGATGAATATACATGTATATTTTAACTTTATTAATCTTCATAAATAACCACTTTGTCAGTGATGAAATTGAGCACATACAAAAAATTCATTATAGCCGACATCCATAATGAAATTCCTATGGCAATTGGAATAGTGGAAACCGAGGAGGATTCATGCATAAGCGTTTCCGGTGAATGGAGGCGACAGGAACTTTGGGGCTTGAGCGTGGCGGTCAGGATGTTGCCACGTGGTACCCACTGGTGCTGCACCATAGGTAGGTTCTGATCCCATAATTTGAACATTGTAGCCCTAAAATAGTTCACGTCATAACGAGGTTGATGCTCGGTTTAGACCAAGAATTAAGTGTATGGGAATAAGTTCATGCGTAAGGTTTGAATTTTTAGTTCTAGTACTTGTATACATAAAAAAGGAAACGTAAAATACCTTGTTGGTCTGGAACTCTCTTCCATAGTTGTCCGAAGGAGACATTGGAGCGAATGCGGAGAGTTGGTCATTGGAATAACCGAATGGAATAGCTTTTCCGAGCGTCTTGGAAGCGTACTGTCTAGCAGAATACTGTCCGGCCAGTATAACCACTTCACTGTTCTCCTCTGTTCCAGTCACATCGCCATCGTGCTTGTGAGAAGGTTTATGGATAGTGTCGGCGTAGTTGATAGTCTTGGGAATGACCTCTTGGAGAGATTGTTGAATTGGTGTTGAGACTGGGATGGCAGAAGAGAAAGATGAATCAAGTGAAACTAGAGAAGGATTCTGATAAGATTCTTCCGTACTTCCGATTGTTTGAGTTGGTGAAGGAGTCGACTTCACTTCATCTATACTAGGATATTGTGGCCCGCTTGGTTTTTCTTGAGAGTCTGTTGTGCAGTGAGCGCACGATCCCTTCCGACCGTCCACTCCTGCTGGTCCCGGTGGTCCAGGCGGTCCACGTGCTCCACGAGTTCCACGTTCTCCTTGTACTCCACGTGTTCCCGGAGTTCCTTCAAAGCCAGGACGCCCGTCTCTGCAAAATCACTACTGTATTGAGTATCTAAACAATACTCTCTTGATATGCCGATAAAAATAATTCCAGTAACCTTTCTGGAGTCTCGATCTTTTAAAGAATCATCATCAACATGTTGCAACATCATCATTTTAGCTTTTGTCCTAGCTCGCTAACAAGTCCTAACAAGTCCTGGCTCACTAATATAATAACAAGTCCTGGCTCACTAACAAGTCCTAACAAGTCCTAACAAGTCCTGGCTCGTTAATATAATTACAAGTCCTGGCTCGCTGCCAAGGCCGCTACGCGGGCCGAGCTAACGCTTAGAAGCGGCTTGCTGCTTGTTTGATTCTCAGAAATGTTTGAAAGTTCACGTTTTCAATTCTTAATTTCTCCGTCACAATTTTTCGTTTAAGAAATGAAGGTGGGGACTGAGAAACAGAGAAAAAAACAAATAAACGGAAATAAATACTCCCAAGATTTTAAAAATAAGAATGAAAAGTTAACGGAAACTTTTCATTTTTTCACTCTTTTTTTTTGTCCGTCCCACTTCAATTTCTAAAACGAAAAAGCTGTGACGGGAAAAAAAAGAAATAAACACGTGAACTTTCCAAAAAGAATGTAGAGCCGCTTCCGAGCGTCAGATCAAAACGAGCAGCAGGTTTCGCATGTCTTGTTCATAAACGGATGATAAAAAGAAAATAGTATGTCGCAGGCGCTCTAACCGACGACTCATCCCAGCTGTAGTGAGCAGCTCCCCCAACCGGACAGAGAAAAGGAAAACAAAGAGCGAGCGAAAACGAAAGCAAATAAAAACAAGGCATTGTCTGGATTCAGAGCGCATCATGTGATCGTGAACATAACTAATGAGCGTGAATACAATACCTCCCAGTAAATCCAGCCTTTCCACGTGCCCCAACTCGTCCGGGCCGTCCTGGAGGTCCTTGCGGAGCTCCATTCAGAACTTTTCCAGGGTCTCCATTTGGTCCTTGCATTCCGAGATCTCCCGGTGGTCCACGAACTCCCGGTGGACCGGGCGGCCCCATTCGCCCAGGGATTCCGTTATTTCCTGCGGTCCCGGCTTTTCCTGTTGCGCCTCGTGGCCCTTTCCTTCCTGGATGCCCCGGCGGACCTGGAGGAGCCACTGGACACTTCTGGCATGCCGGTTCGTTGTGAGACTCGAAGGCCACATACATCCCATTTCTGCCATTGCGTCCGTTCAGCCCGATCAAACCTGGCTGGCCTGGAGTCCCGTCTGAACCTTTAAGCCCAATAGCGCCTGGCTTTCCTTGCTGACAACTACAACCTGTAAATTAATTACTTTTTTTTGAAATAACAGGACTATTTTCAGGGATCTTCAGTATCCTGGTTTTGATAGCTTACATTTCCCGCTGGGAATATTTGGAACGTTTCTTCCGTATGACCTCCTCCCTCTGACTTTCTTTTGTGATAACTGCTTCCAAATGTCAGTCGTGTCTTGCTATAGTAAAACGTTAGGTGCATAGTTTCATCAGACTTTCGCACTTACATGGCAATTGTGAAGTTGAGTAAGCATTTGAGAGTTTACTCTCTGGACTTTCATAAAGAACATTGGCAATGCTACTATAGTCGCCAGGAAAGTAACAGTTGAGAAGATGGTCGAGTACACCAAAACAGCCTGGGATGTTTGAGGGATCAACATCCTGGAAAAGAACTGTATAAGAAATGGGAAATTGTATGAGATACATTGAACAAGACTTGGGTGATGTGAAAAGAAGAGAATACTATGCGTTCGCATTATAGAAGATTTGATCAAATGTCCTTGACAAGTGCGCCGTTCCAATATATTGTATACACTCGATCTTTCGTAGTGATAAGACAGAAAGTGAAATAATTCATTCGAGAAAACAAACCTAGGAAAAATGAAACACGTATGTGGGAAACAAATGTTCGGAACAGGGGAAGACATTCACTCGGACAAAAATCTGTTATTATGGTATAAATACTAGGTTTTTTGGGATGACAATAGTTGTGTACCCGCTCAACCTTGGAAAGACCTCCTTCATAAATTATGAATGCATGAGACTCATCTAGATATTGTAATTAAGTTATTAAAAAATTATTGTGGATATGATAAGTTATGAGAATGGGAACACAGTTTTTGAAAGATATTGAGCGAATCTTACGAATGTGGGAATTGGTTGAAGTTCGACATGGTTGGCTGAAATGTATACTCGTCAAAGATTGATATTAAAATTTTGTACTCACTGTTTAGAAGTCCGAAAGCGTGGTAAACGTAGTACAAGAAGTCGAAAATGAGCTTGTGTGCGGAGTGAGATTCGAGGTGCGAGAAGCACGAGGAAAGAACGCCGTCCACGATCAGACTTCCCTCAACAGTCATTGGCGAGTAGATGCCTTCGTTCGTCATTCGGCCGATCTGAAACGTACTTTGATCAACATTGAGCTTTCTATTAATCAACTCACTCTGATAATTTCGTCGGCTATTATTTGTCCGGTTACCGTATCCACAGACAAAACACATTCTCCCTTCCTTGCTTTCTCAGCGTACTTTGATTCCCTCATTGCCACGTCAATGCCATCGGGATCGGAAGCATACTCCCGGAAAAGACTGCATTTGGCCACTGGCAGCAAGTGCCTGCTGGTCAACGAAAGTTTCTTTCCGCTCTTCGTGTAAAGCACTACAAAGCTCGTTCGTATCCGCGGTTCTCGATGGTAGAACATCTCTACGCGCTCGTATTTCAAGACGTTTCCTGCAGATGGAACTAGAACAAAGTCTCCCACTTGCAGCTCGTCCATCCTCTTCTGCCCGGTTACTGTAGTCACAAGAGAGTTTGCAGAGAAGCAGTTGGATCTTCCACTTCCACCGCTTCCGGATCCAGTTCCAGCGTCATCTGCGGCAACAGCGTTGACTGATCCGGAGTCGGATGTAGTTCCGGAGTCAGAAGCAGTCGATGCCGACCCAGAAGACGTTCCAGAAGATCCTGAAGTTCCTGAAGTCGTTTCACTGGAAGTTCCACTGGTTCCACTGGTATCTGCGGATCCAGATGCCTCTGCATTCTGCTTGATCAGAACTTTGTCGCCTGTTTTGAAGGCGGCCTCCTCTTCCGTCTCTCTGAAATTAGCAATTTGTAAACAGTGATTCTATACAGTACCAATACTGTTTTCATTTCACGTGACCTCTAAGTCACGATTTATGCAATTGCAATTGTGGTTATTATAGGAGCACCGCACAGAAATGGCGCTCTGTTGAGAAGCTCTTTTTGCAGGGCAAATTGAGTGACCTCGGGGCCGAGTTTGAAAAGTTATACCATGTTTTCAGTTGAAAATTACTTCGCGGCCTAGAAATTCGGTCAGATTGCGAACAGAGCGCCATTTCTGTGAGGTGTCCCTATGATAGGAAGGTAAAAGTCACGTGAACATTTTTTAAAATGAAACATTTTACGGTCCGAACGGAATTATAACTTACGGAATAGTGGACGGCTTGCTTTGCGAAGAAACACTGGCACCATTCTCTCCTCCATCTTCGCCGCCTTCGTTCGGGAGTTTAGCCAAAAGCTCTTCCAATTTAGGAATAGTGACCGATTTCGTTCGAACTTCAGTATCTGTCACATCGACGCCGTCGTCATCATCTTCATCAGGATCGGCCTTGCCCTTTCCTTTTCCGTTATCCGAATTCTTTCCGTCAATTCCTTGTCGTTCTTCCTTTTTGTTGATTATTGGCGTTGGACGATCACCAACTTTTCCAGAAGCGTTTCCAGAGGCAGAATCAAGACCGGCAGCTTTCGTTCCTATCGTCATATCTCCTTTTCCTTTGCCTACTCCACTGGAATCACCGTTCCCAGACTTTCCGTTGTTTTTGCCAATTATTTTTCCTGTTCCATTTCCGTTGATTTTTCCTAATCCAGCTCCTTTTCCTTTGTCAGAATCTTTGCCAGAATTCTTTCCGGGTGCATTTCCAGATTCATTTCCGGAAGATTTTTTGTCACCAGCATCTTTATCGCTTTTCTTATTGCCGGATCCCTTAGAGTCCTTTCCGTCCGAGCCTTTTCCATTTGAGTCATTTGAACTATCTTTTCCGTTCTTGTCCTTATCGGATCCTCTTCCTTTCCCTGACTTGTCGTTGCTTCCTTTCTTTCCGGCACCGCTTGCACCCTCATCTCCTTCTCCATTTCCATTTCCGTTTTTATTTCCATCTGAATTGGATCCTCTTCCTTTCCCTGACTTGTCGTTGCTTCCTTTCTTTCCAGCACCTCTTGCACCTTCGTTTCCTTCTCCATTTCCATTTCCGTCTTTATTTCCATCTGAATCTTCATCTCCAGACGTTTTGGATTCTCTTCCAGACGTTCCACCACTTAATCCATTGGGCTCATTGCTATCTCCATTCGTTCCTTCATCAGTAGCTCCGTTGCCGTTCCCATTTCCCAAAGAGCCGCCGAAAACCTTTGCTCCTTCGCCATCGTCGCCATCTTTTCCAGAGCTATTTCCAGAATCAGGATCGGCGCCAGCTTTACCGCTCTGTTCAGTACCACCTCCATTGGAACCAGCTTCCCCAGATCGAGACCCTTTGTCCTTCCCATTTCCGTGTTCGTCCTTTTCGAGCAAATCGTTGTCATCAGGAGAGTGAATTTTGATGGAAATAGTTCCATTTCCATTGCCTTCTCCGTTTCTTTTGCCTCCTTTGTTGTCTTTGCTTCCATTCTGATCATCATCTTCATCTCCGTCTCCGTCGTCCCATTCTCCTTTTAGTTTTCCTGAAGCTCCGCTCCTTGCTGTTCCATCGCCTTCACCGCCGCCGTTTTTCTTATCCGACTTCTTGTTGTTCCCGTTTCCATCATCTCCAGAATCTCCATTGTCCTTCCCATTTCCGCTTCCTTTTGCTTTTTCATTTCCGACATTTGCTGGCTCTTCAGAATCCACGCCATTTCCACGGGTAATTGATCCTTTTCCTCCAGCTTCGGATTTAACTTTGACAGATTGATCATCCTTGCCATTGACAGTGACATTGACACCAGCCACGGCAACTGCTGATCCTCCAGTTTTCCCTTCTCCAGTGTGCACGGTAATGTTGATGTTTCCGTGAGTGCCGGCTCCGGCTCCCGCTCCCGCGCCAGCTTCTCCAACTGCTCCGGCATTGTCCTTCCCTTCAGACTCTCCGTCTGATCCTCTCAGTTCCGATTTTTCGGAAGAACTTCTTTCGCCAAAAGAATTTTTGTTGTTTCCGTTCGACTCGACGTTGATGTTTATGTTATTTCCTGATCCTCCAGACTTCTCTCCGATCGGCATTCTCGTACGAATCCTGTCCGCTCCTCCACTTTCAGCAGCGGCCTTGTTGAACGCATGCCGCGCCCATGTGCTCCAAGAGGATGAGCTCCAAGAGCTCCAGGTGATTGCCTTCCATTCGCCCTCCTCTGCGCCCTGTAACAGTTTACCAAACTTTCAGAACTGGTTTTTTTTCACAGACCTCCTGTTCTCTGACCACTTTATCGTAAGAAGTGCATCTCGGTCGACATATAGTCACTCGGTATCCGTCACTGCAACATTCCAATGAGAATAAGACGGAAGAACCCGAGATTGAAAGCGACAATTTCGGCGGAAAGTGAAAGAGGGGTGGGGGAAGAGGCAAACGACACTTAGACAGATACTCACAGGCGGCGTTCGATTCCTTTGACGAGAAGTGTGGGTGGCGATTTATTTTTGAGAAGGAAAAGACGAAGCCGATATCCAGTCACGCCATCGAACTGTTCGGGAATCTCGGCGGGATTCTAAATGCTAAATGCCACGAATATTGTAGATACACTGAACATACTTTGAGGACAGCGTACGGCGCGTCGTCCGATGGCGCGGGGTCCACTTTTTTTCCGTTTGATGACCCATCCGGAAGCTCGTAAATAAAACAATCGTTTCCGATGTGTGTTGGAATTGAGTGGTGACCTCGTGGATTGAATAGGTTACAGCAAGTGTGTTCGACTCTGAACTGACAGCGGTTTTCCAGATGCGTCACGTTTTGCGAGTTTTCAAAATGCCCATGTTACACGAACTTCAGGTCGTCGAAATGTTTGTGCGAGTAACTTACGGGGCTGTAGATCCTTTCTGATTCACGTGGGCTACAAAGTTGAGTTTACCACCGCATTGTGGTTGAAGTTCATCATAATCGCACTTCAACTGTTGGTAGCCACAAAGGTCCAACCTTTGACAGTGCATTCTAATAGTATCATTTCCGAAAGATTGAACGACGAGAACCTAAAAAGTACGATAAAAAAAGTTAAGCGAAACGTTCCTACCTGATTATTATGGCATTTATAATTGAGACCTTCTACTTGAGAGAAAGTCCAAAAAAGGAGAATTGGCAGTATGGCAATATGCCGCCGCATCTATAAAAGTTTCAAAAATTAGGTAAGAACGGTCTCTGGATGCGAATAAAAAGAAAAATTTTGGAAACGGAAAGTCGTGGTCTGATAAGAGGCAACGCCCCACTGTTTCGGCTTGAGGAAACATGGATGGAAGAAGACGATTCGGGGGACGAGACAAGCTTATCCAGTTTATAACATACAAGAGAGAAAACATGTTCGAATGAGGAATGGTCATGGATGCGGACAGAGGATCGGGAGCGCTATGGATGAGTTTGTAGGTACTTGACAAGTGGATAAGAGTACTTGGAGGCACATCGGGAAGTGTTCAATGCGCAACAACACGAAACTGGGATTGAAATGAGGCCATGACAGAGACTTTCAGAAAAGGTTATTTTTAAGTGGATAGTCGTAGGAAGAAAAACATACTTGCAAAACGTTTACAGTAATCTGGCCGTAAATGTTTACTTTCCTTTAGAAAAGTGATGTTCTAATAACAATTCACGTTATTTTGTGACGTATTTTATGAACTACAGTAAGTAAAACAAGATCATTGGAACGCGAGTTACTGAAATGCAACTCTTGCCAAAACTGGATAATGAAACTCCGAATGAGTCATAAACGGGAAAATCTGGAGAATAGATTTAGCTTAACGGTGTCTAGGTGCGGCTCATTCAAGTTTCTTTTGGCGATTCATTAATTCGTCAATAATACCCATTAGTTCATCGTTATTTTGATGTGTATATGTGACTAGATCTTGAGAAGAAGCATGAAGAAGTTGGACTGAATAAGCAGACGTAGAATCCAGAACTTGCGGGTTATGCCTGATAACGAATGATAGATGTGGTCGGAAGATCAACACTCTAAGGGATCTAACAGCGAATGGATAATAGCGGAAGGGGCAAAATAAAAAAGAAAGAAGACGAATAAGAAGTAGTGAACAAGTTGAAGGGAGTCTTAGTTAGGCAGTTGACGGGTAGAACAAGAAATACACGGTAGATAACCGGACATCTCGGGAAAAGAGTGTGTATCGACTTCTTTTCTTCTCCTACTTTTTGTTCCTTCCTTTCTTTTCTCCGAAAAGAGAATCCTACTACGTTTTTTGAGGAATAGGTGGCTGCACTTTCTCTCGCCAGTCAGCCAATTGTCTGACATACATGTCTCGGGAGAGTGACTGGATTGGGTGAGAACAGGCGAAGAAAAGAATTTATCCCCCTTTTAGGTCCATCCGGCGCGGCGACGCCTTTTTCTGTTAATAGTACTCGGGGATGTGAAAGCGAGAAACAATCTTGCGACGGTTTTTAACGATAGCGACTATAAAATATGTAAAAAAAACTTGTAGGAAATTCATAATAAAGCATGTAGGCCGCAATGATTTTTTCGAAGCAAAATTGGCATAGAGGGCAAATCCTTTTCTCGAATCAGATAGAAATCTGAATCTCGGAAAAGGAACGACTTAACGGAAGCTGCCCCCTCAATGAATTTTATGTAGATTTCGGGATGTAGCAATAGAAACAAGGATATAAAAACGGAAGAGAATGATGAAGGGCGGCGGCAATGATGACGACAAGGAGAAAATGGATACGGATGCTTAGGCAGAAGATGTTCAGGTACTGTATCCGGGAATTCCAATTTACGCGTGACTTCACGCAGTGAGAAGTTTTGTTGTGAAAAAACACGGACTTCTTTTTTCTTGTGCCCTATATGATTGAGCTACTGCCCTCCCGAAAGGTCATTTTGAACAATGTTTAAATCCTAAAAAGACCGTCGAGATCACGTGTGATCACGTAATACGTTGAAGATGTGAATGCAAGCACAGCTTATCCCCTACAGTAATCTTCGCAAAGTACACTTTCAAAGAGAACGTTCGTTCCGTTCCGATCCGTTGGATTCTCGGTGGGAAACAAGTGTGACGACATGATGTACATGATATACAGACAGAAACTTTCTATTCCAACAGCTAACGGGGTCAAAAATTAAACAATCGAAAAACGAGGACAAATGTGATTGGGCGTCCCCTTCGTTTCCACATGAAGACATCTCTTTGACATACTTTCTAATATATCTGGATGATTGTTGGCGCCTGAGTGATAGCGAGGAAGATCAGACAAAAAGAAAAAAAAAGAAAACTGAGAAGAAGAAGAAGATAAAGAAGAAGGTGTCGCGTTCTTCGGAGAAAGTAAGACTCTGTTTCTTTCCAGGCGAGGGACAGGTAAAAGCGCAAGCAAACATTTGTCAACTTGACGACCTATTTAACCCACTTTGTGCGTCTTTTCGAATTAACGACAATGATGGAGACATTCTCTGGAGAAGCGACAGGATAAACGAACAAGATGAGTAGTTCAGCAGGAAAAGGTGTTTGTTTGGATCTATGCGCGGCAGAATGTGATACCCATTGGAAGGAAACACGATTAGGTTACTGTAGACAAACAGCATAAGAGCGAAGTCCTAGTACTTTGTTTTTTACGTGACTTTTTGATCAATTCTCTAGTTTTCTTTAACAGAATTATTGTGAAGATGGCACAACAAGGTGAATGTAAAACTTCTGAGCGCATAATCATCATTATCTTTACAGATCTGAATGAAAAATGTACAAAAACTCATAGATGCCTGATCAACGTACTTATTCTCGTTCAAATTTGCTCTTTTCTCTCCTGCTATGTAGCTGTTCAGTCTATATTCCGTAAACGGTAAAGGTATCCTGTTTCAGGGAAATTATTAGAAATTACAGTGAATTGCTCACTTTCACGACCGTAATACTTGCCATCACACTCCTAATCTGTACCGTTGTGTCTCTTTTGATTAGTTTCGTTACTGTAGCATTATCACGTACAAGTAAGGCTTTTTTCGATTTATAAGGTTCAGTTTTGGATTTAGACAATGTCAAAAGCATGCTCGTCTCCGGTACCGTCCTCATTGTCATATTCATTGTTTCTATAGGCAAATTCTAGATTCGATCCTTTATGCGAATATAAACACTGTTTTCAGGAGTCGCAGTCTTATTGCAACAACAGGGAGCTACAGATAAATCCAGTTTCGAAAATAGTTTTTTGGAAGTTTTGCAAGCAAATTCTGAAAATAGATTACAGGTGATTGCTAATCATCTTGTGGCTTCATAATTGCAATTTTCCATGCTCTTCACAAAATGCAACAGAATTCTCAATGTTGTGGAGTTCCTCTTCCAACAGAGACGATATGGAATGAGTCCCTTCTGCCGTTCTCCTCTCCCTGGTCCTCATGGTATTACTATACAATTCTGAACGAAGAGTACATTGAAGAAGCACGGTACGTGACATCTAGAGTACTGTTGAGGCCACGTTCAAATTCGTTGTCAGCACATGATTTTTTCGTGCTAGTTGCATACAGTAGAACCGAAAAGTCTACAAAAGTGTTTCAGACGTCTGTTCACTCTCCCTTGGTCATGCTGCTCCGGTAGTACAACGTTGTGCGAGCATCTCGCTTTCGAAAGGTTTCTCAAGACCTTCAAAATAATTTTAAAAATTTTTGTAGGGTTTCAATCGACACAACGAACAAAGATATGATTATTGAAGAGCTAGCCGAATTGCAGCGCAGAGATGTTAGGAAGTATCATGCGATATCAATCGGAGCTGAGAATATTTTCAGAGAGTTGACAAGTCCCACACGGCTAGGGAGACTGTAAACTATCAATCTTGTGGATCTTCTTCAGGCGTGATATCAGATGGCGTGGGACCAAAATTAATAGTCTTTCAAGTTCTTTTCGGTCAGTATTGTAAACACGTTACATATTACTTAAGTATTAATAAATATCTACTTCCTATTAAAAAGTTGTAGTGGTTACTTTCTATTTAAACAGAAGATGCTGTAGAATTCCAATCAATTGCTTTTCAGCATCCACTATCATATTAATTGGTGCACAAGGACTTCACATTTGGCGCATTATATCCACCCATCAATGAGTAATGTTCATTGAACTCTCTTCTCGCTGCAATGAGCAATGACTATTATGATATTACTAATCTTCTGTCTTAGGAATTTTTATAAATCTCTGATAAATATTCCCTTTCTCGTACTCTCTAAACGTAAATTTGGTCATCCATCTCAAGTATTTCATCAAACGTTTCTTTAGTATTTCACCAAACGACAATTCCTCTGCGTATTCTCATATACTCAATTTACCGCTCTTGCCCTTCGGTGTTTGCGTACTCAAGCCTAATTTTAGAAATGTTGGCTTGAGTCTGCAAACACCGAGGGGCAATAGAGATAAATTGAGTTTATCAGCAAATACACGAAGAATAAGTTAGCAGACGCGCTCCATAGGAATCACCAGCGTCGCGTGCGCTGCGATGCGGTTGGCGCCATGCCAAAATTTAAATTTCAATTGAAAAAAGGCGACTGAGTCGCTAAGCACCCAATTGCAAAAACGGCGGGAAAACTTGAATGAGCTCGGCCGTTTAGTCTTTGGAACCCCGTGGCAAACAATCTGTTTGATTTATCAAACGGATACGTTCTTTCACTTCTCAATCACCCAACCTCAACTCCAAATTCGTTTAGGTACGCCGATAGATCTCGAGACAGAAGAGGGAGTTGCTCTTGGGTGTTGTTTATCTAACGAAATCACGTTGTGCTCCGCTATGAGCTGCCTCTGTGATTCGTTGTCATGGATACTAACCAGTAGAGCCAATCACCATCCAACTTCTCCCCGCTTTATGTATAAAGATATATCTCACATATACATTATAGTTATATGCCCATTATTACGTTTTTCTTGTTTTCAGAATGGATCACTCAGAGTTGGTCAGTCGTATAGTTGATGAAATCAAGAACGAAGGTGCTGAATTCAATCTAGACGACCCTTTTGATGATCCTTCTCTCGTCACTATGGTATTCCTTTTTAAGCCTCTACTGATATTCTGACCACACTTCAGGCGTTCATGGACATTGCGTGGCAAGATGAGCACGGGAACTCTGCACTCATGCTGGCTGCAGCCGAGAATCGTGTTCTCCAGGTCAAAGGAATTCTCACAATGGCTATAAACGGAGGAAAGCTCTGGCAGGTTAGTATATATGAATAAAAAGATTTCGCTCTGATGATCAATTATTAATGTAGTGGAATAGGACTATTAACCAGATTTCACATTATCGCGGTAACTGGCGAGAGACATTTGAAAATGAGTGCTAATAGAATCGTCTCAATGTTATATATCATGAGCATTTAGGTTATTGATATGCGTAACAACGAAGGACTGAACTGCGTCGAAATGGCCGTGCGTGCCGGAAGTGAAACGTGTGCAATGTTGATCACCAAAGTTGCCAGAGAATACGCGAAGCTCAGAGTAAGGCAAAACCGAAACAGGGATTTTAGATTCAATCATTTTATAGCCTCGACTTCCTAACGATAAGAAGTACGAAACGATGACAACCGAGGAGGAAGTGACGTCTTCATTGGGCCAAAAAGCAGTCGAACATCTCGATGAGAGTTATGTCAAAGAAGTTTGTACATTTACTTCGCATAGACTACTCATTTCCAAAACCTACAGCTGGTGCGTCAGTCCTCATCTGCTTCTGGCCATGGTCTTTCCATGAAACGTCTCAGTCGCGAAAAAATCTCTAACAGTCTAGTTTCAAACAGAGGAAATTCTGCCTCAACAGCTGGCCACGAGTACTTGAAGATGGTTAAGCGATCCAGGTCGGCTCACTCGAGGCTAATGTCTCAGAGAACTTTCTCGGTGGAATCGGAATCTGTGGATTCTTCCGAACCCACAACTCCCCAATTGACGTTGCCTCCACAGGATCATGGGGTCTTTTCGTCTGTCGGAGAAAGGATTCGCAGCATCTTTAGCAGAAAGGTTGGTTTTAGGAGATCATGTCGTATCAATCTTGACTTTGGTTTGACATAGTAGCTAGCATTAGAGTGACATAATCAAGAACCCCGTTAAAAAAACTCTCGCGGAAGAAAAATGTTTGCAGCCACCGACTGAGCGTGCTGCCCCACCGCCTGCTCGTTTCGTTCCCGTTTCCACAAAGTCTTCTGCATATCAGTCAACAAGCGTATCTTATGAGGTATATTATTCAATTCCGCGTAAATTATTAAAATCACATGTTCAGGAGAATCACATCCGTCTCCCACAACACTCTGCCTCGGAACCATCATCTTCCTCTCCGCCCGTGGAAAGTCCTAGTACGTCGTCTGGTGGAATATTCCGCGGTTCGATGTGGTCTTCCAAGGAGAAGCCCATCAGCACCATCACTACTCCCAACGGTGTCCGTCTTCCTCCTCTCAGCCTCCGTCGTCGAGCCAGTAACGATCACCGCAACCAAAACTTCTCCTCACTGGGTGACGATGATAAGTGATGCTCTAAATTCCTAGAACGCTTCAAATCAAGCTTCTTCATTGTAATTGTAATATGATATAAACAATCTTACAACATTCCATTCAATAAAGTGTAGTGAAAACAACAAAAGCTGGTGAGAAGAAGAGCTCATGTGAGAGCACGAGAGCACGGCAGATCGATATTATGTGAGAAGCACACGAACAAAAACGGAAAAAAAGCGGGTTATGGAGTAAATTCAGGCGTGGCAATCATCATTTCCACCGGCAGGCTCCTGCTTATCAAGCTTGATCAGATCATCGATACGCAGTATCGTGATGGCAGCCTCAGTCGCAAACTTCAGGGATTTGACCTTGCTCAAAGCTGGTTCCAAAACACCAGCCTCTTTGTTATCGCGAATGGTTCCATTCTCGAGATCCAGACCAGCCCTTCAAAACCCGCAGCGTTTTTAAAGTATTATTTCATTTCGTTTACCATTTGAGATGCTGCAGTTGAGCTATGTGCTGAGCCTTATTATGATACGCACGAAGCTTGGTGACCAGGTCAGTGGAATCACGAGCAGCGTTACTGGCGAGAACCTTCGGAATGATAAGAAGAGCTGTCGCAAACTCGGCAACGGCGAGCTGTTCACGGGAAGACAAAGTCTGAGCAAATGTCTCCAGGAAAAGATTGAGAGCAGCCTCGACGGCTCCTCCTCCGGCAACAAGCTTCTTGCTCTCGAGAACTCTACGAACGACGCAAAGAGAATCGTGAACTGAGCGCTCCATTTCGTCGAGCATGACGTCGTTGGCTCCTCGAAGAATGATGCTGCTTGCCGTGCGAGATTTCGGTCCCTTGATGAGAATGAGCTCGTCATCACTGATTCTTTCCTGTACAACTTCGTCGGCACTTCCGAGAAGGGAAGCATCGAAAGCCTCGTCTCCTTCCAGAGTAGCCAAAGAAACGGTCAAGGTAGCTGAAATACGGCGATTACTTTGCTTTCTCAGGCTTTCCTTTACCTCCAGTCGCCTTTGCGATTCTCTTCAAATCAGACTTCTTGCATCTTCGGACAGCCATAGCTCCGGATTCCACGAATTGTTTGAGGCAGAGATCATCAATTCCTCCGGTGGTCAAAACAACGTTAGCTCCGGCCTTCAGAATCTTATCGATGCGTCTTTTCGTGATATCAAATTCTTCGCGGCGGATAGCCTCGAGCTTTGCTGGATCTTCAACGACAACCGAAATGCCGAGGTGCATCTTGGCTTTTTGAAGCGAGAAATCGAGGCAGGCGATTTTAGCGTTTTGCACGCGCAATGGCATAGCTTGGCTGGCAACGGTGCAGTTGAGAGCGTATCCTTTGACCAAAACCGATTCTCTAGCACTCTTTCCGTGCGCCTTCAGCACGTTGACAGCGTTAATAGGATAAGTCACTTTTCCATTGTTTTCAACTCTCACAGCCTCGGCAGCATCAACAACCAGCTCACCGAAGAAATCGGCGTCACTAAAAATGTTATACTTGACTCTAGCATAATAGACGAAAACTTACGGTCCGATGATTTTACTGCTCATGGAAGTCTTGGCAGCATTAACAATAGCCTGCCTGCCAATGGAATCAGCGGTGAACGAAACATTTTCGTGAATGTATTTAACTGCTTCCTTGCAGGCCAGACGGTACCCATTGATTATTGTCGTCGGGTGAACCTTTTGTTTGACGAGCTCATCGGCTCGTTTAAGAAGCTCAGCGGCGATAATGACAACCGAAGTCGTTCCATCTCCAACTTCTTCGTCTTGAAGTTGTGCCAACTCAACGAGAACTTTTCCAGCAGGGTGCTCTACCTCAAGCTGCTTGAGAATCGTGGCACCGTCATTAGTGACAATAACGTCTCCAACATCATCGACGAGCATTTTATCGAGCCCAACAGGACCCAAAGAAGACTTCACAATGTTGGCGATGGCAACAGCAGCAGTAACTAAAGCAATAATTTAAGGAACATCCAAAGTAGTTCTTTCAAATTACCATTTTGCGATCTGATGCTCTGACCAGTGGTTCTCTTTCCAGTGAGAGCCAAGATAGACTCTCCAGCAGACGCCATTACCTGAAAAATTACAATAACAGTTTATAGATGAAGAGAAAAGTTGTCAAAAAGAATAGAATATCAAGCACATCTTAATAGAACTTTCTCGAGTTTTTAGAGCAGGTGTCCGAATTAATTTTGGTAAGTGTAGCATAAAATGTTAGTACAAGTATTTGAAGATTGGAGAATCAGAAAATTTTCTGGAAACTCGTGAAGTTTTGAATTTAGAATGAATTCAAACGAGCTTCGGAAATTTCGGGTAGAAATTGAACGCGCACCGTAGTATGCGCAGTGAGCGTGGCCAATCGTTGCGAGACCCACCGAAATGGAAAAATACTCATTTGAGCGCACTAGTGAACAAATTTCAAGATTTATTAGCCCGTTAAAAATTATCGCCTTTTTAATTGCTACTCGGAATATTTTATTGTGTTTTATAACTGTTTTGTGCTCAAATTCTATTTATCGATTATTCATCGCAATTTTGCAGCATATGGAACCACCGTGTACATCAGATTCCAGTCAAATAAAAGTTAGAGTTTCTTAAATTTTTACAATTCTTGCAAAAAATGTGTTGTCTAGGTATTTTATTATCTTGACGATGAAACTACGCCGTATGTGTCGGTGATCGACACCAAAGACGGTGTGGCAACTCTTGGAAACTTCAAAAATTCGTTCACGAAACGGGGCTATAAATATTACGGAAAAGAACTCGATCCAGATATTCAACGGTGAAAAATTAGTCGGAGGATTGGTTAAACGTCTTTTTCGTTTTTAGTGAAGTGAAGATTGAATTGACGATCGACTCCGATAGACTACGCAAATCACAAAATGGTTTTTACGAAATTTTTTTGGTCAGCACTCCTGGCTATGGAACTCTTCCTCGAAACAGTGGAACTATGACGAGGCCACAAAGAAGAGAAGCGCTAGACAAGGTATTTGAGAAAAAATATCTAGAATATAAAGGAAAAGCCTGGAATGCTACTTTTTCAGAGAAGAAGGAGGAGTGCTGATTTTGATTCGGTTCCATACTCAGATGCTAGTCTTGCTCCAAGTACCATTGTCAGCAGTAGGATTTTTCTCTAATTACTTCTGGTTCAAAAAAGTGTTTTATGAAAGCTGCATTTCTTACCAAAAGAGTTGCAAAACGAACCAAAACGTGTACACTTTACTTTTCAGAAAGAGCGGGAGAACATCTTGCCGAAATGTACACTTCGACCTCAGAAGATCCATATCATTACGACGAAAGCACTAGGCTAGCCGGGGACAGTTCATCACTCTATGAACCGCTAGCGGCAAGAGATTTGAATCAAATTTACGATGATGACAGACGGCAGAAGAGGAAACCGAAAAAAGAGAGGTTTCGCAGACCATACGTTCCGAGCACAATCAGTTCCGCGACCGAATCAAGCGTCGGTAGCGGTCTTCCACGAATTCTGGAAATTAAGTTGTCGATGAAAAATGTTCCGTATCTTGGTCTGAGTGTTTGTACCATAGACGGACACATTTTTGTTTCCGAAATTGCTCCTGAAGGAGCAGTGGAAAGAGATGGCCGTGTGAACGTCGGCGATCAGATTCTCCAGGTTAATCGAATTTCTTTCGAAGAGCTGAACGGACCACAAGCTGTCAGGGCTTTGAGAGATGCAGCTGCTTCGAAAAAGTAACTTTTAAAATCCGTTATCTGGAACAAAACGCATGATTTCAGGCCTATTACATTGTACATCAGTAAATTCGCGAGAACGGCAGCCAGCGAATATGACGATCCTTTGGCATCGATGGCTTCCGAAACAATGCCACTCGATGTTGGAGTCTGGGTAGAAACCGCTGTGTAAGTGCATTTTTAAAATCTTATTATAAAAAAGGTTCAGGCAGAACACGGAAAAGATGAAAGCGCTGGGATTAGATCCTCAAGAGCAGACGATAACCACAATCGACGACGGAACTCTCCCTTTCACGTCTACAGCGAGTGACGATGAAGTAATTATCACTGAAAAATGCCTGAAATCTTAAAAAATTCGCTTCCAGGAACGAATTCTTTACGACCAGAGACGCAATGGAATCCCCCGGGCGCTATTGGAGGAGAACGAACGCAGAAGAGAGAATGAACAGAACGAGAAAATTGAGCAGCTGAATGAATTCGTGGATCCGATGGTTGTTGTGCGTACTATGGCTCGATCTGATTCCGGCTTGGTGGTGAAAAACAGAAAGTGGCTGAAAATTCTAGTACCGATGTCGTTTATAGGTCGGCAACTCTGACATTCCTTTAACAGAAAGTGAAAGATTCCAGGTCGTGATCTTATCGATTGGCTTATCGAGCACATGACGGATATTCACACTAAAAAGCATGCAAGAATGTATGCTTCACGACTTCTGGCAGCTGGACTCATAAGACATGTAGTCAGTAAGCTGACGTTCACTGAGAAGTGCTACTACGTGTTCGGAGATGGTATTCTAACCAGTGGAAACTCTACCGACACTTCTGGAGCCAGTGGAGGAACAATGAGAGCGGATGCAACCACAGAAGTCACTTACGTTGGATCGCCTGCTCCTCATGGCCTGGCTCGAGCACGTGGAATTCCTCCACATCGTCTTGAGACCACTACACTGAGTCCTGTAGCACATGATCAGACGTGGCTCCGTAGACGCCGCGATTGTGAAAGCCCGATGACGAATGATTACGCGTCGATGGTCGGAGAGAGTCAGATTGGAATGAACCCGGCAGGAAACTATCACATGTTCGGAACGAAGAACAGTCGACAAATGGCTGCGGCTCCGTCACAAGTCACTTCTTCCAGCTTGACGAACGGTATTCACAAAGCCCTTTTCGCAATTTTCTTATCCAAATTAGTAACAAATTCCAGGAAGTGGTGGCATCGGGGGACCTCCACCGACTCCTCTCTCCAGTACAATGGTTCTAGCCTCTCCGATTCAATCGCAGATCGCCGCAGATTTTGAAAATGAGATTGGCAAAACGCGAATCGTACGGTCGTAAGAAACTAACGCAGACATTCCAATGTATTTAACTTTATATTGTTTTACACATATTTTGCTCAAACACTAAATACTTGTCCACTTGTGCAACATGCTTTAGACTTTATAATAAAATCAGTTTACCAAGTTAACTAAATTCAGTCCGAGAAACGATGAGTTATAAAGAACACGTAGGCGGAGCCAAAAACCGTTTTAGAAGTCCACTCCGTGTAGTAAACAACTGAAATGATATAGAATTTATGGAAAATTTCGAAAATACAGTATTCTGGTAATGTCGCTCTACCGTGATCCCACGTGAAAATCCGGAAGTGATTCACCAATTTACAGTAGCACTGAATTTACGTTTAGGGCGGCAGAGCGCGATTAACAGAATTTTGCGGCACCAATACCATCTTTTGAAGTATTCCACGAGCACATATTCGCCGAGCAAATCGAGAGATCTTTAGTTTTCGACGAAATGATGCAGTGAACTATGAATTTTCGCTTCTCGTTTCGTTTCAGAAGAGCTTTCGAGACGTTCTGGATGATTCTGCTTATCCAATCTACAGTCTTCAGCTGAGAATATTGTGATTTTCCAATTGTTACGTCAAACGCTTTTTCGATGATGTCATCGACAATATCTTCTTCTGTCTCTTTGCTCTTTTTCTTTTTTGGCTTTTCAATAGTCGACGTGGTTTTCTCCGGTTTTCTAATCTTGTTTCGACTTTGTCTCGGTATGTTCGAAATGCTAATCGTAGAATCCGGGCCGTTGTCAGTATCAAGAGCCGACGTCAGTTGCGAAGACGAGGAGGAAGAGACGTCGGATTCTGAAAAGAATTTCTGAAAAAAATAAAGCGAATCTGACGGTTACTTGGCATTCGAGATTTTAATGAAAAATAAAAAATTTCATTATAATAAAAACTACAAAGAGTTCACGTCCAATCATTATTAAATCTCGCCGTGATGTGTACTTGATTGAAGCCGACGGTGCCATGACTCGAATATTTACGCGACACATTTCTTAAGATACGGAAAAGGAAATAGACCAGTTTTGGAAGCCGAGGGCACCCGGACATTATGCACGGACGTTCGGCACAAAATTGACATGTTTGCAGGTGTGGGGGTTCCCCGTGCGGCCAGAGCCAACAAATAAACCAAGTCCGGCGAGAAAACGGAAGCCTTCAGTCGGCTGAGCTGTCTGATCGAAATGCCATCAGATTCAACGTAACTTACTTCCGTTTTCACATTATAGTTGTTTCATTTATAAGTTGTGTACGGGTTACTGTAGTTGCAAGATAATTATTTTCAGTCTGTCGTGTTTCTACAGTACTCAAACGAATCACATCAATTGAATTCATTTTATTTAATGGTTCATGTAACATCCCTGGAATTCAGCTGCTGTTTCAAAAAGTCACGTGAACATTTTCGAAAATTAAATAAAATTATTTTTCGGAAAACCTTGCATTACTGTGAAGCTGTGACGTTTCTGTGAATTACAGTGACGACAATTCTTAACTAAACCTTTCCGTTTCCGGTTTTAATCTTAAGTAAATGATGCTTGAGGAATATATCAAACACTTTCTCACCATCCTCTTGTGTTTGTCGATGAGCCGGTCATTATCTCTTATCAATCTATCTCTGCTCAAGCATTGTAAAGTGTCTGCGCCACATCATACAGTTTATTCCGCTATTGTAGAACTGTCGACGATATGTCCTAATGGCCACCTATATTCTGAACGCTCTCACGCTTCGTCACAATCAGGACGCCGCCGAACGAACACTTCACCATTTCTGGGATACGGTAAGTGAGTGTGTGAACTGAGGCGATTCCCTGATTTCTTCCGCGTGATTAGAACGGAAAGGCCGTTACGTACATTGAAAAAACTATCCGTTCGCTGACCTATTCACGAAATAATTTCATGCTGAGAGATTTGTATCATGACGCATTCGTCTTGCTAATATTTTCGATTTCACTCTGCGAAAATGAGATCCTTCATATTTGATCCAGAAGTAAGTTTATCCGGTTTCGTTGACATCACAAAACATTTTGTTCTTTTCAAAAATGCCACATAGTGGTTTACTATTAAACTTCAGAAAGATCTCTTCGATTCGGATCTAATTGAAGAGCACATAGGAAGTCAGCCGTTGCTCGCCGCCAGCTTGTTTTCACTGATTGCCTGTTCGTTCGGTCTTGTCGTATTTGCCGTCATTTTCCTGACCTGTCGACTGCGCGGACAATGCGGTTCACAGAAGTATCAAGTATTCAGTAACTCTATAACATCTGAGAAAATGTAAATGCCATCAGGAATATCCATCCAACTCCACCAACTATGCCATCTACCTCATGCTCTTTTTCATTTCCTGGATTATTGTGACTTCTGCCTCCGCCTACTTCGTTCTGGCTGGAGCTGGATTTTGGAGTGAGAAGCTGGATGCTCGAAAACCTGCTTTAAAGTTTTCGAATTCATCAATTGTAGTGACTGGATAGGTTTTGAATGGAGATGAGATTTTTTTCCATTTTCAGAGACTATCTCGAAGCGCCATCAGTGAACTGTTTGTAAACTATGACTATCATGGAGATTTTGAGAACGTTTCCGACACTTCAAATACTTTTATGAGCAAATTGAAAAGAATTCATATTGTGAGGGAAGAAAATTGCGAAAAAAAAACGGAGAGTATGTTCAGAGAAGACAACCTGCGCAAACGTTTCGAAAACGAATTGAGATTCCTTTGAGACCGTTAGCAGAAGTTCAGTTTACGGGATCTTCTGGCAAGTTTATTGTGAAAAACAAAGAGGCTGTGAGTCAAATGAATCCTGAAGAAGAAACAGATGAAGCAGAAGTGGATACTGTAATTGTGAGTTTGATTTCATTAGACTCATCCGAATTATTTTGTCCTCAGAACTTCCCAAAGCCTGTTCAACAAGAGCAACATCCAGAAGACGACAACTTCAATGAATCTACAGAAGGACCGGAACACGAAGTTTCGAATGAATTGGAAGAGAAGAACCGAGGAAATGTGTTGGTGGTTACGGGAGAGACAATGCTCGTGGAAGCGGATTATGAACCAGAAGATGCCTCTCAGTCAAAGGAATACAAAGAATCTGCGGAAAATGAACTCATTCCTGTCACAATTACGACAAGAATACCGGAAAATGCTACAACTACGACACTAGCCCCTACTACAATAGCACAGACTACAACTACGACTACTGTAACGTCCACTACAGTAACCACAAAGAAGCAAAAACCCGTGAAAACAACAACTGAATCAAGTAGAGCTACAGTAACCACAACTCAAGTTTTACCAGAGACCACTTGGGAACAGATTGAAGATGTGAAAACGGTTAGTTCTCGCAATTTGCATGTGGACTTATTTAACTTTTTAAAATTTAATTTCATTTTTGACGTTTCTGAAGGGTCACGCAAAACTAAACTCAGATTCATAAACGTGTAACTTTTTTTAAAACAATGCTGATTTGAAGGATGACGTCCTGGATCAACTGCTCTCTTCTTCTTCCGAAACAACAGACGGGGCTTTAACATACAATCCGAACATGACCTATCTCAGCCTCCATTCCAGAATCCTCGTGTTCATTTGTCGACTTACATTCTGTTTTGTGGCTCTTGCTCTGGCCCTGGTCATTTTGCCAACGTTCTTCTTGATAGTCGCAGGCACTGGATGTTACATCTACAGTGACCATCCAATGAATCGAAGCAGTGTATCCAACAAAATCGGACGAGTCGTCTCAGTGAATGCATCGATCCTTCTCTTCATGTCGCCGTGTCTGTTGATATTCTCTAGTTTCACACTATTCTACACTCATTCTCACGAGTTGCTGTGTGCAACAATACAATTACAACACCAGCAAGCGAATGGAATGGTACCACCGAACCATCACAAGAGTCTCATCGAAACGTACTCTATCAACACGAACCAGTGCTCTCGGTCCCTGGCGCCCGTCCAATCTCTTCTACTCTCTTCTCTCCTTCTCTGCGTTTCCCTACTTCCGTGCGTATTCGCCATGTTCAAACTTGTTAAGTACTATTTCCGAATGAGTTCGGAGTTCTATTGGAATGCGGCGGATAACTATGCGGGACGGCAGTTTTCGAAGCAACAAGTATAGCGTACAACCGAGTGAATTGATAGTAATAATAGTTGATATTTCAGGAGTTCCCGCGATATCAAAGTACTGTTATTTATCCAGATGACGACTTGACACCAGGATATGCTGTCTATGGACAGATTTAAAATATTTCCAACTTTTCTCAATAATTTTCGGGTTTTGAATATTAATGTTCATAATATAATTAATTGTTTTTATCATAATACATGATTCATTCACGATTCCAAAAAGACGGACTATTTGTCAAGTGTGCCTCCCAGGGGATCACTGCTAATCCTCGTTTCAATCGAAAAGGGTCTTGCGTTCTCCTTCTTCGGGGGTCATCACTTCTATGTCTAGCCTACTTTATTTTCTTCTATTCACGCATTTTTTGGCCATTTCGGCTAGTGTTGATGAGTATCGGCTTATTCAGTATTTGAAAGAGGTTCGTGAGCATTTACGAAAATTTGTCACGTCAAATTTGAATTTTTCACGTGGCCTTCATACAGGAATTATTGCGAAGTTGTTTGAAACTTCTAATAGTTTCACAAATGTTAATAGATGTCTAGTGTGCGTATTATTGGGGCACCGGACAGAAAGGGCGCGCTGTTCGCAATCTGGCCGAATTTCTAGGCCGCGAAGTAATTTTAAACTGAAAATGTGGCCTAACTTTTAAAACTCGGCCCCGAGGTCGCTCAATTTGCACTGCAAAAAGAGTTTCTCAACAGAGCGCCATTTCTGTGAGGGGTCCCTATAATATTAGCGAATTAATAAATTTCAGAACTATGACTCCTTCGAAAGACCTGTTGAAAATAGTTCTGCTCCATTGGATGTCAGCGTTCGATTCCTTCTCAACCAGATCCTGGATGTGGATGAGAAGAATCAAGTGATGTCAATTCTGGCGTATATGGATTATGTAGCTAATAAAAAACACTGCCAAGACTGTTCTCTCCGATTTCAGCACTGGAACGACTACAAACTGAAGTGGGATCCAAGCATGTTTGGAGGTATCAGAGATGTCCGATTCTCAGGCGACGATGACGCCCATTTCAAGCTTTGGAGGCCGGATGTACTATTGTTCAATAGGTGAGAAGGTGAAACACACCAGAAGTTTCAAACACGTTTTTTGTAGTGTATCAGAATCGTTCGATTCTACATACTCATCAAGATTTATTGTTTCTTTCAATGGAGATGTTCAACAGAATCCACCTGGAATCTTTCGATTCATTTGTCAAGTTTGCAACACGCCTAACTTAAGCTCCTCTAAAATTGTTTCAGATTGACGTCACTTATTATCCCTTCGACCGTCAGACCTGCTTTCTCAAGCTTGGATCGTGGACTTACAATGGAAAATACATCAACTTGGACTTCCTTCTGAAACCAATAATAGGAATCCAAGGGAACGCGATCCTTGTGAAGCCAGAGAGATCTTCATCAAGTCAAGCTTCTTACTTTGTGAATGAATCCATTGATCTTCAAGTTTATCTCCAGAACGGAGAGTGGGATCTGGAAGGAACTCCTGGGAAGCGAGTTGTCCAAATGTTCGGAACGGATGAGTATCATGAACTTTATTTTTATATCCACATTCGGAGAAGGACTTTGGCTTATGGAATCAATCTGATTATTCCGTCGCTTGTGATCTCAATGATGACCATCCTAGGCTTCACTCTTCCTCCTGACGCCTGCGAGAAAATTACTTTGGGTTTCCTTTACCGCACGGGAATCTAAAATGTACTTTGTTCTACAGAAACTACTGTTCTTCTCTCTGTCATTTTTTTCCTTCAAATGGTCTCCAGTACAAGTCCACCTCAATCACAAAGCGTTCCAATTTTGGGTATGTCACTTATAGGAAATTCAGAGAGATCACAACAATTATCAGCCGCCTTCTTCTCATGTTGCCTGATGCTCGTCGCCTGTTCATGCGTTTTCACCGTCCTAACTTTGTCCCTTCATCATAGAAAACCAGAAACGCATGAGATGAGCCCAACAGTAAATCTTACAATACCATTCTGTCATTACTGTAACATTTTCCAGATGAGAAAGATATTCATCGACTGGCTGCCATACATTCTCTGCATGTGCAAACCCGATCATCCAAAGACGCCCAAGCCAAAAGTCATTGACAAATCAATCCTTCCGGTCCACAGATTATCCACATTCATTCCTATGCTCAACTTGCCACGTCTTTCCCAAACGTCATTTCCGGGCAAGAGTGTTTCTGTTTATCAGGGTAAGCCGTGACAAGAACTCGTATATTGTAGATCTAGACAATTGTAGACACGCCAGCCATTATCAAGAACACATCAAGGATATGTTCGGAACTTTTGATAATAGAGCGAGACATAGAAAAGATGGTGAACAAGATTGAGGAAGACTCGAAGGAAGAGATGGTTTGAAAAAATACTTCATAGCTTTTTCGGACTCTTGACTTCAGCTTCGCTCCGAATGGAGATTCGCCGCGATGGCCGTGGACAGACTCTGTCTGTACGTGTTCTCCGCTTTCATAACAACAATTACTTGCGGTCTCATTGTTCCTCATATTATTGCGAACATTTGAATGAGTACAGGAAACTAAGCACACTTTTTCTCTTCATATTATAGGTGAGTGAACAGCACGTGCTCTAATATTCATTGTGTTGTGAATGAATATTGTTGGCTTCATCGTGCCGCGCGTACACACACACCTTCTCGACTTTACGATTTAAATTTCAGTCCAGAAACAACATTTTTATTGAGTATGGGCAAAGGTCTTTTTTCGCGAAGTATGTTTTACCAAATTATTTCTTCCAGAATTCATCAAGATAAGTTTCGCATCTTATCTAACGTAAGAGCCATCTAGAAGAAAGAAATAAAGACAAAAGCAACTTTGTCGCAAAGTTCAATTTCCTCCAAGAATAGAAATTTTACTTCCATCCGTGCTTCCACATTTATTTTATTTCTATTGCTTTCACTGACTACTATGTCCTCACTTTTTGTGTTTCTCTTCTGGTGCTCTATTATTGCTTGAGTAACTCTCGTGGAATAACTTCTATTAAACGCTCGCGTTTTTTTTCTGCATAAAAGACCACGCATTTTTGCCATATGATTTCCAAAATTTTTTAAAGGAAATAAATCCAAAATGAATGTCCGCTGAGCACAATGTTCCCTCTTCTTCTTCTTCTTCTTCTTCTTTATATCAATGTCGTCCAATCGGTAAGAAATTGCAAACATTTCTAAGTAGTTTTCCAAATTTTTCTTTTTCACAACTATATTCTTTCAGGCAGATGTCATAAACGAGGTATTGTTTTAACTCAATTTTAAGCAATTAGCGTTTCCCATTTTTCATTTGCTTGTGCTTGAAAAACATTATTTTTCGTCATAAACTTTTTTTATTGCAGAAACTAATTCGTGTCAATGAATGGCAAGGCATTACAGTTGATGGTAGCACATACGAGGACGCACTCATAGATTTGCATCTGTTTGCAACTTGCGAAAAGTATCGACAATAACCATACGGCAACGTTTTTTCACGTAAACTTTCGCGAAGGCTGTGTGAAAGACGCGAAAACAATTAAAAAAACATGTTGGGTCATCTTGCTGCAGCTTACGCCTTCACGAAAGATCACGTGGAAGGCAGCTCAATTTTCAATTGAGCTCAACCAAACGTTGCCGTCCGGATACTGTACATGTCTATGCACCAACTGGTACCAATTCAGTTTATTAATTAACAATTCCGCATCTCTCGAGACACAACTTTCTAGAATTATCTTCGATGTAGGTGTCACAGTTAGTACGGCATACGTCCATAGTCTTGATGGTCTAGAAATATAACCTGTTTCCATTAGCCCTTTAGTAGTTCTAAAGAGTCAACTCACTTTTACGCCCACTAAAAGCAAACAACTAAAAAATAAGAAAATAATAGCGACCAATTGCATGATTGAAGTTTAACTGATATTTTAACTACACAGAAAGTGAAATCTGGGCGAAGAGACAACAACAGCTGTTGCAGATTTTCCGTGCTGTTCAAGACTGAGAGAATAGAGTCAACACGTTTTATTTTCTCATTTTATGACGTGACTTTACGGAAAATAGATGTGGAATCGGTGGGAGCTATGGGAATTACGGTGCCCGAGACGCCGAAGATGTTGGGCACTTGCAGGGAGAAAAACCGGAAGATTCTGAGAATTAAAGTGGGTCACCTCGTTGAAATAGTTTATGACGTGAATGTTCCAATTCAGGTCCGCACTTCCAACGAGACTATAGTATTCAAAATCGGCGATCAGCTGTTCCGTCGTCCCTATGATCCTTCACAAGATCAATTTCGAGTTCTGATACCGCAAAGTGTTCCCTGTTGCCTGATCCGAGCTCTTTATCTGAGCAATTCCGATCTCAAAGCGTATTCTTCGGCTTCAACAGTCTACGAAAACAGTATGCTGAGAGTCACTGGAGGAGCCAGAGCCACGTTTCCCTATCAGAAAATTGAGCCGACTTCCGTAATCCCGCCTACCACGTCACTGGGCACAGAATTCACATTTAATTATACCAATCAATGGAGCAAATTCACGCTAGGAAAGAATCCCACGGTTAGCAGTACCAGTAAGCCAAAGCCGAGAGGTTCGTGGACGCACGCAGTTAACAAAGAGTGGTCTATAACTTTTGTTCTTTGCTCCATTGTTATTTGTACTATTATGCTTTTCCTCGCCGTCTTTGGAACTTTTACTGTCTTTTATCTGATGACCAAGCCATCTGGTGGAAAATCTCCATTTGCTGTTGACGCATGATGTGATTCAATTTTTAAATTCAAATACATTTTTTCCAAATTCATAGAGCATTATAATTAAAAATCTATAGACCGGATATATCATTACAAGAATTCGTCCCGTACTTCTGCAGGCACAGTGTCATTGGCAATCGCATCCCTAATTGTTTCTCCGCTAAGCAAGAGCAGCCGAGCCAGCCGCTGTTTGGCTAAAACTGTGCCGACTGATGTCACATAGACGAGATCGTTCTTTGCTCTTCCTGTATAGTCTCGGGAGATTATTTCAGTCACTCCGGACCATTCCTGAAATGTTATTCATGTTTTTCACGCACGCCCACGAACGGCCACGGTGAAACCATTGTTTACCTTCAGTGATTGCATAATAAGACCTCTGGCCACTGGATTATCCTCCGTATAGTTTTTGCAGTTGAACACAGATTCATTGACCAGAATCGGATTTTTGCTCTCCGAAATGTATTCAATGACACCGTCGTCGTCCAGATGGAGTGCATCAAAGCGACCGGATACGGACAATGCGTGGAATGTTCGATAAGCGACCTGAACCCAACATTATATCCTGATTTTAAAAGGAAAGTAAACATGATGCAAAGCCATCCACTGCGAGTTGTGTAGGAGCACTGGCTCTATGATCCCTTTATCACTGAACACTCGTAGACTGATTTTCTCGGAAAGCGCAAACGATTGACTGGCAAGATATCGAAGAAACTCGATCATCAGACTACCCATATCAATTTGACAGTCGTTTGTTTCTAGTTGTTCTTCTTTTCTCGAAATCCATTGATGGAGAACAGCCTCCGTTTTCAGAATGCTTTTTTCGTAGTCGATGAGCGGATTTCCACGTAAAACGCCGAGAGCGAATCGTATTAGAAGTCGACCAACGTGCCAGATATTGAAAACCTCTGATGGAAGCACGTTCTCCTTTTCCAGCCATACTTTGAGAAGAAATACCATTTTCGTGATCTTGTCACCATAAACTTGAGAATATCTGTAAGACATTGCGTCTTCGGATAAGAAAATAAGAAAAAGAACCTTTCAATACAAAGTCCGTCTCTGCAAGTGTTCACGAGACATTTAAACGTTTCAAATTGTTCAGATTGTCTTTCTATCGACAGTTCCATCTCTTCTGCCAATCGCACGGACATCGGGTACCTAACTTGTGGTCCAAGCTCAGCCTTGTCAAGCATCTGAATGAAATTTTTGACTTTTCAGATCAAAGATTGCTTCCTAAACTCACCAATTTTCGTCTCAAATCACAAAGAACATCCCAAGCGACCCAAGGTAAGCTTTGTCCGATGCTTCTTCCGGCCTTGTTCTTTCGTGGTTGCACGTAGGCAACGAAGTACCACTGTCGCACTTTTTCCTGCATTGCCTGGGTGCTAACTACATGACTATTCCTGCCATCCGAGGTAGAATTTGCTTCTTCTCCGCCGTACTCTTCAAAAAACATGGCACGGTAAATCTTGAACAGTTTCTCGTAGCGAAGTTCGACGACTTTGTCAGTGTGATAGAAGGAGTAGTCATCTCTCTCCATTCCTGCTAGTCTTTTGATACTGGCCGCGTGTCCCGATACCACTGACGCTTCGTCTTCGATTCCGTACTCATCAAGTAATTGCTGCATCTTGCTGGCGTACTCATCCCTGATCGCCACTATGTTAAACAGTTTTACTTGATCTCCAAAGAACACGTCTTCATCGTCCGGACAAATGAGTTTGTCATATTCGCCTGCGAATAAACTATCTCGATTTTCGTACTCTTCTAGCACTTCTTCCACTTTTCGAGCTCTTCGATACAATTGTCCATTCAGACGGGTACTGTAGTACATTGGTTTTCCCCCCGACATCATATAATCTGGAGTCACTTCGCACTGTTCATAAATTGCAAGTGGCTCTGCTGGCACTCCACTTTTTGGGAAATCCACAGCAACTGCACATTTCAGGGCAATCGAGTGACAGTTTTCGCTAAAAAATTTTTTTAAGGGCACTGAAGTAACGTTGTAAAAAACTCACTGGAAGAGTCCGTGCAGGTCGGCGTACGCGAGATGAGCGTGGCTCATTCTTCCAATCGAATCTTGCTGGAGATATCGGAGAAAGAACTCGACCATATCATCCACAGTTGGCTCTTTTTCTTCTTCTAGAGCCGAACTGCTCGGAAACACCATTGCATCCTCATTATAGTCCAGGAGCATCTCTTGATCCCAGATAATCAAATACTCGTCTCCGTCCAAGTCGGATCCTGCCATTTCATCGGGATGAGGACGAGGTCCGTGCTGTGGAAACACAACCACATCGACCAAATGCACGAGAGCTGGCTGCCAAACCGCTTCGAATACCCTCACATCACCGGGAACGTGGCATGGATTTTTTGTTATCAGCACTTTTCCAGTCTTCAGAACCGGCTGTCGACTCGTTTGTCGGATGCTTGGCGAATACTGAATGAAAACTTGCCCGTGCTGCAGAAGACCCGTCTCATCCACTACTCCGTACATCGATCTGCCCATGTTTGGTGGCAAGAAGATTTTGGCCTTTGAGATGTGATGTATGATATTGTAGCGATAAATGGAGAAGATCATAGCACGAACGAATGGATCTACTGTTAGCTGGAAACCAGCTCTTTTGCTAACTTTGAGCCAATCGATTGGTAGATTAGTACGGTTGAACAGCTCCTCGGCGGCTTGGCTCTCGTTTATCATCATATCTGAGAAAATTTCATTCTCCGTGGAATATGAAACTTTTAAACTTACTGCTCAGCAGACAAAGCTCTCTTTCGAGATAGTAATGTACTCGATTTGTGATTCTTGCGTGAGAACGAGCTGACTGTTTGGCAGATACTTGATCCAGAATTGTGATGAACGGACGATTGAAGCAAACGGGAGAAGGCATCGCATACTTCACCACTTCCAGATAATCGTCTTGTAGGTCTCCAGAACCTTCCCCGAATTTTCTCTGACTTTTTCTGTAAAAATTGTGGTTGTTATGGATATCTAGGCAAGCAATACCTGAAGATAATCTTCGGCATGTTGATAATTTCATCAATAGTCGGGTCAATCACAACTATTCCTTTGAATCCTTTGAACCTCACTTGGAAACAAGCGGGAACCTCTTTTAGCTCAAGTAATTTCGTTATTTGAGCCGCCAATTTGCACGAAATGCGTCCACAACCATCCGAAAAGCAGTATTTATTGTCAAGGCCACCTTCGATATCCGCCTCGACAATCCAATGTTTTCGCTTGAGCCGAACGGTTGGCTGAGCTTGTGTAAAGCATTGGCCCATCCTACTCATCATCTTCGGCACGCTGACTGCATCCCGGAAGTCACCCATCCACGCTCGAATGTCCTCCACAGTCCCAGTCAGCATTCCAGTGACTTGGTCGACGTGAGGTGCATACAAATAGCATCCCTGATCTCTCATTTGAGAATTGCTCCAACCAAGGAAGCTATAGAGACGATCAGCCACTTGAATACCATTTCGAAGGGTGTGGTAGATTCCTTGAGTAACAATGTTTGACATATGATCGATATTGTTGATGGAGAAGTCACGAATGGCCAGGCGACCCATGTTGTCGTCACGAAAAACGCATCGGAGGGCATAATCAGGTCCGAATCTTCTGACCACTCTGTTGACCATCATCACTTCTGGAGCCATCAGTAAAACACGCGATGGAGTTACAATTACTTTCGCCACAGAAACACAGTTCTTCGGAAGTGGTTTTGCAAGGCCGGAATCTTGAATGCTTTCTCCACTTAGAAGCCGTTCGTATTGTACTTTTCGAGACTTGTAAAGTGACTGGAATGCTTGTACAATTATAACATTTCTCCGCTCGTCAATAGCATTCAGAAGTTGCTCAAGAGTTTCTTCCGTGGCCTGTGTGCATTCTTTCATACATCTTCTCACGATTTTTAGGAATAGTGGCTCATGCTCTAACACCATTGGTTTTTCTTGATCTTCCGGAACATGAACGTCGGTGACGTCAAGCAACTGATCAAGGAAGACGCTCCCACGCGTTATAAGCGCTTGAAGGGCGTAATTTGCTCTGAATGTTCCGAGGGATTGGAACGCTGGAGATGGCGCCAGTTTTCTGCGGATAGAGAAGACTGAACCGAATGACACTTTCACATTGCATCGGGACGCAATTCTCGAGATTATTTCCAGTAAGTATGATGATGACATCTGCAAGGATACGTTTTAAAAGTAAAAGCTTGGAAGTTGGAAGATGTAGAAATTACGTCAGTCTCAACATCATCTTTCCGAAAAGTAATTCTGACCCAACGGCTTTGGGCAAAAGCCTCCGTAGTACATCCAATTCCTCGTTGCTCAGCATCACCAGGCCAACTGAGCACTCTCATCTGAAACAGTTTATTCGCAAGGAAACAGAATCTGGAAATTAAATAATCTACCCATTCAGTACACATTTCCATGTTCAACACTTTAGACTTGGATGGATTGTAAACAGTACTCTTGGGAATCCCTTCCCACAACAGAGGAGGATTTTTCAGTTGAATGTAGATGCTATTCATGTTTTCCTTCGAAAGATCCACGATGACTCTGGTAAACGAGTTGTAGTACATGTTGAGCCGGAAACCGGCATGATCTAATCCGTCGTCTCCGAAATCTCGAAGCCGAACTCCAAAACAGACGACGAGAACTCGTTTGTCGTGTTCAAAACGGGCGTATGACAGGTATCGGTTGTTTCCAGCTACTTTATACGCAGTATGTTCACGGGTTGGATCGACGGTGTGCTGGGCTTGAAGCTTACTGAAAACTTGTGAGAATTTAGAACAAAATTAGCGTTTCATAATAACACTTACACACTGCAGACAGTATTCTCCTGGCTAATGTAATCTCCTCTGACTAGGAAAAGTCCGGGATTTGGACAGTTTCCAATGGCAATTCCAGAAACACTGACATCAATGTGCTGAGGACTGAAAATTGTCGAATTAAATCAGAAAAAACTGACAGTGCTCACGTAATTTTGGGAAAAAGCGTGTGCATCTTAGTAGGCTCTACAAACACTTGATCGTGCAACATTCCCACAGTTTGCCGCGTGAATTTTGTGACAAATTGGGTAAACAGTTCGTGCGGGTAAGAAAATAGTTCAATTGGCCGGATTAAAATATTGGTTTCGATCATATAAACTTGTTCTTCATACGTGGCTCGAGGCATTAAGCCCGTCTTCAACCAGTTCACTTCGACCGCGTCAGACTAAACAGATGAATTTAGTATTTTAATTGTTCGAGAAACTCACCTTTTTGAGACATTTTCCGAAGAATTGTTTCATAGTGCCCATGTGAGTCCGGTAGTATCCAAAAGTTTCATTGTTCATTGCTCCGAACAGTTTCACATCGACAGTTAACTGAAGGTTGTCTTTCTGGGGAACCACGGGCGCCGGCTGCTCCACAATAGTATCTTCCACCGCAGCTTGCAACATTTTCGCTACTTTCTCCTGTTCTTCAATGTTTACACCGCCTTTATGTCTCGTTTTCTCGTAAAGGATGTGGGTAGATGGTAATGAATATCTTTTGACATTACTAGCATCTTGTTTGATGGACGGTTTGAGCGGGAAAATGTTGACATCTTGTAGGTAGCTTCTGTCAATCGGATAGGAGTAGTTGTTCAGATGGTCGTGGCGCGACGTGGATGCTCCATCCGAGATTTGTTCGGCAGAGCCTTGGTCATTCTCTCCATTTTCCGAACTTGGACCTCTGCAATTCTTCGTCAATTGTTTTTTTTGTTGTGAAAAACGCTTTTATTCGAGAAAGAAAAAGAAAAAGATGCTTTCCGGCTGTTTTAGAATTGGCAGGATGTTTCTAACTGCTTTTCTCAATACGTTTCAGAATATTACCGCGGTCTGCTTATTCTATATGTGGTCATAAGCATTTTATTTGAGTGTCCAGTGGCCAGAGTGTTGACAGGTGTGCTTTCCACTCTGCGATTCGGCACAGTTCCAGAGGAAAAGTTTGATCGACCTCTGGGAAACGATGACTGATTCTGCGGGACACCCCTGAAACATTTTGAGTAGGAATGCTGCTCTGCTTTTTTGCTTTAAGAAACCGTTGATATTGTGGCTTTGATGCCTCATTCTCGTCACTCGATTCGTCCTCAGAATTCATCAACATTTTTAGCGCCTTTTGAATGAAGCGATCGTGAGAACTGAAAGAATGCAAGCTCGCTCTAATGAACAGATAAAGTGGCGCGATATTCAAATATAGTTACTCCAGCTATAAATTTTCACATGTGAAGGTCACGCGAAAAAAAGAAAATTTTAGAGTTTAAGATTAGAATTTTAACAGATTTTCAGCTCTATCGATTTCATAAAACTGAAATTTAAAAAAAACCGTTCTCGCAGAGTTTTTTTGACGCAGTATTTCCCGACAAAAAAGTGTACAATACAATATTTTAATACAATATTTCGAAGAAGACTGTGCTACTGTTCGGTTCAGCTAGTTTCAAATTTCTACAAAGCTGCTACGAAAACATATCACAACCCCATTTTTTCAAAACTTTAGAACAAAGTATTACGAAATCGTCTGACAATGTTACCAATGCAACCTTTCAAATCATATATAATTAAGATTTTGGGATGAAAAAATCCATACGTTTCCCAAGTGATTCTTCCAATAGCACATCACATGCCAACATGTGACCCAGCTCATTTGTATGGCTGCACTTTCTCTAATGGATGGGCAGACCTGCGAGACGCGGGCGTTCAGGTCGACAGCGGTCGCTCTCAAACGCGCTCCACAGACAATTCCGTCCCTCTCCAGTACGCTGTGCGACGTTTTGTCATCATCATGGTAGCCAAGAGAGGTCTGGTCTCATTCATTCATTCCCCATCATCCACTCTTATTTGCTCTGTCTTCTCCTGTCCTCGTCTACCGTATAATCGATTTTTTCAGAACTTCGGAACCACTTTAATAATGGCTCAAGTACCTACTCAAAAGGATGAAAAAGAAAAGAAGAACGACGAGCTGGCAACGGCCATCCTCAAGGTATGCACTCACTTTTTGATATTGGTGTTTTAAATTCACTGACTCACATTTTTCACAATATTATGGTTTCAGGACAAGGTTCGTCCAAACCGCCTCATCATTGATCAGTCGGAAAATGACGATAACTCGATGGTAATGCTCTCGCAAGCCAAAATGGACGAGCTAGGTCTCTTCCGAGGAGATTCTGTCGTTCTGAAAGGAAAGAAACGAAAAGAGACCGTTTCGATTGTGATCAACGCTGACGGATGTCCGAATGACAGAATCCGGATGAACAAGGTCATCCGGAACAACCTTAGAAGCCGTCTCGGAGACGTTGTGAACATCTCCAGTGCTCAATTGGAATATGGAAAAAGGATCCATGTGCTGCCTATCGATGACACGATTGAGGGACTGACTGGAAACCTTTTCGATGTGTTCCTCAGGCCGTACTTTTCAGATGCCTACCGCCCATTGCACAAAGGTGATATTTTCACTGTGCAGGCAGCAATGAGAACGGTGGAGTTCAAGGTTGTGGAAGTGGAACCATCTTCCGCGTGCATCGTGGCTCCTGATACCGTCATTCATTACGAAGGTGATCCAATCAAGAGAGAAGAGGAGGAGGAATCACTCAACGAAATTGGATACGATGATTTGGGAGGAGTTCGCAAGCAACTCGCTCAGATCAAGGAGATGGTCGAATTGCCGCTCCGTCACCCTCAACTGTTCAAGGCTATCGGAGTAAAGCCTCCACGTGGAATCCTCCTCTTCGGACCACCAGGAACCGGAAAGACTCTCATTGCCAGAGCTGTTGCTAACGAGACTGGCGCTTTCTTCTTCCTGATCAATGGACCCGAAATCATGTCGAAGATGTCCGGAGAATCGGAATCCAATCTGAGAAAGGCGTTCGCCGAATGTGAGAAGAACTCTCCGGCCATTCTGTTCATTGATGAGATAGATGCGATTGCCCCGAAACGTGAGAAGGCCCACGGAGAGGTCGAGAAGCGCATCGTGTCTCAATTGCTCACTCTCATGGACGGACTCAAAACTCGCGCTCATGTCGTCGTTATTGCCGCCACCAACCGTCCCAACTCCATCGACGGAGCACTTCGTCGTTTCGGCCGTTTCGATCGTGAAATCGACATTGGAATTCCAGACGCCGTTGGACGCCTTGAGATTCTGAGAATCCACACCAAGAACATGAAGCTCAGCGATGACGTGGATTTGGAACAAGTGGCCAACGAGAGCCATGGATTCGTCGGTGCTGATTTGGCTTCTCTCTGCTCCGAAGCTGCTCTCCAGCAGATTCGTGAGAAGATGGAACTTATTGATCTGGAAGATGATCAGATTGACGCCGAGGTGCTGAATTCGCTGGCTGTCACTATGGAGAACTTTAGAGTGAGTTCATACCGTATTCCTAACTTTCAAACTTTAATGTGCCCTCATCTTGGAATTCCAAGGATTTCGTTTTGTAATTTATATATTTCTTTTCAGTTCGCCATGGGCAAGTCTTCCCCATCAGCTCTCCGCGAGGCCGTCGTCGAGACTCCGAATGTCACCTGGTCGGACATCGGCGGTCTGCAACAAGTCAAGCAGGAGCTTCAGGAGCTTGTGCAGTATCCGGTGGAGCACCCGGAAAAGTATCTCAAATTCGGAATGCAGCCATCTCGAGGAGTTCTGTTCTACGGACCGCCCGGATGCGGTAAGACTCTTCTCGCCAAGGCCATAGCGAACGAGTGTCAAGCCAACTTCATCTCGATCAAGGGACCTGAGCTTCTGACCATGTGGTTTGGAGAGTCTGAGGCCAATGTGCGTGACGTCTTCGACAAGGCTCGTGCCGCTGCGCCGTGCGTTCTTTTCTTCGACGAGTTGGATTCCATCGCCAAAGCGCGTGGATCGAGTGTCGGAGACGGTGGAGGCGCCGCCGATCGTGTCATCAACCAGGTTCTGACTGAGATGGACGGAATGAACGCCAAGAAAAACGTGTTCATCATCGGAGCCACTAATCGTCCGGATATTATCGATCCGGCTGTTCTTCGACCAGGACGTCTCGATCAATTGATCTACATTCCACTTCCGGACGAGGCTTCGAGACTTCAAATCTTCAAGGCCGGACTTCGCAAGACCCCACTCGCTGCCGACTTGGATCTCAACTATCTTGCCAAGAACACTGTCGGATTCTCTGGTGCCGATCTGACTGAGATTTGCCAACGGTAAGCCTCTGTTTTCAATAGATTCCTTTAACACTTCTTATTCAGTGCTTGCAAGCTCGCCATTCGCGAGTCCATCGAAAAGGAGATCCGCCTCGAGAAGCAGAAACAGGACAGCCTCGCCCGTGGAGAAGAGCTGATGGACGACGAAGCGTCAGATCCAGTCCCAGAAATCACGAGGGCACACTTCGAGGAGGCGATGAAATTCGCCAGAAGATCAGTCACTGACAACGACATCCGCAAGTACGAGATGTTCGCGCAGACTCTCCAACAATCACGAGGATTCGGAAACAACTTCAAGTTCCCGGGAGAGGGACAACCAACATCAGGAAGCGACCCAGCTGCCAACGACGACGATGACTTGTACAACTAAACATGTTCCCCTCAAATCTCTATTTATTGTAATTTTTCCTGATCTGCCGGCTTTCGGAGAATGAATTGATTTGAAGTTTACAATGTTTTTAATTTTTCGAAAAATCAATCAAGTTATGATCAGGCGATAACAGCGATCGGTTTTGAAACGATGTCAGTAATAGTCTTGTGAATCAATTTAAACCACTGTTGCCGGCATTCGTCCCAGACCAATTCGAGTTCGGTCTCCTCCTCGTTATTTGACAAAATGGCAATTTCTCCATTGAACATTTCAATTCCGTCTTCCTTCAGTTGTAAGTGAGGATCATAGATGAGCAGTTCATTGCTGAGCGTATTCCAGTCCACTCTGTTTCCTTTTATCACCTGCGATAGTGAAAGAGTCATCGGCAAGCATTCCTTTTCGAGCAAATCGTCGGCGTCGGCAGTTGTGAGGATTTTCAGGCGTTCGTTCTAGAAAAAACACTATTTTCAAAGAATACTTTCAAAACTGACTTCTTGGTCAAATACGAACTCAGCGACAAACGGGCATTCCGCTTTGGAAGGATTCGGATCGAGGCTCAGACTTCTGTCAATTTTCTGGAAAATTAGAGTGTGCAGATTCTTAAATGTTCAATCAATGTTCAATCAGAAGCCCGTATCTACATTTGAAATAGCAACGTGAAACAAATAACACCGTTTTATCTTGAGCGTTTTTCAGCAGAAACAAGCAGCTATGTTCACGTGCAAACGAAAACATTGTTTTAAGTGAAGACTTTTTGTTACCTCTAGTGGAACTCTGATATCCAATTTCGGGTGTGCTTCAATAACGACAGTTTCTCCGTTGGCAGGCATATGCACAGGAATCTTGTACTCCTTCGTCACTTTTCCGGCCAAGAACTCCATTTTGGCGGCTTCTCCGTGCACGAACATGACATGTTGAGGCTCACACTGTCTGATCAACTGCATAATTCCTTTTGCATCGGCATGTGCACTGAAGGACATGTATTCTACGCCAAGTCGAATTTCGTACTGAAAAAAAGTGAACTAAACTAGAAAACTTCGTTGCGATTTACTGGTTTTCCATCAATTTCGATTTTCTTTTCTCCATTGATAACCCGCGCGCCAACAGTTCCAGCGACACAATATCCGGGCATAATGATCATGTTCAGTGGGTCCGAGCACCATTTTTTGAAAACTTTCAAGGATTGTCCTCCGTGAAGCATTCCAGGCGTCGAAAACAGAACTTGTGGTCCTGGCTGATCCTCACATCCCTTCTCCATCGGACGAATATGCTTGAATTCGAACATGTTCCTCTCCACGAACGTCTTCTTGATGTTTTCGTTTGTCCAGCTGATGAATAGACGGTAATACTGATTGGCTCGCTCGGCAAGTCCCTGCGAGAAGTAAATAGGAACTTTCAGCGCCATCCGCTCCCAGTAAGACTCCAAAAGAATGCAGAGTTCCTGCGCACGGCCCAACGCGAACACGGGAATAATAACTTTGCCTCCTTTCATGACACATTCGTGCACTTTTCGAAGAAAATCTCTCTCGCGGGCTCTCTTCGAATCTCTGATTGTGGTGGCATACGTAGATTCAGAGATGAGCACAGTAGGACGGACACTGGGAAGAACACGGGCGGCTCCAAGATGTCTATCTGGTGTCATGTTGTAGTCTCCTGTGTACAGAACTGAATGATCGCCGAGTCGGACTTCGAACATGGCAGCTCCGAGCACGTGACCAGCGTAGAATGCTCGAATGGACAGCTCATCGTCGACCTGGATAATCTCGTGAAGAGCACACCCAACAACTTTCTTCATGCAGTTCTTGATGTCGTCTGATGTAAAGAAGTTGGTTTCTCCTTTGATATCACATTGCACTTTCCGATAATCCTCTAAAAGCACTGGACAGATCGCTTTTGTAGGGTAGGTCATGTAGATGGGTCCATCGTATCCGACAATCTCACTCATGTGCGGGAGACTTCCGCAGTGGTCCAAATGAAAATGAGAAATAATAACACAATCCAAATATTCGGTCAAACGACCTCCTCCTCCAATATAACTAGAATTATTTGTGAAATTTCAATTGTTCCAGTTCCTAAACTTACGAGAAATCCGGGAACCTTCTCTCATCTTGATATCCCATGTGCATTCCACAGTCAAGCATGATGTTCTTTCCTCCGATAGTGATCAAAATACACGACCGACCTACATCCTGACCTGCTCCAAGAGGCACAATCTAAAAAAAATTCTGATGCTTTTTGCAACAGCCTCTACTAACCTTTATTTCTGGTATTTTTGCATCCATTCATAAGTGTATCAAGATGTTGCGTAAATAAGTAATTTTCCGGATATTTTCGATTCCCGTTTTATCTCGAACAAACTTTTTTCGAAAGTTGCTCCTTTTACGAAAGAGTACGGTATGTGCTGTCGTAAAATTCTGTGTTTTGGACGCAGCATGCCGATAGTGAACATTAGTGTTGCGACTCATTTTTCGTTTGGCCTAAATTTCCCGCAGAATTTCGTTTTTTTCCTTCAATTTCTTTTCCTGTTTAAAAATCTGAAATTTTCATAAAAATGTAATAATCACGTGTCATTAATTCATACTAGGCCAAAGTAATCAACGTTCCATCTAATTTTCGCTTAATTCACGTTATGGGGTTATTCAGGCTGTGAAAAAATGAATTTTTCCCGTTTTTTCGTTTTTTTACGTCAAAAAAACCCAATTCAGCGATGTAAAAAAACGAAGAAAAGAAAACGGAAAACAAACATACGCTGAATAGCCCCATTAAAAATCAATTTTGCTTCTGATTCAGTTCTTGCGATAGAGACCAAAGTGTTTGAGAAAAGCAAGCATCAGCTTTCCGTTTTGCAATAATGCTGACAAAATTCTATGACGTCATAATGATGACAATTATTTTTACTCGTATATGTGTCTGATTTTCTATTGTTTTCCGCTAGTCTTATTATTATTCGTTTCAGAAGACATGGGTAGACGTCCAGCGCGGTGCTACCGCTATATCAAGAACAAGCCTTACCCGAAGTCCCGCTTCTGCAGGGGAGTTCCGGACGCGAAGATCAGAATCTTCGATTTGGGAAACAAGAGGGCTAATGTTGAGGTGTTCCCAGCATGCGTGCACATGATGTCCAATGAGCGTGAGCATCTTTCCTCCGAAGCTCTTGAAGCCGCCCGTATTTGCGCCAACAAGTACATGGTCAAGAACTGCGGAAAGGTATTTAAAAAAAAAGTAATTCCTAATAATCAATTGATTTCATTCAGGACGGATTCCATCTCCGTGTGCGCAAGCATCCATTCCACGTTACCCGTATCAACAAAATGCTTTCCTGTGCCGGAGCTGATAGACTCCAAACTGGAATGCGTGGAGCTTACGGAAAGCCACAAGGATTGGTCGCTCGTGTCGACATCGGCGACATCCTCTTCTCGATGAGAGTCAAGGATGGTGTGAGTTTTCGAACTAGCTATTCGGTGCAACAGTTTGTCATTTTAGAATGTCAAGCACGCCATTGAGGCCTTCCGTCGTGCCAAGTTCAAGTTCCCAGGGCGTCAAATCATCGTCTCTTCCCGCAAATGGGGATTCACCAAGTGGGATCGCGAGGACTACGAGCGCATGCGTGCTGAAGGAAGACTCGTCTCCGATGGAGTTGGTGTTCAACTCCAGCGCGAGCATGGACCACTCTCCAAGTGGATTGATAACCCAATCTAATTTGGTTATTGGTCGTATTTGTTGAAAGCAAATAAATAATTTTTTTTGTTATTAAAAAGTTGTCTTGGGCCCATGTTCACGTCGTAGAGTTATTGAATGTTCAACGACCCGAATAGTAGAAAAATTTTCGCTCGACAGATGGGAGATAATACGGCTGTTCTTCTACAAGCAATGCGGATGGGTGGCTCGCTTCCACCACAAATTGTCGATTACATGTACGAGAATGGAGCGTTTCTGTTGTTCCTTGGATTTCCACAGGCTTCCGAGTTCGGAATCGACTACAAGTCATGGAAAACGGGAGAAAAGTTCAAAGGCCTCAAAATGATTCCGCCAGGAGTTCATTTTGTCTACTGCAGTATAAAGTCTGCTCCGAGGATTGGGTTTTTCCATAACTTCAAAGCCGGAGAAATTGTCGTGAAAAAGTGGAATGAGGAAAGCGAAACGTTTGAGGACGAAAAAGTCGAGGAGGATGTAACATTTCAGGCACAATAAAACATTGAATTTTTTATTCTTCCAGCAAATTGGCGAGAAGAAACGGCAATTGAAAAATATGGACTCTTCATTGGCTCCATATCCATACGAAAACTATCGGAGCTGGTACGGCTTGACCGATTTCATCACACTCGGAACAGTCGAAAGAATTCACCCTATTTTGGGTCGGATCACATCTCAAGCTGAGTTGGTCAGTCTTGAGACGGAGTTCATGGAAAACGCTGAAAGAGAGCACAAGGAATCGCATTTCCGGAATAGGGTCGACCGGGAGAATCCGGTGCGCACACGTTTCGTTGATCAGCATGGACTGCCTATTATGAAAATCCGAGAAGGATATGAGATACGCTTCCAGGAGATACCGCCGCTCACCGTAAGTCCGTCTTTAATTTCACGAACCTATTGCGCCTTTTTCAGCTGAGTCAAAATCGGGTTGGCATCGAGTATTCGGACAGATTATACCGCCTTCTCCGAGGACTTGGCGGCGATTGGAAGCAATTGTTGGCTGAGATGCAGATCGCTTTCGTCTGTTTCCTACAGGGGCAAGTGTTCGAAGGATTCGAGCAATGGAAACGCATCATCCACCTGATGTCCTGCTGTCCGAACTCACTGGGATCCGAAAAAGAGCTTTTCTTGTCGTTTATCAGAGTGGGTTTCATCATGAAAGTTTCATGAGAAAAAGAAGCAAAGCCATTTTCACGTGACTTTTGTAAAATAGTCCATTTCGCTGTTTTCGCAGATTTGAAACTTTGTTTTCACAAATACTCGCGTATGGGCACTATGTTTCAAAATTAAATTTCGCCACGTTGACAAGATGAAACTGAGAATGATTTTCACGTGACTTTTGCAGGTACTCTTCTTCCAACTGAAGGAGTGCCCCACTGATTTCTTCGTGGACATAGTTTCTCGCGATAACTTCTTGACAACAACGCTGTCAATGCTGTTCGCCAATATCAGAGGTACGAACTAAAGAATGGTCGAACTGCATTTCCATCTTCAAATAAACGTTTTTCAGACTCTGCACACGCCGGCGACGATCTTAAAAAGAAAACGGCCCAGTTCAAACAGTATCTAACGAATCAGTTCAAATGGGACTTTGATTGCGAGTGATTTTTCAAGAATTTCAATTTTTGACACATGCTGAATAATACAATCTTTCTTTATTCATTTTCAAATGTATAAAAGGCACTGGGTAGAAAGAAAAAGTGAAAAATCACAAGAAAAGACGGGAAATGTGGAGGAGGTGGGAGAACTTTGTGGAAAACTAAAGCCCTAAAATAACAGAGTATAAGAATGGAAACAGTCATGATTCGTGTCAAAGATCGGGCTTAAATTTGAGTGTTTAGAGGAAGCATTAGAGTCTGGTCGATCAGCGGCTTCACGTCGATGTCGATGTCAGTGATCGGCTCACTATCGCTGTTGCTCGAAGTGCTTGCGGAGGTCTCCGAAGAGTTGTCGGCTATTCCCAATTGAGCGAGTTCTTGCGTGTGAGCGGTGGCCAGATGCATGAAGAGAATATCAGTTCCGAACGTGGTGAACTGGCACAGAGAGCACTGAATCGGAGGCACCACAGGAGTGTTCGTGAAGATGGAATTTGGGATGGCGACTTCGGGCGCCGTCGACACAATCTTTTTTCTGAAAATCAAGTTGTGAATTCCAGTCAGCCCCTTCAAGTCATTAGTCTTCCGATGTTTGTTTCTTCTCAAGATTCGCGTACGGTCGTCTAACTGTTTTTAGCGAAAATATCGCCGAAAGGAACGGAAAAACTGGATTTTCCGAAGAGTGAGAGTAACAACGGGGAAGTAGATGAACGGGCAAAACATGATTTTTGGGCTATGTCATCACATATTTCAGATAGAGATAATACTCATTTCCCAAGGATCTGGGCTTGTCACGTCAATAAAAATATAGAACTTCAACATTGACATGACCGCTTGTAAAGCTGAAATTCATTTCTGCAAGAAATGAAGATCATCTCTATGAGAGGTCCCTGATGTTCCATAAACTCGTCTGTTTCCCCCGGCTGACAAGAGAATTCAAAAAGTGCAATGTTCGCTCGACAAAGTGCAACTAATTCTCCACCCAACGCATTAATTTAATAGACTCATTCCCGCACTTTGAGTGCCTGAGCACATGAGACTACCAAAGGGAAATGTCGAGATTTGAACGATTGCACTTTAGAAAGTGAAAAAGCCGGAAAGTACGGTACTCACTTGCTCTGAGCTCTTTTCAGTGCGCCCGGAGTTCCAGATAATCCCTCGGCTTCGTGTCGTGCGATGTGCTTCTCCAGCATTGCAGGACTCTTGGAGACGTGTCTACAGAAGGGACACTTTCGGGAACCTAGAATATTCTTTGAGAATTGTTTATTGATCTGTAGAAAGTATACCCAGGTCAATGTTCTCCGGAAGAGGAATATGATGACGGTAGTACTTGTGGAAATGAATGTATCTTGCTTCACGCGTTGAAAAATTGCATCCGTTCTCTTCGCATCTACAATACCAGATGATTAAAGATAAGCGACCGCTATGAAGACTCACTTGATTGGTGGATTCCTGTGATAGATTGTGACGTGGTAGGAGACAGAGTTGTACCGCCCGTAGATCTTTCGGCACACTGTGCACATGAATCCGCCGTCGACCTTCTCGATGTACTTTTTGTTTCTGCACCATCCTTCCTTATCGTCGTTAGGAACAATCTTCTCCAAGTCAGTAGTTGGTGGAGTGGCCGTCGAGTTGGCACGTGGCGAACTGCCTTCCGATTGAGTTCTAGGAAGAGTTGGGTTACGGTACGGTAAAAAGGATATTTGGAAATGAACTGCAGGAAATGAACTGCAACTTCAATTTCGCGTGACCTTAGATTAGGCCAGTAAATTTTTTTTCTTCCGAAATATGGTTAGTAGTGAGAGACTTCAACGTAGTGCTCTCGCTCAAAAAGTCACGTGAAACTCGATTTTACATTATTGGCGTGTAAAAGTCCATTGAGAATGGATAGTACCTGATGTTTTCCGTATCTGATTGTGGAGAGAACGGAAGAGTCGTAGCTGCGCTGCCGAAAATAGCACTGAACAACGGGTTCGTCCACAGACTGAGCATATTTGACAGGTAGTTCTGCACTGGCGGGGTGTACGGTACAAAGGAATTGACTCCTGGAACCTGTGCCGGCTGTAGTAGACCGGCTATGTTCATCGGAGAAACGGCTGCGGACATCACTTTGCTCTCAAGCCCCGCGACTTGACAGTGCCTGATGACTGCTAGCACCTAAACAACCAGTGACGTGAAAATTATGACGTGGAATTCTAGACTAACCTCAGATGGACTGATTCCTGCCAGTTTGATCTCTCCAGTGTAAAACGCTTCATGCATGACTTTGAAAGCAGCCAAACCATTCGGGAACTTGGTTAGATCCAATCTGATGGATGTGATATCATCTGATGACGTGGCATCCTTGAGCAACTGTTGGAACATTGGAGAGAATGTGGAGAGCACGAGGCGATGTGCGAATACAGAATCTACTGGAAAAAATACAACCTTCGGAAAAAAATCCGAATACCAATTGGTGTACCGTCAATCTTATCTTCCTCGATACAGTGTCGAACTTGAACGAGTGCGTCATGCTCAACAGAGCTGCTAGAAGATGTACTACTCGAAATTGGGGAAAGTTGATTATTTTCTTCTTCCATGATACTGTAAATCTGATATTATGCGGACGATGAAAGGATGGAACAATAAAGGAAGTGCGTGTGGAAGAGGGTGATGGGGGTGCCAAAGGGGCGGAGTCAGTGATAACGGTGGGGTGGTATTGGAGGGGAGTAAGGGTGGAAGAGGAAAGAGGAATAGAGAATGTCGCCATTTTGGGAAAGGTTTTCAATTAAGCCATGCGACCTTTCAGCGAGCGGACCTCTACAGTATGACGTGGAACCCTTCTAGCTTTCGTTCAGTGATGACGCCAGCACATACTTTCCTACATATTTACAGGTTACTGATAGACTAGACACCACGTCCGACCGTAAAAAATTAAGAATGGCAAGGCATTCTTCGCGAAAGAGTGGTCACCTGCCACACTGATTAGCGAGGAACTTCTCAGAATTTATCGGCCATTTCTTCAATTTTGAATCAATGAAAATGGTATCTCTCTTTAGAAAACAAGGTTAGAGTATGTCTAATTCGACGGTCGTCTTCCTCCTCTCGAGACAGTCAGAAGGCCTGTTTTCAGGTGTGTTTTTGAAGTGAAAACACTCGTGCGATCGAATGATAAGAACGAGAAAAATATTCTAAACTCTTTTTCGAGCATTCGAGAATGGTCATTACCGTAATCCTATACAAACAGACGATATTTTTTCTTTTTTTCCCATCGGAACACCGGAGTCAGGCGGTACCTGTCGGTGCACAAATGAGTCATATCAGTGTTGGCTTCTTCTAGTTGTTTTTGCTCCTTCGAAATATCACACACCGGATCGTTTGTTTGCACCGGACCGTGACCCCCTTTTAAAAGAAAGACATCCTACCGTAATCTATATGTGAACGTTAAGTGAATTACAAGTTGGCAAGGCCCAGCACCTTATTTGAGAAGGTACAATAGTCATCGAAGATACAATAGTAGGAACATGAAAAGTGGAACAGCTTTCCGCTTATCACTCTTGATAATCAGTTGAGTAAAATCGACGGAGCTGTACTGATTTTTCCTACTTTTTGCCAAAACTTTTGGTTATCGGATGGAAATTTTTGAAAAAAAAACAAGTACCTACTATAGGCTGTAACAGGTTGTATTACAGATGATAAGAAAGTTGTTTTCGAAAAAAAGTTGAGAAAGTACTAGAATATTTGAGGTTCGTCTGAAAATGGGGACTTTGACAAGCAAAATGGGAAGTGATCGCATTTCGAACGAGCGAAAACGATGAGAAATGAAACGAAAAGTGGGCGGGGGCACTAATTACTGACCAGACGACGACCGAAAAATAGGTGGTGGGAGTAGAGATTATTTGAATTGGTTCCGAATGTGTAAAAGTGTACAGTAATAACAAAAACTGGATTTTTTTTCGTCTTTTCTCACATTCGTTTTTTTTCGAACGAAATGCGAATGACAAGTGTTTATTTTTGTAGTACACTTCTATTGCCGAGAGCGTGTTCGCTGTAATTTCCAAGATAAGATGCGACAGTAAGGCCACGTCAGCAAAAATATATTCTTTTCTGAGCTTGTTACTTCAAGTGACTTAATAACTCATTTATTCACTTCGACTTGCCGGTTGAAACTGTTTTTCCACGTGGCACCCTCGATTCGCAAACAACATCTACAGTCCTGGTTGCGAATTTTAGCAGTTGCAAAAAATCCGGAGACCTAGGGACCTGAACGCATAACGACACTACAAAACCTTTCCATGTTGAATTCAAATTTGTGATCTTTACTGAAACCAGCCGTTCTAGGTCCTAGAAGATACATGCTCATAAAAGCTTAGGTTTTCATGACGTGCATACGGTAGGAACCTCAAAACCTGGAACCCAAACCATGAATAGATTTGACCCGAAAATGTGGTCGGGAATTGGCGGAAAACGGATAAACTGCTCGACGGAGCCAGGAGGCAACACAAATTGAGCCGGCGACCGACAGAAGCTCATTTCAAGGTTTCCGCGAAATTCAATTTCGTGGCCATGTTTGCCCATCATCCACCCCTCTTCTTCTTTTCCCTTTTTACTCTCTCTGACCACAACTGACTGACCCCTTTTTTCTTATTTTTCCTCGTCCTTCTCTTGCTCCCTTTCTCGCGATTTTGTTGAGTCATTTGTATGTGTGTGCAAGAGCGAGTACGACGTCTGACTCAAAAAGTGGGCTCTACAGTAACTTTACACAATAGATTGGGTCCTGACATTCACAATGGTACGGCAAAGAAAAGAACAACGCACATAAGCATAAGCAGTGGAAGAAGAAGAAGACAAAAAACGAGAGTGAAAGAAAAAGAGGCAATATCATATTGCGACAAGAAAAGGAAAAGACAACCGGACCGTCTCTCTATTTACGGTAGTGGGATGGTTTCGAACGTTCGAGTGACGGACGAAGCTTGATATCTACAGTGTTCAGAGAAATGATTCCCTAGACTCATTTTCACTGACCTTAGCGGTTTTAGAACTTTCCAGGATTGAGGAAGTGGAAAGTCCATGGAAGGCCATGTGAAATATTTGTTCGGAGAAAAAAATATGACGTGCTTTTCGAAAACATTTACTAGGGTTTTTTGGAAGAAGGAAGACGCCAGAATTCGTGATCTCACAGTCTGAGTACTGTAGGAAGATTCCCGATAGAGCATACTTGGAAACGTACAGTTCACGTAGTACATGCTGTTTTTGTTTTTTCTAGCGAAAGTGGTCAAAACGAGAAACGTGAACTTTAAACCAATACGTGTAAAAACAAGTATGCATGTCGTAATATAGTTTTTCTCGCATTTCCCAACTAGCATTACACAGTTTTTCGGTCTTGTTCAGTGGAAGAAGTAAAAGCTCTTGGCTTCCTCTTCTTTTTCTTCTTCGTCGATGACTATCTTCGATGCGAGGGACTAAAACCCGCTGAAACTGGTTTCTGACCTACTGCTACGAGTGACCAACACTTGAAAAAGTGGTTCAGTACTATTTTCAAAGTAATTTGTTCTATTAAAAACCTGCTTCTTCCTGAAAATTTCAGTTTTCGAAATCAAAATCAAAACAAGATGTCGTGGTTTTTTGAGGGAACGATAACATAACTATAAATGTCATTTTTATTTGCAGGCGGGCCAATTGTTCTCTGACTCATGATCTTCCTTGTGCGGCATCCCTTCTGATCTTTATTTGTCACTCAAGGCGCTGCTCTTTTCGGCGGAATAATCATTATTGCTTTTATTGGGTGGGAGACGATTGTAACATGGATGAGACACACATCACAGAGTTTTAAGGGTGATACAATAATTCTCAGAGCAAAATAATAGTGTTCAGTGGGGATAAGTTAGAGAGAATGAAGTCACAGTATTCGAACTATCACGTCGAATAAATCGTTTAGTTTAAGTTATTTCGTGAACTTTTCTCGGAGCGGTAAAGAGAAGGTTTCGCAAAAATTAGGTGCGTTACAGTAAGTTCGGAGATTATTCACATGCCAGTTTGCCATGGAAGCTGGTCATTGCGATACCGAACGCCTGGATCGGAGAGAGCGGATATCTGAAGTCCATGGTGAACGAGTCGTCGGAAGTTCTTCCGAATTGCATGACGATATACTCCGCAGAGTCTTTATGTATAATTTGGAAATTCTTCACAGACGCCTGAGTGACTCTTCCATGAAAGTTCAGCACATACGATTGGGTTTCTGGATGAAACGAATAAAATCACGTAAACTATACGTTCTCAGCGCTCACCGTCATTCCATTGCGGGCCTTTGTTGTTGAGGACCTTGATGACGGTATCGTTATTGCGGAACTTTTCCAGAAGAGTATCCTTCTCGTCAACCGGACGAATCAAGTGACGCTGTCCAGTGGCGTTTTCGGATCCCTTCTCGATTCCCGGAATGATTACAGTCATCTTGCGAGGACCTTTGAATCCGAGAACGTTGGTCTCCTGAATAGACAAGTTTTTCAGTGATCTAAGTCAATAACGTGGCAACGTACATAAATGACAGCAGCGAGTTCGGAACGGATTCCCATCTTATGATTAGGCACCTTCTTCGGGCTCAATCCACTATCGTAGATAGTGAATTGAGTTCCCAACGCGTTCGACCGAACTTTGGCACAATAGCTGTCGGCCTCTCGGGACAAGTTTGTCGCATCGGCGCTGATCAGATAGTTGGCGGTGGTGCTCTTCTTACGTTTTCTGGCCGCCAACAGGAAAAGCTTTCCTTTTTGGTTCATGTTAGTGGGCTCTTCCAGATGAAGGAAGTATGTTGGGAACATTCCCTTATCCATTCCACTTTTCTGTCGAGTGATCACACACTTATAGAGACAGTTTTCTGGGGCCGTATCCTGGACAAACCTGGAAAATAGAGCGAACACTACGTTTGGATAATGATTGTAGTTACTTTAGAGTGTTGGTCCGAATGTAGTCATAATCCGGCAAAACGTCCCCGGGGATATGGTCCAATGCGATTTCCCTTCCTTCCCACGGACTCAGTGCTTCTTCCTCATCGGACCCGACGCACGTTGAAAGATTCACTTCTGACAGCTTCTTGTTGAGATCTTGTTTCAAAGTATTATTGTAGGCGCTGCTATAATGGAATTGTACATTTCTACTTTACCCTGCTCTCCATTCCCGCTGTTAAAAAAGTGCAAGAAGCCTAATCAAACAGAATTGTTGCGCTCATAACTGCTATTCACACTTTTCTAGATGTTTCTTGCTCTTTCTGCTACACACCACTGCCTCATTATCAATGAGAATTCGAAGTAGCAGGTGCATATCACGGACCGCGCCCTTCCCGAAACGCCTAGTAATTATTCCTTACTTCGGTGAGTCTCTATCTGAAGCCCGAAACGTGGAGTGTACACGCGGCGGGAAAACAGGAAGCTGAGGAGGATTGTTTGAAGAATTGTTCATGGCCGATTGAGAAGAGCTGCTGTGATAAGTGTCCAGCGGTGCGAATGGAATAGAGCTCTCGAACGCCACTGGGAAGTCTTTCGTGCTGGAAAAAGAACCACGTGGCACTGAAGCTAGGTAAAATAATATGAATTCAAATTTTTCGTGCTCTTGTAGGAAATAGGTTGTCTATGGAAAGGTCACTTTTCTACAAAATTACACGTAAATATTCAGAATCATTGACGTAGCCTGCCCACCTGGACCCGGTGCTCAATGGCGTCATGGTCGTTCGCACACTTCCCGCACTTTGCTGACGTTTTTGCTTCTGCTTGTCCTCCAGCATCTTGCGTTGACGTTGCAGATTCATCTCGATCCATTGAGAATTGGTGTCCGTCATGGTTGATCTGCCAGAACTCCTGATATTTAGAGCTAGTGGGAGTATTGTGTCGAACGGATAATGGAGAACCATGGTTCAGTTACATCGTTTTTCACTTTTATCTGCTTGAAACGACAAAAAGAACTTTCAGTTTCGGTTTCCTATTAGTTTATTCTAGGTCTTATTCTAGGAAGTTTAAGGCAGATAAGAACGGAAAGCGGATAACATAATTCAACAAGCGAAATAAGAAGCAGATTAGCTGCGAACCGAGTGAGCCGACAGCCCCGCGAGCTCAATAGCGTTTCGGTTGCCATAGAGACCCGCGTGAGAGCTTCAAGTCAGCCGCCCTCCGTCTCCCCACGCCCTTAACTATTTCCGCAAATTCTCTTCTGGCGCGCGAGGAAAAGACAGATAACAAGTAGAAGCTGAAGAGAAGAAGGCATGAGTTCAAAGTACCCGTACGTGCTGAGTACTCAAATGGCGATGCTCTTCGCCGATATGATTTTCAACGGACTTTCGGTCATGTGCTACGGGAGCAATATGCTTCTTCTGCTGATTTATATGTCAGTAGAAATTATAGAATCTTTAGAATTTCGGAGGATTTCAGACTACAAGACACGTTGCTCATCAGTTCCGCCCTAGTGCTCTTCGTCTCGTTCACGGCTACATTTGTCTTCCAACTCGGGCTCATTCACATTGTAATCCTTCAGTTTCTGCCGACCGTCATCGTCTCCATAGCCTACATAATGCTCTCGATCGGTTATCATTATGCCAGTTTGGTTAGTTTCACGTTTGCAGAACAGTTGCAAGTGCAGGTGTCGTTCAATTTCTTGGAAATGAAATGTTTCGCGTGGAAGCTTTTGCATTCTTTGACCTTTCTCGCGCAAGCACACGTTTGTGAAAGGACATTGTAAGTACAGTAATCCTTCAGAGTACAACTTGGGACGACCAATCGATCAGCATCTTCCGCAGTATCCCACTCCTTTCCTTTTTCATTTTTCACAAGTTCTTTGCGTGTATATTCTATTCCTTATACAAAAGAAGCGCTCTCCAGATGTCAGACCCCAAATACAATTCAGATTCTACTTGGCTCAGAGAGCTATTCTTAAAGCACTGGGAGAAGAAGGAGGCCAGAAGAGAGGCTAGAGAAGCTAATAACTGATTTGATTACTTTTTTTCGTTATTATGTTTTTCTCTTTGATAAAGTACTTATTTTGACAAAGTCTATTTTCTAAGAGTGTGATGACGTCACCGCACCAATATTACGCAAGTTTGTGTTGGCGCATTCCTCGTGCTACTTTGCGCGCGAACAAATATATTTTCAAATAATTTTTTAAGGGTTTTCCTATTGACTGCTCATTTAATCCAAAATTCTTCAGAATTTAACATGTCCGAGCGTAAAAATACTCAAAATTTGCATGTTGCAATCAAGATCAATAGAAAAATGTAAGCTAAAAATAACCTACTTATTTAAATAATAATTGTTTCTAGTCCAAAGTCCACTGTGCAATCAAGATTATCGGAAATCGAACAACTGATCAAATCACATGCGTCTATCGCCAGAAATTGGAAGCCATTAACACCCGAGGAAAAAGAAAACATACCTGATTCGAGTAATGAAACACCGAGTAAGTTAACCATGAAACATTCTGGAAAATCCGTATAAGTAATGCTCTCAATTTTCTTCTTTCAGTTTCTGAACTGTTCGAAAGGCTGGTGCTCGGGACGTGGGAACTAAAAGACGGAGAAAAGTTTGAAAATCTGGACAATTTCACCGCAAACTCCACGAACATTCATGTCTACAAACTGAATACGGACGGTCCACTCTCGCAAAGTATCGGAGAAGAAGGCGACGAGGAGAACATTGTCGGATCGCAACTCTGGCAGCTACCGTGTATCGAATTTGAAAATATCTGGGAGAACCTGATTTACGAGTCAAATCTCAAGAATGAGGTGATGTCTTACGTGTATGCTCTTGTTCGGCTCTCGGAGAAACACGTCAACACGAAGATCATCAATGTAAACCGCCTGATTCTGCTCACGGGACCGCCCGGAACAGGCAAGACTTCACTGTGCAAAGGACTCGCTCAACATCTCTCAATTCGCCTGAATGATCGGTTTCCTCACTCCGTCATGGTCGAGGTCAACAGTCACAGCCTCTTCTCCAAGTGGTTCTCCGAAAGTGGGAAGCTCGTTCAGAAGATGTTTGATCAGATCGACGAGTTGGCAGAAGACGATAAGAACATGGTGTTCGTCTTGATTGACGAAGTTGAATCGCTGGGAATGTGCCGCGAATCCTCGTCTTCCCGATCCGAACCCGCCGACGCCATCCGAGCCGTCAATGCACTTCTCACTCAAATAGATCGAATTCGTCGCAGAGACAACGTACTCATTCTGTGCACTTCAAATCTCGAAAACACGCTCGATCGAGCACTTGTTGATCGTGCCGACATTGTCCGAAACGTTGGGGAACCATCGGTTTTCGCTCTTTATGCCATGCTCAAAGCGTGTATTCTTGAACTGATTCGTATTGGAATCGTCGAAGATGAGCCTTTACCGCAGGATATCATGGACGTAAGCTTGTTTTTTCCATTTTCTCGTGAACTGATGGAAAGCAAGGCTGTCAGGCGGCCGGCTTTGTTTATGCTTTGTTTATGCTGGATGCCGAGCGCACAGTGCACGGCGGCTCGGCTTTCCTGTCATTTCGATATGCTCAGTCGATTTCTGAAGAGACGGCCCGAAATTTGTCACGGCGGCCGGCCGCGGACCTGTTTTTGACAGCCTTGATGGCAAGGTCATGTTTTTCATAAAACTGCCGATTTCACAATGTTCACGTGAAGCCGTAAGCTATTATTCGATTTTCAGATTGACGGCATTCCCAATGAATCCACGAACCAGTTGTACCGCATCGCCGAAGAAGCACGCGGACTTTCAGGTCGTGCCATCTCGATGCTTCCGACGCTAGTGTACTCGAAAAGCCTGGAAGATAATATTTCTCTCGCCAGCTGTTTGACACTGTTCTGGGAAGCCGTGCAAGAAAGAAAAAACCGATCGTCTTCCAAATGAATAAACTTTATTTCTACTTTCAATGTTAGCATTTAAACAATTTGTATTTGACAGTAAATTAAGTCATTTCTTCCTCTTCGTCATCTACTTCCTCTTCATTTGCATTTGTCTCTTCTCTGAGCCGATCTTTGAGCATTGTGATAAAAGGTTGACGATGAGATAGGATGGAAGGTACCACGAATCCATCGTTGTGTGGTTTTCGTAGCGAAGAGTGGGGAATCACGAATTGCGGAATGAAATTGTCCACATCCACTTGATTAGTGTTCTGAACGAGGTTGTTTTCAAAGGCAAAATCTACGAACGGGCTTACAGTGCAATTTTCCAAATCGAACACAATTTTGTGCGATAGAATCATTCTAGACATGCATTGACGGATAGTTTCGTTGAACGGATCAATGGCAAGAGCTCTGTTGAAGAATTCGGTGGCATTGGTGGTGTCTCCCATAACGGAATAGCACAGAGCAATCGAGGCAATTGCGTCCACGAACTTCGGCTCGATTTTGATGGCTCTTCGGTAGAATAATATCGCTTCATCAAGCCTTCCTTGCCGTCTCGCAATATGCCCGATGTTGTTGAGCATTGGGCGCCAGAAGTCATCAATTTTCCTATAAATTTCACTGGTTTCCATGAGCTATCATCCAATTGCTAGAATTAGGCTGGTCGAACAGGCGATTTTGGGCGCCTGTGCTTGAAAAAACAGGCGCCTGTTCGACCAGCCTAGGTAGAATTTTAGTCTAAACGTGATATTGTGTTAAATAAACTCAATTTATCGCTATTGCCCCCTCGGTGTTTGCAGAGTCAAGCCTAATTTCAGGAAATTTTGGCTTCAGTCTGCAAACATCGAGGGGCAATAGCGATACATTGAGTTTATTTTCACGTGACGAATTTCTCGGATTTTTTTATGAAAGAACACACGAAATTTATATTAGAATAAATTAGACGAACTTTTTCAAGGCGACCTCAACAGGAGTTCCAGACTCCGTCTCAGTAACCATGTAGAGCACAGTTCTGAACAGCTCATCAGCTTCCTCGTAGTTTTTTGCTGTGTACGCAACACACGCTTCTTCATGTCTAATCAGCGGATCGTTTGGCGCCCGATTGACCGCCTCCACCATGAACTTCTTGCTCAGTTTCTGACTGTGAGTGCTGTACTGAAGAGATGTGTACAGAAATGGCTCCGAGCTTCGATCCACAAGCTTTGAAGCTCTGTAGTAGCAGCTCATCGACTGTTCGTGCTCCACTTCGTAATGCAGAATGTGACCGAACGCCACCCATGCTTCGGCGAACGTCGAGTCCATCATTGTGCACTTGCAGATGAAGCTCCGAGCCCGTGCGTTAGCTCCAATCGTATAGTAGTACATGGCAACGCAATACCACGGCAAGGGAATGTGCGGATCGTCAGAGACCAACTGATGGCCTAACTTTAGAAGGGATCGCGAGTCTCTGAGCATAGTGAGACAATGAATACGCAGAAGAATAGCTTCATGATGTGGTCCGAACAAATCGAACAGCTCGTCAGTCAACTTCTTGGCCTCTCCAAATCTCCCCATCTCATACGAATGTTGTGCTCTTTCAATCAGAGTTCGCGGATCATGACTTCCCTCGTGCATTTTCAACTGCTCCTTCCGCACTTTCTTATACTTTTCCCACTGCACCGGCTCAACCAGATTGTACTTGGTCATTAATCGCTCCACGTGAAGAGTGGTATTGTCCAGATTCAGAGAGTAGTTGATACAGATCATGGCTGCATCTCGATTCATCAGTTTCAAATAGCTCTCCGCAATGGTAATCATGAGCGCAGGAACCATTCGAAGTTTCCTTGAGATATTGTCCAATTCGGCCATATGAGCAAACGAAAACTTTAGTCTTTCCTCTTCCACATATCTTCCGGTGACCTGCGAAAGTGTCCGAACAGGAAGTGGACCACAGTTTCCATCGTGCGGAAGAAGATGTCCGACCGCCAATTCGGTCACATCATCAAACATTTTCCGATTGAAAAACGCGATAGCAGCGTAATATGCGAAAACCACGTGGATTTGATGATAGTTCCGCCGGGAAATCAAATGGCTCACTCGTCTCCATTGACGCAGAACGATCAGTACTTTGACGTACTCGGCAACTGTGACGATGTCTTGCTGATCGTCATCGATGATGTTTGAATAAAGAGAGTCCGCGTAGGCCACCGCCTCTTCCGTCCGTCCAATTTCGAGCATTTCTCTAAAAATTAAATGAATTTTCCTAAAAAATCGATATTACTGACAAAACTTTCTCCATGCTCGCCTCGTCGTAATATTCCGATCCATCGATTCTACTAGCTAGTGTTTTGATCGGCTTGAAGCGTCCTGTGTCGTGCTTCGGAATGTCTCTGAAAGAATAAAATTCAGCATTGACAGATCGTAACAGAGCGTACAAAGGGGCAGTTTTGGAGGAGCCTTCTCCAGGGAGATCTCCCGTAAGCATCGGGACGGCAAAACAGGCGTCGTCCGGTGATTGAGCACTCATTCTGTAAAACGAGTGAACTTTTAGTGAAAAAAGATGTAATATTTTATTTATAATAAAACAACTCGTTTTTAGGGCGCTACAAAGAAGTAGAACTCTCACATAATGGAACTGTTACGATTTGGAACTCGCAACGTTAAAATATAACTGCGAGTTCCAAATCGTAACAGTTCCATTCCGTGAGAGTTCTACTTCGTTGTAGCGCCATTTTTAGCAATAAAACGTGAAAAGCAAGCGGAAACAACGTGAAAATTTGAATCCGTCGCTGCTTGAGGTTCGCATGTCTGAGCGTTATTTCGGAGTGTCGTTGTATTTCTGAGTACCGTTTTTTTTCAAGTTTCTGAACTGAAAAAAAAAACAAAAATAACTAGATTTCAATAAGATCAATACTTTTATTTCAGCTTGCAGACCTCGTGAAATTAAAATTTTCAACTAAAAAACATAATTTTTCAAATCCGTCTTTAGTGTAGCAAAAGTTGATGCGGCGCGCCGCCTCTAGGGTTTGCCATAAAAACTGGAATCTTTATCACTGACCATGAATCACAATCAGATCATTTTTAAAAATTAGATATCTTCCGTGTTCTTCTACTGTCTATTTCAGTTTCTTTTCCCCGATACGTACAATTGTTTACTTTAACTTTTATAAATTGCCACCACCGCCTTCCCCGTTCTTTCCAACTGACAACACTCGTGTTTCTCTCGCTCTCGATTCAACTATTGATTCAAAATAGCTTCCCCCCTCGTTCGTTGAAATGATGATGATAGAGAACCCGTCTAGTTTTCCGTTCACTGTACACTTCGTAACTTTTTAATCGCAAAAGTGATTTCGCATTCAAATTTCCATTTCAGTATGCCACAAAAGTGTTGAGGAACCTTTACCCGAAATCATGATTCTTCCGATGCTCATCATTCTTCTACTTCCCACTGCTTCGCCGTTCAATGATTTGATTACGAAGCAGAAAGAAGTCGAAATTCTACTCGGTGAACGGGAAGTCATAATCTTTGAGATACGGTTAGTCACGTGTTTTATCAATAGAGGCCACGTGACCATCTTGATTCACAAAAATCTGAAAGTTTCGAAGCAAGTAGCGTGACCCTTATAGTTAGCTTACGGAAGGTCACGTGAACATTTTAAAATTTTAAAGTTTCTTTTATTATAGGGGCAGCGCACAGAAATGGCGCTGTTGAGAAAATTTTAACACGCTGCATTTCAGTAGAAATCACGTAAATTATTTCAGTAATCGCTCGTCGTTCCCGCTCAATGAGACACGTGTCGTGCTGTCCCAGTCCCCGTTCCTCGAACACCCCGATGTTATTTCCATCACCAATGGCACCGCCGAAGTGACCGTTATCGGAGCGAGTCCTGTGGCCGGTGCTGTCGTCGAGGCACTCAACTGCACTTCAGACGGATTAGTCGATTGTCCGTTGAAGTGAGCACAGGATCATTACTGATTAATGGAATATTGAATGATATTTCCAGTCTTGACAAAGCGTTCTCCCGGATTACGGTCATCCGTTCTCAATGGCTTGCTCTGCTCATTCAAATCGTCGGCTGGACTTATTTCGCTGCATGGAGTATCTCGTTCTACCCGCAAATTTATTTGAACTTCAAACGGAAAAGTGTCGTCGGACTGAACTTCGATTTTCTTGCTCTGAACTTTGTCGGATTTGGAGCCTACTCCATTTTCAACTTGTTGATGTATTATAATAGTCATGTAAAGGTAATTGCGCATATTTTCACTCGAAAATCTAACATTCTCTCACTTTCAGGCCATTTATAATCTGGAAAATCCTCGATCACCGCTTCCGGTGCTTCTGAATGACGTCGTTTTTGCGGTTCACGCGTTCCTCGCGTGTTTCGTCACCATCATGCAGAGCCTTTTCTATGAAGTAAGCTCATATAGACTATCGATAGACAAACATCTAACGGGATCTTTCGCAAGACTTGCAGTTCATTCCTTTTCTTATTTTTAAAGCGGAAAAAGACGTCACGTGATAATACGTACCTATCAAAGTGTCCAGGACATTTTCGAATTCTGAATTCAAACGAACACATTTTCAGCGCGACAATCAGAGGGTGTCCACCAAATGCATCGTCCTGATGGTGATTCTCATCACATTCGGCTTCCTCTCCGCCAGTGCCACAGTCCTCAACAAGATCTCGATTCTGGCATTCGTGACCAGCTTGTCCTACATTAAAATGGCTGTCACCTGCTGCAAATATTTTCCACAAGCCTACTTCAACTGCATCCGGAAGAGTACTGTCGGCTGGTCGATTGGCAACATACTTCTCGACTTCACGGGCGGCTCGCTCGACATTCTTCAGATGATTCTGCAGGCGATCAACGTCGACGACTGGTCCGCTTTTTATGCGAATCCTGTCAAATTCGGTCTCGGCTTCGTTTCTATCTTCTTCGACATCTTCTTCATTCTCCAGCACTTCGTTTTCTACCGTAATGTTGAGGTAATTTCGATATTTTTGTAGATATTTTGTGAAAAATAACTGTGTGGTATTTATCCGTCTATCCGCTTGCAGAACTCCGACGAGTCCGAAAAAGCGAAAAGTCAAGAAATGAGCCGTTTCTAGAAAAATTAAGTGAATGCTTGTACTTCAGTTTGAAAAAATACTGATCAATTAATTTTAACATTTTCTAACCGGAATGCCATTGGCACCGCCACTGCAGCTGCCGAAATATAGAATCTCGTCACGTCAAGAAATTCAATTCCACGTGACCTCATAAGAATTTGTTAATACGTGGAGTCTATACGCGAAAGTACATCTGAAATCTCTACAACTGGTCACATGAAGTACGAATTGTATTCTTTGACGTGGCGTGATTTAGCAGTCTGGATACTGGAGAAAAAACAATACTTATCTCGTCTGCAGGTACCACATAACGAGTACTCTGGTGTCGACAATCCAGATCCAGATTTGATTTCTCGCGATCCCGAACAATACGGCGACGATGAGTCGAATGAGTCAGCAGAGCCAATTATTGTTCACGATTAAATAGTCATCCTCCCCTTTTTCCCAGTTTTTTTCCCAAATTTTTGAAGAAATTGTACATATTTTCTATTGCATATCTTTTTCCCCAGTGTTTTGATCAACAATTTATTGCCTCCGTTCACAAATCTTTTCAAAAAATCGAAGAGAAAGACAGACGAAAGGACAATATCTAAGATCCTAGGATCAATTCAACACGGGATTAAAGTTTGAATATTTCAAGAAGGAGAACCACAATCAAAAGGGAAGAAAGGGGCAGGGAACAGAAAAGAGGTGAACGGGTAAATATAACATGGGAGGAAGGAATCAGAAAAAATAAAATTACCAAATCAAAAGGGACGATCCATATCATCCAATCAACCGAGGCGCTAGTTTGGGGCTTATAAATATAACAAGGTGGGCGGGAAACCAGCGGACACTTCTCCAACCTGATTACGTGATTATATTAGGGGGGGCCCGTTGCCAACCCTAAATTATATAATATCAATATTATATAAATTGAGTAGGCAAGGTGGGTACGTGGATTTTGTTGTATTTGTGTCATGGGATCAAAGGATAGGGAGCAAATCGGTGGCGGTGGAACTCAAAACACGAAGATTTCGAGAGATTTGATTCTTTTTACAGTAACAAAATCAATGTACCACGTGGCAAAAAGTGTAAGTCCCTTCGCAATAGACTACTGAACAAAAAACAAATTTCGTCTACCGCAAGGTACAATAGATGGTGTTTTTTGACACGTGGTACCCAACTCAACAAAAAATGTACAAAATGACAGAATGAAACTTGAGAGGTGGCATCCGAAGTTTTGATAACAGAAACAGGGAACTCCGGGGCTAATCGATTGGAAGCGGCTTTCTGGAAAGTCTTGGAGACAAAGTAAGCGCACAATATCCGACCGAAAGGAATACGTCACCTTCAGAAGGGAAGACATTTTTTGATGGGGAAGGGAAGGGAAGGAGGGAAACAAATTCAAATCTCTCACGATGATATTATTATTACTCACTCGTCAAAACGAAAAATCACTTCATGCCAATAAAAACGTTGCTCGTTTGTTTTTCACGTGACCTTTCCTGAAGGACGCCTTTCTTAAAAGGCCACGTAAAAATGGGGCAATTCAAACGCTTTGTATTGTCGTGAACGCTTCGGTGAATGAATAATAGCAGTTCTGAGTGAGACTACCGATTTCAATGAAGTTGAAAGTGTAGGGGTATAAAAGGCAACAGTAGGAGAGGTTGGAAGGGAGTGATATGGAGCGGAGGAAAAAAAGAGGTGTATGGATGAAATTGGGCCGGAAAACACGCAAAAAGTTTCGAAACACCTGTTTTTTGTGTCTAAAAAGTCGGCGGAGATAGGAAGGAAACGGGGAAGGAATACGAGACGAAAACACGAATCCATACGGCTGCAAAAGGTGGAAATGAGTAACAGGACAGCCGAAACGTCTTAATGCTCGATCGGGAAAAGAATGGAAGTGAATGTGGTTAACAACAGGCTTGAGAAAAACAGAGTAACAAGACAAAACAATGTTAGATGGAGACATTTTTTGGAATTTTTGTGATAGGTTTTTTTAAAGAGAAGAATAGTTAACAGAACAAAACATTCCCATTTGCCACGCAGCCAAACGCCAAAAGATATAATTAGGAAAGATCTGGGGCAGGGATTTTCTAAGGAAAGTGGAAGACGAACGGTAAGAAACCGGGGCATATGAGACGGAGTGTGCGCACGGAAACGCGTAGGAGAAGTTTGCTGCTCACAAAGCCCGATGCGGAGCCGCAGTGTTGTAACCGTTGAGCAACTCGACGAGAGGGCGCCAACGATTACGGTTCGTTGAGAGAGACAGAACGACACGCTGCATCTCGGCACGTTTGGTGGTCGTCGAGAAGTCCGGATATTCGCGAGCAAAGTCGAACGAGTCGAGCTGAAAATATGCATTGTGAAATTGCAACAAAACAGAAAATTTTAAACTTACATCTTTAGGTGGGCTCAGCAAGAAGCGTCTGGCGAATTCGGCAATGAATATTCCGCAGTCAAAGTTATTGGTCTGCTGTGGCATTCTTTGCGGAAGAATGCACGGAAGCGGGAACGGCATCACACTTCCGGTGCGCTTCTCGTACGAGTACTTCATGAACGACTCGAGAAGAGTGGCCATGTTTTGCAGGTTGTTCAAGTCGGCCGTGAGCTGCGAGTCGAAGATGACCGTGCGGGCCTTGGCGGTGAACGGATGGCATATGACAGCGAGGGACCAGTGCTCCCACTCATTGACCGGCACTACGATGTAATCGAAGTCTTGCAGATCGAAATCGGCTACAAAGTCGTGCAAATCCGCGAACTTGAGATCCATCTTCTGCTCGTCGTTTAACATTTTCTCGTCATCCGAATCCAAAGCATGCTGTCTGAGAGACAGGTTGTGCCAGAAAATTGACGGCAAGACGGTGACCTTCGACCCTCTGCTGTCCGGAAGAACGTGCTCGACGATGTGATTCAGATAGAAGTCAATCATGGTATCGTTGAGAAGATCCTGAAAATTGTTTGCTCAGTAAACAGGTCCCTTTAGTTCCAATGATCTTCTGATTCCCCCGTTCGCTTGCTCGCGCATGATTATTGTAATACATGTTCGATAGCCGATCAAAGACCACCAGTTGTTTCCGTCTGCTCATTGTGACAGCCATATTACTCCCATCCCGTTCCCTCACAGGTTCAATGGCGGTTCCTGGCGAGTATGTGACCTCCCACTAACATATCCTTCACAACTAAACCAACTGTCTACTGAGTATGTGGGTGCGTGCGCGAAAAATTTGCGCGCGCACAAAAAACCAGTTCATTACTGCTACGCCAGATGACCCTGAACTGCCCGGCGATGACGGCGTCGGACGCCGCCGGCGATCTAAGAAAATCGAATAGAAATGAATGTGAAGGCCTCCTGTCATCTGTGAGGCAAACCAACAAAAGACTCATCGGTTTTCTGTTTCCTGCAATCGGAAAGTCATATCGAACACATTCTTTGTGCGAATCTGAATGTCACCCTCTCGAGGAAAACGAATTCAGGGTCAACTAGATATCGGACCACTCGCTTTCCCAAGCTTGTCTTCAGGATCTTCTTTCCCCGCGCGCCCATTTTGGCGCTGTGCCAAGTGCTCGCCTCACATCTCCATTCTTTGCTCAATGAATTTCTCTGCTCGGGGCGGCTCTCGCTTCTCTGCGCGCGCGCCGCGGCGGAGCCCGTGCAGCTCGTACCTGGCACCGAACGCTCTCTCTCTCACTCTGGGCGCCCTCTCCGCTTATTCTGTTCTCTGGCACACGACGAGATCTCTTCTGCACATGGAAGCGGAGGCGAGGACATCAACAGGGTTAGAGGGATATCGAGGAAGTGCGCACACTCGTTGAGGACTAGAATGCTTCCATGCGAATGCGATAAACAAGCGGAGGAGTCGTGTTGACAGCTTTGCTAATTTCTAATTTTCTCGTCAAAAACTCTTCTGCTTCTGACTGACTGAATTATTAACGTCAACAACAATGACAACAACAATAACTTGAGTCCAGTTAGTGGACAGCATTCGGGGGATTATCTGATAGGAGGGAAGAGAGCAAATAGTCCCTAGAGAAAAAAAGAATGCAATCCAAACAAAAACCGCAACATACACATACAGACTGCTCTGACTCAGAAACGCAGAAAAAAACGTTTGATCGGCGCATTTCGTGAAAAAGTGCATCGAAAGTTCAAATGCGCCCTCAGTATGTTTCCCATTTTCAATCCGTCATTTGAATCGACGGCGCCCATTTATACAACAAGGACCGATTAACACACGGCGAAGAAGTGAGGGATTTTTTCGCGGGCGAGGTGAGACGGAAAAACGAATAAATTCGGAACGACGACCCTTACAGAATTACACATAGATTAGAGGGCCGCTCATAGTGCTGATAATAACCATCTCACGGTAATACGCCAGAGAAACACGACAGAAACAACAAAAGGGTATGCAAATAATGGAAGAGAGAACAAGCACTAAGAGCGCGGTATACTTCTTACGTTAGTACACACAAATACAGTGTGTCTAAAAAAAGATGGATGGATGGTATTAGAAGTACCTTCTCCTGAAGACAGCAAAAGTCCGAGATGCGGATGGCAATCGACTGGAACGGGAAGCGAATACGGAGCATCTCCATGGCGGCGTAATAGGCAACGCTATTCTGAAAGGAGAATGTTTGTTTTTCCGTTTGCTCTTGCTTCCTCTTTCCCACCACAAAATCAGGTGATTCTGTGAACAACACATAGTTATCCCACGGGTATTTCTGCTCACCTGATTATTATTATCAGTCCGCTTCTGATTAGTCCACTCGTCGTTATCCTCCTCATCATCTTCTTCTTCGTCCTCATCTTCAGTCGAATCCACGTCGAAGATGTCACTTCTCATCTCCTCATCGACCACATCGAATTCCATCTGCTCATCGTCGTTGCTGCACGACGACGACGCGCCTTCTTCTTCCCCGATGGAACCATCTGAAAACTCTCAAAACATTCAGATTGAGTTGGGCTCCTGGGTTCTATAAGTACCGAGACGATGGGCTCCTTCGTAGTACCCTTGAGAATTGTAGCTTCCGATCCGGTACAGATCATCTTCTCGCATCGCGACATCTGATTCCTGGAAGCTGCCATACTTGAAGCTGACAGCAGGAGTACAAAAAGACGTTGACACTTCCATTTCTGATTTTATTCATGTACTACGTGCAATACATACAAGGATGGTTGTTCTGCAAAGAAGTATTTTGTATTGAATTTATTTGAGGAGCATATTTAAAAGAAAAGAGATAAGATGTTGAGACGAATTGGAAAAGCTCGACGGATCAGCAAATTTTTAATGAAAAGGATCATTCCAGTTCACTTTTTCGCAGAAATATCCAGAGAGAAAGAGTGCTCCGAGAGATAGCGGCAGCGCCGATACAACGACTTAGATTTTCGGAATAGCGTGGCGTCAGAAGAAACAGGTGGTCTTTTGGATGAGAGAAAGGGCCCGTGCAACTTGAGTTCGAGTGAGAAATTTGTGGGATCACACCATTGAACCGTGATACACTTCTAATTTTCGGCATTTTTTGAGATAAGGGCAACGTCAATCGATCAGACTGACACGGGTACTCCAAGGCCGCTGAGTAGAGAACAGACCAGGTCGAGCCAACACATACTTTTTACCCAACGCTGCAGTCTACAATGATGCAGATGTAGCCGTATGGGCATGCTGATGATGATGTCGAAGGGATAGTAGGGGGATATTAGGGGTATACAGAGATATTACTTGTTTTCGCATAGTTCACAATATAAATGGAATAAACACAACGCAAAATAGTGCTAATTCAAATTCTGTTTTTTGTGCCTCGCATGATGTCGCCCAAAAAAACCAGACAGAGAGTGAACGGTAAAACACACTGGCAGTGCGGGCAGTGCGGGCAGAGCGAGAGAGACCTTTTTCTTTTCCAACTGCCGTCCTCTTTCTCATCCCCCAGGCCGATTCATCGTCGGGCCGCCGCCGCCGCTGGGGGTAGGAGAGATAGAACGAGGGCAGCAATGAGGACGAAGGGCCGACGGAATGGAGAGGAAAGGGTAGGGCGGGACACACATCGCAAACGACGGCCGCTGACTGCCGGCCAGGAATTGTCGATGTCTCTCTTCTGCCAATGATCTATTCGATAAACTTTTTCAGTCTTCATCATCGCGCTGCACAGCGACGGCGGCGAGCGGACAGAGATGATATTCATTTTCTGCTCCCCTCGAACTCCGCGTTGTATAACGGGGGACATGGGACTACCGGGTATCAGTGAGAGGATAAGAACGAGGAAGTATTTGATGGGTCAATCGACGCCGACCGATTCGAAAGGGATGAAGGAAAGGACAAGGAACTTCTATCTTTCTCGACTGACGGATAAAACGTCCGTTGCAAGTGCATGCTTCTAAACTTATGAGAAAAGAGAAAGCGATGTTGCGAAGAGAAGAACCTTGAGATGTTAACGACCTTCTCACATGTGATAGACGTAGACAAAGCGCGGGACTTTGCAGACATGCCTAGTCTAGAAGAATTTTGACACGTCTTGTGACAACTTTCAAAAGCAGTGGTGTTGGTTCTCCACATTCACCAGTAATCAGAGCTCAGATATTACGAAATATTGCGCGATTTTAGTGTTCGCGATAATAATAAATGGCTTTGAATATATCACTCTGGACGATAACAAGAAGAAGTGAAGACAACGTCAGGTTCGAACAATATTTGCTCAGCTCTACAACCCCCATAATCATCACAATATGAATGTTTGATCGCGGCTACTTCTATAAAAACGCAAAAGAAGAAAAACGTCCATTCCCACCATTTCCAGCCACGCACATTAAACAAAAGCGACTCGAGCCCGTTTATTATGCCGCGTCCAATGTCTCGGAAATAACCTTTAAAATTTGTTAATTTCTTGAGGATATTTGAAAATATTCAAATTTCTTGCGCAAATTTTCAAAAAATACCGTAGTTTTAGGGGTACGGTTACATTCATTGAGCGCACCCCCGTTTTTCACGCAAATTTCGGCCGACTTTGGACAGAAAAACCTGTGGTTTTTACGGTTTTTCCGAGACATTGGACGCGGCACTATGCCGTGTCCACAGTAAAAAAAAAACTCTGTGAAATCTGTAGTGTTTTTGCAGTCCAAAGCTCGTCGCAATTCTACAGAATAAAAAAATAAACGCACATCTGAAACGAATGTCACCGTATACCATAAAACTACGGTATTTTTTTAAAGATTAAATTTAGTGAGAATATTTGTAAATATTAAAATTTCTTGGGTAAATATATTTTTCAGTAGTTTTATGCTATACGGTGACATTCGTTCAGCTGTGCGCACCCCGTTTTTCAAGCAAATCTCTGCCGACTTTGGACAGCGAAAACACTACAGATTTCGTAGATTATTGTGACTTTGGGCACGGCATTATATATGAAAGTAATAAGACAAGGAGCGATTAGTTTGTGCACAATTACAATATCGAAGATGACCAATCCTAAAAGTGCAATAATCTTATTAGACCAACCCGCTGACGGAGTGGAGGAGAGGGAGAAGATGGCTTGAGTGGTGCGCATACACACAAACAACACTTCTGTTATCACAGGCCAACCCACCACTGACTGTGCTCTCCTCACTCACTCGCCCAAAAATGTTGCGAATTGTATATGACGACTCTCACCATGCAGCAGAAACGATGGTTTATAGTGCATACACGATAGTGATAAGCACTAGTCTGATAACCGAAATGACAGCAATTAGAAGGTGGACAACCCGCGAAACTACACCACCATCAGAGGTCCTCAGGGGGTACTTTTTCGAATAACAGATAAATGACCCATTGTTCTTGGTCTCTGTCATTAGGGAGACACAAACACGTTTTAGACTTTTAGACTTTCGAACACAATGTTCGATGTTCCAACAGTACAAAATTTTGGGTTGCCTTGCCAATCAGCTGATTACCAAACAATGATATTTTTGCCGCCAAGTGATTGATATATATATATATATATATATTCAACAACAAATCATTTTGATTCTCATGTTGCAATGGGTGTTAGTGGTGTGCAATATCAAGCCGGTTGTAAGAATCATTACATCGAGAGATAAAAAACGGGTAATTCAAATAAATGAGAGGGTAAGAATGCGTGAGGGATATCAAGAGTTCATCGATACAGATGTAGACCGTACTATATTCGGATGTTCGGATCGGAGATATGATTGACACACGTTTGATTTGCAATTCTGGTTGATATACTGATAGCGTCATACTAAGTACGAAAGCGTTATGAGTGGAGCCAGTATGGTTATCAGAGTTGGCGGAAGTGATAGGAAATTCCTATTCCAAAGTGAATAGCACACTTTTTTTCTGGCGACCATCAACTTGCTAATACACAGCTGACCTCTTTCTGAAATCGGATATCTATTGGATTGGCAGTTGCGCTCAATCTATTAACCCGGAGATGATCGTGTCATGGCTCTCAAGCAGACGGACAAGCCTTCGCAGAAAGAGAAGAGATCAGCGATTGAAAATTTGAAAATTGAGCCACGTCACTTTCAATCTGACGGGCTTCGAAGACCTTTCACAATCATTGTTGTAAAGGGTTATTATAGGGGCACCGCACAGAAATGGCGCTCTGTCGAGAAACTCTTTTTGCAGTGCAAAATTAGCGACCTCGGGGCCGAGTTTGAAAAGTTAGGCCACGTTTTCAATAGAAAATTACTTCGCGGCCTAGAAATTCGGCCAGATTGCGAACAGCGCGCCCTTTCTGTCCGGTGCCCCAATAATACGATGCAGCGATAAATGCGAACGTTCGAGAACGCAGAAATTTGGAGCTTTTCGAAAAAAGGGCGTAAGGTGAGGGGCCTGGGGGAGACCGCAAATTTGTGTGGGGGACAGAAAAAAAGCGAGACAGCCAGCGCGGAGGGCACCGCCGATGGATGAATCGATAGGGCGAGGCGGGGAAAGGAGGGGGAGAGGAGAAAAAGAGGAGGCGCCAGAGAGTTGAGCGCATGCGCATACGTGTCGCACCAGCGGCCGCAAGGAAAAAGGTCTCTGTTAAATCGGAGTAGAAGGCATGAAATATCACCTAGTGATAGAGTGAAAGGTCAACCAGAGCAACACTAGGAAAGAAAGAGAAAGCGACGGCTGGCGGGTGGACTTCAGAGATAGCAACTACAAAGAAATGTCGAAACAGTGCAGTCAGATGGAGAAAAGAGATTGCGAGTTTTATTTTCCGTAATTCTTCTCGAACCCATTGAGTTTTGAACTTTATAGAAAGAAAACCATTTGCGAAACCTGAATCGCCAGCGTGAATGATCGGCCACATAGTCTATCTTCTCTCCGCCAGACCAAGTGGTCTTGTATGTGTGCACTAGAGAAAAAGTTTTCAAACCGCAGAAAAGTGCAGGCGCTTTTTTTCTCTCATTCTTTACCGCGCTTTCTGAGCCTCAACACGACACGCAGCATTGACTTTTTAGTGACTTGTTTGTGTTTCAACGTAAAAACAAACACAATTAGGGTAGAAAACGTGGAAAGTGCAGTAGTAAGTCGGCGCCGTCCGTTTTTGTGAAGGAATGTATGTTCCATCTGATAATTGGACTGTAAAACGGAAAAAACAAAATGAGAAGGTGACAAATATATGATTTGAAATGTATACAGGACGCTGAGAACGCGTTTTTTCCTATCTTCGAAAAAACGGGAAAAACTTTTGAGTATGAAAATTCTGCTGAAAAAGAAAATAATAGGTAGTTTTCGATCTAAAGTACACCTCGAACATAGTAAAATTGAAACATACGAAAAACTTCGGGCTACTCTTTTCAAAAGCTCAGGGCCAGACTGAACTATCCACGTGGCATTATGAATTCTACGCTCCTAGGCACTTCGCAACGCGCTTCCATCTGTGTTGCATTCGAATAGTAACTTGACAACATTTCTCGAACGGAATAAGAGGTGAAATTTGAAAGTTTTGAAGCCAACTTTTGAGTAGAGGTGCGGGAAAAAGCAGTACGGTCGACAATTGTCTGCAATTTAGCACCGCGGTGTGTGGCACGTACCCAACGCATCGGCGTCGCACACCGTACCACTTGCATACGTTGCCTTATTTCACACACATTATTATCGTTCCAAGACCAGAAAATAAACATATTTCGCAATCTCGTGCATGGTTTAAAATTTGCATACGTGGAACTTTTCGGTTGGAGTCTTAGAAAACCACTCTTATCGATTTTTGGACCGGCTGTGACGAAATATTGTCAAAAACGTTTTGCAAAATTGTGAAGCAAGAGTTTCAGCAGCGAGAGCTTCTGATTTAATGGAGATTCGAAGGATTCGAGTCTGAAATGCTTGCCTTCTCTCAACATCTATGCACAATTTTTCTGCTGCTCGTTTCCTACGCCTCATGTGGTACGCCGGGATTTTCAAATGCAAGTTACACGGAAAGCTGTAGGACAAAACGGTTTGATCGGTTTTCAGGAAGAAGAAGAAACTTCTGCAGATTTATCCGCTACCATTCTGGTATCTACCATTGACGGACGACTGCGAGCGCTTGACGCAGAAACTGGACAAATCAAGTGGACTTTGCAAGAAGGTTTGTTAAAAAAGTGATTCCTTTTTGTCAATAATTTTCATACAACTCAATGCTATACTCAATTTACCACTCTTGCCCTCTCGGTGTTTGCAGACTCAAGCTTAATTTCAGAAAATTTTGAAAAAGAAAAACGAAAATCAGACTTGCAACGGGCCGGGCTGGGCTTTACAAAATCTCCCCCTCTCCCCCACTATCATCTTTTCTTGTTTCTCCATTTTATGCTCAGCTATATATTGTGTCTTTCTCATTCTTGGATACAGGTTTCAATCATTTTCACTGCAATAAACCGACTTACTACTGCACTTTCCATGTTTTCTACCCTAATTGTGTTTGTTTTTACGTTGAAACACAAACAAGTCACTAAAAAGTCAATGCTGCGTGTCGTGTTGAGGCTCAAAAAGCGCGGTAAAGAATGAGAGAAAAAAGCGCCTGCACTTTTCTGCGGTTTGAAAACTTTTTCTCTAGTGCACACATACAAAACCACTTGGTCTGGCGGAGAGAAGATAGACTATGTGGCCGATCATTCACGCTGGCGATTCAGGTTTCGCAAATGGTTTTCTTTCTATAAAGTTCAAAACTCAATGGGTTCGAGAAGAATTACGGAAAATAAAACTCGCAATCTCTTTTCTCCATCTGACTGCACTGTTTCGACATTTCTTTGTAGTTGCTATCTCTGAAGTCCACCCGCCAGCCGTCGCTTTCTCTTTCTTCACTAGTGTTGCTCTGGTTGACCTTTCACTCTATCACTAGGTGATATTTCATGCCTTCTACTCCGATTTAACAGAGACCTTTTTCCTTGCGGCCGCTGGTGCGACACGTATGCGCATGCGCTCAACTCTCTGGCGCCTCCTCTTTTTCTCCTCTCCCCCTCCTTTCCCCGCCTCGCCCTATCGATTCATCCATAGGCGGTGCGCTCCGCGCTGGCTGTCTCGCTTTTTTTCTGTCCCCCACACAAATTTGCGGTCTCCCCCAGGCCCCTCACCTTACGCCCTTTTTTCGAAAAGCTCCAAATTTCTGCGTTCTCGAACGTTCGAAAATCAGTCATTTTTGAAAAACGTCACTTTTGGGCTGGACGTAGAAGTGACCATTTTGCCCACTTTCAATTTTTCATTTGTATTTATTGTTTTTATTGCTATTAAATGAGCTTTTCCCAAAATCTTAAACCTCTCACAAATTATGATCTCATTGAATTAGTAGACACATTAAAGATCAAGAATTTCCGAGGTGTCTTTATGAGAGATGCTTTACCGGATTTTCTTTGCTTTTTTGTTAAATTTCACACATATTGTCATATATTTTTATTAAATTAATCAACGAAATATTTAACCGAAAAAGAAGAAAAATCATTCATTCCATTCATATTCCCCATCAGAGTCGGCCGGTGGCAACAAATCCTAAAGTCCGAAAATTGTTTACATGAATTATCAGTTAATATTACCTGAATGTTAGCAAGAATGGATATGATCGCCACAATGCAGCAACGGCCTCCAGAAGCAGGTGAAGCCGGTCGTCCTTTTTCATCTTGAGTGTGCGGCCTTTTTTGTACTTCAATTTGCATTCCTATCAGTTGCCCGTTTTCGTTCCAACAGCTGCCACCGCTATCTCCTTTGAATGAGCCGCTTGATCCCGTATATCGCAATCTTCGAGTCACATCACTAACGATAATTCCAGTTGAAAGCGATTGATGACTTGTCTTTTCATGAAGAATCGAATATCCCATCTAAATAAGTGCATTTTTTGGAATAATTTAGTAAGCCACTTTAATTGATAAAAAAATTACCATCAGGTATTGCATTCCCTTTCGAGGTAAGATTGAATTGGAAATTAGATCTTTATGACAAAGATCTGCTCCGTCCGATTCCAAGATGATTGTGTCCAGTTCTTCAACGATTTTCACAGCACGAGTTGATACTTTAAGTTTTTCGTCGGACCAAGAACGGATTACAATTTCATCACCTAGAAATAGCCAATTGAATGAAATAAACCCATAACTAACAAACCTATTTCGATTGATTTGTTATCTCCGTGACGAAAAGTTGCCGCAAGTCTTGGAGTCAACGGAATAGCACTTCTCTTGTAATTGTCCTTCTTTACATTGTAGTAGAGAGCGTATCGTCCAATCGAAGCAGCCAAATCACCATCAACAGGGAGTTCTTGAGATTCTGGCTCGATTTTCCGTTTCTTCGGATTTGTAGCGCCTAGAATTGATAAATTATTAATGTTTAAAATAAATCTTGGAATGTTAAAAAAATCAATAAAAGGCGTTAAAATATTTAATAATAATAACACATTTATTCTCTTCAGCCACCTAGGAATACAATTAACAACAACAAAAAAGAAAGAAAAGAAAAAGAGGGGGAATGTGGGTGGGGGAAGGAACAATGGCTTGACATGACCATTGGCCGGCAGTAGCCAGAGGTCAGTTAGAATACAAAAAAGCTAGGGGGATCTTCTCGATGCGCGCCGCGAAGGCCTTAGAGGACAGTCTTTCGGGAAACAACTTGGCCACTCGGTTCCAAAGGGCAAGATGGGTATGTAAGAAAGAGTCATGGGGTAGGCCAAGGGAGGATAGGTGGTACGGGTGACGGGGGGAGACGCCGGGTTTGAGGAACATGCTTACGGAGGGGAAATGGTACTTGTGCGAGATTATGTTGTGGAATGTTCTGAGAATAAGAAGAACCCTTCTGTGGAATATCGATTTTAAATTAGATTGACTGAGACGGTCGCTATAGGAGGCGAACCGCATGTTACATCTTTGGAAGACTCTTCTACTGAAAAATCTAAGGGGAGACTCTAATTTGCTGGAGAGGGATGTCGATGAGGGATGGAAAAGTTCACAGCCGTACTCGAGAATGGGTCTGACGTAAACAAAATATTTAGAAAATACCTAATTTTTTTAACTTCCGCCGCGATTCTTCCCAGCGCAATTCAAACTCGGCTCCTTTCCATCCCTCCTGTAATTCGAAAACATCGTCATCTCTGCACCTAAAAATCTTAATTAAAAATTTGCTCAGAATTTTATTCAAAATTGCTAACGAAAATCGAAATGTCTTAATAAAACCTTTAAAAACTTACGCTAAAGCTAAGTCGTTTTTGAATAATCCGATCGGGACGTCATCTTCAAGTTGGAAAGCCCTGCGCAAAGTCTTCTCGTTAATTGTTCCATCATTTCTTGCGGTAACTTTAACGACTCGATCGTTTGCTCGAACGACAATAAACTGAAAATAAGATTATTGACTACTAAGATAAAATATCAACAAAACATACCGACTCCATATTGATCCTAAGAAACCGAGTTGATGAAAGAACTTCGGTAACCTGAAAAAATCCATAATTAATAATTTTTTTTCAAACACTAATAAAGAAGATTTTAAAATGGAAAAAGTTTTTTGAAATTTCATCCGAATGCAATAAATCGAAACAGTGCAAAAAACTTTTCAATTATGAATTTAAACACAACTCTCCATATGAATTTATAACTTAAAAAGGACAAGTACCTCAACAGCAGCGGAAACGCACCGACATTCCGGCTCCTTGCAATGGAGCGCGCTTGCACAGTCCCTTCGCTGGCTGCGTTCTTTTGAAAAAAAAAGCATTTCTCCTCACTACACGACCCTGCTTTTCATACATAGGACTTTCGGTTTTCTCAATATATCTCCAGAAATCGAACATAGGGACCTCTGATTTTTTGATAAGAGTGCAATTTTACTGGATTCTTCAAAATGAGCCAGGTCAGAGGTAAATGTAAGGTTTCTGAGAGAAGTTACAGCTTCACAATTTCCACTCCTCCGTATGCTTTGCCGGCCCGTGCACTATTCAAACGCAAATTATGAGCTCAACCATATTATTTCGATAAAAATTATATTTTTTAAGTTCGTGTGGTATTGATAAAATGCCGAGTTCTCCGCAATAATCAGCTGCGGTATCGATTTTTCTATTTCGGAAAAGTTTGGAAACTATTTCGGAAAAGTTTGCTTTCTTGTGTCCCGTGTTCGCTAAAACTGCTCACGTTTAATTGTTTTTTAAGGCGAAAAGTATGTGAACACTCTTTCAGCAGAAGACGCCATTAATCGTCCGACCCCTTTTTGATCTTCTTTCTCGCTCGACAAAGTATGGTACTCTCAGGCGACAGGCAAACGGGAAACACTAATTGTCGACGAATAAAGTGATATGAATTGGCGTCAAGATATAAAGCGAAAACAAAAGTTTCAGAGAGAACAGTCCTGAATCGACATACAACGAACACTTCTCGATAACTGCCCGGTATTCAATTGTTCCTGTTTTCGCCCATTCGGTTAACGATACTAATTTCAGGCGCCTGTTCGACCAGCCTACAGTCACACCTTGTCTTGTGAGTGAAACTCTAGTGTTGTTCCGTATCCATTTCCCAAACCGTTTGTTCAAAAATTATGTCTTTCAGGCTGTCATTCTGTTCCCACACGATTGCCACGCGGATCAAGGAGCAGAAGTTCGACACTTCAGCTGTTTTCTTCAAATTTATTTGCTTAAAAATAATTCATTTTAATGCAAAAACCAATTATTGTTAGAGTTTCCTCTGCGATCCTCCAAATTCCCCAATTCTCTCCCATCATTACTTACTTGTCTGAAATAAATGCAACAAATTAATGAGTTTTTACTTTTTTTGTTCATTTCATTTTCATTTGGCGCGCTTCCATCTGTGTTGCATTCGAATAGTAACTTGACAACATTTCTCTAGCGGAATAAGAGGTGAAATTTGAAAGTTTTGAAGCCAACTTTTGAGTAGAGGTGCGGGAAAAAGCAGTACGGTCGACAATTGTCTGCAATTTAGCACCGCGGTGTGTGGCACGTACCCAACGCATCGGCGTCGCACACCGTACCACTTGCATACGTTGCCTTATTTCACACACATTATTATCGTTCCAAGACCAGAAAATAAACATATTTCGCAATCTCGTGCATGGTTTAAAATTTGCATACGTGGAACTTTTCGGTTGGAGTCTTAGAAAACCACTCTTATCGATTTTTGGACCGGCTGTGACGAAATATTGTCAAAAACGTTTTGCAAAATTGTGAAGCAAGAGTTTCAGCAGCGAGAGCTTCTGATTTAATGGAGATTCGAAGGATTCGAGTCTGAAATGCTTGCCTTCTCTCAACATCTATGCACAATTCTTCTGCTGCTCGTTTCCTACGCCTCATGTGGTACGCCGGGATTTTCAAATGCAAGTTACACGGAAAGCTGTAGGACAAAACGGTTTGATCGGTTTTCAGGAAGAAGAAGAAACTTCTGCAGATTTATCCGCTACCATTCTGGTATCTACCATTGACGGACGACTGCGAGCGCTTGACGCAGAAACTGGACAAATCAAGTGGACTTTGCAAGAAGGTTTGTTAAAAAAATGATTCCTTTTTGTCAAAAATTTTCATACAACTCAATGCTATACTCAATTTACCACTCTTGCCCTCTCAGTGTTTGCAGACTCAAGCCTAATTTCAGAAAATTTTGAAAAAGAAAAACGAAAATCAGACTTGCAACGGGCCGGGCTGGGCTTTAAAAAATTCTACAAGGCCCGGCCCGACCACGCGTGGGCCCACGTAAAAAATGATACCAAAAAAATTGGTTTTCAGAGCCTGTGCTACGTTCTCCGTCATCTGTAAAGCAGGGGTTCACATTTCTGCCGAATCCTCTCGACGGCTCTCTGTATGTTTTGAAGAACAGTTCACTGAAACGATTACCGTTCAACATTCCGCAATTGGTTCACGCTTCGCCATGCAAAGGAAATGACGGAATTTTGTACGCGGGGAGCAAAAAAGACGTCTGGTTCGGAATTGATCCAAAAACTGGTCTTAAAGTAAGTACTAATTTTATGCTTTTTGCCATTGGTTTGAATATTTTCAGGTCGAAACTCTATCATCAGCTTCTGCGGACAGAATATGCCCTGCCAATCAAAAACGAACTATTTTTCTGGGAAGGACCGAGTACAGAGTGTCCATGTTCGATGAGAAAAATCGCGGAAAAACGTGGAATGCGACTTTCAACGATTATTCGGCTCATCTCCTGCCAGAAGTCAACTCATGGCCCTTCAAATATTACGCATCTTCTTCTCATGGATATATTCTGACATTTGACAAGGATACAGGTAAGTACTGCTTAACTAAAAATAATTTTCTTTTCTCAATTCTACTTGACCTTGTTTGAAGCTACAGCAGATTTCTGTCAAAATAACTATTTACCTTTGTCATGAAGCTCACGTGAAATTGAAAATAAAAAAGTTGCTGAAAGGAATAGGAAAATCTCGTAAAAGGTCACGTAAAGTTGTAATTCGGAGAGAATTTGAAAAGAACATGTAAGAAAAAAGGTTGCGTAATAATACCCATAGACGTGTGATTGGAAAATGTTGACATTTCCAGGTGAAATGCGCTGGGAACAAGATCTGAAGCAGCCAGTAGTTGCTCTATATCTGCTAAAAGACGACGGGCTGCACAAGCTGCCGTTCGAAGTGATGGGCAAAGAGACGATGGAAAATGTGGCGAAAGTGAGTCGAGAAAAAACAGTTTATTGCAGTGAAAATGATTGAAACCTGTATCCAAGAATGAGAAAGACACAATATATAGCTGAGCATAAAATGGAGAAACAAGAAAAGATGATAGTGGGGGAGAGAAGGTGATATTATAAGTGAGATGCACCGTACATGGATTGAGCCGTTAATTTGTCGAAATGTGCTAAAAGAAACAAAAAAGCTAAGGGGAACCTTGATCGGCCGGTGAGATCGGTCTTCCGTCTGAATCGTTGTGAGCCTCCATGGCAAGATCCTCATCTGCTGCTGTTGTCGATCGACGGAGAGACTTCCGATTACTCTGACTTCTGTAACATGATCACTTGCCTTCAGCTTGAAAGGCAAGACGTGAGAAGGTAAAGTGTTAAAAAGGGAAGGTAGATGGAAAGATGTACATAACATGCGAAGAATCTACTGCCTACGACTTTCAGTGAATGAAGTCAGGACTCCTGAGAAGTAAAGAGTGCGAAGCATACCACAACAAACGATTCTCCTTTCTAATTCTCTCACTTTTTGCGATGTTGGTAGGGAGCTGTATAGAATGGCTCCTCTTGATGGACCTCATCTTCAATCTCCTCCTCTTCACTGTTAGAGACACTGGCAATTTTTTTTGATTCAGAATACGGGAAAAGTTTAAGCTACCTGTAGTCGTAGTTCCTCCGGACCATGTATCCATGTACTGGACATAACGCCTTCATCACACGTATTGTTCCGTCTGGATTGTACTTGCAAAGACATGGAAGATCTTCTCCTGGAGCCAGATAACGACAAGAACCATTTGTACGCGAGGATTCTGTCGTTTCTTCTTCGTCGTCACTTTGCTCCTGAATCTTCAATCAGTTTCTGAGGAGAAAGTTTTCTGCCAACCTGAATAGCCGGTGGCATGTCTTCTATCAAAATAGATTGCTTGCTTTTCGAAGAGTGATTCGAGTGAATGGATTTGAGTGATCGAATATCCATGACGGACAACTTGACACTCTGTGTTGTGCTGCTCTTGTGCAGAGTATTCAAGGATACCCTGGAAGCTCTATGGACGGGTATGGAATGGTGTGACTGGGCCGAGATGGAGCTGCAAGTACGGATCGCGACAGATCTTGTTAGATCCTAGTTTGACATGCAACTCGACTTTCTACACTACTCTGGTTACTTTTTTAACTCGACTCACCCTTTTCTCTTCCGTACGTATGCTTGAGTTGCGAACACGACGAGCGAAACTATTTCCAAAAGAGATACCACCGACGCACCAATCCACAATCCAGTCAAACCACCAAGATCGGCAAGTACGGAAGTTAGAGTGTAGGCCGGACTTTCTTGCATTGTTTCGTAGTTCAGCTCTTCATAGAATATCTGGACCATTGCTGCGTTCTTACGATACTTTTCTAAACAGAGAAAGTCTCCAGGAAGGCATTCCATGACTTTGGCGGATCCAGATGGCCACCTGGCAGAAGAGTACGTAACTTCATAGTTTGTTTCTCTAGAAATAAGGAAATATTAGGGAGGATTAAGAAAAAAGACTCACTGGCATGGTTGATGACAATAACAGTCTGGGATCACATCTTTTCCTTTCGAATACAGCTCCCCCAGATAGAGCGTGGTGTTCCGTAGGCATTCTCTCTGCTCCATGTTCACGGCCTGGCACGGTTTTGTGTCATTCCCAAAAATTTCAGCCACAGGATACATCGGATCAGCACAACCACAAGCATCGATAATAACTTTTTGAGCGCAACTTCTATGACAAGCCTCTACGGAATAATTGAATCCAAAATAAGCGAACGTGTCAGAGTCTTCTCCACCATGTCGACAGTGTCCGTATGGTGGTTCCAGCCGAATGAATTTTTTCTAAAAAAGCACAATGCTCGTTTGTACTACGGAGAGAAACTCACCATGCGCACTCCAAAAGAAGACATGAAGCCTGTTGGAGCAGAATATCCGAAAGCATCCGGAAAGGGTACCGTAAACTTGTCATGAACAGTTATCCGAAACCCTACAGCTTCCGTTGTCGGCAAATACTCACTCACATTGGCGTACAGAAGAACTCGGAGACCGTAATTAGCTCCTGCTCTGTGCGATGCCACTTCAGCTGTTCGATTGTAGTTGAAAGTGTAGCAGTTGCCAAAAGTGTTATCGTAGTGAAGTGTGAAGTCCCTGTCCATATGACAGTCCTTTTGATTGAATGAGCATTTCAAAATGAGCTCGTCGAGCACATACGACATTCCCTCTTTTGCATTCTCTGACATTTCTCCAACTGCGAACATAAGATTCTCTTGTGCTTGTGAAGTGATAGCGATGTCATCAGAAAGTTCTTCGAATCCAAGTGCCTGAGTGACTGTCGGAGCTTCCGTAGTTGTCGTTTCGGCCATCTTTTCTTCCCGAGCATTCAGCTGCGATGCCACTTTCGATCCAATATCAATATTTCCAAGTTCTTCATTCGGGTTAATTTCAATTATTATCCCGTCATCTCTCGTGGAAACACAGTGATTGTACTCCTTGTGACACAAACACAGATCAACTTGCTCCTTGATGTTCTCATAGAGTTCGTTTCCTTTGTAGAATCTCATCGGGCAGTGCCCCGTGTTGTCAACGCATTCAGCACAAAGTTTCTCTTTCCAAGAGGCATCTGAAACGACGATCATTTGAAAGGCTGATAGAAAAAATAAAAAACATACAAGGAAAGCACGGCCAGAGGGTCCTCGACACAGTATCTAACTGGCAGAGACACTTTGAAGTGTGTAGATTCATGAGGCCAGCAGTCGAATTCGTGTCTATCTCAATCTTTCCTTTGAATGCGGCAAAACAGGATCCTTTCCTGTCTCCAGTCAGCGGCTCAATGTCACATAAGCACTGAGCGAATGCCTGATGGTATCGCCTGTCTCGTAACCGCGATTTTCCTTTTGCCTTTCTCTTCGCTCTTCGAACTTTCGCGTGCAGACCTCCGGTTGCTGATAACGCTGCCGCAATGCCTTCCGCCTTGTCACCGGAGCCAATTCTCCGAGTGTAGGCTTCCATCTGGATTTAACGATCGTAGTTTACTAAAAATTAAATGTTTAGTAGCGTACCATTGCTTTAGTATGCGGATTGGACTGTATTGCACTCTTCTTGTACGGATTCAAGTTGCATATCGTGATAGACGGAAATGGAGCATTTTCGAATTTGAGCTGCAATTTTCAATTCAACTAAATGCATGAGAACAACGACGAAACTCACATCAAGATCAACTGTTTTACCATATTGACGATATTTGGATATGATGAAGAATATTTGAATGAGCAGAGCGAACAGGCATATCGTGAAGGCTGTATACCAAAACCACCGCCATTTCTTGGTCGGCGCAGTAGCAGCGTGCGAAATTCCGTGAAATGTTGACTGCCGTTCGAACCTATGCGGGGATTATAAAAGTATAGAACGCATTCTATTACCTGTGTCTGATTTCTTTCCAGTTCAAATGGCCAGTCATCCGAATGTTCCGCAAACCTGCAAAGTGACAATTTCTCTCAAGTAAAATTACTTCCTTTTCAATTCTCACCGGCACTCAACCTTCTGATGTGCGATGCACCTTCTTCAGGGATCTGATTACGTAGATCGTAACCTAACTGTTTGTTCGGTTCTATAGTCATCGAATGGAGATGATTTCAGTACTTTTTTCAAAAAGCAATGTTTGATAGTCAAAGCTGTCGTGACACTCTCTAGTTCAGAAATGAGTGTCATGTCGTTTGTTGATATCAGGTTACTCAAAGTTTTTTGAGGGATATAAGCGAAAAGAAGAGAGCGAAAAGCCCTTCGCATGAGGAATTTATTACCATGTGGTCGATATTTGCGGAACGATTCGCCGACCATAATGTGTGGCATCAACATTGCCATAGGAGACAGTTTAGTCCTAGGCTGAGTCCGATTCGATGCTCGCGACTCGACGGACGGAGGCCGCCGAAGTTTTGACTTGATCCGTTCCTCTGCCATTCTTCAGTCCGAGTAAGACTATTATAAAGCCGGTGAACAAAAATTACTTATCCAAATCAGAAGGATAAGCATGACGAAGTAGAAATAGTGTTGAGGGTTTAGTTGTTTGGCGTGGTCTCCCCTCTCGTGTGACAAAATATCTGTCTGATTGGATTGGAATGAGCCGGAATGGCGGTGTAATAGTAGAGGAAAAGTGGTGTTCTTGAACGAGACACTGAGGCAGAGCGACAATTGGGAGAGGACCTCAAGAGAGCAATCGACCAGTTTCTCTTTTTCCGAAGTCCTCCAGCTCCAACTGTTTCTGCTCAAAGAAGTTTGATTGATTCGATTTCTGAAGTTCAAACTCTTCAAGATAATCTTCTCGGTCCTAACTGATTCCGATGAAGACCAGCAGAAGAAGGGCGTTGATTGAGCAGTTAAAAAGAAATAAAAAAAGATGCTACGAAGTGGTGGGACATCGAGAAGAGATATCCAGAGCCGATTGGAGCCGCAGACATGCTTCGATTACGCTTCACGTTGTTCGGGTTGATTTGTTGCCCGCCGATGGTGTTATAGGGTCTTATGTTACATCATCGGAGACATCGACGTGAAGCGGGTTGCATCATCACACCGCTGATCTTCTTTTGCGAATCGAGGAGAGGAGAGAGATCCAATGATCTATTCGGGTTCGATACGAAAAGATATGTGAGAGAAAGAGATAGGATAAAAAGGAAGGATGTACTTTTAGAGATCTTCTGGGAGTCGACAATCATTTTTTTCTACCGAAAAGAGATAAGTCGAAATCAAAACAGTACTAGTCAAGAAGTTTATAGGGCCTCGAGAGTTACTTTTACAAAGTCCTCCAAAACATGGGGTCGTGACGGGTACATCGAAAACTAACATTTGAACTTCCGCCGACGGTCGATTGCGTAGCGCCTCTATCTTAAAGGACCAGGGAACCCAAAAATTTTATGATGTTTTTGTGAAATGTTTTTGTGACTGTTTGAATTGTCTCTTATTGCCTCATACACTGGTGAAATGCTGCCTCTCAAAAATGCCAATGAACGAAACGGCATGCAGTTGAAGTTGTGGCCGTGGCCTAGCGCCAATGGCCGAAAAATATATAAAAATATATGCGCTTCTCGGCCATTTTATTTTTTCCGCTTTTTTACCGGTTTTTTTTCCAAAAATTCACGGTTTCTCCCATTTTTCAGTTGATTGACATCTGTTCGGCACTTACTTATTTTTTCACTGCTAAAAAATTGTTTTCATTCAGTCGATATGAAGTGCCAAAATGGGAGAAACCGTGAATTTTTGGAAAAAAACCGGTAAAAAAGCGGAAAAAATAAAATGGCCGAGAAGCGCATATATTTATATATATTTTTCGGCCATTGGCGCTAGGCCACGGCCACAACTTCAACTGCATGCCGTTTCGTTCATTGGCATTTTTGAGAGGCAGCATTTCACCAATGTATGAGGCAATAAGAGACAATTCAAACAGTCACAAAAAAATTTCACAAATTAATCAAAAAATTTTTGGGTTCCCTGGTCCTTTAAAGCATTAGGCCAAAGCAAAATTTTGGAAAATTTCATTAGAGCGCACTTGCGCCAGTGTACCCCGCCACGACACCGTGCAAAATGATGTTGACCTACAAAGGATTTTCGTATTAGCCTATTATTTTACTAATTTTCATCTACCTAGAACTACTTTGATTAGTAGCTTATCTTCTCGAATGTCTTTCTACTTTTGAATGATCTAAAATGGCTGATCCAGAGACCTACCATGTTGGGGGAATATAGATATTTTACTAGCAGTTAGTGGTGAACTTCCAGGCTGCAGCATGCTTGCTGGAGCACTTGTCGCGTAGTCGACGACAAAATGATGTATGAAGTGAGAGGATGAAGGGGAAAATGGCTGGCTGGAAGGTGCTTCTTCTTGCTGCTGCGTTCCTTTCCTCATTCTTCAGCCCTCCTCTCTCTCATCATAACTTTTTTTTGGAAAAAACTTATAAAACGTTGGCGAGGAGCAGAAAGAGAACAGCAAAGTATTCTCGAAAAATTAATCTCTGTTTTTTAAAACTTTTCGAGCGAATAATAATCTCACCATGCTTCCTGAGAAGTTCCGGATTGACCGATAACCTTCGCTTCCAGTCGTTCAATCGCTTGTTTTGTGATCTTTTTCGTGCTCCAGTGGGAGGAGCATTGTCGGCAAGAAACCTGATATTCTTACTGTCTTCGGAAGCATTTCGAGTAGCTGAAATCAAATGTTCCATTTTTGGCTATGCGGCCAATACCATGGAATGTTTTCTACCTTGTCCAGACTTCTCAAATGACAAATTTTTTCGATTCTGATCTTGTGCCCATTGCTGCTGTTGCCTGTGATGGTTTGTGGGTGGCAGTGGTGGCAGTGTTGGATCTTCAACATCTATGGACAGTTGGGTAGTCGACGCCACATCCTCCATGCTCCCATTTGCGCTGAGATGTTGTGTCTGGAAGGTGTCAGAGTGATACGGGCGGAAAAGAGACTAATTGTGATTCAATTGCGACAGACGCACACGAGAAATTGTGATTAATGGCTTCCGAGAGCTAGAGATTGGGTAGCCACACAGAGGAATAAACATGGACCAATAAATATAGAGACGAGCGAGGGTTGCCCAGAATTATCAAAACAGATCAGCTACTAGATTTCAGAATTATTCTGAAGAATCCATGAACGCTATGAGAACAAACAAATCTTAATCAGATTTACAGCTCCTTCATTTCCTCAAATTTCAAGAAACTATCGAAATAAAAAGCGAAGATCAGTCCTGATATCGTAAACATATCATAAACGTTAACACAATTCGCTCAACAATTCATCATATTTAACGGCCACGAGCTGGTTTCGTGATGCCTCCTCGTCTCGGGCAGTCGGGGGCTCGGAGGATACCACGTCCACTCGCCCGTATCTCGTATGTATCCTCTATGTGTATGTTGAATGTGTGAGCGATCGCCAGAGGTATTCGAGAGCCAAAGACGCAACAGCTGGACACAGCTGAGGTGGTGGCTGACGGGAGGCTCGTTGAGCTTCTGATTTCTCTCCGTCCTCTTCTCTCTTTTATCAGTGTCTTATCCGTTGTGGGCGAGTTAAGGGATGACGAGTCGGTGACAACTTGGAAGAAAATTATAAAATGAAAGAAGCGGCGACGAAGCAGTATTTGATCAGTTTCAGAACATATTAACTGTGGACAAATGGCCAACCGTGCTCGGAGTGGATGCTGCCGATCCGCATACCACTTCTCTCACCACCCAATTCTTCCCCACTCTCTACGTCGGAGAGTCGCCGTTCGGATTGTATGCGATAGAAGCGCTAGTTGATCATCAGACCATTACCTACTCCCCGAAACTTCTCGGACCACCACTTCTGGAAGGACCTGCTCCTATTGCGTTGACGGTACGCTTCCGTTTTTCCTATAGTTTTGAGACATCAAGATTGTAACAGTTCAGAAAATTAATCGTCTTCGTTTCAGGACATGGAAAAAGAAGAGTATCTGCCACCACGCCGACCAATTATTCGGAATATTCCGTCTTCGATCACTCATAAAACTCTCGACGGCGAATTCTTGTTGCTCGGTGAGTCCGTTTTGTTTTGCCCCCATTCAACCCAGATGTTTTGTTCCTCCGTCTTGAAAATTTTCGGACTCATAAAAACAGAGATAGCGAAGAGATAGAGAAAAGGTGCGAAACAAGAGGGCGGCATTTTTCGCTTTTTGCCTGTTTCTCTTTGCGTTTTGTTCTTTTTCCCTCCCACCTTCTTGTTGAAATGATCTTGCTCTCTCCCTTCCCCCTGCAAGTGAAAAAGAACAGAAAGAGAGTGTTTCAAGGGTTGATCGGTGCGGACGGACGAGTGACGAGCGAAGGGGGTTGATGACGACAGTCAGGGCTGGACAATTGGCCGGCACGGCCTTTCGTTGGCCGGCCCTTGACCTGGACCTTTGAACCACTTGCAATATTCCGATCGATCCCAAACTTTGCAGACTTCTTGGACATGGGTTGAAGCATACTGGGACCAAGTTTCAGCTCGATCGGATCATCTGGTCCCGAGATATGTGGATCATTGGCCGAAACTGGCCGGAAGCCCGGGCTTTTTGGAAAAAATCGGCTAATGATCCACATATCTCGGGACCCGACGATCTGATCGATCGGGTTGAAACTTGGTCACAATGGCCCTCAATCCAAGTCCAACAATCTTGCAAAGTTTGGGTCCCATCGGAATATTGCAAGTGGTTCGAAAGTCCAGGTCAAGGATCGGCCAACAAAAGCCCGGGCCGGCCAATTGCACAGCCCTGTCGACAGTGCAATATTCGAGAGTTTCAGGGTATCATGACAGACCGACAATGGCTTTGGCAACCATCATTCCGACACGGTATCCTATCCCAGGACTTCGCGGAGCCATCGGATCTACCATAGAACTGCCGCAGATTGCCGGACCAACGGAGCCGATGAAAACGGAGGAAACATCAATAATATTGTTGCTTCTGGACAAATATCCTATTCCGTTCTACGGAACTCTAGTCACAATGATTGTTTTATTGTTGACGGTGATCTGGCAATGCGGACGGCAGTGGGATCAGGCGTCGAGAACTGAATCATTTGAGATTCTGAATCCTGGCGAGCCGAGAAGTGCACAGACCTCCAAACAATCGAATCGAGGAGGCTCGTTCGGATGGATGAGCAAAAAGATTGAGGTACTTACTTGAGAAGATCTGTGCATTGTTCCCAGTTTCTTTTTCAGATTCCTGAAGGTTGGTTGGCCGTTGGAAGCAAGTTAATGTATAGCCCCACGGATATTCTGGGTACTGGATGCGAAGGAACTGTCGTATACAGAGGCACATTCGACGGTAGAGAAGTGGCTGTGAAAAGAGTGGTCTCGGAGTTTGTGAAATTCGCACACCGAGAAGCTGATTTGCTGCGAGAGAGTGACATGCATCCACATGTCATCCGGTACTTCTGCATGGAATCCGACAGTCAGTTTCGTTACCTCGCTCTGGAATTGTGTGTTTCTTCTTTGAATGACTACGTGGAGCGGAAAGAAGTACAAGAAAATGTGACGATTCCTCTCAACGACATTCTGAGACAATCTACCGACGGGTTGGCTCATCTTCATGCTTCGAAGATTGTGCACCGCGACATGAAACCACAGAACGTTCTTATCACAATGGCCAGCCAACGAGGCGAAATGAGAGCGGTCATTTCCGACTTCGGGTTGTGTAAACGAGTGCAACCAGGAAAAAACTCTGTTTCGAAGGGGATCGCATCTGGTTTAGCAGGAACTGAGGGATGGATCGCTCCGGAAGTACTCATTTCCGCGAGTACTTCTTATCCAGTTGACATCTTTTCACTTGGATGCATTTTCTACTACGTTCTCTCCTCTGGAACTCACCCGTTCGGAAAATCGCTTCATCGACAAGTCAACATTGTAAAAGGACATTTCTCATTGAATAAGCTGGCTGATATGGATGATTGGTCATTGGCTGACAACCTTATCACTTCAATGCTCAGAAATGATCCATCAGAGCGGTTAACTGCAGAAGCAGTACTCAATCATCCATTCTTTTGGAATTCTGAAAAGAGATTGGCCTTTTTTTCCGATGTTTCGGATCGCGTTGAGAAAGAGGAAGATGGCAGTCCAGTAGTGAGAAGGATCGAGAGTGAGGCCAGAGCAGTCGTTTGCGGTGGATGGAGAGAGAAGATCTGTGAGGCACTAAAAGAAGATCTCCGAAAGTTCCGAACGTACAAATCGTATTCGGTACGAGATTTACTCAGAGCAATGCGTAACAAGAAGCATCACTATCGAGAATTGCCCGAGGACGTTAGATTGTCATTGGGCGACATTCCTGATCACTTTCTTCATTATTTTACTTCCAGATTCCCCAGAGTTAGTTATTTCTCTAGAAAACCATGTAAGCTTCGGTTTACAGTTGTTACTTCACGTCTACAAAGCAACCGAATACTGTGCGGGAGAGGCCGTTTTCCGACGGTATTATTCTGATGATGTAAGTTTAAATTTCAGACACTTTCACTCTTTTGTACCCAAGCTGCCATAATAACGCGAATTTTCAAAATTTTCCTCCAAAAGGCCGTCACGCTATAATAGTTCAAATTTTTGTTCACAGAAATTGAACGATCGAAGTCCCAAAATTTCACGTGAAAAACTCACGGTATTATTTTTGCTTTCCAGGTTCGAGAACGTATGGCTCCGATCGTGGAGGAAGAAGAGAGGATTAGGAGAGAAATCAAAGAGCAAATGTCAAATGAAGTGTGGGCTCGTGCGTTACCGAAGGCTGAAGTGCAGCGAATCCCTCTGAAGCTCAAAAACAAGAAAAAGAGTAATCCAGGTGTTCCAAATGCCCAAAGTTAACTTCATTTTTGCAAAAAGTGATCAAACTGATCAAAAATAGTGTGTTTCTCAATTAACGGTCCTATCCGAGTTTCTCTTCCAAAGTGCCCTTTTGCTACCGTTGAGAAATCGAACGTTGACACAGATGTATCATTTCTTTTGGTTTCTTTTTAATAACAATAGTCATCTGCTGTTTCCCTGTTTTCAGTAGCTTTTAATGTAATCTGATCTCCTCCCTTTAACATTTCTCTCCTTTCCTCCTGCTTCCTCTTCACTGTATCATTTTGGTTGTATTAGTGTAATTTGTGATAACTACTTTTTTCGGAGTTTCATCAGGAAAGTATTATATAAACGAGTCGATTTCGAGTCCGGAAATCCCCTACAGGAAATTGGATATTGAAACGCTTCTGATGATGAAAGCGGGGGCTTTAGGTAAAATCTAGTCATTCGAGTTATTTGTCCAACAATGATTCGGCTTTTGAGAATTCTAATTTTTTTGTAAGTTCCAATGAGCTCCCTTAATTATATACTGTATCAATCTTAGGATTCCAAAAGTCTCTGCCAGCAGGGCCGTGATCTATTGTGATGACACATATGGGCAATATGCTGCAAATCAGGCGAACTTAGTTCTAAACTCGTACGAGTTCCCAATCATGACAACTACGCCGCCTGGATCTTCCGGGGTCGCAGATCTGGCGGTTCCGAAGCTCATGCATCCGTGTTTCTCTTTGAACGTTAACAATAATTACAAAAATCAACTTTTTGATATATTCACTTTCGGAAATTTTGCTCCGAACATTTGCGAACGTCAATGTGCTCATTTTGTTGATGCTCGTAAGGAACATTCACTTTTTTTTAAAAAAGTTGAACATTTGTTTCTCAGTCCGCTTCACTTGCGGTGAACGTCGCCCTCCTCCGACGTGGCAAGTGGGCTCAGTTGGATCTGCTCAACGCAAGATTAACTGTTCGAACTGGGACATTCCCCTGACCGAAAAAGGATTGAAAGACGTGAGAATCAAAATATTTTTGGTTTAAGGATTCCTGGCCTTTCACATGCAACTCGTGAATTCGAATTAAACGAAGGGTCACGGGAAATGCTAGAATAAAGTGGGATTTTTTAGGGAATCTCCTTGATCTACACTTACGGAACTTTTGCTTCGGGAAGCGGGGAAGATTTCACTCCTCCGTATTCTTTGGATAATAAATCAATCGAGTATCTGGACAGCTTGTTCATCAAAGGTTTTCAAATGAAACCAATAGTGGAATCGACTAAAAAAGCAGAAGCTTTGGCTGGAATGGAGGAAATGCTCGAGACAATTGTGAAGAAGCATCCCGAAATCATCCATATCGCGTTCGGAAACCCAGTAGTCTTCTTCGGAGATGTCGTCAGAAATCAGCCTAAATATTTTGCTCCGAGATTTGAGCTGACCGACAAGTTCTTCGCAACTCTTGCCAAAGTTCCCACTTTATCCAGTTTGGCTCTTGCTTTGGTGAACATAACTGGCAAGGAATCTATTGTAGGTTTCGCTTTTCAAAATTTCTATCAATTTAGTTGAGTTCTTACTAATGCTTATTTCAGCCAGATGCAATGATCCAAAACTTGAAATCCATCGGATTTTATAACGTGACAATGACCTCAATTCCCGATTGGGTCACGAGCTCTTCGTTAGAATTTCTCGAGTTCCAAGTAACACTGAATGACAAAATGGATATGAGTGGGTTGGACAAACTGCCTCTGCTAGAGCACTTTCTACTTACTGAATCTAGTTTGACCACCATCAAAAGTTCATTTTTGGCTCAAAGCACAAACCTGATTTCGCTGACACTCCAGTGCAATGCGATTAACTCCATTTCCGAAGGAGCATTCGATCATTTGACTAAACTGAAATTTCTGAATTTGGCTGGAAATCGACTTGTCACTCTTCCGGAAGCTCTTCTCGCAAAACTGGATAACTTGCTGACACTGGATTTGAAAGCGTTCGTTTTAAATTTTACATTCCAACATTTTAGATACTGTAGAGATCTTCTAGATCCTCTTCGAATACTAACAATAATTCTGTTGAATAATAAATCTTAGAAAGCGAAGACGTTAATTTTCAGAACCGACAACACCACATCTGCCATCAAAACCATCCAAACATTCGATGAAACAACAATGCAATGTCAAATTGAACTCGGATATTCGGAACAAAACGTTTTGAAATCAATGCCGACCGTGCCCAATCCAGAAGGAATTCTTGCTTTAGACATCAGGGGACAGTCGAACTTTCTAAGTCAAAATAGACAAATGTTGGGACAGTTCAAAAAGTTAGAGGTATGTGAAAGTTAGAATTCATTATAGAAAAAAATATTAAATTCAGATATTGAACTTAGGCAATTTGGGTCTGACATCAGTTCAGAATATGTCACTGGAGACTCTTTGTAACCTGGAAGATATCAATTTGATCGGAAACCCACTGAGTGAGGAGGAATGGATTGGGGAAGACGTCTTTGTGAATTTGAACCTGCAAAAAATCAGACTGGGCACCCCAAAGTCCATGACAAATGTGCCGAATCCGTTTGTCTCTTTCATGAGAACTTCTTCGCAAATTATGTACTCTGCGCCGACTTCGTTGAATCAAGTCGACTTCTATAAGAATAAAATTGGATGCGATTACGGTAAACGGCAGCACGAGCACATGAGGTTTATTGACCGTTTCCAGACATTATCTCAAGCGCAACGTTGTTCGGATATCAAGTTCAGAATCTGAGTTGCACGGATGAAGTGAAAGATGCCATTGAAAAAATCAGAGTGAGACACATTTACTTTGAAGGTTTGCAAAGAACATGTTAATTCAGGAAATGGAAATGTTGAAGATGGAAGCTCAATGTCAGTGAAATGGTTGCAATAAAGTTATCCTCTGTTATCAATCTTTCACTTGTTTTCGATGATCCACACTTATTCTAGTGTCAGCTGGTCCGAAAAAGGATGGAATTCTGAAGAAAGAGGAGAAAAAATTAGGAAGTTGAGAGAAAAGTGATTGAAATTGAGAGAGGAAGTTGAATGGATCCAAGGGAACTGAAAAATGGGTACTGTAGAAATAGAAAGAGTAAAAGATGAACTCACACGCCAGCATTCCTTCTCTTTGGTACTTCCTAAGTGCTTGCTTCGATTCACGGGATAATTTATTAGTTTTCAAAAACTCTTCCAATTCTTCAGAGTTGTTAATCACTGTTTTGGAAAGGACAATAACAGTAAGGAGCAATAGTTGGAGCAAAGTTACGCTGGAGCTCATTTTCAGATGGCTTCATCCTATCGTTCCTCTATTTTATAGCATTCTGCTCCTTTGTTCGTTATTTGTCGTCTTGTTTTTGTTTATTTAGATGCTGTTTTCCTGCTTTTCCCGGAGTGACGCATTTTCCAGCGTGTTCACTTGACCTCGCACACCGTCCTTCTTCAATGCTCGCAGCGACACTCGGTCGAGGAGGTCACGTGATCCACAGGTAAACCGCAATGGGCGAAGGATTAGCATAGACCGTACCGTCTGGTACGGTCTATAAACTCCACATGGAAGTGGAAACATTTTTCGACTCTTAGTATAAGTTGTACACTTCAGTTAAGTCGTACAACTTTTTCAAAGGTAGAAAGACATTCCCTCGACATTTTTTCTGGATTTCACGCTGATGCTGTTGCTGCCAAGTGTAAGTTTTTCTTTGTTTAATTCTGAAATGATATGTACTATAAGGGCCTGACAAGGGACAGAATAAGGGCCTCAATGGATAAATAATTGCCTGGGTGACGGAATCAGGGCCTCAATGGGCGGTGATGTTAAATATACTCAAATCTGTCAGTCCACTGAAATTCCCTGACGATAAACCGTTTACCGGAGTGTTGAGCAGCCCGTTTTGTGCTTGCTCTTTTGATACAGATATATGAATTATTGCAAACTTTTAAGGTTGAAAAGGGATTACGTCGGATTAAAGCGAGCGAGTGAATGGGATGGAATAAAAAGAACCGTTTCAAACTGTAAATGTGTATTTAGTTGAATTTCATGTTCATTAAATATTTCCAAACAAACCTGATCTCAAAATGAGCGGATCCAAGTGGTTCATTGTTTCCTGCTTACTTCTAACCGCCATTTCGTATTCTTCATATTATCTGTTCGCCACCAACTCGTGGATTAAAACTGTGAAAACACAAACGTACACGAGATTCTACGAGTTGGTGCGGGAAAATAGAGTTTCCCAATTGGAAACCTTACAAAACGAAGCAAATCAGACAGGGAAGCCATTGATTCCGCCATTTGTAGACTTTGAAAGAGAGTACGCGGTAAGCGATCTTTCTAATTTTAAAATTTCACCTTTTTTCAGATAGCGCCCAAATATAACATCTCCATCTGCCGTATCAAAAAGTCAATGTCCACGTTAATGTCCGGAGTGGCTTGTGTTCTGTACGACACCGCAAAGTTTATGAAGAACAACAGAAGCATTTTGGAGGTTTGGAGTCGAAGGTAAGAAGGTTAATGAATAACTTTTAAAACATATTATCGACATAAGATTTTGTGCATCGAAGAACGAGTACAGAAAACTGAACGAGGTGAAGTGGCGAATGGGAGATGCCCATCACACCTACACCAAACTCGCCGTGATCCGAGACCCGATTGCCAGATTCATTTCGTTCTTCTCCAACAAGTGCATTTTGTAAGTTCACAGTTTCTGAAGGATATTCCCATCTTTCTCTTTCTCAGTGAAGCCCAAAAGTATCCAGAACGGAAGCAATGCTATAATTGTCAAGGAAATGTGACGTGCTTTTTGGAAAAGCAATATCAACGATTTGTGCAGCACGCTAGTGATTACTCGAGACTCCGGCCTTCTTATGAGGATCGGCATGCTGCTCCGTTGTCTTGGTAAGAAAAATTTCACGCCAATTGAACTTCCCATGACCGTTATGAACAGAAAAGGCCACGCGTTATAGCCTTTCAAGCTACTATCTTCTTAAAATGTCACGTGAAACTTTTTTCAGGAACTGCGAATTCGGAAGGCATTTGAATGAGTACAAGATTGTAAAGCTGGCAGTTGACCCGAAAGATCGGAAGAATGGATTGGACAGATTAATGGATGTGCTCGCGGAGAATCACGTTCCCAACGCGACCATCCAATACATTGAGAAGTCGGCACTGGACGGAGAAACGCAGCACGCCACTTACGACTCCGACGCCCACCACGTGGTGAAGAAGCAGATTGAGAGTGACAAAATCATTAGGGAATGGCTGAAACGAATATATTATCTGGACTTCATCATATTCGACTTTGACAGAAAACTCATAGATCGTTGAGACTCGCACACGTGCACCCTTCAAAAAAATTTAAAAAGTCTCTCCCGGCCTTAGCTTTTGCTCATCGATCTCTAGCCCTTTTTCTCCTCCTCTTCTCTCTTCACTATATATACAATTTAGGCGCCAAATGTTCTATTCCCAGTCAATTCTATTTCAAATTTTTTTTGTTCCTTCTTCTTTTTCTTACTTTCACGTTCATCAAAAAGACAACAACTGTCCGTGTCTGTCTGTCGTCTCGTGACCCGTCGTGTTCTTTTCGTTTCGTTTACACTCTTCTCTCGCTTTGCATTGCATCGCAAATGATCATTTGGTATCAATTCGATTTGTTCTCGTGTCTATTATACTCTTCCAATAAACATTGCTCTCATGCTTTCACTCTTTTAGGTCATGTCCGTGGAGGACACTATTTTCGGGTACCCAGTGTACCCAAAATTCAAGCTTGGAGAGCCTAGATTCCCCCAGGACACCTTCCTCGGCAGATATCTTCATTGTCTCGATGTCATAGACCCAAGAACTCTTTTTGCTTCCCATGTAAGATTTTAAAGCCGGAATTGCATGCCAGAACAATCGTGAATGCAATTGGTCAACGAAGACCTCGTCAAATTTAAACTTTTGGTGATGCCCCGAATGGGAACTGCCCGAATCAGAACTGCGCCAGTATCAGAACTCTTCAAGCTAGAACTGATACTAATCAGAACTGATCAAATTAATACCACCCTGACAATATTATTTCCAAGAAAACCGAAAATGAATAGGGAAGCCTCTGATCCAGATTCTCTGCTTTTTTCTGCTTCTATTTTTTTGTATTTCTCTTTCTTCTTCTTCTTCTGTGTCTCTTACTTTCTCTCTTTCTTTTTTCTCGCAATTTTGTGCATGGTTTCAACAAATTCTACTTTTTTACGAATAGTTGCGCAAAAGTTGCTCGTTGTAAACAATTTTTGAGCAACGCGTAACCAAAAAGTTCAATCGCTTTCTAAGATTTTCTCTCGTTCTCTTTTTCTGCTTATTCACAATATTTTTTCTGCTTCACACTTGCTTTCGTTACCAATGAACTGTTTCATTGGCGGTCCAACATAATAGAGCTGGGCAGAATAGAACCGCAACACAATAAAACAGGCCTCAATATAACTGTTTGGAGCCTTTCTGTGGAATAATTGTTTCGTAGAAAAAGATAATTTTTGAATCTCGCGATCGATTTATTGCATTCATTAATTTCACTTCCTTCGTGATCCCTCTTCTCTACGGTAACGAAAACCCACAGAAAATAATTTTATTGTACTATCAAAAAGGAAAGGAAACCAATTTTCTAGGTATAAACCGTGGTCTTCTGCTTAATTGTTCGAGAGACGAAAAATTTTGCGAAAGTTAATTGAAAGAAACGGACAAAATGCTCATATAAATACACAAACAGTTCTATTATATCGCGGCTCTATTGTGTGGCGGTTCTATTCTGCGCAGTTCTATTCTGCCCAGTTCTATTATGTTGGACCGCTGTTTTATTTGAATGTCTAGCTGTATCTAGAATACCTACAATACGAAAATTAACAAGGTAACAAAATGTGTTAGCGTAGAAAAACGCTTTCATGTTCTAATTTAGGAAGTATTGCCATAAGGAGTTCTGATTCGGGCACTTCGCATTCATACCAGTTCTAATTCGTGGCCGTTCTGATTTGGGCAGTTCCCATTTGGGCAGCACCACACTTTTAGAGTGTTACAAAACGGTACAACATCTATAGTATTCAGAAGAAGCTTGAAGACTCACTCCAACTTCTGGATGCATACAAAACTGGAAATGTGGGTGATACTTCAGACAAAGCTCTGTGGGAAGCTCAAAAGTTGAAACAAGCTGTTCTTCATCCGGACACAGGAGAGAAAGTGCTGCCTCCCTTCCGAATGAGCGGTTTCGTACCGTTCGGATGGATTACTGTAACAGGAATGCTTCTGCCCAACCCCTCATGGCCAACTCTTTTGTTCTGGCAGTGGATGAATCAGTCTCACAACGCATGCGTCAACTATGCTAACCGGAATGCTACGCAGCCGCAGCCAATCTCAAAATACATCGGAGCTTACGGAGCAGCAGTCACTGCCGCGTGCTCCATTTCGGCCGGACTGACCTATTTCATCAAGAAGGCCTCGTCTCTTCCACCAACTACTCGCCTTGTCATTCAGGTAAACGTCTTCCACTCTTCACTTCAAGCCATCGGTAAGTGTTCAGAGATTCGTTCCTCTGCCTGCTACGTCACTGGCCTCCTCGCTCAACGTCATCTGCATGCGGTGGAACGAGTTGGAGACTGGAATCCAGGTCTATGAGAAGGAAACGGGGAAAGTGGTGGGCGTTTCGAAGACGGCCGCCAAGCAAGCAGTCACTGATACCACGATGGTCCGAGCATTCCTCCCGGTCCCTCTTCTGCTCATCCCGCCGTGTGTCATGCCATTCCTTGAGAGGTGAAAAGAAGGAAATTTATATAAATTTAATGTAAATGTCAGGTTTAAATGGGTCACGAAGACTCAGGTCCGTCACATATTTGTGAACGCCGTCATTTGCACTCTTTCGTTCGCCGTCAGTCTTCCAGTTGCCTTGGCTCTATTCCCACAAGAAAGCGCTGTGAATTTCAATCTTTCTTGAGACTGACCTCTTTTTTGGCTTTTCAGATTTCCACGTCACTCCTCGAGCCGGAACTTCAACAAAAGACGAGTCATTCCCAATTGTACTATAACAAGGGGCTTTAAAGACCAATGATCATGCACTTTATGGATTTATGTCTCTTTTTTTTAACTTCATCTAACTGAATATCCAATAAATTAACATCATGAAACTCGATTATAATCTGAATTCGATTTCACCTGTTTTCACCTTTTTCGCAGAAACCTTGCCTCCGAATGTTTTTCATTCAAGAAAGTTTCGCTACTCATGCTTCTACTTCAATATCACCAAATCACTTCTCAGGATTCCAATTATTACCTGTTACTCATTTTCCTCATTCTAGAAGGAACCCTTTTGTTTTTCGAGTTTTTCGCCTACTTGGCAATGATGGTAGTGCTGGTAAGATATCGATTTCATTTCAACATCAAAGTGATATTGTCCTATTCTGCAATCGCCTATATTGTTGATATTGTCGCCAGAACAATGATAATTCTTCTAGAAGCCAACATTCTGAATCTAGGCCAGTGCAGCTTGACTTAGGTTCTAATGAATGACATTTTTCAGAAGAAAAGGTGATTGTAGAAGAGTCTACAGTAGGCATACTCGAGGCTTCCAGTCAGTTGTATATTGTTCTAGTGTTCTGCAGTCTATACAGAGTCTTTTTCATGGTTTTAATATGTTCTTTGTAAGTTTTCAAGTCACGTCGTCATTGAAGAAAGCATGTTTCAGGGCGTTACTCTTGGCAGTCGAACGATACTTCGCCACCATTTGGGTGTCCACTTATGAGATGAAAAAGCACAAATGGATTTCAATTGTCCTGGTTAAATTGAATATAGTAGCAGGTGTGATAGGAACACTGATCTTTCACTATGGTATGCTATTTTGAAATTCCTCCAGATGCACAACGGTTTCAGAACTGATCAGCGTGTTGCTTCTGGTCGCTTTAGGCCTCTCTCTCAACGTCATCTCAATATTTTCATTCATCACATTGTACAATCTGAACAGAACGAATCTGAAGTATTGTCAAACTAGGGAAATGAGCCCTTTGTACACGTTGAGCTTCAGGTTCCAGCTAAATGAAAATTTGAAAATTATGAAGGTAAGTTTATGAAGAAGGTTCCCGAGGATAAAGTTCTTATTTGTTCAGTGGCTCAAAAACTCGATTGTAGTGATGGCAGCTCTGAATATGACTCTTGCCGGCTTCCTCATCGGTAACATTACTGCTGAAGCTTTAATAGAAAACCGACGAAAACGATCTGTTTCAGTTTCGAATGATGAATATTTGCGCAACAATAATCAGGCCATCGTCAAGCATTTTCACACTTTTTTCAACTTTGCAATCGCTGTGTGAGTAACAAAAAAAGTCACATGAAACTGAAAAGATAGTATTCAGGTACGGTCAAATCCTAATATTCGTCTTTCTTCTGGCGGATAGGAACTTCCGCCGACTCTTCCTCCGATTCGATCTGATCCGAATGATGACAAAGCCTTTCTTCGGACGCGTTTTCCCCGAAGATTTTCGATCGAACAGCAATCTATCGACAAACGACGAGACGAACGTATACTTCACAAGTCTGAGCAGTCAATGGGACGATCAGATGCGGAGAAAGTCTATGGATATTCTGAAAAAGGTCGAAGCGCAGAACGAGGAGAAGAAGAAGAAGAAGAGGAGAAGTGGACGGAGGAGAATATTCCCGAAAAGAAGTACAAATGAGGATAACTGAAAAGGCATTATGAACATGTAAACATGAATACAAATGAACACTTTAACTCTATGCACAATTACGTTGTTGAACAAATTTGCGAGAAGTGAACGCACACACAAATGAACGGATGCAGCTGACCATACTGCGTCCTGTCTTCTGAAAATCTTGACTAGAGTGACGTGTCGACACGATAATCGACAAAATATTTAATGTCGACAATGGAAAATGTCGATAGTCGACTATCGCTCAGTGTTTATAGTCGGCTTATGCTTAAAAAAATTAACGAAAAAGAAGTTGAAAAAAGGAGCTGTAAGGAGACGTAAGGAAACGTATTTCAACACTCTTCAACATTTTCCTCATTCAACTTCTTTTTCGTTAATTTTTTTAAACATATGCCACTCTTGTGAATTCGCCATTCCTGCAATCTTGGATTCTCTTAAAGCAAGTTATAAATCTGCCGAAAAAACGTTGTAATCATTGTCATATATAAAAAACGAGTAATAAACCTCAGGCATATTCATTTTCACAGATATTCATTTTTCACGTTAGGATGATTCAAAATCTAATTTAAAAGTTCACGTAGTACAAATTTTGCGATACCAAAATAATTTCCGATACAGCACTCGGTCAAAGGCCGCTAAAGCATCATCAATGACCGTGAGAAGTTTGGTTTCCGTGCAGAAACTTCATTAATGGTCTGAGGTGTGACCGTTCTGGAATCGTATTGCGTGGTATTGCCACTTGACACACACACACACACGGAATGTCCTTGATCCTCCCCACCCTCCTCCTTTTGCCTCCGTTAACGTGTTGTTTGGCACCCGGGCGGTCGTCTCCTCCGACAAGGTCAACCCGCCTGCTGTTTCGCTGTTTCTTGTCCCACCACACCTGCCAGCTCCGTTCGTAATTGGTTTCTACCTTCGTATCTATCGGTATACAAATCGATCGTACAGGAAAAGCTTTTTTTTTTACTTTTTTCTCGCCTTTTTCTATGGTATAAAGCCATTATTTACCGGTGGGTGTAGTATTGTACAAATATGCGTCATGGTCATGGATTCCTTTTTTCTGTGAAAGCAAGCATTCGTAGTACTTGATATGAGAGAATGCTCTCGTCGGTCTCTCTCGTTTCTTCAAAGTCAAAACCGCGTCTGTGTTGATTTGTTTGCACCTAAGAGGGAGAGCATTTCGGCCCCGCATAATGCATAGCCAAATATTTGGGATTCCTTGACATTAATTGAGTATATCACCACCAATATAATCTTTGTACGATAATAAAGGTTCAGGTGTCTTAGTTTGAGTACGCATCTCTCTTTTTTGAGCTATGTGTGGGGCTTGTAGTATTTTTCATTATTCCGAAAGAAAGTTTCATCTCGCACCCTTTCCTGCAATTTTCCTCGCTCTTCACACTCCTCTTCTCAATTTCAAAACACCCTTCTTCCTATTCGGCCAGACCGTAATCCGAAGCGTCAACAATCAAAAACGATTGCAAATTTCTTGGGCCGCTGAGTCTATTCTTCTTCGTCTTCTCGTTTCGGCGCCAGCGCCTGCGCCCCGGAAAAGGGAGGATTCGGTAGTGAAAGAAGGCATTCAGAGGCAAAGACAATAGCAGTTCCCGTAGTTCTATTTTCACACACTTCGGGACAAACCGTTTCGACAAAAAAATTTGTTCATACTTTTTTCAATGTCTTTTAGATGCTCAAAATTAAGCAAAGTTAATCGAGTTTTTCATCGCCTCCTTTCGGCCGAAAATATGAAATCCCTTTAGAATTTGACGTCACAATTTCGAGTTTCAACGTTTTTGCAATGTTGTGCAGAAAAAACGGGTGCTGCCCCAAATCGGAACTTCCCGAATCAGAACTAGTACGAATCAGACCCAATTAGAACTGAAAATAGTTCTGATTCGTACCAGTTCTGATTCGGGAAGTTCCGATTCGGGGCAGCACCAAAAAACGAAAGAAGTTCTCGATAAGGATCCTAATTAGGCATAAAAGTGAGGTTCTGGTTCTCAGATGTTTTGACCACAAAAAGTCGACTGCGAGAAGACGGAACGACAAAAAATAGGACACTTAAACACTCTAGCAACCCGATTGAAATCATGTGTAGAGGTTCTCGAAAACATGCGCGCGCGCGCATCCTCGCCGACGTAGAAGAGAGGTCGAAAACGATTGTATATTGCCCCCACTTCCTCGGGAAGTTGTGTTCCTGACGATCCTCAAGCTCGCTCTCGGCCGCCGGTAACCGATGCGTCCCCGCGCGGAGGAGAGGAGACGCCGATACGCACGCGCACTTTCCATCATCAAATAAAAACGCGTTTTATTGTGCATTTTGATGTCCGCGCGCGTACCCGCCGCTGCTGTGCTGGATCACATACCCACAGGCGCCCGGCCTCCGGACGACGCTCCTCGGGGCGTCCAGTGCGTGTGAAACGACGAGGACCGGATATCTGTCACTTTTTTGGGTAAGAGCTTCACGTAATACGTGTGTGTGTGTGTGTGCCACCACACTCTTTTCACTCCCACTTTTTGATTTTTGATTGTGGGATTTGGAATTTCTTATCAGTTCTCTAGAATTTTACATACAGCAGGCTTCCGTTGAAAAATCTTCCTGAAATTGAACTAATCACTATTTCATTCAAAGTTGATTCGTCTAGACAACCGAAACTCTTAGAAGAACGTCTAGAATATTGACTTTCAACCTTTCCAGGATTAAACTGTGAAGCCTTATCACGCTATTTTCAACATATTAAAGTGTTTACTTTAGTGTTTGTTAAAGTATCCTCACCTTTCTAGCTCCTTTACAGTCCCTCATATTCCAAGTGAATTTTGTTACTATGCTATGAGAAAATTCTTTGCAATTTCTAAATTCTTTGCTATATTATTCAAATCCTCAATTCTCAATGATTTTCCACTCTGATAACTCGCCGATTTCCCTCTCCATTTCCGCTGATCCTCGTTCAGATAGTCACCCATTCTTCCTTCTTCCAAAAATTCCATTCTTCTCCTTTTCTGTATATAATTATTATTCTTTTCGCTTCTTTCTCTCTTCCAACATATTACACAAGAGGAGGAGGCAAGTCAGTTGTGTATGTATATCCCATAAAAAGTTCGTTTTCCCTCTCAACCGGATCGATGACACCCGCCCGCCAGCGCCACCATTCGGGGAAATAGTGTATCATGTTTCTTGTGAAAACGAATGAATGCCAATCGCATAAATGGCAGTGTGTACATCCGCGCGCGCTGACTGTGTCGTTTATAGTAGTAATCCAATTAGAGACACACAGATATTGTAGATTAACTTTCCCTCCATTTTTACTTTCACTAGGCTCGTGTCGATTTTTTTGTGGTTTAGGTGTAATCCGGTGTTCACGCAAAACTTCCACTTCATAATCTGTTCTTTTTTTTCGTCTGGCTAGATTTCACACGTAGGATCTGAACGTTTTTGAAACATTTTGTTAGCATAGGAATGGGCTTTTCCTCATACTCACATTAAACCCTACAGATCCGAAGTTTCCCTTTCTTTGGTCCTCAGACGCACACCAAGCTAGGTACTAGATACAGTAGGCCTATCAATCAGAAACCACTTCCTCTTTTCGTTCCTATTAGCCGAAACCCTCGAAGATCTCTTGATCACCTCCCTTAAGCTTGTTGAGATTATGTTCGTGTCTACACTTTTGCCGTCATCGTGGTCAATTTCAATTTGTTGCCGATATTCATCACGGTGAACATCATCATGCCCGGTGATGCCTAATACGTCTCGCCTCCTCGCCAATTATTATGTCGCATAGTTCGCGTTTCCACGACTAATTGTGCCCTCTCTCTACGCTTCGCCTCTGACTCTCATTCCACGCCTTTCCGGTTTCCCATCGCGAGACGGGCGACCCATCCCGAGGAGGAAGCAACAGAAGCTTCCATTCTTCTCTGTTTCAGTCGGCATTCAACTCGTTGGAAGTGTTGGGAGGCCATTCAAGTGTAGTTTTATTCTTTCAGCTGAAGCTTTTCTGTGAAATTTTACGCAACTTATGAGGTGGTAGTAAGATGCTGTACCAGTCGTAAAGTCACATGAAAGCAAAGTTCAAGCAATAGTAACATGATTTATAGATCGAGGTATAAGTTATGAGTCAACGTTGTAAAGAATACTCCCATAACTTGTCATTTTAATGCGCATCCTCATACCCACCCGCTGTGCCTTTTCCTCCCTCTCCCGATACTTGACCTGTCTTCTTTCTTCTTCTTCTTCTTCTTCTTCTCCCCGTGAGTCATCATCATCGAATATTATGTAAACATTTATTCACCCCTCACCTTTATGACCAACTTTTTTTCCTGATTCCTCTCTTCTCTTGCCCGGTGAACCGTCGCATTCGAAATTCGTCAAATTCCAGGAGAAAAACGGCAAATAAGAGACGAGTTGAAATAAAGAAAGGAAAGATCGTGAATCCGGACGAGGATGAACTCGAAACAGCACTGCAACAGATGCACGAAGCAGGTGTATCCGACCGATAAAGTCGGTCCGCTCAAGGATGCCACGTTTTTTCATCAAGGTTAGTTGAGCGGCGAAATTAATAGAAATTTTCACTACTTTATTATCACGTTACCGTATTTCAGGCTGCTTCAAATGCTACATCTGTGGCACGAGACTAGCTCTCAAGACCTACTGCAACAACCGAAATGACATCAACGACAAAGAAGTGTACTGCTCGAACCACGTGCCGATCGCCGGACCTCACGACCTCCCACTGGCTTCTGCCAATGGATCGGGCAAACATTTGGAGAACAATAATCACGTAAAGAATGGAAATTGGATGTAAGCCGCTCTAAATTTAGCATACACTTCACATGTTTGCTTTTTGACTTTTTCCAGTGACGCCGGTCTCAGTGACATGAAAATAGCGCATGCGATGAAAGCGACTCAAGTGGCCAGACCGTACCCGAAGATCAGTCATGAGGGAGCCAAGTACGTGGTGGATTACGATACTCAGACAAGATTGGAGTTGCTGCATCGGAAGGACGAGGACGATTTGTACGAGTCGTTCCAGGATAAACGCGTCAAAGAGGCAGAGCAGTTCGAGAAGGAAAACACGGAAGAGTGGGAGAAAGCGTTGGCAGAGTTTGCGAAAAAGTACGAGAAGGGGCAGGCGAACATGAAAAAGGACGATCTCATCCGACAGTTGACCATCAAGAGGGAGAAGAAGTTGGAGACGTTACACACTAAACGGAAGGTACGGTCGCGCCGAAATAAAGTTTCTGTTAAGTGGCATGACATTCTGAAAAATACACCTGACACGTGAATTATTGAATATTCGTGGAACTTTTTATACAATACTGATACCCATATCACCCATTGACCAAAATTTATAACGACATCTGAGTTAAAAAGCTCATTTCGCCCACCACGGTTGGAGTCGGGCCGAGTGTGTTTTCGTCATTTGCCGTGCCCGTCGCGGCGTGCGTCAATCAGGCCTTGCAACCCTCCAGCCGACGCCTCGCGGGTTCCGCTGCCGGCTATACTTTGCGAGTAGGAAAGCCCCGCCCACAGTGCGAGACATTAGAGAAGGCATAACTCTTTTCAAAATAATGCTACAGAATCCAGATAAGGCTCATAAAAATTGGAATCGGCTGGAGAATATAGTGAACTTGATCATTTGGGATATATTCACAAATTTTCAGGAAAGAGAACGTCATCAGACCGCCGAGTTGGTAGACCGTCAAGCCAAAGAGATGCTGGAGCTTTTCAAAGCTTCTCGGTCAGAGTACAGCAATCTAGAGTACCCATCGACACCTCCACCACCGGTGCCACCGTCTTGCAGCAAGCGGGAAATCTACACAACGACGGATTACTTTTCAGTGAGCATACAACAGAGTTTTTAAACATTTTTGAACTATCCTTCCAGTCAATTGACGAAGTGGCAATTCACTGTGCTCGTAACGAAGTGGCTTCTTTCACCGATCTCATCCGAACGCTTTCCTCTGGCGCTAGGTCGGATGTTGACGTGGCAAGAGCCATTTATCGTTGGATCACGATCAAGAATCTGAATACGATGGTGTTCGACGATTCGGTTCAGAACGACACTCCGATGGGATTGTTGAGAGGAATCAAGTACGGAACTGAGAGTTATCACGTACTGTTCAAACGACTGTGCAGGTTGAGATATTTCATTTACTCGCGTTTTTTTCCAATTTCACCTGTTCAGTTACGCCGGTCTTCACTGCGTCGTCATCAAAGGATTCTCCAAGTCCGCCGGCTATCAACCCGGATATTCATTCGATGATCACCGCTTCCGAAACACGTGGAACGCCGTCTTTTTGGATGGATCCTGGAGATTTGTGCAGTGTAATTGGGGAGCCAGGCATTTAGTGTAAGTCCGTTAATATAGATTTTGATTTTACTTCTGTTTCCACGCCCAAAACACTCACTACAAACAATTTCTTATTTCAGAAACGCCAAAGACGGATCACATGAAGCGAAGACCGATGGAAACCTCCGTTATGAATACGATGATCACTATTTCATGACAGATCCGGAAGAGTTCATCTACGAATTCTTCCCCTCGGATCCCGCGTGGCAACTTTTGCCCCGTCCTCTCTCACTATTACAGTTTGAACGCATTCCATTCGTCCGATCTCTTTTCTTCAAATACAACCTTTCGTTTATTGATAACAAGCTCGAGTCGACTGTTTATGTAAGTGCCTTAGAAGTGAAAAGTTGACTATGATCTGTGTGCAGACCGACAAAACTGGAGCCGCCTCGATTTCAATTCGATTGCCTCCGAAAGGAGACTCTCTGATTTTCCATTATAATCTGAAGTTCTTCGATTCCGAAGAGAATACGATCAGTGGGATGTCACTGAAACGATTTGTTATGCAGTCAGTTACCGAAGACGTGAGTAACCGGAATTAAAGATCTTCCCTTCATCCTTCAGTTTCAGATTGTGACTTTCCGAGTTCATGCTCCATCAACCCGTCCACTTCTTCTAGACATTTTTGCAAATTCGGTCTCTTCTGGAGCTTATCTAACAGGCCAACCGATCAAATTCAAGAGTGTTTGCAAGTTTAAGGTACTATCAGCTCATGAAAATATTACTCTAAAAGTTTATCTCAGGTCGTTTGCGAATCGCTTCAAGTCATCATGGTCCCACTGCCGGAATGTGCTTCGGGAGAGTGGGGACCGGCTAAAGCGACCCGATTGTTCGGACTTCTGCCTGTTTCTCATCCCGACGCAATCATAAACACTGGAAGATACGTGGAAATTCGATTTAGAATGACACGTCCACTTTCTGAGTTCGTCGCCTCGCTACACAGAAACCGAACGGACGATAGAATTCTTCAAGCATCTACCCGGTCGATGTTGAAGGGAGACATGGTAAATTTAAGTCGTGAACTACTGCCAGAACGATCAATTTAAGGTTTACATCCAAGTTGATTTTCCCGGAGAAGGGCAGTACGGTCTCGACATCTACACACGCCAAGATGACCAATTAGTTAACGGGAAGCAACTGTTGACCCATTGCTGCAAGTATCTCATTCATTCGAGGAACTGCTAATCTAATGTATATTTCTTCTTTTTCAAAGATTCTAAATTTAGGATCTTCCCCCTAAGTTCCCTCTAATGTTGCCATTCATTCCTGAGAGAAAGAAACGGACCTGCAGGGTATTGAAACTGTTTGAAAATGCCCTAAACCCACATAATCCTGAACCCCTTGATATTACAATCCCGAGTTTTCTTATAGACCTTTTGAGTTCGTGAAACAGAATAAACGATTTTTTCGCGGACTAAATAGGCTCATTACTGTTTTTTGTCACACACCATTTCACGCAGTATTTCCCATGTTTTCGAGTAGATTTTCGTTCTATGCGTACTGTCAGATACCGTTGAATAAAAATAAAAAGTTGATAAATTTGACGTGCGACAATTACTTTAATTTCCCTAAGCGGAGCGAGTAGGAGGCGCCGGGTTAGAAAAAGAAACATTTTGGCAGGCGTAAGGCTTCTTGCATAGCAATAACGTCGGAGAGAGGAAGAGAGAGGACCCGACTTCTTGCATAGCAATAGGATCGGTGATAATGAGTGTTCTACTCGGTTTATATAGCTACAGTGAATTCGCGCCCACTGAGCTTCACCATCATGCTCCACCCCCACCGCAATCTAATTAGAAAACTTTGCAATCTAATACGAACTCGTTCGAAATAGAATTTGCTTCAATTAGATTGCAAAATCTTCTAATTAGATTACAATCACTGCAATTTTTTTAAATTAGAGTGCAATGTTTTCTAATTAGTTTTCAATTTATTCTTATTAGATTGCAATTCAGGAAAAATATATTGTAATCTAATACGATTTTACTAGAAATTCCATTAAATCTGATTAGATTGCGAAATAGAGATTTTTCTTATTAGATTGCAAACTCTTCTAATTAAATTGCAATCGAGTTTCCAGAGCGGTTGTGCAGGGTCCGTTGTATGAAGCGATGTGGTTGCTCTCAGACGCTGCGGACAGTCTCTCCATTTCAAACGATCGCGTCCGTTGGAAGAGCTCGTGATCTTTGAGACAAAATCCTCACCAATCTTCCTACTTTACTTCATTTTCCCGGCTTCCCTCTTCTTCAAGCGTCTTCTGCTCCTTATTACATCTCTTAGTTGCCATTTGATTGAGACTTTGGTCAACTGTACGTCATCTCTTTGTGTGTTCATAAGCAATTTGTCAGTTGGCTACTTCTTTATAACTTCAAGGGCAGCTGAGATATATCGTTTTGAATAAACGGTACTCGGGTACATTACAGCAAATATCTATTAAGAAGTTTTCAGCGTTCAACATCCCGTTTGTGGTGGGAAATCCTCGGCATTCATGTAATATTCCTGCAGGAAAAGAGTGCCTGAGACCACTCACAAACGACACTGAAAGTCTAAGAGTTTATACAAGTTAGACTTCTTCAGCATAAAAAATAATTGAAGCTGAAGCTCGTTCCAGGTATTCTCAATCCCCCCTGGTACAGCCGCTTCTAATTAGATTACAATTGAGTTCTCAGAGAAATTGGTTTTGAGAATGATAAATTGCATAAATACAAAGCAAGAATCTTGAGCGATCGAACAGCAAAAATTACAGGAAAACATCTGAAATTCACGCATTTTAGGCGAAAAACTTCAAACGGATTAATCTCAATCGACCAAATTTGACGCTCACTGCTGTTTTTCTTTACTACGGCCTTTTTTATACGTCCCAATAAATGTTTAAAGTTATTTTCTGCAAATTGTCATGTTTGATGCGATTCAATTTCAATCCCCTCTATTCAATAAACGCAAAAGTCTTTAAATGCGGATCAGGTATTGCGCCTGCACGGTTCCGCGGTGAATTCCCCCGTTTTGGCATGGCCTCCCGTTTTGGCACGGCCTCGAAAACTTTCTGCTAAACCGGGCGACTTTACGACACTCCAGAGGTCGGCGACGAGTCGCCTACTAGTCGCCTTCGGCCCACTGGCGCCAGTGTGAACAATTTTTTTTCCTGCCAACAACGCAAAGTCGTTTGCTTTTTTCGATAATTCTTTCAGATTTCCAGATAATAAATACAACAATTTTGAGTTCATGTTGTAAAATTTCAGATAAGCTCCATATGGTCGAAATAACTGTGACCTCTCCGCCCGGAACGAGTCGAAATGTTACTTTTGAGTCGCCGGACGAGAAAACTGAAATAGAAAACCAGATAATAGCCAAAGTGCAAGAAGTTTTGGGCAATCAATACTCAAGAGAAGTGATCTTGCAAGCTATTCATGTGAGTTTGCTCCAAAACAGTTTTCTTTCTGAAAATTATGAAAAATACGAAATTTGCAAAACCAGATCGTAGTTCAACATTAAAGAATATTTTTTCAGACTCATTCGGAGCCGAAGAATGACGACACGTTCATGGGTCAGATTATCGACGATCTATTCAAGGAGAACAAATCAGATGAGCCCATAATCGGACCAATTTTCCGTCCGGATCTGGCCTCGACTTCCACGAATACGACCGATTCCCTGGCGGTCATTCCTTACGACCCCAACCATATCAGCAATACAAACATGAGTAAGGAGGACGTTGAATTGCAGCGAGTGCTCGAGGAGTCCATGAAAGACGTCGAGATTGCAGATATGGAAGAAATGATCCGCGATCCGAACGTCTCCGTGGGACTCGCCAACTCCGGGAACACGTGCTGGTTCAACTGTCTGGCTCAGGTGCTCTACAGCCTTCCGAGGTTCCGCTCGATTCTCTATCATTGTGTTCCGTACACATGGAAGCAGCAACCAATTGTGAACATCCGCCGTGAGAGCTTGCTCTACGCCGAGCTTCTCCTCGGGTTTCGGACCCTTCTGGCGGAGTTGCAGTTCACAGAGCTGACGTATCTTACCGTCGATCCGGAACTTCACAAGGTAAAACAAATCTTTCTGCTAACACAGAACAAGAAGAGAACTTTTCAGCTCGTCGATAGGTTGTATCACGGAGAAAGATCGAAGAACACCTCAATCGGAAGGCAGCAAGATGCGTCGGAGATGTTCATGCTTATTTTGGAATGGCTTCGCAAAGGATTGTACGCGGCACTTCACAGCCAGCTTCACCCGGAAGAGCGTCTCGAAGCGGCCGATGAAAACCTTGTCGTGGCCGATTCAACAGCCGAGGCTCCGAACAGCGACGTAACAGGCACTCTTCCGCCGGATTACGATAGTGGAATGGACGCTCTCGTCACGTCCACGTCATCAGCGTATCGAGAAGCAAAATCGAGACCGAATTCACCGGTTAAAAAGAATACGATTAGTGGCATTGGAATTCCACACGTTGATGGCTCTTTATTCGGAGCGTCCCATCAGAGTCTGAAAAATGAGCTTCCGTCCATTGAAGAAGCGATGGACACATCGGAAGGGGTTCTAGATCATAGCTCGCGGAGAGCGCGCACGTCCCCACCTCCAAAAGCCTCCAGAATTGAAGTGGATCAGCCAGTTCCGGAAGTTTCCGACGCCGAGAAAAATTTTGTGGAGAGTCTTCTGAAGCAGTTCAAGGACATATTCCAATTCACGTGTATCACTCAAATAATCGATAATGCGACGGGATTGGAAAGCGTGGAACAAAAGGCCGAAACGGAGAGCTCGCCACTGTTTCTCAACTTGCAAATGTCATTCGGGAACATGCACGATGCTCTGGAAGCGGCGACGTTTGATTTTACGCGGTACGAAGGATCGCACGCGCGGTCCCTGTACTCCACGATGCCCGCAGTTCTGTTCATGAATCTCTCGAGATTCAATTATGAACAAGGAGCCAACAAACTACACAATACATTCAAGTTTCCAAGGTAATTTTTGTTTCATTGCTTTGTTATGTCCATGACGTCATAAGTGTTTTGAAAATTTTGCAGCTACAAGGCTGCCAAATTTACCCGGACTGTAACAGTTTTCTCTCATATGTTTTTGTAGAAACATGTACATGGACCGCTATTTGTATAGCAATCTGGACACCATTCTGGAACTCCGAAAGAAGCAGCTGGCTCTCCGTGAGCAGTTGTCAGTCACAAAATCCAAGTTGGCCGGCCTACAAAAATATCCGCAAAACGACGGGACCTCGACGCGTCTGGCAACCGCTTTCGAGACGGTCCTTGAAGCACTGAGAAACGTGAGATTGGATGAGAAGGCCACGTCATTGTGTGAAAATGACAACGTGGTTTGTGAACCTCTTCTACCGTCAACGTCTTCCGCAAGTTCTCCGATTTGCAATACCGGATCGTTAGTGGAAGATCTGGGAAAGAAATTCCCCTCGTTTGACAAGGAAAAGTGCCCGACTTTGGGTTTATGCGCGGATTCACTCGAAGCTATGGTCGCATTGTTGGTCCGAGAGGAGACCGAATTGTCACAGAGAGTGGCGCAGCTGGAGGACGAGATCAACAATATCTACGAAGTGGACAGTCTACACAAGAAGAAATACGAACTTCAGGCACTCATCATCCACGCAGGAGAGGCAAACAGCGGTCATTACTGGACATATCGACTCAGTAAGATATTGATGCTTTTTAATTTCTTTTTTTATTTGAGACTTTGTAAATCGTATAAAATTATATAGATTATCCATATTAGAATAAAAAGACTCAACTTCAGAAAGAACGATCGATGGTACCGAAAAATGGGAGAAGATAAACGACAAGACGACAGAAGAAGTAAGCTGGGATAAGGTCGAATCGGATTCGTTTGGAAGCGGAACCCGTTCCTCGCCGTCCGCCTACATGCTCATGTACGTGCTGGCCGATGCTCACGACATCATTGGCGCCGACAACATGACGGAAAGCGAGGCTATCAAGATACTTCCGAATGATATGCAGGAGATGGTGGCTCTAAAGAGGGCGCAGATCAAGGAAGCAATTCGTCGGTATTTTTGATTTGAATTAAATGGTTCAATTTTTTTTATTTTGTTGTTTTCGTCTTTATCAGTAGTCGAAAGCAAGGAAACAAATTTAATTGTTCCAGAAGTTTTCCATAAATATGGTGAATTTTCAGATTTCGACAAGAAAAGTCGCAAACTCCCGGACAATATCAGAAAGCGCCGTCGAGCACGTTCACTTGGTATCGAGTCGAAGAACAGCCGAACGAAGGCGACGAAAATGCGAATCCAACCGGCCGACTACCTGTTGTGACCGATCGGCTCGACGAGTATCCGATTGTTATTGCCACGGATCTAGAAATCGATCGAGTTACTCAGATGGTCAGGAAACTTACATTTTCGTGGAAAAACTCATTGATATATTATTCTAGATAGCAAGAATGTGGAATTATATTACTAATTTGGAGCCAAACAAATTCAAGGATTCTCAGAATTTTTTGGAATATCATCTCGAAAGATTCTGGTTCGACTTGAATGGTGCAAAGTCATTCCTTGAGACGAAATTGTGAGCATCCCGACAACTTTTTATAAAAGTTTATAAGCTGTTTTCAGAGGCTACCCACTCGACGAACTCCGAGAAGACGCTGAGAACGATATTGATAAAGTTTTTAACGCGGTAATCTCGAAACGAGTTATTTTAGCTTTATAATTTTATGCAATTACAGTATCTGACGGAATACATTCCTTCGGTTTTGGATGGCATAAAATTTAACAATCGCTCCTCGTTACTTTTCTTCGTCCACACTTCATTTCCCCATCTGAACGTCGCCGTTGTCAGATTTCTTATGCTCTACGCAATGCACCTTGCCAACGTGAGAGTTTTGTCGACACGGGCCCAAATCGAGTTGTTGAATTACGAAGAAAGGTTCCGTGATTCATGTCAAAGAACGCTTAAAGTGAGTTATTTACTGGTGCACATTTATGAAGTTGGATGTCTGGAAACCTGGGCGACCCGGAGCTCTCTGGAGAATTTCAAGGCAACCATGGATAGGAAAAAGGGGTACGTTGTTATTCCATGGTCACAATGTCTCGCTTGCTCAGCAACCACCAGTTCCAGAATGAATGCTCGAATGGAGCATTGCTTCAACGCAATGTATCTGGCGAGAATGGCTCGAGTCGCTGAAAAGATTATATACGAGGAGACCAAGTGTTTCAGTGATAATTCGTTAAAGTTCGTGAAAACAGAAGTCATCCAGACCGCCTCCATACTCTCTGTGATAGCGGCTGTGAAACAGCTGCTCCACAACCTTACGAATCAAACATTCACCGTTTTCGACATGGAGTTCTTGCATACAGAATTAGATCGTCGCATTAAATGGGATGAAATCATCAAGGAGGTTCGGCTGGGAATTGCACGAATTCACACGTGGTTCCGGGAATCCGAGGAGGAGAAACAAATACACGATATTACGGCACCGCAGGAAATTGTGAGTCGATTTGGCGAGAACACAAGAAAGTTACCAGATTCAAAAATTCAGAAAGAACTCGACATCGCAAGCGTGTACTCTTTCGTGAACACGGCATTCGAAATGGTCTACAGCTGTGCTCCGGTCACCAGCAGTACTGAAAAATTGATGTTGGTCACCGAAATCCGCGAAGCACTGACGATTCTCGAGGAGAATCGGGAAAAACCGTCCCGACTAATCGAAGCCAATACTTCTGATGCTTCTGTGGAACTGGAGAAGGTATACTGTTCTTCTGGCTTTTTCAACAAAGAACGGAAGTGAAATTTTGCAAAAAAGAGCATATCAACATGAAGTTTTGAACGTTTTATTTCAGGTTGCTCATATCCGCGACGAACTGTTTCCGATTCAAGATAGAGTGACCAAGATCTCAAATGATGTTCAGGAGATCGTAGGCAGCATCTTCGGCTAAGAGTATGCTTTGTATGTTATTGTCGACTTTCGAAAATGTTGGATTTTTTCGTGAACAGCTATAAGCTCCTTCCTCTCAACTCTTCCCGTACCCTGCACCCGTTTACTTGCTGCTTTCCGGTTAAAATGCTCGTATCCCGAAAAACACGTTCAACTATATCTTTCTTCCTTTACATTTTTGTTTCCCAAACAAGTATTATGTATCTTGTCCACTTTATTCCACTTATTTTCATGATATATTTATGTTGTCTAGAACAAGCAAGTTTGCAATTGCCATCATTCAAAAAACAGTTGAAATCGAATAAATTAACACATTTTTCACTATATTCGGTCAGAATCTATGAAGCAGGCCGTCCGGGGAGGCGACGCGAACAATTCGAGCATTTTCGATTATTTCAGAACTTAGACTATTGTCCGCCACGGCAAAAGAGGTCACATTGACATTTGAGGAGGAAGAAGTCGACGAGAAATTGGAGGAATAGGCAGACGAAGAAGAGCGTTGCGATGAGGGAATGTCACTCTGAAAAGAGAAATGAACTTAGCTAGGTTGGAATGCTCTCATTCGAAATACCGAGTTAAAATAAGTACGCGGTGAAGGGACCGGAGCACTCGAAGGCAGGCAGTCGACCGAGATAAACGTGGGTGCCACGTCACTTTCGAAACGTGGCGAACGATCTGGAAAGTATACGTTAAAAGTTAGACTAATGGAAGGTTGAGGTCGCGTTCGATTTCAAATCTTACGTGGAGATGCAAAGGTCACGTATTGTTAAAATTGAAATCAAGAATTTTTTGCATTAAACTGACATCACTAACCTGGAGGAATAATCTTGGGCTTCTGAGCAATGGGCGGCCGTATATTCACATAATGGCTCTTGTTCAAGTACGGACTGCCATAAGCACTGACATTCGTCTCATTCCTTCGCGATTCTCCGTTCACATTCACTTCCACGTCCGTTCGAATTCGGACTACTGATGACTTGGGAGGAGCATCATCCGAATGACGCAGCGAATGTTCTTCCACAATCCCGCCTACTCGATTATTGTTGTTTAGCGACGCCTTCTGGAGATCCGCGTAGACTGGCGTGGCGTACATTTGTGGAGGTGACGTGGCAGGGAGTGGAGGTAGTACGGTAGATGGGACATCCGGAGGGATGATTATGGTGGCTCGCGGAGGCCTCGGGGGCTTGCTGAGCGTCTCTGGAGCCACGGATGCACTTGTCTGGAAAATAAAAAGAAACTGAGATTAGCTACGCTTCTTTGAACTCACAGTCAGCGGAGCATGGGCCCTGATAACGGGCGGCGTGGGCGGAGTCGATTTTGACCCTGTCATTTCTTTTTCCTCCTTCTCATTTTGCTCCAGAGAAGAAGTTGTGATCTTCCGGCTCGTCCGAAGATCTGCCTTTCTATCGTAGAGCTTCGGGAACCACTTGCGTTCCTTCTCTTGAGAACCTTCGGCGGCAACTGTACTTTCATTTCTGCTGGCAAGTGTCGAGTTGGAATTCAGAATCGAGTTGAATATGTTCCTTCGTTTTGGCTTCACCGCAACTGCTCCTTCCACTGTCATTTTGGCTCGAAGCGATGATCTCGTTTCCCGCATCGCTTTATCTAGGTCAACTGCACAACACGAATAGATATTGCACAGCTTCCACAGATTCAAGTGCTCATTTTTCTTGGGGTCCATAAATTTTCGCAAATTTTGCGCTGCTCTTCCATGAATTTTTGAAATTTCTGACAGTCTTTTGAGAGGTAAATCTAGTCGAGACTGAGAGAATGTGTCTATGACGGATTGAAGTTTTTCCCCGTACGTCGCCTCGGCTTCTGCTCTGAAAGTTGTTCACACTCTTTTCTCGTTTTTCGAAATATATTTGTTTTTAGGTAGCGATAGACCTTTTCTGCGCTAAATTTTCAATGTAGGCGGATGCGCTCTACTGAAGTAACTTACAAATTAGCGGTGAACTCTAAAAGTGCGTAGTCATAGCGGGTCGTCATTTCCGGCCGATTACTGAAAAAGAAAAGAAAATCAATTTTGAGAACTTGTTGATGATAGTTGAGGTATTCACTCAGTGTCCACTGATAACACGTAAAGTGTGGCGCGACAGATGGAAAAAATTTTGATTGAATGATAATGTTGGAAGAGGAGGAAAAAGAGGTTTCCAATCGATTGCTTATCATATCACACGGCCTCAATTCTGTGAACGAATAGAAAAGAATGGAAGATTCGGAGGAAGAAAAGGCAAGAAAAGGAAGAGGGGAATGATCGATGAGCGACCGAAAAATGTAGGACTGGATTCGGTGTGTTCCGCAAATACTTTTTGTGATAAAAACGGATAGGGCAATCGGAGAAGGTGTTGCAAACGATGCGAAAAATGTTACCGGAAGTTTGACGTGTCAAATGTTTTTCCTAACGTGACCACTTGTTTATTGCCAGTTCACAAAGCTTTATCTTACTCAGTGAGGTCACGCGAATCCAGTGAACTTCCTTCCGGCATCTTTAAGATTCATTTTGTTCCGGTGAGTTCACGTGAATACGGTGTCCCCATTTCTACCGTGTCAAAAATGAAAAGATCGTAAAAAAGATGGCGAGGTAAGGCCACGTAAACATTTCAGACGTGATTAGTCTCCGTGGTCTTTAAAAACTGAAAGGTCACGTGAATCGCATTAAATGTTCTTAATTCTTTGAAAATACTTTGAAGAAAAAACATCATCACTAGTCACTAACAGAACTCGATTGAAAACATCAAGATCTCTGCGGTATTGAGAGTAAGTGACTCAAATAGAGTCATCCACATCTCCTTTTCATTTTCCCGAATGACCTTTGAAGAAATAGTATTCGAAAGACGGTCGGACAGATGGCGTCGTCCGATAGAATATGCTTCTCGCACACACACACACTCCCGAAGACTGCCTGTTTTTTTAGGCAACCCATAACCTATTTCTAGGATGCGAACAGATGGAAAGACAAAGAAAATTGGCATGTTCATCGTGAATTAGAAGAGTGAATCACTGGGCGTGAAATAATAATAAATAACAAAGTCTAGATGCTCCAAATTATAACTTTCTTTTACTTAACATCTCGCCTTCACTTGTCACCATCAATTTTGCTGAAAAATAGAAATGGACAATACTTAGTAAGTGCTAGGAAACTCACAAACACAGGCAAATATCTGCCCGGATTTAGTGAATAGCTTCTTCTCCTGGGCGCACGACCGGAAGGATTCGAAAAACGAATCCTCGGGTGGTAGAAATATATCGCATTTCAATTTTCGAGTGCAGGCATTTCTTCCTGGGTACAGACATTCGAAAACGCATTCGGCTTGAAGTGCAGCCTTCTTGTTCATCCATTGGCTGGATTCATCTGATAAAGAGACATTTCATGATGCAGTAAAGATCGAGTGGCATGCCCACAAATCGGTTCATTTAAGGTATATCTACGTTCTTACCAATAGCTCCCAGTTTATCCGCCATCGTTGATATCATAATATCTCGAAAATCGCCTATGCTCCTCTCGTTCAGTACGTTTGTCTTTTGAGATGTGCACCCTCTGAATCCATTATTTTTGGAGTAAGAGCAGTCTTTAAGTCGATTAAAATCCGGTACGAATTGCTTCATACAGTTGACAAATCCCCCGGTCGGGAATACTTTCTAAAACAAAAACCTTGTGAGATGGCACTGGCGAATCACTTACGTGGCATCTTGAAAAACACTTGTCTAGCGGCTCGTCTTTCATAACTCGCAGACATTTCTCGTAAGGCTTACAAAAGCATTGTCTGATGGCCTCTCCGTGAACTTGGAGAGAACAAATCAAAGGAATCAGAAAAATTAAATAGCGTAAAAACATGATGTTTTCAGTCTTAAAACTTCAAAAACATGAGTAGTGTCAGTCTCCATCTCGTCATTTTATCCTGCCAGTCTACGAAGTTTCATCCGAACAGATGGGCGGTTCTTCGAATGATGTACGATCGTCGAAAAAATAAAAAAAAACATGTGGAGGTGCCTCCTCCGAGTGACCAATGAAGACGTGGTATGCACACGGTAATTAAGCACCTCGATTACAGTATGGCGTGGTTAATGACAGCTGATTGGCAACGGTAGAGACTCAAACAGCCAGTACTCACGCGTGAAGATGGAACCCGAGGAGACATCGCGGGTGGCGACCGATCGTGTTAGCGAGTGCGCCACGAATGCGAGTCTAGTACGCTCCGCGTAGATCGCTTATAAACAAGCGCCTACGCTGGTTTTGCCAGTAGCGTTAAAGAACACTGGAAAAAATTATTTTTCGTTTTTTGATCACATTCTCTTCTAAATGAGTTCCTCTTCAATTCAATCATCTGCCACACAGATTTTTGATGTGGTAATTGTGTAATTGGGTCCAGACGTCAAAAATATGTTAATGAGTTTAGTTCCCTGTCTGTGCAAATGAGAAAGTGAAAAGAAAAAAGTGTTGGCGTCATCTTTTTCCCTTCTTTTGTTCTTGATCATAAAATCACACCATGGTTTTTACGGTTTTTTAGATAACGACAATATCAATATCAACTTCGACTTTGGAATCATTTCGTAGCAAATATTTCAATGTTTTCCTGACCAAATATCAGATCAGAGTCCACCGAACTCTAACTTTCAGTTTCTCTCCGGTTGAAAAGCAGTTGTGACAAATGTGATTTGAATTCAACACCATCAAAACAGGTGACCATCTGAAAGATGTACTCACTCAATTAAAAAATATATATTTTCCGCGTGATTCAGGTGACCCAGAGATGATCTCTGATTAGTTCTGTTTACTATCCGAATTGATTCGATGTCTAATAGTAAGAATACTAATTGGATTACGGTAGCTACTTTCGTTTTTGAAAACTTCTGTTAAGGGCTATGGAAGACGTCGAGAACGTTCTGAACAAAGTTCAAGTTGAGCTAGACGCTCAAGCAGCTCTTCAGTACCCTGGCAATCTTTAAGTAAGTTGGCTCAACTGAAATATGATGTGCAAAAATGTCTAATGGGGTTATTCAGGCTGTGAAAAAAATGATTGTTTTCCGTTTTTTTCGTTATTTTACGTCAAAAAATCCAATTCAGCAATGCAAAAAAACGAAAAAAAAAACGGAAAACAAATATACGCTGAATAGCCCCATAACGGTGTTTCTAGCCTTGTTGGAAACACTCTACAGTTGAAACTTTCGCTACTAAAGAGGCCTGTGAACTAAAAATGGAAACGAGAGATTTCACAACAAGCTATAAGCAATCACCATTCCCATTTGAGACATCTGGAACAATATTTGCAAAGTTTCCTATCACAATGTCGTCGTGACCGAGATACTACGTGATCTTACATGGAAACCAGTCATGCTACAAACAACACATTGTACTTTCTCCCTATCACAGACGTAGGCTCTTCCTGCCACTCCAAAACCACGCCTCTTTTTCGCGCCTAACCCAATTTCGTCCCCTTATCATAAACACTTCTTCTCCAACTGATAGCGGCAGTTCAGTCATTGGCTCTTGAATGCACTTCACCCGCCGCGCCGTCTCTCCGAGGGCTTCTTTCGTGTTCGACCGCCACGTGGGCACCATCAATTCTTCGTTGTCACGACGTCCCCGACTTTCCGAGTGTGTTGAAGAAGAGGACGAGATTATCAGCGGAAGTATTGAGATCGAGATGAGGCCGACGATTCAGGAGAGTACTCCAGTGATCATTCTGGAGGAGGACGAATCCGAGCACAACGATGATCTCGGTTCGTTCTCAATTTGTTTATTTACACTTTTGCGACCTAGATAAGGTGAGTCCGAAGGGAACAGCGAAATAACTATTACTCATTCGTCTTTCAAGCTTCGATTTGTTTAGCGGGTTGTGTCCGGAAGTATTTCCCCAGTGTTCTAGCTTTCTGCAAAGCCAAGAAAAAAAATGGTCTACGTGACTCCTACTTCCTCAGATTTTCTTCTCCGATTAGATAAGTCACGTAAAAACAAGTGCATTTTTTGCCGTGGAGAGACTTTGTAGTTGAAGTGATCTGGTCATCATCCCATCGCAACTCATAGTCAGTTTAAGATCCGATATCAATATTTACTTTTCGTCGAAAAGTCAACAGCCGTCCGACCGGAGGACACACACTAGACAGAAGAAGATTTCATCGAGGAACAGGTCCGCCCGAAGTCGCAAATGTTCCTCTATCTTCCTCGGCGACCTTCAGCCGATTTGTCATAACTTGTGTGGTGCAGTGTAATATTGCAAAGGCCCCTTCTTTCCCACGTGTCATACGATGATGTCCCTTCTCTCTCTCTCTCTCACTCTCTCTCTCTCTCGCTACTTTCTGCCCCTCTTTCCACTTCCGCAAGTCTCTTTTGGCCAGCTTCTCGCTCGCTTTCCGCTCCCATCGAATATACGCTTGGTAGTCTGCATCTCCACTTTTTGCTCACTATTTCATAGACTCTAAGCAACAAAGTCGATATATTTTGGGTCCTTTTACTTTCACAAAAAAATGTGCTACTTTTTTTTGAAGGTCTGATTCTGTTGTTCTAAACGGTGTCCTCAAAAAATATAGTTGTAGCAGTCAAACAGAAAAAAGATTTCGTAAAGTAATCTGTCGAGTGCAGATGCACTCAATGCTGTTTGACGAGCGGGCCCATCTCATCCCTCTCATATTTCGCTCCACCCGACTTTTGATCTTACTTCTGAGCGGATGAGCTTGAGTTTGAGGGTATAAGACCAGTCAACAACAAACATTGTTTTCTATTTATTTGACGCCGGAAGGAAGCTTTTCTTATCTCAAATTTGAGTTCAAAAAAGCGGTCTTATTAGTCACAGTTCCTTTACAAAAACGTATTCTTCTTTTGCACAGCCCATCATAGAAATTTGACCTTTAAAAGATGTCCGCGATTTCGGCTAATTTTAGAAGGATGGTAATCACGTTAGCCTCTTCTACACGTTGATAACCCACGTGTGATAATTCGGTCAACGTGAGTCTCTGCCCTCCGTTTCTCTCCCCCCTCAAACCATTCCGCTCATTCTTTTCTTACTCTGTGTCCGCCATGCAACGCTTTGCCACCGCAGCACTTTCAAAAGGTGATCTAGTAAGAAATGTATGAAAAACGCGAAAAGAAGAACAGGTTTTATGTGAATTTCGTCGCTTTTCTGCGCTGGAAAAAGGAAAAATAAAATATTGGCAAATTTTCAACAAAAAACGAGACGAGCGAATTGGCCGTCACGTTGGTTTTTTTTATGGCGGTGATAAGGATTGTTGCCATTTTATATCGCATCAATGTTGTGGGTACTCTGACCACGGCTAGGTGGTTTCTTAGTTGGAATCTGACCTTAATAAGATTTTTCCCTTGGATTTTTCAAACTACGCGCAAAGTGTGCAATCACCGTAATGACCACCGTAACCTTGAAACAAAACTATGCCAGATTTTCAGAAAAATTTCTTCCATTTTCTTCCTCTTCTGAACTATTTTTACAAATATTAGTTTTCAGTGATGTCGGTGGCGCGTTCGGCACGCGTTCACTTCGCGGTCGATGTCGAAAACTTGCCCGCGCATCAGTCGGTGTACGTGGTGGGATCGACTGATGCGCTCGGTGCTTGGGAAGCCAACCGGGCGATGCCGCTAGTCCAAGATCCCGAACGAAAGTGAGTTTTGACCTATGAAAGTGAAAACCCTTTGCGCTTTTAAGAATCCGTTGGAAAGGATCGATAATGACTGATGTCGATCAGCTCAAGTTCCGCTATTTCATCGGCTACAATCTGATGTCTGACGAGGGAGAGAAGCTGGTTGTAGGTAAGAAAATGTTTTAAAAAGTCTAAAGATTACATTTAACATTGCAGACCGATGGGAAGCTTTTCTTCATCCACGCTCTACGCTTTGCAACGTCGAGAGCCGCAACGGAGAATGCCGCCAAGATCGTGTGGATATCTTCGGATATTATGGTAAGTTTCACAAAAATTGGAAATCCTTGTAACTTCTTTTTTCACGTGACGTTGGTAAAACTCGGCCGATATCAACAGTTTTTGCGTTCAAATAAGCGAGTTCTCTTACCTGAGGTCACGTGAATTCATACATATTCACTAGTTCGTTACCGTAATAATGAAACATCTTTCAGCTGGTAGAAAATGCGTGTCGGACGGATGGCTTCAGCACGCCGACGAGAATCAAATCTTGCTCCGCCTTCACGGGAACGCTCTGAAATTCTACAAAACCTCCAAAGACCGAAAGAACTGTCGTGTCAAAATGACGCCGCTGGATGTACGATACAAGCAGCCGACCAGCGGACACATCAGTTTCAGCTACGGAGAAGACGAGGAGGACGACGAAGACGACTCGAATGTTCCGTCGAACAAGTGCACTCACTCGGCCACCCATGTTGCCGTCCTCTCCGATCCACGCCCGAAGTTCTATGATCAGGAGGAGACTGGAGTCGTCTTCAACAACAATAAGGACTATTTGGTGTTTCGTACCCATTCACTGGCCGTCGAATTTCTCACTTTCTATATTGAAATATTCTCGGAGGAGCGCAAACGAATCGGCGCCTGCTACGCCCTTCCGTCCTCTCTCCAGGACGCTTCCGGAACCATCCACCTGCCATTCATTAACTCTTCGGGCCGTCCGATCGGTCAAGTTTCCATCGAGTATCTTTGCGTTCGTGCGTTGACCCGTCTGAATGTTCCGCAGCTCATGGAGCAGACGTTCTGTCGTCACTGGAAGAAGAGAAACAATGCGTTGGAAGTGGGACATCGTGGTGCCGGAAACTCGTACACAAAGTTCGCGATGGCCAGGGAGAATACGATTCATTCGCTGAACACGGCAGCCAAAAACGGAGCGGATTACGTTGAGTTCGATGTGCAACTGACGAAAGATCGCATCGCCGTCATCTACCACGATTTCCACGTGCTAGTGTCAGTGGCCAGAAGAGATGGACATGCTCATCCACCTCCAATGACTCGCGAACAGGTCGATGCATCGAACCTGGACTTTCATGAGCTCCCGGTCAAAGATCTGAAGCTCTCGCAGCTCAAACTCCTGATGCTCGACCACTTGAGCTTCCCGCAGAAGAAGAAAAATGTGAAGAAACTTGTGGAAGCTGAAGAAGAGGAGGAAGACTTCAAACCGTTCCCGACATTAGTCGAAGCTCTTACCAAAGTGGATCCGGATGTTGGATTCAATGTGGAAGTGAAGTATCCGATGATGCAGAATGTTAGTTTTAAGTGCGATTTTGCTTTCAGAAAAACCAAAGTCTCGTAACCTTTTCCAAATTTACATTGCTGCACGTGATCTTCGTATTTACTGGAGGTCACGTGAAATTATTACAAAGGCTGAAAAATGTTTATCCTACGTAACGAATTACTTCTCCAACCCGTGCCTATTTTTCAGAACGGAGAGCACGAGTGCGATCACTACTTTGAGCGAAATCTCTTTGTCGACATCATCCTCGAAGATGTGATGAAACACGCGGCCAACCGAAGAATCATGTTCAGCAGTTTCGATCCGGATATCTGCTCGATGGTGGCTACCAAGCAGAACAAGTATCCAGTGCTGTTTTTGTGTGTTGGCGACACTCAGAGGTACACTCCATTCCAAGATCAGAGAACGAGCACGTCGATGACTGCCGTCAACTTTGCCGTCGGAGCCGATCTTCTCGGCGTTAACTTCAATTCAGAAGACCTTCTCAAGGATCCAATGCCAGTCAAAAAGGCCAATGAGTTCGGAATGGTCACATTTGTTTGGGGAGAGGATCTGGACAAGAAGGAGAACATCCAGTATTTCAAGAAGGAGCTGGGAGTGGATGGAGTCATTTACGATCGTATCGGAGAAGAGGAACGTCGTCGCAACGTGTTCATTGTGGAGCGAGAGCAGAAGAAAGCTCTGTTGAGTTGCTCCGGAGCCAGCACTCCACAACGTGCTCCATCGCCGTCGCCAGCCAGCGCCGAGAACAACAATTCCACGCCGCCAGAAACTGCAAAGACGACACGCAGAACACACTCGGATCCGGCGTTGTTGGAGGAGACCGAGGAGGAAAGTGTTGAGGTAGAAATCGTCGGATCGAATTCTTAGAATGAGTTGCAAACTTATTTTTGCAGAGCATCACGGATAAACTGAACATTTCGAGCTTCCAAACTGCGCCAATGGTCTCTACAAAATAGCAACGTCATCAATTCTGTCTGCACAATCACAGACTTTTTCGGGTTCACAGCTGTCGCCGAATGATAAAATACAACAATTTCATGATAATATTATCTCCCCTATGGTCATTTTCTTTTTTTGTCCCCATTTTCTGTTTAGTTTTCAGCGCACGCTCACCCATATTTCTATGAAAATAATATTATTCGATAGGCCCATAAATCGACAAGCGACGTCAAATATCAAATACTTAATCACAGTGAAAATGCGTTGCTCCTGCTGATATTATAGGGACCCCTCACAGAAATGGCGCTCTGTTGAGAAACTCTTTTTGCAGTGCAAATTGAGCGACCTCGGGGCCGAGTTTGAAAAGTTAGGCCACGTTTTCAGTGGAAAATTACTTCGCGGCCTAGAAATTCTGCCAGATTGCGAACAGCGCGCCCTTTCTGTCCGGTGCCCCTATAATAGGTCCTCGTCTACCGAGACTGAACGATTTCGCCAAAAATTGTATTTATGCAATATAAAGATTGAAATGAGAGAAGTGAACGTACAACTAAACTAGAACAACACTGAAAAAGTGTTACCGAAACTACAGAAAAGCTCTACACTTATAACGGGTATTCATATATAAATTCGAGTGTCGATCATCAATTCGTAGTTGTTCATGCCCTTCCAATAGCCTTGAGAAGGTCGGCAGACGTCTTGTACGGCTGCACAATCGTCTCATCGATGGTGGCTCCGCGGATCTGAAATGTAATTAGAAGAATTGTTCAACGCGAGCACACTTACAGTTTGAGCCGGAGTGTTGTGGTAGATGTCGACGTAAAGTGCCTCTGGTGGGAGAACTCCGTCGCTGGTGGCAATCTTGAGAGCCTCGTCGACCTCCTTGCGAACCTCCTTGTCGATAGCCTTCAGCTCTGCCTCGGTGGCCAACGAAGAGGTTATAATGCGATCCTTGAATCCAGTAATCGGGTCTCTGGTCTTACGGACCTCCTGGATCTCGTCACGAGTACGGTAGCTGGTTCCAGGGTCGGACATCGAGTGTCCGTGATATCTGTACGTGGCCATCTCCAACATCAGTGGTCCCTTTCCGCTGTCACAGTACTCCTTGGCCCATTTTGTGGCTTCGCGGACGGCAAGAATGTCCATTCCGTCGACCCAGATGCCGGGAACGTAGTCTCCTCGGGTGTAGTATTCGGTGGAAGCGGACGAGCGCTCGACGGGGGTTCCCATTCCGAATCCGTTGTTTTCGCAGACAAACAGCACCGGAAGATCCCACAGTTTGGCCATGTTGGTCGCCTCGAACAGTTGTCCCTGGTTGGCGGCTCCGTCTCCGTAAAGAGTGACGCACACATTCTTTTGCTCACTGAAAATATTCCACGAAAGTTAAATAACGTTCCGTTTAGACGTGACTTACCGATACTTCATGGCGAGTGCGATTCCTGCTCCAAGTGGCTGCTGAGCTCCGACGATTCCGTTTCCTCCGTAGAAGTTCTTGGTGTACATGTGCATGGATCCTCCTTTTCCGTGCACATTTCCGGCGATTCTTCCGGTCAACTCGGAGAGCACCTCGGTCACGGTGGCTCCGAGAAGCCACGTCCATCCGTGGCAACGGTAGGCGGTGATGACGGCGTCTCCCTCGGTCATGGCAGCCTTCATTCCGACGGCACACGCCTCTTGACCAGAGTACAAGTGGCAGAATCCACGGATCTTCTTCTCCTTGTACAGGTTTCCGGCCGCCGATTCCATACGACGAATGACCTGAATTTTTTTCCAATTATGGTATTACTTTGGAAATCAGTCTTTCTAGAATAAAAATTAGTATAAATGATACCTGCATATCGCGGTAGTACTTGAGCGCATCCTCGCGGTTCAAAGTGACCGACGTGGCTGGCCCGCTGTCCAATTTGTGCAATTTGCACGGCTTCGTGTGGAACGAAACTTCGCTGGACGCGAGGCGCACTTGTTGAGCACTTCGAAAACCAGCCGACTGCAGTTGTCTCGCGAACAGAGCCATTGTCATCGACCAAATACGTTCCAGTTGTTCCAAGCTACTGAAATTTTGAGCGATTCAGAAAAAAGTTGGAGGATTGGGAAAGCGCGAGCAAAGGAGAGCAAAGCACTGAAAACGAGGGAGAAGGGACGGGAGCTCGGCAATATCAGAAACTTATTTAGAAGGGTAAGAAAATCTTTTAAAAAATTGCCGAGACTGGAAATATTACAAAAATGAGACATGCCACGAACCAATCACAACAACTTCAATAAAAGAAACCTACAAGAATTTGGGCATTCGCAAGAAAATCTTAAAGGATGGAAAGGTTGTTTTAAATCGAAGCAAAAAGGAATTGAACGGATTTGAACCGGATAGCAGTGGGAAAAAAGGGACCTATATTAGATAGAGATTTATTCACAATAAAAAAAAGAGGAGGAGCTACTCGTTTTTGCGTGATGTGACTGCAATGAAAATGAAAGAGGCAAAAGGATGCCAGAAATGCAATATCACAAATTGCCGTGAAACCTCTAAAGACTTCACAGTTTGTTTTTTCCGGGGAAATAATTAGGGAGATGACCGATAAAAAGAGATAGTTAGGAGTCAGCAAAGACGAGATTTACAAACAAATTGTGACCGCTGGTAGAAGTGACATACATTTTACAAAACAGTGAAAGATAAAAATGAGCTGAATGATGGTTATTTACGTTTTTCCAATCTTTTCTTCGCAATCCACGCCTGTATTTTGGCTTTCAGTTCGACATCCGGAAGGAGTTCTCCGACCGTGAGTTGCGCGCGATTGAACGGGTTGTTCGGAGTACTCAGAAGATGTCGCTCAATGACCGCCCGATCCATAATGTGTCCCGACGGCAACTTCACTGGGTCTATCATGATCGCATCCATAATCGGATCCTTAAACTCTTCCGGCACGTCATCGTACTCCTCCTCAAGCTCCGCCTTTGATGCGTACACGCGTTCGACGTCTTCGGCCAGATGTTGAAAGTGTTCGAGCATACTGAAGCTCAGAATCTGGCTCTTTCTCATTCGTTCCAATGCCATCTTGAAGAACTCCGGACTGTAGGTTCTCTGAAATCAGTAATTAGGGATACGACGATGAAAACTATTTTCGCCCCGAAACAAACCTCATCATAAGCGATGCACTTGACGAACTCCGGCACATAGAGGGCCAAGTAGATTGCAATGAGATCATTGACAAACTCTCGTGGCTTCCACCCATAACTTTCGGGATCTCGCACTTTGAGCTCGGTGCACTTCTTTCCCATCAACTGAGACAGATTGTGGTTGAGCATTGTGGCCAGCTGCTCTCCGAGAGCCGAAGTTCGGAACGGTTCCGGAGAGTTGTCGGTGATTTGAACCATAAGCTTTAGGTTGCTGGTTGCAGTCTGCATCCATCCCGTCACTTTTCGCTTTGCCTCTTCCAGCACTCCAAGCTGTTGATTCTTGAGTTCATGATTCATTTTAGCCCATTCAAGAGTGTTCGCCATCTTCTTTTCCACGTCATGAATGCTCTTCAATCCGGACAAACTCTCGTCAATGCACCACGTTGCATCATTGATAACCATATTGACGAATCGAATGAATTCTGGGCCACATTCCCGAGCCATCTCCATAAATCTTGACTTGTAGAAAACATTATCCTGCATTTTTTCCAAAATGTATTGGATGTTTCCTCGAACATTGAATTTCTCGTAAAAATCGCCGCTATCCTCGAAATCCGAGTAGAATTTTATCATCATTGGAAGCATTTTCTCCTGCACCATTCGGAAATTGAACAGGTGGTATGATATATTTTGGCTGGAAGCAGTAATCACCCTCAGGAGTTTGGAAACCAAGAATGGGCTCTTCATGTAATCGTAGTGGACGAACAGTATCACGAAACGGTAGAGCCAATCCGTGTTACTGTTCATCAAAACGGTCGGGACACCGTGATGAAAGTAGGCGAAAATATCGAACAAGTCCTCCAGATAATGTTGAGGATACGCACTGAACAACGGAGTCGGCTCCGCGGGCAACTGACTGTCATCTCCCATCATATTCAGATTCGGAACAAGCGAATCCATAATCATATTCATTTCCATATTCGTGAACTCCATTATCAATCCGGCCAGATGATCGTCCTGGGTCATAGTTTTCAGGCACAAAAGGTGACGGCACATGAATTTCAAATGCTCCTCATCACTCTGAACTTTTTCTGTCAAATCAGAGCGTTCCGGCTCCGTGGAAACAGTAAGCAAACGGTTTTTCAGTACTTCCAATTTTGATTGCAAATCCTTGACGTGCCGGCTGAACTCGGTGATTTGATGGTACACTGGGGGAAGTACCAAGTGTTGGGTGACGATTGTCAGGAAGAAGCAGACAGTCGAGAAGTTCTCCGCTTCTGCTGGACGATCCACTGAAAGACGATAGTTTGGAAGGAGTACGATGAATTTGGCAGGCTTTGTACAGAATATAAACAGTAGAGGCCGAATAACATAAACTTTTGAGTTTCAGACAAAAATGGAAAATATTTTAAAATGAAACCATGCAAAAGTTATAGTTATTTTGGCTTTCACTGAGCTACGAACTTACAATATTGCGTGGCATACTCAATTCCAGTCGTCTCATCCATATTGATGTGGGTCTCCTCAGATGCGTCCGTAAGAGATCCCGGTTGGAACGGATAGACTACACTGATCCTGGGCATCTGAACTCTCACCGAAAACTTGTACATGATCGCCAAAAAGTTGATCATGAAATGATCGCAAAGCACTTCCGAATGTTCAAAGTGGGTACGGCCACGTGGCATATTGCTGTAGACGGTAGTGTGCATCCATTTGATGCATAAATCACGACTTGATTTTTCCTGGAGAATTGGCGATATCATATCGTGGAGAGAATTGCGGTACGAGTCCATTCTTCGGAAGCAATTCTTCTGTTCCATGTTCACAAATCCTTCTTTTCTGCGTGCGTCTTCTTCCATTCCAAGGAAGAGTCGTGTGTTTGGAGTACCTCCGGATGATATAACACCGTAGTCGAAGAAAGTACCCAAATAGGACATGATGCCGAATTCTCGTCCCGGAATTACGTCAGAAAGTCCCGGAAGAAAATCGTCTCGTTCCACAAGCAATTTGCTAAGAGGTCTCTGGTTGGGACATCTGATATTCAGAAGGTAACCGCCCAATCGAAGCACCTGGTTCACAATATCATCCTTATTGTCCTCAAAGTGCTGAACAAGCATTGTAGAGCGCATCATGGTGAGGATAGGATTGAAAACATCACTGAACGCATCTCCGTCGCATAATTCCGGATTGATACAGAGCTCGATTAGTTTATACACAAAGTTCTTGGAAACCGTATCCTCCAGCAGTCGTTTATAGAACACCATGACCGACAACTGACGACTGAGGCGCTGATCGAACCATCCTCTTAGCAAGTTGACAAACGCAATGAGTATCGCTTGCTGTGCAGAAGTGATCACTCCCTTCGCAATCTCCGAATGGTTTTCCTGGAAAATTAGAGCTAAAAAACACATTTGAGCCAATTTACAGTGATCTGAAACAGAATTTTCTACCCTACTCACATTTGACAGCTCCCGATGACAACGCGAGAACGAAGTGAGCAAGAACTCGACTGCTTCCTCTTCGGCCGATCCGATGGACTCTACCATATAGGGAAGTCCGACACGCTTCGCCCAATTGGTATGTTCGCCGCTCTTATCGCTAGTTTTATATTGATAAATGTAATTAATAAAGACTTTCTCGAAGTTTGATTGCATAGCATCGCACTTAAGGTGATGATTGATCTTATCCATTTCGTCGGTAGCATCGGTGAATCGAATCATCTCCTCTTCCGTCTTCTTGTCGAATTCGAAAAGACTCGACAGGAATTCCCAGCATTCTTCTTCGTTCTGCAAAAATTGAACTTTCAAAAAAAATCATTTTGCCTCGCCGCTCTCGTCTGCCAGAGAAATAACGGCAAATTGTAAGTTCTCGCGTGTCTTTCAGGTAAAAATAAAATGAGTCCACTTGAAAAGTTAAATTTGTGTCGAGAGTCAAAAAAGAAAAGGCAAACGAACCGTCTCCAAAAGCTTTGACGTGTCCTTCATTGGTAGTTCAGTTTCTGAAAAATTGACACAATTTTCGTGTGATAATCACGTGATATGATTTCAAAGAAAAAGTACTGATAAGCGAATGGAATGAGAGAGAATGATAAGAGAACAGAGAAAATGGGTCTGGTTGCAACAATCAGACATTTTGCAGAATTTTTTTTTGTGAAAAATAAGGATAAATTTGAGAAAATCGGGTGATTTTACCGGAAAAGAGTAAGATGTGCTATATCGAGAAAATCTATTTGCACCGCGCGCACGAGAACATAGGAAATCGAAGAGAGCAGTCTCAGAAAAAGGCTGACATTTCGGCTGGGTTCGTATTAGAGCGCGCTTGCACCGCACAGTGGCGGGTCGCCGCAGTTCCGCAGTTGAAGTTGAAATGCAATCTTCGTGGCGAGCTGGAAAATTAGCAGAATTCTGTCAAAGTTGTACTTGAAGATGTGGAGAATTTATCTAGAAAACTGACAAACTTTTCTTGTGTACGAGAAAAGTAGGGCACAATAGTTGAAGTTGAAATTTCAAACATTTTACAGATTCGTGTTGACGCTGCTTCAGACTCAGACCCTCAAAAATAAAAAAAAACAAAATGACATCAATACCTTTCAGAATTTTCTGTTTATACCCAGAACAAATTGTTGAGAATTTTTCAAACAGCTCTTATGAAGAAATGTCATGTTTTTCGACAGTATCTGTTCAGATGTGGGTAATCTCAGTGTTGCACCCATCTATTTTTGCCTCTATTTGGTTATGGAGCACTTGAACACAAAAAAGAGTAAGACGCACATACGCACACAGACATTTTGGTATGCAATTTTGCACAAACACTCACGCATGCATCGTACCACAGGCCCTTCATACTTTGTGACACAGAGCTATAGTTCGTCTCTGTGAGAAGAGCAAATTTGGTTTGCCGGTTGGCCAAAACATGTTCTGCGCCTTTAAAATATTAGCGTTGAATTTCTACTGTAACACTCACGGAATCGCTGTCGCAGTCAGATATTTTTGACTCCACGTTTTTATCTTCTCGCAATTTTTACGGTTTTTGTATTAAGTTAATCATAATTTACACAAAAACTCTTTTCTTCTCGCATGATTCCTGAAGCCTGGTATCGTTGAATTGCTCAGGCAAATCGTTTCTAATCTAAATAGTTAGGTAATTCTCGTTTCTAACCGCATCTAGTTAGATTGCTAATTTACTGTGATTAAATTGCAAATTCTTCTGACTAGACTGATAAATTTTCTAATTAGATTGACAAAGCAAATTTTTCCTAATTAGATTGCTTAAATTAGATTCAAAATTCATCTAATTAGATTGACCTTTCGGTCAAATCTAGCAAGATTTAGTTTAGATTTTATTTTCATCTAGCTAGATTCGGAACTCGGTTTAGATTACGAAATCTCTTAACTAGATTACAAACGATTTGCCTGAGTGTCTATTCTGTGAGTCCATTCTCTAGAACCAACTGAATTGAAGCAAAAAAGCAAAACTGATCGTTTTGTAAACAATCGAAGCTTTATAAACACTGCTCATTAGCACACATTCCGTGCAACTTCCTTCTTTGTTCTCAACAGAATGTTCTTGAGTCCATTCTTGATTCCATTTTTCCCAATCGCATCTCAGAGCACCACTGCCACCCAATTTGCTCGATCGATGCGCCCCGTCATTGAAATGGGTCTTTTATCCGAGGGGCAATCTGCCTCCTTAGTCACTTTTTTCCCCGCGCAACGGGGTCACCGCTCCAATCTCTTCTCTCCGTTCGCTCGTTCTTTCGTTGCTCGGCTGGGTGGGGAGGGGCCGCCCGTCCAATGTTCACCATTTGACCGCCAAGCACACACAGAACAAATAGAAGGTGCACCACTCCTCAACACGTCACTTTCTCTTTCTGTTCACCCAGATTTTTCTCGTCTTCTCACCACAAAGTACAACTCTTTCTCTCTCTCTTTCTATTCTTGTCATCGCCGCTTTTTGATTTGAAAGTGAGAGAATTTTTGAGTGTAAAGTCACTTGCTTGAATTATTAGCATCATTATCCAGTTTACTACTCTCCCTTTCTCTCTTTTCATCGTCATCCTAGAATGAAGAACGCGTTAGCTTTTTCGTAGATTGAAAAAGAAACGTTTCTGAAGGTTTTCTTAAGACGTTCTCACTTCTACGTGGCTTTCACTGCCGGCGGTAGAACAATTTGGGAGCTACAGTATGTCAATCACCCTTTCTTTGTATATAGAAAACAACAAAGAACCTGTTCTTCCCGAGCAGTCTTTTCTCTGTCGGTTTACTGCAGGCATACTGTAACAAATTTAAAGGCACATAAGAACACACCCTTCGCGGTGCAACCCGCCAACATCTTTGTCTACCCAAAGGTCAATCATCTTATTTTTGTTTCCTCCGAAACCCATTTCATTTGAGTTATTCGACCTCTCTTGCTCTCACTCTCATCTTTATCACAACTTTCTCCCTACACTTTACACTTTACAAAATGATATTTTTTCCAGGAAAATGGAAGAGACGAACGCCTTTTCGGCGCTCAACCAGCTTGCCATCCCGGTAAGAAATTACTTTTCCCGTTTGAAACGCGTCATCTTTCTTTTTAGCAGAATATGGTTTCGCCGATGAAGTCCATGCCTTTGCTCGATGAGAAAGTGATGGAGATATTGATGAACATTCAGCAACAAACGGGTGGGCAGCTGATACCTCAGCAGCACCTCCCGGTCGCCTGCGAAACGACGCACGAGTCGGCGGAAAGTACGCTGAAGGCATCGCCGTCCGCCAGCTCCGAGATCAGCGAGACGGACGTGGCTGAGCAGCCGGCTCTTCAGAACTACTCTCAGAATCCGCTACAACAGGTGACCATCGACTCGCAAGCCAACATTGCCGCCGGAACGCCCACTAACGCCGAGTGAGGAGATTTTGAAGTAAAACAATGAGGAATAACCCCCATTTTTAGGCAAAGGTCGTCGAACCGTTATGACACGTGGATGGAGTGCTACACGACGACGAAGCTCGCCGAGTACGAGGCGCTGCTCTTCTCTGTATTCGTCACCGAACGCACCGATCGGAAGTTTGACGGATGGACCTACTTTGACTGTCTGCACCGCCTGCAGAGCAAGTGCCGTTACCGAGTGCGCGCCAAGAAGCAGGACGAGTTCTACATTGTCGAGGAGAAGTGCGTGCACAATCACGGAGCGGTCGAGCCCGTCGGACAGCCCGGAAGTCATGCCGGCTTGCCAAAGTGAGTAAAAATCAGGTGAAACTGAATGTGGTTTCGTGAAGCAAGGCCATGTTCATGATTTTAAGTTCCGAAGTTTCCCGTGGCCTTCAGAAATCCTACAGTTTCTTAGCTTCACCTTGAAAATGAGTTTAAAAGGTCACACGCATGCAATCTCTCACTAATTCATCGACAACCAATTTTTCTTGCTCCAGAACAATCCGCGAGCTCGTCGATCGTTCGTACCGAGACGGATGGCCAGTCGAACTGCGCACCGCGAAAGTGGACGAAGAGATCAAGCGCCTCGGACTTCCGGCGAATCCACGTCTCGGCCGCCAGATCGACAACCGTATTGCCTACCTCCGACGCGTGAGAAACCTGAACGAAAGCCGTCGGATGCAGGATCAAATGGCCGCCGTCGTGTCTCAGGATCCACTGCAACTCCAGCAAGAACCAGGACTCGGTTCGATTCCCTTTGACGGAAACAGCATGGTGCCGGATGTGTCGAACGTCCTGCAAGCGCTGATGAATCAAAACGGAGGAAGTGTTCGGCTGGAGAAGGACGTCGTCGAGCAGCTGATGGGTCCCCAGTTCACGGATGCATTGGCGGCTGCTCAGCAAGGAATCGAGCAGACGAGCCAAGTAGAGAACATCCCGATGGACTCCCAGAATGCTGCCCTGAATGATATTGATCGGCAGAGAGAAGTCATCCTCCGGCAGATTGCGGAACTCGAAGCTCAAGGCATTTCTCTGCCCCAGTTTTCTCAAGTTGGACTCCAACAATAATTGACCATGTTACCCACGACCTACAGTATCTAAGGTCACGTCATCATCATCATCCAAAAACGAAAAAACGTCACGTGAAATTGCGACGTGTTTCAATGTACTTCTAATTTCATGTACTCTTGTTCTATGTTCTCAAAAATTGAAATCTCTTCTGTTACGAAGTAATCTGAAATTTCTCACTCAAAATTGTGTACTCTCTTCCTTTCTCGACATCTCTTTCATATTCATTTCGTGTTTTACATAATAAATTCGGTCTTTTAGCTTTGCTCTCTGAAACTATCACCATTTTCAGCTGTCCCCGCGAGGGCTTCTCCATTTCACCCAATATTTTTCAGAATCAGCAGCCGACCGGAGAAGAAGGTGGCTGATGTCACTTTCTTTCTTCGCATGATTATGGGAAATTTTCGCTGCCTCTTGGATTTTTCCTTTCATTTTTCTGCAGTATATTTCTCTCTGACTCTCACGAGCTCTTGGTTTGTCTCCGCACGGCAAAAACCCGAAAACAGCTAGCGAGAAGCGGTGTGGATGAATTTTTGGAGCCACACAATATTCGGTTCTCTCCGAATTCTCATTTTGCTCCCTCTGTGAGCCATTTTTCGATAAGTTCAAGTGGAAACTCTTATATTCTCGTTGCAACGTTGCGTTTTTCTTGATGGAGCGCGATGGCAAGGCGGAGAGATTCAGCACCCCGACATTTTCAACGAAGCTTCGCAAACGTTTGCTGCTATGACCGCAGTTCTGAAGCTCGGTCCCGTCAGTTACGTAAGAAGGCATGAACCATAATAGCCTAGGGATCATGACATCGCAGTGTCATCAACAAGACCTCTATTATTTCTCATCCATCCAGCCATCAATACCTTTATTTTCCAGCCCCTTTTTCTCTTTTCCAGGTGATGATGGGGGGCAAAAGTGAGAGACCGCGAAGCATATAAATATAATAATTCGGCGCGCCTGAGTTTCTCGGAGAGTGGACATGGCGTGGGGTAATAATAAGTGGATGTGATTAGGTTGGGCACTCTCCCCGTCACCTTTCTCGCCTTTTCGTTCCCGGCAAAGCACGGATCTCGCTTTCGATTTATTTACCGCCCGTACTTAAATGAGCGCGGCTCTACCGTAATCCAGCCATATTAAAAAGCGCGACACGAGACACGTCATCAGTTTCAGCAAAAAAAATCTTTGTGTCTTTCATCTTTTTTTTCTGCAAAGACAAACTTAATCGGGAGGGGAACAACAAGAAGAACACGATATGTTTTTGGGCTTTTTTGGCTCCACTCTCTCTCTCTCTCTCTTTTTCTCACTTCAGAGAAACAACGTTCGTAATGTCTATATTTATGTGAACGGAAACCCGCAATTAGATAGTCATTCACCCGCTTTTTCGGTGACGTATGTGCACGCAGAAGAGAAACGATTGTGCGCTTTTAAAGTTAAGTCATAATGACTTTGAAACATAGTCAAATCTAGACAACACCATTATGTTTACATTTTTCAATAAACAATTTTTGATCGAAATCGTCATCCGTTTCCTTGTTCCGCCCATCTTCCTCAATATTAATACAAAAGCTCTCATCTTCTCTGGTTTGTGAGTCAGTTGATTTGAAGCCCATGCAACGGCCTTATCAGATTCTCAGGCAAATCGTTTCTAATCTAACTAGCTAATTCTCGTTTCTAACCGGACCTAGTTAGATTGCTACCGATTTCTGAATCTAGCTAGCTGATTTTGCAATCTAAACATAATCTAGCTAGATTTTGCCCGATATTTTAATCTAATTAGATAAATTTTGAATCTAATATCAGTGTTTTTGCAATCTAATTAGCTTCGCCAGTCTAATTAGAAAATGTATCAGTCCAGTTAGAAGAATTTGCAATCTAATTAGGTCCGGTTAGAAACGCGAATTAGCTAGCTCGATTACCAACGATTTACCTGAGTTATATCATTTTATAGGTTTTCTTGTGATTATGGATTAGCTAACGAGGTACTTAAGCCTATAGGTTTCAATCAAAAAGTTCGCGAAATTTTCTGAGAACTCTGGTGTCTTGTCCAGAAAACTTACTCAGTAGAGATCCATTTTTCTAATACGGATGCATTTGACTGCAATCGCGCTCTACCGCACACCACGTGAATTCAGTGCCAAATTGGAAAAGGTCGCCGTCGCGGCTGGGTTTTCACGTGAGATTGTGGTAGAGCGCGATTGCAGAAAAATTCCGCCATAATAGGATGACGTCCTATCCGCACATCAAAAACTTATCCCATAAAGATATTGTCCTTCCATGGAACGAGACGAGTCATCCAGGGAATGCCCCCACTAGTTGATTGGGTTTATTCACAAAATTTTTTCTCATCTTCAGAGAAAGACGAAGACGGATTAGAGACGCTTGCATTGTAGGCAGAAGACGAATACAAAAAATAAAATAAAAAGGGAGAATTCTGCTTTGATTTCTTCCCTCTTTTTCCTATCATTCTTCTTCTTATTCTTCTCTCCACATCATCATTCCATTTTTGTCTAATCTCGAGTTTTATATGACTAATTGAACTAATACTCATTGGAATGTTTAAGGCATACCGAATGGCTGAAGAACAGAGCGAACAGGTACTTCATATACTTCCAAGATAAAGTTGTGATCCAAGTTATTGTAGGTCCGTGACATTCTTCTGCTACCCACCACTGCGAGTGAACAAGTTCGAGCGTCAGCCGAAGAGCAGATCGCCGCCGTCGTCGACTTTTTCCACAGCAAACTCGCCGAGTACAATGAGGTGCGCAAGTTTTTCTAGTATTGGTTTTATGAGATTAACAAGGTCGGAATCACACTACAGTAAGCCGTTACAGATAATTCAACAAAACAACCGTTCGGTTTTCGTGGTCAACTATGTGCAAAACGGATTTCTCGTCAGCGAATTCTGTCCTGAAATCGCGAAACTTTTCGAGGTGCTCAAAGTGAAGACGTTAGCAGAACTGCAGTCGAAACTGGCCGAATGGGAAGAGGACCCGCAAATGAGTAAGTGGAAGTGCGGAGGCGTTGACATTCGTTGACGAAAGCAAAAAGAAAATCTGAAATATTTATCACAGCATAATCCAGCCGTAATCCATTATATTATATCATCATTTTATCACTTTTCTGCTTCCAGAAGCTTCTGGAAAGGCTCTCTACGAATCATTCGTCGCCTGGGACCAGTTCCTTCAGGAGATCGATGAGGAATTGGATCGGACACTCGGGCCAGTGAAGAAGGTTCCTGCCACGCAGCCAGAAGGTACGGAAACATTGGCCACGTGACTTTAGCTGAATTAAAAATAGATCACGTGTGAATTCTGACTAATAGCAAGTTGAATTCGTACATTTCTGACTATGCAGATTCCGGAATCTTGGGACTACAAAGCAAAACAATTTCGTACTACGTGACTGGCAGCGCATTCGATTGTGTTCTCATTATTGTAGTTCGGTTGGTTCTGACCGTGATTCGCGTTGAGCTCGTACATTCTGTTCAGCGCTTTCAACAAGCCGGAAGTGAATGATCACATTTTGGGACTCTACAATCGGATTGACGAACTCAAAAAGCTGCGATGCGATGTGTTCCTTCTCACAAAAGGACCGCCCATCGGATCCAGTGGCGGCGCGTACATCAAACTGATCGGAGTGCCTTTCCGGAAGTTGTATGATACGAATGAAGCCGAGGAGCAACTAAAACTGAACAGAAAGCCGGCGCGTAAATTCAGTGGCTGGGAGTCTATGTGCAAAGTATTCAAAAGTTTGAAACTTTAGAAAATATCTTTAACTTCTCAGGTTGTGGAATCTTCCTTGGTGGATGGAGATCGTCCGACAAGCGCTTCGAAGGACGGTTCAGAAGACTCGGTCGCCTACATCTCGCAGAAGGGCGGTACGGTACTTGTGGACAAAACCGGCGAGATACTGTACAAGCACATCGAGGACGATCGGTGTGACTCATGGCCGAACATCGATGAGATTGTGAAGCTGGTGGAAGCGAGAGTACGCTTGCAGAAAAGAGAACAACTGAGATTAGGGCTCTATTTTCAGAATGCCAAGTACTTGGAGAACAGCAATAATTCGTCGACGTCCATTCCGAAAGGTGGTAGTCTGGCCAAAGTGAATTCGGAGATTTCAGTGACGAAGGAAATGCAAATGGAAAAGAAGAAACCATGCTGTGTGATTAGTTAAATTTACTTTCATTCCTTATTGGAACAGAAACTGACTCTTAACCGCATGCTGATTTTGATTCGAACTTTTTGAGATCGTACTTTACTTCGAACTAATTGCTACTTGATGAACTAATAAAGATGTGCACACTAAGTGGTTTGAATTTGGGCCGAAACATATCTTCTGCTGTTTCCCTCAAACACCAAAAAATACCTGATCCAATGTATCAGTTCATTGACCATGGGCAATTCCAGTCGCCAAATGACCAGTGTCGTCATAAACAAGAATCTAGAATAAGAAAAACTCGAAATGGATAATAATAATAATAATTATTATTATTATTACGCAAAACGGTTAGATCGTGTCGCTGAACCGGTCCCTTATCTTGCCATATATGGGCGGCCGCGCTGCCGAAGCATTTGCATATTCAGAAAAGATCATCAAAAACAGACGATATCTGTTTCTGTACTCGGTGGCTGCCACTTCTTTTCAAGAATGTTCCGTCCGTGCCTCATTTTGGCAATTCTTTCCTGCACCGTGCTGGCCTATCACCGTAAGATTGTTAAAACTTAAACATGCGTGCAAATTAGCGTGACACTTTCCAAGCCAAAAAAATTTCGCGCACATTAGCCCATAATTGAAATACAAAAAAGTTGACGTGAAAAGTAATTGCAGCTTCATATCCAGATTCAAACGTTTCATTCTGCAGCTAGATTCCTATTTTATAGAGTACCGTGAGCTGAAATGTTCCACCCCGACCAATACGATCCGTGGAGGTCCGGACCGTGCCGAATGTCACTTGGTTCTGAAAGAGGAAGAGCTGGAGACCGGAAGACCAGTGCCAACTGGCCTCGGATGTTGGCAGGTTTGAATTCGATTCGGATGCACGCCAAAAAAGGTTTTATTTGAGGAAGAGCACGATGGACAGGAGCGCGAGTACTGTGACATCGTGTGCCCGAAATCCCACACCGTCTTCATCTCGTTCATCGATCAGGGACACCGTGCCTGCTTCAACTTCATCACCTACCAAATCGAGAAGCGCAACGACGAGCACGTGCTCTGGCGCTCCGGAAAATGTCTCAACTCGACTGTCAACTACCGTATCGGATGCAAGTTCGACGATCCGTTCGACACTCAGTTCAAGTCTGACAACGAGATTTTTGCTCATCTAAGAGCTCGTGCTCGCCGAGTGTAAAATGCAATTGTAACTAACTTATTATGTTTTCCGGCTGCAATACTTTGCAATACTTTTGTTTATTTTCACTTCTTTCCGAAATAAATAATCATTTTGACTTTTTCATCAGATGAAAACTTCTTGTTGTGTGCGTGGTTGAATGAATACGGTATGGAATACGAGGGACTATACCTCTTGTGCCTCATTCTGCACCATTTGAGCACAAAAATTAAAAATACGTTTTCCGACCCTTGTCTGGTATTTTCGGTGTGATCGAAGTCGTTTTTGAAATGGATTTTCTCGAAGATTTACAGGTTCCGATGAGTCAGATTGTGTTTTCTGTCATCTAGGACAACAGTAGGATCGATTTGGAGCCGATTCGGCAATATGTATTCATATTTCGAGGATTTTGGCATTTTTGTTTTTCAGTTTCCTCAAAACGAAAAGTTCTCCAAATCTAATTCCAAATGATTATAATGTTCCCTGAGATACCGAACAACAACATGAGAACAAGCGGAAGCTGAAAATAAGTGAATACGGGCGTCGGAAAAGGTGCTGCCCCGAATCGGAACTTCCCGAATCAGAACTGGTACGAATCAGAACCAATTAGCACTGAAAATAGTTCTGATTCGTCAATTTTGCGCAAACTTTACGCAGCTTTTGCGCAAAGTTCAGGAAAATTCGGGAAATTCGGGAAAATTCGACTATTAATTCCGAAATGAAAAGCAGAAAGGGAAAAAGGTAGGGAATCTGGTTGCGAGAGAGGCCGTTTTCTTAGAAAAGGATAGGGAAAAGAGCATAAATGATAGCAACGGCAATCTGGCCCAGTTGGAAAGAGACGATTTTCCATTGATAGATATCGATTGTAAAGTTTATCTAGTTTTCCGGATCACAAGGGGAACGTTAAGAATTTATGAGAAAATCAGCATCATATGTGATATATCAGTTAACAAGAGCAAAGTTCAACATTTTACATGCAGTTATTCAGTTTTCCATTCCGTACAACAGCATCATCTCCTCTGGATATTTTCCCTCTGGCGTCTCAAAAATCATCGGAATCCCATTCAATCTCGCATCTTTCATCAGCAACTCGAACGTCCTTGTTCCCAGTTTACCCGCACCAATGTGTTCGTGTCGATCCAAATGCGATCCGAGGTCTCCTTTCGAATCGTTGATGTGCATCGCCTTCAGGTACTCCCATCCGATCTTATTTTCAAACTTTTTCATCGTCTGCTCGTACGTCTTCTCCGTTCGAATATCATATCCAGCGGCAAAGATGTGACACGTGTCAATGCACACGCCCACGCGGCTTTTGTCTTTCACTCGGTCGATGATGTACCTGAGCTCTTCGAATGTTCCACCAATCGAGTTGCCTTGGCCGGACATGGTCTCGAGAACTGAAGTTAGATTGAACATTTCTGCTTAGATAGTGTGACGTCACAAAGTTGCAGAAACTACTAAACAGCGCGTTCGCCATTTAACGTGACCCTAGTGGAAAACTATAAAGTAATAAACACGAATAATGCATTTTATTTTATTTCACTAAACTGGCAGTGAAAACGTTTTCAAAAATACAAAAAATTAACGAAAAATACAGATCTACAGATCTCAACACTGGCCCCCACTTCTAGCAGATCTTTCGCACGCGTTTTTCTTTTTTTCCGCAAAAACTAGTTTATGGTGAAGTCCCCCTCGCAAATTTGAATAAGTTTGAAATATCAAAGTTTGGCTTACCCAAAACGATATTCTCGGTGCGTTCGGCCACGTAATCGATGGTCTCCGCAATCGTCCGCATGCATTCGTCCCGCTCGCACTTTCCGACCGTGGATCCCGGATGGAAGTTGTACATCCGAATGCCCAACTTCTCGGCCCTCTGACATTCGTCCACCATCGCTGCCCTCGACTTTTCGAGTTTATCCGCTTCCGGTGAGCCCGCATTTATCAGGTACGATCCGTGCGGCACCACCTGATCCATTGGGAAGCCCGTTTCTTCCGTCGCTTTCCGCCAGTTCTCCACCACCTCCTCGGTCATCGGTTTGTGATTCCACGTGCGTTGATTGCGAACGAAAAGGGCGAAACTGCGGCAGCCCTCGGCGCGAGCGTTATAAATCGCTTGTTCGAGCCCTCCGGCAGCGCTCACGTGGAATCCGAGCATTTTCTGGGAAGAGCCGACGGCGGAGAGCACTTCTGCTCCGACGGTTTCACGTGACCTCTTCTGTGCCTCAGACTCTCCACACGTCTTTTTCTTCTTTTTTGGTTTCGCGGCTGCAGACTCTGAATCAAAATCTTCACCGTCCACTTTTACCCGCTTCTTCGATTCTATCTTCGGTTTTTCTTCATTTTGTACATCTATAAAGAATGAATGTTAAAGCATTTCTCAACGTGGAAAACGAACCTGCCACGTCTGAATCTTCTGTTTTCACCTGCTTTTTCGCTTCTTTCTTTGTCTTCTCATCCACTTTTCCGTCATTTTCCACGTCGTTTTCATTCTCCATTTCTTCTGGACACAAATGAGAATTCAACACGATATCGACCGAAATCCCCTACCTTTCACTCTTTGCAACGTCTTCTGAGTGTGCCTCTGCACACGTCCGTTTGCCTTTTTCTTCATCGGCGTCCTGCTCTTCTTCGTTGCTTTTGGCGCTGGCGACGCCACGTCATCTGCCACGTCGAACGTCACTTTTTTGGAGGCCATCTGAAGACAACACAGAAGACGTGTGGATTGAAAGTTCTCAAAGAAGAGCATTTACTACAACAATATTGAAAAGTCCTCAACAAAAAAGTAGAATAGGAGTCGAATCAAGTGTTTTTTAACTGGTTTGTGTTCAAAAAATACGACGACAATAATAATAATTTACAAAATAACTGGGAGAGAGAGAGAGAGGGTTTTCACTGGGGGGGGAATGGGGCCGGGGAATATATAAATTCATCAAAATATCGGGGAGAAACTAGGCGGAGATGATAGGTTAAACGGGCGATAGGGTGAGAGGGTAGAGAATAAATGAAAGACCCGGGGAAAATGAAGGGTGATTGGGAGGGGATAGGGGGATCCTAGGCCTCGCTGACGGAGCTCATCTGGATGCGAAGTGGTCGTTCTTTCCGGCGATTCACATTCGCAGACTGTAAAAGAGAATGGTCGTATTGGCTCGTGGTTTCCACAAACCTGTCCGTTTTCCTTGATCTTGATCTGCTTTCGCTCCTCCTCCGTGAGCAACTTCGTCTCCTCTTCGGCGTCCTTGTAGTACAAGACTCGGGCGCCGACTTTGTCGAGGAACTCGCGCGGATGCGGGTAGTTCAGATGAAGATCTCGGGTGAAGTTGACCCTGAAAACAAAAAATGCTCATTCAACTTTCTTGTGACTATGCGCAGCTGCATGCAGCGCATATCAGTTCCAAAACTCACTTGTTGTCAAGCATATCCAGTCGGCTCTTTACGAACGGCCACTTTTGCCAATTGAATTCCCTCGGTTCCGTGATAGCAAGCTGGTCGATCGGAATTCCAGAATGCGCGGAGATTGATTCGCAGAACGACTGCACCGGATTCTCGGCGGACGCGTCCACAAGCACCTCGTGCGTCGCACTGGTTTCTACTGTCGAAGGACGGAACCTTCGCACCAACACCGGCTCTCCCGGTTTTCCAATAATCGTCTCGTCGGTGATGATCTGAAGGTAAAGGTGCGCCCCCCAATTGAAAGGTCTTTTGTCCATTGTGTCGTTCGGGTTGAGAGCTGCCCGTGAGTTGCCCGGCCCGCCGTTCCCTCCGACATCTCGTAGACGCACCCTGGAAATAAAATGATCAGGCAAAGTTGAATATTCAATTAATACTGACTGTTTCAGAGTGAGCTCCTCTCCATAAATCTCCTTGTACATGCGAAGGCACTGAAGAAGCACGTCTCCGATGACTGTGCTCGGCGAGATTGGCAACTCAAACAATGTCTTCCAGTTTTCCCGCTGGTTCTCAAGCATGTCGAAAAGAATTATCTGAATCATTCGCTCGTTCTGTTTGAGCGGAGCACGGAGTTTTATTGAGATGAAGCAAGACTGGAAGGCCCCCGAAATGCTCTCCTCGTCCGACGCGTTCGTCTCGTATCCAGGGTCTGATCCATCGTCCGATGTGTGTTTCATGATCACAAACTGGTTCTTGTCCATTTTCAGCTGCTCCGACACCCACTTCTTGAATTCGGACACCTTCATGCGACGGTCAATGTCGAGTTTATGATAGTTTTCGTGCGACAAAACTGCCACTATCTTTCCTTCGACTGAATCCTCGCACCGGGAGAGTGCTTGGTTAGAAGTGGACGGAACCAGAGTGGACTGACCACTGCTGACTGCCGACGGAGACTCGGCGCCACTTGTGTCTTCTCCGAGTGCCACTTTCAGATTCTTATTGAGCGACAATTGACTGGCCGGCGAGAAGTTCTGATAGATGTTAGACGTCTTGTTCTGAATGTAGTCCTCCATCAACTGCGCTTTACCCTCCACACTGCTGGGATTCGGATCCAAGTCGTCGCCTTCCGATACGCACGGAGACAGTTGCGGTGTGTTGTTGCAGAAGCTTCCGGATACCATTTCGTTCGAATCGATCTCGTCCATGCTGATCGATCGCATTGAAGATGTGGAAACTCGTCCTGATGCGACTGTTTCTTCGTCAGTATCCGCCTGAAATGAGAAAACTAAATTGGACTTCTTGAAAAAAATCAAGTTTAACCAAAAGTGGCATGTCTCCGCTCTCGTTCTTGGATGTCGTCGAGAGCACATCGACCTGCGCCCGTGGCTCATTCCACACCCTATCCTCCTCGTTCATAAGTGCCATCGTCTCCGCCCAACTTGGCCCTTGATACACATTCTTTGTCGTCGCCGCTTTTTCGATCTCCTCCTGCGATGGCAGGCGAACCTTGACGAATGTAGAGAAGCACTTTCTGTCGAGGATCTGGTACATGAGGGACGTTTCAAACGGTCTGTTACGATCGATGAGGGTCTCGTTCTTCGACTCTTCTGACACCATTTTGTTAAGACCGCCGTCGTAGTACAACTGAAAATGATATTTTTCGATTTTATTCTGATTTGCGATGAATTACCGTCGGCAGAGCCTGTCCCATGTGGTGTGCGATGAGGTTTCGGAACTCGACTCCGTTCTGTGACTGATCGATCACCAGGAATTCGCATCTGGACGAGGCGGCCTCGAGAACCATTCGCGATTGGCACACTTGGTGAATGTCGTCACAGAACTGCGATCCGATCATCTCCTTCACCTTGATCATTTTCTCGTCCGGCCTCACAACCATAATCAGCTCGTTGGCCGTTGTTCGCTTTCCGACGTCCACTCTCTGCACTTTTATGGTCATTCCCAACGGAACATCGACAGGGAAGAAACCGGGTGCAAATCGAATATCGAGAATGAAATGAACTTGGTACAAGGATCCAGGCTCGCCTATGTGTGGATTGAACACCACTCTCAGCTTTTTCTCCAGGTCGGACGGCGATCGGAAGTCCATTTTGAGTGTGTTGTGCTCCACGTAAATGAGTCGAGCATGACTCTTTGAAATAGTCAGGTTGTAGGCGCGTGCTCGCTCATTGAAAAAGTCGAATGCATGGTTGAATACTGATTTTATCGGTTGTTCACGCGAAATCTCAGTTTTATACTCGCAGAAATCCTCGGCCATCTGATACTTCTTAGAAGTCAAGTCAAGTATTTGATTGTCAACGTGGTGCACAAACGACGGGAACGGGTAGTTGATGCTAACGTACACCTGGATCAGGCTCAGCTTTCGGAGACGTTCCTCTTCGGCTTCTTGCTCTTGAATCCGCCACTTTTCTTGCGAATCCTTGATGTGCTGCGGCAGTCTGTCCGTGAGAATGAAGCTGGCGTTGCGTTTCGGATCCATTCTTCGGTACATGAGCATGTACGCATTCGTATTCGAGTGATTCCATCCGCCCGGACTTCCTCCGAAACTCCTCTCGATCTCTTGGGAGGAGGCAAAGTCGACGCGAGTGTCGTTGAAAATGTACCATTTGTCCTGGTCCAAATTTTTAATGTATGCAAAGTAGTGCCCTCCGGCGGCGTTTCCAGAGTGAACCATTACGGAGAACAGTTCGTAGACGTTATCACCGCTCGTCTTGATCAACTCGTCGACGGCTTCATGGTCAATTGGATTACCAACGCATGCTGAAAACACATGCAGCTACTAGCATGACTGAAACGTGAAAATATTGGACTAACCACTTTCCTCTCCTCGGAAACTGTATCGATTAGGCGAATCATGATTGCCTGGCGTGTACCTCTTTAGATCCGGTGATCCCAGTTCCATATCGTCGTCGTCGCCCTCCTTCGGCACTTCGATCGGCGTCCCTTCTTCTCCTCCTCCGCTTCTGTCTTTTTTGACATATTCGCTGAGATCCAGCACGTCAGGGAACGTCATTTTGTCGTTCAGTTTGATTCGATGCATGGTGTTGTAATCGAAATCGAAACGTTTCAGCTGGATTGTGAGCAGGTAGGGGAACTGAGTGATGCGAAGTCCTTTGTGAGCGTCCTGCTTGCTCTTGCAATTCTCGCACATGTACTGGTTGGATCCGTCAAGCAATTCAGGCTGTACAAAAGCGGACAACGCTTCTTCGACGCTTTTATAGGCGTTGATAGCGCCAAACGGCTTCACTGCCAACGGTAAATCCAAAAAGTAATCAGTCTTGACACTCTCGCGACCGCACTTCAGACACGCCACAAAGTCCTCCATCGTGCCTCTGTACAAGTCCTGAATCAACTTCTCGTGCTTCGTTCCCTTCCATTTGTGCTCCAGAGCGTCAAACATCAGACGACACAGCTCCTGTACGTCGTGCTGATCGTACGCCTCGTTTGACGTCCACCCGAAGCTCTGCGTCAAATCTTTTGTCTCCAGCGAGTCGTTGTCAGATGTTTGCAACAAGAGAAACAGCTTCTGCAGCTGGCACGGTATGCTCTGATCCGCCTTTCGCTTCTGCTCTTTAGCGTGAGCCGGTTGTTGTACGTATTCCCACTCGTACATGGCGTTTCTAAACTCGGGAGTCATGTAGAGCGACTGCACGAGACTGTTCAGGTAGCACGTCATAGCCTGTAAAGAGAATGGTTAAAAAATGCTAATAAAATCCGATATTTTTCCACAATTTTATATCTCAAAATTGAGAAAGATTGCGATATTTAAATACGACGAGTTGCCTTACCTGATTGACAAGTCCCACATATCTGTGTTCATTTTCATCGAGGGGAATCAGATTTTGATAGGTGGATGAGCTGGCGGCACTTGATGAGGACGGCAGAGCGAGTTGGGTGGTTCTGCCCGGACTGTTCTCGTCGGACGGAGCGGCAGCCACTTCGGGAGAGCTGCACGGTTGTTGCTCGCCGCCGGGAAGACCTTTGCCGGCTAGTCGAACGTACCCGCCGGGCGTTTCAACTTCCGAATCATCCACCCGTACCATAACTTCTGAAGAATAAAAAGGTTCCGAGTGTTTTCGACGAAGAAAACTAATCCTAAAGAAAGACAGAGCGAGAAGTACTTGAGAAACGTAATGAAGATGCACTAGACAGGCACGCGATGGCCGAGAAAGCAGAAACTAATAAAACCACGCGTTGTTGAATGGGGCTCATCTTATGGTGTGCGCGGCGCGCGACAAAAAGGATTCGTCCCCGGAAATTGACTATTATTGGGGTCGAAAGTGTGCGTTTGCGGAACGAAAGCGACGTCTTCTTTTTTGAAATGAGGAGAGTAATCCTTTTCGGGACTTTTTGGTTGGGTAAACTAAACCATGGATTAACGAAAAGCCCGCAAAATTTGACATTTTAGGGCTCGTTTTGCGAGACAAGATTTTTGTGCGAAAGCAGCGAAAAGAAGAAAAGCATCATTTGCCATAAAAAGCTCTGCTTCTTTCTTTTGATGAGGGACAGATGATTAGCAATTTGGGGGAGGTAGCAAGCGAGAAAAACGTGATTGAAGCGCCAAAAAAAGCTACATTTGGCGCCCCATGCTTGCAGAGCATGACGCGTCTTGCGTGCGCGCCAGTAAATTTGGCGGGTGTACACTAAAAATTTGAACTTTCGCCGACTCACTCAAACACACTGGGGTATCTAAACCACACAGAAAGACAATTTTCGTAGCAGAGCTGAAGAAGAAGCCGATTGTTTATTGAATTTTTGGTTTCTCCAACCCTCTGACCAATTTAACCGTGAAAAACCCGAGAAAATATAAAAAGTGGAGGCAACTATAGAATGCGTTGGCCAATTGATAAATGTGAGGAAATCTGGCGCTTTTCGGGCCATAAAGCTCTAGAATACAAATAGAAAAACCGATTAGAACGGAAACATTCTTCAACAAAGAGGTTTTCGTCTTGAAATCAAACAAAACTGTAGAGATTATAAAATAGGCGGCAAAGACGGCCAGCGAGAAGCAGAAGTTGTCTTTGACGCACAGACTGAACAGACTGATGTTTGAGATGCTCAGCAGCCAGAGCACGTGCTCGGGATAGTCGGGAAGCAGGAGGAGAGCAGGCACGGCCGCTAGAAGGATCGTCTTTTCGTGGACGTGGAATGAGAAGAGGAAGAAAGATAGTGATGTGGCAACCAGTGACAAACGGAAGTTTTTGTCGGATGGGCGGAGGAATAGTTGCATTAGAGATGGAAGTGAGCAAAGGAGAACCAGGGCGGCGCTGAAAACGGGAAGAATTGTTCGAATACTACAAGTTTAATTTGATAATTTGACAAACCTCATCTGAATCTGCAAACTTTCAATCGGCAATCGTTTTAGAATGAACGAAAAAGCGCACCAGAAACTGGCCACTTTATCCTCATAAACTCCTCGATTGAACGGGAAAACGCGAATAAGCACGTCTTTCGCGGTTCCGTTCAACAGAAAGGGTTGCCAAATGAACGAAAAAGTAGCGATTACAACGGCTCCGATTTTCGCGATTTTTAGAAATGAATCCACAAACGATGAGCGATTAAAAGACCTGGAAAGGATGAAAACGAAGACGGGCAAGGCGTGGTACAGTTCCATCTGCTTGTAGTTCAGAGCGGCCACGAAAAATATCGAACCGATTTTAGTGCGATTTCTGGAGAGAAATACATAGCTCGTAATAAAGAGGCCGAGCGAAATGCTGTTGTATCTGAAAATTGAGGTGTGCATTGACATCGTACGGAGACATGGAATTTATAGAACCATGTCAAGTACATTTCACGTGACCTTACGCAAATGTTGCGCCCAAGCATTTTAACGTGTAAAATTTAACAAATTCTTTTTAATTGATGTTTTGTTTCTACTCACTGGAAGTGTCCGTTGTCTATGACCAACAGTCCGGGATAAAGAAGAGCAAGGGCCTGAAGAAGGGGAGACGTACTCTTTGAATTGGAAAAATGGAAAATCAGCGGGGGAAGATAGAAAATGTAAAAGGGCAAAATGGCGGAGATTCTCATAAATAGCTTATGAGCCACCGACTCGAATCCGCGCGAGCCGCCGAGAGTTATCCAGCTTTTGTTGATTTTATGAGCTCTGAAATGAACCGAACATATTTTTAAGGGAACACAGTGCGGAAAACATACACAAAACCCAAAAAACAATGATGATAAGCGGTGAGCGGCGGATAATCGAGACCCCAATAGAGTAGATCATTGTGTGTACCGTTCACGTACCACTGCTCGATCGGCAGATTATAAGTGCTCTCCATCCAGTGTCTCTGTGCTTCATAGTCGCCAAACATGGGCGGTTGTGACTCTCCGGAGTGTGGATTCACAGAAATCGCCACTTGGAAACAAAAGAAGACGGCGAGCGTGGTGGCCAGCGTAAGGAAAGAGTTTGAAGTAGTGGAGAAGTCTATCGTTTGATTTCCATCTTTTTTGCTTTTGTGTAACTGAAATTTATATTATATTTTTAGTCTTTGCCTACTAACCTTTATGAAGTTCTCGGGCACTGTTAGTTTGACATAACTCGCGTTTATCGATCCATTCGCATATTTCTGATTCATACCTGGAAAACGTGGCTTAATTACACAAAAAGTTCAGTTGCAAAAACGATTTTATAGCAAATCTAATTGGAGCCCGACTAGGTCAAAGTGAAACTGACTGATGAAGTCATAATAACTACTTTCATCTGAAACTCAAATTAAAAAAATAATTTTTATTACAATATTACTAAGCTGGAATTGGAATAAGTTTTCAGTCAAACAATTTTTATGTGCAGTTTTTCGTCGTCGTGTTTGCACACGAACAACAGATACGTCGGCGAACTTTTGGGGGCAATTCGAGAGTGAGACAATCCCGTAGATAAATGTCGAAACCAGTAGAAACAATTACGTAAACATAGATACGCCAAAATTCAGAAGACTCAGAATATTGGACTCCTCATGGCATTTTTAAATCGTTCTGTCAAATTTTCATGCCTCAAATGAATAGTTACTAAAGGGGCGAAAAAGGCAATCAAAAATGAGTCGAAACAGTGTGCGCGCACCTTGCATTAGGCCCTGCCCAAGACCTGAACTGAAATTTCTTTACTCTGAAAATCAGAGCCAATCCTTTTTATTCGTATTTGGCCCGTCTGAGCACTTCTTTCCGTTTTGTCAATGACAGTCTGGGTTCTAGTCGTAGAACGCACTGTCTCAGGGTCTGTTCCAATCATTTTTAGACAAGAGAAGCCGGGAATACTTGCAGGTGAAATTTGGACACCGACGCTACGCTGTTTTTTCGCGAAAGAATCTAAAACACCGTTTTACAGGCAACTTTTCAGAAATTCGCACGTTTTACCTCTTGTTTTTTTAATTCCCAATACTTGAGGTGTTTGTATGAATTGTTTTTTTGGCAAAATTATTTAAAAAGATCGATTTAAACAAGATTCTAAACTTTAATTTGTGTATTTGCCAAGAACATTTTTTAAAAATAATTAATTGACAGCGTGTGCGGCACGGTTGCACATTGGGAGTGCGCCGCTTGCAGAAAGGGGCCGGTCTTTTTAGCTGCGAAGCGGTCGCGTTGCGGCGGGGAACCGGAGGCAATATTATTAATCTGAGTAGTAGTATTTTCAGGATTAACTTTCTGTCGGTCTTACTGTTTTTCTATTTTGACCGAGCTCCGATTCCATCGGAGTTCCTAGTTAGATTCAGAAATATAACTAGAAACTAGACTAATTTAACTAGACTAATTCGGGGCTGTTTCATTTCAGGACAGTTCTATTCGAGTCAATTCTATTTCGGAATGCTCTCAAAAAATAAATAAAAACCATGGCCGAGGATTCTGTCTAAGCAATGCAAGTGTGCTCCACTGAACGATGCTGATTTTTCGAATCCAAAACGTCTTTCGTTGCAGATAATCACTTCATTCCTTTATTTTTTCACCGGCTTGTCATTATTTATCTCGTAGTTTGAATTTTGAGGATGTCGGAGGCTGGAAACTGGTGCCTTATCGAAAGCGACCCAGGAGTATTCACTGAAATGCTCCGCGGATTTGGCGTCGGTGGAATGCAGGTCGAAGAGATTTATTCCTTCGACGACGACAAGACTATTACAAAGTGAGTTATTCGTTTTATTAGCAACGAAGTGAAAAAATGTCGTTTAGGCCAGTTTACGGACTCATTTTTCTGTTCAAATGGCGACAAGGAGAAGAAGCTTCCGGCGCCCCGGTCGACGCTCCAAACATTTTCTTCGCGCAGCAAGTGATTCAAAACGCGTGCGCCACCCAGGCCCTCATCAACCTTCTGATGAACATCGAGGATCCGAATATCAAAATCGGTGATTTGATGAGCCAATACAAGGATTTCGCTAAGGATATGGACCCGGCCACCCGTGGACTGTGCCTCTCGAACAGTGACGAAATTCGCGAGGTGCACAATAGTTTCTCCCGTCAGACTCTGTTCGAATTGGACATCAAGGGCGGCGAGCCAGAGGACAACTATCATTTTGTGACGTATGTGCCAGTCGGAAATAAAGTTTACGAGCTGGACGGTCTCCGCGAGACACCGCTTGAAGCCGCCGAGATCCCCGAGGGAGCCGATTGGCTTAAAGTGATCGAACCGGTGATCCAGAAACGAATGGAGAAGTACAGCGAGGGAGAGATCCACTTCAACCTGATGGCCTTGATTTCGGACCGGCGGGAAAAGTTCCAGGAGATGCTGCGGAGCTTGGAGGCTGCTAACGAGAACAACGAGTTCGCCGTGCAAATCGACGATGTGAAGAGAGCGATCGAGGATGAGGAGGAGAAAATGGCTGAGTACGTACGGAAAATATGATGCGAAAACACTTCCAAAAATTCTCTCCCAAAATACAAACGCTTAATGTTTAAAGAACTTCAGATACACTAGAGAGAACAGCCGTCGCCGTCACAACTACACTCCGTTCGTTATGCAGCTGATGAAAATTCTGGCGAAAGAAGGAAAGCTCAACGGACTCATCGAGACCGCTCATATGACGGCCAAACATCGTGCCAAAATGGCCACCGAGAAGACGATGCTCGAGTTGAAGAGAAAACAGTAAAAGTGCGCATCTAACTTGTGATCACGACTACTATTTTATTTATTTATTTATTCTTTTTATTGTGTACCTGCATTCTTTTTTCTTATCGCAATGAGTTTCGCATCCCAAATACAACTGTGTTTTATGGTTTCCTTGAAAAACGTGCAGAGTTTTGGTAGATTCCGTCGTTTAGATGTATTTCAACTGTTTCAATTTTCGTATTACTTTACTTTTGCATACAACATGTGTTCAGATGGAGGCGATAGAAGTGGATATGGAGAACAGCATGCCGTTAGTGCAACTGCGACAAAGTGGAGAACAAGGTGAAATTTGCAAAAATTGACTTTTGCGGTCATTCAACCCCAAACTTGTTAACGTTCGTTCAAAAATATTCGTCGAACCGAAACCCCATTATTCAGTACACATTCTCTAATATTTTATCTATCTTAGCGCTAGAAAATCAGCGTTCTTCAATATTTCCGTGAAGCTTTTCAGTATCCGTTCCCCTTGTTCAATCGCGAGAAGCCGAAGAACGTCTGGTGACGAGCGCCCGTCAAACAGACAAAATCGACGCGGACGACCTGCTCGCCCTGGCGAGCCAACTAAGCGCCGCCCGTCAACTAGTGAAGGGACGAGCGTGCGACCGTCTGAAGCAGATCGCCGATCAGATGGAGCAGTTGCACATGGCCGCGCGGGCGGTACTGGAAGACGCGCAGAGGGACGAGGAGCTGCACAATGTGCCGTGCAACATGCAAAAACAGCCGGGACGAATCTATCATTTGTACCAAAAGTACGGATCCACCGACAAGTATTTTTCGATGCTGGCGCCTGACGAGTGGGGACAAAGTCAGAAGAAAGAGGAGTTCGTCGGATCGTATCGGCTGGAGTATGATCGTAGTTGGACGCCCGTTGCCGAGATGAATCGGAAAGATGAAGAGATCGCACGACTCCAGCAGCTCCTGCAAAGAGGAGGCACCGCCCGTCTCACTTGGCAATAATAACGGCCCGTTTTTGTCTGTGTTCGCATGGTATTCTTTTAGACCCCCTATTTTCTTTTCAACAATAACTAACCGGGTTTATACTCCTTATCATGAAACATGTGATAACGTTTTTTCCAAAAATTCGCTTTCGGTTTTTGACCATTTTTCTATCCTTTTTCGCGGTTTCTTGTCAAATTTCTTCGAAGCACACGCTTCTTTCCAGATGAGCAAAACCACATTAATTCTTGACAATGGAGGGCACAACATCAAAATCGGAAACATCGACGATGATGCTCCCAGGTATCGTTTTCCTACTTTGAAATCCTTATTCTTCTAATTTCAGGTTAATTCCGAACAGTATCGTCAAATCTAAGCACGAGCGGAGGCGGGTCTTTGTGGCGCAAGAGCAGGAGGAGTGCCTCGACAAGTTCTCGCTTTTCTACGTTCGGCCGATCGAGCGAGGTTACGTCGTCAACTGGGACACGCAGCAACAGATTTGGGACAAAGTTTTTGGCGCGCTGGAAGTGGAGACTTCCACGTCACGGATCGTTTACGCAGACAACAACTATTTGATTCCGGCGCTTCCGGACGTCTCCAACGAGATATTCTTCGAGCATTTTGACTTCACCGAGGTCTGCAAAGGCTCCGCGTCCACTTTCATCGCCGAGCACTCGCATCAAGTATTGCGCGAAAAGTGTGTCTGTGTGGTAGACACGGGCTTCTCTTGGACCACAATCTCCTGCTTCGTGGACGGACTGCTCATTCAGGACAGTGTCGTGCGGATCGACGTGGGCGGGAAGGCTTTGACGAACAAGTTGAAGGATTGGATTTCGTATAGAACACTAGACGTTAGCTCGGAGACTTACGTGATTAACGAGGTCAAAGAGGATCTCTGCTATGTGACGATGGACTTTGAGAGCAGCATGAAAGAAGCAAAGTAAGATTTTTGTAGTTTTACGTTACTTTTTGCCTAAAAAACTAGGTTTTCACTCAGAAATGAAAGATCACGCGAAAGTTACAGTTGTTCTTTCATGTCATTATTTCTTGCAGAAAAAGGTTCGACGAAAATACAATAGTGAAGAAGTATATCATGCCAGACTTCCACAACACATTCCGCGGCGTCGTCAAAGACGCCCGAGATCCGAGCGATCCGTCGACCCCGTCCATCACGCTCGGAATCGAGAGATTCGCCACTCCCGAGATTCTCTTCAATCCCTCAGACATCGACATTGATCAGTGTGGAGTGGCGGAAGGGGTCATAGAGAGTCTAGCCCGTTCCCCGGAAACACTCAGAGCCGCCCTTTCGCAGAACATCGTGGTCGTCGGAGGATCCTCGTGCTTTACGGGTTTCCGAGAACGACTTCTGAAAGACATTCGCTCAATGTTACCCGCAGAATTCAGTCTGAAGATCTCGGACGCCGTGGAAAACGCGCAAACTCATGCGTGGCAGTGTGCTCGTCAGTTGCTCAGCACGCCGAACGTCCGCATTCCGTGGGTGAATCGAAAGGAATGGAACGAGCGCGGCGACTCTTTGGAGTATTCAAAGTTCTTCAAAACTGTCATATCCTCGGATGAGCTCAAAGAGTCACGTGCTCTCGAAGAACAAAAGGAGAAAACACCGAAAGATGAGGAAGAGGAAGAGGCTTCCTAAATTTTTTGCTCACCTTTTTGCCAGATTTTGTCAAATAAATTATGCTCACACCCGTTTGCTTATATATTTTTGCTTTCTTTTTTTTATTGTTTTGAAATTTTTGTCAAAGGTTTCGAAAACCATTTCAATATCTTTTCCTAAATTTCTATTCGCTTGTCACCCACAAAAACTGCAACATTTCAGATGTCAGCAGGGCCGATAGTGGAACGAAACCAGGATGCGACGATCTACGTGGGAGGTCTCGACGAAAAAGTGTCTGAGGCGATTCTTTGGGAGCTGATGGTTCAGGCGGGCCCGGTGGTCAGCGTTAACATGCCGAAGGATCGAGTCACTGCCAACCATCAGGGATTCGGATTCGTCGAGTTTATGGGCGAAGAGGACGCCGACTATGCTATCAAGATTCTCAACATGATCAAATTGTACGGAAAGCCCATAAAGGTAGGAATTCAATTCGAATTTCCACGTGACCTTTGCTTTCAAAAAAGTTCATGTGAAAATTAAGTCAACATTACCTTTTAATCATAGGTGTTTTGAGTTGAGCGCCGACAGTTCGGAACAGGAGGGACCTGGTACGGAAAAAAATTGGCCGTAAGACTGCCAAATTTACCCGGACAGTAACAGGTTGTCAAGTCGTTCTAACTGTCTGAATTACTTCTATGGGTCACATTCGTTCAGTTTCCACTCATTTGAACCCACTAGACAACCTGGTACGAGCACTAGATTCACTAATTACCAGATTGCAGGAGTGTCCTTAAGGCGCTGCAATCTAGTCATTTCTGACTTTACCCGGACTGTTGCAGGTTGCCAGGTTGCTCCAAGTGCCTCCATTACTTCTATGGGCAATCTTATGGTTGCCGCTAGTTCGGAAAAATCTTTTGGCGTTTTTCAAACATCCCCCACCTTTGTGTTTAATTTTTAAAAAAAATTCCAGGTGAACAAAGCATCTGCTCACGAGAAGAACATGGATGTCGGCGCGAACATTTTCGTTGGAAATCTGGATCCGGAAGTGGACGAGAAGCTGCTCTACGATACGTTCAGTGCGTTCGGAGTCATTCTCCAGGTGCCGAAAATTATGCGTGACGTGGATTCGGGAACATCCAAAGGATTCGCATTCATCAACTTCGCCTCTTTCGAAGCTTCTGATACGGCTTTGGAAGCCATGAACGGACAGTTTCTCTGCAATCGGGCCATCACTGTATCCTACGCGTTCAAGCGAGACTCAAAGGGAGAACGGCACGGAACTGCAGCAGAGAGAATGCTCGCCGCGCAGAATCCATTGTTTCCGAAAGATCGGCCGCATCAGCAGTTCTCGGATGTTCCTCTCGGCATTCCAGCCAACACTCCCCTTGCAATCCCGGGAGTTCACGCGGCTATCGCTGCTCACGCCACCGGTCGTCCGGGCTATCAGCCGCCTCCGTTGATGGCGATGGCTCCGAGCGGATACGGACAGTATCCTCCGGTGCCACCTCCACCGCCGAGCGCCACTCCGATGCCTCCTCCGATGCCTCCAATGCCGCCGACGCCTGGAATGACTCCTCGTCCGCCACCACCGCCTTCCGCCGGAATGTGGCCACCACCGCCGCCGCCAGGAAGAACTCCAGGACCGCCCGGAATGGGCATGCCTCCACCGCCGCCTCCGTCGAGATTCGGACCGCCGATGGGAGGAATGCCGCCGCCGCCACCACCTGGAATGCGGTACCGACAGAAGCTTCGGCGAAAATTACAAATTTTTCTATTTTCAGGTACCTGGGAGGGCCAGGAATGCCACCACCGCCCCCGCGTTATCCGTCCGCCGGACCCGGAATGTACCCACCACCGCCGCCAAGTCGTCCACCAGCACCACCATCCGCGCACGGAATGATCCCGCCACCACCACCACCACCCTAATTCTTCTCTTTTCTCTTTTTTATCGAATTGTGAAACTGTAAAACTGATACTCAATTGTTGTTTCCCTCCTTTCTTTTTCTGTCTCGACTTCACTATTATATTCTTAAATTATTTCGTTTTACACAGACACAAACTGATTCTGCGACGTTTCGACGTCACGTTGACTTCAATCAAATGTGTTCCCTTATCATCATTCGCCCATCACAATCACACCTTTCCTTTTCAATTACAATCACTTTTTTGCAATTCTTTTTTTTTCCATCTTCTATTTCTCTGATTAAAACAAACGGGAAGACGGGTGTGTGTGTTCATGCGCGTAATCCCGTTTGTTTTAACTTTTCACCCAATCCAATTAGCTTGACCAAGTTCCCAATGAGGTGTGAAAAGTGTCCTTCAGGCGCTCTCCTTTTCCTGTTCCCGATCGATGAGTGTATTCCATTCTATCAGGGAACGGAACAAGTTAAATAGAGAGATGGAGAGAGGGGGAGACAGCATGAACAATGCCTGAATGGTATCGGACCGCGAACGAGAAAAGAGAGAGAGAGAGAGCGGGCGACTGTGATGACCGGAAAACCAATTAGTCATCACTTTTCTGACAAACCTTTCCTTCAAAATATTCCACTCGAGCCATTTAACTTGCATGAGTTACAATACTACGTAACCCCGATCGAGCTTATTAAAGGTCACGTGAGCTTCAGACAGGTTTCTTACGTGAAAAGTTCAGTGACCTTTTTAAAGCTTTCCAAAGATATTTGAACGTGACCTTGAGAAAGCTAGGCCACTTATGCAGCACAGCGCGCTTGCAAAACAACAATTTGAACTTTAAATAGTTCCTTTCTTTCTCCTTCTCACTATTATAGGGGCATCTCACAGAAATGGCCCTCTGTTCGCAATCTTTCTAGGCCGCGAAGTAATTTTCCACTGAAAACGTGTCCTAATTTTTCAAACTCGGCCGCGAGGTCGCTCAATTTGCACTGCTAAAAGAGTTTCTCAACATTGCGCTATTTCTGTGCGGTGCCCCTATAATATCATGTACATGTCTAGTTTTATGCGCTCTCTTCTACTGTCTTACTCTCTCCATCTCTCCAAATACTTAGTCTCCACTTACAATCTTATCAGCACGTCTTTTGTGGACGGAGCAAAAAACGCCGACACTGATTGACACTGAAAAGTCCCCGATTCTGTTTAATTCCATTCTCTCTTCGCTTCTCAACTTTCACTTTTTCAGGCATTTCAGGGCAGAATGCACAGAAATGTGCTACTCTTCCATGTTGTCGTTCTAGTCAGTGGTAGGTTTGAAAAGTTGATTATAGTTGCAATCATCTAGGTCTTAATGTCATATTTCGTGAACCTACAATAACCAAAATTGAAATGTTGGCTTTTTCGGTTGAAACATGTCCAGCTTCAGTTCTGAAGATTCCAAAAACCAAATTGGTAGAAGTTTGAGAATATATGCATTCAGTATTCGTGGCCCCGGCCAACTCGAAATCCAGCTACAAGTATGATGGCTCGCTGTTCTCGAGCAAAGAACTCGACTACGACGAGACGGACACCAAGGCGATCGGGTCGGTCTTCTCCAGATATATGGCCGACTCGGACTCGCAACTGATTCTCGATTTGGACGTGTTCCGCCACTTTTTCAACTACGCAGAAGCCTACAAATCGGGCGCCGAAGAGGGAAATCTGGAGTTAATGAAGTACGCGGTGGAGATGGTCGAGAAGTTAAAGTCGTTCGATATCTCAATGGGTTTGTCTATTATCTTCATACCTAGTACTTTACTTTTTCAGTTGCCAACTTTTTTCCTAGATCACTGCCAAGAGAACTGTATATATCTTGAAAGTTTGAGACTGTCGTAACTTGCATGAGTTACAATACTCTTAGGAAGCATCGGATCAAAAAGCTGCCAACAACACAAATGAAGTACACATCTAGTACAACATTTTTGTGGTCGACAACTTTTTGATCCGATTACTCCCGAAAGTACAATAACTTCCTCACCGTTCAGCTTGCGTGGGCGACATGATGCACCTGGCGTGGACTGGAGTAGAATACGCAACGCACGTGGAAGAGCACAGAAACTGCTCCGACTGCAAGTGCACACCGCTTTTCCAGCAGAAAAAGAGCGAACGGCACTGGATTTTCAATGTGTTCGACGCGATGGGAAAGGTGCCGGCGGGTATCATGAGCGGGAACAATCTCTGGGTGGGCTCGTGGAGCACGTGTCGGAAGATTGATGTGGTCAAGAATGCTCAAGGGTGAGGGTGGGAAAGGGAAGTGCGCTCTAGTGATAAACTGATTTACAGACAGAAATGGAAAGGACAATACTGTCTGGCCACTATTGACGCGTATGAACGGGACAATCCGTTGGTTTACTTCGGAAACATGATGTCTGGGGCGCCGGATCGACATTGTTAGTAAGTGAATTGATACTATTAGGAGAGGGTACCATAATCCGTCGTTTCAGCGAGAAAACCGTCAAAAATTTCACCGACGACGGTTCCTGTTTTGCCCTGTTCCCTGTTCTGAAATTCGGCGTCTGCATGCCGAACACTTGTACCGATTATGATGTGAAGCGGATGTTGACTTTTGGTAAGCCTACTAGAGTCTCTAAATCAAGAAACGCGTGATATTGTAGCAATCAGAGCCACCGAAGCGGCAGTCGGCACCGAATCAGTGTGCAACGTGGACGTCGAGTGCCGTGCAGAGTCGTATTCGGATGCGATGAGCGAAAACGGACTGGCCATGTTCGCCCTATATTTGCTCATCGCTACCGTAGTCCTCGTGGCGTTTGGAACGCTCTACGATCTGTTCATAGTGGCCAACAATCCTCCGGAGTCTCATCACCATCCAGCTATCAGTCGTATGTTTTAATTAAGTACGGTACATATTATAAATTCAAACTAATAATACTTCAGATCCATTCATCAAGTTCATTCTGGCCTTCTCGATGTACTCGAACGGGAGTGAGATCCTTCAATCCAAAAAGAACGACAAAGAGATCAATTCGCTGCACGGCGTCCGATTCCTGAGCATGTGCTGGATCATTCTGGGTCACACCTATTACTACATCGGGACCAGTCTGACGACGGACAATCTCGTGCCCACTTTGATCAATTTTCCGCAGCAATTCCACACTCAAATAATTGTCCAAGCCCCGTTGGCCGTCGACTCTTTCTTCTTTTTAAGGTGAGATCCTATTCGGACCAAACTTGGCTAGACCTGATCGTTTAAGTTCAAACCTACATACTTAACATTTCAGCGGAATGCTGGCCGCCTTCTCGTTCTTCAAGCGAACCATGAAAGCCGACCCGAACCATCCGCCCAAACTCAGCGCGTTCAACATCCAAACGTGGCCGATGTACTACTACAAGAGGTACGTGCGGATCACGCCCACGTACATGACCGTCATGCTCTTCGACGTTACTCTCTTCACCTACATCTCGAACGGACCGTTCTGGCGGCCGATCGAACGACAGGGATGTCGACACGCCTGGTGGACCAACTTAATCTATTTGAACAACTTTTTGCTTCAAGATGTTGAGTGTGTAAGTTATTTACAGAGTGTGCCTCAAAGAGTATTATCCATACAGTGCATGGGTTGGACGTGGTACCTGGCCAACGACATGCAATTCCACGTGGTGCTCATGCCGATCTTGGTAATTGCCTTCTTGAAATGGGGCATGAAGATAGGGCTGGGAGTCTCGACCGGAATCATCGGATTGTCATCGCTCATTCGTCTGTTTATCACCCAGATCAAGGGATATCCACCGGCGCCATTATTGACGGCCAAGCTTCAGATGTAAGTGAAGGTCAGCAACACCTGTAAACTCTGCAAATTTCAGCGTACACCAACTGAACGACTACTGGAACGACGTGTACGTGCGTCCGTACATCAGATGCACTCCGTTCATCGTAGGCGTTATCGTCGCCTACCTTCTGAACGCCTGGACGAGCCGCGATCAAAAGGATCTGAAGATCAAATTGGAGCGGAGGACGGTGCTCATCGGTTGGTGCACGTCCACCATTCTCGGCCTCTACGCAGTCTTTGGCCTCTACTATTTCGCCAAGACCGGAGACATTTCCAAGGCCTGGGAGGTGCTCTACACACTGTTCGGAACGCCAGCCTACTCGATGGCGCTTGGATGGGTGGTGTTCGCGTGCACGACCGGAAACGGCGGTCCCGTCGATACGATTCTCTCCTGGCGACTCTTCGTCCCCCTCTCGAAGATCACCTTCTGCGCCTATCTCCTTCATCCGATCATGCTCCAAATCTACAATCTCAGCCGTCCCCAGCCCTTCCATTTCACTACTTTTGTTCAGATGGTTAGCTTTTTCAGTGTCGAAACTCATGTGAATTGAACAAAAATTTCAGATCCGGTACACGGTGGAAGCGGTCTTCGCCTCCTACACCCTCGCCTTCTTCTTTTCGCTGGCGTTTGAGAAACCGTTTAACAAGCTCGACGAGATGCTCTTCGACAGCAAAAAAGTGATGAATGGGGAGGCGAAACGAGATGGCAATGGAAATGCGGCTGAGATGGTCCCACTGAACAGGGTTCGACACTCGGATTAATTTTTTCACTCTTTATTTGAAACATTATATTTTTCTAGTCCTCATTTCTCCCCCAAGTTTTACTGGTTTCGTGTGGAATTGTTTTATGGCGCAGAGCGCAGTTTTAGAATAAATTTTAATTCTTTTTTTTCGCGCCGAGTTGTGGGCGTTGCAAACGCGCTCTATTGAAACACTTAACTTTTCAGCTTCTTAAGAAATTACAATTAAGTTTTTTTCCACTGTAAAAGTGTAGAATTTGTTGAATTGATCTGTTTCGTCTGAAAATTACGCTCTTCTGTTGTGTCTATTCTTCGCGTTTTCTACTAAAATGTGAAATTTCAGCTAAAAATCTGATAGTATAGCTATTTCAGACTTCTCAGAAAGGAAATTTGGTTTCTGCTCCTCTTATGTTTTGCTTGTCTTCTAATTTTTGACTCAACGACTTTCTCTTCTCTCGATAAGTGCGTTTTCCGACTCATAAAAACCCAAACAGGTGAAACCCAGTCCAAATCTCATTTTTCAAAAAAGCGTGTCGTTTTGTTTTATTTTCAAGCTGAAAGACTCAAAAAGCGGTTGGCTTTTTCAACAAATTGAAAATGAACTCCATCTTTTCCCAAAAAATTAAAAAAGATGTCAAGTTGAAAAAAATGTTTCCGACACAAAAATGCGTGAGAAGTTTTGCTAAAATCACTCAATTTCTCGTTTTTGCCCTTGAGGGGGCCAATCAGAAACCCATATTCATTTTCCGCTCATAAGCTTCTATTCAACCGCTTCTCCTCTCCTCTCATTCATCTCGCACAACGAATCATCATCATATATAGGAATAATCCGTCCAACGAAACCAACACGAAAAACGGAAAAGAACTAGGTCTTTTCCGCCATGATTGTTAGCATTAAGTACTGGCTGTTGGCCTCCTAGCCACCACCACCACCGCCAGCCGGTCTCTCGTATTTCGTTGTGGCCCAACCAGGCCGTCGCGGGGAGAAGGCAAGGGAAGAGAGGGAGTGATGAGAACGAGGGAGGCACACACAGACACACACACAGCGCAGTGACCAGCCCCCCCGCTCGGGCAGAGGGAGGCCGCCTTGCGTGCCTGCTGCTGCCCCGACCGATCAATCGCTCACACACACTCAAACACACACACGCACACACTCACCCAACACACTACACTCACACAGGACCGCGTCGCAGCACGCACGCCTCGTTCGAAAATCGTCTGTGCTGTGGCCTGCTGCTGCACTGCAGGTATTTGAATTTGGCGGGGTCTGAAGTTGGTTCCGCGCGCGCCCGCCCGCCATATCAACCCCGGGGCCCCCCTTCACGCCTATTCATATGTGTGTGTGTGTGTGGGGGCAAGAAGAAGGGGGAGGGGGCACGACCCACGACGATGATGATGCGCCGACGTTCAAATAATTCTCTCGCTTCTCTGGCCTCCTCCATCCTTCTTCTTCCTTTTTCCCCCCGTTCCCTATCTCTGCTTTCTCCGTTTTCTCCTGGTTACTCTTGCCAAAAAATACCGTTTCATCGCGGAGGCGGAGCTTTCGGAAGACCTACAGAAGCTGCGAGAGATACATAGCTCATCGCTCATTATTTCGAAGTTCGCGCCGCTGTATCTTCTCTGTCCTGTCTGCGTCTCCTTCGGCCTGTGCGCAGTACCACACCGCCAAATTTGAAATCTCTATTGGAAGCATCTCCATTTCTAGTGATGTTGTTCATCTACTTCTGAAACCTCTAGCTAGTATCCGTCCACTTTGATTCTCTTGTTCGAGCTGTTACCTCGCAGAAGAACGCGCCAGTTTTCATAGGAAAGTGAGCAGTCTTTCGTAATTGTATAATAACAATTTTGTAAATAACATTTTGGCTCTTGCCGAATTCCACTTGAAAACTAGGCCACTTCTTCAGAACTTCAAAAGTTTTGCTGACTTTTCTCCACTTCAAAGCCAGTGAAGTCATAAAAAATCCAATTTGCCGTTTGGTGTCTAATGCCCTTTTTCTTTTCTTTTGCCAATCCTCTTCGCCACCTGTCCCAATCCCAAATTACTGTTTATTCAATATGCTGCCTTCCATTTCTCTCATTTCCGTTCGTCTCCTTTCCTCCAAAAATGTTGATCAACAACAATCTTCTTCGCACATTTTTCGGCTCATCCATTTGCTCTATTAGCTGACATCCAATCGGTTTCTAGTTTTGCACTATTATCAGTTTTGGCATGTTTTGTATCTTTAGTGAAAATATCAACTCGATTGGATTACCTGAGCTAGAAACTAGAAAAGATTTGCTAATCTTTGAGTTGAAACTTTTATCAAAGACACTTCACACCGAGATTAAAAATTATGCAAAATGAGTACTCGATCGGCATAAATCTCCTCGCCCTCCTCCTCTTGATTTCGATCCATAATAGCCCAATACCAAAGTTTTTTCTTCCAGAACCCCACGCAGACAAAAATGGAAAGTAGAAAACGGAAATCAGAGCTCGAAAACTACATCGATCAGCTGACAGATCCGCCGGAGAAGCAGCGAAAGATGACCGAGTTCTACAATAGTCTGCGCATGTTCTACAAACGACGCTGGAATGCGCCGTTGAAGTTGCCCCACGTGCAGGGCGTCGAGGTAAACCTCTACCGGCTCTACGACACTGTCCAGGCTCTCGGAGGCTGGCAGAAGGTGGGCGGATGCGACAAGTGGTCGGACATTGCTGAAATGCTCGGCTGCAAAGAGGATATAGTGTGCGGCGACCATGCGATCAAACTCATCTACATGCGATATCTGTCGAAGTTCGAGCAGGTCGAAACTATTGGCGACGTGGACGACTACGTGGATAACGAGATGTCGAGGAGTCGTGGCCGGAATGCCACATCGTTCTTCGCCACGAACGACTGTCCGATCAGCTACAATCGGATGCATCCCGAACAGCCGCCACGCGACGAGAGAGGCCAGATTATCACGGATCCGGACTACGCGCGGCTCACAAAATCGCTCATGTCGGGTCTTCCGAACGAAATCGACTTCGCCATGAACGTCTGTATGCTGCTCTCGCACGCGGGACCCAAACAATTGCGAATATGCCACGCGCCGACACTTTTGACGCTTCTGGTCGCCCACACGGGTGTCTACGACGAGGAGGACACTTCCATGGCCGAGCTGGGAAAGGATTGGGCGAGAAGCACTCGTCACAACTTCCGCAGTTTCTGGGCGTCCTCCGGCGTCCCGCTGGGTCTTCTCACTCAATTTTTGGGAAGCGACATCGAGTCAGAGTACGTGGACGACGACGATCAATTCTTCACTGGCGTCTCCGACTCGTACCAAGTGAAAGATTCGAGATGTTGGCGCATCAATCAGGTCACCACCATCATCCGCAACTTGAGTTTTGAGCCGGGAAATCGGGTGACGATAGTCAAAACGTGGCCAGTCATGAAGTTTCTGATGATGTGCGCCTCGTGCAAGTGGTCTCCGCTCTACGTCGCCGCGTTGGATGCGCTCAGTAATTTGGCGACTGATGTAAGTTTATTACCCATCCATTTGCTGAAAAGATTCTCGTGGAAATGGTATTTTGCTCATGACTTTATGCCCTTTTTTCAAGCGAAAGTAAGCTTTACAAGGTAACGTAAAAATACATCTTCATTTTGTTAAGCTCGAAGGTAACGTGACGCGTGCATCTTTTCAGCAAATTAGCAATATCTGAAGCCATACACCTTAATTTTCATGACATTCTTCCTTTCAGATTGATCTCACCGACAAAATACTGGTACACGTGTCGCAGCACGCGATCCTCCGCATAATCCACGACGGAATCTTCAGTTTGGACAAATTCAAACTCATCCGCGCCCTCGAAATGCTCACCGGACTGTGCGGATTTGAGGGAAACGAGGCGATCATTTGCGAGTGGCTCAATCCGCACACAATCCGTCACATTTTCGAAGTCGTCGGCGTCAAGGACATAATGATGTGTGTCTACACCCTCGAATGCCTCTATCAAATCTCCGAGATGGGCGATTCCGCGTGTGACATGCTCGCCGACTCGCCGAGAGCCATCCAACAGCTCGTCTCGATGGCCACCCTCGAGGCCGTCTCTTTCGGACCCGCCGGACTCGCCGGCATGAAAGTCGTCGAGTATCAGCCGCAGTACGCCCCTCAGCCGCAGCAAATGCAGCAAGCCCCGCATCCTGTACAGTACTCCCAGCAACAGCGAGTTCCGCAGCATCTTCAACAGGCACCGCCCACGCAAACCCAATCGCCCACCGTTCCGCCGCCAATGACTGTCCGACAGGTCATTCAGAACAACCTGGCGCTGCAGCAAGTGCAACGAGAGCAAATGGCTCGGGAGCAGCAGCAAAATGCCCAGAATGTGCCTTCCTCGCCGTCCCCCTACGCAAACGGCACCAAAATGGATCGTCGCACCGGAAATCTGCCGATCCGTCCGATTGCGCCCTCGACCAACAGCGGCGATTGCCAAGTGGAACAGTTGACCGAGAAATGGATCAAACAGAATTGCGTTTTCGAGCCGACAATGTCGACGCCACGTGGCGAGCTCTACGCGGCGTACGTGGACGATTTGCGCAATGTATATCATTCAATGAGCGGAAGTCTGGCCATGTTCAGCGGTGTCATGAAGAACCTGTATCCGGACGTGAATTTCCGTATGGCGTCGAACGGAATCATGATTGTCGCACAGGGAATTCGACTCGTCCGACCGCATCGACTTGTGCCTTCGCAGAATTCGACGTCTGACGCTCATCCGCTGATGAAGAAAATGTTGACGACGACGACGGCGGAGAAGGAGAAGGAGAAAGATGGCGAGGAGAATGGAGTGAACGGACATGCTATGTAAGTGAAAACGCAGAATTTTGAGTTGTACAGATACGCCTATTCAAGCTAAACGTTGAATTTTGACGTGATCAATCAAAGTTATCGTGTCATTTCTTTTACGCATTCACGTAGAAAACTGAATAAGACTTGAAACGCTTTGATAATTTTCACGTAGCTGTTAATTTTTCAGTGATGACGTGATCGCGGAGCCATCTGTGATGCCGAAAGAGCCAGTGGAGCCGGAAGATTCTCAAGAGACCAAGGAGAAAGAAATCAACGAGCAAAAAGCGCCAGTTCCTATTAGTGACAAGGTGAGCACCTCGAAACCATGAAAATCCATCTTCCTGCGCTTCTTTTTCTACCTTTGCATGCCACTATTTCTCCTTTCTGTTCTCTACTTCTCTTCCTTTCTCTATTTCTCATTTTCGCGCAGAAGAAGCTGTTGAACGGATGCGCGGGCGGAACCATGGAAGTGTGTCAGGAGCCGGTGCAAGCCTCCGAACTGTTTGACGAGAACGACATGAAGAACGGCAGCGAGGTGGCCATCGAAATACGCGAACAGCAGCAGTTTGTGGTGTGTGTCTCGTTGAAATTGTGTTTTTGGATTTGTGCTTCCCTTTGTTCAGTTTATTTCGGGAAATACTGAAGCATTTTGTGTACCATATTGCCATGTTAGGCTAAAACAGCCTGTATCAAAATCAATTAACATTAGAGAGATATCGAGAAGCTTCCATAGGTGCAAGAACATTGTGCCGCCCGACCTATGAAAATTTCTTGCTTCGGTCATTTTTCCTTAATTTTTTTTCAAACGATAGAGAATTTATGCTGAAAACGAATATCATAGGAAATTTGACGACAACCCACGTGGCACAATTGGAAACACCTATGGAAGCTTCTCAGTCCAGCTAATAACCGTACAAATTCATTCTGTTATTGCAGCACGAATCAGAAGTGAAAACGGAGGAGAAACTGAACGGCGTGATGTGCAATGGGAACGGAAAGCCGAAAAAGGTGTCGATGGCGAGTCGGGCGGCGCACATTGTGGCGGTCGCCGCGGCCGTCAACGGCGATTTGGATCGATTGAACAACGGATTGGCGGAGTGCAAAAAAGAGACGGAGCTCAAGGAGAAGTCGGAGCAGAAAGAGCAGGAAAAGGAGCCGGAGGAGAAGGTGAAGCAGACAGAAAAAGAGGAAAAAGACCCTGAAGCGACGACTTCTGGAACTGAGGAGAGGAGAAAAGGTGTGCCGGTCTCTTCGCAGCCGACCGAGTTCATGTGCGACTGGGACTGCTGCTCCCTCTACTACTTCTCGCCCTCTCACGTCCTCAAGCACTTTTCCGAGGAGCACGTGGCAGAAGAGCTCCGTCTCCTGTGCCGCTGGAACGGATGCACCGACCCGACGCCGCGGAATCGCTGGTCCCTGATCACACACATTCAGGACACGCACTGCAACGAGACACAGCTGAAAGCGGCGGCGCAGAAGCGGAAGGACGGCGGAGTGCAGCGCGGAATGCCACGTGCCGAAGTGCAGCCACGTGACAACCACCCCGGCTACGCGAAAAACGCCGCGTTCGACGCCATCCGCAGGCACGCCTTCAACTATTTGGCGCGCGAGCTGACGGACGAGGCGGAAGGACCTGTGACAAAGAGCATTCGGCTCACGAGCTGTCTTATCTTGAGAAATTTGGCCAGATACTCGGCGGAGGGAAGACAGTGAGTTTCATTTAACTTTTCTATTTTTGAACACTACTAAATGTTATCCGTTTCCAGAAAACTGCGTCGTCACGAATCGCACATTTGCTGGCTGGCACTCTCCCGTTTGGAAAGTTCGCACGCTCTTTCCCAACTGCTCTCCGAGCTGCATCAGTCTCCCGTCGCAGAAGAGGATCAGCAGAAGGGCGGCTCCATTTCGGCAGTTCCCTCGTCTGCTTCTCTCTCCTCGATGGCCGGCACTTCGCAACTTCCGCCGATTCCTGACTCGCCCACGCAAACCAGCTCAATGGCGACGCCGATGCGGAAAGCGGAGGCGGTGAGCAGCAATCGCGCCGTGCCCGTCAACAGGATGCTCAGCTTTTCGGCGGCGCTTGTCTCCTCGCCTGCTCCCTCGACCGATATGGTAAGAATTCCTGAAATTTCTTGAGAAAAGCAAACAATTTGCAACTTTTTTTTTTGAAAATTACGTGACCCTTTTCGCGACCTTAAAGCGAAAAGTGATACATTTCTGCCTGAATTTTTGTAAAAAAAAATTACGTGAAGGAAGGTCACGCGTTAAAGGTTGTTTTGAAACGTGAAAAGTAACTGAAGTTCACCTGACCTTTTCTTCTCATTTCTGCCGAAGTTTGACGTGGCATCAGCCCACGTGAAAATCCGTAATTTCACGTAAAGTGTATACAATTTCCTCTAGTTCCAGCCTTCCACGTCCTCTGCGTCTTCCACGTTTTCGACGGGAGCACGTCATCAGACGATCCAGCAGCATCTTCCTGCTCAGCCGTCGCCACTCGTTCAAACAACACCTGTCCGCGCGGGCGCTGGACACTAACCTTTCCCTCTCCTCAACTCTAATCGGTTATCTTCTTGTTTTATAAAATTATCTTTTTCTTTGTTTTTCTTTTTCGTCAATCGGTTCCCTCTTACCACCCACCACCATTTGTGTCCTTTTCCCTACAATTCCATTTCACTTGTCACTCCTCTCTGTGTGTTCTTTGTAGATCATTGCGGGCGAAACTTCTGAAACTTTGTAAATCTGCTCATATTGAGCAGAGAACGTTATTCGAGAATCTATGATACCCCACGCCCACACGCCAACGCACACGTTTTTTGGTGACAGTCGGAACAATCACGGGTAGCTCCCTCCTCCTGAAAATATTGTAAGCTTTTTTCTATCTTACTATTTTCTTTTTTCCCTATTTCTATTGTGTATTTATGAAAAATTCCTGAAACGTGGTCGCTGCTCTCCCCTCAAACAACCCGAAAGATCTTCTCCACACCTTCAATATTTCTTATTTTTCTTCTAAAAACTTCTTAAAACTACACATTCTGTCCAATTTCTCTCTTTCTCTCTGCCCTACATTCTTAAATAAACTGTTCGCACCTCAATTTTTCCCTGCAAAATTTAAATTTTGTACTCAAAAACATTGAAAATTTTATTGAATGCGCGTTTCGCTCAGTTCTGTTACTTTTTCAAAAATCAAAAAGAAAAATTGTCTAAAACTTTATTAAATAACAAGATGTCGGTAGAGAAAGAGCGAGAAATCAAGCCCGTCTCGCTCTTCGACAGCAGCGACGAGCCTATCGAACCGGACGGCGCCGATGTTCGCAAGCGCAACGTCGCCTATTATTTTCACAAAGATGTCGGTCATTTTCACTATGGTAAGCGAACATTTCCGCGTGATCCTAGTATATTTTCGTGAAAAACGTGTAAAGTCCACGTGGAATGGTAGGTCACGTAAAATTTTACACGAGTACACCTCACCTTTAAAAGGTTCACCTGAAAATTTGTGGATTTTCACGTGAAAATAACAAATTATCCAGGACAACTGCATCCGATGAAACCGCAACGTTTGGCGGTTTGCAACGACCTCGTCGTCTCCTACGAAATGCCCAAATACATGACGGTCGTCGAGTCGCCGAAACTGGAAGCCGACGATATTTCCGTATTTCACACTTTGGACTACGTGAAATTCCTCAAAACGGTGACGCCAAAACAGGCAATGAGCTATCCGGAAGAGGTGCTCAAAAAGTTCAACATCGGCGAGGACTGTCCGATTTTCCCGGGCATCTGGGACTATTGTACACTCTACGCGGGCGGTTCGGTGGAAGGTGCCCGACGACTCAACCACAAAGTCAACGACATTGTTATCAACTGGCCGGGCGGTCTGCACCACGCGAAAAAGTCTGAAGCTTCCGGCTTTTGCTACGTCAACGACATCGTTCTGGGCATTCTGGAACTGCTCAAATACCACAAGCGAGTACTGTACATCGATATCGATATCCATCACGGAGACGGCGTCCAGGAGGCGTTCAATAACTCCGATCGGGTCATGACCGTCTCGTTTCATCGCTTCGGAAACTTCTTCCCCGGAACCGGAAGCATTATGGACAAGGGATCCGGTCCCGGCAGGTACTTCGCCATCAACGTGCCGCTTCTCGCCGCAATCCGCGACGAACCGTACATTAATCTGTTCGAGAGCATCATCCAGAGTGTCAATGAGAACTTCGATCCGGAAGCCATTGTGCTCCAATGCGGTTCCGATTCGCTTTGCGAAGATCGTCTCGGACAATTTGCACTTTCGTAACCTCCTCAAAGTTTCACGCGGAAAACAAAGTGACCTTTTTTCCAGCTTCAACGCTCACGCGCGGGCCGTGAAATACGTGAAGGCGCTGGGAAAACCGCTGATGGTGCTCGGCGGCGGCGGCTACACTCTCCGCAACGTGGCCCGCTGCTGGGCCCTCGAGACTGGCGTCATTCTGGGCCTCCGAATGGGCGACGAGATTCCGGGAACTTCGCTGTACTCGCACTACTTCACGCCCCGTCTCCTCCGACCCAATCTGGTCACGAAACTGACGGATATGAACTCGCCAAGCTACTTACATTCAGTCGAGCAGGAGACTTTGCAGGTGGGAGAACAAAGCTAGGAAAACTGGAAAATGTGAAATTGCAGTGTCTTCGAATGATCCGAGGAGCTCCGTCTGTTCAAATGCAAGAAATTGTGGGCATTCGACTCGAGGAAATCGAACGAATTGAGCAGAACGAAAGGATGCAACGCGCGAAAAAGTCATCGATGGAGGAGGAAGTGGAGAAAGCGGCGGAGCAAATGGAAGAGGGCTGTTATGTGGAAGAGCCGGCGGCCGGGAGCTCCGGTGTCGCGTTCCCCGCCGCACAAGACCCCCGACGGATCGGACAATATTGGGGATATTCTGGAGATTTGGCACCGCCCAGAAGTCGCTCAGACGTGGTAGAAGAGGAGAAGCACGATGAGCAGGAGCGACGGAAAAATCTCAATTTAACTGGCGTCCCGTGAAAGAATACAGAATACAATTCTGTTACATTTTTCCTATGTGATTTCGTCGAACACTTGTAATTATTTAATTCTTCTCGGTCACTCACCCCTTTGTCTTCTTTCGAATTTGCGAGATCTCTCCTTGTTTCTCTTCTTTTCCCTGTCAAAATTTTTGAGAGAAAGAAATAAATATAAGTCAGACATTTTGTTAGCATTTTGAAAGTAAAAACTATCCGCTTTCGGCGAAAACCCTTATTGTTTTGTGATAATTTTTCAATTTTTTATTCTAAACAGAAAAAAGGTTACTGTAGCAAAGGCGCAGCTTCAAAATTGTATCTTCGTCGTGAGACCCTGTCGCTTTTTGAGCTTACTCCTCCGCAAACGAAAACATTTAAATTTCTCTCTTTTTGCGCTATTAGCAGCTACTGTACGATTTGATTTGTTTGTGCTTAACATTGATCGAATTTTGCAGGCGTTTCAATTTGTTCTTACATGAACGAGATGTCAGATGGTGAGAATAACTTGCAATATCAAAAACATCAATTTTTCGAGTGTCTAGAGCTAACTCAAAAAGACGTCGCACGACTTATCACGGAGCTCGTCTCGAAGGCGAATCAGGATATCACAATGTCAGATGAACAACTTGAGAAGCTCAGAAAACTTGTAAGTGGGACAAACACTATATTTTTTAAAATGTCTCAAAAATTCAGCTTATCGATAAAATCGACTCTTGTTTGACGATGAGAGAACACGTCCGGAGAGATCGAGAAGAAATGGAGCGAAAGGTACAGAAAGCGCACAATGAGACCGCGCGAATCCGAGCCGAACTGGCCGCTTCGCGAATGAAACGAGAGCCGCTGGACGATGATTTGGTAGGAAAATCAGCTAAATTTGATTATTTTACTTTTTTAAAGTTTCAGACGGGAAGCATAAGTTCGATGACTCTCCGCGGAGAGCTCAACGACGATTTCTCCGAGACGACAAGTGACGACAGCGACGCGTCCGGCGAGAACAAGGAGCCGTACAAGTCGAGCTCCAACGAGCCCAGAGTCGATTTTCTCTCGTTCATCAACACGAATGATGCTTGTTAATGATGTTTATTGCATCGAGATTAACACGTTTTTTCAGATCTGATGCTGAAAGAAGAGCCATTTCCGCTCGGCGACACACTGAACAGTGAACGACTTGGCTATCCATTGGGAGTTGCCTATGATGAGACTCTCAAAGAATGGCTTATCTGCGATCGGAGTAGCAACAAAATCATTCGCATCAACTTTGAAACTGACAACGTGACAGTTACGGAAACTTCAAAGCTAAAAAATCCGTCTGCGATAATGATTTTCAAAGAGGGACGTACTGCAGCGGTTTTGTGCTCGGAAGACCAGAAAAAAGGATTCACAATCTATCTGTACAACTTGATAGACAAGGCGTTTTTGCGCTCGTACGCCTCTTATAAAGAGGACATGTATGAGATTAACCATCAGATGCGCGGACTCGCCAAATCCGTCGGCTGGAACATTCTTTCCATCGATTTGCCCTACAACGGACCGAAAAGACTGCGAGTCTTCAAAAAAGACTACAGGGGAAAGGCTTTCAACCTGCCCGGCGCCGTGCAGCCGAGCTTTTTGGCCACCTACCGCGGAACGGTCGCTATTTCCGATCTGGGCAACAATAAAGTTTTCATTTATAATCTGGACGATCGCCAGTGGGACGACATCCATTTCAACCTTCAACGCGTCATTGAAACTGTTTGTTTTTTATAGTCTTCTGAAAAAGCCTTTTTGTTTAAAGGAACTGGATCTTCCGATCGAACGTTTGGCCAACGAATCCGGATTCAAGTTTGTGTCCGGAATGCAGTTCGATGTCAACGGATTTTTGCTCATTGGAGATGCCAAAGGACACACTATTAAGGTAGAAACTTAGAATTAACTGTTTGACCAAGTGAAAACATTAAATTTTCACGTGACACTGTAACTGCAGCGTCTTGAAGATCACGTGAAATGCACGCGATTTCAACAAGAAATTCCCACATTCTGAACCAAACCTAAAACGTTTCAGCTGTACGACACGGAATACCAATTTCTGCACCGCGTCTCGAGCGACTTCGAAATGCCGTTCATGTCGACGTTTTGCATCAACAGTTCCGGCGAGGCGATGATTTTGGACGTACACGCGGAGCAGAAGCTCCACTGGGCGCGGCTCCAATCGCTTTCCGACATATTGCCGTGGCGTGCGGTTACGAACGGAAGGAGCACCACTTTTCCAAGACGTGGCGGCGGTCCGTCGAGGAATATCCGACGAGGCGGAGCAAGCATAGACAGAACTTTTAATTAAATAATATACAGATTCATCATATATATACGCTCAATCTCCCGGAATTCATTCTGAGACGTCGATCTCCAGTTCTGCTTTTACTCACACCCATGAGTTTTTTATTTGCTTCCTTTTGGTAACCTGTTTCAGTTATGAAATGAAATCATTTGTTCTTTCAGTAAGTTGTACATGATAAGGAGAGTGGGAGTTCTTTCACTCACAGCTACACCGCTGGCTCAGATCGGCGCCAGCCTCTCTCACCTCAGATTCCTGGACATTTCGAGCACGTGCGTCACCGACATCACGTGCATCTCGAGCTTCCGCAACCTCAAAGTGCTCATCATGTACTATATGAACATTCTGAAGGGCGGCATCACCGAACCGCTGTCGAATTTGACGAAATTTCAGCTTGCGGATTGTGGATATCAGTATTTTCCAATGGTTCTACGGCATGACAAACATGGAGGAGGAGATGACCTACAAGGAGTTCCGCGAATTCATGAGAATCGCGTTTGACTTCAACAGAAACATCGGGAATTTTAGCTGGAGAAGACCGGGGACTAGTTTTTCGTAATTCTCTTCCATTTCTCCATTCTCTTCACTTTCTGCCTTGCTGCTTGATCCACGCACGCGTACGTCTAATGTACTGGCCGGCCTGCACGGTGCTCCACCGTTACGCGGCGCGCGTAGGTACTGACGCAATTCTAGTGTGGCCCTAATTCAAAATGTTGTATATTATCATGTTTTTAACTATTTGGCCAAGACTCAGACCAAACGGATTTGTTTCAGCCAAATAGCACCGATTAGTCTGCACCCCGTTCCCATCATACGCTTGTTCACTGGAGGGGTGAGCAGACAAACGATCATGAAACGGCTCGGTATCCCAAGCAAAACCGTTTATGATACAATCTAACTTTTATCCGGTCTAAACCCACTCTAGAGCAATACCAGAAACAAAAAAGGAATCACCATGATCACTCCTCAGACGGTCGTGCCAAAAGTGAGCTCGCTGGACTTTGCGGACGGCCGAATCCGACGTGTACGAGATGGATCGCCAGTTGAAACGATCGCTGACAAAGTGGTGATGATGATATCTATGTGATTTGTTGATATGTTATTTATTTGGATCCGATAAATTAATATAATTTTTCATGTAAATTCTAGATCTATCTACAAATTAGCGGCTTCCTTGGGCCCGATCCATTTGAAAGTCTCAAAGTAGGGATTCGCGACGACGCCGTCCTTCTGCAACTTCTTCAGCACCAACTTCACATTGTTGAGTGCGGCGAGCCGTACCGCCCACGGGGAATCGCTGTAGACGGTGTTGGTGACTTCCATGCTGGTCACCTCCTCGTGCGCCCGCAGCACCGCCACAATCTCCCGCTCGCGCTTCATCCGGTGCTCGATGTACTCCTCCACTTTCGCGTCGACCTTATCGATGACGGGTCCGTGGCCCGGATAAATCCGTTTCGCGCGCAACGCCTTGATCTTCTCCAAAGAGGTCATGTAGTCGTGGAGGTCCTCGAAGACGGTGGTTCCTTCGCCGAGGATGCAATCTCCCGAGAACACGGCCTCCTCTTCTTCCAGCCAAAGCGAGAAGTGGTCGGCCGTGTGGCCCGGCGTGGCGATGAACCTGCAAAGCGAGACATTTGAAAAAGGCTATGGTTTCGAGTTTTTGAAAAGCGATCGTTTCTCAAAAAATCAGTGTTCTCACTTCAAAGAGGCTCCGTCGACGGCCACGCGGAATCCGTCGTCGACGTACTGGAAGCGCTCGACGCCTTCGTCGGCGGCTCTCTGCATTTTGTAGATGGGCACCGGCTTCTTCTCGAGAATCTCCTCAGTGATATTGTCGATTCCGCCGACGTGATCGCCGTGCCAATGCGTGATCACGATGCACTCAATGCGAGAGTTCGTCGCCGCGAGCACCGATTTCAGCGCCGTAATGTACTCGGACGTGTCGGGTTCGCCAGTGTCGATCAGGATTCGTCTGGAATTGTCTGGAATGGATGCACACGTGGAAATGGACAGTATTCGCACCGATCGCCAGTGCCCAGGAGGTACGTGTTGGTGCCCTGAAGGGTGAAAGGTCCCGGGTTGTGGCCGAGCACTCGAGTCACCGCCGCCGACAACTTTTCAATGGGTTCCACGTGGGCGAGGGAGGGCATTGCTCTGCAAAAATAGGCGGTTTTCGTGGCAGGAGCATTTTACATGGAAAAATAAGATATCGAAGGAAAACATTGTTAGTAGCGTAGCTCAGCGGCCTCCCAACGGCTTTCAAAAGTTTTCTGGATCCCGTTCCACGCGTCTTCGACCGAGATCACTGTATTTCCAGCAATGTCAGCCTTGAATTCATGTTTGAAGCTTAGAGAAACTTGAGAAAATCGTTGCGAGACTAGAGAATATTGTAAATTTCAAATTAGTGGCCTCACAGCGATCGCTACAAGTTCTCCAGGTCTCCCACTGTTGCATTCGACTAAATATTAGTGCAAAAACAGTCAGCAAAAGAGGAAAACTCGTAAATATCGTTGTGAGATCCAATGAACCCGAAGAAGAGTGGTCACAATGCAAAAATCACAAATCAATCGATAACAAGTCTTCTGTTCTGCGCCTATCGTCTCTTTTCGGGAACAGTGTAGGCCGTGTGGCTACACAAACAAAAATGATGATTTTAGGCAATTTGTATCTGTCAGAAAATGGTACAAGTCACAAGAACTTCCCTACCGATGCGCTTTCGAGTTCACCAGATAGGCGACTCCGGCGAAGGCGAAGTCCGTGTAGAATCGCAGCATCGACCACGCTCGTCCCACATACGCCGTCATTTCGACTGTGGATAATATCTGGGTATCTGAATGGAATCGAGGTCAAAATAGAGAGGGAGAATTTAACTTGAACACACAATATTCGAAAATTGAGGATTTACAGATGATTCTGATGAGTTTATGTTAACAAATTACTCAAGTGTCAAGGAAAAACGCATTGTTGAGAGGATAGGAAAATAGACGAAAATAGCGAATTAGAACATAAATATAGTAAATAAAACATGAAAATATGTTTGTTATTGAGTAGTTGGCTAGACTGTAGCTGGAAACCAGGGGGCAACGGAATGAGCGGGGAAAGTGAGTTGTTTAGATGATGATGATGAAGAAGAAAAAGACATTAATACGGGGCAAATAGGTTGAATTGAATGCCGAAATTCATTTTCAGACGGGTCAGAATTTTCAGCTCCATCTGAAGACGTTCGATTTTCAGACTGACCGCCTGCGTGATTTGACGGTTTTCCCTTTGCGTCTTCAAATCGTGCTGCTTCATTCTGTAACGAAAAAAATATGGAATGGCGCTCTGTTGAGAAAGTATTTTTGCAGCGCAAATTGAGCGACCTCGGGGCCGAGTTTGAAAAGTTAGGCCACGTTTTCAGTGGAAAATTACTTCGCGGCCTAGAAATTCGCCCAGATTGCGAACAGCGCGCCCTTTCTGTCCGGTGCTCCTATAATAGATTAATATCGAATTGCCAGAGTAAAGGGAACTGGATAGGCTCCGCTCACCCAATTTGAGCAAACAATGCTTAACACCAAAATTCTGCTCGATTTTTAAAGAAAACTCAAAAAATTTCAAATTATTCCACAATTTCCAAATGTCTCACTCACGTCATGTAGGTGTCGAACCAGCCCAACTTGTTAAAGTCCTCCCATCCGTTGACGACGTGCAGCAGGAAGGCGATTCCGGCGGCGAATCCGTCGTCGACCACCACCAAATCCTTGTTGTTTTTGAGTGCGAACACCTTCCGCACGCGGTTCTCGTGCGCCATCATATAATTGACGTAGGACACTGTGAGCGCCGGGATCACTCCGTGGAAGTGCTCGATCGGCGAGATCTTGTCTTCAGGAACCTTCGAGCGCAGCAGCAGCGTTTTAAACTCGATGCACAGCATTTTCGCGAAATTCTGATGCTCGCCCACTTTTTCGAACATTTCACGGACGAGGCCGAGTCGGTGCACGACGTGCACTTTGTTCACGTTGATCGGACGGTCCCGCCGGTTGGTGAGGATGAGACCGCGCGTGGCCGACTCGAGATCGTCCATGTAGCGTTTGACGAACGGGAACACCTCCTGATTCGAGAAGCCGTTCTCGCGTACTGCCTGGCACAGGACGCGGACCAGACTAATCGCGTTGCCGATTTGCGTGATCACACTGCGGAACTTGTCGAAATACGTGTACGTGATCTCGTCCTCCTTCATCTCCGCACCGTCCGTGCCAACGCTCTCGACGCTTCCCGCGTAGGCGGTGCCCTGATGCGCCGCTTTCGCCAGCGATTTGAGCACATGGGCGGCCCACGAGACTTTGTAGTGCGACCGTTTTTTGCCGGTGTCCGATTTGCTCGCATCTAACTCGTGCAGATACTTCTGCACCGTCATCCGCACATTGTCCTCGGCGAGAAAATTGAGGAACGTCTGCAGCTTGTGGCGGATCAGCATGTAGGCGGCGTTGACGGCCGTCGGGAGCATTCCGCAGCCGTGCTTCCGCACCGCCCGTCGCAGATCCGACACGCGGATCGTGTGCAGACGTTTCGAGTCGGACGTCTTCTCGACGAACATGTAGCCCTGGCTGAAGTACGAGTAGTTGGTGACGAACTTCGAGAAGTTGCGCAGAAGGTCCATGATCGCGACCGTGTCGTCGGTGTCGGAACGCGGAAGGTCGCCGTCGATCATTTTCAGGCCGTATCTGGAAGAGCGGGGAATTTTAGACCAGAAAATAGTAGTCTTAGGGGATTCTAGACCATCTAGTCTATCTAGAGCTTTTAATAGCTTTCTATCGAACCCCAGGCCATAGCAGTTAATTACTAGGCCCTTATTATTGTTTTGGATCCTAAGCCAACGCATGGCCTTTAAATATGAGTTCTCTCGAACTGGAAACGTTTGTCGGATCCTAGGCCACCACGTACTTGGTCGCCGCCAACTCGGTCATTTTCGTGTACGTCGTCACGCTGTTCGGTACGAGCATTCCCATCTGATACCAGTGATCCTCAAGCCAGTCGCGAATCGCGTCTGAACTTTTTTTTTCAAATGTCTCAAATTTCCCAGTAAAACCTTTAATCGGGACGACAGTCGTCGACACTTGGAACCTCCTCAGGTCGTTGGCCAGAAAATTGATGTAATCCACGTCTTCGTCGCCGATTTTGACGGCGAAATTGCTTAAAAATTGGGGGAAATGCGCATTTTTCGTAGGGTTTTTCGAAGCTCACAGCTCTCCGACATTCAAATCGGGATTGGCGAGCACGCGGAGGTCCATGTCGATGAGACCACCCAACTTTTGAATGAGCGTCTGGAAGTCCAAGAGAACTGCGGAAAACTCTTCAAAAAATTGGCCTACCTGATAAACAGTCTCCTTTAATTTGGTCATCAGTTTCACCGATTGGCCCGTTTCCCGCGCACCCTCTACAAATCCGCCCAACGCAGCTGTAAAGGCCTAAAAATTGTCAACATTTTTCAAAAGTTCCCAAAAAACGGACAGTACCTCAATAGAGGCGCCGTCGGGTTTTCTGAAGATCATCGACTCGAAATAGAGGTGCGGAAGCCAACTGTGTCGGAGCAAAAGATCCGTGCAGGCGGATCTGAAGTTCATTTTTAAAGTACTTAAAATAACCAAGTAAAAATTTTCCAACTTTGACAAGAGTTGTTTCGGTGAGTTGAGCAACTCCAAATTCGCCATGGCTTCGTAGGCCAATTTGCGCATGCTTTGAGGCATGTGCGTCTGAAAACAAGGGAAAAAGTGAAAATACTCACAAAATACCTAAATTGTTACCTCAAGTTTTCCTATTTCGAACGCCAATCCGAGCACCACATTTCTTGACGGAATCACTGAAAACCATCATTTTGCTCTCCCGAAATTCTCAATGCTATGTTTAAACTCCTCGTTTTCGTAACTTTTCTCTATTTCACCAGGTTTAGCTCTTACAGACAATATTGTCTATTCAGAGAACTGTATCTCATAGTCAGCTGCCGGTGGAGATATCAAAAATTGTCACTTGATAAAATGTACGCAATTTCTTGTTGAACATTTCATTAGTTGACAACTTTGTGATATCTTTATCGGCAGCTGAGATACATTGCCTTGAATGGACAATATTGAGGAGCCCTTCTATTACAGTAGTTACGAAAACGAGCGGAAAGTCCCCCGAAAAACGCACTATCACTCAGGCACTGCGCCTCGGCGATGTGGTAGAACGATCGTTTGGTGGACGCTTCGATCTGCGTCACATTCTTGCTCTTCGCCGCCACGTAGGCCTTCCGCGCGTCCGCCAAAATTCGTGCCATGGTCTTGCGCCACGTGGCCCTCGCCAGATAGGTGCCCTCCTCGACGGTCGACCAGTTTGCGAGCAGGAACAGTTCAGTCCGTTTGATCACCTCGATCGCCGACAGAATCGCGTACGCGCATTGCCGATCTATCTCGAACTTTTTGAAGCTCGCCGAATCGCGCTTCGAGCGGATTATCATGTAGAGGTTGCGCGTGAGCACATCGAGAATTCGGATGCACTTCAGAAAGAGATCCGCCACGTCACGACCCCATTGCGGCAGTTTTCTGCAATGAAGTTCGGTATACTTGGGAAAATTCTCGAAAAAAAATAGAATTGTGTGAAACAGTAAAAGACAGAGCCGAGTTGAAATGTGTTATCAAGAGTTGCAAAATCGTATCCACCTGAGTACATATTAATGTTCAAAGTAAAATCCTACTGCACAAAATCATGACTTTGTACTTTAGGACTTGCCATTGAAAATAAATATAAAAACAGACTGGAAAGAAAAACGGAAGGCGAGAGAGCAGCGATTTGCGTGCGGCACAAGAGAGAGACACACAGACGCGAGACAGTTTTGCGTCTGCGTCCCTCTCTCTTGGGGCGCAAATCGTGTTTCCCTCGCCCACCGTTTTTTCGCTATGCAATTTCTCAGTCAACGCCAACCGGATCGCAGGCCCAGGCCTGAAAGGAAGTCAATTGAGAACAGCTAACGAGGCAATATTGTAACAGTCTATTCGACTTTCTTTGTTCAAGAAATCGGGCAAGGTGCTGTTTTGATGTCTTGAGAGTCCCATGGTGGATACGATACCGTACGTGATGCTGATCATCTGCTCCTTCTGCTTCTCGACAAACTCGTCGGTCCACTGTCTCGCGTATTCGCAGTACGTCCTCGTCTCCCTCACCATCTCCTCCACCTTCTCCTTCGGCGACGTCTCCGCCTCGTCGACTATCTTCTTGATCCACGCCGCGGTTTTCGGTTCGATCACATTGTTGCTTGAGATTTGAACGCGCAGAAATTCGCACGGAATGAAGATCTCCTCGCCCAGAATTCGATAGTATTGCACCTTTCTCGAGGCGTTCACTACTTTCCGGACAATCGAATTGTCGGCCCACGTCGAAAAATGGTGGTAGTAGTAGACGGTGAGCGCGCAGATTCCACAGAAGAAACGAACGTCCATGCAGTCCTGACCTGAATGACGAACATGAATAAATTCTGAAATTCCGCCGTTTCCCTCCCTTACCAACGCCCTTTTCCCAGTTGCTGAGCATCTCCGAAATGGCCTCCTTCATTTCGCCGGCGAAATTCTGATTAAGGTCTATCTCACCGCCGGATGACTCGTACAAGCTCTGCAAAAACCGATTGGGAATTGGTTGAAAAGCGAGCGATTGGAATTCTGGAAAAATTTAAAAATAATCGGACACTGCGGAAAAACTTAATAATGGTTTTGGCCCAGTTTTGACAATGTATTATAGGGGCACCGCACAGAAATGGCGCTCTGTTGAGAAACTCTTTTTGCAGTGCAAATTGAGCGACCTCGGGACCGAGTTTAAAAAGTTAGGTCACGTTTTCAGTGGGAAATTACTTCGCGGCCTAGAAATTCGGCCAGACTGCGAACAGCGCGCCCTTTCTGTCCGGTGCCCCAATAATATTTTCAGTGAGCAATGAAAAAAGATCATGACATGGATGAAATAGACAATCGGAGAACATGTTGACCGTGTGAACCTGGAGAAAACATGGTTTGTTTCAAAAAATCGGAAAAATCTGTCGTCCTGGGGTTGATAAGAAACAACGAAGAGGTATATTTCTGGGCGCTACAACGAAGTAGAACTCGCACGGAATGGAACTGTTACGATTTGGAACTCGCAACGTTAAAATGTAACTGCGAGTTCCAAATCGTAACAGTTCTATTCCGTGCGAGTTCGACTTCGTTGTAGCACCCATTTATGCAGTTTCCGACCTCCTTAGAATGCTGATTTTGTCGGAAAAGCGTACCCTAAAGCAGTTTCCCTTGAGAATCATTTTCTGTGCCGCCTCCTGCGCCTTCGACCCGTCCTCGTAGCATCTTTCCACGTCGGCATCGATGTCCTGTCCGTAATACTTCCGAATCTTCTCCGTACGTATCCGCTCTCGTCTGTGAAAATTGAGTTGAACCGCATTTTTTGAGAATTTGTTGCTTACTCTTGAATTTCGACAAATTCCTTCTCCAAATTCGGATAAATCTGCGTCAATTGGTCGACGGTCGCAAATTGATACATAATTTCGCCAATGTGCCGCCACACACGGTGGAAACTCGCCGCTTTGTGAAGCGGGAAAAAACTCGAATGGGTTCTAAAAATGAATAATTTTGAGGGAAACCCCGTTTTTTCCCTATTTTTCGCAACACACCTGCTCGTTTTAATCTGCCGAACAGCTTCGCACAATGTCAGCGCGTCGCTTCTCAATTTGTACATATTCGTGTGCATTTGGCAAATGAACACCAACAAAGTGGAGAAGCGGTGAGACTGAGGGTCCACCAGCGGCTCTTCTGAAAATCAGAAATTAAAAAAATGCTCTTTATTCGAGAAAAAGGAACATTTATCGAACGTTTGGGGGAAAACTTCCAGTTTTCCATTACGCCATGTTGTTTACAGCTTAGGACCCTTACCGGAGGTCAAAAATTGGTAAAAAGTGTCGAGATGCCGATAGTGTCGGTACATGCGTTTCCGGCTCTCCTGGTACACTTTTCCGACCGTCACCATGTACGCTTCGACGAATTTGTCCTCGCAGTTGATCAGCGACGAAATCGCCGACGTTTGTTCGGCTTCATCCTGAAAAAATCACATTTAGCTCTCTTGTTTGGTGAAAAATTGAATGGAGAACCTAGCGTCAAAATAATTAAACTAGAAAAACTCGCAATTGCTTGTCATCATCCTAGACAATGGGAGTTTTGTGAAATCTCACGAAAAATCGTCAATGATCCGACTTTTCCAGAATTTTTTTGCGAAAAAACGTACGGCAAACGCGAAGCACTTGTTCTTGAAGAATCGGGTGATGTAATCGTACTCAGTGAGCTCCTCCATCAGATCCTGCTGCTCTTTTTGCACCTCCTTCCTCGCCTCCTTCGCCTGCTCACTCGTAGGCTCGTTCGCCATTTCCGTCACTGTCTGAATATCGACTTTTCCTATTTTCCAGAAAAATGATTCGAAAAAAAAGTTTGAGAATCGTGGCGGAACGTCTTCAATCAGGAAAGTTTGAAGCATTCAACTGCGAAACGAGCGAAGTCTCGTACTGCGCCCGGTTTAGCGAAGAGAATGAAAAGTGGCGGTAGTTGAAAAATGAATACACGTTAAGCGGGAAATTAATAGTATCGCGTAAATTTCAAATATTCGGCCTGAAAAAGTGTCAAAAATTCAATTTCAGAGTGAAATTCAGATGTTTTCAGCAAAACTCGACCTGTTAGTAAAGGGTCTCACAACAACGGCCGGGGAGATAAATGCTCTGTTTTTTATACAAATTCCAGGCGGCGCGAATGCCTTCTCATAATTGAAAATATTTCGATCAACAACATGAAAGGCGTACAAAACAAATAAAGACGTTTGTTGAATTGATGTTTACTTGCTCTAACTATAAGAAATTTTACATGTAAAACAGAACCGAAATGAACGATATAATTATCATTTGAACCGGAGATAGCCCGGAATGCGTAAATTTCGTGGCGAGATCCGCCCGTGGTCATGGTAACCGAAACGGGTGTGGTTGGGTCGGTGTGCGCTCGCAAATCGAATTGAAAATCTGGCTAAAATGAATTATAATAAGAGCAATTCCCTGTCCAATCCGTTCCTTTTTCCAATTTCTTCTGATTTTGCGCCGTTTGCGCCTACGCCACCTCCCTTTAAACTTGCGAATCTCTGTGTTCTCCAAACGAGAAGCGTGAGTGTTCGCCTCGGCGGCAGAGTTATCGATCGGAAGCCGCGGCCGGGCACACCGGCGGCCTGGAAACTCTTGTTGGCCTGTATTATCAGAGTTCTCCGTGGCGCCGACCACCCACACCGTTCTCTTGCCGTTTTTGTCGCTTTCTCACAGGTCTTGCTACGAAAATCCACGCGGAAAGAGCAGTTTCCTTGTTTCCCTCTTTCGCCGGTTTATCTAGGAGAAACACGCCAAAGAACGCTGTCGCGTGTCGATTTACGGGGATGGTTTTGGGGGTTTGGACCGTCCGTTGACAGACTTTGAATACTGTAACAGTAATTTTAAACGCGCATGCCCAAAAAGTCGTTTAGTAAAACCTCCGAAACTATCCCTTGCTCGTGAATCGGCACAAACTTTTGTGAACCTTTGTGAATTGTTATCCGGTAAATCGTAACTAAATTTTGCAGGTAAAATGGAAGCGAGAGCCGCGAGACTTCAAGCTGCTCAACAATTGGCGAGGGAACAACGAGCACAACATCGGGCGCGTCGCCTCAGAAGATCTCCAGAATCTCCAGAACGTTGGGTTTTGCCACCGAGAGGACGGGCGGACCGAATCGCCGAACGACTTGCGGAGGGGCTCGCGGCCCGACCGATTCAACCTGAAGTCCAACCTGAAATCGAAGAAGCGGTGCAACCGGTGCAACCAGTCCAACCAGTCCAACCAGTCCAACCGGCCGAACCTGTCCGACGACGAAGACTACAGCCAGATTACGCAAGGAGTCTAGAAATTGCCCGGAGAGCCGAAGATATGAATCGTCTTCGGCCGTGGGGACGGAATCCGGATCCGTCGGAAATGCGTCCGAACACCGACGCCGAGAGGTTGATGCTCGCCGACCTGCTCCGCGGCTGGCCCGTTCTTCCGTACGACCAAGCGGAAACGAGGCCCATGACGGACGACGAATTCGATCGATTTGTGACTCAAATCCGCACGGTGCACATCCGACGTGGCCCCGCACTCGATCCGCCTCACATTATTCAACTCCTTAAGCTGAACCTGCCCTACACACTGCGCATGCCACACTTCCGACGGACTTGTGCGTTGATCGGAACGGAAGGTGCGGAACGGAGAAGCGAGGTGATGGGGCTGGTTGAACTGGAGGCGCAATGGGAATCTCCGGCCGCTGCTTCACCACCACCACCACGGCGTGTCCGGCTCAACCCGCAGGATCCGATTCGATTAAGCGATCGACGGGCCCTATATGATCGTGCTCGGGATGCCGGACGAGCGTTACCGGCAATGCGTCCACCGCTTCGACCCAACTATTATACGGTAAAAGATTTGAAAGTGTAAAGATTGAAATAGTTTGTATTTTCAGGTGCAAGAAGGTCGGCTCCACCTACCCAGCGAGAAGGACAGCAACTACAAGACATGGAATGTAAGTTGGGGACCAATATTTTGTTTACAATTGTGACTATTTGTAATTCAAAGCTAACTTTGATGAAAGAAACCGTTAACCCCTGCATTTTCTAGGCAGCGGACCTCCAAAACTGGCTGTCCCGCTTCATAACCAACCGCAGGACGTTGCGACTGCTGAACCGTTGCAGCGGAGCCGATCTGAAGCGCATCGTGGACCCGGATGTCGCGCTCACAGAGTTCCTACTCTCCGTCGACAATTTTCTGCTGATCGAGAACAACGCGCGGCTCGTTTTCAACGATTTCCGCCGTCAAAAGTACCAGCGACGGCTTGCGGCCTACAATCAATCGATCCTACAGTGGCAGAGAACGAATCCGGGCGTCCCGCTCCCATTAGACCGGCTCAGAGCCTGAATGTGCTCTTTTCACTGACAAATTCCCCGTTTCAGGGTCTACGAACTCACAAATCACATTAACTTTTTGTTCCCCAATCTCCCCCACCCCCTGTAGTTCAATTTTGCGAGACTTTTCCTTGTCTTTAAATATTTCTGAATCTGTTGGCTCGTTTTTTATTTACCAATCATCACTCACGTATCATTCTTCTTAACCCATAATGCCCCCAACGGTATGCGCCTTTAAAGTACTGTAGTGCATTTTTTCACGTATCAACTTTTCATTGCCCCAATGTCCCCCACGGCCCCCTAAATATTCTATTTGTTTTTCATGAATTCATAATTATTTCTCGGCAAAACGAATTAAAAGGCCGCCCCCGGGAATGCTGAAAAACGCCATGGCCGTGGCGAAGAGTGTAAGTGCGTCCCCACCGCACCTTTGGCGGAAATTCGAACCGAATTTCAGATCGGCTCGAAAACCCGATCGAGAAGCGGCAGTCGTGAGAAGATTCTCAAAGATTCGGTGGTTCAGGCGTCGCCGTCAGCACGAGAAGCCGCGAAAGTGATCAAGGCGACGGCGGTTGAGGAAAACGGAAATTGATTGGCGACGGTCGAGCAACTGAGAGAGAGAGAGAGAGAAATCGTGTTTCAAAATGGATTCCGACGATCGGATACTATCGATCAATAAACTTTTTTGTATTTTTTCACGATTTCTTCATCAGTCTTTATGCAACTCTAGAGCTAGACCAAGCTTGTCAAAGGCTTTTGACCCATGATCGGACAGGCTTCATGGACTTGGATTGAAGTATTTTGGGGCCAAGTTTCAGACCGATCATCAGACTGGACTATCTGGTCCCGAGCAGAGTTGAGCGGAATTCCGCCTTCCGCCTTCCGCTTTCCGCCGTTTTTTTCATCCCGCCATTCCGCCGCAAAAAAATTTCATTCCGCCTCCGCGTTTCGCCAAAAAAATCATAATTCCGCCTCTAAAAGGTTTTGAAATTCATTTTTTTTTTCGAATTACCGCGCTTTTTTTTCGCAACGACGCTCCGAAATAACGCGTCGCTCAGTGTTTACTTTCTGTTTATTTTCGCAATTCGAATAGTTTTTCTTTAATGTTTTCACTTCAAAAAGGGACTTCCTTCGGATCCACTTACAGAAAACCCATCCAGAAGTACTCGAAGGGGTTCAATTTTCATATTCCTAAACGAATTACGTAATATTCTACAGACCGTGAAGGAAGAAGAAGAGAGAAAGAGAATTGTTCACTGCACGGCTCAAGAAAGATCTCAGACGACTCTACAATTTCGAGTAGTACTCCCGAGATGTAATGGCTTGAGGCCGAAAAGGCTAGGTTTTTGTGAACATGTGGATTTTAGGCAGAACGCGAAGTCTCATCACAATCAGGCGGTGTAAAGATGAAATAACACTTAAAAAAAGGTATGTATATACCTTTTGCATACACTTTCAGTGTAGTTAATACATTTCATCCGGTGATCTGTCTAGCGAAAACACAAAAAAACTCCTCGTGGCTAAAATATATAAAACGGGTGTCTGAAACCGGACACCCACGCTTTTCGTAGTGTTTTTGCCACGTTTCCTCCCTTTTCTCTCTCTCTTTTCCGCTCGTTCCACGCAGAAGGGGAGAAGCCACCGGCCGAGGGCGCTTTCGCAAAAAATGGATCAGAGAGAGAAAGAAAGAGAGAGAGAGAGAGAGAGAGAGAGAGAGAGAGAGAGAGAGAGAGAGAGAGAGAGAGGAAAGAGCAGACTAATAATTACTTTGAGAGAGAAAAGAGAGAGAGAGAGAGCGAGAGTTGGCGGAAATTCCCCCTCTACGCGCCCTCCTTCCTCTTCTTCCGCTTTTTCGCTTTCTCTTCATCTTCTTTTTCATCATCTTCTTCTTCTTCTTCTTTGCCATTCTCTTTGGCGTTCCGCACAAACTCATAGATTTTCGCCGCGTATTCTTGTGTGTCATGTCCATTTCCGCCAGAATTCTGTTTTTCCGCACATTTTTCACCTGCGGGCCGTCTTAAACGCGTGGCGGGCTACTGTAGATGGGTTTGTGAGTAAAGTGTCGTCTGCACACTTTTCATCCTACCGTAATTCTTTTTTGTTTTTCTAGACCGCTAGAGCTTCTGGATTGTTCATAGGCCACCCATTTTTCGTGCTCTTACAATATTTTCTCCCCTAAAATCGCCGAATCTGAGTGAATGTGGATGCGTCGATAAAATAGCGGAGCGAACAGAAGAAAAAGGAGAGAGATGTGCATGGGTGTGCACGCTAATTGAGTTCCTTTTCTCTCTCTCTCTCTTTCTCTTTTCGTTCCTTTAGGATAACCCCTAAAGCCCCATAAAGAGCGGAGATTTGTGTCGGGGGTGAAACCGAATCAATTATTATTCTTTTGTGTGTCTCTCTCGCTCTCTCGAATTGCCAATGAATTCACAATGAGCGCTTTACCCCCACAAGACCCTTTTCGTTCCATTTTTTCGTTTTGCGGTGGCCTAGGATTCTTGGGGAAAGTTTGACCCTCACAGACTTCATCTTGAGTACGGCCTAGAATTCCATTAGTACAGAAAGTTAGGCCACTATCATCTTTCAAACATTTTCTGGCCTAACTTCTCCCAAAAAGCTAGGGCACCCCGCACTAATCCTCTTGAACGGGCTATTCTCGGAAGAGCCGGATGAGAATGTTATGACGTCAAATCCCACGCACGTTCGTTTTCAGTTTTAGGAAAGAAATGGGGGTTGGATGTGGACAATTTATGATAAATGAGGCCGACTTCTAGACACCTCTAATGGCCGTTTAGCGTTCCAAAGATCTTTTTATTCTGCTTTTGCTTTTTCTTCTTCTTCTTTTTCTCATTGCCTTTTCCGTCCCACTCATCCTAGGGAGCGTCGCGTCAATTTGAGTGAATTCGAGTGTGAAAGTCGTTAGCCTGACTCATCCTTCATCTTTCTCCCTCTTTCTCTCTTCACCGAACTGCTTCCTTCCTACTAGGCTTGACGCTAAAGTTTTTTGTCCTTTGTCCCCTCCTACACTATGTACTCTTTCGTGGCCTAGCTTTCTCCTAGAAGAAAATCTTTGCCATTAGCCTTTCCTCAGCCTTTGGCCTAGCTTTCCAAAATTGAATCGTGGTCTACGCAAGCAAATTCTAGGCCACAATAGTTGTCCGTCCTTCGTGGCCGAGCTTCACAAACCTTGCCTTATTTCCCTATGTTCCTCGTGGCCTTGAGATCTCACATTTCAAGCCCTGTGGCCTAACTTTCCCCTCCAGAAATACATCCTCTTTCCCTCTTTCTCCTGTCTCTGAGATCAAAGTCCTCGCTCTCATCTGACGTCTTCTTCTTTGGCCCCTTCGTCAACGTCTTCTTCTTCTTCCCCGTCGTCGTCTTGAAATGAAATTGAATAGAAAATGAAACTTTTCATGTCCAGGACGTCGTTTGCACATCATCTCCTGAAAATGACACTGAGCCCCACCACTTCCGGCAATTCCAGATATTACATCCAACCCTTTCTCTTTCGCAGCACGCGCCACGATAACGTGTTTTTCGAGAGAGCCGCTTATCGATGCGATATCCGGTCTCATCGACACATAAAAGAGGAAAAAACATGTTTAGGGCGCGTGCTGGTAGACACTTTTTTATATTTACGAATAGTCGTTAGTGATATTTATGTAAAGTTGTACAGTTGGCACTAATGAGGGGGCGGAGTCTGCGGAGCCCCGAGAGATACCTTCGAGCAGCTTTACTCTGTAGTTGTTGTTTGAAAAAGTGTTAAATTTCAGCTGTGTACGCTTATTTTCTACTAGATATAGGTAAAAGTGATCACACAATATCGGTTTGTACTCAACTGAAAGTGGGCCAACTTTCAACGAGTATTGTAGAATCAGAAGTGGTCCAATCAATTTCAAATTTGTTTTTTCTGAAATCTTCAAGTCTAGTACATTATTTTTGTATTTGAAAACTTTTTTCTACGCGCACTCCCTAGGATACTGTAGCTCCTCAAAAGTGGTTCAACTTCATGGACCTACAGTAGGCCAAGGAGTGGCCTACTACAAAAGTAATGTACTAGATGTGAAATTTTCAGAAAACAAATTTAGGGCAAATTTAGGGCTACTTTTGAGCCTGGGACGGTCCCTCAAAGTTGACCAATTCAAAGAAGTGTAAATTTAATCGATATTATCGATCTCCACCCTCTATGACACCCACCTAATGGATTAATAGAGTTTGCACACAGTTGCAAAGTGCCCTCTTTTCAGTCCTCACTATTTTGTTGCTGTTCTCCCCTTGGGATCAAGAAGACTGATCAATCATAGCGACAACCCGAACCAAACCAAAAACGCGTTTTTTCCCCGACTCTTCTAACCCGCCCGAGCTCATATTCGAGCCAGTTCCGGCAGTTTTCTGCCTCCTAATCCGATTCTCCAAATCTCTCACCTCTTTTCTCACATTATTATTCGTTTTGCTTGACGTCTCTTCTGAACGAAACTAGAAACATTTGCAGAGAGAGAGATGCACGGTTCGAAGAGCGAGTACGGTTTTCGGAGACCCACTTTCAGCTTTTCCAGACCGGTAATAGTTATTCAGCAAGTCCCCAAAGTGTTATCATGGTGTTCACATTTTCAGACCGAATTTCTGGGTACAATTCGGGAAGAGACGCGTGAAAGCGCCCGACTTTTGGATGGAAGGAGCAGCACGAAAAAGAAGACGTCCGTCAGCACGCTGGTTCCGCAAAAGTCGGCCACTTTTCACGGACTTCACGATCTGCGCAAGTGCAGTGAGTTCGAATGCTTCTTCAAATGTACAGTAATAGTGTGTGTTCGATAATTTTGAAAGCGCATGGTTCTGCGCCTTTAAAACACTAATAGTAACTTCTTTTCACTTTATTCAAGTACTATTCATTCACATCAATTCATCTCAGTTGCCGGTAGTGATATCAAAAAGTTGTCAACTAACATATTGTTCATCAAGAAATTGTGCTCATTTCATGACTTGACAACTTTTTGGTATCTTCAACGGCAACTGAGATACGTCGTTTTGAATAGACGGTGTCTGGGGGCACCCTTCTATTACAGTGTTTACGGTTTGATTTCCAGTTGTTTTTGTGTTATCTCTGCAAAATTTGAAGGTGCATTTGATCTACCGCCGGCACAAAAAGTTGTTTGTGTCCTAGACGCACAACAAATCGGCCACATTTGACCTACCTCTCTCAAAAATTCTGCACAAACAACGCAAAAACAATGGGGGACATTTGAGAAGTGGGAAATGGAACACTCTTGACTTTTGAGCTCATCTCTCTTGTTTTTGTTGTTGTTTACCCCTTTTTCATGAACGGGCGGCCCCCAAATACTTGTCTCTCGTAGTAGTCAGACCCGCCGTCCAAAAGTAAGAGGGGGGGTTCGACGGGGAACAGCAGCACACTGATAGAGCCGCGAGAGAGTACTTGGAGCCGGAGAGACGCGGATAGAAAGAGAGCATACACTGAGACCCCCTCCCCCCACAAACACCCAAAAAAGTTTGTTCCACTTTCACTTTCTCTCCCTCTTCTTCTCAATATATACAGTAATCCCGCTATGTTTACTATCATAACATCAAGAAAAAGCAAGCACGACAAAAATTCATGAGTCTCTTGGGTCCCCCTCTTCTTGTAAAGGTCCTTTTCGGTTGAGCGGAGAACAACATCCTCGTTTCGTTTCGCTTTTTGAGTGATCGGTCCTTTTGGGTCTTTTTGGGTTACTGTAGGCCGGCTGCACACTCCCCCACTCCCAAAGAATAGGCCATTTTGAACTCAAAACGTTTCACCCCCACACTTCTATTCTTTTCATGTTCTTTTCTGCAGAAGTTCAAAATTGCTCGACGCACATTGTGACGAGCTCTCCGACGTCTTCTTCATCGTCATCTTCGTCTCCGTCTCCGTCTCCTTCGTCGTCGTCGTCGTCGACGCCTTCAGAATACAAAGTGAGTGTCGCGCATTGTCAATGTATAGACGGCGAAATTGCAGGAGAAGCTGAAAAGATTGCATTCTGGAGCATCCGCCTCGTGTGCCACGTCATCAACGTCATCGTCGACGACGACGACGACGACCAGAAAACGATCGATTTTCTACGAGGTTTGTTTGATTCGATAATATATCAATCGAATTATGGCAAAGTCAAAAAACAAACACAACACTTCTTTCCAACTCTATTTCAGTCTTCTCATCATTATCTCCATGAGAAGCTTATAATAATTTTGTACTGAAAATACGTGGAAAAACAAAAGTACACCGTTCTTCTTCTTCTTCTTCTCGTGTTTTCGCTTCTTTTGAAGTGTACGTCATCGGAATCGAGTTTCGGTGGAATCAGAACTGAAATTGTGGAAGTTTGGAAGAACCGAGAGCTGTCAGTTGAGAATCCCAAAAGTTTGACTGGACCGAGTTCCATAGGACTTCTAGGTGAGATGAATGATGGGTTCAACTTGAGGAATCCAGCAAGAACCGAGAAATGTTAGTGTTCCCTATAAGTTTGACCCTTGGAATTGAAAGTTGCTTAGACTTGTAGATAGGGCACACGAAGATCCAAGAAGAGTTTGTTGAGGATCCTATAAGTTTCAGGTCTTTCAAAACTTAAGATTTCGGGAATTCCAAACCTTATTTGGCTCAACTTTTACAATTTCAGATCTGATTTCCCAAACTAGAGCACCTGGCCGGGTACGAGAAAGTACTGTTAGTTGAGGACTCCCAAAATGAACACATTTTTCTGGACCGGTGTCTTGTCTTAGGACTTGTAGATAGGGTGCAACATGTGTGATCCACCAGGAACCAAGAAGAGTCAATTGAGAATCCCATAAGTTTGTTCCAGAATTCCAGGACTTGTTGGTCATTCAAGACGATTTATCTCAACTGCCGCTAGAGATATCAAAAAGTGTTCAACTAACAAATTGCTCGTCAAAACTTTTCGCACATTTCATCAGTTTACTACTACCTTTTGATACCTCTACCAACAGCTGAGATAAATAGTTCTGAAAAGAAGATAGTTGGTACCTATTAGTTCTCTCTCTCTCTCTTTGGGAGTTTAGTCTAGTATTTGGAAGTTTTAGTCCCACTGTTTAGGATCAGATGCTATTGGTCAGACTCTCAACCCTTACGGACCAAGTGCCAGCAGTAGTAGTAATATTGTGCGTATGTGCAACAATCGTGCCCCTTCCTTCCGCTTCTTGTTCGAAGTTCCTTCTCCTCCTCCTTCTACTCCTTCTCCTACTACTTCTTCTTCTTCTTCTTCTTCTTCTTTGCCACCGCTGCCCGTCTATGCCCATTTCCGCCCCCTTTTCTTTCCCTTTTCACACTGCTTTTTCATCTATACAAAGATTTCTTCACATAAATGACTTATGAAATTCTTTCAGTTATGAAATATTGTTTTTGTGTGTGTAGGAGGTGTCTTATCAGCCAAGTGTATAGAAATTGATATTGTACAACTCTTCTTTTGATGTTTTTCAAACTGATATTGTTGAAATCGAATGGAAGAGCACTGGTTTTTCGTGCAATTTTTACTTTTCCATAATGGATTTTGAAGGTCTTTGTAAAACCTCTATATCTCAGTTGTCGGTAGAGATATGAAAAAGTTGTCACATGATAAAATGTACATAATTTCTTGATGAACAATATCATAGTTGACAACTTTTTCATATCCAGCTGACATTGTGAGTTACATAGTTTTGAATGAACAGTAGGCTCGAAAGTTTTCAAAAGTTTTTTGGTTTTTCTTATTTCCGACGCGAATTCTGCACAAATAAGCATGTTCTCGTTCCAGATTTCACGCATATTTGCCTCCTCCTTCTTCTCTTCTTCTTCTTCTTCTTCTTCTGGTGATGGTGGTACCAGACACGAGCCCAACCACTCGGGACTGCCTCAAGAGAGTGTTCGGTTACAAAAACATCCGTTCTCTCTCTGTCTCTCTCTCTCTCTCTCACACTTTTTTGATACAAGAAGAAAAAGCCCGCGGAGCTCACTTTGCTCCCCTAGAACATTGTCGATTCATAACTTTTGTGAGCTCAAAACGACGACTTGCGCTTCTTCTTCTTCTCCTTCTTCGTGTGCTCGAAAAAGTGAGAGAGAGAGAGAGAGTGTCAAAATGACACTTTTTATAAGAGAGAAGACGTGCTTTTTCTTCTTCTTTTTCTTCTTCTTCTCCTCTTACTTCTTGAGCTCTCTCTCTCTCTCTCTTCTCCTTCTCCTTCTCCTTCTCCTACAACTTCTCGTTTGCAATGAATGTGTGTGTGACACTAAAAGTCCCCCTTTTGAGAGGTTCTTGGAAAAAAGATGATGTTTCCCACTTTTTTCAGCCTACCCAACAACTTTTGTAGAAAACTACTAGAAATTGAGCCCCAAGAAAATGGGCTTCTTCTCGTCCGCTCGACTGCCCACAGTGCACAGGCCCTCTCGTTCGGATTGGATTTCCCACTTCTTCTCCCTCTTTCTCTTCCTATTTCTCGCCTACTCGTGGTAATTAGCATTTGCTCTTCTCATCCTACTCCTCCGCACCAACAAGATTCGAAGATTCCCCTTCCTATTTTTTCATTTCCAAACCGCTATTATCTTTTTTCTTGTGTGCACACAGAATGAATAGAAGACGAGAAGAAGAAGAAGAAGAAGAAGAAGAAGAAGACGTGACTGGAATAAGAATCGAGCAAAAAACAGCGATGAAAATGAGTCACTTTCCATTTTTCCGCCCCCTAACCACCTAGTCAGTTCGAGCACTTTTGAAAAGAGGAGGAAGTGAAGCGGAACTATATAACTAGGTTATGAAGTATTACACTTCTCTCTCTCTCTCTCTCACTCTTTATAATTGGGCGGTCCCTATGTGATCCTTACTACGGATCCAAAGTTTGGTCCCAGGGGTCTATCATAGGAACTGAGGCGATTTCTAGGGTCTGGAGGAAAGTCCGCAAAAGTTGGACGATTTTCCAAGGATCTAGGAACTCTAGAGCTAGGTGTAGGACTTTAGGATCAAAGTTTTCAAAGCCACTCTTCTTTTTAGTTGGTCCACATTGAGGTATTGTATATTTTAGATTCTTTACCAAACGAGCGACAACAAATTTGCATCAGAAACGCGTCTATTCATGAACATCTGTCCTCCTCTCATCACTCGTTCTTCAATAACGAGACCAGGACCGCCGGCTGTCGAAATGCACTTCCCATCTGCTCGGCTTTTCAAGACCCGCGCCATTTTATGGTTTTGCACTGAGCATCCAACGAGATCACCGGCACTTTTTTGTTTTTGAGTGAGTTGATAGGGTTCAGTTCAAGGGATCATCTCTAGGACTTGCGGATTGAGGGTTCTGGACCAGAACTTTATAGCCAAGGTTCGGTCCCAAGTCCCAAAGATGATCGAAATGATCCCTTCTCTCACAAAAAGGTCACATTCCTCCCTTTGTCAAAGTACCTTTAAACTATAGACGACCTCTTTCCTCTTTCCTCTTTTTCTCCTTTTTGTCAAAGGATCCCTCTTTACCACACCCGTAGTTTTGAAAACACAGCGTTTCCGTTGTCCGCGCGAGCGTTCTCAGTATCAAAACACACCATTTTTCCTTTTTTGCTCGATCGATGTTCATGGCGAGCGAGAAACGAGCGAAAACATTGGCGGAAAAGTGCGGCTTGCGTGTGTGCCCACCCAAATCAAGCATTCTGAGCCCGGCTCAAAAGAGACGGCTCCAAAAGTTGTGTGACACGTGGCGCAGCCAAAACCCCCAAACTTGAGCTAATCCAATCTTGCAAAGGATTTTGGATTCTGGGATTAGGAATACTTCTCGTAATCTTGCTCAAATCTTCAACGAACCGCCCATTTCTCCTTCTTACATACGCATTTCCTCTCCCTTGCTTGCTCCATTTCCAGTGAGCTCACCGCTTACTCGCAAAGCTCATTTCCTATTCCCCCTTCCCCTCGTTTTGCACTTGTACCGTCCTTTCTTTTCCCGCTCCCCAGCCAGTCACACCCTCGAGCACTCTATTCTGACTCACTTTTCCCTTCCTCGACTTGCTTTTAGAGAGTTTTTGTTTTCTTACTTTCAATCTTGACTTTAGACCATATCCTAAGCACTTGGGATCTTTGATCTTAGACCCTTAGGACGTGGTGGTTGGAAAGATGTCAGACAAATTCCCATCAAAATAGACAACTCGACGGGTCAGTTCTAGAAGGTCTAGACTGACTTTGAGTTACTTGGCTTGTTTTTTGTTTTCCGTCCCCAACACACTTTTTCCACTTGGAGCCAAAAGAGCAAATAAATACGAACTGTCAGGTGGAGAGAGAGAGAGAGAGTGTGTGCAAAAGACTGGAAGCTTGAAGATCCAGATCCCTTCAGAAATGTAGAGTGCTTTCACATTATCTGTCAGGCAGACACTGATAAGAGTCTATACACATCCTCAAAGATTTTCGTGCCAAGACTCACTTGGATAATCCCTTCCCCCGTCTCCATTTATCCGCATTAACACACGCATTTCATCTTCCCCAAACACTGGTGACTTCTTTCATCGTTTCGTTTCGCAACTCTTCTGGACACTTTGCAACCGTCCCTTTAATGACGTGGAAGTGGCCAAAAAACGTGCACCTGTGAATTTTCTAGGCTCGAACAATGACTTTTTGGAAGCTTCGGCTCAAATTTCACACGCTCTTTTTGTTCCAAAACGGGGAAACCTTTCGTTTTCGCCAAAAATGTGCACTACGAACTTTTCGAACGTCATTAGGGGGGGGGGGCTTCTGACACTCAAAGTTCGAGAATGTTGACTCAACCGGTACAAGCACCGTGACGACACCTTTCGCACTTTTGGAACTACTATAATCTTACAGCAATTGTGTTAATGGACTATGTTACATACTGCTAGGTACTGACTAAAGCGCTATAAACTTGAAACACTCTGACGCAACTTTGCGCACTTTCCAACCCACCGTACTATTAAAAGTCACACCTCATTCGGAGATACTACTATCATTCCCATAAATAGAAGTCATTTGACACATCATCGCTCCGACTATCATCTTTCACAGTTGTTGTAGCGACAAACAGATTAGAAAGTACACCAAATCAGTGGGATCTCTTCTTCATTTTCTTCTGCCTGTCTTCTGTAAACATGATTGTGATGGCAGAGGACCCCCCGTCTCATGGATGGACGCAAAGGAGACGAGGCCTAGGGAAAAGGAAAACGAACAACCCCCCTCTCCCCTAGGCCAAAAACATGTGATCACACACACACACACACCCGCCCGCCCCTCTCCCGTCCCTTTTGCCCCCCTCTTGTGCGGCGCCGGCCCGCTCGCTTTTTCTTTTTTATCACATACACACCAACACACACACACACACACAGCCCCCTATCCCCTAGGATCCACTAAGACGCAGGGTCTCTGTGGCGGTCCCCACTGGTTCTACGTTCACTTTTGATTTGTGGTTCTTTACTTTGAAATCTTTTTTAAGAATCTCTGAATTTTGTTGACAGTGCAAGTACTTGACGTTTCTTGATCTTGTATCTCTGCTAACAACTGAGATACAGTAATTTGAATAAACGGCACCCAACTGATATTGTAGTTTCCTAGTGGTTCGGTTGATTCAAAGCAATATATCTCAGAAGATTGTGCACATTTTTTCTGTTGACAACCTTTTGATAACTCTACTAGCAACTGAGATACATAGTTTCGAATGAAGCAACCTCTTTCCTCCCTCCCAAATCGTACAACCTTCCGAATGTTTTTGTTCTGCAGCCTGGTACGGCTGACTCAGAAAGCCTGACATCCCTCTTTCCCCCCAAATACTTTGTTTTACTCTTTCTGACTCACTTTGTAAAATGACAGAAACTGTACGCTTTTTGGCTCCGCCCCCAAAATGTGATATGCTCTATTCACAAGTGAATGACTTTAGCAATTGTAGTTCCGCCGTTTTTTTCTCTTTGCAAAAGCTGTCCACAAGAGCCGGAAATGTATTTTTTCGCACAAAAAGAGTGTGGGGAACGGAAATTACACAATTCGTTGCCTATACATGAACTTCCTCTCTTTTTGGTTGGAAGAATGTTGATGAAAACGAGCCACGTCACTTGTGTGACAGAGAAACGGAAGAAAAGAAGCAAAGGAAGAGGAGGAGAAAAATTAATTTGACACCCGTTTTCCTCTTGACACATCGAGCCCGCACATTTCCAACGTCCTCTTTTTTTGCAGATGGGCGAACGAATCCGCCTCTTCTCGACCGCGTCGTTCGTCTCGCCGGCCACTACGTCTTCCGGCGCCGCCGCTCCGAACACGAGGAATCAGCAGAGGTGCAGCGAGACGACCGGAAGAGCGAGCACGACGGTGACGGCGCACGGAGGCGTCGGACTCGCAAAGTCGCACTCGCTGAACAGCTTCGACGACACCACCCGTAAGTCTTTTTACCCGAAACATTTGAAGGGGATAGTATATAGATGCGTTTTTGACTCGTGCCCATACTATTTACAAGAAATGTCATGTCACAGGGCTGTGCAGTTCAAATCAAGCGTTTTTGAAAGCAACTGTCAAAAACTACAATAGCAGTTTTTCCATTTGGGTGCCGTTTATTCAAATTGATGTATCTCAGCTGCGAGTAGAGTTATCAAAACGGTTTCAACTGATAAAATTTATAAAATTTCTTGATGAACAATAGTTTAGTTCATAACTTTTTGATATCTTCACCGCCAGCTGAGATAAATCGTCTTGATGAAGCGGGTAATCAACAAAATGCTCATATTTCGGTATTTGCCCAACATTTGCAAGTGCTACACAATATTTCCAATAGTACGGCTTGCCGAAGTCTTGAAATTTAAGAAAACCTGCTTAAAAGTTATTGAAAACCTACTAAATCTCTCAAAAGATCTAGAATTGTTCCCGAACTCCCGCTTCACTCAAAAACCTTTGTTCCACTTCCATTTCTTCTTCCTCTCAATTTTGCCTCCTACTACGTGACATACCTCTGGCCACACCTCTCGGGGGCAAATATTTTTGGACCCCCCCCCCCTCTTCCCCGCGTGGAGGGCTGTTTGGCTATTCGCTATTTGCGCAGGGGTCAAGCCGTCGTCTCTAATAACTTTTAGTATTTCCAAACATTTTCAAGAACGCCATAAAACTTTTCCTGGCTCATTGAACTTTTCCACTTTCCCCGTACCTAATTAGTCTGTCTCCACATGAGCTCCTTCCGAAATTCTTCACACACAACAGTGTATCAGGTCGAAAAATGTTGAATTATTCATCGATCTCCACCATATATATATATATATATATATAGAAGGGACCGCGCAAAAACACCATTAGCCTCTCTTCCGCGCAGAGCCCCCCAGAGCCCGATAGAGCACACAAAAACAACAAAGGACCACACTGATCGTTCGTTTTTTTTTGCAGCGCCCGTGTTCGTCTCGACTACGCGGTGCCCGTCCGGCGGCGCGCGGCGGAACAATCAAAAATCAACCGGTGGGGACCACTATCATCGGCAGAAGACGCGCATCGACGCCATCGGATCGCTTCTCTCGCTGCCGAGCCACGACGAGGTCGCCAACACTATTGGTGAGCACTTTTTGTTGATTTTTTCAATTGGTAGGCATATCTTCTTGGTCCCACATGTTGGAGATCGTGAGCACTTTTTGTTGGTCCTTAGAGGTTGGAGCCTTACAAAGGACTTGGTAGAAGTACGCAACTTTTACGCAACTTTTCGTCTGAACTTTGCGCAGACTTTTAACAACTTTTGCACAAACTCTCTTGCCCAAATCTTTTTCCCAAAACCCCTATTCTCTGTTCTCTTCGTTTTCGAGAAGGTACTTGACCAGGCTGTGAGCTTTTTTGATACATTTGGAACTGGACCGGAGGTGATCCAACTCACCGAACTCTGGTTTCATACTGGCCTAACTTTTCATGCAAAACCTAGGCCAGCGCTGGATCGCTGGCCATCTCCACTGATCCGAAAGATCTTGCCATTGTGCGGCCGGCTATTGTGAATGGAATTCATTATCTTCCTCTTCTCCTCCTTTCTCCTTTCACCTTCTTCTTCTTCTTCTTCTTCCAGTTTCATTCTTTTCAACCTCGTATCAAGTGCAAAAAGCAAGAATCCCCCATTCATCTTGCTCTCATGTCACACATTATTCAATCAACCAAAAGGGCCTTCTCGTTTTCAAATCAGGCGAAGCTAATCAAACAGAGTGCGTCGGTTATTACAGGAATGGAGTCGGATTTGGAGAAGGGACTCGAAAAGGACGTCTCACAACTCGGCATCCTTTGTCATCACTGCTCCACCACCGATTTGACGTGTCCCAAGACGCAGAAGGTAGGTTTTTTATTCAAATCGATATATCTCACGTGCCAGTAGAGACGTCAAAAATATGTTAATTGAGAAAGTGTGCACAATTTCTTGATGAACAATATATTAGTTGACAACTTTTTGATAAGTCTACCAACAGTTGAGATATCCCCACAAAGTTACAATAGTATTTTGTCCCTTTGGCCGCCGTTTATTCAAATTGCTATATCTCAGCTGCCATTAGAGATATGAAAAAATTGCTAACTGATATATTGCTCACTACAAAATGTAGTAGATTTTCTCACCTGACAACTTTTCAATATCTTTACCGAGAACTGAGATATATCGTCTTGAATAAACAATATTTTGGAGTGTCGTTCTATCACTGTTTTCGCGCCTTACTTTCATAAACTTTTTACCCAGCACTAAATAGGTAACAGGTTCAAGTCCCTAAGATTTCCTTAAAAATTCCAATCAACTCGCCTAAATTTTCAAATCGCATCTGTCCAGGTGATGTGACATCACTGAGGGGGTCATTACTTTTCCATTTTACCTTCTCTCAAGGGCGTTCTCCCCACCAAAACCGACGAATGTCTCAAGTTAATCGTGCCACGCGGGGACAGGTGCACAACCATTTGCGACGCCCATTCTTTCTCTCCTTCCCAATATTACCTATTCTCATTTCCTGCATCCATCCACATTATTCGTACCCCTATTCTCCTGCTAAGCCCGCTAAGAATGATTATGGTTTGTTCTCCATCATCCGTGTTCCTTTCCAATCCCCTTTCCTAAATCCCTTCTCATTTCCAGGAACTGCCATCCCCGTCCGCCTCGTCCGTTTACTCGTTGGCCCGATCGGATATGTCGAACGAGCCGCTGTGCAGGATCTGTCATTGCTGTTGGCCGCCCGACTCGAACGATCCGCTGATCTCGCCGTGCCGATGCTCCGGATCACTGCAATACGTTCATGTATCGTGCCTAATGGTGAGCTTTTGTTATTCGACGTATATCTCGTCTGCCGATGGGAGCCGTAGAACATTTTTTGGTTCTACAGTACTCATTCAAAGTTTTTTAAACCGAGCATCTCTAGTTCTGGCAACTTTTTGGGCAGCTTTAAGACCCGCCAATTTGCAGCACTGGCTCGACATCTCGTCGCGAAAGCTACACCGACCCGCGATCTGCGAACTGTGTCTGTACAAGTACCGAAGGCGTCGTGTCCTCAAAGTATGTCCCCCTGACCTATTCAACTATTTGCTCTAACCCCGCAAAAGCCGTTGCAGTACCGTGAGATGAAGCTTCCGCAGTGCGCGCAGGCCGACATCCGCTACTACACACTTTTCGTCGTCGCCATTCTTCTGATGATCCTCTCCGCGTTCGCCACCGTCGTCTGTTTTCAGCTCGAGAAGAGTTACGGCCTGCAAGGAGAGCTCAGGAATCGGTAAGTTCCAAAACGCTTGTTGTACTATATCAATCTTCCAAAAGCTACAGTGTGCTTAGGAGAGATGATACACAAAAGTTGTCAACTACTAAATAAAAGTACACATCTAGAACTGAATTTAAATAAATGACCACTCCTTTGCACAAACACTCCCAACAGTACTGTAGCTCTTCAAAGTTGGCACTAAAATACGTGCGCTTCTCGGTAGCCCGATCTTTCAAGAGTTACAGTAGTTTTCGGAGTACTTGTACAAAAAAGTTGTCAACGACAAAATTAAAGTACATGTCTAAAATTGTATTTTTGTAGTTGACCAATTTTTTGTTTGACTACTCCCAAAAGTACTGTAGATCATGGAAGGTAAGGCTCTGTAGAACTAGTAAAATTCCTAGGCAACTTTCAAAGAGCTACAGTACTCCAGACAGTGGTTGTACAAAAAAGTTGTCAACTACAAAAGTGAAGTGCTAGAGGTCAAGATTATGCCCCAAAAAATGTGGACCGTTTTCAGAACATTATCGCCGTTGAACGTGGAAGGTGTGGCCAGCGATCTCGGGCCTCCGCCCCCGCATCCAACGGCGCCATCAGAAGAGACGACGCCGAGTGTGGTGTTAGGCGCCAGAAAACGAATCGGTAAACCAGTTGGCTCAATTGAATATTGTCCATCCCGATGGATTTCAGGTGATATAACTGTGAGCGCCTCCTCTTCCGGCTCCTCAAAAGACGAGTACAATCGACGCGACGACGCCGAAAACATTCTGTCGACGGTGACGTTAATCGCCGCGATGGTCTTCTTTCTCAGCTTCTTTCTCGCCATGTATGCTCATGTTAAGGTATGGCCTAGAAAACTCTCGGCCACTAACATCTTCTTTTCTTTCTCAGTCGGGTCTTTCATTTTGCGGTTATTTGACACTGTGCTGGAGTTCGAATTTGGAGTGGTCGATCGAAGAGTACAAGCACTCGCGCGACACACAATATCTCAACAAACTCGAAGAGTTGCGGCGGAAAATTAATGGTAAGAACTTCTATGATCTTTGTGCGAACGTTTTAGGAACTTCCTAGTTTTACTCATTTTTCTTGCAGAAAAACAAAAGAAGGCGGCCGACGAGGTGGAACCGTTGAGAAGTTCGGTGATTGTGCTCGAATGACTCTCCCCCCCCCCCCTCATCAACATGATTATCTATTTTTAAAGCGACCAAATTGTTTGTAAAAAAAGTTGTGAAATCACTCAAGTGTTCCCATTTTCCTCTCATTTCACCCCCTCCTCCTCATCCATCTCGGTTATGTTGCCCTTTTGCAAACTTTCCTTTTCTTTCCTCTATTTTTCCATTCTCCTTCTTTCTTTCTCTCTTTTCCTCTCCCTTTTCCAATTTCTCTTATCATTTTATATAATAAAGTTATTCTAATTTTTTGTTCATACGAGACACCGCAGCCGTCGGCAGGTCTTCGAAAAGCCTGGGTCGGGGTTTTTGACCATATATTGTAGGTTTCGAACGTCCATTTTTTTTTCCATGTACCAAAAGTCGAAAATTTCAATACAAATGTGTGCCACGAGACGTTTTCAAAGCGCGGAACGGAAAACCTTGTGCGCACACCTGCTAACAACCCCTAATTATTACCAGTTTCCATAATTAGAAGGCAAAAAGAACCGCCCGTCCGCTTTCTTCCAATTTTTGGCTTTTCCGTCCCTCACTGTCAAGAAAGACATTGAATGGCGTTGGAAAATAAAGATATAATAAAATTTCGAATTTCGATGCACACATATCATCAATGTTTACCCCTACGTATTCAAATGTGGCCGTTTCTTGTTGTTCCAGCTGTATGTACAAGCATTCAGGGCATTTCTTTTCTTTTAAAATGGCTATAAAAGTACAGTAATCCGTGAGGAATTCCTGTTAATCCTGTTGTTCGTGATTATGTGCAGTAGAGCGAACGTACAATTTTCGCGGGAAACAAAAAGTATAATATAGATTCAATTTTCCGCATCACCACCCACGCATTTCACGGTGGATCCCGCGATCCGCCAACTTTTCCTTTTTCTTGTTGGTCAACAACGTGTGAGCACAGCAGATGACGTGAAAAACGAAAATTCGTTTATATGTTGCCTTTATGCAAATGTTTGCCATATTCTTTGTGTGTGTGTGTGTGTCTTCCTTTTCTTCCCTATTTTTCCTCGCCGAGACGATTCCCATTTCACTTTTACCATTTTACCATTCAATTATTCCATTCTTCCAATTCATTTGAAAAACTTTTAGTGCAGACGGAAATTTCTATCGCAGAGATCGAAAATCTAGACTTTCTGGCTAAGGATCGTGAATGCTTTCTTGAAAATCTTGTCCAACTTTTTCAATAGAAGTTACCAATTTCTTTCAAATGCATTCCACAAACTCGGTTTACAGTACTTGAAATTTGCAAAGGTTGTGAGCTTCTAGCAAAGTTTAAGAAGAGCCCTATCGTGAGCACCTGTACCTCTCCTGTCGATGAAAGCATCAAAAAGTTGTCAATTTATAAAATGTCCCCAATGTCTTTTTGAACAATTCATCACTTGACAACTTTTTGATATCTCTACCGGCAGCTGAGATATATTGTCATAAATGAACAGTAGGTCAGTGAATTTCTAGAACAAACTCAAAAAAAGCCTTATATTCATAATTTCCAAGTGCCTCTGCTTCACTAAAACATTGTTTCCAGTAGTTCCAAAAAGTGTGTCTTTCGCTTCAAGACCCGCAACACTTTTTTCTCCAATCCAAACCGTACAATACCTGCCCACTTGACCATAAGTACTCGTACCTACGCGACGAATTAATCCAATCCCATCCAATCGAATCCAATTCAATCTAAACCAAGCCAAAACCAAGCCAAAACAAAACAGTTTTGGACCCGAAACACTCCTCCTCCCCTAATCCCTTTTTCTGATAATTGGTGTGAACATCGTTGCGCGCGCGAAGGTCGAATCCTAATTGCGTGATATCGCGTCCTCGAGAGAGAGAGAGAGAGAGAGAGAGAGAGAGGCTTCCAACTATTCCATTCTTTCAAAATTTCTCCCCCCCAATTCCATCTCATCCGTTTTCTCTGACGCCGATAGGTTTCGACAGTTTTTGTCCCGCCCGATTTCCTCATCATTTCTTCTTTTTCTTTTCCGTTTTCCACCCTCTCTCCTATTTTTGGCGCACGTCGTCGTCGGTCGGAAAGAAGGCAATGGACGACGGTCAGAAATGTTTGAGACACAGATTCTCTCTCTCTCTCTCTCTCTCCTCTTTCGTTTTCCATTACATTTATACCAGTTTTTTCGCGTCACCCTCACGGATTTCATTCTCATTTTACACTCGTGTTTTCTGATTGATTTCCCCCCCAATCCAATTGAGGCCTTGAAATTGAGGAGGTCTTGGGAAAATTCGTCATTTTCAGGTGAATACTTTACTCAAAAATTTGCTCCCTCGAACCCAATTCCCAACGCTTTTCCCCTTTTCCTCTTCCGAAATGTTGGTGGCTTTCAATAATAAATCAGAAGATTAGTCCCTTTTATTGCCCAACCGCTTTCCGACCATCATCTGTCTCCATTGTGCCGATCCCCGTCTGCTTCGGCCGGCGGCTCCTAATCCTTTTCTGACCAGTCGATGGAGAATCCTAACAAAAGTTGGTGGGGGTTCCGCGCGGAAGAGCCGCTCGGAGCAGCTGTTCGTCGCGTCGAATGAGTGATCTAATGTGCATTTTCTCACTTGTGCCCCGTAGTAATATTCCACTCTTCCGGGAAGAAGAAGAAGAAGAAGAATAATGACATATCAATGTTTTACACCGTCCTCCGAGACCCTTTTGTTTTGTGTTCACTCTTCACACCCCTCCCCCGGCTCTCCGAATAATCAAGTGCTTACCCGTATGCTCTATGAGCCCCTCGAGTGTGTCCGCCGAACACCGTATTGTTGTCTTCTTATCGAGACGAGGTAAGGACCGCCACCAACTGTGATTTTCAAGAGGGGCTCAAAATAATGATGAAAACTAGAGGAAAAGGGGGTCAGATTTCAGTATAAAACATTGGTATCGGGTTGCTCCTCGCTAGAGCCACGTCAACAGATTTGTGTCCGCCCGGCCCAATGTTGATATTATACACTTTTTTTGATTGTCGAAGTGTGTGGCCTAACTTTCCACTTTCTGGCCTAGAATTCTCAAATCTAGACCTCATATCACCTATCTTGTACCTTCTGGTCGATTGGAAGCCTATCGTTTTTGTTCTAGTTTCTCTATGTATAACTCTAAAAATCAAATTGGTGGCCTAAACGTCCGTCCTTGGAGATCACTACAATACCTGGAAGCCTTACTTTTCGTCCTAGTCGCCCAGAAACCTCAGTTTCAGATCTCAATTGTTCTTTCTTGTCCGCAACGTGGCCAAGAACAGTTGGACCCCCAGATTTTCACAGCTGTTCTTGAAATGAGCAACTGGCCACGTCATAACCGAGCCTGTCACAAGAAATGTGGAGGGGTGATGGACACACACACATGTGTCGCCAACTGGCACTTTTTTGCCGGAAGAGAGTACATTTCTCTTCTTCTTCTTCGTTTTTCGTCTCCGAGTTTACTCGACGACGACTTCCGCAATTTGCCACAAAAATACCGATTCAAATTCGCAATACCAGTTCCCCCAGTATACAATAATTGCTTGTTCGTCGTTTGTGTCGTTCGTGTCGAAAACAGTAATTATTCAACGACGAAGAACACATGTGTGTCCTCTCGAAATGGGGCGGCGCCCTCTTTTCCGTTTTTCTCATTCCCTCTGCTTCTCCTTTCTCTATGTCTCAGGCTCCGCCCAGTTTGTGTGTATGTTCCCCGTCGGGCCGGTCGCGCTCCTTCACTTTTTCCACTTTTTCACTCTCCAACATCACAAATTTTCCTCCGTCTTTTCCGTCTCTCGCTTCACTTTGCCACGTTTCTCTTTCTCTCTCTCTCTCTCTCTCTCTCTCGCTCTTCTTATCAGCTGTCTCCCATTTTCGAATTTGATAATAACAATTTTTGCTTTTTGCAGCAGCGCCCCAAAGTCTTCTTGCCCGACTAACCGCCCAATCAACAAAAACCGTTTTCGATGGGCGGCCGGAGCCAGAACTCAGCCGCCCAAAATGCCGTCCTTCGGATCGTTGTCGTCGGCGGCGGAGGTGTCGGAAAATCCGCGCTCACCATTCAGTTTATACAGGTATGTAGTGTTCTTCTTGTTCAAGTTTTGCGTGCTGGCTCGGAGTGTGATCTTTGCAAAAAAAATGAGTCTGGATTGAAGACACCGTTTAGTTTCAGTCATCGTCTATTCGATTAGACGATCAAACTACAGTTCGACTTGTAAAAAGTGACAATATCAATTAGAATTCTGGCGAAACGTGTCGGTTGCCAATGTCGAATTTGCCTCATTCATTATCATGTTACCGCCTCGCTGCCACCGCCACATTTCGGCCCATTGTCTGTGCGTGTGTGGGTGGTCGTTGGCTTCAGAAGAGAAGGTCACTGACAATACACACATATATATATCCATTTCTGACACAAAATGTAGAGAACACACTCGGCCGCCTCAATAAAAGCATCGGAACACGACGATTTTGAGAGAAAAAATATAAAAACTGTACGACTTTTGTGTGTTGTTGTTGTCTGTACATGGCTGCACGTACATGTACATGTACGGCCTGAATCGAAATTGTGCGGAGGAAAATTGGAAATTGGAGAAAAGGAGTTGAGTCACAAGGCTTCTAGTGGGAAACGTCAGACAACACTCACTTTTTGTTGTATACACGGGGGGCTAACCTTGACAGCTTTCAAATACGAATACTGTACAGTCCGAAGACGTCTTAGGGGGGTCTAGAATTTTGTTTGGTAAAGTCTTCTCATCTAGCACTTGATGTTTGGAGTTTACTACTTTACTGTAGCTCGTGAAAACGAACCCAAACTTCAGAAGCCTACAGTAATCTTCCAAGTGATCGTAGGGAAACGTTGTCAATTGAAAACATATAGTGCTAGATGTCGAGACTTTACTTAAGACAACTTTGAACCGGTAGGACGTATCCTAGCCCTATTATATGTGTTCAAAGTTTAAAGATTAGCATTCTAGAGTCCTATAAGGCCTTCTAGACCCTATTTCATAGAAAAGTACAGGATAAACACGAAGTTTCATAGATCGACGCCTAAATTTTCTTCTTTTTTTTCCTCGCCGATTCCCTCTCGAATTTCACATTTCTATTGTAAGCTTCTCCGTGCCGGGGTCGCGTCCTCTTCTCTTTTCCCGAAAATAATCCTTGTGTGTGTGTGAGTCTCACTCCGAGTCGACAAAACAGTGAGGGTGTTTTACTCGTGTGCCAAATGTTTGTCGCTCTCACTCTCGCTCTCCCCCATCTACCAGTAAGTGTTTGACCAGTGATGGCGAAGAAAAAGTGGGAACAATCGTGGAAATGTAATATGTAGCACAGAAATCATTTGCAGAGGTACTTTGTGCAGGACTACGACCCGACCATCGAGGATTCCTACACCAAACAATGCTTCGTCGACGAGGATTTGTGCAAACTAGAAAGTCGGTGGCCGTGGCCTAGAAAACCGAAAAAACCCCGCCAGTTATTTTCAGTCCTCGACACCGCCGGCCAGGAGGAGTTTTCGACGATGCGCGAGCAGTACCTGCGCACCGGCAGCGGATTTTTGATCGTCTTCGCCGTGACCGATCGCAATAGGTTGGTGTGTTTGTGTTTGTTGACGGGCTTTCGTGCGAAAAAAGTTGGCACGGTGCCAAGTGGCGGGCACTTCAAAGAGCTTCAAGAAAGGAGGTGACCTTAAACATAACCTTACATCTGCGGTCGGTAACACAGAATTTCAGTCCAACAAGGGCTCGAGTCCGTTCGTTTGTTCCGCGCGGACGGGGCCGCTGCTCGATCCGAAATTTTGCGGTGTTTGAGGATGCTCTTCGCGCCGATCCTCCGTTCGCCCCTCGAGTCGATTATTATTTGGTCACCTCCGCGTAACACACAAACATGCCGATTCGGCCCGCCAAGACTCATCCAATATGATGACATTCTGCAGCTCCACAAAAACCAACAACACAAACGAGAAAGCATGAGCGCTCCGATAAATTTTTAGGGGGGGTTAGACTTGAGTTGACCCCCACGAGAAGCCGCCGCCGCCGTCTTCGTGTTTGAAACATTTGGTCGGCGCGAGGGGAGGGAAGAAGCACATGGGCCCCGGTGATAAATGACCTATATTTTTCAAATAGCAGCGGGGGCACATCACACTGAGCGCCTCCTCAACGATATGTTATTCAAAAGTGGAGGAGCAGATTCAAATTTACAAGAACGGGGCGTTTTGGAACATGATTTTTGAGCCTTTACAGTACGAAAAACTTGTTGTAAACTATGAAAATGCTCAACTCGAACACAATTTGGCTGCCTATGTTCAATTCGGCCCGCTCCCATCTTTGACCTTTCGGTTCCGCTCGGCTCCACACAAAAAACACATTTTTGTTTACGTCTTCTTCAGTCGGCCGCGCAGCTGTTGACGCCCCCATGGAATATATATATATATATAGATGGATATGAAATAAGAGGCCGTACATTGAGGGGTCTGTAATAAAATGTGTTCCACACACGGGCGGGCTACTACTGTTATGGTCCTGATGGCCTTGGAAACGAAATGAAATGAATGAACGAGAATATCAAATGACTCATTTTATGATAGGTTAATCTGTTTTATGAGCGCCGCATGTCGGCCGCCCGAGATGGACCTACTTTTTTGGATGGGGAAAAGGAATAGACAAGACAATCAAATATCGTTTCAGTTTCGAAGAAGTCAAAAAGTTGCACGAGTTGATATGCCGGATCAAGGACCGCGACGAGTTTCCGATCATTTTGGTGGGCAATAAGGCGGACCTCGAGAATGAGAGACATGTAAGTGTTACTATTTCGATAAAGCCGTCTCTGGAAAAAAAACCCCATAAACACTTTCTCTTTCTCTCTCTCTTCTCGTCTCATCATCATCATCATTTGTGTGCTCATTCATGTAATCCGATGCTCTTTTCCTCTTCTCTCTTTGTGCCCCATAAAAACCGAAACCATAAACTCTCGGAAGTCGGCGGTCGGCGGAGAATCGCAACATTTCGGCACACGACACGACATCTTTTCTGCTTTCCTTTTTGTCCATTTCGAAAGGGACCACTAAAACTGATTGAGCTACTATGTATAGCCGTTTCCTTGAAAAAACGCGTACCTAGCGGAGGAACACGAAAAAGTGTGAGTACATAGTACTACGAAAGGAAGGAAATGCGCGCATACTTCACCGAAAAAAACGTTTGCGAGCTCCGAACTTTTCTCAACATACAATAGGCCTAGGGGTGCAGAGTACATAGAAACAGGGCTGGGCAAAAGGCTGGCCCAGGATTTTCGAAGGCTTTTTGAGACCTGGACCTTTGGACCAATTGGATTGAAGTATGTTGAGTCTGAGCTTCAGACCAATTGAATCAAAGGTCGTGCTTTTGCGATATTGTTTTTGCGGCCTTTCCGGCCTCTGATCCACATATCTCGGGACCAAATTATCCGATCGGTCTGAAACTCGGACTCACTGTACTTCAATCCAAGTCCAGAAGTCTGCAAAGTTTGGGCCCGATCGGATAATTGCAAGTGGGTCAAACGTCCAGGCTTCAAAAAGTCTGGGTCATCCTTTTGCCCAGCCCTGCATAGAAATTAAAAAACATGAAATACATTATCGGAAAACACTTGTGAGTGCGCTCTTCTCAAGTGCCCCTCGAAACATGCACATGTCACACTCAACTTTTTTTTTCGCAAATTTTCAACTCTAGAGGTCTTTTGACCAGCAAAGTGACGAAAAAACTGAAAGTGCCAGCAAATTGTTGAGCAAACGGTAGTGAATTCGAGAGAAAACCGACAAGAAACATTTGCTCACTATTATTTTCAGGTGGCACGTCACGAAGCGGAAGAACTCGCCCATCGGCTCGCCGTTCCGTACTTGGAGTGTTCGGCAAAATTGCGCAGAAATGTCGACGAGGCGTTTTTCGATATTGTTCGATTGGTTAGGTAAGAAACATCGAAAGTTGTGGGTTACTGTAGGGCTTTAAAGGCGCACTACCCGAACTTTTCGTCTTCGACGGGTCTCGCCACGAATTTTTGACCGAAGTGTAAACATTTGTGCATTTTTCAGAAAATACCAACACGACGAACGGATGCCAATTCCTCTTGACGATCGGAAGTTGGAGTCGCCGATCAAGCTGAAAAAGAAGAAAAATTGCCGAATTCAATGATTCCCCTCCCCGTCCATTTTTTTTTCTTTTTCTTTTTCCAGTCCGACTGGACATTCCGATTGGCCTACAATCATTTTATTGGCCTAAAAATCGGAAGTGCCCAGTCGGAGCGTCGTAACCTTCATGACTTTCAGCCCACCACTTTTTCCACAAAAAAGTTTCCCGATCCCAAAATTTACTGCACCCTGCCTTTAAATTCCTTCTCCATTTCCAAAACGGGCCGCCCATTTCTTTACTTTTAACTTTTCTGTACATTTTTTGCATTTCATATCCTGCTCCCAGTTCTCCCTCTCTTTTGCCCTCGCTTTTAGTTATCCCGAGTACAAATAGTGTTTGGCAAGTGCGCTCCATTGACGATTCCGAGAAAGACGTTCAATGGAGGGCAGTTGCAGCTTTTTCCTTGAAAGAAATGATAATAATGATAATCCCCGGTTGAGAGCGATTCATGTGGAATAAAAGTGAATAATATGAGAAAGTTTTGTATTCATAGATAATGACGGCCGATCGAGCTAATCCGAAGGGTCCAATTGATTGAAATCTAATGAAACATTGCTGGCCCGGCCCGGGCCGGGCCGGAGAAGTGCCGGCCCGGCTCAAAAAGGCGCTAATTCAAATTTTTTGGGGGAAATCTATTTTTTTTCGTTTTTTTGCGGGGATCAAAAATTAAAATTTTTTTGCTTTGATGCCAATAAAAAAACTATTTTTTTGAGAACTACATTTCTTTTTTATGCTCGATACTTGCAAAATTCGTTAGTTCTACGAAAAACAAACATTTTATTTAATCAATAGTTTAAAATTTGGATTCCTGCTTTTTGAACCGGGCCGGGCCGGAGATTTGAAAATTTTGGCCCGGCCCGGCCCGTGGCAACTCTGCTGTAAAGTTTCTGATACTGACGGAGCTAATCCGAAGGCTTCCTTTCCGAAGCCCGTATTCACTTATTTTCAGCTTCCGCGGACTCTCATGTTGTTGTTCGGTATCTCAGGGAACATTATAATCATTTGGAAGAAGATTTGGAGAACTTTTCATTTTGAGGAAACTGAAAATTTTCGCAATGTCAAAATCCTCGAAATATGAATGTTGCCGAATCGGCTTCAAATCGATTCTACTGTTGCCCTAGATCACAAAAAAACACCATACATAGAACTTGCTAGAACCTGCTAAATTTCGAAAAATCCAATTAAAACTCACTTGTGTTTTACTCACTTGAGTTTCCTTTCCTGTTCATCGTACAGCCATATTTCCTTCTGGTGTTCCCTTCTTTTATCGGTTTTTAAACGAATTAACAATGATAAGGCCTTGATCCATCTTTCAGACGCTCGTTTTCAGTGACATTGAGGTTCCCGTGGCTCCCATTGCGCTTTGTGGTTTTTAGGAAATAAGTAAAACCATTTTAAAGCAATACGAGCACAAATAACTTCCTGAATAATCTTTAAAGAAAGCCGCTCAAAACTGCTTCACTTCGAGAAAATACAAGTGAAATGTTCCAAAAGATGTAGATTCGGCAAAACGAATTCCAGAAATCGAATGAGGTTCGACGGGTTCATTCTTTCATTCACACAGTAAAATGTACATGCTGGAGAGAGTGAGGGGGCGGATACTCCCATGGATTACCCGCATAGAAAAGATGAGGGAACGGAATGAGAAGAAGTCAATTTGGGGACTGGGTGAGTTGGTGTGGGATAAATAGTACAACCGATGCAATATCCACAGAGAAATGAGCACATTCACAGTTACACATGGTACAAACAGGGGAAGGGCTATATATATATATGGGGGAAAAGTGAAATTCTAGAGGGAACCCGCGCGAGCGAACGATTTTCGATCTGGATGAGGAAATGGAGGACCAGTAAAAGTTTTCGGGGCGAGCAAACAACAAAAATGACTAAAAATATAGAGAGGGGGTCAGTGACTCATGGGATCGCTCGAAGCGATTTCGACGATTCGGCGGGCGAGGTGCACGACGCGGATGTCCAGGTTGCGGATGTGCTGCGAGTGCCCGCGAGCCATCTCCTCCACCATCGGCGCCAGTCCCGACTCGAGGAACATGTCGATGTACCTGCAGACAAGAGCCGTATTAGACACGTAAACGTCGTCTGTATTTACATGATCTTCCACGTAAAAAAACACATAACCGTCGTCTCTCAAGACACGTGAAGAATAAAGCTGATTTTCACGTGTTTCTTTCAAGAAAAAGATAACGTAAAACAAGATAGTTTAGAAATCTCGTCAAAAACTAACCCTTTCTCGTAGGTGGGCGCCTGGTTCTTCTCGCGGTGCTGGAGCACATGATGCACTCCCCACAGACACCACATGATCGCTCCGTTCGACTTGGAAGTGCGCACGATGCGGCAGAATGGCAGGAACGACTTGTAGGAGACCATGGCTGATGGAAGCTCCGGGTACTCCTCGATGAGCTCGAGCAGCTTCTCGCACGCCTCCTCGCGCTGCTCCTCCGACTCCCACTCGTCGGCGGTCGTTAGAAGATTCGAGAGAATTCCGGCGGCGAAGTACGAGCGCTCCACCTCGCGGTACCGTCCTTTCGAGTCGACCTCGGTGAAATGACCGTCGAGGCACGACAAGAGCACCGAAATGTACTCTTGTTTGCAGAGCACGCCCAACGGCAGATCGTCCACTTCCGCTAGATTGTTCAGAATTCCCAGTACTTTTGTCTGCACGTTTCCGTGGAAATCGAAAGCTTTGAGGATGCGGAACGCGATCTGGACTCCGCCGGCGCTCAGGAATGCGCGGCACGTCGTCGGGCACTCGTCGGTGAGGTTCCAGAGCGCACTGAGCGTGAACTTCAGAGTGTACAGCGCATTGTCGTTGTCCCGATCGTGTCCGTTGCGGAACTCGCGATGGTACGCCTCCAGGTAGTCGTTCATGATGCGCACGAGATGGTTCACGTACTTGGCGTCCATCGTCAGCACCTTCGCGTCCACGGGCCTCATCTTCGGCGTCACAATCGAGACGATCGCGATGGTCATCCGCTCGACGCTGGCGTCCCGATTCGAGAGCATCGTGTCGAGCGCCACTTTGCACGTGCGGTAGAAGTCAATTCCCTCGAGGTGGAGGAGGTAGTCGTTGCAGATCGTCAGCCACACGTTCTTCTGCAGTTGCGTCATGCTTCGGTAGCACTCGGCGGCGTCCAGAGACCGTTCGATGCAATCGTTCACTTCCTTCACCGACAATCGCTTTATCCTCTTCATTCTGCAAAGAATTTGCTAATTTGTTTGTTCTCACGCGACATTTCTTCTATTTTAGCGTGAGTTCTAACGCAAAACTGTGAAACCTGAAACTAACTTGCAAAGGTGATAAAGACAGGCGCTGCCGGCGATCTGCACGGCCAACGTGCTGAGGCCGTTCTGCATCGAGACACAAACGAGCCGCAGACACTCTTTCAGCTCCTCCTGCGAGAACTTGTCGTAGCCCGATTGCAGCTGATAGTAGACCGAGTGCAGTGCGTGCGTAATAAAAGCAGGCCTGTCAAGATTCGCGTAATGCGACAGGGCGAAAAGAACCGATTTACGCGACACTGTGTTTATCACTTGCAGATCACTTCGGCCCGGAATTTCGATGAGCGAAGAGTCGAGTGGAGTGGCTGAAAAAAATGGGTTGAGAATTTCGGACATTATAGTGTTTTCGCAGTACTTTGGTGCAAAACAACCGAAATACGATTTGAAACTCCTGGACTACTAAAATTGCAAAAAACGTTCGAAGTTACCTAACAATCCGATCTGCTCCAACTTCGGATGTGCCTCAATGATCCTTTCGACGAAGGCGAGTGCCCGATCGGTACCGAACTGCACAATGCTCAATCCGGACATGTCTATGGCTCGGAGCTCCGCCCACGGCGTCGCGGTTCCGCTTTCGATCGCCTCCACAGATCGGTTGTAGATTCCGAGCGCCAGGTCCAAATGAGCGTCCTGCGAAGTCTCCTGGAGGTAGTCCGTGTTCACTTTGCGTGAAATGTCGAGCACTCGCAGTTTCGTCAAATTCGACAGCGTCTCGGTGACGTCGCCCTTCAGAATGTTCAGATTGTACATGATGAGCACTTCGAGGTTGCGGAGGCTTGAGATGCACGTGATGTCGGTGACGCACGTGCTCGAAATGTCCAGGAATCTGAGTTGCGAAAGGCTGGCACCGATCTGAGCCAGCGTGTCGTTGGCGGTGCTCCGATTGGCAAACGCGAGACTTTGTAGGGAGGGAAGGTACTTGGCCACGTAGGCGGGCCACGTGGAAGTGATTCGATGCCGGCCGGAGAGATCCAGGTGACGGAGCTGCTGGCGGGACGTGTGGTTGAGCGCCGCGTCAAGCACTTCGGCCACTTGAATCTTGTTAGTATCTGAAAAATTCGTGTTGAATAGGAGTGGGACAAGGTGCAAATTCATGTGAAAACGTTGAAATTTTATGCGACCCTCTACAAAAACAATAATTTTCAAAATTCTGCGTGAAAACGTCACGTGGTTTCGAGAAAGGCCACGTAAATATTTCAATTCACGTGAACTTTTGCCACATTTTTTCCACGTGAAACACATAGTCGCGTGGCGCTGAAAAACCCGTACTTGGAAAGTAGTCAATGTCTCCGAGACGGAACGAGACGAGATCCTGATTGGAGCACAGCTGCAGATCCTCCAGCTCCACCTTGTTGCCCATCAAATCAATCTTATTGATCTGGAATCGAGAGCTGCTGCACAGGGCCCGCAGTGTCCGATGATTGAGCTTCTTGTTTCGCCGCAACACTTCGAAAATGTCATTGCTGCACGAGGCGATGAGTTGGTGGTTGAACGCTGGCAAACTATCTGCAAATCGGGATTAATATTGTCCGATTAGGACCCAAATTTCACGTTTTTCATTTACGTGAGCTTTGATGGAGTTCACGTGAAAACTTGAGCCAAATTTCTGGTTTTTAATGTGACCTTACGTAGGTGCTAATTTCCACGCAATTTTTCACGTAAAATAAAGTACTCACCATTCTCAATGAGCTCTGCAACGCGTTCAGTGGCCAGCCGGGAAAGTCTCGGAATTGCCGAGGTGCTGCACGTCGTCATGTCTACATTGTGATCCATATCAGATGAAATCTAAAATGATTTTCGACTATAATCAAACATTTTCCTCACAATAACGAACAGAAGGAGAGGCACCAGTTGGAGGTGGAATGAGGGGGGGAGGGCTAAATAAATATTTAGTGGAACTCTACGAGTAGGTTGCAATTTATAGAAAATGAGAGAACAAATAGTGGGGGGAGAGGTGAAAAGAGTGAATGGAATGGGGGAATAGGCGAATGGGCGAATGAAAATAGAAAAAAGGTAGCCGTCGAGAACTAGTTTCGAGCGAAAAGGGTCCGCCCGTAAACGATTCGAAATGGTCCCCCATTGGGCGGTGCGACGGAGCGCATTTGCATTCTCACCCGGGGCGGCCTCACTGTTGCCATTTTCCGCCAAATCACGTGGTCAACATGGAATTTGTTAGGTTTCGCCTCCTAAAACCGTTATCACTCTTTTCAAAGAGCGTGGAAAGTGATAACAGTCTGATAATGTCTTCGTGACAAGACCCTAGTTAACCGCGAGAACATTATCGCGACGAGACCCATTCAGAGAACAATCGAGAAGAACCCGACAAATTTTATCGATCTCTTATTCTCCCTTTCGAATCACTATCGAAAAAAGAACGATTACGTCATGAGAACAGTGCGAAGAGATCACATGGAATGGGGGAAGCCCCTTTCACTGATTACATGTGACCATACATACTACTACAACTATTTGTGATTGGGTAATACTAATAATAATATAATTTCATCACACTTGTGGCTAGACACTGTCTTCGAAATTGCATTAGAATCCGCACGCACTTCATCATGTGCTGGTGGTCATTTCGGAGACGCAGACACGGATGATCTCTTTTGCAGAAATTATTATCAATTTGCGGAAAAAGGCTTTGACCGGGAAAAAGTGATTAAAAAGCGAGTCGGCGCAGCGCCGACGTCGAACTTCTGAAAATCAACTCTTTTTACGAGCGGTCAACCACACCACCACTGCCAAAAGTTTAGTGTTTCGATGCGGTTCTCACGTCTGAAGGCTACGCACAAATTGTGTGACTACACAATATCTATCAAGGTAATCTTTTTGGGCCAGTAGTTTCAAGTCAAGTTCAAGTGCAATGACACAAGAAATAAGATAGAAAAAGTGGAAAACGAGAGGCTCTCAGCGCCACGGGACACAACCAGCGACGTCAACTGATAAGACACATTCTCTCAGTCAGTACGGGGAACCCCCTCTCCAAGAGGAGGCGAAGAGGAGGCGACTGTCATGTGATCATGATGATAACGGGAAGGGTTTCCCCCGAGTAGTGTCCCCATCGAAATGAGAGAAAGAGAAGCACGCCTCTCCCACTCTCTTTCTCTAATCACTCTCCGGAGAGAGAGAGAGAAAGAGAGGAATGAAGATCTTTATGATGATGATGGCTGGAGAATTGTGGAAAACAGGGCAAAGCAACACAACAAAAAGGGCAAGGCTCGGCAATCATATGTGGACGGGTCATGCAGCGAAATGCCGCTTCTGTAGCAGGGTCTCAACACGAAGGGAACAGCATAATTTAGCTAACCGACAACTATCTTGCACTCATTTTGCAAAGTTTCCATTAGACAGTGAGGGAAGAGTACAACTTTCCTGAGCAAACTTGGAATGAAAGAGATATCGCTCTCACATTCACTGATGACAGGTACAAACTAGATCTCTCTTCTTGACTTACAAGTTAAAACAAAGACAAAGATTTCTCGTCTCGAGAAAGTACCTACAATGTATTTGTGCTTCACTGATAAGTTAAGCTTCCGCTCATCTCTCTTTCGTTTGCAAACACCGCTCCCTCCCTCATTTCTGTTCATTTGTGCACGCAGTACATACAAGTGTAACAAAGTGAACAAAATGGTGATGACCCGGGGCACGCGAGGAAAAAAAAAGAGCGAAGAAGCTGAAGAAAAGTCAGCTGGTCGACGACTTGTTGACAGAAAATTTTAAGAGGCAAAAAAAGAGGGGAAAAGTGTGGTGGGGTTGATGAAAACGGCAGATGGTTATCTTCTTCTTCGTTTCAGAGGGATTCTCGACACGCGCGCAGAAATCACAATTCAGAGTGCAAGTTGGGGCACGGTTTAAATCAGACTTGTCGAAAATGGGCCCCGGCTTTTTCAGATCATTCAGTTCTAGAACCCGGGCGGACTGGCAAGCGACAAGTATGGATAAACTTTCGTGAGCCGAGTACGAAAAAATGTGACAGAAAACGGGAGGAATTGTGAAAAATCGTTCGGAAGCGAGACGGAAAAACTCAAAAAATGCAAGCTTTCCCGCCAATAAGGGTTACGATCGATTCAAAGGCGCATGCATTGTTTTGACGAAATTTTGCGGGTCTGCGATGCTTTTGGAAACGGAAACAGGCTGCCAAAAAAATGAGGTTAAAGAGAAAGCTTTAAAATTACTCTGACTAGATTTTTTCCCTGTAAAAATGTGAAATTAGGAATTGGACATTTACAAAAAAAACTTTGAATGTTTCGACAAATGCTAGAAAGAAAACAACGGCAATAATAAATAATAGAATTGAACCGAGCTAAAAAATTTACGAGAAAACTGACAGTTTCCTTCAAAAATCCAAAAATTCCCGCTCGATTGCAAGCCTTGAGATACTGTAGATTTAAAGGCGGATGCCAACACTCCAAAAACAATTGTAGATGTACACGCTTTATTATTCGTCACGTTATATATATATATAGCCGTAGGTAAATAAAAAATAAAGTATGAACAATGAATCAACTGGGGGGGAAAAAGGACAAACTACTACTGCTATTATTCAGTCATCGAACAGCAGAAGAACAGTGTAACTTGGGCGCCGCGGCAGAGAAAGAGAGGTGTCCCCTGCCGCCCGTGGTTGGGAGGACCGAACCTGTTCTCCGTCGCCTCATCTCATCATTTGTGTTATTATACAAGACCATTAAAGTGTGTACAAGTTGAGTGCGTGTTCGTTTTTACAGAGTTTATGCCACGTGGACGGCCGGAGCGACGTTCTCGACAATTTGAAAATGAGCCCCCGGAAGCTTTGCTGGCAGGCTGCACCAGCCATCGGCTCTGTAAATAAATATATTTATTTGAAAGTTAAAGTTTGCGTGATGCACGCACCTGAAACAAGCAAAATCCGGGTTGGCGAAACATCCGAGGGTACAGCGGGAGACTCTCGACTGGAAAGTCGCCGGAATGACGACTTTGACCTCGCGCAGCTTGTGTGCCGTCTTCAGATATTCGAGAAGGTCGGCTTTGTACAAAACGTGCGACTCGGCCACCTAAACTTCTATTTTTTTTAGGTAGTCTTGATAACGGGTACAAACCTCGAAGCGCACGAGATCGTCGAACCGATCGTTTTCGTGGCTGAACGACGGAGCGATGAGGCCGATGTCGTAGCAGATTACTAGACTGCGACATCGCTGAAAATTTTTTGACTAGATTCAACAAAAAAATGATCAAAACGCACCTTAAACTCAGGGAACATATAGACAGTCCTTCGCCCGTGAGCCATGACCAGCATGTACGGAGAAGCCTTCCGTTTGTCCATCAACTCGAGCTGATTGATCGAGAGCGACAGATCGAGCATTGTGCGAATGTAACAAATGAACATCTTGTTGCGATATCTGTTCAGATTCGCCGGTCCTGACCATCCCTGTCCCGACGTCGTGTCGTCGCTCAGCCGAACGTTCCAGAGCGTCGAGTTGCACGAGATCTCCTTGAGAAAGCGGAGCAACTCGCGGAAGCCCGCACACGTCACATTCTCGTTGTCCGACAGCAGCAGGTCCAAATTGATCTCGGCGAGCGTTTTGCACAGCGAAGAAGACGTTTGGAGGTTCTCGAAATTGTGGGAGAGCGTGAGGCCTCCGCACTCGCCGCCGACCTGAATCGTCAGTTTCGAGAGGTTGGTGAACGCGACGCCCGGCTGCGGAAAACGGAAATTACAGGCGGTGCCGCTTGTCGCCGCCACGTGCGGATGACGTTGGAGAAGGTGTTGGACTAAAATGAACAAATGGTTCGTTGTATCATGGAACGTCATCTAGGTGCTTACTGTACGAGAAGAGGGCGACCGGCAGGACGATATCTTCCACTTGACACAAGTACTTTTTGATGAGCAGCACGAGGAGCTTGTCGAATTTCGCCGGATCTGAATTTGTTTTTTGTTAAACGTGTATTTAAAGCTGATGTATCATACCGTATCCCAAACTGGTTGCCTTGTACAGCTCCCAAAGCGGGTCATGCAGGGCACAAAAGTAGGTGCGAGCGCACAAATGACGATGGACAAATGTGGAGAACGAACGGCTGACCCGATCCCAACCGTAGGCAACAATCTGAAAAGTGAGTGATGTTTGAATTGCAGTCATCTAAAGCAGTCAACACATTCTGCGGTAAACACACCTCGGATGGAAGTACGCTGGCCACAATCATTTCGATAATTTCATCGGGCAACTGCGGCAGTCCGTCTTCTGATGGATGAGTCCGAACGACCGGAAGACGTGCACACCGACACCGATTACGTGACATTTCGGACTGAAGAATTGCAAGTTGGAAATCGGAATCGAAATCGAGGAAAAACTTATTGGGCGCGCGGTGGGAGAAGAGTGAAAAACAAGAGCCATCGGGACAGACGAGAACCGAGAGACGCAGATGGCACGAGAGCAGAAGGGGGCGGACAAAGAGAGAAAAAAGAAGAAAAAGAGGAGGACAACTGTTGGAATCGAGACAATCGAAAACATTCGCATTACCAACGCACACAATAACAATTGGAACTTTCGAGGTGGTGGAGAGTGATAACACGGGAAGAGCGTATTCGAGACTTTGTGGCATTGAAACACTTTACTACGGCGGGTCTCATTTCTACAGTGAGCTGTTAAACAATTTTGCACGTCTAGAGTCGGTTAGCGTGTGAATTTTCCATTCAAATCGATGTATCTCAAAAAAAAACGCATCAACTTAATTCTTTGACATCTCTAGCGGCAGCTGAGATATATTATCCTAAATAAACGGTATTGTGGTTTTGGTATAACAGACTGATTCTCAAAACCTTTCTAGGTTCCACAATAAGGGTTGACTCTAAAAAAGTTGGCAATATAAATTAGGTTGTATACCTTAGCAAGTAAGTAAAAACGAGTTAGAAATAGGCTATGTTCATAGTGGTAAAGTTTGAGAGGAGCGTTGAAACGATGTAAAGTCGGTGGTGAACAGAATGACACAGTTCATTTTGTGAACCGACAATATCTGTCACCTCTTTTATACCATACCGGTTCCCCCCTTCCCTTTCAAACAAAAAGAAGCCGAACTAATTGGATGACCAATGAAGCCTGAAATGCGAATTTCGAATTTCGAATACCCGAAAGAAAGTTGCAAAACCATTTGTGCAAGTGGAGAAAGAGAGGATCAAAGAACGGGAGAATGGGGGAGGAAAAAGAGAAAATAGAGGACAAACAAAAGTGGAAAAGAGGAGGAAATCATGTGAAAGCGTTGTTGATTCAAAAACTGACGTTCAGAGCTCGAATTATATCCAACTAGACCCGAGGGGAACTTCAACGAAATCGTCTTCAGGTTGCATCATGATCAAGGACGATATCATAGTTCGTTTTCTAGCATATGATCTTATTTGCCACGTCATCTCGTGTAATATCAGTGAACAACCACTTTGCTTGTTCTATGGAAACACTGATAAGAAAATAGGAAACATTAGACTGAAACGAAACGCGCTAGCACTTTTGTTTTTCATTAAAAAGTGGAAGGGTGAACTACGTGCGGATTGAGATGTGAATCACGAGAAAACAGGCTTGATGTTTCGTCTTCGATGATGCGTATTTTGTGAACAGATAATAACGGATCAGTAGATCAACTTTTGAGAGCTTTAACTTGGCGGAAAATGGCGAAAAATGTAAACTTTATACAAAGAACCACCACCAATACCTTGAAGACATTGAAAAAGCTATTCGATGCTAAACGTGGGCTTCTCTGGAAAACCGTCGTCGTCCATCTCGTCGTCCGAGTCCAACGAAGAGACCGAATCGTGGCGCCGGTGCTCGGGCCGCTTCATCGCCTTCTCGAGAAACCGTGCCACGTGGTCGTGCTTGAAGTGCTTCGCCTCGTCTAGCGGCGTCCGTCCCCAGCGGTCCTTCTTGTCCACGTCGACTTTGGCCACGTTCACGAGGAACTTGATCATCGTCTCGTATCCCTCGGTGGCGGCGATGTGCAGCACTGTCCGATCGTCGTGATCTGACGCGTTCAGGTCCTCGCCCTGCATGTAAAGACGGCGCATGGTGGGCAGATCGCCGCCGCGTGCCACATGGAACACCGGAATCAGATAGTCCCGTTCGCGGATGTCTCTTCTGGAAAGTGAGCAGTTATGAACACGTGCTAGCTAGCATCGAAAGGTTTCTGAAGATAACTTAATGCAACTTAATGCTCGAATGGTCTTCTTTTCAAGAAAAGTTGAGCTTCTCTGTGAAAGTGTACTGATATTTTATGTGTACAAGCTGACCTTCTCGGATCCGCTTTGCTGTTTGCGTTGTGTACAAGACAATCGTAGTTGTGGAAGTTGAACGTGTTGACCAACTTCTTGCAGAACGAAACTCCTCGGCGACTGTTGCCCAGCGAATCCAGTGGCGGCGAGAACAGACAGATGCCCATCACATTCGGCACGACCACTATCATCGCTCCACTCACGCCCGACTTGGCCGGCAGTCCGACCTAAACAACTATCGTCTCCTGATTGCAACCAGTCGGACATCAGTGACTCACGTTAAACGAGAACTGTCCGGAAGCGTCGTACATTCCGCACGAGTACATGAGCGATAGCACGTCTCTGCACGGATTCGGATCGACGCAAGTCTCGTTGGTGATCGGGCACACACCTCCGTTCGCAAGTGTGGACGCCATCACGGCCAGCGACTCACACGTCACCTCCACGGAACACAGTTGGAAGTAGAAATCAAGGGCGTCCGTCAGGGATTCGGTCTGTAGAGAAGCAGTTTGACTAGAAACTTACTGATTGCAAACTATTTACCTCTCTTGGAAAGCATCGGTTCTCCTTCATAAAGTACGAAAGAGCGTAGTTCCGATCGGCGGTGGATCGTTCCGAAAGAAACGTGGCATTGTTGAAGCCGATGTACTCGTTTCCGGCAATCTTTCTGTACTGGTTCAGCACGTAATCGAACCGATCCGCCATGTTGTCCTTGTTTTTTATCAACGAAGTTATCACTATCGCTCCCGAGTTCACCATCGGATTGTGTGGTTTGTCTGAAACTTTGAGATCATTCTGGAAGGTTATGAAATGAGTGTACTTTTGGAATCCAAGCAGATCTCGTTGAAAAGTCGTCCGCTGGGCTCTTGTCCCACATAAGAATGAACGACGTCTGCGCCGAGGTCAGAAGCGACGATCGCATAGTTGAAGGCCTTCGAGACGGACTGCACACAGAAATGGTGCTTGACGTCTCCGAAAGACGCCTGTAAGTTGAACAGTGTTTCGTGGCGATTCCGCCAATCAGATGACGTTGGAGACCAAAATTCTTTCCAACCAGCACTATCATAAAAGTGTGTCGTATTTAACAACCGAGACAGAGAGAGAGAGAGAGAGAGAGAGACGACCAAAATGTGATCTTCGGTGTTGTTGTTGTGAGGGAAAGATCGAAACGTACCCTCTGTCCGTCGACGGTGCACAACGAGACGGCCCACAGATCGGGAGACTGCCTGGCCAACTGAGGAATGTAGGTGGCCACCTGACCGTCGCGGATCTCTTTGCACTCGTTGAACAGATTCCTCATCTTCTCCACAAACGCCAGCCAGTTCGGAATGACCAGGTCGGTCTGCAGGGCGCGCGAGACAATGTCGATGCTCGGCGCGATGCACTCTTTGAACTGCTGCTTGCTCAGCTTCCAGTGCTTTTGCTCCGTCGCCTCGCTGCACTTCTCCTCGGCGATATTCTCAAATTCCCGAATCTTTTCCATCATCGGAACTAGGCGCGGATCGTCGTCGCGGAGTCCCAGTTGACGGAGCACAGTGAGCAGTTTTCCGATCGACGCCTCGTTCTTGTTCGGAATCTTGAACAGATCGAACACTTTGTCATCGCTTCCCTCGTTTTCGTCACGCTCGTACGGATTCGAAATGCCGCGTAGCGTGCTTTTCAGCGACATTTTCGACATTCGGGACCCGATCATCTCGTGCAGGTGATCCACTGAAAAACGGTTTTGTATGTACACCATGCGCCTTTAAACTCGGTTGAGGCGCAGCTCGGTTTTCAACCAAAAAATCGATGCAAATCCTCTCGAAAACCAGTGTGCTGCGCCTTTAAACTTGGTCACTGTAGCCCAATTTTAAAGACGCAATACGGGTTGGTTTTCAATGAAAAATCGACTCAAAAAAGGGAACTTACGAGTGCGCTCGGACGGTATGCGATACATGACGCTCTTCTGAGTGTTCGACTGCTGAGTAGCGGCCATTTCGCGTCCCCACCCCGAAACAGAGTCTGAAGCGGATGATAATTGTTGATTGATGAGATGAAACAAAATTTTGACAACTGGCGAAATGACACGATGATACTGTTTGACCGTTTGTGATCTGGGAGAATGAAACAAGCGAGAGATCTTCTCCCCAAATGTTTTCTTTTCTCATTTATATGTCCGACACTTAAAATGGGCCTCTTATTGGCAATGTTTGGTCGCGCTTTTACGGTTTTTTTTTGAGGGGGAGACTAGTGTAAAAGCGATACTTGTTTTTTCCTTTTATTCTAGACAACTGTAAATGGAAATTACAGCTATAAAAGTTGAAAGTTGAAAATGAGAAAGTTGCCAAGGAAGACGAAGAGGGACAACTTTTATTTTTATAGGTTTTTTTTTATTAAAAAAGGAAAAGTGTTGATAACAGTCTCGAGGCGGCATATGATTGATCTCCGATGTTGTTTCGAACACAGTACAAATTTGGCAAGCAAAACCAGATAAATCGAAAAATGCATTTTTGTGATTTCAAGGTCTTAAGGCCCAATTTTTAATCAATATTTCATTGTTGGTAGCATAGTTGCCACGGGCCGGGCCGGGCCGAAATTGCCAAAACTCCGGCCCGGCCCGGCCCCGCCCGGTTCAAAAAGCGGGAATTCAAAATTTGAATTATTGATCGCATGAAGCCATTTTTTGTAGAATTAGGGGTTTTTTGCAAGCATCGAACATTGAAAAACAAATGTATTTCTCATAAAAAATTCATAATAGCAAAAAAACAAAGAAGAAACACTAAAACTTTAGTTCGAAAATTTTTTTTGTAATAACGAAAAAAAAATTTCCGCGAAAATTTGAATTCCCGCCTTTTGAACCGGGCCGACCGGGCCGGCACTTCACCGACCCGGCCCGCATGGCCGGCCCGAAATCTGGCAAGTCTGGTTGGTAGGTAGACGGACCATTACAAGCAACACACAAATATCATCAAAAAACTTTTATGATGAAAACGAAAGAGAGAAGGCGCCCAAACGGGCATCACTGTCAGCGACTTGAAAATGAAGCAGGCGGGTGCGTGGGCGGCAATCATCCTTTCGTGTTCAGGTGCTGCGGAGCCTTGTTGGCCAACTCGTGAACTCCTCCATTGTACACCTTGGCCACAATGCCGGAACGGGCCGCAGCGAGCCAAACGGCCGACGCCGAGATTCCAATGCCGCAGGCAATCACGACAGTGTCTCCGACCTTGATGCCCTTGGCGGCGAACGCTGAAACTTCAGATTGAGTTGGGTTCCAATCGTCTAAAAACGGTCTAACCTTGATCACAATCCACCTTCTTCTTGTAGCCCTTGGCTCCGCAAATCTCCGAAATCGGGAAGCTGATGGCGTCCTTGCAGCGCACTCCCTCGGCCTTCGAGTCCGGATATCCGATGGGCGTCTTGCCGGTGAACTCCTCCTTAACACGGGCGTCTAGGTACTTGATCGAAGCGAGGTTGTCGAACGGAATGTCCGCCAACTTGGCCAGGATGCTGACGTCGGTGCCCTTGACCTCGAAGTTACCGGACGAGATCATGCTCTCACCGGATTGAACTACTCCCTGCGCGAGCTTGAACGCCTCCAGACCTCCATTCAGCACAGACACCGTCGTGTAGCCGTAGTACTGAAAAAAGAACAGTGATCAATTCCGAATCCGAGTCGAAAAGCTCACTCTAAAAGTCCAGTAGGCTCTGGCGGCGGCCGGCATTCCACCGTCCTTCCCGCGCGCGTAGATAATGACGTGGTCGCCGTTGAAGACGCCGAGACGCTTCACGTACGCCGAGAACATCTCCGGGTCATAGAGCGTGAAGCGCTCCTCTTCCGTCGGATAGTAGGCAATGTCAAAGTTAAAATGGGCGGCGCCGTTCACGTGTTCCGCCAGATAGTCCTGGTTCTTCAGCTCGTTCATCGCCACACCAAACTTGTTGAAGTACTTGGCCTTGTATTCGGCAATGTCGGGCTTCGGCTTGAACGTCCACGAGGCGTCGAGGATGCGCACGTTTCCAAAGTTCTGCACAACCCACTTCGGCTCGACGATCATTTCCACGGCCATCGCTTGAGTTGGTTGAGAATCGGTGACTTGACGATGATTCGAAGAAGTCTCACACTGAAGAGCTTCCGGCGCAGCATCCACTATTTATGCGATTTTTATCAAGATGTTCTACTGACCTTTTGAGGGAAAAAAAGAAAAAAGTAGGGCAGAGGTAGTTTGCCACGTGGAAATTATAAATACTTTTAAATATTTCGGTTTGAGAACGACAAACTTTTATAAGTCGCAAAGTTATGGGTGTGCCGAGTAAGGGACTACGGCAAAACAAGAAAAATTACACAAAAATCCATTTATTCTCAAATATGCCGACTTGTCATAGTGCTCTTCTTTTTTCGCCGTCACGTGGCTTTTCGCTTCTAGGCGGTTCCGCTGTCGTCCGTGTTTTCGTCGGTGGAGCCCCACAACGGTTGCATGTACGACACGAGATTTCCGTTGGTCATCACTCCGAATACGATGGCGGCGACGACGAACACGATGACCACGATGATTCCGATAACTGCAACGGAATGGTGTATGATAGTAGCTGGCCCGGGTGACTTACTGATTCCGGCGCAAAAGATGGTGCCCTCGATGCGGAAGAGGAAGTTCTGCGACTCGTACTTGTCCGCCTTTCGCACCTTCTTGGTTTTTCCCTTCTTCTCCTTTTTGCCCGACTTCTTCTCCTTCTTGCCCTTCTTCCCCGGTTTATCGTCCTTCTTGTTGAGCGATCCGAGCAAATCGAGCATCGCCGACGAGTTGCCGCCCTTGTTCTGCGCGCCCGTTTGGTCGCCGGCGTCCGTGAACGAGACGTTGTCGTCAGCCATTTTCAGATTCCTCTTCTCTTGTTTCTCTGCAAACTCGATTGCGAACGTCGCCGTTGGTGCCTCACCAATTAGAGCTCACTGAGCAACCGCTATTGTCGAATTGTCTTCGAGAAATAGTCTCTTTTTGAAAACGCATATCGAGAAAAGGGTCACGCCAATCTTACTGTAAGTTGAGGTGACCTTTTGTGAATTGAAATGGAGACGTGAAAATGTTGCGAATCGAAAATATCTGATTGAGCCTCACTTTAATTTGAGACGTTTTGGCGCAGTTAGTGTCAAACAACAATATAGACAAAAAACAAAAAAAAAACTATATTACAAATTCACATCATCAAAACAATATTAACAGCCCCGAAAGAAAGTGAGCTTTCTCTTATATTCTATCAAATTCTAGAATAAAACAGTTTAATTCAAGCTCTGCGCGGCCACCAGTCTAGCATATTTCTTGTTGAGATCGACCAATTGAGCGTGCGTTCCACACTCGGCCACCGCGCCACGGGATATGTAGTAGATCCTGAAGTGACATAAAAAGTTCAAAGTAAACAAGTTTAAATGTTCACTTACATATTACAGTGTTGAACGGTGCTCAGCCGGTGAGCCACTATAATACTCGTTCGTCCCTCGGTCGCCGATCTCAACGCCTTCTGTACAATCTCTTCAGATTGCGCGTCTAAGGCGCTCGTCGCTTCGTCCAAAAGTAAAATTTTCGGTTTTCGAATGATGGCCCTCGCGATTGCGATCCTCTGTTTCTGGCCTCCGGAAAGCGATCCTCCGCCCTCTCCGACTATCGTTTCGTATCCCATTGGGAAATTTTCGATGAAACTTGCTGCGTTCGCAACTTTACACGCATTTTGCACTTCGGACAGCGGCACGTTTTCCATGCCAATTGTTATGTTTTCTTGGATTGTCGCATTGAAGAGTATGGGCTCCTGGCCCACTACCGAAATGTTCTGACGTAGGTGGTTCACTTCGATATCCTCGATGCTCTTCCCGTCGATTTCCTGAAAGATTAATATACTATATTAAATAAAATTACAATTTTCTAACAATTTTTCCGGATTTTGTCTCGTAGAACCTCTCGAGCATAGCGATGATCGTGCTCTTTCCGCACCCGGACGCTCCAACCAACGCGATCGAATTGCCTTTGGGCGCCTCGATGGACAGTCCCTCGCAGACATTGCGATGCGGCGTAGACGGGTAGGCGAACTTGACGTCTTCCACGTGCACACTTCCGTTGATGTCCGGCTTCGCGTCGCCCGACACGTGGCACTTGTTGTCGAAGAATGAGAATATCTGGTTGGCGGAGGCGGATCCGCGGATGATCTCCGGGAACCACGGCGAGAAGTACATGACGCCCCAGGCGGACATTTGCGCGCCGTTGAACGCGAGGAAGATCTTGTCGGGGGTGTAGCGTCCGTGGTAGATTAGAAGGGTGCCGACGTAGAAGAGGAGCATGTCGCAGGCGAACACGTAGGATTGGGTGACGGCGAAGTTCAGCGAGGAGAGGAAGCCGATCTAAAAATACAAAGTATTCAATGTAATCATAAGACCTAGAACCTACTTTATTCTCATACACTTCCGCCGTGCTCAGGTACTCGGCGAAGCGCTTCTCAAAGTATCCCTCGACGGCCAACAACTTGATCGCCCGGATCTGTTCGACAACCTCCACGGCAAACTCGCCGCTCCGGTCCTGTGCCGACTTGTCGCTGTGCGCTTTGTGGGCGACGCTGACGAAATGCATCGAGAAGAGGGTGAGGAGGATGGTGATGCCGAGACCGAGCATGCCGAGCTCCCAGACGAACGGGAACGCGAGGAGCAGCGAGAAGATGGTGCCGGCGACAAACCAAACGAACCGGATCGCACGGTGGTCGAGGCACTGGGTACTTGTAAATCATTGGTGATTGTTGACCTAGTTGACTTACAGCATAGCAATTATGTGCGTGGGATACGATCCTGGAGACACAAGCGGACGGCGAAGTCTCCGGGTTATCAAAATACGGTATCGGTTTGTGAAGGACCTCCTTCAGCATCGACTCTTTCACCTCGTTCATCACGTCGTTCGCGATCCAACCACACAGGTACATCTACAATTAAACCATAATCCAAATATCCAGTAAAGTAAAAAGGAAAAAAAATTGTACCAGGAGAGCCTGAAGTACCCAGAAGGTGAGGCCGGCGAGTGTCTGTTCGCCGAGTGTGATCCAATTCCACGTCATGTAGTCGTCCTTGCTTCTCTGGAGAGTATTGAAGGCGAACGACATTCCGAGTCCGTAGGAGCACAACTCGATGGCACGTGGAATCGAGAGCACAATGATGAGTGTGAGCATTTTCGGATGTTTCGGCAGATAGTGCATGAGTTTCGCGATGCCCGTGAACGAGATGCTCTCATGATTTTCGGCGATAACCGATCCCACCAAATTGTGCTCGTGCTCTTGCAGAATCGTGGAATTCGGCTCGTAGTTCTCCACATTCCTGCTCTTTTTCTTCATCTTCTCCGCGCGCCGCAACTCTTCCCGCTCCCAATCCTTCTTCGAACTCTGCTCTATTTCCTGGCTCTTTGCCAATTTCGCATATATCCCTCCGAGTTCGATCAGCTGATCGTGTGTTCCGATTTCTTTCGTCTTTCCCTGATCGAGTACATATATACGATCTACGTTTTTGAGACTGCTCAGTCGGTGCGCGATTATGATTGTTGTTCGGCCGACCGAGGCTTTGTTTAGGGCTTTCTGAAAAGAAGTTTGGGTTTTTCCACAACAAAAAAAACTAGAAACTCACATTTACAATATGTTCGTTGTGCGCGTCGAGCGCACTGGTGGCCTCATCCAAAAGTAGGATCGATGGCGAGGTGACGAGCGCTCTGCTGATGCAAATTCTCTGTTTCTGGCCTCCGGAAAGTTGTACGCCGCCCGCTCCCAACTTCGTTTCGAAGCCCTTATCTAACTTTTCAATGAAATCCGATGCGTTCGCAATGTCCGTCGCCGATTGGACCGTCTCGTCGTCCACTTGCCTTCCCAGCCGGATATTATCCACTATCGTGCCGTCGAAAAGTTTCGGCTCCTGCTGCACGATTCCGATTTGTTGGCGGAGAGTCCGGGCGTCGAGCATATCGATGTTCTGGCCGTCTATCAGAATTTCTCCCTCTGTCGCTCGGTAAAGTTTTGTGAGCAATCCGATGGAAGTGCTTTTGCCGCATCCAGAAGTGCCGACAAGAGCGACAGTTTGACCGGGCAGCACTTCAAATGAAAGCCCCTAAAAATATACTAAGGTTATTATCAATTTTGTACAAAAACCTGTAGCACGTCTTTATCCCTCGACGAGTACTTGAATCGAACATTCCTGAATTCAATGTGTCCGGAGGTCGCTGTCACTTTCGTCTCTCCCTCTTTTCCCTCGGACTTTGGCGCCGATTTGATGACGTCGTGCAAGAGTTGGAATGACGTGGCGGCCCGTTGAAGGGATGACATGTGAGGACCCAAAAGGCCGAGGAAGTAACCGGTGACACAGACTGTGTTGACCACTAGGATCACATCGCCGGCTTTTTTGATTTCTCCATCAAAGTATAGGCGACACCCGAAGCTTCAAAAATTAAAGATGATAACGTGACCTACAGACCGCCAAAAACGTGACCTACAGACCGCCAAAAAGGTGGCCTACAGACCGCCTAAAAAAACGTGACCTACAGACCGCCTAAAAAACAATGACAAATTCGTTTGGCGCCCTTTTGCACTACAAATGCGTCAGTCGCCTGTTGTTGGCGCGTTTGTGGTTACTTCCGTTATTGTGTATCTTCCGGGTCCAAGGACACAAATTTGGAGAGAAATTATTTAAAGAGGCAACGGAACCACGGGTGACACCTACCCGACATGGTTTTCCGTGGCGTGACCTGATTACCTAAACTTACAAAAGCGAAATTCCGGTGATAAAATAGATGACGAAAAGAGCGAGTCCATCGAAGAAGCCGGCCCAGAATGTGCTCTTGTTGTAGTATTTCTTGATCGACTCGTTCACTCTTTTGAACTTCTGAACATTTACTTGGACAATTGATAATAGTTTAGGCCTAAAACTCACGTTTATCATGAATTGCTGTCCGTTGCACGCCTGCACCGTTCGCACATTCAGCACCGACTCTTCGATAATCGAATGCGATTGGGCCGACAGGGACATGAGCTCCTCGTTCGTCGTTTCGTTCACCTGGAATGTAAATTTTCGACCGGAAAGCTCCGATCCGGATGCGTACTTTTGTGAGTAGATGAAGAACGAAAGCGGAGACTGGGCCCATTGTGAAAGTGATGAAGGTGAGTTGCCAGTTTATGAATGCGCAAGCGATGATCGACGAGGTGAACATGGCGAATCCGCGCACCAACATACAGCACTTGTTGCCCAGACCGTCCGAGATTACTTCTACGTTCCTGAAAACAATAGATTACGATTGCAAAAGATTTCTGTACAGGCTGGAATTCGAACTTGCGCACTTTCGCGTGCCCTGGGCAAAAAGGATGACTTGTATACCACAGGAAAAACGGCAACACTCGGGAATTATCGAGCGATCACCGAGCAGACGCTGATTAGCCAAAAACCAGTAATCTGCCAGTGAACAGTCACTGAAGGGGACGCAAAGAACTGAGGAATCACTGTCCGATTACTTGAACTTGGAGCGAAAATGCATATTACTCAACTGGGTGAATTATTCTGACTGCAAAGACAAAACACTGCGATATCATTCATGTCCTTTGACTACTTGGATTTGTTCTCAATTTTCCGATAATTTTAATTTGAACCATCACATCGACGTACTCTTTTACCCTTGGTTCAAGTGAAAAAAGGCTAAGACTCGAATAAAACGGGAAACAATGAGCGACGTGAACGGAAAGAGCGGGAAGCGAACTTCCTTCAGTGATTCTTCGCTGTTCGTGTTTTTCCTGTGACTTGAGAGTCTATTTGTGAAGTTCCATGATAAGGGGGCCACGCGACTCACTCATTCAGCTGGCAAGTGATGCTGCCAGACGAGTTCTTATCGAGCCAATTCGCGTCTTGCCGCAGCACGGCGCCCAAAAACTCTTTGCGAAGATTATCGAGAATTCTACGGGTGCCACGTTGAATGCAGATTCCCTGAATTAGCGCGAGCACGAGAATAATGACGCCAAAGCCGAGGCCCGCGTAAATGAGCGAAAGGACCGAGTGCAAGAACTCGTCATCGCCCACTGTCTGAACAGGGAAAAATTGAATCTGCAATGTATTTAAAAACTTACAGTTCCATTAGTTAAGTATAAATCAGTAATCCATCCTCCGATTAATAGTACTGTCGGCTGGATTGTACCGCCCAATAATGCACAGATTAACGCTGTTATTATGAATGTGACATCTGATGACTTTGCGAATTTGAACTGCAACAAAGTTGTAGCTACTTAAAGGTACAATTCAGCAGCTTTTCCTCCGGGTTCAACTGTCATTTTCTAATGCGTCAACTTCAAATGAATATTGCAGAGTTGAGAAGCCTTTGGAAATTGGGACAACTTCCAGGGCCTACAGTACTCTTAGAAGTGGTTGTAGAAAAAATAATCAACTGAACAAATACAGTACTCGACAAGAGCTTCAATTTTGTAATTAACAACTTTTCAGTACCGTCACTCCCTAGAGTACTGTAGCTCTTCCAATTTAGGGCTTGCCGAGAGCTCTTGCCATTTCGCACAGCTGCAGTACTTCGGGGAGTCGTTCTAGAAAAAAGTTGTCAATTGCAAAAATAAAGTACTATGTTACTTACATATAGTCTATGTATGAGGATTTTACAGAAAAATTTCTAAAAATCTGTAGAACGTCTCTAGACTCTACAATATTCGCTTGAAGTTCACAAACAAAGGGAGATGTAGATGTTTCAGTACAGTAACTCACCATAAGACACAGGGATCGACGCATTTTCGGAGTCACTTTGTCCGCTACGTTGCTTTCATCTCCGAACGCCGACACCGTTTTCCGACGCAACTTCTCCAGCCATTTCATGGTCGACGCGAGGCGAGCAGCTCGGAATGCACAAAACACAATGGGATCGCAATTTTGGAAGTCCTGCAAGAAAATATGTGGTTCTACAACTGAACGAATGACGTGAGGTCCGAACGGAAGGAACAAAACGTTTCGTTAATTTGATTAGAGCGGAACTTAATCGTTGATACTATGATCTCCGTTTTTATTGGTTTTAGTGGTATATGAGTTGAAGAGTAAATATGGAGACTATTGAACTTTTCAAGTGGGTTCAAACTCTTGTGAATTTATCAGACGAGCTACTTGAAGATTCATGAATTTAAAGGGACAGTAAACGTATTCCAAAATTATTAATATTCTTACATAGAGTCTCAAAATCATTTTTAAGACCGGTAGAGCCGTTTGAGTCCGAAACCACTGTCATTCTGCACAAAGGTTGAAAAATGCGCAAATTAATTTACTGCTTCTTCAAGCACGGTCTCAGGGTAGATGCTGAACATCCCCTTTTCCTAAAATCACCTTGGGTGGGGTATCAGTGTCTCTCGTGTGGGCGTGGCGACTGTTAAGAATGCCAGACGCGGGCGCGCGTGGTCTTTTTATCGGCGAGCAATTGAATGTGTTCTGAACGAGAGAGGGTGCGAAGTATCGTGATCAAATGATCGAAAAGTGGCAGATGTTTGGTGACAATTTCAGCTTTTCCTCCTTTTTTTTCGTTCGTTATTTTCTCCTCTAACAAACATCAGTGCCAGGGTTTAATTACACCCTCATAATGGGCTGGAATGGGTGATTCGTGTTTTCTGGTCACTCAACGTCAGCAAGATCAAAAGATGGAGAGGGAGTGTCTCGCTATACAGTCTGGTGGCCTAGGAATCGAGTTAGGCCACGGAGCGAAAAGCATAATTTTTGTGTCATGCGCTTTTAAAGAGACTGCTACCGAACCCCTCTCGAATTGGTTCCCATAGAAAGAAGACTAATGAGGCCCGTTTTCCCCCATTCGAATAAAGAATGAACATTATCGCTGATCACGACCGTCAAAACAGACATCTCGAACTACCATTACACCACCCAAATCGATGGCCCATTTTGCTTCGGATCCGATTATAGTTGAAAATTCACGTGAATGCTGGCGGTTCGGAGCACACCGCTTCTTCGAATTCCTTGCCGAATCGGCCGATAAGCGGACGGGTCTTTTTCTGAGCTTTTGATCTATGTTTATGTGATTTTTTGGCGAGAACGTTACGTCAGTGAGTGAAAGATTAGTCGAATATTTTGTAAGCGCTCAATTTCTTTGCAGACATCGGCATAAAGTGCAAAGTGAAAGTGAACTTTAGTGCCGTTTAATTCGGTTGAGAAGTTTGATTGTCAGGTCATGCGTTAGTGGGTCAATTGAAGTAGGTCAGTAGGTCACGCTAAAACTCACACTTTTTCAGCGACAAAACCATAAATCAAGGGCACTAGTCTGAAACGCGATTGAAGTGAGGAATAGAGTTGTGTTTTATAAGTCTTCGGGATGAAAAAGTGACAGATAGAATCGGGGCGGATGAGTTGCGCATTTCAATGAGTTCTTCTCCGAAATTCTGACTCTATAATGGCTATTCGGCAAAGTTCTGTTCCAGCAACGCAGAAAAAATGGTATATTTTGGGCTGCCACGTGTTGCTCTTTGCATCTTTTCGTCCGAACAGATCGAGTTTCAGCCAATTCCAGGCAATTGGTCACTTTTTCCGCGACAACCTTATCGAGGTTATTAAAAAAGAAGAAGGGGGGCACGTGAAACACAAACGATGACGCATTTTTGTTGGGGGAAAAATGGAAAGGCAACAATATATTCAAAGGGATCTCACATAACGAGATGACAGATAAATTCTGCAATCTTGGATCGTCGGATGCTATTTATACCATTTTCAGACATCATACTTTTGTCTCCAAAGGGTCAGGTACGTCATCTCCCTCCTCCGTCCTGTTTTTGTCTGAAGATCGAATGATCATCAAAACAGAATCGTACTTGTCTCCGAGAAAACTAATATAATGTATCAGTTGTGGTTGTTCTCTACAAGTTCGGAAATCATTGAATCAGTTTGGTTTGTCGCGGCGAAGTTCAGTGTCAAAAAGTTTCAGTTTTCAGCTACAGTACAGTCCTGCAACACTCTCTGTGCCTTTAAACTTTCCGATTTCGGTACCTCGCCGTATTTTCACGTGTTTTACATTAAACGACCCAAACTGCTCTTTGTTCGGAAACTGGATCGCCCGAGATTGATTAAAAAACGTGTGTTTGTGTGGGGGAACAAAACAGTACAAGTACAAAAGCTGGGTAGTAGCTGGGCGTGAAATATTGAAAAAACCAAATGATCTTTTTTTTTTTACTTGTTTTCGTGTTTCAATGTTTCAATGATCACGATAAGTACAAATAGTGTCAATATATTTCAGAACTTTGATACGTACAGTACTTCAAAAAAGACGCCAATAAGTCCGATGCCAATTTCCGATTCAGCAATTCTTTTTCTGTCCTGATCTTCCGATATTGTGCGAGTCAAGAATGTGGTGACAACATTCTGAACCCGCTGGACACCCGCTCTTATCACATTTGCCGTCCGATACTCAAATTGTAGAAGAAGGTAGACATTCTGATAGGAACCCGCGGGGGCACGTGATGATTCGTCTTGCTTCGACCACGAACGGATCGATTCGAGTTTGCTCGCTGACGCGCCTTCAAACTGTACCGTACAATTTCGTTTAAACCCAGGGTACAGTTTTAAAGGCGCATCGCCCAAAATCGAGTGGTTCGTTGCGAGACCTGTCTCAAGGTCGTGGATAAATAAACAACGAGGCTCCATAATAACGACCGGCGCACGGTTTACGTTTGGCGGGTATTTCGAATTCAAATCTGGCGGCGCGTGACCATTTGCGGACCATCAACATCCTTTCTCTTTTTTTTTTGGTCGGAAAAAGCTGTGAATTTGGCAAAAAGAAACGCTGAATGAAACAGAAATCGACTCCAGTATTAGTGTTTTCTTCCCAGAGCGCACTTTTGTCACTTCAATTTTTTAGAATCGAATCGTTGTAATTTTCGCTGTTTTTGACAGAAAAATCAGGAAATTAAAATGCTCAGTAAGTTCGCCATATTATTTATATGTCGAGCTCGATTCTTAAGATATTGTTATTACAATCAAAAAACCTAAAACTTTCCATTTCTCCATGACGCTCCAAAATCCTTTTTTCTACTTTCTCCATCTTTTCCGCCGATATCCCGTTTTGCCCGAAAAGCTATTGATTTTCCCTCCTTCTTTCCACCATTGTCCAACACTTTGGTGTCGAGTGGTTGCAAACGCGCCCCACCTAAGCTAACGCTTGCCGCGAAATTCAAATGCGTGCACGCTGCGCGTCGCGGTCGCGTGCGCGTACGATCTACATGTGTCTTCCTCGATCCGTCCCTCAATCATTCGGTGATCGGCTATCCTCCTGAACAGGTCCTTTCTCCTCTCCTTTTCTCCTCCTACTTGTGATTTGTTTTTACAGTAACATTTTTCTTTTCTATATTATTTTTCTTGCAGAACTCAACACAACAATGTCGACCGAGACTAGCGCTGCCGCCATCGCCCCGAGAAAGTCGGGCCGTGCCGTCCAATCCGTCGCCCGTTTCTCCGTGCCAGTCGTGGCACCGAAGCCGAGAGCCAAGGCCGCCAAGAAAGCCACCGGAACCAAGATCGCCAAGCAGGCCAAGTCGAAGACGACTAAGCCGAAAGCGAAGAAGGCCGTCGTAGTCGTTGTCACCAAGACCGCCAAGAGCCCGAAGGCGAAGAAGGCCGCCAAGAGCCCGAAGGCCAACAAGACCGCCAAGAGCCCGAAAGCCAAGAAAGCCCCGAAGGCCAAGGTGGAACCTGCCGCCGCTGCTGCAGCTGCCGCCGACGAATCCGCCGCCGATGCTTCCACCACCGATTAAATCGATCTCTCTACATCGCCCAATCTCAACTCTAATATATATCACCCGTCTGTTCTCATTCTCCATCTTGCAATCGAAAATTCTGCCTCTTACATAATTAAATTTCGCTAATAAACGTTTGCACACTCCAAAGATGTGTTTTGTTTTGTTCTTCAGCTGATTTCGCGTGGCGTTCAAGCACTTTTGACTAGAAATTCGCAAGATTAATCGAAATTTCTCATTTGGGAAACTTATCGGCAATCGTCTCTGAGATATAGGCTTTCAGATAAGGTCTAATTTCAGATCCATGAATTCACCAACCCTTTCCATCCAAACTGGCCGTAAATCTACCCGAAAAGTCCAGCCGATCCAACGTTACTCCGCACCAATTGTGGCACCGAGGCGCTACAAAAAAAAGAGACTCTGCCGAAGAAACCGAAAAGACAACGAAAACCTAAAACTAATGTGCGTCAGAAGAAGAAGGAGGAAATACAGAAAAAATCCGACGGAGATTCCAAGTCGACCGACCAGTATAGTTTTCTTATGCGCAGATCCTATTTTTCTATCATTGTTTGAGCCTGAAACGATTCTAGACATCTAAATTATATGCAGATATATCCAGATTTTTTGATTGTGATAATTGAACCCTCCAAAAATCTGGTAATTGGACCCTCTTCTTGGCCAAAAAACAATTTTCAATAAATTTTGGCAACATGCGAGAAGATCGATGCGGTGCGGAGCGGTCGCGCGGCGTACGGTAGGGGTATATAGTATTCAAAAAATTGTATGCTCGCATAATTTCTCGTTTATTCGTCTTTTTCTTGTCCTCGAGTCAAACGCAATTGGACGAAGTGTCCTTTTCTAGTTTCTAACTAAAATTATTATTTGATTAAATTTTTAGTGGAAATGAGCAACGACGAGGCAACAAGTAATGTCTCCAGAATCGTTGAAGTCCAAAACAATGGAGTTACTGCTAAAGGTACGTGATTCGATAACTACAAAACCTTCACGCGCATTTCAAAACTGTCAACTAAGTAGCTATGCATTCTGGAAAGTTCACATGATTCCTTTTCCAGATGCGACTGTAAACGAAGCGCCTCAGCCAACATTGCGTAAAAGGAGGCGAATTTTTGTGGCAAAGGTTTCCAACTTCAAAGGAGGAATGGCACCGAAAAGAGGAGAAGCAGTACCGGTCAGCGACGATTCGGAGGAAGAGTCCGATGAGTCGGAGGAAGACGACTGCGGAGATTCCGATGAAGAAATTGTCGACAAGGAAGTGACCTCTCCCGGAGAATCTTCCGATGAAGACGAGGAGCCGCCGATGCGTCGGCACATTAAGAGAGATTCTCGAAAAGGCGCCATGGCTCTGAGGATACCAGTCCAAAGATGCGGTCCCGTAGCTTCTATGGCTCCTCCCAAGGAAGCGCTCGTTCCCGACCTGCCATCGGATGATTCGGAGGATGAAACTGTCGGGAGTGACAAGGAAGTGACGTCGAGAGGAGCAATTCCTCGGAAGGACGCCGAAGAAGAAAACGTACGTCCTACCTCTGATGAAGATGTTTCCAATGCCGACGAAATGCCGTCGATGCGTCGACTTATGAGGAGGGCTTCTCAAAAAGTAGAAATGGCGCCGCGGATTCAGTTCAAGAGATCCTACCTCAAAGCGTCGATGGCTTCTCCGAAGGGAATTTCCGCCGGTCCGTCTTCGAATAAGGATGAAGAGAACAACGAACCAAAAGTGAGACAGGCTCGCATCTGACGGGATTTCGATGCTCCCGGCCGGAAACCAATGACAATTACGAAATTGCATGCCATTTTGCTAAATAATTGAATTTTTGAGAATAAATATTACGCCAGAAATGTTGCACAGATTTGTCATAGAAAGGACATAAAGTTAAAGAAAAACAAAAAAACGTACGTCGATGTTTGTGAATCGAAAGAGTAAATTTCGAAACAAGGAACAGAAAATAACGAAAAACTTAGAAACAATTACAAAAACGCATTCGATGCGAGACCCACAGCAAAAGTTTGACGTGCGCCTTTAAGGAATACGGTAATATTGCAGAAATGGGCGCCCTTGGGCGTTAATTTATTTTTCTGAGAACAAAGTCAAATGTCAAATTAATTTTTGAAAAATTTATTATTATACTCAAATGACGGGTTTTCTTATACAACAGAGATAACTGTCGGTCGTAGACGAAGGAAGACACGTGTAGCCGAAAGGACAACTGAAAATGTTCATTTCTTCTTTTAAAATATTTTCATCGAATTAAACTCACTCCAACGAGAATAGTGTCAAACACCGCTGAACCTCCTGATTGTCCGGCTTGGAAGGCATGTAAGAGAACGGGCACGCTGGTCCGATTTCCTCGGAAGACGTCGTTGTTTTCGGAGACGCCGTCGTCGAGGTGAGAATCAGCGGAAACGTGGGAATTTGCGGGGGTAGCAGGCGGTTCGTTTGCGCGGTACAGCACACAAAAACGTCGTCGATATCGGATTCCTGGCATGTGAATCCGGCGCGGAGACACGTGTCGCCCGGATGAATGCACATGTACGGCAGGCCGTTTTCTATGAGCGGCCGGGCGAGAGGATCTTGACAGTTCGGCCTGAAAGGAAGGACTGACTTTCGAAAAGCTAAGAAATTAGTACTTACACAACATCCACCGGAAATGGTTCTTGTGTAGTTGTAGTGATTTGAGGAGGTGTTGTCGTGTAATAGAGCGGTGGAAGTAGGGTTTTCCTGTTAGCTACTTGAGAAATTTTGTAAACGTGAAAGTGTTCACACTTCAGACTTACATTTGGACTTGCTGAACCGTTTGCAACAAATATGCGCGTTTTCCAGTAGATTTAGCTCACAAACGGCGCCCTGGGCGCAGATCGGAAAAGTTGGATCACACTTTTCGCCAGTTCTAGAAGAATTTCTTCAAATAAATGTTGCACTTGCCACAACCTACCCCTTTCCATCGTCTTTGCACTGGAACTGACTGTTCGACTGAAGAGACAGTTCACTTTTCACGGAAATCTCCGCAGGACAGCACCACGATTCATCGTGTATCGGCACGCATTTCTCGTTCCGCAGACACCCCGCCGCGCACACGGATCTCGCAAAGCTACCGCCGGGGCATCTGGCCAAAGAGCAACAGACTCGGAGTCCGGAGGGAGTCAACGAGCATTCGTACCTTCAAAAAAAAACCCGAACATTTTATTGAACTCGCGCCCACTTTTACCCAGACTTGCAACGGGCCGGGCCGGGCCAAAATTAGAAATTTTCCGGCCCGGCCCGGCCCGGTCGGCCCGGGAGGATGCACCTAAATAGAAATTGCTGTTTAAAGTCGCAAAATTTTCACAAAAATTACGAAAATTTTCTCAAGAGTGGGCGGAGCGATTGATTGCAACTCTGGCACGCCATTTTAGCAATTTTGCCGCACGCGTTTTCCTCTTCCTTCATATTTTTTTTGCATATTTTTTTTGAGGTCTAACTTCCGGGCCGACCGGGCCGGGCCGGGCCGACGATTTGCTGGCCGGGCCCGGGATTTGGCAAGTCTGCTTTTACCCCTTGCCACACGGCTTCTTGCTGCAGTCCCTCGGCACGAGACTATCCATCAGCACCTGACTTCCGGCCCCGCAAATATCGTCGGAACTCTGACAGCACACTTCCACGTTGCTCGTTCGGAACTTTGCACAAACGCCCTGGATACAATCTTTGCACAGGACCAGCGATTTTCCGTCGTGCGCTATGATCGGATGCGTTTTCGGGCAGATTTGGGAGGAGTCGGAAGGGACGAGGCTCGACGTCGATCGGTCTTTTTTGATCGGCATTGAGGGTCGGGTAGGTTTGAGGCGAGAGCTGGAGAATCCTCTGAAACGAGGATAGCTTAAAATTTTCTCGAACTCTTTCCAGACGTCTCGAAACCAGAAATTTCGAAATTAGGTACTGAAAGTCACCAACTCACTTCCCCACACTTTTCGAGGAACAACAAATGTACATGCCGTCCTGGCTGGAGGCGACACATTGCGCACCGTCCGGACAGTTGTTCTTGACGCTCGGAAGACAGGGAAACCCGGCCGACATTCTGAATTTATGCTTCATAATGGCTCTACCGAACATAATCCTTCCTAAATTACCGATAGGACGGGTGCCGGCACTGCGGGTTCGGAACACAACAGATTCCACGATAGCACAGTGCTCCCAGAGGACACAGATTGGCGCACGTTTTGACGGTTTTCGAGCTGGTCAGTGGGAGTTGGCCGCTTGGACAGAGGTCTTTGAGATATTCGTAAATTGGAGACATCAGTGCTTCAGAAGTCACGTGGATGAATAGTGAGAATAGGATAATGTAGAGGGAACATGTACTAGGGTTCATGGTGAAAGTGTAAATGTGAAGGGGAAGAAGACGAAGGAGAGGCTCGGAAGGAAGAGCGAGAAGGAGAAGACGTGACGCCTTCTGTTTGCATTACTTTCGTTCCGTTCAAATACAGTTTCTTATTTGGAAAACCAGTTTTTGAGGATCTTTGGAAGCATCTAGTCTATCAATTTTTAAAGTTAGTCTATAAGGGACCAGTTTATTCGACGATTCATAGTAGTTGAGATGGAGAACAATGCATAAATAAATATTATCTATTCTTATTACAACTCTTTCTTCTTTCCCTCCGGCTTTTTCGGCTTCAACTTGTCGCCCTTCTTCATTTCGGGCACCTCGACTCCGAAATGCTTGAGCACGTCCTTCATCGAGTTGAGGATGTCGGCTGGCGAGGAGTAGTAGTAGGCGTAATTCTTGTACTCGGCCTTTTTGTTCTTGAACTCCGGCAGATGATCACCGTTCTTGTCGAGGAACAGAAGACGTGGAATGTACTTTCCGTCCGGACGGTACTCCTCCTCGAACGGCTCGTCGTCGTCCTCGGTGTTGACCATGACGAAGTGCTCCGAGAGCTTCTTGAACGCCTTCTTCGCGTTCGACTGTTGGAATGTCTTTTTGAGGGCTGAAATTTGAATACATAGGGTATCAAAGACCAGCGGGATAGCATGGAAGAACTAGCGTATTCATCCTTGACACACTTCTCTTTATTAATGCGCGAAAGGGAACACACACGCGCAACGAAAGTGGTGTCGGAATCCGCGCGCAGGAGGCGGCGGCCGCGAAAAGGAAGAGCGGAACGTTTGAGACATTTTTTTGATCGTTTAGCTTAGAGCGCACGAAAAACTATCCACGTGGCAGATTTAGCAACCCATTTTTTCAGACTGAAAAGCCAAGTCACAAAAAAAGAAACGCTCTAGGCCACGTGGAATTATCAATTTTTGTCCAAATCCATGCCACATTATCCGCACAAAGCCACGTGTCACTTACCCTTGCACGCATGGCACCAGGACTTGTGGATGAGCAAGAAGATCGGTTTGTTCGTGTCGAGCGCCGTCTCGATCGCGTCCTCCCACTTGATCCAGGCGATGTCGTCGCCGAATCCGCGTGCCAACGGATTCTGAATCGAGTCCTTGATCTTGTCGAAGCTGGCGTACGCCGTCGCGCTGACAAACGCCAAGAGGAGAAGAGATCTCATCTGGAATTGCAAAACAAATGGTGGAATAATGAAAAGAGGAGAAATTTTATGTTAGAGGTGTATGTGGCAAACTGCAAAGGCCGTCAGACATCTGATAAAGATCGTCGAGGGCCCCGGAATAATCAATCGATATCCACGAAGACGTTAGAAAGACAAAAGTCATCGGGGACGGAATGAATGGGATATATCCTCGCAGAGGAGACGGAAAGGGCCGACGATGAGTTGGAAGAGAAAGAAGAACAGGTTCTTGCTGGGCGTCTACGTCTCCGCGAATCTTCTCGATGTTTCGGCCGATTGTGAAGAAGGAAGTCTTCGGTTGTACACGTGGAATAGTGGGAGATGGGCGGCGCCGTGTTAGTGTTTATTAGTATTAGCATAATTTGCATTCCAATTGAAAGTACACATGAAACCCACATGGAGATAACCAATTTAACATATCACTATGGTACGAGGCTTACTCAGACTTCTTGCCGAGCACACTGGCCATCAGAATTTTCGACATTTTCCGCATGCGCCCTCCACTTTTGCCGGACGACGTCGTCGGCGTGTCGGAGGTCGGCGAACGGATCGCCACGCCTTCGGCACTGTCCATCAGTGCCAGATCGGCGCTGGCGGCGGGCGTGAGCGCGCCGAACGACGAGTGCGAGAACGCCTTGTAGATGGAGGAGTCGCGTGCCTGCAGGATCGAGTTCATCTGGCTGGAGATCTCGTCGACGTCCGGCTTGAACACAGTCTCCACGCTCACACTTCGCCAGCGCTCCTCCGTCTGGTAGAGCGTCGCCACGTGCCGCAGATTCCACTCGTCGTCGCCGACCGCTTTCTGGATCGTCTCCTCGCTGAGCACGGGCAGCCAGAAGAACGTGATTTGCCACGTGTCGACGCGTCCGGCTGAAAATCGTACAAAGTTGCGAAGAGTCCGAGTGTCCTCACGCTTTGGATCCTTTTGTTGGACACGAACTCCGCCGACGTACTCCCACGGCACTTTTGTCTGTTTCTGGTATCCTTGCGGTAGAAACGCCGACTTGTCCACCGTGTATTTGTCGATTTCGAACGACGTCCAACGAATTACTGTAGATTTTAAATATTTTGGTTTCTAGGCCACGACCACCGTACCTAGTCTTGCCTTCCACTTCGGTTTGAAACGATGCACGCGCATCACCGTGAACGAGGAGAGTTGACCGCCTTCGTCGTTCCACGCGACTGCCGGGGAGGACACTGAAACTAGACGTTTAGCGTTAAACTTTAGCAACCCGGTTAAGAAGCGTTCAACTTACACACGGCGCTATTGTCCTCGTGCTCGATGACGGTCGGCAGCGGTGTCATCGGCCCGGCCGCAATCGGACTATTCGGCATTTTGAGCGTGAGCATCGCGCTCATCTGCCGGCCGTATCGTCCGCCACGCGGATGGAATCCCGCGCGCGAGCTGTTCTTCCGAATCATCACAAATTCGAGGCTGCGCGCGCTGGCGATGCTATTCTCAAGGTCCAATCTCACGTCGAACTGATCCACGGCCTCAAGGAAGTACTCCTTCTCTTCGACGAGTCCCCTGATCGGCGTCTTCTGCACGTTTTCCGTGCGGAGCCGAAGAGCCTCGTCGCGCAGCCATCGCAACGGCTTCTCCATGTTCTCCACCTCAATCACGTACTGATCCTTGTCGAGAAACCACACCGCCACCGCCTTCTTCTGCCGTTTCCCCCCGTTTTTCTTGATTCGCGAGACGAGGCCGAGGCAGGTGAAGCCGAGTTGACCGACGAGTTTCGAGCTGTCCAGCGCGGGCAGCTCGTACTCGATCTCGCCGTCCTCTTCGGCCAGGTAGAACTGGTAGTCTTCCACTTCGCCGCTGAAATGAAACGATAAATGACTGTTACTACGCATAATAGAACTGCGACACAATATAACTGTTTGGAGCGCTTTTTAATCCTTTCTGTAGAATAATTGTTTCGTAGAAAAAGATAATTTTTGAATCTCGTGATCGATTTATTGCATTCATTAATTTCACTTCCCTCGTGATCCCTTTTCTCTACGGTAACGAAAACCCACAGAAAATAATTTTATTGTACTATCAAAAAGGAAAGGAAACCAATTTTCTAGGTAATTTTCTAGGTTCTGGGCTAGGTGGTCTTCTGCTTAATTGTTCGAGAGACGAAAAATTTTGCGAAAGTTAACTGAAAGAAACGGACAAAATGCCCATATAAATACACAAAAACAGTTCTATTCTGCCCAGTTCTACTATGTTGGACCGCCCTTCATTCTTCCGTTGACAACTTTTTTCTACGACCACTCCTACGCGTACTGTAGAAACTGCGCAATTTGTCGAGATTCAAGAAAAACCTACGGAAGATATTCATCGAAAAGCAATGAATATTGAAGCATACAGTATCCGACCACCTCCCTCATCCGGGCCTTTGACATGACGGAAACGCGGAAGCTTCTGAACTCTTCCTCGCAATTCGGCGGCTTCGGCACAATAATCTCAATGTCCCTGGACGGATCGGTGTTGGTAGCGGCGAATTTCAAATACGCGCCGAGCGGGTTGTTCAAACACCCCGCGTTCTCCTCCAAATAGCGCTCGAGAGCCGATGGGCCGACGGGTGGCACCGGCGGCCACACGGGCGGCTCTTGTTTGACGAAGAGCGCGTCGAGCGGGCCCGTGTAGATGTTGTCGCGCCGCTCCGATTTGATCTTCTCCTCCGTCTGCACCGCCAGCAACTCGTTGATCAGACTGCGCGTGTGCAGCGGCTCTTCGTACAACGGAATCTGAAATTTGAAAGTGTGGAGCGATAGAGCGCGTTTGCTCTCACCTCGTACGCCTCCTCGAACTCGCCCCCGCAGTTGTCCGCCGCCTTTCCTCGGAAATCCAATGGTAGCCCACCAGATCGGAGTCGGCGGTCGGGAGTTAGGAGAATCCGAGAGCAGAGACCCGGGCCGTCCTCGTCCTCCAACCGCATCTCGTGGCGGATCACGTTGAGAAGCTCGTCGGTCTCGATGTGACCCATCTAATATTATAGTTTGAAGGGGAAGTGGAGTGGACCTTAGTATTGAAACTGTTGACAACAGAACAGAGCGCTATTTTGAGATCCTTCCAGGAATCAGTGGAATTCATTGCTGTACGCGACGAGCAGATATAATAGTGATAACAAACGAATGAATAAATAAAATAACATTAGTAATCAGATCACTCCGAATCGGATGACGATGATGACGATCCTGAAGAATCGGAAGATGACGAAGACGAAGAAGAACTCGACGAGCTCGCCGCCTTTCTTCCTTGATTGCTCTTTTTCGGGCTTTTTCGGCGATCCGGCGAATCCACACGGACTGGAGCCAGATTTTTGTTAGCAGCAAACTCCTCGTGATCACTCAGTGGCTCTTGTTTCACCTCGATCTCGTCCTGAAAATTCGATTACAGAAATTTTTCAAAAATGACATTTTTTTACCACTTTCGCCCTCTTCACTGTCGATCTCACTTTCTTTCTGTCCACCTCATCTGTATCATCTGAATCGTAACGACGTCTTTTCTCCTGTTCTCTGCTTCTGTTTCTGTCACGTTTCGGCTGCCTCTCGTCGCTTCTGGAGCGTTGGCGACGACGTTCCGGAGATTCACGACGGCGATCTGGCGAATCACGACGACGTTCTGGGGAATTACGACGACGTTCTGAGGAATCACGGCGGCGCTTTGGCGAATCGCGACGACGTTCCGGAGACTCACGACGAGTCCGTTCGACAGATCTTCTGCGACGATCCTCTCTGAAGCGATCACGTCTTCTGTCGTCCTTTTTGTTTTTCTCCGGCGTTCTCTCCCGTCTTCTCGGCGTCTTTTCCGTCTCCTCGTCGCTCGAATGCACTTCTTTTTTGATCTCCGACGAGTCGATCAGCTCTCGTTCCTTTTGCTTCAGCTTCTCTCGTCTTTTCTCCATTTCCTTTCGCTTCAGCTTCTTCTTACGCTTCTTGTCCTTCTCATCTTCGCTGGAAGAGTCAGAGTCTGAGGACGAAGACGACGAAGAAGAGGAACTGGAGGAAGAAGAGGATTTCTTCGACTTTTTCGACTTTTTCTTGTCTTTCTGGTGCTGTCGTAGTGTTTTCAACAACTTATCCTTCTCGTCCTGATCGTTCAGCGGCTCGGCCTCCAAAGCGGCGCCCACCACGTCAGATTTGTTCATCTTGGCCATGGAACTGCCCGGAACGTAGTCATCATCCAATCCCAACGCACTCCGCATCTTGTCGCGGTTCTGAGCGGCCGCCCGTCTCCTCGCATGAGATTCTCGGGTGTCCAACTCTTTGTCGACGTTCAGTTCGCCGGATTCCAGCTGTGCCAGCAGTTTCTTTCGGTATTCGGCCACTTCCCGCTCGATTTCTTCCTCGTCCAAGCCGTTGTCCTCCAGAAGCATCTCGCGTTCGGTGCATTTCACCTCGATCTGCCGCTTTCTGTTGTGATCCATGATGTCCTCGTTGGGCTTTTTGTTCAGCTCGGCTTCCATGCGACGCAAATCTTCCTCGCCGTTGTATTCTATTTTTCTCTGCAAATTTTGCATTTTCCTTATTTTTTAAAGTTAATTCTTACTCTTGCTTGCATAAGATGCGACAAATTCGACTGAACGTAGCCATTTGTGCCCGACCCACGGGCAGTTTGAAGCCCAATACCATCGTACATGTTTAGAAACCTGGAAGATGTGCGATTTAGAGGGAGAGGATCGAAAAACGTGAAAAGCGAGGAAATGCGTATTTCTGAATGAAGAAGAAGAGTTAGATATTTTGAAGCTGTTATTCTAGGAAAATAAAACTACAAAACAAAATTAATTCGTCAGTACACGTGAAAAAAAGGTAAAAGTTTCCTTTTTCAAGAGAAGTTCTGAAAAATCAAGTTCATAACAAGAATAGGCCAACTTCATGGCTGTAAATGGGCAAAAATAGACAGACAATCAATTTTTCTACTTCTGTGCAAAAAAAACCTTGATTTTTGGCAACAATGATCAAAATATGAACAATGTGCAGAAAAGGAGCAAACACTCCGTATTCGAAATGTTTGTCGCGTTAAAGGCGCAGGCACATCGGCCGTCGCGCGGGTCTCGCCACGATCGGACAAATTAGCTGTGTGCGAGACGAGAGAACTGGCGAGCAAGTCGTGCTTTCGGCGCCTCTTTTTTCGCGATTTTCAACCGCCTTTCGACGATTTTTAGCCGGGAAAAGTAAGCAGGATGGACGGGCGGTACGTGGGGAATCGTTGGAACCTCTTTTCAACAGATTTTCGCGACGAAAAACGCCGAAATCGGTCGTTCGGCGGATGGTCGCGCCCGTATTGATTGACATGTGGCACTCAACTTTTTCGGTTTTTCGTCAATTTCGCATCTTCAGCAATCGGTAATTTGTTTTGTTTCCGAATTTTGATCGGTTTCCTGTTAAATCTCATGAAAAATGATTTATTACAGGAAAGAACAAATATGTTCCCTAAATTTCACTTTTCCTAGACCGCTCTCGTAGGCGGTCATGTATTGAACTGCAAGTGAATTTCTGTTTTACGCGGTTTTTCTGATAATTCGATCGATGTTATACGTGTAGTCATATTATGCAATGCAACGTTGCGTTATTATCGCTCGATCTCGATTTGCGCATTTTCGGTTGAACATGTTGTTTCAGCGCATTCTCGTTTTCCCGAAGTCCATTTCCCTTCGTTGACTTTCTCGAATTCCATTTCCGCTCGAATTTAAATGTGGTGTACGAGAAACTTTGGAAATGCTAACTTTGTGCGGTGTTTATCATCACTGCACATGTCAAACATAAACCGTGGGCGAGAATAATTCTCTCTTTATAAACTCGGCCAGCCGGCTGTTGTTGGTCTGTGCTGATTCTCCCCGTACAAAGATCTATTCTACTCTTTTTGTTGGTACTTTTTTGTCTGAAAAATCTTCGAAGATCTAAATTTCCACGTTGTGAGAAAAACTTTGCAACGTTTCAAGTTTTTCTCTTTCTTCTCATCTGTCCATCTCTTCTCATTGATAGCATTGACACGGCGGTGTGTCCAAAAACTCGACCGACACACCGCAATCTTTCGGCCATCTCCTCAATCGTCTTCTTCTTCTTCGTCCTTGCTACTTTTTTCGCCATTTCATCTATCCTCGGTGGCCGACCGTGCTAAGAACCATTCGAGAATATCTCCTCTCCGGTTTTTTGGCCGCTCTTCTCATTCCCCCATCTCCTTCGTCTTGTCCTCCCCCTTCATCTTCTTCCTTTGCTAGTTTTGCTGGTGTTGCCGAGACTGCTGATTCGTGTCAGTCGCCCCGCAGCCGCTACTTGATCGATTTCCGACGTGTCTTGCCCTCCTCCTCCTCCTTCTCCTCCGACTTCTCCCCCCGCTGGTCTGTCCCTCTTACTCGTCCGCCCGGCCGTCGCCACCAGCCTCTCCCTCCCCCCTTCGTTTGCCTCCTTCTCCTCGTTTTCCTCATAGTCTCGTTCCCTCCTCTTCGTCGGCCGCAGCGTCCTCGCCGTTCCCCTTCATCTCTCCCTTTCCATCGATCACCAACAATAGTTTTTGGGTCGTACACATCTCTTTCTCAATCGGTTCCCCTTCCTCGTTCTCTCTTGCGCCCGCCGCCGCAGCCGTTTCGTATCGATTGACCAAGTCATAATTGCTTTTTTTGCAGTAACTTACCGTTTGTTCAAACGATCGATTATTGTTGTTGCCACACACGACACGAACGAGTTGTGTTGAAACCCCCTCAGAAAGCAGAAAAATGGAAGGTCAAAGTGAAGAGATTCAGAAGAAGAAGGCCAGGTGAGTAATCAGAAAACTTTGATCTATGTCTGCCGAAAAGTAAATAGACTTACTCGTGAACTTTGTGTGTCTACGATGTTTTTGAACATTTGAGTTATCCGAAGCTTCTCATGGCTTCCTGTCTCATTTCTAGTTGTACTAATGTACCATTGTTAGTGAGAGTTCTGACTGACGAATAGAATAGGCAGCTTCGCAATACGAAACATTAATATTGTATTTACACTACCACATTTCTTACAAAACAAAAGTTGTTGCAGAACGAAGACAGGATGTGATGTGGGCTGTCAGACGGATCATCAGCAACCTAGTAACAGTAGTTCCTCGCAAAATCAACAGAATGGTACCTCCGCCGCAGCCTCAGCCAATAGTTCCACGACGACGTCTTCACAACCGAGCGGCACAACGCCTGCTTCTGCGGCCACTATGGCCGCGGCAACGGCGACGGCAGCGGTGAACGGAGCGTTGAAACAATTGGACAAGGCCACAGGTGAAGCGATAACTAACAATACGTCTGGATCTACGTCGTCTTCTTCGACTCCTGGAAGTGCTACACCTGCGGAAGTCTCCACTGCTCCACTCTCGCCTGCCTCGTCGGTCAACACGGCCACTCAAGCGGTAAGCGTCAATCACCTCCTTCTCCTCTCGATCGATGTTCTCACTGCGCACACACACACGCACACACACATCATTTGTTGTTCTTTCTTGTGGTTTTTGGAGATTAGGCACAGTACTTCTTCTCGGTTAAAAGATGTGTTAACTTTAGAGTTGACAGCGTCTTCAACCTCTCTATCTTTCTATCTATTCGCACCGAAAAGACGGAATGCGCAATTCGTTGTTGTTGCAGTTCTCCAACAACCACAAGAACGGCATTAATGTGGCGGGTGTGAGGCCTCAGGACATTGACCAGTACTTTCAAGAATCCCTGAAACCACAGGTACAATCGGCTACGAATCCAATCGCTGCTGCGCCTGCTGTTCCACCCGGTCAAACGTTGTCGGCTCAATCGAAAGCGCGGTGTGCATCCACTAATGGAGTCGTCGGAGAAGCCAAGAAGCAAGTGCGCAACTCGCAACCAGCACCGCCGACCGCCACCGCAGCCTCCTCCTCTTCCGCGTCGACGAATGGAACCGCGAAGGGCGACGGGCCGTCGTGGTCGGATGAGAATTGCAAACTGCGATTGGTGATCAGCCGTTTCTCGCATCTCGAGGAGACGATGTGCTCACCGCCGAAATCTATCGAAGGAGTGTCGTGGAAGATCATGGTGATGCCGAAGCAGCATATGGTGCAGAAGAAGCAGCAGAAGTGCATGGGATTCTTCCTGCAGTGCGCTCCGGAACGGGCTTACTCTGATCAGTGGAGCGTTCACGCGATTGCCGACATGCGGATGATATCCTACAAGCCGAATGTGCCCCACTTTGCCCGACGAACGACTCATACGTATACTTCGAAGGAAAACGACTGGGGATACTCGTGCTTCATGACATGGGCCGATATTATTGACGAGGCTCAGGGCTACATACGTGACGACACGGTCGTGTTGGAGATTGCTGTGAAGGCGGATCCGCCGAAGAATATGATGACCCACGAGGATTTCTTGGATAAAATCGAGAAATGGATTGTGCTCGCCGACATGCAGATGAAGAAGAACAACATTGATCTGGCTCTCGAGGCCAATCAAAGTGCCATGAAGTTCTGCAAAGGAAAGGATGATGTGTGCTATCAACGTCTCGAAACTCAACGGGAAACATTCGTGAATGCGAAACTCTTCGAAAGTATCGAGCGTATAGAAAAGGGACCTGTCGTCTGCACAGACACGACACACGGGAAACCGACGTCATTGCGACAAGCGTTGACTGGAGCCCAGAAGTCGTTGAACGGAAAGATGACGGCGAAAGGAGGCAAGAAGACGCGCGCGGTGGTGACTGTTCAGCACATGAAGAAGAAGAAGCCATATGATCAGTAAGTTCAAAGTAGAATTGAACTGACTGATTCTATCACCTGTATTGTCATCCTTTCAGAAACAACACAAATGCGCAGCGAACCAACTCGGGACCAACTGTGAAAGGTGAGAAATGGCAAAAGCTTGCAGACAAAAACCTTTCGATTGTAGATCTTGTTGAAAAAAAGAAAAACGGAAAGTCGGATGAACAACTCAAAAAGGAGTTGGTTAAATCTGTGGAGGATGTGGAGATTGACGAGCAGACCGATTCGTCGGACGAGTCTCAGTCTCAGGAGGAGAAGGTGTCTGTCGGAAGCGGGGAAGAGGAGTTCGACGTAGACGACGAGTACAACGAGGGAGATTACGCCGATCAGGCTGACGAGATGAACGACGAACTCGGCCCTTCGAATAGTGGACCGTTGAACGACGAGGACGACGAAGATGATTCGTGCTCGGATGAGGACGAGGCGGCTATTCGTCGCGAAGAGAGACGCAAGGCCACCGAAGTAATGCTAGCGCTTCGTCACTTTGGAACTGAGCCAGTTCCGGTTATTTAATCCTTCCCATCGTTTCTCTTTTTAACTTTTGTCTTCTTTTCAGTTCTATCAAGGAAGCTGTGGAGAATTGGGTTGCGTTGATCGGTATGTTCAGACTGATGACACTGAGAATGGACATCCACAAATGGGCGATGCCGAATCCCTCATTATTGGTCAACTTCCGCAGATGGTCTATGAGGATGTACGTTTGTTTCGCGAACTCTATTTCTTCTATATTTCTCATTTTCAGCGTCTTCTCGCCAATACCGTGCTCCGAACCTTTATTGGAGAGGATGAGAGCAATGCTAGCGTCGGTTTGAAAACCTTCTACTCTAAGATGGGCATCCAAGCGGCACCGGAAGATCCGATCGAAAAAGTGTTCGGAGTGGAGGGCATCGAACAGGAGACTAGCTTCACGAAGGGCATCCTGGACAATCTTCCACCAGTCATGCGTGTCGGCAAGGACGGAGCTGCCATATGCTCGTTGTCGATGGCTGAGAAGATGATCCGGAGTTGGTTGGACGTGGAGGGAGCCCTTTTGGGAAGCATAGATCCGGACGGTGTTATCGCCAAACTCAGCGAAGATGATCGTAAGGAGCTTGTCGATGAGCTTAGCTTCAAGATCAATCCACTGATTGTCACCTTGGACCTCGAGTTCCGAGAGACCGTCCACGATGCTCGTTCTTTCTTGATGTCCACCCGCAACACCCTCGAGGAATCGCAGAAGGTAACTCTCGAATGCGAGGATATGAAGAAGACGTTCGAGGAAAAGATGAACAACGGAACTTTGAAGGACGCGAGCTACGCCAAGCGTACTGGCGCGGCAGTCTACGACGGAAAAACAAAGACGGCCACGAGTGCTGCGGCCACTTCGAACTCGAACGCCAACGCTGGAGGGACGAACCGAAGACCGACTGTGATTGCGAAGCGTTCTATGAAACCGGTCATATTGGACGGAGAGGGAGACGAGAACAGAGGAAAAGTTGCCGACTTCATCCGCTGCGTCGACAGTATTCCGATCCAACCGATTCAGGACGACGGACACAACATGCGAGATGTGCACATCGCCTTCCGTCGGCTCAACCAGACCATGACACCGATGATTCACTCGATAACTACCAACAACCGCAAACTGCAGAAAATGTTCGCCGACATGGTCGGAGCGGATGGAATGATCGGCAAGTACATCAAAGATCTGATAGAAGCTCACACGCAATCCAAGAGCAACTACGGGAAGGAAATCTCTACGCTCAAGGAAAGTTTGTCGGCCGCCACTACCGAAAAGAACGACCTCTTGCTGCGAGTTGCGGAACAGGCAAAGGCGATCACTGCGGAGACTGACAAAAATACGAAGCTACAGAAGGACTTGACGAATGTGAAGAGTCAGCTGAAGAAGGCGGAGAGCAAGGCGACCAAGGAGGAGAACCGCGCAACTGCTCTTCAGGTTCAGCTCAATGATCTCGACGAGAAGACGAAGGCTCTTCGCAAAGAGCTGGAGACTCTCAAGAAGAAGTCGGCTGATGAGCGCGCCAAGTCGAAGAAGGAGAAGGAGCGTGACACTCAAACGATGCGTCAGCAGTCCATCGAGATCAGCGAGCGCGAGAACGAGAGAGACAAGGCCAGAAAGGAGGTCGAAGAGTTGAACCGCGGAAAGGATAAGCTGGAGAAGGAGAAGAAGGCGGTAGCCACTCAACTGGCCGCAATGACCGAAAGAGCTCGTGCTGCCGAGGCGGCTGTCATGGAATCCAGGTGGAATTCGGCTTCTCAAGAGCTCCAGAAGCGTAAGGACGCCGTCCAGAATGGATACACAGAGACCGAGGGGCTCGCCAACCGGTTTGTCATTATTCTTGTCTGCCCGTCACTCATTTTTCTTCCTTTTTCAGCGTTCGTCAAGTCGCCGATCGTGACATCATGCGAAAGTCGCTTGGCGAGTGGAAGGCCGCCTTAGACAAGTGTGACGCCCAAACAAAGTCCGTCAAGGCCGATTTCGATCACGCGGCAGAGCAGATCAAGAACGGAGTCAAGACTCTCGTTCAGATCCTCGAGATCAAGATCCCAGCCGCCGATCCGCTGCCGAAGCTCGTGAAGCCACCACCAGTACAAGTTGTCGCCCCGTCCGCTTCTGTGATCCCGCCACCGATCATTCCGCCGACGCCAGCTGCCGGAGTCATCGGCCAACAGCGTACTCCGATCGGCCGTCAAGTGTCGACCAATGAAGCCCCATCGGCTTGTTCGACTCCGTCTCGTCAGCAGCGTGTTACTCGTGTTCCATCGCCAGTTTCGGTCAAGTCCGCGAGTGATGCTCCGTCGTCGCTCTGGTCGTGGAACACCATCGGAACGATCGGAGAGCTTCGTCCGGCCAGCGTCAATGAGTCGTACAACTCGTCGATGGATTCTCTGCAAAGAGACATTTGGGCGGCGAACGGAAACGGAAACGGCAGTCTCGGCAGTGACTATCTGAGGGTACGGTTGAACAGAGGACTCAAAGATTCTATCAATTGTTCAAAGCCTTTTCAGAATCAGCAAGCTTCAATCGGGGCGATGACCAACTCTACCGGATCTCCAGCTTCTCCGTACAACCGTCAACCCGGAAACAATCAGCAAATGCAGCAGGGATACGCCAATCAGCAAAACCAGCAGCAGCAAATGCAGAACAATCAACGTATGCAGCAGCAACGTGGATATGGCGATTTGTGGACCGGCGCCGCCAACATGCAGCAGAACGGACAGCAAGACTACGGAAATGCCCGCATGATGTCCCACAATGGAAGTGGCGACTTGTCGAACGGTCAAGGTAAGGGATCGATGGGGGCAGAAGGCTAACCAAGCAATCAGTTCCTCCTCCAGGTTACGCTCCGTGGCACCAACCGCAACAGCAACAGCCTCCGATCGGGCAGCAAATGCGTGGCGGAGCTCCTCAGCAGCAGCAGGCCGGCGGACACCACAACATGTTCCAGTCGCACTCGTTCTTCGACTAATTTCCCCCTCCCTCCCCCTTATCATTCATGTCAAAATTGATTGATTTATTGTGTGTGTGCGTGAAAGTTCTCCCCTTCCTTTTTGTGTTTTTCTAATGTGTCTGAACTCGCAAAGTGTTCCGCGCTTCACTACCGCGCGCCTCCTCCCATCTCCACTCCTCAAACTGTTTGTTTTTCAAAAAAAAAAGGTTTCATTCTCTGATGTCATGTACGAAACAAAAAGTACGACCCACTTTTTCCCCGCTGAACAACCACCACCACCCTATTTTTCTTTCTCCAAAAGAGTGTTTTTCGTCTGTAGCTCACGGCGAGCCTTCGAAATACCTCTTCCCCCCGACGCCAATCAATTCCCATTATATTTGTCGCGCCACCACAATCGCATCATCCATCCGCTTCATAAAAAATTGTGCATGTATACATCATCATCAGAAGGCTCACACACACTGTGTGTGCTCCTTTTCTTTCGTCGCGATGTGCTGTGTGCTCGACGTTGCGCGCGCGTGCGTGTGTGTGCGCTAGCCAAATTTCTGTTGTGCTTATATCATCATCTAGTTTTCCGAATGTTCCTTTAATAAATAAATCCTTCCTGCGGTCGAATCGTGCTAAAAACATGTTTGGTGTGTGAAAATTGCGAGCAGTTGTTTATCGTCACTAATTTATTATTTATACTCGATTTTATTTTTGTCTGAAAGTTCGGAAGAAGCCAAATAGGTAGTGGGGCGGGTGGCTCTGAAATTTCTTGTTAAAAAAATCAAAGTGTTCAATAGAAAACTTACAAATCAATGACCCATGACAGTAGAACGGCAATCAGAGAAGCGAACACATTGAGGTATAGCAGTAGGAAAGACGGTGTGGTGAGCGGGGAAAAGATGTAGGATACGGTCGAAGTGACGAGAAGGAGGGAAGTGTTGGAGGTGAAGCCGAAAAGCGGATATGAGACGAATTGGATGAATCCCTGCAAATTCAGAAACATTTTTTCCCGATTTCCTCCAATTCTCATGTCAATTTTTGGGGAAAAGCCTATTTCTCGCAATTCCCGTCAAATTTCCCAGTGTTTCTCGAAACTGACTCCTATTTTTCCATTTCTTACCCATGAAGCAGCCACGGGGAGCTCTTGGCGTCGCTCCAGTTGATACGTCATGAAGAAGAGAAGAGAAAGAACGATTTCGAGCAGGAATGCCTAGAAATTCGCAATTTTTCGGTGAAAATAAAAGTGCTCAGTCGATTCTGATGGAAATAGGAAAGTAGATGCCGAAAATCACCTGAAGCCGATTGATCTTGCGTATTCCATCCACTGCGACAATCTCGTACATGACAATGTAGTCGTTGAATTCGGTTTGAGTGACCAGTGCTCGGAACAGAGTCACACCGAACAGAAATCCGATGAATTGGACGAAGACAAACGTGAAGGCGAGCACGAGAGGCACCTCGTTTCGGAGCCATTGAAGAAGGGTGACGGCTGTAATTTTTAGTTTTTTTTTTTTGAAAATGAATAATACTCGGACTATTTAGAAAGATGGCTGAAACCATTCAAAAGTACTATTTGGATCAGATTGAGCTGAAATTCAATTCTACAGTCCGCGAATAGTAAACCCGTTCGGAAAGTTGGATTTTATAGATAGGGCCAATTGTACAAGTCTAAGAGTGTTGTAATAGCTTTTGAACTCCCTGTAATACCTGGATTCAAATGAGCCGGAGTTAGATGAGCCACCAAACTTCTTGAAATGTAGAGAGAAAGGGCACAGAGAATAGGATAGGTGACGTCGTTCGAGCGCTGATGTTGTCCGGCAAAACATGCTGTAATTTTCATAATTGTACGTTTCCGCTTTTTTAAGGCTAAAAAAACACCTGCTCACCTGTGAACGAGAAGAAGAACGAGCCGAGAAATTCGCCGATATTCGGTCGAATGAGAAGATTATGGAAACGCGCCTGCTTGCTATCATCCATTCCGGATGCAAATAGAGGCTCTATCTAAATGTGTTATGGATTTTGTGCGCGTCTACTCTCGTTATGGCTCCGGTTGCCATGGAATTGGAGGGAGGGAGGGAGGGAGGGGACCACTGCGTTAGGCGGAAACCTATGAGAAAAGGGGTGTCGGGGTGCACTTTTACGTTTTTGATTCTGAATGAAAAGGGCGGCGATACTCTAGTGCAAATATTCTGCTTTCTACTTAAAATGGAACTTTTCATTAATCGAAAATTGACAGTTGACCCGATTCGACCCAATGTCAAGCAAAAAAGGCGTCGGCAGGTCTTCGAAAAACCTGGGTCGGTTTTTTGACCAGCCCTGTCGTGATCTGCTATTTGCTAAATGCGCTTTTTCTCAGAATCGTCCTGAACTGTCCTCATTTCTGGTTCTTTTTCTTCATCTTCAATCTCATCAGCCCAACAATTTCCTTTGAATTTCCAGAAAAAATGGCGAAAACGACGGGAATTTTGGACAAGTCGTTGAGCCGCGGCAAGACGGAAATCAATCTGTCGACGTTCGCGGTGCTGTTCTCGGAGATGGTGCTGTACGCGCAGAACCGATCGGAGACGGTGACGGACATCCACGACAAGATCGCTTCGTACGGGAAGCAGGTCGGACTGCGCATGTTCGATATTATCACTTTGCGCGAGAAGGGCTACAAACGGGAGACGAAATTGCTCGGAATGCTCATGTTCATCAAGTCGACCGTCTGGAAGAATCTGTTCGGGAAAGAGGCCGACAAGTTGGAGCGGTCCAACGACGATCATTGCACTTGTACGCAGCTCTCTTTTTTTCGCTTGAATTTTGCTAGAATTAACTCAAAAAGTGTTAAGATTCATCGAAAATTTTTCAAAATTACAGACCTGCTAATCGAGAAGGATCCACTGATGAATACGTACATTTCGGTGCCACGAGACAAAGGAGTGCTCAATTGTGCGGCGTTCGCCGCCGGAATCGTCGAGGCCATCCTGGAGGTAATTTCGAGAACGGCAGTGCGCTCTATTGATAAATTGTGTGTTGCAGAGTGCCTCGTTCAAGTGCAAAGTGACCGCTCATTGGCACAACGGCACCGCCTACGTGATACAGTTCGACGAGTCGGTGATCGCGCGAGAGAACGCGTTGCTCGACTCGAACCGATAATATTTACTGTACAAAAGAGAGCATTTTAACGGGTCCGATAATAAATTTATTTGCACTTATTTATACGATTGTCAAAAGTTTATATAATAATGTGTCGAGTGGAATTTTCTGCAACTCTATTTATTGACTCGCAAAACCAACGCGCGGTTCTGTGATTAGATCAAATGTTGTTTTCGTGGCGAGACCTTGCAGTCCGACACGTGTCAAAAATAGCGATTTTTGCTCGAGTTCAGCGCCCCGGAATGCGTCCAGTTTTTGCGAGAATCACTCGCCGAATCTCGACGTCGAGGGCGTCGGCGTTCGAGCGAAAAGTCATCGAAACGGTGTGCCCGCGCATCCATCACTACCTTTTCCCGAACATTCCGACGCCCGCGACGTCGGCGCCGAAGGAGTACACGGGAGTGCTGCCGCCGTTGGAAGCCGACAACATTGTGGATCACTTTCGAGTGCTCGCCGATCGACAGACCCACAAGTACAGAGAGTTGCTGCAGGATGCGTGCCGTTTCGATTTGGAACGTGCCAAAAATGTGCTCGAGTTTATTGATGTGAGTGAATGGGGCCGTTTTGCAACTGACTGGACAGTTGGCAACTAGAAATCTTTTACTGCAAAGTGTACCGTTTTGTAGGGAAAAACGAGAAGGCTGAGTAGTTGTGAAATGTCCGTCAGCAAACAAAAATAGCAATAAAATGTTCAATTTAATTCGGTTGCGAAATGTCCATTAGATTCGCAACTAAACTTTGCCGAAATTACGACACTTTGCAACCCATTTACCCATTTTTAGCTTTTTCGGTTGCAAAGTGTCCTTGCTGACGTTTTGCAACTTTTGAAACCCAGGACACTTGGCAAGTAGCTTTTGGAAGTCTAGTTGGCAAATACCTTGACGAAATGGAACATTTCCAGAAAAAAGAACTATGGCGTTTCGAAACAGGCTGGACCCGCTACCCATTCAACCTAACAAGCGATGGCGCCGACTCGATCGGACCAATCGCAGCTCCGCCGGATTCTGTCCTCTTCTTCGACATCGAACTGGTCGTTCGCGACGGAAATCTGCCCACTTTGGCAATCGCCCTCGGTCCGAATGCGTGGTACGGATGGTGCAGCGAGCGGCTGATCAATTGCACGGACGTGCCGGAAGTGCCGACGCGAAAGGACCTGATTCCGATCGGAGACGTCGGCGCGGAGAAGGTGGTGATTGGGCACAACGTGGGATTCGATCGGGCGCGGTGTGCGGAGGTGTACGAGATGAAGAGCTCGCGGATTCGGTTTATGGACACGATGTCGTTGTCGATTCCGATGTACGGAATGGCTGATCATCAGCAGGCGCTCTACGAGATGTACGACGTCGAGGAGATGGAGAATAATGTGAGTGCAATTATAAGAAAACGTCAAAATGTATTCAGAGAGTAATTAGCAAGAAACTGATTAATTACGGACAATATTCTTCTTCTTTCTCTCTTCTCGGTGGCGGCGTAGACGGCGTTGACGACGGCCGAGGTGGTGCCATGGCACCTCGACGTTGTGCCAGCTTCACACGTGCACGGACTGGCGGGGTCCCGTCTCGATCGTCGTCCGAATCCTCTTCCTCCTCCTCCTCATCCTCGATCGGCCGTCGCGGCGCCATTCCACCTCTTCTGCTTGTCTGCTTGACTCGTGCACGGACTGGTGGGGTCACGTCGTCGTCGGAATCATCCGATTCCTCTTCCTCTTTCTTCTTCTCATCCTCGCTCGACGCCTCGCTCGATAGTCGAGGCGCCATTCCTCCTCTCGGCTCGGCCACGCACACTCCTTCTTCGTCCGAGTCGTCTTCCGATTCCGAATCGGATCGCTCCGATCCCGATTCCTCTGAATCGGTTTCGGCCGCCTTCGCCAACTTCCGCGGTGGGGCCATTCTTCCGCGGTCGACGATCTCCCCGTCGGAGTCGGAGTCAGACTCATCGGACTTTACGTCGTCGGAGCAATCCTCCTCGTCGGCCGACGGCGTCTCTTCCCGTTCCGGGGAGAATCCGCGAACCGGCTCGCGCGCCCGCTTCAGTGGCTTTCTTGGCGTAGTCGGTGTTGAGACCTCCATCGTCTCTGAAAGAATTATTGATATTATAAATTATTGATATTATAAATTTATTGATATTATAAATAAGTTAGGCTTGCGCCTAGATTCGAAAAGTATGCTCTATCGAATAAGATCTTAATTAGTTTCTCGAACTCAAAGTCAGAAAATACTGTAATAAAAAAGGGCGCCCCAATACCGTCCCTTCAAGACGACGTATCTCAGTTGCCACCAGAGATATGAAAAATTAACAGTCTTCAGGCAGTTTAGATATATCTTGAATAAACGGTATTCGGACGCCCTACTGTTACACAATTTACGGTAGACCAAAAGTTGGTATAACTCAGTGTCTAGGTTGACTTCTTCGTTCAAGCCATTACAAAGGTACTTTAGAATTACAGGGATCTTGGTCAGAACATGAGATCCTTGTTTTCGAACTTCTGCCAATTTCTTATGACGAACAGTAATTTGCACTACATGAAAGCTCGAACTTCTTAGAATAGTAAAAATCACTTACCACCATCAGACTCCGAATCGCTCCATTCTCTCTCCGCGCGCTCTTCCGGGGAGGCGCTTCTCGAGGGCCGTCCAGATCCGTTCGTTCCGCACATTTTCGTTGATTTGCTTGTTCTGCAATTATTCGATCAATAATGTACGAGAATTGTGTTATAAGGAATTGGAAGAGGTAGAAAGGAAGTTGGAAGAGGTAGAAGAGAGCACTCCGAGTGGAAGACACGAATGGAATGGAATGAATGAGATGAGATGAGATGGAAGACTATCCTCGGACTTGAGGGGACCAATAGTGACAAATGGGCGGGGTCTTGCCTCCTCGGATACAACCTTAGAGTGGGTCGCAGCGAAGACACTGCTCATGTGAAGATGAACAATGCGAGGGGGAGGAGGAGTTACCGAGGGTTTCTTGAGGGTGAGAGAAGGGCCAGAGTTAGAAGAAACGGTTGGAAGGGCTATCAGTGATGTACCTTTAGCAGTGATCAAATCATTATCAAAATCCTTGAACCTCTTCTGTACATGGTGTTTAATGATTTGTCCAAGTTTGGTGTGAATTGGACCGTTGGGGACCAAGAAAACCGACGTTCTATAGTTTCGAAATGCATTTTTTTTTTGTTCCAGAACGATTGGATGAATACGTGGAAGGGAAGAGTATCGAAAAACTCGCTAGTAGCAGTTCACGACCATCTCTACCCGGATAAAACCAGTACCTGCCCATTTTTCTGTGGTCCTAACACTACCACCTAAATTTCAGTCAACGCGGAGACGTTCTCGAAGAAGACGTTGCGCGCGAGTTTCGTCAAAGACCCGATCGAGCAGATCCGCGAGGACTTTCAGCCGCTGATGTCCTACTGCGCCCGTGACAACATTCTGTGCGCCGAGATCTATGTCAAGTTGTGGCCCGAATATCTCCAACGTTTTCCGCATCCGGCCACTCTCGCCGGCATGCTCAACATGGGAAATGTGTACTTGCCGATCAACACGTACTGGAAGATGTTCTACGATGAAAATGTACGAATGTGCGAGAAGAAAAAGACAGCGTCGACGAGGAAGATTGTCGAGGCGGCCAGGATTCTGGCGAACGGAGACGGACAGGGGGAGATGTGAGTGGATAGGTGGACACTTTGCAACTGAAAGTATTCTCTACAAAATGGCTTCATGCTCATGTATTGTGAATAGCGCTCATTAGAAACGGTACATCCTTCAAACCAGATTATTGTAGACCAATTTAAAAATAAAAGAAGGGAACCCTAATAACGTGTTCATTCGAAACGACATATCTCAGCTAGCTGATATCTATATTGACAGCTGAGATATATTGTCCTGAATGAACACAGTTACAGAACCTGGTTGAAAAATATAGTTTGCGGACATTTTGCAACCAGATACTGTTCGCTGGAAATCCAATTGCGGAACGTCTTTCGTTTTTTTTGCAGTGTAACTGGCGAGAAGGACGTGTGGATGTGGGCACAAGACTGGACGCTCAGTGGCAAAAAAGCGTGTCTCGAGTGGTTCGGCAAGCTGTTCAAAGCGCGAAGCTTCATCAATCTGCCCCTGGAGGAGGTGGACAGCCACCACATTGCACTCAAATCCCAACTGATTCCGGCGATCTTCGGATTCGTCTACGGACCGTATCCACTGTTCAAAACACGGGCCAAGGGATGGGGCTACCTCGTTCCGGACTGGAAAGCGGTCGAGAAGAAGTTGGCAGATGAGAGTGTCCATTTCATCGAAGCCGCCGTGGATCTGAAGGCGGAGGCGGCAAAGAAGAAGTTTCCACTTCGAGACTTTTACGAAAAGGTGCAGGAGAATGTGTATTTGTTTGGAGAGCTGCCCATCTCGCCGGACAAGAAGGGATTTCAGTTGGACGAGGAGGGACTCGTCCGTTTTTATCAATTGGACCATCCGTCGGGCGAGGGAAACGTCGGCGATCCGCTCACGAAGCACTTTGCCAAGGATCTCGAGCAGCACGTGCTCAGACCGACGAGGTACTCCTCAGATTTCTAGAACAGTAACATCCGCCAGCTTTAACTTTTTCTATCGACGTCTTTTAGAATTTTATCCTTAAAAGAAGATGACTGCGCTCAGCCGCACAAGTCGTGGCCTTTTTTGTGGCGAACTTGTAAAAATTTCTGGTTGAATTACTGTAAGGAGAAAATCAATACTCTGGCGTATTGTTTCGAAACTTTTATTAACAATGAAATTAATTTCAGGTACGAAGAGCATTTTGAAGTCGTCCTCGATTCAATTCAAACCACGCAATTCTGGACAAGTTACAGCGAACGATACCGGGCGGAGGTCACGATTTGGGATCCGTCGAAGACGTGGAAGGTCGGAGATGGCCAAGAGATGATGGGCGGCGCGATCGCGGCGGCTGTAGTCCCCGCGGGAACAGTATCCCGGCGAAGTGTGCACAAATTGTGGGTGACTCTGACGAATCAGTCGACGGGCCACGTCATCGGAACGGGCATCAAGGCGATGGTGCAAGCACCGGAGGGCTATCGATTGGTGGGCGCCGACGTGGATTCGCAGGAGCAGTGGCTCGCCGCGTTGTACGGAGACGCGAGTGCAGAGCGACGGCTTCCGATCGCCCAGCGCGTTGCCGGCAAGACGGCCTTCTCGAACATGATGCTCGCCGGCTCAAAGTCCGACAATACCGACCTGCATTCGGTGGTCGCGCACCAACTCAAAATCAGCCGAAATCACGCGAAAACGCTCAACTACGCGCGGCTCTACGGCTCCGGAGAGACGCACGCGGGCAAGCATCTGATGCGCATCGGCGGAATGAAACAGGCCGAAGCGGCAGCCACCGCGTCCCAGCTGTTCCGGCTGACGAAGGGAGAAGTGGCGTCGTACGTGCAGCTGGATCCAAAGTTCAATTGTTTCGTGGATCGGTTTGTGGAGGAGACGGGCGTCGATCCGGACGCCACGAAGATTCTGACCATCGACGGAGTCTACTACTTTCCCAGTTATAGCAGCCAGTTCTCCGCGCAGACATTGCAATTCGAGAAATGGCTTCTCGAGTATTACGATGATCTTCTCGGTGCTGCCAGGCAATCCGAAAAACTGTTCTATTCCCTGTACGAGAATCCGGAAAAACCGCGCAAACTGTTCGTGGGCGGCTACGAATCGTCGACGTTCAACTTTCTGGAAATTTCGGCGTCGGCGCCGCATCTGCGCACTCCGATCCTCGGCTGTCAGATTGCCGATTCGTTGGGACGGCTTCCGAAGGGAACGCCCGACGCGCAGTACTTTGATCGAAAGTACAAACGATCCGTCATGAATTGGGTAGTTTCTAGTTTCTAGAACTTTAAACATTTCATTTTTCATTCAGATCGTACAATCCTCCGCCGTCGACTTCCTGCACTTGCTTCTGGTCTCGATGCAATGGCTCTGCGAGACGTATCAAATCGACGCCCGCTTCGTGATCTCCATCCATGACGAAGTGCGTTACATGTGCCGCGAACAAGATGCTCCGCGCCTTGCCCTCGCCCTCCAGCTCTCCAATCTCCTCGTCCGCGCCTGCATTTCGCAAAGAGTCGGCATTTGTCAATTGCCCAATGTAAGTGAAATCGGGCTGGCCCGGGCTTTTCGGACTTCTGAAACACTTGCGATATTCCAATCGGACCCAAACTTTGGAATATTGCCAGTGGATCAAAAGTCCAGGCCAAGGCCAGCCCTTAGAGAAGTACAAAAGAACGCACTTGCAGACGGTGGCCTTCTTCTCACAGGTGGACTGTGATACGGTACTGCGGAAGGAGGTCGACACTGTGAGCATCAATCCGGACGGCACGCGAATCGCCGACGGCACCGCCTGGACCATTGAGGATCTTTTGAAATTGACCAACGGGAAACTCTAACTTTGAACAACAAATTAATATAATTTTCGCGGTTTATTTGACAAAACATCGGAGCACAAATAGGGCGACATAGACGAAGAGATCGGACGGTGGGCATCTGCAAGAAAAGGGTGCCGTGTCTAGAAGCCCCAGAACGAAGTGCGGCACTTTTTGCAAATCGGACGACGTATTTGTGGCGGGATGAAGAGGAGGAGGACGACGGAGAAGAGGCCGTAGGGAAAGAAGGATACGGAGAGCGCGACCGTCGTCACAATGAGCCAGATGATGCGCGCGTGGCGGGTCGTACGGTGGCGGGTGTAGCGGGCGGTCTACAATTTTGGGATCTTAGAGTTCAGAGTGGAAGTGTAGGACTGAACAATTTTGTGTGTGGAAAGCTCAAGACTAGTACTTTTTTGTCCGAACACTTTTGAGAATATTGAAGGATGACCCACTTGCAACTTTCCGATCGGACCCAAACTTTGCAGGTCCAAGTTTCAGATAAATCGGATTATCTCGTCCCGAGATAGGTGGAGTAGAGACCGGAAATGTCTGGTTTTTACGAAAATCGCGGCGTCTGATCCGCACATCTCGGGAGCAGACAATCCAAGTCTGCAACTGAAACTGCCCCCTGAAACTCACACAGCTCTTGCACAACTCGTAACTCTCTGTGCTCGTGTGCTCTGTGCTGCTCGCCGCCGCAATTGGCTCCACTTGAATTTTGTGCTGCTCGAGAAGCGAATTCGTCTCCTCCGCAGCCGCACAATACTCTTCGTCGTCTGAAAAGAGAAAGTGCAAACTTTTTTCAATTTCGCGATAAAAAAAAAGGCCAAGAATAATTGAACTCACTTTCAAACACGGGCAACGTCGAGTTCTCCTCGAGACGGACTGTCGCGTAGTCGGGGATGTAGGCCGGCTGAATGGGTTACGGACTATCGGGCTAAAAGTATTTGAGCTACCTGTCCGCTCACTTTGCGGATGATGCTACCGTAGTAGGAGGTGTTGAGCCATTGGTAGAGTTCTGCACGTTTTTTCGGATTAGGCCCCTGTTGTTCGTCGTCTAAACCAGCTACTTCCGGCTCTGTGTCCGTCGATTCGGGCGTCTCATTGGGGAAAACGTCGAAAATGTTGATGCGGCTCGAGTTTGAGTCAAATGTACTGAAAACGATCGTTTTAAGCGTTTCAAAATTGGCTCTCTAGAAATTGAAAAAAAAACTTTGTTTGAAGAGTTCAAAACCTCACCTGTGCATAGCCAATTTTTCGACGTAGGGCAAAATCGTAACACTAGTCATTTCCTAAGCTCCGCCCACAACACAAACTTTTAGTGCTGTCAAACAATGGTGTGTGAACACTTTGTAGACGGGTTAACCAGACACACAAATGATTGGGCAAATTGAGCATTTGACGATAGATAAGCACTTAAATATTTATGACGAGGGGGCGTATAAACTACAGAATTGTGTGATTGACGGTTTTTCGAAAATATTGTATTATTGGGGCAAACTATAGACTATATAGTCTATAGTTTAAGTGTACTCTTCCTGGAGAGACACACAAGCAGCTTTTATTTGAGCTTTGACAAATCGAATAAACGAACCTCTGATGGACGAGCATCGTTAACCGTTGTTAAATAATGGAAAATGATCAAGTGACAGATATTATTATTCTATTGTATGGTGTCTGTCTTTGTGAGTGAACATACGTGTGTCTCTGTGCATTTTTCACTGATAAGATAATAGATAATGACCGTCAGACTCTCTTCTGTTGTTGGAATCGGAATGTAATTTGATATGATGATGACTTTGAGGAGGGAAATGCGAACTTTGGAACAACAAAGATCACTGCTTCGTTATTGAGGAAGTGAAATTTTTTGACTATGGAAAACTAGAAACACGAAAACATTTCCTATGTGCAATAGGCTTCCCTGAGACAATGTTTGACGTCTTCAGAATCTGCTAAATGACCCTGCCGTTTTTATGTGAACTTTGCAATTAAAATTTATTTTGATTCAAATTCAAATTTTACACGAACAAAATATTCTTTATTTTTCTCTCAGTCTCTCGGCGAATCAATTTTCAGCACTCCCACGTCTCCGCGGAATTCACCGCATCCGCATCCGCGTCAGCACTGTTGTCTTTACGCATTTCGGGTTGCTGACGCGATTCTCGATTTTCTTTTCCGATTTTTGACTTGCCAACTTGCATCGCGATTAATTCGTTGATTCTAGCTCATTTCTCACAAAACGCTGAGAAATTGTTAATTTAGCTGTTTGCAGGTGTAAATTCAATTGAGGCATGCTAAAATGAGCGATTTTCTTAGCGAGAATAACGCTCTTCATCTACTGCACGCCACCGTTAAAAATTATGAGGTTTGTAGTGATTTCGGGCTGTAAGACCATTGAAATAATGTGTATGAACGCTCGACAAAATAGACGACCTTAATTTTTCGGGCTTTTCTCAAAAAAAAGTTCATTTTCTCTAAATCTTCAGAAAGATGTGACCTCGTTTTACTTGGCGAACGACCAGGCGACGTCCAAGTTCACGGGCCGATTCGACTTCAAAACGTTTGCGAAAAAGTGTTTCGATCCGATCGATTCGAAAGAGTTGGGCGAGCTATACGTGCGGATGCTCATCGAGAGCCAGTCGTACATGCACATGCACCAGAAGAGCCGCATCGGCGCCGCCGGCTTCCCGCACTCGTTCGTCTCGGTGCCCGAGCTGCTGCTCAACATGATCCTCGCCTACCAGCTGCCGCAACAGAAGTTCGTGCCGTTCGAGAAGAAGGAGGAGAGGGAGGAGAAGCCGGAGGAAGAGACTTCTGGAGCAGGAGCAGTCGGGGGAGGATCGCGCAAGAAACGGAGAAGTTCGGCAGCCGGAAAGAAGGGAAAAAATGTGACGATAAATCCAAGAGTCGTTCTGCACAATGAATTGGCTGCCAAACTTCTCGAGGAGATGCTCAAGATTCCACTAGCACCAGAGGTAAAATTAGGCATATTTTGAAATAACCATTTTTCAAACAAAATCCACTTTTTTGCAGTCCAAAGTGTGGAAGCAGGCGAAATACGTGTTGTGCCCGTCGAATTGTCCCAAGCAAATGACCGTTTTCGGACGAATTATAGCCAAAAATACCGATTCTGGATTTATCAGGTAGGACTTTTGAAGATCACTCTTTTTGCACGAACTTTAGCAACTCTTTAAAAATTGTATGAAAAAAGACAATTTACTAGAAAAATCGGCGCTGTCTTTCGGAGATTTAATTTAAAAAATGATTTTTACAGTTTTAACGCGCTGAACTTCTTCATGCACGACCAGACGCTGAACCGCTACCTCGAGAATCCGGCGACGATCCTGCACGCCCTCTACATCGGTCCCCTAAGCGCCCAAACGATCGAGGTGTTCGCCGCGAACCGTTCGGACGCTTTCCGCGGAAAATGCCGCGAAGTGCTGCGGATGGCCATCGAGGCGACGCGCGATCCGATGAAATTCCAGGCGCTCGAGCCGGATTACATAGCGCCGAACCATCCGGATCACGTGAAATTTCGGGATTTCGTCGAGACGGTCACCCAGTTGATTCGCGATTTGAACGGCGAAAACAATGCGAACACGGGGCTGCACGCGGGCTGGGCTTGTGCGGCCATCAAGAAGTTCGGCCACAAGAGATATGTAGACAAGACGTGGAAGGACGAGAACTTCTACGACCTGATCTGGACGGTTCTGGCGCAGAGGCCCAATTTGAAGAAGTTTGTGATCGATGTGCTCGAGAAGAACTTCAAGGACTACAACGCGGCGAGATTTTGGCGACGAATGCAACCGTATCAGATGAACAGAACGATAATATTCAATCAGAATGTTATTCGCGAGGATCCGCTCAAGCCGACCGACGAATTTCTCAACTTTCCGCCGTGCGTCCGTCAAATTAGTGTGATTTCCAACGAAAAAGAGTTGCGTGACTTGCAAATGCTTCTGGAGTACAAGGCGTCGCGCGAAGATCGTCTTTGCGTGGGCGTCGACGCCGAATGGAGTGCCTACGTGAACCCGTCCAAGGCGACGATTCTGCAGATGGCGCTGACCGACATTGTGTACATTTTGGATCTGGAGTCGGCGCAAATCTCGCAGAACACCTACATGCTCTTCCTTTCGTATCTGTTTGAGACGCCCGAAATCATCAAGATCGGTTTCCAGTTCGGCGAGGACCTCCATCAGCTACGTGCCGCGTTCCGCAACTGTTCGAGTCTCTACAAGCCGAACAGTGTGGTGTGCGTCGGAAAATTGATAATGGACCTGATGGACGAGATTGGCAAGCAGGACAATTCGGAGGAGATCAAAAAAGAGTGGCTGCCGTTTTTGACGGACGAGGAGAAGGGCGGCAAGGAGAGTGCCGACAGCAGCATCGACGAGACGGCCGACAAGTCGATGTCGAACGAATCGATGGAAGTGATGGAGTCGGAGGCCGTCGCCACGTCATCCTCGTCGGAGGTGGCGAAGCCGGCGAAAGAGGAGAACGTGAAGCAGTTCCTCAACAAGGGACTCTCGTTTATATGCGAAAAAGTGCTAGGACGTCCACTCGACAAGACCGAACAGTGCTCTGTTTGGGATCGACGACCGTTAAGGAATTTGCAGGTTGTTTTCTAATTTCAATGTTTCAAAAATGTAATAATTTTCAGATGCGCTACGCAGCAATGGACGCCTATTGCATGTTGATGTTGTACGACAAAAGCAAGCCGATTTTCCAGCACATCGGCCTCGACGCCAAAGATTTTCTGGCTAAGCAATCGCCGATCCGAATATCGTTGCCCTTGTTGAGTGAGGGAAAACTCTGAATAAATGTATTTCCTGCTGTTTTTTCCACCTCTAATCGATCTTTTCCCTCCAATTATTCCCTCTTTTTTATCGCATGTTTGTGTTGCTCTTCTCCCGGAGCATTCCAACTGTTATTTTTACCACTATCTCCTGTCCGGTTAGTGATAATATCTGTAATAGAATTGAGACTTTAAGACAAATAATTTAAATTTTCATATAATTTAAAGTTAGAATAGTAAGAATAAGCGCCTTATCGTCGAGTCCCGTCCTCGTAGAATACGCCTCCGTCGGCCGAGCAATACTTCGGACACACTCCCTTCTCCCCGTTGTGCCCGTTGATTCCATCTCTTCCCGGATTTCCGGGCACTCCGTCCAACCCTGGTTCTCCATCCAATCCCGGCTCTCCCGGCGCTCCTGGCTCTCCGTTAAGACCGTCTTTTCCGGGGATTCCCGGCGCTCCACGTGGTCCCTGTCGGCCATGCGGTCCTGGTGGTCCTCGTGGGCCTGGCACGGCGGGAATCTCCTTGACGTCTTCTCCCGGGGCTCCTGGAGCTCCTGGCGGTCCGTCCTTTCCTTTCTCTCCGCGCCGTCCTTTTTGACCCTGCTGACCCGGCGGTCCTTGTGGTCCCTTGTCTCCAAACACTCCTGGGCGTCCGATGTTTCCTGGTGGTCCTGCTGGTCCGGCCGGACCCAGTGGGCCTTGTGGACATGGAACGCACGGGGGCTTGGTGACCGGATGGCACGGCCGTTTAGTTGGACGTCCCGGGTTTCCGGGCAGTCCGTTGGCGCCTGCCTTTCCTGGAGGTCCTGGGCGTCCTGGGGCTCCGGGCGCGCCTGGCGGTCCCGGACGACAGCAGTTCTCGCATTGCGCGGTCGGCTCGCTCTCGTCGTGATCATCCTCGTGAATTGCGGCGGACGGTGCAGTCGACGTGGTGCCGTACGGCTCCTCTGGCGGTACGGTAGTCTTCAAGTACTCGAGAGTGGAAGCTGGACGCTCCGGAACTTCTTCTGGAGCTTCAGAAGTGGTGACTTCTGGCTCTGGTTGCTCTGAAACTTCCGGAACTTCTGGAGCGTGCTCCGTTGTGAGTTCCGCGGAAGGTTCTGTTGATGGAGCACCAGTCACCACTGCCACATCATCATATCCTTGAGACGAAGGCTCTGCTGCTCTGACGGTAGTGGTGGAGGTGGTTGGAGCCTCAGTAGTCGTGGTAGTGGTGGTAGTCGTAGTCCGCCTAGTGGTCTTCGGAGAAGTCTCGGCTGGCGGCGCCGGCGCATCGTACGGCTGCAAGTATTACCTCAAAGCACTCACTGAGCCAACCACTTACATTTGCCTCCTCCTTCTGCTCGCCGACGACCGGATAGCCGAATTTGGGAGGCGCGAACGGAGTCGTCTCGTCTGTCGAATATTCGTAGCCGGCCTGACGGGCGGTGCGGTTGAAACCACGCGAGAACGAAGCGCGCAGCATGTAGACGTCCGTCCACAGGGTCTTCGCGTTGTTCTGGAATATTAGTTGCGAAACGTCCTCTGTTTAGAGACAATCTAGACATTTTACAGACTTTAAAGACTAGTCGAGCACTAGTTTTCTAGCTACAAAACGTACTAGACGCTTCCAAATCTTTTAAATCCCTTTCAAGCATTAAGAAATGTTTAGTTGCAAAGTACCCAATCTTACCTGACACTGATTCATCTCGGCCTTCATCGAGTGCTGCATCTCTTTAATGTAGCTGTGCACAATCGGGAGAGTTACACAGAGGGCGATGATCGACAGTGTGGATACGGTAACAGTGACATAGCCTATGATACGGTAGGCCTAAAGTAAACGCAATCTTAGATTAAAGAAAACAAGAAAATAGGATACCTTTGTGTTGGAGTCCACCTCCATTTTGATCGAATGAGAAAGACCCTATCATTCGTGCGTTTCTCTCTTTTATACCGATGACGGGCGCCGCTTTTTTGGGCGCGAAAACTTGGTTGGCGCCATGGTTTTTACGGATGGGCAGCAGAGGGATGGGCGGGCTGGTTCTGATCCGAAAAACGATGCGGAGGGGAAGAGTGATGATTGAACAGATGCGGGTGGAAACGGAGGAATGATGCAACGGGGAGAGGAAGACTGAGAGAGAGAGAGAGAATGATAACGATGATGATGACGGTGGAACCGATGTCTGGAGATGCAATCGGAATGTGCGGATCTACAACACAAAACCACTTCAAATCATATCAATTTTTACAGTGCGATTCGGAGACGACGTGACTGTGGAATCCGTGAATCTTGGGACCGAGTTCCTGTGGTGGATCTTCTTCCGTAATAACTTGAAGTATTGTTGTGTTTTGGAATTTTGAATAAATCATTGGTATTAACGAATTTTTTTGGGATTTCAGATTCAGAATCAGTAGAAACATGAATAAACGGTCCGACAGTGGAAAGAGGATTTTTAAAAATTGGCATAAACCCTTGATGGTCACGCATTCAAGGCATTTTTTAAAAATTGGCATAAACCCTTGACGGTCGCGGGTTCAAGGCATTTTTTTAAAAATTGGCATGAACCCTTGACGGTCACGCGTTCATGGCATTTTTAAAAAATTCGAAAAAATTTAAAAATTTCACTGCCACGTTGTCTCCAACTCGGGCTGTAAAAAAAATATGATTTGAAGTGGTATTTTCTTCAAGAAAAAACATGATAAAACCGGCTGGAATTAGGTCACCCTCGTGAAAATTTGACTCAAATGTTTCTGAGAACCACTAGAAGGTGCCACCTTCATAATAACTGTTCCAATGAACAATGGGTTTGGTAAAGCGTCATTGTGAATCTATTTTCTACGTGAACTACTTACCAACTTGTCTTGAAAGATACACAAACTTCTTCTCGTAAAAATCCGCCACAAATGCAATATCGGCCACGTGGCATCCTCCTCCTCCTCCTTTTCTGCACTTTCCCGGCCCTCGGGTACGTGTGCCCGACGCCTCCGGACGGCGAAAATTGCGAATCGAACGAAGAGTGTCGCACACTATCGCCCACTCACTATTGTCTTTCCCGGGACGGAAACCATGGAGTGTGCTGTTCGAAATGTGAGTGAACTTTTCATTAGTTAGTCAATCATGGTTTGGAGCTCCTACGTTCAAATTTTTGACCCGATTCACGGTCTCCAGAGCTGAGAATATGGGCGTGCACTCGACCAAATGGCGTTTTCATGAATTGAGCAGGTTTTCTCTAATTTTTGTGCTCAACGGCGATGAAAAATGATTGTTCGACGTGAAAACACACTAATTCTCAGAATTAATGACGTTTTGGCACATTTTTCGCGGACTTTGCTTTTTCGCCTTCGCCGCCGATAGCCGCCGATCGCCGCCTCAAAACCGCACTTCTCATTTTGCGCTTTCTTGACCGTTTTCAGACAGAATTGGTTTTGAGAATGATAAATCACGTAAATACAAGCATTTTGAGCGCTCGAACCGCGAAAACTACCGAAAAGCAACTGAAATTCACGCAGTTTTAGCCAAAAACCTTCAAACGGGTAAATGTGATTTTCGACTTGAATTTAACGCGCTCTTGCGCTTAAAAAATTTGTAATAGCCTATATAATCGGTCTATCGAGAGACAAATGAGAAATTATCGGTTTTTCGTAGTTAATCCGGCAAAAAACACAAATTTCGCTGTTAAAAATTGAATTTCGCGCCAATGTATCGCTCTATTGGGCGGGGCGCACTTGCGCGCCCATTGTTAGCTCGGAGACCGTGGCGATTGGATTATTTGATCCGGATATCGCAAATTGACGAGCTAAATTTTTCCAAAAAGTCCTCTCCAGTCATGCTACTAATTCAGCCGAAGGATACGTGAATCTCGTCTTCCACAAACAGCTCTCCGACAATCACACTAGCATCCCTTTGGATTTATTCGCACCGAAAACCGAGGAAGAGCTCTGTGAGCATTCTGCTGAATGCGATGATTCCGAGGAGTGCATGTATTCGTTCAAACGTGAAGAACTCGAGAACAATCTACCGGTGACCTCGAAACTCAAAAAACATTGCTATAAAAGTGGGTTGAATTTGATATTTTATCGATAAATTCAAAATTCAGAGTCCGCGCACTGGCTTTCCAAAGTTCAGCTCTGCAACTCGGATTCCGAATGCGCCAACAATTATTGTACGATCTTCCGCGCCAATTTGACGGGCTTGCGAGTTGCGAAAAAAATGGAAACTTCCAAAATCACAATATACGCTCCATTCTACGCCGGTGACGTCACCCAAACTTTGCACAATACCACTTTGGTGATGCGCGACGAAACGGAAAAGGTGTGGAGGATTGAGACGAGCGGAACGGAGCTCGAGACGCAAGAGAAAAAGATCGATTGCTATTATAGTTTCGACGATTTTGGAGAGCAAAAACTGAATTCAATTCGAATATTGTCTGCCAATGTGACGTGTAATGGATTGTTGATAAAGACGGTGGATATCGAAATTCAAGGATTCAAAGTGTCGGAACATGAGAAGCAATTTACCGCTGTTAAAGGAATTTGCGGGCATCGTACGTTTCTTGTCTAATTTTGGCATTTAGTACTTTGTGTCTGTACTTCACAACTATTGTCCGAAGTAGAAGGGCTGAAATAGAGGAAAGTCGTCAACGGATAAAATTTTCACAATGTTTTAGTGAGCATTTTGTTACTTGACAACTTTTTGACATCTCCACTGGCAGCTGAGATATCTTGTTTTGAATGACCAGAAATTCTAATGAATATTGTCAATACCACTATTGCAGCCGGTCTCACGTGTCCCAATTGTTTCATCGACGGAAAACTGTACAAGTGTGCGCAAGACGAGGACTGCTGGGCGGTCGGAGATTCGAATTGGGTCGTGCGAAACGAGAAGTCCCAGTGTAGTTGGGCGACTTTGAACGGACACAGATTGTGCAAACGAGGTGAGCATTTTGTCTAATTTTGGAGTTTGCAAGTTACGTTTTCCGGCTCTTACTAAATCTTTGAAAAGTTGTTCGGCAAGTGTTGATGATATTAATAGCGTAAATGTGTCATTTAGATGCTCACATTTGCCCGTTCGATTCGCTAAATTCGAACAGATCTCAAGTACCGGAGAAGGCGTGCAAAACTGACGACGATTGTGAGAATATGGCCAATTTCACAGTTCTACGCACCGGGGAGGTGGAATTTTAGTAAGATTTTGCTGTAAAAAGGCATTTTTTGTAAACATTTTCAAGCTAATCATGTTCAGTCCTCACTGCTATCACGGAGTGTGTTGTGCTCGGCGAGCAATGTGCAATCCGCAAGAGAACACTTTTCCCTACTCGTTTCCGGTCGAAAAATACGGGCGGCAAGAGGCGTGCCACGTGGATGCCGACTGTACAATGTTTCCGAATTTGGTGTAAGTGTGCGCCACCGACAACATTTACACATTTCGTGATTTTCAGAGGAACTTGTCACTTTTCCGATGCCATGTGGTATGTGCTGAAGCTTCGAAAACGCAAGTATTTGCGAAAACTGCAACGGTTATTGGTGACGTCGAAAAAATATGGAATGTGTTGTTACAGTAGTAGGATTTCGCTCCTAGCTATAGCAAAATTTCAGTTTTGAACGAATTTCAGAGAAAGACAGAGAGTGTCCGATGGGCGGAACACCGACACATCGGCATCGGATCCACGCCGAGTGCGAAACTCATGCGGACTGTAATATCAATTTGCCCGTTCACGAGTGGACCGCCCATTGCAACAGAGGATTCAAGAAACGGACTTGTTGCGAAGGTATGATGGGCTTTTCCACATTCTTTTTTAAACAAAGCTTCTGAACTATGCAAATTACACTCAAAACGGAAAATGTTTGGTTTTATCACATCGATTTGGACGAAGCTTTTCAATTTTCAGAGAAAAAGTCGGAAGCGATGTGTCCGAATGGGTATACTCCGTATCGAACCGAACCGAAATGCACAAATGTGAGCGCGAGCTCGGACTATTCGGGAAATTGTCCGAAGGAAAACGGAATGTGCTACAAAGGGCATTGCTGTCCGAAATGTGAGAAGATGGGTCTCGCCGCGAAAACCGGAGTAGTCAAGTTCAAAGAGCTGGGCAATAAGTCGGCCTGAAGTTTCGGACCACTTGCAATGATCTGTTAGGACCCGAACTTTTCAGGTTTCTTGAACTTAGACAGATTGAAGTATTTCGGGACCAAGTTTTAGACCGATTAGAATATCTGGTTCCTAGATATAATGATTTGAAGCTGACAAGGTCAGGTTTTTGCAAAAAATGTGCCCTCTTTTGCCTCAAACCAGTATATCTCGGGAACCGATTATCCGATCGGGCTGAAACTTGAACCCACAGCACTAGAATCCAAATCCAAGGAGCCTGGAAGATTTGAGTCCGATCGGTTAATTGCAAGTCGATCAAAAGGCCTGGCTTTCGAAAAGTCCGGGCCCGTCCTTTGTTCAGCTCTCGTCTCGGCACGAAAACTGCTTTTTGTTGTTGAAAAAACTGTGGTCAAGTTTAAAGACGTACCAAAATGTTTGCAGTGACAATCGAGAAGTCGGCTAAAATGACGCCGTTCCACAGCGACTACGTGACCGAGACGCCGTGCGATCCGCTCGTCCCACTGGATTTCGCCTACCGTTTCGCGTATTGCGACGAAAATGTTTTGAGAGTTGTGGTGATGGGCGACCGGTCGTGGGACGGAAATGAATTAGAATGGCAGCGAAAGAGGTGCCGGATTAGCAGGTTAACAAGAAAAATACTTTTTAAAATGGATAATTATTTTTTTAGGGACTGCACTTCTCATCCATTTTCAGTGTGCGTGCACAAAATCTACAATTTGAGATATTGCGTGCTTCCGCCGACGGTGAGAATTCGTTTTTTTCTAGAACAATAGTTAGGCCTAATTTGTAAATGTTCAGTACCGATACGAGAGCAATCAGCACCTTTTTTCGGACATGACGACCGTCTCGATCACACTATTTTTCGTCATTATTATCGGATTTTTCTTCTACCCAACCCGAGTACTCGCATGATTTTTTGAAAAGTACCGATTTAAAATTGTATACTTACTTGATCCATTTAACGATTATTTGTTGAAAAATTGTATGCGCTACTTAACCCAGAAATTTTAATTAAAAAATTAAAAATTATTAAAAACCTCGGTATGACCATAATTGGGTCCCGCCACGACGAGACTTGGTAACCAAAAGACGAACGAAATAGTTAATTATTCATGTTCATTCCGTATTCATAAGTATCATTTCATAATTCAAATAAAGCTTATAAATAAAGCCTGGGAAAAGAGAGAGAGAGAGTAGCGAGATTGTGCGTGTAGAAATTTAATATTATTGCAGATGGGTCATTTTTTCCTATTTTTTGAGCGGGGGGAGAGAAAGACAGTACATGAAAGAGTTTTGGTTCAACATTTTTGAAAAATGATTGTGGGGGTGGGGGAACTAGTGTGAGGGAGCAATAAAATAGAGTCATTCAGGCTTTGTGGAAAGGGGTTGAGTACAGAAATTAGGGCGCTACAATAGAGGGGTTCGGGGGAATGTCCGGAATTGTTTCCAAATTATTCTTGAAAACTCCTCAAACTCTATCGCACCGCCCCAAAAACAGGAGAAGAATGTGGTTGAAAACTATGGCGCGGCTTCCTCGGCCAACTGCCAGCACCTCGCTATCCGTTCGTTGAACGCTTCCGCAGTCGGGGCCAAGTTCACAAAGTTCAACGCATCCTCCTGCACTTGCAGATCCGCAAAGAACATCTCGTTCATGCGGAGCAACTCGCGCGGCAATTCGTCGATCCATCTGCGTGGAGCGGGTCCTTGCGGGATTGGTCCGAAAAGTGTGTGCCGCACGTGTCCCAACTGTCTTCCCTCACCGGGAAATCGGTCGGCCGGCGGTGGTGCGGGCCCCGGGTTTTCGGGAAAATTCCGGGCGGCTCCGAAAAGTCCACGTGGCGGCTCGGGGAGTCCGGGCGGTCGAGGAATCATCCCAGCGGGCGGAGCGATTTGCGGCTGCGCCGGAACTTCGCGGTCCATCACATCGATAAACACATCGACGTCTGGATCCTGCCTGATGTTGTCGCGCACCGGTCCGAGCACCTCTTGATCCGCTTCTGGGATTACGATCGCTTCGCCCTGAAAAAATCAATTTTTGCCAGGTCTGCCAAGGTTTTCGTCAAAAGTGCGTGAAATTAACAGACTGGAACTCCTGTAAACACCGTAAAATTCGTGAAACGTTCTGTTATCGTAAGGAAAACACGAAAATGTTAAAATTTGCCTAAAATGTTCGTCAGGGTCTATGAACGTTAAATCTCAGCCTTGGTCAAAATGCAAAACTAACATGTTCGATGAGCCACTGCTCTCCACCGATGGTTTTGTGCACTCTTCGCATGTGTTCGTACACATAATTGGAGTTCTCGGCCATGAAGAGACAGACCCAGCAGAAGTGGGCTCCGCACGGGCACTGCATGTGGAAGCATCCGTCCGAGCGCATCACCCCGAGTCCGCACTTTGGACAGCACTTCAGCGCGTTCTTCGGCAGATTCCGACGGAACTCTGCGATCGATTCCTCCGGCTGTTTGAGGCGCTTGTAGTCGGCGCACGTCTGCTCCGGATGCCAATCGTCGAGACACATTCCGCAGTACCTCGAGTCGCACGTGCCGCATTTCATCTTACCGGCCTCCGCATTCGGACGACGTACGGCCACGCAGTCCGCCGTCGGACACGTCACGATGTCCCCGTTCATCGCGATCACCGTGTCCTTGGCGCGAGCCGCCACTCGAGCGAGTTTCTGCGAGTCGAGCTCGCGCAACCGACGACTTCCGCCGAGGACGATCGTTTTGAGTTCAGATGGTGTCAGACACTTTCCGCATCCGTCGGCTGAGCACTCGATCCGCAGGGAAGGGTTGTCCATCCGCGAACTGACCATGTTCCAGACGCACGGGCGACACATGGTGTGTCCGCAGCCGAATCGGAAGAAGTTGTCCTGGATCCGCTCGTCGAGACATCCTATGCAATGTTTGTTCGGAAGTTCGAAATTCTCGCCGAGTCGTTTCGTTTCGGCCTTGAAGACAGCGTTGGAGACTTCTGCGAGCGCCTGCGTCAACCTTTCGTAGGCCGCGACGGTTCCCTCGTACTCGATCGCCATCCGCCGCATGTCGACGAACAGCCGCACGCCCAACGCATCGGCCATCTCGGCAATGTGCTCGTGGATCAGCGGTAGCGCGGCGTCGTTGAAGTGCGGGAAGCATATCGGAATGTCCACCTCCACGCGGATTTTGCTCTTGTTCTCCTTGTAGCCACGGAGCTCGTCGATCACTTCGTTCGCGCGGCCGCCGAATACGCTGATCACTTCACGGTTCTTGTCCACGTCGATCAGGATCTGAAGATTTTGAGTTTAGCAAAAATTTTTAGAAAAATAGCAATTTTTTCCAAAAATTCAGATTAGCTATTTGTCGTTCAAGAATTGGACCTCTTCTTGTCACTTATACAACTTTTTTTTGTTGAAAATTTGCTCACCTCGTCATTGTATTTGCACGGAAGATGTCTGACCCACACCTCTCCGATTCCGTGCAGCAATTCGACGTGGTCCTCCGTGCGGGCGTCGAATTCCATGGCGCGCATAACGTGGCGCAGACGGTTGACAAAATGACGGACTCCTTTCGGATTCCATCCCTCCACTCCGATCACTCCGAACTCCTCGCCGTCCGTCCACTCTTCATAGATGCGCGCGAAGAAGAAGACCGATTCGTAGGTGCTCATCAGCACGTCCTCACTGTCCGCGAGATCGCGGAACGTGTGCCGCATGCGGTTGTCCAGCTCCCGGATCTGTTCGCCGAAAGCCGCGCGCATCTGACGGCGGATCGGGAAGAAGAGACGGAAGATTGGCACCAGCTCCGGCTGCAAATTATTCAGTTTTTTAAATTCACAAAAAAGATCAACTAACTCCAACTTCGTCGGCCTTATCGCACCGAAAGATGGGCTCCGTCTCGTGCACCTTGATGGCTCCTTCGATGAACGCGACGCCCTGCTCCGAGTCCTGGAAGTGGATCGTGTAGCTCTCGTGTTCCCGCACCGGTCCCCTCGATATTCTCTTCGTGAACCACGGCACATCGGGCCGGCTCATGACCGCTGTGAAGAAGTGCCTGGCGCCGCATCCGCCCCGTTCCAGCGTCATATCGTCCCACAAAATGTTGCCCATCGGCGTGTAAATCCTTTCGTTGTGGCAGACTTTGTAGGTCTCGTAGTCGATGATCCGCTTGATGTTTCTCTTTTTGGCCGCCGCCGCCTTCGCCCGCGTGAACTCGGCGCCACCGAAATACGGTTCGTACTTCTCCACCTCGATGTTGTTCGCGTCCAGAATCTTCTTCAGGAACCACCGACGCGATTCGAAGTCGTGGAAGTGTTTCGGGAACATGTCGACGATCATCTGCAGCACATTTTGTAAAGTAAAAGTAGAAAAATGAATGCCAAAACTAACAGTTTTGATTTTGACGTTGTGCTTGCTCGCGTCGCTCATGTTGCCCTTGTCGTCCGTGCAGTATACGCGCATGTTGTAGTAGCTCTCGCGGACCGCCCTTTCGGTAAAGTCCTTCAAGCACTCACGCACGAGCGTCACCTTCACTCCGTCGATCGTCTTCGGCCGCATCTCGTAGTTGATGTGCAGCATCACCTCCTCGTACACCTTCTGCATGTCGAGCAGCGAGTCAGTGAAGAACGCGTCCACGCAACGTCTGCAGAAAAATAATTGTTTGAAATTGTTTTCCGATAGTTCTTCTCGAAAATCGGAAAAACTTTAGAAAAAAGCCTTACAATTTCTCCTGCGCCCGCTTTCTGTCCTGCTGATAGTAGAACTCGAGGAGTCTGAGTGGTTGTCCCTCGACGAGCTGTCCCGTCCGTTTTTCCAACAATCTCGTCTCGAGTTCCGTCAGTCTCCGCGTCAACTTCAGTTTGCATTTCAGCAGATTCTCGTAGAAGACAAGCGAGTTGTCAGTCGGCGCCGCCCGATGTTCGTGCACAACTGCTCTGGCGGTGTCGCTTGGATCGAACAACATCTCGGGCTCTTTTCCGTTTTCCAACCGTATTTGATAATCCGATCCGGACGGTGCAAAGTACCACACGTCCTCGTTGATGTCCTCCGACTTCAGCGCCTCCTCGATCAGATGCCACGTCATTTTCGCATCGTATTGCTTCTCCAAAAACAGCAAACTCGTATGGGTGTCCGGGTTGATCAGGGCCTGGTATCGTCGGTGTCGCAGCTGCTCGTTGGCTATTTCGCGGCGACAAATCCGACGGAGCTCACGCGGTCCCAACGGCCGCACTATCGAATGCCTCAGAAACGAGGTCGTCCGGATTTTGGCAGTCTCTTTTTTGAGAAGCTCCACAATCTGCTCAAAGCGCTGCTCGTTGCGGATCATACTCGGCGCGCTCATGTGCTTCACGTAGGCAGAGCGAACGAAGCGGTCCTGGAAGAGCTCGTCCGGCTGCTCGGGATCCGTCCACTCGAGCGGTCCCGGTAACGACAGGCGCCACAGACGCGAGTCCCACACGTGGACGACCCGCTGCTCGGGCGACACTTGCACCGGGGTGACCAGTTTGTTGATCTGCCGGTTGAAGTAGTGTTGTATCGGCGTTAGCACCGCTGCAAAATTTGATGATTTTTGGGGAAAATCTAGTGAAGAATTGGCAAATTTAGACATTCAATGAAAATTGGCTCAAAAACTTGAGAAATCGGTTTTGAAATTTGAATTTTGGCGAAAATTGGAAAATTTAGATTTGAAATAAAAACTCACGGCCTACGGGCAGGTCCCATGCGCTCTCGACAAGGGCGGGTCCCCATCTGAGTTCGTCCGGCAGGACCACCACCTCTCTATTTCTTCTGTGCTGGCGACTCATTTTGTGCAAATCTGAAAGAATCGAACTGAATTTTTCGAGGAATTTAGGTGGAAAATGAGCGGAAATCGAGAAAAACGTTGAGGGAATGCGAACATTTCCGCCAAAGACGAATGAGAGAAATTGGCGACGAGAACTGCGAAATCAACAGACAAGTTCGCGAAGATAAGAGAGAAGATTCGTAAATTTTCGAATTTTTTCGTCACGCGGCCGTTGGAGTACGGTCGCAAGGCCAAAACTTTGCAGGACTGGAGGATTTTTACGATTTTCAAAGCGCTTTTCCGCGGAAAACGTAAAAATCGAGCTCTCGAGCGGCGAGAAATGATGCAAAATTATGATGTAAACAAGAGTTGCAAGTTGCTGTTTGCAACAACAACAGAAACAGGTGATTTGCATAAGTTTCTTTCGGAAAAATCTGCAAAATTTCAGATTTTTTTGAAGAGGTAAGTAAGTGAGCCTCAGTTAGCACTAGCCAATTTGAATTTCCACAACTCAGCGCCCCTGGTCAAGGTAGAACTTGATTATTTCATATATGAATATATTTTTTTTTGAATATTATATTTTTTTTTAACTTTACATTTAGGTACCCTTTTCTCCGCGCACTATCATGGAGTGTTTACAGTGGAAGTTCTCGAGAGATTGGATCCAAAAGTCTCTCTTCATATGAACCTTTCAATAAAGATTCTCTAAACGAAGACTTAGACAAACGATACAAAGTAAGAAACAAATCTGATCGGAAATATTCAAGAGCGGTAGAAGGCGAGCGCAAGACGAGAAATGAGCGAATGAATGAGTGAGTGTATGAGAATGTCTAATATATAAGAGCGCAAGGATCGCCTATGGCAATGCGCACGTACGTCTCCTAGCAATGAGTGTTTGACAAGACGAGACGAGACATTGGCGGTTGTGCGAGGAGGGCCTACTGACGCTCCGGGGAATGGCAAGGTGGGAAGGGAGGAAAGAACGGTGTCCGATATGAGAGCGCAAGGGCCGCTGTTCGCAATCTGGCCGAATTTCTAGGCCGCGAAGTAATTTTCCACTGAAAATGTGGCCTAATTTTTCAAACTCGGCCCCGAGGTCGCTCAATTTGCACTGCAAAAATAGTTTCTCAACAGAGCGCCATTTCTGTTCGGTGCCCCTATAATAGCAATGAGTGTTTGACAAGACGAGACGAGACGAGACATTGGCGGTTGTGCGAGGAGAGCCTACTGATGCACCGGGGAATGGCAAGGTAGGATCCAAAAGTCTCTCTTTATATGAACCTTTCAATAAAGATCCTCTAAACGAAGACTAAGACAAACGATAAAAAGTAAGAAACAAATCTGATCGGAAATATTCAAGAGCGGTAGAAGGCGAGCGCAAGACGAGCAATGAGCGAATGAATGAATGAGTGTATGAGAATGTCTAATATATAAGAGCGCAAGGAGCGCCTATGGCAATGCGCACGTACGTCTCCTAGCAATGAGTGTTTGACGAGACGAGACGAGACATTGGCGGTTGTGCGAGGAGGGCCTACTGACGCACCGGGGAATGGCAAGGTGGGAAGGGAGGAAAGAATGGCTTCCGATCAACTCAGCACTGGACTGACTATAGGACCTGGATGTTTAGGAAGTATATACCAAGACTAATACCCCATCCACCAAGTAAGAGCCCCGATCAGACAATTGATGATAGGAAACCTCCGCCACATGGCGGAGTCTTAAAAAAAAAGAATTTGACCGCAATTCTCAACATTCTTTAGCTCTCATGAAAACATAAAAGTGATGGGGCGGATTCTGATGGCTTTCGTGACAATTGCTACTAATAACTTTATCCGGTTCAAAATTGACACGGATATTGACTTTGAATATCTGCGGCCTGGCCCGGAATCTTGCTAGTTTGGTTACGAGTATTCGAAAAACGTGGGCCTAATTGACATGTCTGAAAGTTTCGATAAATTACTAAGATTAGAGAGCAAAAAATGAGCAAATGGGTGAATGCGCGCACATGTAAATGGCAATTATGATGAGAAAAGATAAATGGCAATTATGACGAGAGAAGATAAATGGCAATTATGATGAGAAAAGATAGTAATAATTGGGGTTAAGAACCTCCAGACGATCGTAATACGAACAGTACGTGTACTCGTTTATGAGATGACTTGAGAACGTAGGAGAAAAGGAGAAAGGTAACAGAAAAAGAAACAGAAAAAAGTAATCTGGGCTAAATATCTACACAGCGAGAAATTAGGAAGATCTGGGCACTCGTTTTCTGTCGACAAACTGTTTGACCATCTGGTAGACGGAACAGTTGCCGACGTCTTCCGGCGGCGTTTTTTTGTTCGACAGATAATAGAAGAGGTCCCATTCCATGTGCTCTCCGTTAATCAGTTTGTCGTACGCCTTCAGCTGCTCCGCGCTCATCTTTTTCAGATTCTCGTCTGCGAAATCGCCGAGCAGAATGTCGTTCTCCAGAATTCCACGCTTTTTGCTTTGATACAGAAGACGGGCTCTGGAATTAGACAGTGCAGCATCTCCCCCCGTCTCGTGGTTCTCTTCGCCCGCGTCCCAACTCTTTGGATACCTGTTAGCGCATTTGCAGAAAATTCATAAATTTTTTCAAATTTTCAGGAGAACAGGTTCAAAATGCAACTGTATTGTACACTCTGTACATTTATAGTGTTTGGTGCTCCACTGACGTATTCTAAAGGGTCCAATTTATTGCAAACTGTTAGAACATCACATTGAGAAGTAGTTCAGACAGTTGGAACATCTGGCACTCAGCAGAAATGAAAGAAATGTACTGAAGAACAATAAAGTTATAAAAGACGAGCAAGAGAACATGATGGAGGGTGTGAAGGCGGTGAATTGTTCAAAATTTGTTCTCTTTCGGCCACACGAACAACAATGAGAAAGTTAAATTTTCCCGGAAAATTTTGAAAACAACTGATCTTTGTGCATAAAACTCGTAGTTTCGAATGGAATAAATGTTTGTAAACATTGAAAAACTTACCTTTTTGCATCCAATTTCTCTCCGGGAATTTCCGCTCGTGTCAGACTGCGGCAACTTTGTGAGACGCTCAACAATCGCGAAAACGTGTGAACGAGGCGAGAAGTCATTCTGAAATTTTTGGAAAAATTGAGAAATTCGTTAACTTTGAATGCGTAATTAAACAATTTTATTTATCGCTTCTCATCGGTTTAAAACCGAGCATTTTATTTGTGAGAAAAATAAAATAAAAAAGAAATAAAAGTTGTCAACGACACTCCGAAAATCCGGCGACGGCGCCTTGTTTATCGTAATTAGCCCCGAATTTTTTTCGATAAAATTAAACTTTTCCTAGTTTTCAACTCATTCATTTTTCATCGAAATTTGCCGACTTTCCGCTAAAAAAATCAGAATTCAATTCTCGAAAATCTTTGATATCGAAATGTGTGGCAATGCAATAATTCTTTATGATATTGGCTTGCAGAGATGGGATGGGTGCCCGACGAGTGGCATATCGACCACGACACACTCATAGACGCCGGCGGATATGTGCAAAAGTTGCAAATGTATCCGTACTTTGACACTGCACACTATGTACTGGTGCGTTTAGCGGGAAACATTTTAAATTCGCCAAACTTTCCACTTTCTCTCTAAGAATGTTGTCACTTGCTCGAATACCAGAAAATCGCCTTGCTTTTTTAAATTCTAAAAAACTGAATAAAATCTTGCAGACATGTCTATCGGTGCGTCAAGACCTGGGCGCGGAGGCGATCCAATTCTCGCGGCGGCACCCGTTCTCGTGCTGGCTCTCCTGCATGCTCATGTCGTTCGCCGGCTCGTTTCTCTCGTGTTTTCTGCTCGGCGACCCAGTCATCACGCCCCTAAAGCGGCACGACGACGTGATCCTTGGCTCCGTCATCTGGTACCTCGTCTTCTATTCGCCGTTCGACATCATCTACAAACTCTCTAACGTATTCCCCGTCAAATTAACGCTCGCGGTGCTCAAGGAGATTCAGCGAGCGCATAAAATCGCGGCGGGAGTCAAGCACGCGAGCCGGCTCTATCCGGAGTCGTATTTGGTGCAGATTCTGGTGGGCGTGGCCAAGGGCGCCGGCTCCGGAGTCGTCAAGATCGTGGAGCAACTGGCGAGGGGCACGTGGATGCCCTCCAGCCACGAGATCCTCCGTCCCTCGTTTACCACCAAAGCATGCGTCATCGCCTCGCTCGTTTTAACGCTCGAACGGCACAGTATGTACGTGACCGCCCCGCACGATCTCGTCTATTTGGTCAGTTGTTCGAGGATGATAGAAAAATGGTAAAAAGTTAATTTACAGTGCGTGGTGAGTTTCTTCGTCTACTTTAAACTGGCGTCGCTGATATTGTCGGTGCACGACGTGCTGCTGCCGATCGAGAACATTCTGTGCGCCGTCTTCATGGGCGGCATCATCGACGCGTTCGCGAAGGCCGTCGACGCCACCAGAAAGGCGATTCAAAGCAATCGGACACTTTCGGACGAGGAGATTCTCGCGAAGGAACGCGAGAAATTACTGAGGAAGAAGAAGGCGTTGCAGCCGACGAACGGAGTGGAGAACAAGAAGAATAACTGAGAAATTAGGTGCTAATTCTCGTTTTGTTAGATTTTTCCCCAAAATTCCCTCTCTTCCTCAAGTCCCTTGTTTTTCGTAGTTTCCTTGCTGATTTCCTTCATTATTCCATCAAAAAGTGCTCAAAAAGCCCAAAAAAAAGAGTGTGTGTTTTTACCCACAATAATCATGTTTCTAGTCATCCCGCCCATCTTCCCTCCCTTTAATAAGAGTCCGTCTAGTCTCTGTCCCCTCACCGTTTTTACTAACTTTTCCTGTAGAGAAATAACTAATAACTAACAAAACGCCCAATTTTCTTACTACTTTTGTTTTCCGGGTACTCTTCTTTTAATTTAAAGTATTGCCTTTTCAGTGAATAGTTTGTTAGATTTTGTCGTTTTTTTCAAGCGTTTTATCGCTTTTCTACCTTTTTTCGTTAAACGTTGCCAAAATCATTTTCACACAAAATCACATTTTCAGAATGCTTCTGGAGCTTGATTTGAACGAGTACCTCCGCGTGGAACTAGAACGAGTTCAAGAAGAAGAAGAAGGCCAAAAAAGTCGAAAACAGACGGAACTCCAGCTGAAAATGATCGATAAACGGGCGGTGAAGGCGGCGGCGCTGGCCCGGAAAGTGCTGAGATGGCCGATCGGACAGACTCCGCCCACGCAAATAGTCTATTTGAGGGCAGAGGAAGAGCTTCTGATCAGTGGGCCCACCTCCGAAATGAGCATTCCCCTAGCGTACGTTATTTGAAAAATTTTATAGCGAGTTTTCAAACAGAAATGTTGCACAGCGTTTCGTTTTTTCAGAAAATCGAAGATCGATTCGCTGACGGCGACGGCAATCGCCCGTTCGGGAACGTCGTCGAAGGCGAAGACATTCAGTGCGTTCGCGGTGAATCCGATCGAGATTTTCGACGTGCGTTCGATCGCGAAAGCCGTGCAGAACGTAGTCGAAACGCCGGAGAAAGAGAAGAAGTGGAAGCAGTTGGCGGAGAAATTAACGGAGCATTCGCCTTTGGGAGAGGCGAGCGGCGCCCTTTCGGCCGTCGAACAAGTGCAATTCGTGGAGGCCGTCCGGAAGTACGTGGATGACGTGGATTCGGACGAGGGGGCGGTCGGGGTACTGCTGATGGCCGTCGCCAAATCCAGAATTCTCACCTTCAAAAACGAGGACGTGTTCTTGCGAATGTGCGTGGCGAAGGAGAAGCAGGGAGTTGTGGAGGCCGTCCTTTTCGACTCTTCCCGCGTCGTTTCCGAATACATTTTGGCCGAACTCCTCAAATTGGCCTCCACGAAAAAGAATGCCGAAGAACGTTTCGAACAAGTTGTCAAGGTAAGGGGATTTGACAGAGTTTATATGAAAATATGTTGAGATTTGTTGTGTCCGTAGGGACGACTCTTAGAGGAAGCTCGGACTTCTAGCTAGAGAGTTTATTAAGAACTGACGAGTATCACCAAAGTGAACTCTTGATTATGAGAACACTCGGAAAAGGTCACGTAAATACACAACATCTCTCCCCCTTTAAAGTTCAAAGTTCTACTTTGGAGACTTCTTCGTCGCACCCATCTTCGGCTCAGGATCTTCCTGGATTTCTTCCATGAACGCTTGCATCCAGGGACTATTCATGTTGATCGAATCGATTCCTAGAATCGAAGCCGTGGCGCCGACATTCGCTTTTCCACGATACACGTAGCTTCTCCATTTGAAGTTGCACTCGAAACTTCTCATAATCTTCATCGGCTTCTTGTCGACCGTGAGAATCTTCTCTCTCGCCGCTTTCAGTCGTGGCTTCCCGATCTTCTCCCAGTCGCTGACCACTCACCTGACATGGGATGTTTGAGAAACGCCAAGACATTTTTCCGACCTGGTCGGATTGAAATTTCCGAACCAGCGGCAACCATAAGACCCCTCCCTCAACTTGGGGCAGCCTAACAACCTCCTACACTCGCTTGTCCCGAACTGCCGGCGCCCAACAACTCAAAACACCTATGGAAATAAAAAATTCATTTTTTCTAATGTTTTTCAAAATAGAAATTTGCAGGTACTCTCGCGAAATTACTCGAAACGCTCGATGAAGGAGGCGGTGGGACAAGTGCTGAGCGCGGCGGAGTCCGTGGAAATAATGCAGGTGCTGACCGAGGTGTACAGGCAAAGCGTCGTCGTGACCGACGATGATGATGGCGTGGCGGATCGGAGCGGAAAGGCGTTGGCGCTGATCACGGTGCTCATGGACGCGCACGGATCGCGCATTGTGTACGAGGACAAACTGCACACAAAGTTCGCCGCCGTCAGCAACTTTTTGATCGAAATGGTACGTTGACAAATAAATAGCGGGCTTTTCGAGAGTCTATCTGGGTTTGAACAATTTTGGGCCTCTTGCAATATTCCGATCGGACCCAAACTTTACAGGCTTTGTAGTCTCGGATTGAAGATTGAAAGGACCAAGTTTCAGCCTGATCGGATTGTCCCAAGATATGTAGATTTGAAGCCGAAAATTTCGGTCTTTTCGGCCTCAGATCAGATGATCATATATCCGGACCAGATAATCCGATCGGTCTGGAACTTGGACCCAAGATGCTTCAATCCAAGAACAGAAAGCCTGCAAAGTTTGGGTCCGGTCGGATCACTTTAAGTGAGTCAAAAGTCCAGGCCTTCCAATTTATATCCCTTCATTTTTTGCAGCAATCCCTAATCGGAACGTACTCGCGTCTGGAGGCGGCAGTCGAAGAATGCGCGGATCAGATCCCGGCCAACAACGTCGTCATTGAAATTTTCCCCACCGCCCATCCGATGGTTTGGTAGAATTCTGCCAACGTCCTCATTGTTTTTCGTTGTTTTCCCTTCCTCATTTGTTTTGTTGAATTTGACTCGATTTTTCCGAACAATCAATTGTCAATTTGTTACTCCCCCACACATTTTTAAATTTGTTACTCCCCCACACATTTTTTCATGAAATTGTATCGTTTTGAGTCTCAACATTTGAGACAAGTTTTGCAAAATGTGGTATTTGGTTGTTCCCATCTCTAATTTTCAATTTTTCCCGAAATTACAGAAAATTCGCCAATCGACTGGAAAGCAGCAAAAGCAGGTAAGACACTTTGTTTGGTTTCTGCCAATATCTGTTTTTATTTAAGCCATTTCAAACTGCCTCAAGAATGAGTAGTAGGTGAACCAGTCAGGCGAATCGTTCCCACATAGCTAGATTCCTTGGTTCGTTTAGAAACGCGAATAAGCTAACTACTAGATTAGAAACGGTTTGCCTGAGAAGACTTATCTGAAATCGGTTCGTGTATAGAATTTTCGGGAAAATGATTGTTTACTCCATTGATTGTCTGTTTACTCCATAGTACAAGCCGTAAAACGTAATTTGCAAACTCGAAATCACAAAAAGTCACGATGTTGAAAGAACTTTTCGAAACTAATTTCCGTGTGTCGGTTTGGAGGTCACAAACTGCTGTTCTCAATCGCATTTACACAAAATTCGGCTTTTCAGTGCCAAGAAGACATCTGTCGCGGCGAGCCGAGGAGTCGAGTTGAGAGGGGCGAAAACGATGAGAAGGGATATAAAGAGAGAGAGAGAGAGAAAGATTTGGGCGGCTCCGAGAGAGCTCTGTGTAAAGTTGCTCTCTCTCTCTCTCTCTTTCCGCTCTCATTTTCTTTCCGCACTGATTTCTCTTCCTCGACAGTTGATACGCACACTTTTTGTTTACCTCGACGTTTCCAATTCTTGTTTCCAGATTTAATGAGGTTTTTTTGAATACTCGCACTCTTGTCATTGAACTCGACGCATTCTAGGCAGTGACAATACCGTAAATTCACTATTGAAGTGCTCATGCAAAGACTTTGGAAAATCCAGATGATACAGTAGACTATGCTGAGTCTGAACCTGTTTTCAAAAGTTGCAAACTAGTGTCACCTGATTTTATATGAGCTTTCAAAGACAAATCCTGAAGTACAAACATTTTGTACAACAGGATTTAGCTTTGAGAATTCATATAAAACGAGGTGACATTACTTTGCATCCTTTGACGGCATGTTCTACTGTACCATCTAGATTCTATACCTAGATTGCAAGATTCTCGATTCTAGACCTAGATTTCACGTCTTTAGAAATACTTGAACTGCAGCCAGTTCAAAATTTGTTTTGCCTTTTACTTTTTACTTTCCGTTCACACTTATAAATGTTTCATGCGATTCCTCTTTCTTTTCTTTCCCCCCTACGTTTCCAATGAAAGAGATGGAGATTAGATCAGGAAAAGCTCAGGCTCAACGGAAAGAGCACACGCAAAAAAGTGGGAGCAAACGTTTCGCCAACGCACATTTTGTTCATTTCAAAAACGTCACATTTTGAGAGGAGAAATGGGACGATGTTTTGGAAATATGGAAAAATTTTGTTAGGGATCTACTCCCTTATGCTTTTGTTTAAAAAAAAGTGCACGAATTTTTGACCGCAACCGGAGCAAAGTCTCAGTTGCGAAATGTCCTGTTCGAAGCAGTAATTTTCAATCGGGTCTGACTTCTAATCTTTTCTCAGCCAAATGTGCAAAAACCAAGACCACTTTATCATGTTTTTGACCACCTGAAAAAAACGCGCATTGACGTAAATCGAAGCGATCTTCGATGAAACACCATTTTCTTATCAAAATTTCCCACCACTTTGTCACTTTTTCTTATCAAAGGAGGCTTGTCACTAAAAATTGGTCCTTGAGCTACTTATGTCATTGGATAGAGCGCTAAAAGTTACATCAGGATGCAGTAAATTATTAGTCTTAAAAATAATAAGTAGAGCCTGATTTGGGAGCCGAAGTACTCTCCTTCGCCCACATCTCACTTTTTGTTTCGTCTGAAATGGCGTGTTTTGGGATAAAATGATCAACTGCAAAGTTAGTGAGCTCAAAAATTGCAACGACTTTTCAGTTGCATTAGATATTGAGATATAAGTGATCACCGCTCTTTCACATTTCCTTATCTATTTCACTTCCAGGTAGCCGCCTCCGACGATGGTGGTGCCGGAGAGTTTCCAGCTGGACCAAGAGATCCTTCTGGATGTCGGTGCGCAGTTGCACCGGCTCAAGATGTATCCCTACTTTGACATTGCCCACTATATACTGGTTAGTTCATTTATTTACGAAAAATATCATTTCCTGCGCTGATGCGATTAACTGGGATGATAACATTTTGTTTCAAAAATTAATTTATTAGGAATGATGGTCATCTTTGGTTGATTGGATTCATTCGAAAAATGGATGAGTACAAATATAGATAAATGTGTGAAAATACTTTTTGAAAGAATTAGTGGTTCATTAAAACATTTCGGGGCGGTTTCACTTCTTCCAGTCGGTGTTCATATTCTGCGTTTCGGTCGTCTCCTCCCAGTCGGGCCAGTACTTTGCCTTGATGCGATCCACGTAGGCGAGCAGATTCGCGGCGTTCGTCTCCAAGTGTGCCTTGATTTCCGGGCTGAATTGCGGTGTGTAGATGAGCTCGGCGAGATGCGCGAACGCCACAGCGTCGATCTGCAATATTCGAATTTTGGATGAGCTCAATTTTTAAATGAAGAAACTTACGGTCTTGATGTCGTTGCCGAAGAGATATTGCTTAGTGCCGAGCAGCGCGGACACCGCGTCCAGATCCTTCTTGGCCTGATCCACAACTTCCTCCTTGGTAAAGGTGCCGATGCCCTGCGCGGCACACCGCCCACGGATCTTCTTCTGGAACTGTCCGAGAATCACGTTTTTGAACGCGAACGCCTTGATTCCCGACAGAATGCGACCGTAACCGCCCGGACCGGCCATCCAGCTGAGATCCTGTCCGCGCGAGAAGAACACGACCCACAGAAGGTGATGCTCGAGGAGAGCATAGAAGGCGCGGGCGGTGGCCTTGTCGGTCGGGGACAGATCCTCGAGATGCGTTTTGTGGTACGTCTCCACAAGAGAATCGATGATCAGCGAGCTGTCCGCGTGCTGACGGCCGTTCAGCTCGATGAACGGAATTTGGCCGCGAGCCGACGTCTTCTTAAACTCGCTGTTGATGTTCTGCAATGAAAAGGTTGTTGTTTTGAACCGAGACAAGTCTTGGTTGTAAGATTTATCATAAGAAATCATTCATTCTCTATTTCGGGACAAAAAACGGAAGCAGTTCCATTTCGACACAGTTGTATTCCAAGACAAGTTCTTTTCGGAGTTTCTGCTATGCAAAAACTGATACCCAAATCAAACTAATCCATTAGATGCATCAAAATCACCACGAATAATTAGCCATACAATATTTTGATTGAACTTACCGTGTACGGAATGTCGGCGACACGCAAGAAAGTCTCGAGCTTCAGCGCGTACGGCGACGGCGACGGAATTGCTCCGGCTCTCGGGTACTGCACAAGATACACGTGGTCCTTCTCCCAGTCTCGCTTGATCAAATTAGTCGACGGCATGTCTGAAGTTTGTGAGAAATCAGTGATCATCATGACGAGAGAAAAGTATTTGCGGAATTTCGGGTGCGTCCACACCCATCAAAAGTGTAATAATAACCGAAAAACTGTGTCTGTTATTGGGTTTCACAACAATCAAAAACAATACAATAGGGAGGGAGAGAATTAGTCATGTTTGATTTGTGGGTGCATTCCAACCCAAAACTCTCGACACAAAAAAGGAGGCGAGACGATGATGACAGTTTGTGCGAGAGGACAAATATGACCTCCCTCCGTCTGCCGTCTCAACTGACGACGGTGAAGGCCGATGCGGTCGGATGATAGCGGGAGACACTTGGAACGCTGCCAAAGCCTTCCTCCGCTCCGCCACAAAAGTTGAGTGGGGGAATGTAATCGGATCTGAAGGTTAGGCCAAGCCAAGTGCTAATGCAAAGCAAACGTATGGAAAAGTAGACTAAAGCTATGGTGTTTTTCGCCGAACCTCTCAACAACTATCAATTTTAACAGTGTTCACCTGAAAACCTGATCTTTCTGCAAGTACATCACAATAAATAAGCTGAGATTTTCACAGAAATAACTAGAAACCTAGACAAAAATGTTCTGGAAAAGAAATTGAGAATTATATAGGTTTGATAAGGTCCGAGAAATCATCGCCGATAAAGTCACGTACATGATGATAAGAAGAGTTCAAAAATTTGTGTGTTTGTGTTGACCACTACGATCTAACTTTCGATGAGTGTTTTTTGGCAAATTTCGTTCAAAAATGAATGAAAGTTGCCAGTTTTTGAGTACCAGTCAATAATTGGACCCACAATGATGAATGATGACAACAATATTGTGGAAGAGTGAAAAATTGCAAAAAGATCGAGAAGAGAAAGGGTTCGAAAAGTACACACACACACACAGAAATGCGCAAAAATTGGCCGCTATTTGTGTGTGCGTGTGTGTGTGTGTGTGGAGAACTGAGAAAGAGAGAAAAAGAACAAGAACAAGAGTCTGCCGACCGTCCGACCTGCCCGTTGCGCAACAGACCGTTGTGCGGCAGGACGACAATAGTCACGTAATGAAGGCGAAAAGTGGGCGGGGCTCGGGGAGAAAGGAAATGAGAATAGGCGGTGAGAGAATACCTATGAAAAAGGAAATTTAAAAAAAAATGATTGAATGCTTGATATAGATTTTCAGTAGTGACTCTGTAGAATTCTCGGGAAATCAGAGAGAAAAGAGTGAGTGACAAAGCAATGTTTGCGCCGAGCGGTAGCTGCTGGTCCTTTTAGTTGACTCATCATTGGTTTACTTTCAACTCATGAGACCAAAATCCTCGCTTTGAAGACTTGAGAAAATAGTGAGTCAATGCTCTGAGAATTTCAACACCATCATGGGGGTTTGAAGAAAATTGGGTTAAAAGTTACACAACACTTCCTTGAAGAGTAGCTAAATATGGTGTATGTTGTCATGAAGGAATCACCTGTTACTATGGTGAAATTGATCATGTGCTATGAAACGGAAATTTGAAAATAACATCAGACTTTCTTCAGAAGCCTTGGAGTATTGAAATTGGCAAGAGTGAGAAAAAAAAACTGAAAACTGCTGAAGAATGTGAAACGTTCAAAACATGTGACACACATGATGAAAAATAGAATTTCCTAACAAACTTGTTGTCATCACAAGGTGCAGAAACTTGTGACATTGTGATCATGACTCACAGAGCTGCAGAAACAATTTCTAGAAGTTTGGAAAACATAAACTTAACTGAATACTACTGTAGTAGAAGGGCGCCCTGTAAAATGAGCTAGAGATTTGAAACGTTTTAAAAGTAATTTTTAGTACACTGGAAAATACAAGGGTATGCCCTTCGGATGCAGTATTTACGGTATATAAATATAGCGTTCAAACTCAAATTTTCATAAAAAGTGGATAACCATAAGGCTAAAATATAAACAGAAAGTGTGGGATCATGAAAAAGTTGTTCTTTATGAACCACATTACAAACTAAAAAAAAAGACAATATCAGAAAAATTGCAGATGATAATCGAAGTGCGTGACGATCTGGGCAGCGCGGCGTCGATCTTCTCGCGCAAACACCCGCTCTCGTGCTGGCTCTCCTCTATGCTCATGTGCTTCGCCGACGCGTTCCTGGCCAACTTTCTGCTCGGCGAGCCCGTTATCGCTCCGTTCAAGCGGCACGACGACGTCATTCTCGCCACCATCGTCTGGTACCTCGTCTTCTACGCCCCGTTCGACGGCATCTACAAAATCTCGAAAATCACGCCCGTCAAGTGTGTGCTCGCCGTGATGAAGGAAGTGAAGCGGGCGTACAAAGTGTCACACGGAGTGTCGCACGCCGCCAAACTCTATCCGAACTCGTACCTCGTGCAGATTCTCGTCGGAACCGCCAAGGGCGCCGGCTCCGGAATCGTCCGCACACTGGAGCAACTGGTGAGGGGCGTCTGGCTGCCGACGCACAACGAACTGCTCCGCCCGTCGTTCGCCACCAAGGCCTGCGTCGTCGCGGCCACCGTGTTGGCTCTCGAGAAGAACGGATCGTATCTGACTGCTCCGCACGACCTGATCTATCTGGTAGGTATTGACTATGGCCATTTTGCAACCAGACATGTCGCAATCAGCGATTGACAAGAGGACGAGACATTTTTTTTGGAAAATTCTGAAACTTCTTCTGCTTTTCTAGTTGGCTGCGCTATTGTCAAGCTCAGCATAAGGTTAAGGAAAAATCTGGAAAAAACATTCTTGTCAATCGCTGATTGCAACTTGGTCAGTTGAGAAACGTCCAATAACCGATAAACTGACAGTATTTTTTGATCTTAGGTCATTGTCGGCTTCTTCGTCTACTTCAAACTGTCGGCCGTCATCCTCCACGTCACCGACCCATTCGCGCCCATCGAGAATCTGTTCTGCGCCATTTTCATGGGCGGTATCTGGGACGCGGTCTCGCGTGCTCTGGCCGCCTCGCGCGACCGCCGCGCCGCCGGACATTCGAACGAAAACGGATCCATCGCCGCCTCGGAGAAGAAGGATCAATAATATCGAGAGACAAACTCATAATATTTAATGTTTTTAGCGATTTTCTCACTATTCGAACTTTCTCTTGAAATATTGCTCAATTTATATTGTTTTACTCTTTTGTTTTCTTTTTCTCCAACGAGTCTGGAAAGTATGCAATCCTATAAAGCTTTTGACATTCTTTTCATTATTTGCTAATCATTTTCTCCCCGTGTGTTGTGTGTCTGATCTCACCGTGTGAATATTTATTTATTGACCTGAAAAATTGAGGAAAAATACTATTTGTTTCAAGGAAATGAGCGAAAATGAGTCGGAATCCGGCTCGCAAGCCGGTGACACGCTTCCGGCGTTTTCTGAAGTACAGGTACGGATTTTTAAGCAATTTCATAAAGCTTTCTTTTAAAAATCATCTGTTTTTCACAACTTCTACTACGAAATTAGATTTGGGCCATTTTTCAATGTTTATAGCTTTGAAAATGCGCAGAAAAGGATTTGTTGAGATTTTGACAAAATAATTCCAGGTGATCGAGGTGAATCGAAACAATTTTGCCCAAATCTGGCCGTACCTGCTCGTCTGCATAAAATCCGCCGATTTCACCGCCATGGACTTGGAGCTGAGCGGCCTGGGCGGAAAAGGACTGCGCGCCAAGGACGTGGCCGAGAGATATCGGACCATTCGCGAGGCCGCCCATACCAGGTCAGCATTATGTTGATTTGAAGCCGTTTTTGCAAACAGTGCGTAAATTATCCGATCCGTCTGAAACTTGGACTCAAATTATTACAAACCAAATCTAACAAGTTTGCAAGGTTTGGTTCCGACCAGATTAGTGCAACTGAGTCAAAACCTGAGACTCTATTGCATGTAAACGTTCGGGAAAGTTTTAAAATTGTAAATTCCAGAAGCATTCTTTCGGTGGGAATCGCGACGATGAAGCTGACGAAGAAGAGCGAGAAGCGGCGGGCTCTTCGCTACGAGACCCGAGTGTTCAACATCCTGACACTCTCCGAGAAGCCGTTCACGATCGAGCCGTCCGCGCTGCAGTTCCTCGCCAAACACTCGTTCGACTTCAACCGTCTCATCCAGACGGGCGTCCAATTCCAGGGTGCCGCCTGTCCGTTGCGGACTCTTTTCCGCGAGCTCCTCGGCTCCTCGGCCACTTTTTGCCTGCACAACGGATTCATCGACTTGGCGTTCATCCACAAACAACTCTATGACGTGGATCTTCCCGAGACACTCGACGAATTCTGCAACAATCTCACCGATATGTTTCCTGCGGACTTTCTGCCGGTCGCCGATTCCAAGTATTTGGCAGAGTATCAGACGAGAATGACCGCTTCCTACTTGGAATACGTGTTCCGACGAACGTAAGGACCACTTTCGAATTTTTTAAGCTTCGCCCCTTCCAGAGCTGTATGGAAGTAAATGTTTATTTTCGGGAAAAAGAAGAAAGGAGATTAAAATTTTGGCGGAAAATAGAACTCGGAAATTTACTTTATTTTGCTTGTGCAAAATTTTTTTTTCTTGATCTTGGTGGTTTACCCGATGTCTCAATTTTCAGCCAGGGCGACAACGAAATCGAGCGTCTCAACAAGCGCTACCACATTGAAATCGAGTTCCCCGACCCGGGAAAGCTCTCGAAAGCGCTGAAATCGGCGACGGACAAAGTGGACGTGAAGCTTCCGGAAGGATTCCCCGACCACGCGATTCCCATCGATTTGCACGTGCACGTGTGCAAATATTTCGCCCACCACGGCTTCTGCCATCAAAGAACCACCGCGAAAGGGTGCAAACTGCTGCACGACATCGACGCCGCCATCGATCTGCAGCGGATCAAGGAGAACAAGAAGGCGTTCAAACGGAAGCGACGGTACAATAATGTGATTGCGGAGAGCGTCGCCGAGAAAATCGGAGTGAACGAGGAGGCGTGGAAGAACGCAAAGTTCGAGCAGAAGCTGTTGACGAGGGACTTCAGGGAGCAGAAGCGCAACGTGGTAACTGGCCTGCATCGGGCCGGCGTCGACGCGTTCATGACCGCTTTTGCTGTCGTTTATCAGCAGAGGCGTACTCTCATGACCGAGAATTCGGTGCAGACTGAGGTTTGTCTAAAAAAACCCGAAAATAAGTAGAATTGTCGGACTACGTTGTGCTTTTAGGATAGGCTTCTTGACGTTTCGCACCCCGCTATTTCGAAACCGCGACGTTTCACAACTAACATGAGTTACCTAGCGATAATTTTCACTGTCAAAGTTCACGTGGGTATCGAAACGCCGGGGAGCCACCGTAAATACTGTAATATGAAGGCCATCTCAATACCGTTCATTTCGTATAATGTATCTCATCAGCTGCCAGTATGATATCAAAAAGTTGTCGACTGATAAACTGCTCATTATAACATTCTGAACATTTTATCAATTGATGACCTTTTGACATCTCTACCGGCAGATGATATATATTATCCCGAATGAACGGTTTTGAGGTGCCCTTCTTTTACAGTTTTATTTACGGTACTTTGTTTGATTCATGAAAACATTTAACAAATTCAAAATTCAACGCATTTTCATTTCCAGTTCGTGAATCGTCTTCCACTGTCGGCCAAAGATCAGCCACTCCACCTCCGGCACCGTCTAGTTGCTGCGAAACCGGAATGCGACGAGAAGACCGCCCATCAGTTGGCCATGGAGGAAATTGATAGGCAGCGGGAGTTCGTGCGCAACAATGCACTCAATTCCGTCTAATTTTTTTCAAAAAACGTGTCTGTTGCTTTTGTTGTTTCCTGATTATTCTCAACTTTTCAGCTCATTAATTTTTATTCCACTTCAATTCCTCTTAACATTATCAGGATTTAATCATTCCACAACTTTCAAAAGTACTTATTGAAACTAGAGATATAAGTGTTCAAAGTGTTAGATTCGTGGCCAGCGACTTGATTAATCTGTTACTGTTTTTTCATTTATTATCGTCTGAAAGTATGCAATCCTATATATAGCTGACGTCAGCGTTCTTTCCCTTCGTACAATCGTTTAGATAATGCAAATGTGACGCAAATGTTCCTGTTTCCATCGAAAAAATTTATCGATTTTGCGAAAAACAACAAATTTTCCAACTTTATCGCTCTCTTCGATGATTTTTATTGTATTGTGCATGTTTTACAGTCAAATCTTTCAGATTTTAGTTGAAAACGTATAAATTTCCGTCAGAATACTCTTGCTTTCTGTTTTTTTTCATTTTCGTCCACAATTCCATACAATTCTTTCGTTTTGCTGAAATTTTATGAAAATTTGCGTGCTTCCGTGTTTTCCTTCGTAAAATAATCTCGTAATGCACGTAGCGCAATTTCCGCATTTCCATCGAAAAAATAGCGAAAAGTTATCGATTTTCTGGAAAAAACTTCTAAACACGAGGTTTCAGCCGACTTTCGTTCCCAAGTGCCACTTTTTTATGCGATAAAACAATAGGCTCCCAAGTTTTAAATCGAACTCACAGGATGATTGTAATTGTTGGAATAACTTTCCTAATCGTACATTTTTGAAAAAAAAAACACATTCATTATGTACATACACAAACTCAATGCCTAACAAGAGTATACAAATGATCATTCCTCTTGAATCAACATCAAATTATCATTATTGTTTCTATTATCGATAACATTATTGTTGTTGTGGTTCAACGGAACCGTCAAGTGTCCGCTCGCCTTGATTCCGCCCATCGCCACCGACAAAACCACTCGATCGAGCCCGGTGCCAACCGATCGGACCCGCCGTTCGCCTTTTTTGTTCGGCGCCTGAAATGTGATTAGTTTTGAATATTGATCATGATAATGGACACGCATAATATCAGAATTCCATGCGGAAGAAGAAGAAGAAGAAGATGAAGAAGGAGGTACTACAGGATTACGGTAGAGAGAAACAAAGAGGAAGAAATTGCGTGGGAGGCAAGTCTTACCAGTGTCTGGGGTGCCACCTCGTCCTGTTTCGTCTGAATATCATTAGCCTATGCTAGACGCGATAGAGTAATGGGGAAATTTTTGCAATTTTTGGCGGCGAAAACCTACGTCATAGATCATGTAGCCGCTGCCAGTGTCGCAGTAACGAACGGTAGTTGCTCGACATCGTTTACTGCCGAGACCCTGAGAGAAGAGGATGGATAGACATGCGTAGGAGTGGGCAAAGAGCGGTGAAGCGCACTATTTCATGAGAAACTAACCGTATAAGGTTTGATATTGAAATGCGTCAGCACACAATTGTCGACGTAGTCCAGAATTTCACATCGGATCCGCGCGTTGCACACGAGATAGATCGGAAGTCGGCACGCGCTGGCAACCACAGTCAACAAGGAGACGAGGTCCGACGAGAGGGTGTACAGGGGCCGGATGTTTTCGGAGAGCAACGACTCCTTGTCGACCAGCTCCCACGTGTAGACGACGACGTTGAGCAAATTGGAGGCCAGGTAGGAGCAGGTGACCGCCACGAGCATCAGCGTCGCCGCGCGGATGTTCTGTCGGTGCTCCGAGGTGGCGAAGCGGAAGAGCTTCGCGCCGACGTGCTGGATGCGTAGGCGGTGCATGATGGCAAAGTTGAGGTAGAAGCACATGATGAACGGCAGCGCCACGGTCAGCAGGTTACGGAACCAGAACTGGAAAAGAAGTGTTGCAAAAATGGCGATTATTCAAATCAATGTATCTTCTCTATATGCAGAGAGGTAAAAAAAAATAGTGGTCAACTAAGAGAATGTATACAATAACTTAATAAACACAATGTTTGTTGTCAACTTTTCACTATCTCTAACGGCAGCTGATATAATCGTTTTGAATAAATGGTACTAACTTTGGATGGATGCCACCCACTCAGTATACGAGATATAGCCCTCAAAATTTTTTTCTGTACTCTAGGCACCTAAATCTTTCTGTTCTATGTTGACAACTTTTTTGTACAGCCTCTGTGAAAAAAGTTAGAGCCCTCGAAAGTGTGGCCTTGAGTGTTAGTTGTCTAAACTTTGAATGAGTATTGTGTACAGTCAGTCATGAATCTATGGATCTCAAAGTTGTTTTGTAAAGTCTTGACATTTAGTACTTCAGTTTGCTAGTTGACAACGTTTTTCTACGACCACTCCCTGGAGCTCTGTAGCTCTTGGAAGTTTGCACGTTCCTAACGCCACAGTACTCTAGGGAGTCTCTGTAGAAACAGGGTGTCAAGTACCAGATGTCAACATTTCATAACCGAACTTTTTCCTGGGCCACCATTATACCTTGTACACAGTTTTGTAGGGTTCCGATTCGGAGAACTCGGACGGAATGGCCGTCAGAGAGGTGACTCCGGTGCAGTTGGCGTTGGGCACTACCTAAAATGACATTTCGCAACTGCATTTAATCGGTTGTACCTCGACTTCAAAGTACATTGGTCCTTTGGCGATGACGGCGATGCACATGCAAACGACGATGATGATGAGTCGGTGGTGTCGGGCGAACTGACAGGCGATCTTCGATATTGTGATGTACCTGAAGCAACGTCTTGTTTTCGATTCGCCCCACGCATCCGCTTACCGCTCGAACGCGGCGGCACAAATCAGAAACGCGGACGTCGAGATGAAGACGTGCGAAATGGTGATCATGATGCGCATGTAGGCCCACCAGGCGTCCGCAAGAAGCTCCGACGCAAAGTAGTCCATGTAGAGGTTGACGGGAAAGAGGAGGATGTAGGCGGCCGAGAGGAAGATGTCGGCCATCGCCAGGAACATCAGGTATACGAGGTGCGAGTGGCGGTGACGTGGATTCCGACACAGCACCACGAAGAGGAACGTGTTGAAGCAGACGGAGATGAAGGCGATCACGGCGCCCAGCACGCCGACGAGCATTAGTCTGAAAAGTAAAAAGTGAAGTAAAGACAAATCACATGGCCTAGCTTTTCCTAGTCCACAACGACGTCATCTACAGACCAAAACGATCGAATGAGGATGTCAAAGTTCATGCCCAGAAACACCAAATATCAACTGAATAAAACATTGCAGATGGTGCCCTCCAAATTAATAATTTCCGTGCCTGCACAATAATCATTTTTTGCTCGTCATGTTCCATGATGATCAGAAGCAGAATAAATTAGTCATAAAGATGTTTCGTTTTGCAACTGGACACATTGCAACTAAAACTGTGTTCAAAGTTCCAGTTGCGAAACGTCGCAAAACGTGTGTAAAGTCCTTACCGATTGAACTCGGGCGGTATAATCGAGCAGTTCATCTCCCACCACTCGTCCTCATACGAAACCGACGTCGACTCGTCTTCAGACGAACCGCCGGCGCCCGAAGCCATCTTTTTCTTCACTTCCTGGTCCCTGTTGCTCGGTATGTACTGCCGCTGAACGACTTGAATTCAATTAAAAGATAACCGGGGACCTCCGAGCATGGATGTTGCGAGAAAAAATTGAAAAATGGCGTGCGAGGAATGGGAAATGAGTCGAAACGTGGCACGGGGAATGGGTCGAAAGAGCCAAAAACCCCGGGGGATTTTTGGTCTTCTAGGATCCAAAGGGATAATGGACACTGATTGTCGCGCGCAAGACCCGCTCGCTCGGTTCGTGGCGGTCTCTAGCTGTTCACGCCCGGACACACAAAGAGAATCGTTTCGATGTGGGGTGGCCTAGAAATTGCGGAAGGAAAAGTTAGGCCACAGGGATCAGTGAAAATTGCTGGCCTAGAAACTTTCATCAGTGTTGCAGAGGGAAAAGTTAGGCCACAAGTGGCGATCGAGAAACAGGACGAGAGAAAGTTAGGCCATTGGCAGAAGAGTGAAAAAGTAGTGAGAAGAAAATCTTAGGCCACACGGATCAGGGAAAAGTGGTGGCCTAGAACAGAAGTAAGAAAAAAGGCCAAAAGTTAGGCCACAATGCGGGGAATTGTTTGTTCTCGGTCATGTCCTTCCTTTGAAGTTCAGGGGCCCGGCGAAAACAAGTGATTGCAGATTTGATTGTAAATGAAGAAAGAAAGGAGAAAAAGTCACGTCGAGCTCACTCTCAGAATGTAGTTGACACCATTTTTCACACGCTCTATTCACACACACACACACACACACACATTTACAATAAGTGGGCTATTGAAGAGTATTAAAAAGTAATCGAGGGACCCTCAAGGTGGCCTTGCTTTTTCTAGGCCACCTTTAGAGTCTCTTGGCAAGCTTCCTTGACCTCTCCGGACCCTGTCAAAATGTTAATGATCTCGAAAAATTGGGCAGAAGAGAGGTTCCGAAGAAAAACAGGGACCATCGCGCGCGAGGACCTTTAGAACTCCCCGGACGAACCAAAAGGGACCAAAAACCTGTTCGCCCCAATAAATCTAGATCAACTGGACGGGACCATCGAAGATTTATCCGGGGGGGGACCATTTGCAAAAGGCCTTTCTTTCCAAAGCACACCCGCAAGATAAAAAGGCGACAAAAAGAGGGGAGAGCGGATGCTCTCTTTCTCAATGTGTTTGTGCGTGTGTGACACTCTCACCCGACCACAATAACTCTTATTCTCGACACCAAATCGAATCAAAAGGCAAGAAGAAGGAGAAGGATGGATGGATGGATGGATGGATGCGTGACGATGAGGATGAGGATGCGGATGACGAGGTCTTCGGCGAAGAAGTAAATAAATGCATTTTAAGAGGAGTAAGGAGAGAAGTGATCTTGTTGGGACCATTCGTGTCACAAGAGCAATATATGGTAGATTGTGATTGGATAGGCGTTTATAGTTGAGGTTCAAAGTCTAATGGCAAAAAGTTCAGATGAATACTTTCAATAGATCTTCGTGCTGGACCACGTCATTCCAGTGGTCCTAATGGTTGATGTGGATTAAGCAAATCCAGACGTAATTTCTCTTCTTCTACGGAATTCTAGGTCATAGAGCAAAGCGAGAGTCAAACTAGCCCAGTAAGCTCCGCCCCTTTTCTGATGGTCCCAGTAGCGCCCAGGAAATGAGGAATGACAAAGAAAAAGCGGAAAAGAGGAAAAAAGGAAAGGGGAAATTGCTCTTAACCTCATTTCACTTCAAAAGGAGGTCCTTCACAGAACGCTGTGCAGGATTTCTTCTCTTTTGAAAAAAAAAAAGTTCTGCGGGAAATTGAATGGACTACTGTAGGTCTGCGGCAAAAAAAAAGTCAATAGTGTGGGAGCAATTAACTTTTCCACTTTTTCTTTCCTGAAACAAACTCAATTACTCCTCCTCCTTCTTCCATTTTTCCATTTTCCTGGAGGTATCGATTGGTGTACTTTTCCGAAGAATACATGACGGAAAAAAACAATAAACATGTTCAAAGAGAAAAAAATTCGTCAAGAGCTCCTTCATTCTTCTTCATCGCCGCGCCCGCCAGACGAAAGGCTTTTGATGAATGTAAAAAAGGGGCGGAGTCGGAGCGGCAGAAGAGGAAAAAGAAGAAGAATGACGAATATTGTGTGAGAGCATAATAACAGAACAAGACAGAGGTGGCCGAACCGATTTGGGCCGATGACCTTGTTTCTCGTGAAATGTGATAAGATAGGGTAAAACGAAATGCGGAATGTGGAATCGAATCTAACTTTTTCGGGATGCGGAATGAGAAAGATTGCGGAAAACAGAATACGGAATTTTTAGGAAAAAATGTTCCGGGACGGGGGAGATTAGGGAAAAAAAAACGGAAAAGGTTGTCGATGCCAATTAGCCAAATGATTTTCGATGAGATTTTTTGCTCCAAATGCTCCAAGTGCTCAAAAACCGCAATTTCGAGGGGGACTGGCCAAATACGGAATTTTTTTTCAGCTTTAATCAAAATTTCGATTCTCGGAAATGTTTCTAAAGGCCCGCAGGCCATTTTGAGTCAAGCCCCGCCCACTTTTTTGCGCGGCTCATTTCGTTTCGCGTGCTCATGGATGATTACTCGAAGAAAAGAGCAAAAGAGCCAGTTGGAAGCAAAAGAATGCGACCTTTTTTGGGGGGTTTTAAGGACTGCGGACGGTTTTTGTGGGTCGAAATGCGCGGTGGCCTAGAAAAACACACGGGGAAACGTTCTCGCAGTGTCTCTTTTTTCGAAAAAATCAGTTTCTTAGTTTCTAATTTTTGTTGCTAAAATGACAAGTGTAATCGAAAATCGATAAGGTACCCGGATTTCCCGCAAATTTCTGCCGACTTTGGACTGCAAAATTCGCGAGATTTGCGGGTTTTCCGAGACTTTGGACGCGGCATAAAACTCACTGTTTATCGCATTCTTCGACTTGTCCGTTCAATCGCGTCAATTCCCGCTCTTTCACATTTTGCTGCCTTTTTGCTATATCGGCCTCACGAACAACCAGAAAGCCACTGTTTCTCGTGAAAACTGTTATTTCTTCTGGAAACTTGAAGAAAATCAAATTTTCGCGCGCAGTAGATCGAAACTGAACGGCGCGCGAGAACTGCCGTTCGCTGGGACCGTTCATCGGAGAGAGGAAGACGAACGATATTTTGGCCCTTGCAACTCTAACTTTTCGCAAATTATTCCATGTTCGCAACTTTCTCGTTTCTTTCGCCACTTGCCGCTTTCTCGGAGAATGTTCGTTTCGAAATTTCGAATTTTCAGTCAAAAAAGTATTTTTGTATAGCGAATAGCAATTTTCATGAATAATTTCTGTTAGCCTCGCATTTTTCGTCGATAGTTTTCGCTTTTACTCAAGAATGACGATTTTCGTGAAATTAACAACTTCTGGACTCAAAACGGCCAGCTTTTGTTTAGAAATGAAAAATCGATCAATTTTACGTGTCTCTTTATTTCCGACACTTATTTCCTGCGAAGACTGCTCCGTTCGACAATTCTGAACTTCGAAAAATGCGAAGCGTCTCGAACAGTGCGTTTTCGGGAAAAAACGCGTCTTAGCCTATAGACCATGCCCCTGTTTAGCTTTTCCGTCAAAAATTGTGATTTTTGAATCGCTTATCAAAAAATATAACGATATCGACGCGCTTTTTTCTGTTTATGCGGCAAAAACAAAAAATGTTTTCAAATTGCGATTTTCAGACCGCCCGAGGGCATTTTCTCCAAGAATTTGCAAATTCGAACAAAAATAGGGCTCCGAGTGAGAAAAGGCTCGAGAAAAGACAAAAGAGTTCAGGAATTGAATTTTTGAATCAGTAATGCGGAAATTCGGTTTCGGCCGAATTTTTTGTGCTCAAATGCGAAAAAAAACGGCGGGCAAAGTGCTAGTCTCGTACATAAATTAGAAAAAAAAGAAAAGTGTCACTTTCCGAGTTTCCTAGCCAATCATTCATTCATTCAAGCGAAACTCGTCGAGTTTGAATTTTCGAAACGAAAAAAGAAGGTAATAATAATAATAGAAAAAAGGGTGTGAGCAGTCTGATTATCGATCGATCAGTGTTCAGAGCTCCTCGTGGATCACTTCCTTGTCCGGATCCGGGCACGCGAGCGGAGTGCGGAACGTGAAGTGATACTCGCATTTCGCCGGCTCCGTCACCTCCACCAACTCGTTCTCCTCGCCGCATTCGATGGCCACCTGCAATACGAAAATGTTTAAAGTTGGAAATTACTGGAAATCCAAAAAATGTGGCTTTTCAGATCAAAACATGTGAATTGTTCTAAAAATAAAGCAATTTCCTGCTAAATCGTCCTCACATCAGTCGACCGCTTGGGACCATTCCAGCACTGCTGCCCGTCTCCATACCGCTGACTCGCGTACTTGTTCCCTTCGGCGCCGTTCCAATTCTTGAAACTGCCCAGACTGGTGCCGCTGTACGCGCCCGTATCCTTTTGCGTATTCTGTCCGAACGGACAGAACTGATAAGTGTACTGTTGCACATTTCGATCGAAGCACTTGTCCTTGAGCGCCGCCCACGCGAGATCCGCCCCGTAGTCCTGATTCGAAAAGTCTTCGGCCTCGCGGATCCTCGCGTCGATGTCCTGGACCTTCTGATCGACCTCGTCGAATTGACGTCTCGCTTCACGTGCCGTCTCCTGCGCCGTCTTCACTTCCGGCGGGTACTCGGGCATCCGATCCTCCTCCTCCTCCCCCACAGTTTCATGGGTCTCATGATGATCTTCCCGGTCCTCCTCGGCCAGAAGATCGTCGTCGTCGGGCGCGTTTTCGAGCGCTCTCGCCTTTTCCGCTTCCATTTCCGTCTTCACCCGCTGCTCCTCTTCGTAGTGCTGTTTCGCGCCCTTTAAACGATCGTACATCAGCTTTTGGAAGTGGTCCAGGTCCGCTTCGTCTGAAAGTTGGAAAAGGTGTACTAGGAATTGAAAAAAAAGGCCCTAGAAGCGTACCGACACTCAAATAGGTCTTAATCTCGTCCTCGCTGACGAATCCGTCGTGATTCTCGTCGAGGAACAAATTCAACCGCAGCTCCTCCCTGTCGATCTTGCCGCTCTTGTCTAAATCCATCTCGTCGAACATCTCCGCCGCGCGCACCTTCTTCTTCTCCTCCTTCACCGCTTGCCACCGATCGCGATGCTCATCCTGAACACTTTTTTTAGTACGTTTGAATAAAGATCCAAATTGTAGACGGCGAATTCTAGCAATCGCGCTCTTCCGCTCTCTAAGCCCCTCCGCACCTCGAAATTGCCGATTTTTTCAAAACCGAATTTAAAAGTTCGCACGAAACTCGTGGTCAACAAGTCATTTTTTGTCAAGAACTAGCTAAAAAATATCGATTCGATTGCGCCAAGCCGGCAATTTTGATAGGCGAAGAAGCGGTTGGAGCAAGAAGAAAGAATGCACGCACCACACCTTGAAATGTGTGTTATTTGAAAGTGTCAGATTTTTTAAAAGATTTTCGAAGCGAGACCTGAAGTTTCTTCTCGGCCTCCTCGGCGCTCTTCTTGCTCGCCTCCAACGCGGCCCTTGAAGGTTCCAGCTGCGCCCTCTCGGCCCGCAACGGCTCCACATCCCTCAACTTGGCATCCCTGAGTGCCTGGCCCTCTTTCGCCAGTTCCTGCCGCTTCGCAAAGCCCTTCCGCGCGATCGCCGACACCCTCTCCCGCTCGACGCGTGCCGCCCGTCCCAGCTCGTCGCAAATGTTCGGACACTCTACGCCCGACGCGTACTCGTCTGATCCGTCGCAACAATCGCACAGTTTGTCGTTCACTCGATTCGTGGGGATGAAGTTGCCGGTGTGGCCGACGTTCGAGCAGTAGAAGAAGGCGTTTCCGCAGGCGGAGGTGCCCGGCTCGTCGCTCCCATCGACACAATCACAGTAGTCGTCGTTGAGCTGCGCGTAGAGGATTGTTCGTGAACCGTCCAGACATCGGAACGTGCCGCCCGACGACGGCTGATACAAATTTAGGCCTGAAAACCAGAAAAATTTACAATTTGTTTAAAAATCGGGCGGTACGTTGAGTGGCGACCCCTTTCACCGGCTTCAGCTGCCTTTGAGTGACGTCTTCGGCGTTGGCGACCGCCAAAAGTAGAAAAATAGGGATTTTGTCGAGCATTACCTGAAAATTGATGATTTTTAATGGAAATACCTTGTAGGATAGAAATTTGAAGACGTAAAACGATTTACAACACAATTGAAAACGCTGAAGAATCGAAGTTGGCGCGGAAAATTCAAGTAAGGGGTATGTTGAAGTGAGAAGTCGAAGAAAAATTATTTAGACGGTTACTCTGGCATTTCGTTATTAATCTAACGGCGGCCTAATAAGATTGATATGACACCTAATTAGATTAATAAATTGTCTAGTTAGATTAATAAATCTTCTAGCTAGATTAATAAGTGCTGAAATCAAGTTTCACGCCAACCGTCTGCTGGCTCGAATCTCGATTGCGCCAAGAAAAAACAGTCGAACCTAATTAGGTCGCGTTTAGATCAGTAACTTTCTAATTAGATTAATATCGAATTGCAAGAGTACTATAGCAATTTAAAGGTGCAGATCTTATTTTTACTTGAATTTTGAGATTTCCTAACTTTTTTTCAGCATTTCTACTTTAAAAATCACTAAACAAATGTGCGAAAAGCGATCTGACCAGATTTGGGACGAAAAATTAATCGGACAGTTACTTTACAGGGTTGAAGGCGCATAACTAATTAAAAAAATGTCAAAACTTTCAAAATATTATTCCGCCTAGTTTTCTTGCCTAAAAACCGTAAAATTTATCAATTTCGACCGGTTTTTAGCGTTTTTCGATCAAAACAAGGTGAAAAAGCGATAAGACGTAGGTCCGCGATGCAAACGCGCTCTAACGCACACGCCGATTTTTCCGTTTGCCTGACGTGTGCTTAGACGTGGTAGTTGCCGAAGGCATAAAAGATAAAAATTGTGGAAAATTTTCGATAAAAGTACACTCTTCGCCTGAATTTTCCCCATTTTCTCCCGATTCTTCCCGATTTTTATCGATTTTTCTCCGATTGCAGAAATGAGGTTACTCAAGATCCTCCTCCTCGCCACCTCCGTTTTCGAGTTTATCGTGTGTGGACGCGATTTTTATAAAATTTTGGGCGTCTCCAAAAATGCCAACGCTAATCAGATCAAAAAGGTGAGATTTTTGCATTTTTTGGCGAATCATTAAAATGAACAAACAAAATCATTAAAATAAACAAAAATGGTAAAAATTCAAATTCCCGCTAGACTTTTGCAAAATTACACTAATTTAAAGGCGCATAACCTGATTTTCAATAAATTTACGACACGAATGGCCCAAAACATCGAAAGTTTGATGCCTCGATCAATCTTGCGAACACTACAGTACCTTAAAAACCGTGCAAATTTCAAAAATAATGTTTCAGGCGTACCGAAAACTCGCAAAAGAACTGCATCCGGACAAGAATCATGACGACGAGTTGGCGAACGAAAAGTTCCAGGACCTGTCGGCCGCCTATGAGGTTCTTTTTTCTCTCCAGAAAACATCCAATCAATATTCTGTGCAGGTATTGTCGGACAAGGAAAAACGTGCGATGTACGACCGGCACGGAGAAGAGGGCTTGGCCAAAATGGGCGGTGGCGGCGGCGGCGGAGGACACGATCCGTTCAGCTCCTTCTTCGGCGATTTCTTTGGAGGCGGTGGGGGTGGAGGGGGAGAAGAGGGAACGCCGAAGGTACGTATGTGGTCCCGGTCGGGCCGGGTTAAAAATCCAGTGAAAACCAGCTTTTTCTCTCAAAAACCAGTTTTCCACGTAAAACTAGACGAACTTTGCCAATTTGACCAAATGTTAGCTAAATCTGTCCTTTTTCCAATTCTGTCAATTCAATCCTGTCACAAAACGGGAAAAGTTCCATTTTCCCACGAAAATTTTAGTTTTTCCGCAAATTTTTCAAATTACCCGCCAAAAGTGCGCTAGAGAGACATTTTACACTCAAAACCTCTTTTCCAGGGCGCCGACGTGACAATCGATCTGTTCGTGACACTCGAAGAAGCATACAGTGGACACTTTGTCGAGGTATAACTTTTTCCGGCTAAAAACGTGAAAACCAGCAAATCTGGCAGAAAAAGCAATTTTGCATGTTTTCCAGATCAAACGAAAAAAGGCAGTGTACAGGCAGACGTCGGGCACGCGTCAGTGCAATTGCCGACACGAAATGCGAACCGAACAAATGGGACAAGGCCGCTTCCAAATGTTCCAGGTCAAAGTGTGCGACGAGTGTCCGAATGTGAAGCTGGTGCAGGAGAATAAGGTCTTAGAGGTGAGAAATGAGGTCACAAGTGTGCAATTTGAGCCGGAAAACCCACAAAATCCTTTATTTTGGAGACACAACTTTATGAAGAAAAACTCTTGACAGACAGAGAGATGGCGCGGGCCATGATTCACGGATTGTACTCGATCGGCAGATTCTTGCGGCGCACCATTCCGTCTCCCTGGAACCACTCGCGGCGGAACTGCTTGGCGGCGCCGTCGGGTGTGTTCGTCCACTCGATCGTGATGCGGTCGTTGTTTGTGTCCTGGAAAAAAACATTGGTTTTAGAAGAGCTCTAATTGAAGCTTCCATTAGTCTAAAACAGTGTCCGGAACGTTCTAGAAGTTCTAGAAGCTCCCCCCTTACCTCCTGTCCGAAGGCGAACGCGTCGCACGAGACGGCGAGAAGCACAGCCTCCTTGGGGTCGAGCACTCCGCACGGCGGGTCCACGCCGAGACGCTTCATGTTCGTCGTCTTGATTCCGTAGCCGATGCGACGCGCCGACGAGTTGATCACCTTGATGTGGTACGTGTGCTTGTCGTCGTACGGCGCGTTGAACACGATCTTCGCATTCGGCTGCGTGGCGATGTCTCCGGGCGGAACCGATTGGGCCATTCGGGAACGATGGGTTTGTTGTGAGCGAGCTGAGGACTCGGAGTGAAGAGATTCGGACCGAACCGCTCTTTTTATAAGGATCCCTTATCTGGTCGTTCCACTAACCTCCAACCTAGCACCCCAGTTTTCTATAAACTTTGTCAAAGAAAGTCACGTTGAAAATTCGATGTTTTTTTTCACCAAAAAACTGTGGTTTGGTTTGCAGGTCGAGGTGGAGGTGGGCGCCGACGAGGGTCATCAGCAGATTTTCCACGGAGAAGGCGAACCGCACATTGAGGGCGATCCGGGAGATTTGAAGTTCAAGATTCGCATTCAGAAACATCCGAGGTTGGTTTTTCAGGAGAATTTCCGATTCAGGTTTTCCGCCGAATCGGCGATCCCGAGAGGCATGTGTGAACTTTTTTTTTCCTTCAAAGTACCCTTAGACCCCTTCTCCGCACACATTTCCTTCCGTTTGAGCTATTTCTGTCCGAGATCTGAGAAGAGCATAGGTCACACAAAGTAGTGTAATGTTACGCAATATATACACTTTTTTCCATGGCTCTCCACCTCCGCAATCGCACTTTTTTCCTCAATTTTGCCCCTCAAATCACTTCCTCGTTCCTTTCCAAAAAAAAAACAAAAGTTTTCCCGATTTCGCTTCCCGCGATTTATCGCTTTCACAGTCGCATTTCTACTCGAAAATCTGTGGCGAACCGGTTCAGTATTCGCATATATTATATATCGGAATGATGTTGATGATGACACACACACACACACACATTTAATACTGACAACAAAAAATTTGATGATGATGTAGATCATATGGGTTAGTAGTTTTGTACATAAAAAGATGAGGATTTTGTCGACGGCGAAGGGAAATTGTAAACCTGCAATATCTAGTATAGCTTACCCAGCCGTTTTTCGCTTAATTTCAAAAGTTTCTTCCCAAAAACTGCAAAATCAATGCACGTTGGTTTGTTGACCTCCTCAAGTGCTCCAATTGCTCCAACGTCCAAAAAACCAGAGTTTGTCGAGAAAAAGTGAGAGAAATGTGCGCGTTTGCTCTATTCCTCATAAATTACAACGCGGGAAACAACAAACGTGTGGTGTTTGACTCGTTCCCTCATGATGTGCTTGGATCCTCTCCGCTCCCGACGGGACTACTTTTTCTCTCTCTCTCTCTCTCTCTTACACTGGTTTCGCGTCGCCTCTTCACTCACTTTTCGTCCTCCTCTCGGTCGTGTGTGACCAAACACAATCACATGTTCCTCTTCTTCTTCTTCTTCTTCTTCTTCTTCGCGTATTCCTTCCCCATCCCGACCGTTTTGTTCGTTCGGTTTCGGCGGGCCCCGGGGCACGCGCGCCGAAAGACCGCCCAGTCAGAAAGTACACAAAGTGAGAGCTCCCCGCCGGCTCGTGATTTTCGATATTCATAGGCGCGCTCGCTCGCCGATGACCGCATTTTTCCGCTGTTTCATCCGCTTTGCTCTGCTTGCAAAGCTTTGAAGAAAAAAAACACATAAACTGCTTCAAATTGAGATAAGGACGCGCAATTCTGGCAGTTTCCATAAAAAGTTTGTCCTGAAGCACAGAACTGGCTTTTAAATTCTCTGGAGCCTTTGAAAATACCGGAAAGAGCTTCAAGGAAGTCCAGAAGCCTAAAATTCTACAAGTTTTTGAGGCAAGGCTTGATAATTATGCTCTAAAGCTCGGAAGTCTTTTCTGGACGTTCTGGACGCTTGGAACAAGTTTTACCTGTTTGTTTTAGAGCTCTCTAGGCATTTCCATACCTCTAACAGTCCTGACAGTACCCTAAAGCTAAAAAAAAAAGATTTACTGTAGCCCCTCGCCTCCTCCAAAACCCGTCGAATAACAAATGCGCCGCCCAACAAAAAAAAACGAAAACCGAGTCGGTTGTTGATGTCTCGTGAACACAACCAGACAAGTGAGAAGGTATTTTGTTTTCCTTCTCTCATCACTTTTTCGTTCTGTTTTCAACACTACCACACCCGCCTGTTTATGAGAGCGACTCATTGATAGGATGTCCAGTGTTTGCTGATTTTTGAGCGTTGGAACACTACTTTTGTAGATTAGGCTGTCTAATGCTAAAAAATGGGCCTAGGAGATTTGGGGAACTAAGATTTGTGTACAAAATTGCATGCCTTCCCTGCAAAACTGATCTTTTTGTCAATTGCGGCGCTCTCCAGAACAGTGGTCTTGACGATCATGCTCTCTAACGTCCGGTTCAGCGCGCGCGGCGGCGAGAATCGATAAAAAGTGTTCAGTCACACACCTTGTGCTCATTGCCCCCCACCACCACCGCCCGCCTCCGCTTTTTCGCTTCCATTCCTTGCGATTTTCCGCGATTTTCTATTTGTTCAACTGATTGATGTATGTGTGTGTGTGTGTGTGTGAGCAGGAAAAGTGGAAAAAGTTCGCCACCAGTCGGAGCCAGGAGCAGCAGGTGTACTTGACGAAGTTTGTGTGCGTCATTCCAGCCTTTCTATCTTTTTAGGCAGCTCAGACTGGAAATGTTCTGTATCGTTGTTTTTCAGGCTTTTTCCACATCCGCTGGTCTTCTTTCTCGTATACGGTTCTTTTGGAGAAACTGGGAACGTGTTCGGAGGTAGAATTCAGACCGCGAGTGGGCTGAGTACTGTTTTGCCGTTTTCCACTTTTTCCGGTGGCACAGACACCAAAAAACGGGCCGTATTTCTGATGGATCTTGTTGGATCACGGAATGTTCTCCGTATGTTCTCCGGTCTCCTGTCTTTTAGTTTTCTGCGCTTTTCCGCCTTTTCCGGCGGAAACGCCCGCGCTTTTCGCACATTCCACCATTGCCGATGTTTTTGTTCTGCGAAAAACGTGCAACAATCGGATGGGAAAATGTAGGCGAGACTTTTTTATATTAAAAAAAATTCCATACTGACGCACGCACGCACGCACTCACACACATATATATATAAACACTCCCCGCTGATACTCGGTCGTTTCATTTCCTTCTTCTTTTTCTTTTCCTCCAGGATTCCCCCTTATTCTTATCAGTTTTCTGCGTGCCGATTTTGTTCGAAAAACGAGAAAAGTTCCGGGATTGGACAGGTTCGGACAGAGATGGAATTATGCTGATGCTGACGGCCACGCACAATCTCGTGAAGAGAAGATGAAAAGCGGAAGATATGCTAATAGGGACGGGTACGGTAGGCTGTCTTTTGGTCGACCACTTTGTGTACTTCCGCCAAGTACTTTTATCATCACTCGTGTACTACTACTACTACTGATTGAGAGAGAGAGAGAGAAGACACTGATTCAATTAGACGAGTGACTGGCGTGTGACGTGGCACACGGAAATGTTTAGGTTTAGAAGATAAACCATCAAGGGTGATCAGATTTCTGTGAAATCGATCCGATGCACGGGTTTCTTTAAACATAGCACCGAAATTTGGATGGTTTTGGAGCGCAAGGGATCGATGACGTGGCAAGCAAATCTTACAACATTCGTAGCTTTGACCAGACTCCCGGACGAATTGCAACTGCGATTTTTCGAAACTCAGTCCGGTTGTGAAATCGAAATTTCGCAACCAACCGTATGGAAGTCCGAAATCAGTAGTTGTAGATCACAGATTGCATAGTTTTGCTCTCTTTCAGTTGCGGAATGTCCGAATGTTTTGACTCTTCTCAACTAGGCCTTCAGGCATTTCGAAACCAATCCTAGTTTCAAAACGTCCAATGATCCCCGAAAAAACCGAACTTTGACGCTTAAAGCCTTTAAACCCAATTTTTTAGTCGGCTTCCTTTCCGCTTCACATCGTTCTGTCCTTGGGTGGAGAGGATGTTCTAGATGACCTCCAGACACCCGCCGACTTAATCTAATCCAATCAAAAAGACCTACTACTACTGCTATTACTACTACTAATAGTGGGCGGATAGTAGCGAACTATCTCGATGACCCGGTTTCTTTTTCCGTCTCGATATTGTCGTAGTCTTCCTTTTGCTGCATAGAATTGAAGGACACACGTCGATATCAGTATCATGTCAATCAATTTCTTCTTCTTCTTCTCTCTCCTTTTCTCTCATTCCGATGTGTCTGGTGGCAGTCAATTTGTCGTTGACGTTTTCGTATACATATATATATATAAAAGGTGTATAATGTATATGCAAGCCACACGGGGAACCCGCCCACTCATGATGAAGAAGAAGAAGAAGCGCTTTCCATACACTTTTTCTCATTCTCTTTTTCTCTTTTTCTCTCTCTCTCCCTATCTCTCTAGCATTTTTCGCCCCGCCGCTGCCGCCGCGCCGATCACTCTCGAATCAATTGGCTTTGCGGCGCTCTTCTCCTCCTCCTCCCCCTTCTTCTTTTTCTAGTCCTCGCCTCGTTTTCAAAACCGAATTCACACTATTTTCAACAATATCCGCTATTTTCAGGTTCGAACGGAAAGGCGATGATCTGTACACGAACGTGACGATTTCGCTGCAAGACGCGCTCAACGGCTTCGAGATGGAAATTGTGCATCTCGACGGGCACATTGTCAACGTTTCACGTGATAAGGTAGGATTTGAGACGTGGAAAAAAGAAGTTTTTTGAGAAAATTTGAAGGTTTCAACGGTTTGACGGTCTAGGAAGAGTTACGGAAGTGCTGGAAGCTTTTGAAAGCTTCTGACTGCTCCAGGAAGCTTCTAAAAGGTTCTGGTATTACTTTCGGTCTAAAAACAGTTCCTGAAGACTTTCCAAACAAAGTTTTCGGGGAAAACACGAAATTCTAGAAATGAGATCAACTTTTGACATATCTGGACGAGATGATCGAAAGTTTGGTGGAAAAACGAGGAATTGACTGAATGTTCAACATAATTGGCTCTTTTCATTTCGAAAAATGTATAACTGTAACTTTTCTGCATGGAAAGCTATAGTTTTACACCTTATGAGCCAATTTTGTTGATTTCATTTCATGTCAGTTGATCAAACTCCAGATCCAAACAGTCCAAAGTATACATATATATCTTGTGCTCAACGCCGTTTTTTTGTGTCATTTTTTCGCCCGTATCAATCGATTGTTGATGCGTGTGCGTGTTGGTGATTGACATGTCAGCCCGCGGGCGGCCGGTGCCACGTCATTCTCGTGATCTTCTTTCTCTCTCTCTCAGTCGACAAGAGCGAGGAGAGTACGTCACTAGTTCAGTGGAGCGCGCTTGCCCATGCTGATCCGGTATTGTCACTGTCATCGTCATTATGATCACGGGAATCTTCTAAAACATTCTAGCTTTCTAGGGCCTAGGGCACTATAAATCCTAGGCTTACGCCGTTGTTTGAGCCTAGAGCGTTTAGAGCAACCAGTAGACTACAAGAACTAGTAGAAGCGTAATTTCTCTGTAAAAGTTTTTTGGGTCGTCACAATCGGCTTGCTTATCGTAAATACTTCAGGACAATGTATCTCGGCTGACGGTAGAGATATAAAAAAGTTTTCAACTGGCAAATTGTTCATTGAAACATTGTGTACTGTTTCATTAGTTGATCACTTTTTGATATCTCTACTGGTAATTGAGATACAAGTCAATTCCGTAGTAAAAAAAAACTTGCTATTCATCCTCATAGTTTTTCTCGAAATTCTGTTCAAACATTCCCCAGTTCTACCGTATCTCAAAACCAAATCTTGCAGGTAACGTGGCCGGGCGCGCGTCTCCGCAAGAAGGACGAAGGAATGCCGTCGCTGGAGAACAACAATCAGCGCGGAATGCTCGTCGTCACGTTCGACGTCGAGTTTCCGAAGCGGGAGCTCACGGCCGAGCAGAAGACGCAGATCATCGAGATCCTCGCGCAGACGGATCTCAAGCCGAAAGCCTACAACGGCCTCTAAACCTCTGGGAAAACCAACCAACACCTGATCTCCGGATCAAATCCCACTCCGATCGGATTGAATCTTCTTCTTCTTCTCGCCTCCAGCAGCAGCAGCAGCAGCGGCAGCAGATCTCCAGTCGTTTCCCCCACCACCATCAATCAGTTCTGAAGTTGGAACTTCTCAGTTTTGAAGACGTTAAACAGATCTTTTGATATAGAATCTCTGTCAATCTCTTTGAAATTTCGAGAACTCCAACGTCAGAACACACAAATCTTGGCCAGCACTCGGTACTTGTAACTGCTCGCACGCTTTCCGGATCGAAACATTTTCCAATTGTCATCCAATAGCATTTTTGCGTTCCCCCTCAAGTTATAAGCTACCGATGTCGGGAGAAATCTCGTGTTGAGTCGAACCTGATCTTCATCTCTCTCTCTCTCAAATATGTATACGCCCACACACACAGATAACCACGTCAGAGTTCTATTGACCGTTTCCTTAATCTCTGCTCCTTTCTCTCTCTCTCTCTCTCTCTCTCTCTCTCTCTGTCTCTCCCCCAAACTTTCGATTTCAAACTCCTTTTCAAATCGTCGTCGTAACAGGTTTTGAAGCCCTTGCTCTCGCGATCCCGATCCAAAGTCTCTATTATTTTTTTTCAATTCAATGTTTTCTGGGTTTTTCACACAATTTTCTTGGTGGCCTTCAAAATGTTTTGGTCTTGTCTTGCAACAAAAAAAAAACTCTAGTTTGGTTTTCTCCGTATATTCTGTGATAGACACCCCCTCCACAACGACCCGAATTCTTGGAAATACCTGAAAGAGCTGATTTGTGGTTGTATAATATATATATGTCTTTTTCAAAGTGTTTTAATAAATGGAAGGGGTTTTTCCATGCACAAGATTGGACGTAATCGCCAAAATGTTACTTTTTCCGATTAAAAATGATTCAGATCGCATTTTCCTCGACTGTACGCCAAAATTGATAACTTTTCGATAATTGCCGAATAAACCATTGGATTTAACATGTATTTTCAGCAAAATTTCAGCAGAAAAGGCGGTTTGACGAAAAAGTGCAATAGAGCGCGATTTATTGTGTTTGAAAACGTTTGCAATGTAAAACAAAAATGATTTGCAGATCGGACCCGTCTGTCCAATCTTCGTCGGATTGGTGTCGGTTTTTGTCATGCTTTTCCTGGAAGAAAATCTGAAAATCCGGGTTTTAGCGGCAAAAAATCGTTGGAGCCGTTGTGCCAAGTGGTCGACGATCAACTGATGAAGGGCGCGGCGCCGACGGTCCCGGGAAGATCGGATTCGGGAAAAGTTCACGATGGGAAGGATCACCGAGTGCGTGTTCACGAATTGGGCCAGAAGTTCCATTCAATAAAGGCCGGCGGAGAGGCAAAATGGAATGGAGAGGAGGATGAAGAGAGCGCAGACGGTCGTGAGCACGTGGCGACGGCATCGGCAACCTCATGAGCTTCATTGTGAATCAGACGAGGGTCTGAGTGTAAATTAGAGTAAATGGAAATTCGTAATGAGAGAATGTGCTTTTCCAGAGAGGAACTGAAGGAGAAGGCGCGTTCGGCGTCCCCATCGAAGCGGGACTTGTTAAGAGGGGCACTCGGATTTGTGTGCCGAGCAAGGAGCTAATTTTCGGGAAAATCCGGGATTTTAGTGATTGTTTGAGAAGAAATCGGCGGAAAATGCTCGAAATGTGTGCATTTTTGCAGCGAATTCTGTTGGGAACGATCTCGTCGGTGCAGAGAAACAACGAGGAGGTCCCGCTGGCGAAGCAGGGCAAAAAAGTGTGCATCAAGATCGAAAATACGACCGGAGAGGCGCCGAGACTCTACGGGCGGCATTTCACGCACGAGGACCCTCTCGTCGGCAAGGTAACGCTCTTTTATTCAAAAGTTCAAGGTTTTTGAGATTTTGAGCTGGATAACTTGGCGGAAAACGAGATGCTTCCATTACTTTTTAGTTTGGCACGTCCTTAAGCTCCTAAGTGTAGAAAATGGTGGGAAATTTCTCGAATCTCTGAATAGGAATGACGCCGGTACGCTTCCGAACTTTCTGAAAAATTTATCGACTTTTTGACTAAACAAACGATAAAGCGCCACGATCTCCCACGGCGCGAATGATTTTAATGGGGCGCACTTGCAACAGGCGGGCTGTGTCGATAATTAATTAATTAATGGAATTCGCTTTCTTTCCATGTTTTCTGTACAATACACCTAGTTTTTGTACGCCTATAACCTGGGTTCGAATAATTAGAGCACTAGCTACGTTTTGGTAACAGAAATCTCGCATATCGTTGAGAATTAGCCGAGTTATTTCGATTTGAAGATTTTGGCCTGGATTTTGATCTTTTTCGAAAAGTTTTCGAAAACTGCTTAAGAAAACTAACCGCCGAAACCTGTATTTTGTGAAGAAAGATTCAGCGAACATTTTTATCGTTCGTTGGGCTCATGAAATGCAAAATGAGCTGAAATATAAAGGTTTGAAGTTTTGACGAAATGCGAAAAAGACGCTAAAAACATGAAAAACTCTAATATCAGTAAAGAACGGTTTCCAATCAGTAAAATATTGTCTTCTAGACGTTTTTCAAGTCAAAAAGAAAGAAATAAAGGTGGTAAACTCGAATTGAACTCCATTTTTAGACTTGCAAATTTTCAAAAGTTACAACGACACTCCGCAATTTACGAGCGCACTGTGTTTAGCATTGGCGCCCTGGAAGGCCGTGAAGCGCAAAATTACGAGTATTTTACAGACTTGCAACGGGCCGGGCCGGGCCGGGCCGGGCCGGGCCAAAATTGGAAATTTTCCGGCCCGGCCCGGCCCGGCCCGGCCCGGCCCGGTCGGCCCGGGAGGATGCACCTAAAAATTCAAAGCGAACTAGAACTTCGAAACGAACATAATTTTATAGACTTAAAATTTTATAGACTTAAAAAGGCAATGTTATAGCATAAAAACCTGTTAAAAAATAGAAATTGCTGTTTAAAGTCGCAAAATTTTCACAAAAATTACGAAAATTTTCTCAAGAGTGGGCGGAGCTGGGCCGACCGGGCCGGGCCGGGCCGACGATTTGCTGGCCCGGGATTTGGCAAGTCTGGTATTTTAAGAGTTCAAACAGCAAAATTGATCTGAAAATCCGTCAATCAAAATGAGGGAAATGATTGGGAGTGCATTTGCATGCCGAAAAATGAATATTTTGTAGAAATGTCTCGTGTGCCACGACGACGTCTTTCTCGAAGATTAGAACGATCTAGTGGGTCCAAATGTTCCTTTTTGGTCATCTAGAGCCAGAATGGAACCATTTTGAAGCGAATTGCTGTTCAGGCCTATTTTAGTTGCATTTTCTCGAAGATTAGGAGGTTCCAGTGAGTCCTATTGTGCTTTTTGCAAGCAAGGACACGAGTAGAAGCGTTTTGAAGCAAATTGAGCGAAAAAAAGTTGTTCAAGGAATTGGAACTTTTTTCCATTTTTTCACATTCCCTGAAAAATGTTTTTTGCTCAATTTGGCCTAGAACGCTTCTACTGTGTCTGTAGATGTCACAAAACACGATGGGACCTTCTGAAACCGTTTGCTTTTCGAGAAATTTCAACTCAACGTAGTCGCAGAAACAGTGCCATGAATCCAATAGTAAACTTCTAAATGTGCATTGATTGTACTCGAACAAATACTATCGTTTTCAAAAAATCGTCTCAATAAACCTCTCGCCTCCGGGTGTAAAACCCATCCGTATCTGTCACCGTTCTGTGATGACTGATTAGCATAGCATTTACCATCTGCTCTGTTTGCCCAACAAATATTCACTGATTTGTAGGTGTCAATTAGTGTTCCAACTTTTCATTGCATTTTATATCGTTCTAATGGGACCTGGGTCCTGTTGTCCTCGCGTCTAGGTACCAGTAAAGCGGTAAAAGAGAAAAGCGGCCGCCGGTGGCAAATAAACACCCATCCACATACTACTGTACATCATTTTCGGTTCGTCCTTTTTCGGAAAGTCCCCCCATTGTTTGCACAGCCGATGCACCATCCACTGTTCTGTTTTGCTCATGGATCCCATGATCTAGCAGCTCAGTTAGTGATGTGCAGCCAACGCAACTCCTCGTTCATTTCCATGTTCCCGCCGGTTACCTATACGTTCGAAAATGGTGTCTATTCGAGTATTATCAATTCGAATAATGTGGTCCTTAAGGATTCCGAGAATCCGCATAATATTATGGGTGAGTACTGTACTTTGGGACAACGTACAATGCATTAAGCTTGACTTTTTTCAGCCCAAATACCATCGGATTCGAATCCAACGTCCGCTTCCAAAAAGTACGTGAACCCGTTCGATCCCGAAGCTACCGTACCCCTTCCGCTCGAGCTCGAAGACCAATTCGGTCCCTACAGGTTTGTCAGTTTTAGGTATTGTAGAACAACTTGTTTTTTTAGTTCGTCGGTTTGGAAGCGAAATGAGCGGGAGAGGTGTCGAGTGAGAAATGTGAACGATGGATACGAGCGGTTGAGGAAGCACTTGCCGGTGCATGTGGAGTGAGTTCCAAGGGTTACTGTAGATTGGCAAGCATTTCTTTTTGAAAGAAAATGAGTGACTCAAAAACCTTGAAAGATACAGTATTTTGCCCGGAGATTTTTGCAAAAAAAAACTAATATTGTCTATTCAAAGCTGTTTATCTCGGCTGTCGGTAGAGATATCAAAAAGTTTTCAACTGATAACTTGTTCAGAAAGACATTTCATACATTTTATTAGTTGACACCTTTTTGATATCTCTACCAGCAGCCGAGATGCGCAGCTTTGAATTGACAATATTGGGGTGTCTTTCTATTCCAACTAATCGGAAGAAAAATTGCGGTTTTCAGTGAGAAACGGATCTCAAAAGTGGACACGCTTCGGCTGGCGATTCGCTACATCCGGCACCTCGACAATCTGCTGAAAAACCACTTGCACCAGTATAGTTGCAAGTGTTTCGCCGGATTTCAAGAGGAATCCGAGGGCAACATTGCGATCGATATCAACCAATTCACCTACACTCTACAATAGTCCTACATTATGTCTTTTTTTAGTAAAACTTTTAATTATGTCGTCATTGTCGTCGTCATATAATATAATTAAAAATGAAATATGGGGGGTGGATTTTTTTGAAAATTCAAGGACTGGGCATGTTTCGGAAAGACAAGAGGGATAATTTCTTGGTTGGGGGCGGGGGGATGGGGGAAAGTACATGATGATGATTTTACAAGATTTATGGGGAAAATTCGAGGAGGAGCTGGGGAGGGGGGCAACTAGAAAAATCAAAAATTTACAGATTTTAGCAGACTATCACAACGCGTGGCCTAGCTTTTTCCGAGGCCATGGAGACTAGAGAAAACACAGACACACACAAAACAAAAAATGGCGCAATGAACAAGGCGGTACAATTCGAAAATCCTAGAAAAATTAATGAATGAAAAAACCCATGAAGTTGAGAAAATTTGGACCAGAAATTTGGCAGGATGCAAGGCAAAGGTGTGGACAGAAAAGAATAGCAAAAAATCGGAGAATCACCGGAGCGTCGAGTGCAAATTCAGCTTCGACCGCGTGATCGTCGGCGGATTTCCCTTGTTGAAGACGTGCCAGAAGCGGAGGGTCTCGTCGCCGGCGCCCGTCACAATCGACTCGCCGTCGGGCGACATCGCCAGGTAGAGGACGCGATATTGGTGGCCGACGAGCTTCGTCACCGGCTGCAGACTCGGATACTTCCAGATTATCACCTGAAACTAGGCACGGTGAGTGAGATAGTTCGGTTGACCGCAGGCCGGACGCCTTTTCAGGCGAAGGCGTGAGAACGCCTGAGGTAAAAGGACACAGGTCGTAGTCTTCCTTATTGCAAAAAACGCGTTGCTTCGCCTAGATGAATAAGACAACTTACATGATTGTACGAGTATCCGTGAGTGGAGACGAGTTCGCTGCTGTGCTTCGACCACGCCACGTTGCAAACCTACAATAGCTTTAGAATTACAAAACCCAAATTAAAAATCCGAAAAGACTTCAAAATTCTTCAAAAACATTAGAAAAAGCCCCATACCTGTGATCCCGTATCGACACACTGCATGGGCTGTGCAGTGAGCGTGTTCCAGAACCTCAGACACCGATCGGCGGTGCCTCCGCCCGAGACGAGCAGTCCGTGATGATGCGGCGACCAGGCGAGTGCCTTCACCGCCGCGTTGTGCTGATTGTACGTCTGTATCGGTTCGGGCCTCCGCAGATTCCACACCAACAACTGATTGTCGTTGCCGCCGGAAGCCAAGAGCTGTTTGTCGGGGGACCACTTGAGCCCGCAGACCTCCTGTCGGTGCTGCTGTAGCTTCCGCACGTCCCGATCGTCGCAGCGAATGTCCCGATGGAGGATGCTCCGATCGCGCGAGCCCGAGCAGATCGTGTCGGCGTTCCAGGCGAGACAGCCGACGCGCGACGTGTGCCCGCTCAGGTCCCGCACCTTTTTCTGGCTCGTCACGTCCCAGATTTGCGTGATGCCGCGGTTCGTGCCCACCGCCAGCAAGTCCCCCTTGTCGCACCACTGCACCGACGTCACCGTATCCTGGTCGTTGCTCGTCGACAAATCGCACAGTTTTATCACCTGAAATTCGGGTTTTTAGGGTTTGAACTAATTTACCATTAAAATGCTCACCTGCGAAGTGGTGGCACTCCACAAATAGACGCAGCTCGCGAGTCCGACAGAGAGCTGATTCTGTGAGGACCAATCGACGAGATTCAGATAGAAGTCGTCCTGAAGTTCGGGCGCGTCGAGCACTTTGTACGGGTTCTTGGGCACTTTGCGCGTCGGCTTCCGCGGCGTCCGCAGCAGTCTTTGCGAGTCGACGCTGAACGGACCACCGAACGGCGAGGTCTGCGCACTTGTCGGCGTCGTCGGCTGCGTCACGAACTTGATCGGCGTCGTTTTGGCGCTGTAGGCGAACAGGCCGCGGCACGGCGACTGCTTCGGCACTATCGGCGACAGCGGCATCGTCGGCGTCTTCGTAGGCGTCTCCCCGCCGCACACGCTTCCCGCCGGCGAGGGCGGCAGTTCGATCGGCGAGTCCGAGCCGCCTCGCAGACGGGGCTCCATCATCTCGTAGACTGTCGGAGAGACCGAACCCACTCTGCAAATGAAAATGTATGCTTTTGAGAGTCTTATGGAACTTTTTTATTGAATCTGTTCAATTATGCTCACCTGGTAACCTCATTAACCCCGGCTTCGACCGTCGGGAACACAAGAGCCTCCTGGCTCCCTCCGTACGCATTCCGCTCCATTCCAGTCGTCACCCCGTGCGGAGTGTCGAGCGTGGGCGGCTGCGGAAGCGGCGCGACGATGGGCGCGAGCGAGAACGTGGAGAGCTTCTCCTCCGGCTGCTGCGTCGCCTGCCCCTTCACGTCGTCGATCCGATCCCTCAACATTTCATTGCGAAGGAGTGCCCGCATGACCGCCTCGCTATTCCGGGTGTCGTCGAGACACGAGTTCGAGTGCGTGCTCGTCGGCGAATTGCTGCCCGAGCCCGAGTTCGACGGTCCCTGATAGTAGTCCTGTGGGGAGGAGTGCGTGGGCGTCGTGTGATGGCCGTGGTGCTGGGCCGGGACGGTGGTGACGCCGCCGAACTGGTAGGCGAACGAGGTGGGCGAGGGTGGAGCCACGGGGGATTGGTCGAGGAATGAAGTGGCCGGCGAGGTGTCGGATATTGAAAGTACCGGGGTAGGAGTGGGTGTGGGAGCAGGAACCGAAGAAGAAGAAGAAGAAGACGCGGTGGAAGAAGTAGAAGTAGAAGTCGAAGATCCCGAGGGACCGGGACCATTTACTGCTGCCGCTGCGGCGCCGGAAGCCGCCGAAGAAGCGCTCGCAGACATGACCAACGAATTCTGCAGGTTCAAATGTCGATTGCACGATTTGCCCTGCGGTTTCTTGAACGCGCCCGTCTCCTCTTCGACGACCACCTCGTTGCCGATCGAGCAGTAACGCGCGTTCCAGTCGTGATTGGACTGCCGCAATGGTATAAATCGGTCCCCGTACGGATTCGCGCCTTTTGTCGGTGTTACCCGCGGCGATGTGTGCGCCTGAAAATATGAAAAATGAAATGAAAACGTTGACAATTTTAGTAATTGAGCAAAAGCTGCCTGGATATTCTGATCGGGCCCAAACTTTGCTGGCTTTTTGAACTTGGATTGAAGCATCTTGGGACCAAGTTTCAGTTCGATCGGATCATCTGGTCCCGAGAAGTCTGAGCTTTTGCAAAACACCCTAACTTTTCGGCCCAAAATCTCTACATATCGGGACCAAATGATCGGATCGATCTGTAACTTTGTCCCAAGATACTTCAATCCAAATTCGGAACATTTCTAGTCCACTTTTCAGACGCTTACCGACGAGTTCTGTGACATGGATTTGACGGGTGAATTGTGCGGTCCGAGGGTCCTCCGCGAGGCGGGCATTGTCAGGATTGGCGCCTGGAAAAACGTGGCCGGCGGCTGTTGCTCGTCCATTTTTGTCCGCTCTCAACAATCTGTGGAGAGGCGCCTGCAGAGAGACAACCGTTTTTAAAACATTTCGGAAAAAGACGAAAGAGAGGCGATAAAGTCACGCATGAGATATCAAGTAAGTATAATATCAGGAAATCCGTCGCTTTTGCTCGGGGAATTTTGAATTTTCTGGGAAAATTCGCATTTTTCAGTTGGGGAAATCGGAAAAATGCACTATTCTTCATTTCACGTCAACGAGGGCCAAGACGTAAGGAAATCTGCAATTTCCCTCTTTTCCGAGTTTTGCGAACAGAAAAGTGGACGAATGCACAACTTTCTATTGTAGGGTACCAAATTTTTCAGTTTTCTGTCAAAATGGACCGAGAAAGAGTCTAGCGGTCCGGGAACGACCAAGATTTTATGAAATGAAATGGCTATCCCAACCAATTCTAGATGAATTTTCCGAGAAACGTAGAGCAACTCGCGTTTTCTATCAAAATGGACTTCTTGATGCTCAGAAAAAGTGCCGGCACGCATCATGAAGGTCCTTTTCGATCGCATCAAGGGGAAGGACAAATAGTGAGTGTGCCCGGGTCAACCGGTGTTTTATGCAGAAGAAGAAAAAGAAGAAGACGAAGACGAAGAAGAGGCCGACAATAATGAGTGGGAGCGAGAAAGAGAGAGAGAGAGAGAGAGAGAGAGAGAGGGAGTGCGTCGGTAGTACTATTACTATCACTTCTAATTGTCTACAATACCCATACGTGACAAATTGGGTTAATTTCGTGGCAGGACCCAGAAAAATGTGAAAAATTGGGTAATCTACTGGAAGTTCAAAATGGTTACGCTCTGCAACCTTATAGAGCCTAAAAAGTGGAAATACTACAGTTGAATCTTCAATTGTAACTTTTTGAGCTTCATACGCAAATTTTTGGGACCAGAAGCCGCATATTGGCTCTAGACACTTCTCGAGTTTCCAATTTTCGGTAGCCTTCATCGTTTTTCACTCAGAATCGACGGAACCTTGAAGAGAAATAAGGAAAAAGTGATTGCTGGCTAATTTGGGTAGCGAGAGAGGAAGACGAGGAAGAAGAAGAAGAAGACGAATGAGTGATGGACGAGGATATCGGGCATGCAGATCGATATCTCCTCCCGCCATTTTCTATTCATTCTTCCGCTACGTCTAGAGTCTGTTAACATTTCAAACAAACTTCAAACCGATATTGTCGTACTAACTGCTGGTACTCTGCTTATCAATTCGCTTTCCTCCTCCTCCTCCTCCTCCTCCAAATGAGAACGCGAGAACAAAGACGTTTGATAAGGGAAATGGAGAGGAAAGAGAGAAAAACGAAGTAATACACAAGTGATATTCGACTGATAAGCCTAAAATTTCAGGGGGCGTGGCTTCGCAAAAGTACACTGAATTCCTTTGTTCGCCCATTTTGCACACAAATTTGAATATTCGAATTTAAATTTCAAACAAATTCGGTCTCGAATCGATTCTTCTGCAGAAACCCGAACTAGCCGAACAAAAAATGAAGAAAGAGGAGAAAACAGCAAAACTTGCCAATTATTGAAGAACACATTCCGATGAATTTTGCAAAAGAAGATAGAAAATGAGGGTGTGGTCGGGCAATTCGGGGGCGATTTCCGGTCGAATTTGACAAATTTTTAAATGTTTTTACGGAGGGAATGGATAATCTTCACTAAGGGTTACGAAATGTTCAATTTTGGAAAGATTCGACCAACTGTTGCCGCTTAAACTTGTAAAGTTTTAAGAATCGTATCCAACGCGACATCCACATAGTATAGTGAAAGGGAAATGGAATGGGAAAGCGAGAGAGGGGGAAAGGGGGACATACGCCCACGCATTCAGCCAAAAAGTTGGCCTCGCAAAAGTGGTTGACGGCGGCGCGGCGAAACACGAAAAAAAAGAACAGAGAAGAGAACACTTTGAAGCGAACTCTTTTTCGTTTATATACTACTAATACTAAACCGACAATAGCATTGCGAAGCAAGACAGAGAGAGAGAGGGAGAGTGGAACTCTCTCTCTTTCTCTCTCAAAGCGTAGGCCTGGTATTGTCCACGCAGAGGATGCAGAGACCCAGAGAAGCGGAGAAAAAGAAGTCGGAGAGGCGGTTAGTATGTGTGCGAGTCGTGTATCGATTGAAATGCGAAGGAGAGAGAGAGAGAGAGAGACCCTCCGCACAGCAACCACCACCCCAGACACCCCCTTTCCACTACACATCCATCCATCCATCCCACATCTATTAGGTGTCTCGGTGTGTGTGTGTGTGTGTACGTACGTTCGGGCACGTCTTTGAGGGAACAGTGTGTCAAGAGGCAGACAGATTTTTTCCAAATTTTGCATATCTCTAGTTTGAAAAAGCATTCAGTTCACAATTTTGGACTTCACTGAAACAGAAACATCGAAACTGAAGCATCTGCCAGTACTCCAAAAATTCTCAAAAGTTCAAGTTTTCAGATTGTGTAAAAACTGACGAAATCCCACAAAAGGATGCATTCCAAATGGCAATCGATACAGGAAAACTTTGAGAAGTCGAAAATTGCATTGCAAATTGAAATTAACACTTTCTAATCTATTAATCTCATCAAAATTGCACACAAGATGTAAAGCGAGCAAATGGTGTGTGCGGGCGTGCGTGTGTTTGAATATGAATGACCGGCCAATCGGAGGTCACCACCAGACACCCGACCGCTGGTGGTCTAAACCGAAGAGAGGAGCCCCCCCCCCCCCCCCCCCCTTGATTACACTTTCTTGTGTGTACGAGGCTGTTCGGGCGGTACTGGGAGGTACCATAGGGGTCCACCACCGCACCCATTTAAAACGAAGGGGACTGCTGCAGCGGGACCGGCGAGGAGTGTGTAATTATGCAAATGTTGTGACGAGAACCGTCAGGTACGAAAAAGAGTGATTCAGATTTCGAAGAACTCAATTCTAAGAATCAACGCGCTTGTTTGTAAGATCTTTGACTCTAGTTTTAAAAAATTATGTCGTTTTTCGACGAGTTGTAGGTAAAAGAATGCGAGGATTCTAAAAATTCCCCTCCGAAAAGCGTATGAAGCTCTGGAAGTGCGCTCAGGAACAGAAACCGCAAAGTTTTTTTCTAGATAAAAGTACAGTGCAACTCAACGGAACGACACGGGAAGAACTGGTTGCGTAAGGACGAAAGTTTACTCATGACTCGGTACACTCTTCTCTTTTTCTTTCTACTGGCACTAAAGTTTAACATTACACACACCAGAAAAGCGCCAGAGCACCAAAAGCGCGGCAAGGCATCGGAAATGTTTCATGGGATGGAATGTTGAGGGAGAATATGAAAACGTGCAAAATATTGGGTGTTTTGATTCGAAGGAAATCGCAAATTGTCAAAAAGCATGCGAGGAACGAAGGATTAGTAAAAATAGTGAAAACCAGTTTCGGAACAGGTAAGGAAGTGAAAATTGGTCGAAAACACTAAAGGTTTGTCAACTTTTCAAAAGCTTCAAAGAAAATCACACAAAGTAAACGTTGTTTGAAGACAAATTTTTGAACAGCCGAGAAAAAATGGATTTCGACTTTAAAATGAGCTAAACATACTGAAAACAAGAGAATTGGAGATACACAAGGAAAATTGCGAAATTTCCTCGAAAGCAAGTCGAAAAACACAAAAATTGCATCAGAACAGAGGGAACACGTGGAATTTTGCCGAGAATAAACAAATTGAGCGAAAAACAGGTTTTCAATCGAATTTTCCCGAAAATTCGAGAAAAATGAGTTCGGCGCCGAATTTTTCACATACATCGTTACTCTTTTCGTCTTATCAGCACAAAAGAACCTGTCAAAATGAAACAGTCATCGTTTATCTTTTCTGCGAGCGTCAATCGAAAAAAGAGAAGAAAAAAGCGACTAACAACACATAAATGCATTTTTTCGCTGTTCTTTCTAGTAAACAAGTAATCGCATGTTTTTGAACATTTTCGTGGAAAGAATGACGTAAATTGGGTCGAAAATGTCGGATGACGCGAAAGAGAGGTCGAGACGCAGACGATAGAGGAGTGGTACGACACTTCACTTGATGTTCCCCTTTTCCAAGGTTTTTATCGATTTTTTCGCGCGAAAATCCCGAAATTTGGTGGGAAAACGATGAAGTCGGTGAAAAATGAACAATTTTAAGGTTCGCGGGCTTTCTTCGAATTTTCAAATATTCAAAGCAGTGCTGTGCCTTTAAAGTTACGATACCTCGCTACAAATTTCGATATGTCCCTTTAAACTTATCGTAGTCTGGCCAGGCATTTGCTGACCGTTTTCGACTGCGAAACGCCGCATTAATCGACTGAATTTGTACATTTTTTTTGATTTTCAGGTGCAACTCGACCAAATGAGATTATTTTGTGGGCGCACATCGTCATGATCACCGCGAGAATAGTCGAAAAGTGGTGGTTTCGCGCTTTTTTGGCCGTTATCCTCTTTTTCGTCTGGCAACTCTTTTATGCCATCAATAAAGTGCAGGGCCTGGACGAGGAACGTGCCACGTTGCAAGCCACAGTTCGTTTTTGTGAAATTTATGCGAAGAAACCGAAAACGTTCAGATCGAGGTGTTGACACGAAAAAGCGATGGGCTGCAGCTGAAAATATTGGAAAAAGAGCGAGAATTGACGAGATTGAGCGGACGAGTCGAAGAAATCGATACACAGTGAGTTTTACATGCCAAAAGTCATCTATTCCGGTAAAAAAGTTGACAATTTCGTGAGTCAATAGTCAAAGAAACGCCGCGCGAAGCGAAAAACAGCAGAGAGAAGCAAGCCGAATTCACAACACTAAATTCGGTTAAAAATGCTGTATTAGAGGTTTTCTGTGAGTAAAACAAACGAAAAAAAAGAGGAAATTTATGAAATTTGGCTTTGAGAAGACAATGCGCGAGGATTTTTCTCTGCATTCCTCCGAAAAAAGTCCTCGCATCGGAGCAACAAAACAGAAAAACAGCGAAGAGAACCAAGTCGAATGTTTGGCGTTGCGCGCGTAGATCGAAAAACTAAGGGTCTCGCAGCGATCGGACAAATATACGGTAGAACATTCAAATGCGCGCTCGCGTATCTGAATGTTCGTGATTTTTTTTTGAATCCGGCTGATTATTCTAAAAATGATTAAAAATACCAGAATCCGCGACCACATCTCCCTCCTCCCACGCCTTCCACGCTCGTCTCCGTTCATCTACTTCATCACGCCGACCAGTTTCCGGGCGGCCCAAAAGGCGGACCTGACCCGTCTGGCGCAGACTCTCTCGCACGTGCCCAACCTCCACTGGATCCTCGTCGAAGATGCCGAAATCCAATCGACGGCTCTCCGGCACCTCCTACTCCGCTCCAAAATACCGTTTTCGCATTTGAACGCGGCGACGCCCACCGATCAGAAAATGAAGTACGCGGATCCGAGCTGGACGTTGCCACGTGGCGTTGCGCAGAGAAACGCGGCGCTCGCGTGGATACGCACCCAGTTGGCGACGGTGCCACGTGGCGTCGTCTATTTCGGCGACGACGACAACACGTACGACGTGCGGCTGTTCGACGAGATGCGCAAAGTGCAGCGGGCCGCCGTTTGGCCCGTCGGAATTGTGGGCGGCGTGTTCGTCGAGACTCCGATTCTCGGCAAAAATGGTAAGCTTGAGAGACAACCGGGAACTTCCCAGTTTTCAATTATTTGGTGTAGCACTCGTTTCTTATAGTCAAAAACATTTCGCAGCCATCCCCGCAGTTGCAAAACACCGCAAATCCATCTTTTCAGGCTCCATAATCGACTTTAACGCGACGTGGAAGCGCGATCGTCCGTTCCCGATCGACATGGCCGCGTTCGCCGTCAACATCACCCTCATCCTCGAGAATCCCGATGCGAATTTCTCGTTCGAAGTGCCACGTGGCTACCAGGAATCGACGTTTCTCGAAAAAGTCGGAATGCACCGGTACGACATGGAACCGCTCGCGGAGAAGTGTTCGAAAGTGTACGTGTGGCACACGAGGACCGAAAAATCAAAGCTGACGAAGGATTTGGTGGCGAAATTGACGGCGAAGGATGGATTTACAAGTTTGGAAGCGGACGCACTCGGCGTCGATTTATAATATCAATTTTTGTTATTTTTAGTTAAAATTGCACACTTTTGCCTTTGATTTCAAAATGTTCCGGGTAAAATTTGACTGTCCATACATAATTCATCGATTTTCTTCCCAATTTTTCACGCGAAAGCTGTAAAATCTGTGCATTTATACCTTATTCTCAGTGGAGCGCACTAGCTTATTATTTCATTTCAACTTTTCTTGACAGATGGGCGAGCGAAAAGGACAAAACTTTTACTATCCGCCCGATTTCAACTACAAAACGCACAAATCGCTGAATGGATACCATGGAACACATGCGCTTCGCGAGAGAGCCAAAAAAATTGATCAAGGCATTCTGGTCATCAGGTAAATTTGGAAAACATTGAAAAAAAGTGCAAAAAAAAATGTGCGTGGTTTCAGATTCGAGATGCCGTTCAACATCTGGTGTCTGGGATGCCACAACCACGTGGGAATGGGCGTGCGGTACAATGCGGAGAAGAAGAAGTGCGGAATGTACTACACGACGCCGTTGTACGAGTTTCGCATGAAATGTCACCTTTGCGACAATTACTACGTGATTCGCACTGATCCAAAGGTACTGGGGCCCAAATTTCCTTTAAATTCATATGAATAGACTAGAACTTGAGAAAGGAGCAAATTACAGCCCCTGAAACTTTTATTATTTCAGAACTTTGACTACGAGCTCGTGGAAGGATGCTCCCGTCAGGAGCTCCGATTCGATCCGTCGGAAATCCAGCAAGTGGCGCCGGTCGACAGGGGATTCGCGCAGAAGCTGGCCGCCGACGCCATGTTCAAGAAGGAGCACGAGGCGGGCGATCGGGAGAAGGCCGCCGGCGAGGAGGGACGGGTCGACAAGCTCGAGTGGATTCAGGAGCGGATGAGAGACGACTTCTCCGCAAACTCGTTCCTCAGGGCACAGTTTAGGGTTAGTCGAATTGTTATAGATCGTCAGGACTGGGCAACAATCCAGTCATGGCTTTCCGAAGGCTATGAACCTTTGCTCCATTTGCATTCTTCTTGGACTTTGACAGAAGTATTTGGGTTTAAGGTTCAAGCCGATCGGATTGTCTGGTCCCGTGGTCTCAGTCTTGAACCCAATATACTTCAATCGAAGTCCAAAAAGTCGCGAGAAAATTGAGTTCCCGTCTTTCAGAACGAGAAAAAGTCGCTGAACGAATCGCGGGTGCGTGACGCGAGTCTCCGCGAGAAGCTCTCGATAGGAACGACCCGATTGCTGCCGGAGAGCGAGGAGGATCGGAAGGTGGCGTCCATGATCACACGGTACAAGGACGCGAAGAGTAAGTCATGATGGCCTGGCCCCTAGAAATTCCTCTTCCAACGCATCATTTTTGAGGCCAGGACGATAAACTGGCGTCGAGCCGCGATCGCATCGATTCGCGGCGGATTTTCGAGAATCGACGTGGAGGAGAAATCGTCGAAGCGACGTCATCTGAATCGTCTTCTGGTGCATCTTCTTCTGGAGGCGTGACGCCTTCCGAACGTCTGAAGGCGACAATCCGGGCGGAACGCGACAAACGGATCAATGCCACGTTCGACACGACGACGTCTTCTGGAGCCGCCAACGCGCTGGGCATTAAACGGAAATCCACGTTGGGCATTGTGATTCGACCCAAAAAAGCGGCAGACAACGTGGATGACGTAGAAAAAAGTCCGAAAGTTTCGAAGGGTCCAACTCCATCGGCAGTTTCCCTAATCGCTGCACAATACGGAAGTTCGGACGACTCGGATTAATGTGATTTCATTTAAAAAGTAAAAACGTTTATTTATATCACGGTCGTAATAATAGAAACATTTCAAACATTTCCAACTACCACAGGCCCTGCCAGACGGGCCATCTGGGCTGGGCCGGCGCCGCATTTGACAAGTCTGGAATTCGGGGGAAACGATTGTGCCAGACGACAAATTTGAAATGCCTTTCTTCGGAGATCACAGTCGCCAGCAGTCCGTCGTTGCGCTCGATGTCCATGCCCTTTCTGCAGTCGATTTTTTTGTGACGGGACACTCTGAAACGATGGAAATGTAAAATTTAGACCAAATTTAGTCAAAAACTAACCGATAAACCGGTCCGCGCTCGCGTAGATCCCAGCTTTTCGTCGGAATGCCCTCCTCCAACTCGAAGTCATTCATTTCGACAGCCAAGAAGAAGTGCACGCACTGCAGCCGAGTGTCATCCGAATGGTACCATTTCGACACAAAATCCGCGAGGTCCTGTTTTGTGAACCACACTCCGGAAATGTCGGCCGTGGCGCACTTCATTCCCATCAAGTGCTCGCGATTCATCCAGGGCGCATTGCCGAGGTCCAGCTGATCACAGTTGAAGATGCGATTCGAGCATCTCACCTGACGGCTCGTCCAATACCGGATTTCGAATCGCCGCGTGACCCGGATGTTCTCGAGTATGTACTGAAGACACGCGTCGTCAGTGCGGCCCCCTCGAACAATCAGCTCTTCGCACTGACGGAACCGAGTGAACACGGAGCGCCAGTGGTTGACCGCTTCGCCGTTGAAATCGAACTTTCGGACGGGGCATCGGAAGGCCTCGATGAGGTGCGCCAACTTGATCCCCATCTTGTGCTCGGCGGTGAGCAACTCGGCGGCTGGTTTTCGAGGTGGCACCCTAAAACAATTAGTTTTCGGTGGATACTCTACGAACTACGAACTCAAAGTCCAGAACGGTTAACCCAATCTAATCTCAAACGTTTAATATAGTCGTCCCAACTCACGGCTGTCCAATCGCTCCGTACATGGATCCGTTCGCGGCGACGTCCGTCTGAAACTCCCATTTCAGCGGCTGCTCGCCATTCGTCGGCACCAATCGCATCGTCTTTCCGCTGTAGCTCAGATCGATCTCGATGTGCACATGATGCTTCATCAGAGCCACCATCTGCCGGCATCGTCGGGATCCTCTCGAGAAGCGGTACCTGAGAAGATGAATGGTTTGAGGAGGAAAAAGTGAGAAAATTGTCACAACTTACAGTTGGTGCAACGTTAAATTCTTTAGCACTTCGATCTGCATCAGCTCGGGCAGCGCTTCGATCGCGAAAATCGATGGTGGGCTTGAGAGCATTTTGCGAGCAGAACACAAGTGATGAATGAATGCGAATGAGAGCGAGACGGACCGTCTGAGGACCGTGAACGTGCGCGCGACGCAACGAACGCACCATTCAAACAATTCGATTGTGGGTCTCGCAACGAACGATCGGCGTAAGACGAATTTATTTACGGAACACGGTCTCCAGAGCTGACAATGGGCGCAAGTCCGCCCCACCCAATAGAGCGATACATTGGCGCGAAATTCAAATTTTAACAGCAAAATTTGTGTTTTTTTGCCAGATTAGCCACGAAAAACCGATAATTTCTCATTTGTCTCTCGATAGACCGATTCTATAGGCTATTACGAATTTTTTAAGCGCAAGAGCGCAAAATTTGGTCAAGTCGCAAATCACATTTATCCGTTTGAAGGTTTTTAGCTAAAACTGCGTGAATTTCAGTTGCTTTTCGGTAATTTTCGCGGTTCGAGCGCTCAAAATGCGTGTATTTACGTGATTTATCATTCTCAAAACCAATTCTGCCGGAAAACGGTCAAGAAAGCGCAAAATGAAAAGTGCGGTTTTTAGGCGGCGCAAAGTCGGCGAAAAATGCGCCAAAACGACATTAATTCTGTGAGAATTAGTGTGTTTTCATGCCGAACAATCATTTTTCATCGCCGTTGACCACAAAAATCAGAGAAAACCTGCTCAATTCATGAAAACGCCATTTGGCCGCCGAGGCCACGCCCACCGTGCGGAACCGAAAAAATTTGCTACAATTCAGACTATTTTTGCTGTAAACTGATGTTCTGAATGTTGTGAATAAGCAACAAATGCTCACAAAGCCCAGCCTATTCGTGAGCAGTTTTCAGCCAACTCTTTCACATCTACGAACTTTTTCCCTTCCATTCCACTTCGCTCACACTCATTTTTTGGGTCCACGAGGACCCCTGGAGACGAAATCGAAATCGAAATCGAAATCGATCAAATCGATGGAAAACAATAGTCAATTACATGGAAGGAAGGTCACAAAACGACGCCCATCTCCCTTATATAAATGATTACTGTCTTTGCCCCCTCTCTTTTCAATTAAACATCCTGCCTCATCTGCGAAACGAACTGGTTCGCCTCGCAAATGTCTAATTATGTTCTGAACGGGGCGAGGAATACTGTAGGCTGCTTCACACAGACATTTTTCGGCTTCTGGATGATCCGAGGCTTCCCGGGGTGCGCGGCACTTCTTCAGACGTTTTTTTTTTGGCGGTGGTGTCAGAGATGGGGATGAGAAAAAAGAAGGATGGGCGGTCAGGTTCAGAGAAAACGAGGGGGGCGGAAGATGACACATTTTAATCCAATTACTCCTCTTGACACTTTATATGCGCGTTCCGTTTTCCCTATTCACAAGGACAGATTGTCAGTCTGTATGGGCTCTCAAGTTATGACAATTGTAGTGTTCTTGTAGGTTTGTCAGTTCATTGTTATCGTGAATACTGTAATAGAAGGTTGTTCAGAGCGATGTATCCTAGTTGCCGGTAGAGAAAACTTTTCAATACCATCACAAAAAACTGAGTTACTTCGTTCTGAATTAACGGCACCCAATTGGAGCAACAGCTTTTCGTTTAAGCGATATATCTCTGTTCATGGTAGAGATATCAAAAAGTAGTCTGTTAGAAAATTGTTCAGAAAAACATTGTCTACATTTTATCAGTTGACAACTTTTTGATAGCTCCACTGGCAGCTGCGATATTGTATTCGGAATGAACAGTTACAGTATTTAGCATCGCCGGCGCAAAAGTGTGCATACAATTAATTACATAAACAGCCGTCGCTTTATGTGAATAATTCAGTGCAAAAGTCCTAATTGTTTTTAATAGTCCTCTCTTTTGCTCCCCTTCTTGTTCTATGGCTCTTCTCGGGGGCACCTGTCTCTCTTTTTCCATTCTTTTCGGGATGACACCACTAATTTTCGTCTTCTTTCTCAATTCCCTAATTCGCAAAATCGGATTTATCGCCCGCCACACCTGTCCTCCTCGTCTCCTCACACGTATTTCTCGCCATTCGACCTCCTAAACTTGAACTGAGATGCTTCCGCCTTTTTTCCTCATGGTGCATCCAACAGTAAACCGACTGTTTATTGGTGCTCCAGACGCATCAATCAGAGTGGCGTTTCGCAGAAGCTCTCCCCCCCCTGGTAATAAAGTAATAAAAGTTTCATTTTCGAGTGCTAACTGAGCACGACCATATGTTTGTTGGTCGCAGTGATTTTATTGGCACATTACATTTATAATCCCTCACCTCTCGTTCGGATCCTCCATCCGAAAGTGTCTGTATTGTTCTCTACAGCAGTGCCCATCAGTTACACCCTTTCAGCTGATATTGACTCATTACTTTCTTCATTCCAACTACAGTAATCCCACCTCCATTTCATTCCAACTTCTTCTTCTTCTTCTTCTTCCTCTTCCTCTTCTTCACAACTTTCAACACAATTACACCCTTTGCTCGTCAAAATGAAAGAACGAGAAAAGCTATATAATTTCACTTCAAGTTCATATATATATATATTGAACCAGTCCCATATCAAATGTATACTAACCGGTTGACGAGAAGCCAAATTGACAGAGCCGAATTCAAATTTCAACGCGGTCCCATCGGATCGATGGGCTCGTGCTTGAATGAGGAGTCGAGAGTGACACATTTATTAGTGTTACGCGGCGAGTTGGCCCTGCATATACATGTAATTTGTATGAAAACGTGTGGAGCACCTGCTTCTGTATGAGTTTTCTGGGGCCACATGCTCACCGCTAATCTTTTTGGGCTTCTAGCAGAGTTGAGCGGAAGAACTCAACGGAAGAACATGAAATAATTTTTATATCTTTTTTAGAAAATTTTTTCATGGAATGTGATCAACTGACGAAATGTATAGCAAAATGAACTCTGCTCATAGAAAAATAATTGTAAATTTAGCTTTCCATACAAAAAAGTTATTCGAGTTGTTGCGTGAAAAAAGTCGGCTAACGGAAGACGGAAGGACATAACTTTTTTGTATGAAAAGCTAAATTTACAATTATTTTTCTATGATCACAGTTCACTTTTCTATACATTTCGTCAGTTGATCACATTTCATGAAAAAATTTTCTAAAAAAGATATAAAAATTCTTGCGTGTTCTACCGTTGAGCTCTCCCGCTCAACTCTGGTTTCTAGGCCCGCCTACTGCTTCGAACTGAGTGCATCAACTGATCCTCACGGTCCCTCTCTGCTCACCGGGTCCTCTACATATGTTCGGCCCCCTCCCGGACTGACACACAATGATCATCAATCTCCGATCGCCCTTTCCGCGTTTACCTACCCCCGAATTTATTGGCTCGTTAAACAATTTGTGCATTTGTGGTGGTGGTCCGTCTCCGACACCTCAATGTAATCCGTGCGTGGTCCCGCGTCTCGCCTGGCGGAACCCTTTACATCTGTTTTGTGATGTACGGTAATAATAATCCCATCCCATCCATCCATCCGTCTCGGTCGCGATTATTGAACGATACACCGCGGCACCGTGTGCAGGAAGAGGATCCTATTCAAAATGACTAAACTCTATGCGTCTACATGTCACCTGACATCATCATACATCCGCAAAGTTCATAAATAGCCACACTTCATTAAAACTCTCTCTCTCTCTCTGTCTTTCCACGTCGATTTTTGACTCAATCACCGGCGATTTCACCTGCGCCCCCGCACACACACCACTACTTTCTCTCCATCATTCACTCACTAATTTTCGTCACTAAGGCCCTTGTCTCATAAGCTGACCACCGAGAACTGTCTCACTTCTCTGCCCTGGCACCACCACCCGGCCCAACACCGAGGCCGCGCCAGAAAAGACAAAGAAAACGGACGGTATATGCGTGCGGCGGTCACTTTTATTTGTTCTACTATATCGGTTGGCATTTAGGGGCGATATGGCGCTAAAGTTCCGGAGCATTTGTAATGGTGCTGGGCGATGCACCATGTAGTTCGGCAAAGCCTTCACGGTACCACGCTTGAGCCGCCCGCCAATGTGTCGTTTATGTCATTGACCCCTCGCGGCTACAAGAATATCTGTTGCGTGTTGCATAATAACAGAGGTCACCCCCTCCCCTCCAATCCCTATCGGCGGTACCTATTTGTCATTAAAATGTTGAACGGTCCGAGAAAATCCGGTGAACGCGTTAATAATATTCATTATTATGTAAATGTGTGCGACGGTATACAAGTTTACAACACAAACATGAATTTGACCTAGGTGGACATTGGTGGACAATCATAAATACCAATAATATTCAAATGGTCAAGTCGTTAGGAGATTTGTATTCAACACCGTTCCGGGCTTTTCCCCCCCTCGCTACACTGAAAATTGTGTTTCACAAATTTCGGAAAGCGCGGGCGCGCACGCAGCGGCTAATGGCCTCGAGAATAGCGTCATTCGGTGCGAACGAATGTGGAAGACGAAACGGATTGCAGATGTTACATTGCTGGTGTTGCCAAACAAAACATTCGGCGACGCAAACGCAAGAGCATAAACGAGAGAAAAATGAAGTTGTGCCGCTAACGATCAGATGTGTCACGGCGACAATTTGGAGCCCCATTCTCGTGTGAGAATCAGAAATCTGATGGAACTATTGGGTTCGTGAACATCATTGGAGGACCTAGCACCTGAAATTGTTAGTTAGGCACCATGGAACCCCTCGACAGTGGTAGACGCTTAGCTGTAGCATTCTAGAACCTTTGGTAGAGGCCAGAGATGTTGGGAATTCCGTGTTCCGTGTTCCGCGTTTTTTTGCAATATTTTTTCCGTGTTCCGTGTTCCGTAAAAAAACTTCCGTGTTCCGTGTTCCGTGTTCCGTAGAAATAAGTTTTTTTCCGTTTTTCCGTGTTCCGTGTTCCGTAAAAATTTTTCCGTTTTCCGTGTTCCGTGTTCCGCGTTTTTTTTGCAATATTTTTTTTCCGTGTTCCGTAAAAATTCCGTTTTCCGTGTTCCGTGTTCCGTAAAAAAAAAAATTTTCCGTTTTCCGTGTTCCGTGTTCCGTAAAAAAAAAATTTCCGTTTTCCGTGTTCCGTGTTCCGTAGAGTAAAATTTTTATTCCCAACATCTCTGGTAGAGGCTAAGCAACTCCTGGACATCACTTTTTCAGTGATCGGACCATGTTTTTTGATACTGAACCCCCGAGGACTGTTTTTATTGATTGAACGTAGACATTCCTGAGATCCCATGGACTACGGTAGTTAGTTGAAACCCTTGAGCTCCTGGGACTATGGTATCGGTACAATGTTTTCGGTTTTTCTCATCGTCCCCGCGCTGGTCCCTGCCGGTTGTCAAGCCGGCTCTCGCAGTTGCCGTGTCATAAATCGTGACTCTCCAAATAGTCATTTCAATTCTACTATTCGCCATAACTACTTTGCCTTCATCCATCCCCAACATTTGATGTCTCTCTTTTCAAAAACTTCTTTTTTTTCTCTCGACGACGGCTCTTGACGACGAAAAACGGGAAATAGTGGTTGAATAGGGGGCGTCATCATCAAATAATGGTGCCGCGTGTGGATGGTCCCTATAACTTGATTGTGCGCCATTCAAAAAGAGAATAGGAGGAAGAGGGCTCCCGGAGGCTCTTTGTCAAGCCCCATGATTATATAGACGCGAAGAAAGGAGGAGGAGGCGTCAAAAGTTAGACGAAGTTGTTATGTGTGTGTGTGTGTAGCGAGCGCATTCTGAATTTGTATTTCAATTTCAATTTTCGGCGCCCATCAAGTGCCCGTCCTCTTTTGCGTACACACCGTATACCATAATTGAGTATGAGCATTTTGAGCAGTTCTCTCAGTAGCTGAAGAGCGTCTCGCGATGTGATTTGAAGTGAAGTGAGCACTTTCCGTGGCGTTTCTTGGCGTCTAACCAGAGTTTTGTAGCCAAGGGACAGTTCCTGGACTTCTAGGATATTTCTTGAAGCTTAGGAACGCCTAGGACAGTCCTGGAACTGCTGTCCAACTAAGTACAACTTATAGTTAACTATGAGTCACCCAGTGTTGATTTCATCGCCATGGAAAATATTGAAAACAATGAATGTTGACCGTTACCCTTACTTAACCCCCTTTCACTTTTCCGTCGTCTTACAGTAGGACCTCATCAAACAATACGAATACGCATTTCTTAAAAATGATGTGCTCTTTGCCAAAAGTGCACCTGCTCTCTTACTCAATTCGTCGCGCGCGCGAGAAGAGGGGATCATTATCATATTAGTGTCGACTCGAATTTGTTTCCATACTCTCTGCTCACACAATAAATTTACGGGGGGTTCAGGCGAGATGATGCGCGCGGACAGATGTTTTACCGAGGAGGGAGAGAGAGGCGCTTGATTAATACGTAACCGAGAAAGAGTTGAAGCCTAATGGACTAGAATAATGTTCCGTTGGGTCCTGGGACACTTGAGATGCTTTTTGCTAGACACCTACCGTAACCATAACCACACGTTTTTGAACACGAAAATGTTATACACCTGCGCGCCAACCAACCGTTCTTCTCGGCCCCCACCCCAATGCCTCATTCAAACATATGTCCTTGGGCCCTAACGTTAGCGCCTAATTTTAATATTAATTCGAACAACTTTCCGTGCCTCTCATTTCCATATTATCCATTTATCGAATCATTGCAACATTCCTCCCCCCTCTTCGAGTTGCTCGTCTCGTCTTCTCGATTCAAATATGGCGGTAAGAAAAGCAAATATAATATTGATGATTGCGTGAAATGAGGTGAATAGAAGTTGTCTGCCCCGAAGAAGACGAGAAACCATCAAAAACGACGGTATGTTTGAGGAGAGGAAATAACTTCGATATATACATTTCGATTACATGTTATTTGATGAGACGTCGTCGCTCCATGTTTGTACATTTTTACACGCTAGAAAGTTAGTTGTTGCGAAGATGTTCCGCGCTTTTTTTTGCACATCAATCCAAGATGCCAAGCGTCGTATCCCGAGCTCCTCAAACTGACCTTTACAATTGCCAATTATGATTATCATGCGCTCGCTCAACTCTTTTGAATATTATGAAACCGCGCGCGCGCCGAGTTTCCCACGGCCTAATGAATGTTTATACCTTTTGCTCATAATCAAGCGGCTTTCTTTCGACGTGGTCACGCCCAAAACTGGGCGCCCTAAAAAACGAAACAGACGGTCGTCGGTTCACCACCAAAACGGAGGCGAGAATTGGTGGTGAGGGGGGCTGGGGATTCAAATCCATCACAAACACATTCAATTACTATTTCTTCCCTTTTTTCCAATTATAATTCCTCTTCTTCTTCTTCTTCTTCTTCTTCTTCTTCCTCGCCTTCGCATCATTATCGTTCCTCATTCGTTTCGTTCACAAACTTTCAATTAAAACCATCCTGGTCCTTCTTGCCTCACTGTACACACTTCATTTCTCCGGGGGCGCGCGCGCGCCGAAGCTCCGCCCACTTTCCATCTGTTCATCCAATGGAAAGAAAGAAAGAGAGAGAGAGAGAGAGAGTGTGTGTGTCTATGTGTGGGCCCCGCCCACTTTTTCTCGTGGAAACACACTCCGAGTCGATGAATTGAACTATGACTATAATAGTTGGAAAGTGGTGGTTAGCCGGTCGAGTTAGACCCAAAGCCGATCAACTTTTATTGCCCCCCCGCCCGCTGATTTGACTCTTCCACCCAGCACTATGCCCTTTTTCACTTCATTTCGACCGACATCATGTTCATTTCATGGAAAACAATAATATCTTCTCTCTCTCTAGCCTACTAAGCCCCCTTTTCTTCATTCTCTGTCGAAGGAAGAGCCTAATTGTCATTTACACAAGCAGGCAGCGACGAAAAGAGAGAAGAGAAGCCCTATCATCATCATAAATTTCATTTCATATATATTTATTGACACCTTCACAAATTCTCCGCTTTTCATCACGTCACCAACATCACTAATGAACCGCGTGTGCTCAGTTTTTGGGCCGTCATTAGACGGCCCAATCTCATCCAAGTACTAGTCCAGGTGAACCGCCTGGTCCGGTCAACAAGTCCAAAACTCCGAGACCCCTCCAAATGGTTCAGTTTGACCTACCAAATCGAATCGTCAGAGACTGTCCTATACTAATGCTAATAACCGCAAGCGCCTTCCTGAACGGATGAATCAGACTCGCCAAAAAGTCATATATGTATCATTTTGTTTGTCGGTTGCCTGTACTCTTTTTACTAATACCGGCACACACACACACACACACTGTCTGTCGGGTCCTCTTTTCTTTCTTAATTAGTATGTCCTCCCGAAGAAGAAGAGGAGGAAGAAGAAGAAATGAAAATCAACATTATGTACGTGTGTCAACTTCCTATTCTAATCATCAAACCGCCTCGTTTTTGTGTATAAAAGGAGCCGACGGCTCCATCCATTCATTTCTATTATCGACGCACGGTCCTTGGCGGTTCGAGAGAGCCCTCAATCTCTCAAATTTCGCCAATCAAAATGTTAGATTAAAGAGAAAGACACACCCCTCCGCCCGGGCGGCTCTCATTTTTATATGGCTTCATTATATATATTGATGATGATCATGACCTGACGAGGAAATTTGAGAGATCTAGAGGTCTATGTCGATTCCGCGCGATTCCTAGTTGTTATGAAGAAAAGATTGAGCGTGAGAAATATTTATGAAAATAGTTATTATTACACGCTTCGTCTTTTTACGCCTATTATCTTTTAATTGAAAGGTTTGAGACGGTGTTGAGCTCGCTCGCAAAAAGTGTTATAAGTTTTCCATCATTCGTATAGATTTTCTTCGAGCGAGCCGACAAACTTGGCTCGGGCTTTTGGGCTCTCGAGGCGAGCAGTGCTGGTCCCCAAAGGTTCATGTCTGTAAGAGTAGTGGATAGGATGATTTGAAATTGAAAGAGGAATTGGTCCTTAGAAGTTGACGGCCCGGTCTTTGGGTCTTCGGGTCCCCGCGAGTTTGTAGTCGTGTCTTTTATGCGAAAGATTCTAGTGTTTGCCTGAAACGAATCCCTTGATTTCATGTGTTCTAGAACTTTTTCTTCTTCTTCTTCTTCTTCTTCTTCTTCCTTCCTTCCCTCCTCGCTCGCACTTCTTAATGAGCCGCCCGCCCATTCGTTTACGGATTAAGGGCACCTGGGGGACCGGCCACTCAATTTCCGTTTTCACATTCATTACGTCTCTAGTTTCACATAGGTATGATTATGATTATTATTATTATTATTATTACTCGCCGAGCCGCACATTTCCAAACATTTTGATTAGTTTAGACTCTCCCCCACCCAACTCACAAGCACCTGGCCTTGCTGATCGGGTTCGTATACGTATGGATATGACATGCTTCTAATTTATGACATTGTTTTGCCATTTCCAACTGTTCCCTCTCAATTTTCAGTTAATCAATGCAAAATTAAAGGAACCCCCGCCCGACTGATTGTTATTTTTGATGAAAGATTGTTTTGACTCGTTTCTCCCTTCAACTACCAACTTTTCAGGACCACCCCCCCCGCAAATGAGCGTGATCATGTCGGAGCCGCAGATCGGCGTCACCTCAACCGCCGACAAAGACTACAAGATACTGGCGGACGACAAAGACACGGAGAACCGCAAGAGCTCGTCGACCTACACTATCTCGAACCTTTTGGAGAAGAAGGAGAAGGAGTCGTCGCCGTCGAGCAGCTCGAGCGAGGAGGACTCGGCGAGCACCGACGACGATCAGCGCAGTCCCTCGTCGTCCGAAGCCACCTCGGGCTCCTCGTTCCTTTTCCCGGCCACCTCATCTTCTTCGGAGAACGCTCCGCTGCAGAACGCGTTGATGGCCCAGTTGATGGGCGGCGGCGGCGGTGGCGGTGGCGGGCCGGTGGATCCGAGCTCACTTCAGGTACGGTCCCCTAGAAGTTCGGTATGGTCCCTAGAAGATTTGCGTCTGTTTTTCAGGCCTACTTCATGCTCCTCTCCTCTCAAATAAACTCGGCGGCGGCTGTGAATCGAGCCGCTCAGGAGAATGGTTAGTTTTGATTCGTCCCCACACATGTTGAGTCATCACACAGCTGCCCCCCCCCGCGGGATCACTACCGTATTCATACGGATGGCCAACAAATTGCATAACAATAATTTGATCATATTAGAGCAGTTCGGGGGGGGACCAGCATTTAAAAATTCCTAGTGGATCCGTTAGATCGGCACGCAGACATCTGCCGATTTACAACTGTACAAATGTGTGAAGCTCGTAAACCCCCCGCTTTGCAACATTTCCTTTATGACCCCCCCACCAAGCACAGGGGACCAATGTCGAAAACTTTGACAACTCAAGGACGCTTCGATTTCGACGTAATTAATGAGGCAGTTTGTCCACACAAAAGGGGGGGGGGGGTCTGTCCGTCAAAATTAATGAGATATGAACATTGTTAGGTGGATCCCTAGGGGTACAGTACTCTTTTACGTTCCGTTACCCCCCTAACCGCTTGGCGCCGTGTCTGTCTGTCCCGGAAACAAAACATGAATGTGTACTTAGTCTGACCTTCTTACAACACTTTTTTTTTGTTTTCTGCGCCTTCCCCATATGTATTACCATGCGTCGCATTATGATGAGCGTTGGGTTCAATCGACCGGAAGCGCGCGTCCAACTTTGGGGGACCAAAAGACACACACTCAAATTACAGTGAACCGTGCGCTGAACCCGTTCAACTTGCTCGGCGGACTATCCGCCGGACTGCCGGCCCTCTCGCCAATGGGCCGTCTGCCGCACTCGATGCAGTTGTCGCCAAACTCGTTGAATATGCAGAAGAAGCAGAGTAGACCGACTTTTACCGGACATCAGGTGAGCGCAACTTTGAGGGACCACCCGAACTTATACGGGACCACTTTCAGATCTATCAGTTGGAGCGGAAGTTCGAGCAAACCAAGTATTTGGCGGGTGCGGATCGTGCTCAACTTGCTCAGGAGTTGAATATGAGTGAAAGCCAGGTCAAGGTAAGCGGTTGAAGGCAAAGTTTTTTTCCACATGGTGCATCGACCACTCTCGCACATTCCACGTTCCTAACCATATCAATCATAATAATAATAATAATGACACAATAGTGTATATAGTTCTGTATTGTGCGAAACCCATCTGACTCATGCCCCATGTCATTATTATGATTATAACATTATAACAACCTGTCGCATGTCATCCAACTTTCGCCTTTTTTGTCATCAGGAGGTGTATAATAGGATTTCATTTATGTGATTAGGGGAACGGCCGTATCCGGTTACTGTAGTCGCGCGAGACGGGGCGGGCGGGACACACCTCATTTCACTCATATATGAGAGGGAATGCGACCACGTTGTTCCGTCGCCACACTCTTCCCTCAATTCGGTTATCGAATTACGGTAGCGGGGGATGGATCATCTAGATGGTGCATCGACCAAAATGATCATAGTTAGTCGCATACATAGTTGAAGATAGTTATGCATAATATCCTAAACATCTGCCTCCACAATACTCCCTCGGGGCCCCCACCCCCCACCACTAAAAGAAGGGAAAAGAAAGACGAAGAAGAACATGTTCTAGTTCATTTCGATTCAAATATTTTAATTTTATTTGATATCATGTGTCGTCGCGCCGAGCCTCTTGCTCGCGCGGAGAGAAAGAGTTGTATGAGTGACAGATGGGAAATGGAAAAGGAAAAGGGAAAAGCTGCTGACGTGGCGGCGGGTGTTTAAATTCTTGGAATCTGGGGGTTCATCTCAGAAACAGAGCGCACGGCGACCAAAAACGTAGAAAGGGGCGTGGCCTAGAGTGCACGGTTTATCACCATTTTTTTGGCGCGAAATTCGAAATTTAACCCCATTTTTCACGTTTTTCACGTTCAAACATTACCCAAATTTTGTACGCGTTTCGACGATGCGATTGCATAATAACTTTGTTAAACTAATCATCGCGCGCACTTTTTGAGCTTAAAACGAGCAGGTTTCATTTAGAAATGAATAAATTGAATCGATTTTCAAGTTTTGTGCTGAAAATGCGCGAATTTCAGTCATTCGCCGATACTTTTTGCCGTTTGAACGCTTAAAATACTTGTATTGAAGTGCTTAATCACTTCCGAAACACTCACTTTGTCTCAAAATGATCCAGATCGGCCGGTATGAAAATTCCGAATTGCGAAATATGCCAAAAACGTCTCAAACGCGGCGTTTTCACGAAAATTTCAATGTTTTCTTCTTTCGTCGTCAGCAAACACACAAAAATATCGACGGAAAAGTGTGCTGGAATTGCGGCAATTTTCAGAAAACGCGTCTCAGATTAGGCCACGCCCCCGGACGCCGTGGCGCAGAGTAGAGATTCTATGCCCCTGTCAAACGTTTCAATTTTGCAGGTCTGGTTCCAAAATCGTCGGACAAAGTGGCGCAAGAAGGAGGCGGCGGACAATGCTCTTGTGAAGCGCGGAGCCAGCGGCGACAAATCGCCGTGCTCACTGAGCCCGTTCCTGAGCGCCGGCATCTAGGATCATGGACTTTGCGAACGTTCTACCTCTGTATCCGAGTGTTGCTCTCCCCCTTCTCTTTTTTTCTCTTCTTTTTAGACCCCCCCTCACCTATCATGACCCTCTTTCTGTCTTTTCAACTTTCTCCCCCTCCCAAAATCCCCAAATTTTTGATGAATAATATACCAAAAACGTTTTGATAGCAGTAACCTCCGAATGATCTCCGTCAAACACAAACAACCAATAACTTTTTGTACGCTCCTTTTTTTTCCAAATTCATAGTTTCATAGTCACTTTTTTGCTCTCTCGTCCAATCGTCGTCTATACAAAAACGTTCCTCTCGACAACATACAAAACCCCACCCCCCCTCCCTCGCCCCATTGATAACACAAATAATCGATAATGTGAATGACATAAATTTATTAGATTAAAGACGAAAAAAAAAGCGCATTATTGTATTCATATTTACAGACAATAGTTGTTGTTCGGCCAAAAATTTCTATTCGAGTTTCGTTTTGATCGTCTGGAGAACGTTCATGAGCATGTCGATGGTGGATGGCGACGATTCTTCGGCTTTCTGAAGCAGAAAAGATTACGGCAAGTTGGCGGCGGCGGGCTAGACTCTCGACTACCTTATAACTTCTATACTTGGCCTTCAAACAGCACACATTCTGCGCACACTGATCGTACTGTGGCAGACAGGAGCATGCGCTCGTCGGCACGTTCACGTACATCACACACGTCGTCGTCAACGGGTACTGTGTCGCCGTCGTCGCGTCCGCGTACATTTGTGCGCTTGTGACGGTGGAGGTGGTGCTTGGCGTCGGGGTGGTAGTGGTGGTGGTGGTGGAGGTGGTCGGCGCGAGGGTCTACAAGAATAAACGTACTTTTTTGGGGCTGACGGCGGATACCGTTGGCGCTTGTGTCGAGTAGACCTGCGTGTAGTCGTACGTTTCAGAGTATTGAGCCTGCAAAAAAGTTTGATTGCAATTTTGTTCGAATACGCTCAGCGACACATGCTCCATGCTTCTATTATTAGTTTTCTCGCAGAGGTAGGCTTGAGACGAACCTGCTGCTGCTGCTGTCCCGGTTGTGGACATCCACAATACGCATTCGGCACGGTGACCATCAGCGTGACACAATTGCATCGACACCCGCACCCCGCCGACATGACCGACGTGCTCGGATCGAGACAGTAGCACGACTCGTGGCCGGTGGCCAACTGTCCGATCGCCGGGTATACGGTCGGCGGCGACGCCGTGTACATTGACGGGGTGGCGGTGGTGGTGGTGTTGGTGGTGGTGGTGTTGGGAGTAGTGGTTGAGGTTGCGGGGGTGGTGGCTGGCGGTGGCAACGTTCCGGGGATCGCCGTCTGCGCTCCATACTCTGCCGTCGGATCTTCTTGCTGTGAGATTGAATCATGCAATTGTGATCACGGATCATCATGCTACATCATGCGTCCACACAAACCTGTTGTTGTTGTTGGGGTTGGGCGCACTGGCACTGGTACTGGGCCGTCTGCGGACTGGTGATACTGATCATGATGCAGTTGCACGCGCCGTTATTTCCCTGAACATCTAACTATGTCACAGCACTGTGAATGCAGCACTCTATACCTGCGTGTTCGTCGGCACTTGCGGGTAGGAGACGGGCGCCGCAGTGGTTGAGGTGGTGGTGGTGGGAGCCGGGGTGGTGGTGGTGGTGGTGGTGGTGGTGCTGGTGGTGCTTGGCGCCATCGTGGTCGTGGTCGGCAGCTAAACTATCAAGCGGCCATCAAATAACACAACTATAGAGGCACTCCTCACCGCGTTTCCGCTCTGATCTCCGCACTGACAATTGTACTGCGGCGCGCCCTGGAACACGATCTGGATGCATCCGCAACGGGCGGTTCCGACGCCGGACGACTGCTGGCTGATCGCCGTCAGTTGGTTCGCAATGTCCGACGATTGAGGCGTGTCGTACTGCACACCGGCGCCGATCGAAGAGGAGGTCGACGAAGATCCGTTCTGAAAATGAGAGAGGCAATAGAAGTGGAGGGGGTGGTTGGTGACTTACAGCTGGTCCCTTGGCGCAACTGCACGTGAGCCCACCGTTCGGGTTCTTGACACAACGGCACTGCTGACGTTTTGAGCGGACGATGATTGGCTCGTCCGGAGTCGGAGCAGCGAGGCTCTGAACGTTTATGGTGCATCGTGGTTACTGTATAACTATGCAAAGGCGCGAATAGTTTGAGTTATTGTGCATAGGTTAGCTATTCAATAGAACAATGACTTCTTCGCTCTCCTATAGCATTTTCATGTCGTTCATGACTCACTAGTCAACATGACAACTGGATACCGAGAACTGGTCATGAGGGGGGGCTCTTAAAGCGAGCACACTTTGTTTGTTCGCCCAACTTGTTCTTCCAGCATCAAGTGGCGGGACCGGCCAAAAAAAAAACTGACCTGGACGAGAAGAGCGCCGGCGAATGCCAACAGCAGAACGGATGACCAGCGGGACATGATGGGGGAAGGTTCTGGAAGAAAACGTTTGGGTGAGGGCTTGTTAGGGAAAGAAAGAACGTTGGGGCTAATGTAGAAGAGGATTATTGTAGGACTATTGTAGATGCACCAAAGTAGGCGCACGCGAGAGGCCAGCGCCAAAGAAATCGGATGAATGTGCTTGTCGAGGGATTCCGCGTCGCCTTTTGTACCCGGCTCGCGTCGTCTTCGTCGTCGGCGGCGGCGGCGCCGATGAAAAGGCGTGTCGGGCGAGAGAGGCAAGAGTTGGCAACTTTTTGCGCGGCCCGCGCTTCAAACACACGTGGCCAGCGCCGCCCTTATTGTATTCAATTCCAGCCCTTCTCCTCCTTTTTTTTGCAGGTAAATAGAGCTTCCGCGCGGTCGCTCTCTCTCTCTCTCTCTCTCTCTCTCTCTCTCTCTTTGGCTCACTCTTTCCGCGCGGATCGAATTACCAACAAGCGCCACGAGACTATTGTATTGTTCAGTGAAAGAGCACATACATAGTCATATTTTATTCGCCAAAAAAAATTGCGGATGCCAGTGAAAACTTTTTGCCGTAGCTTTGTGCTGCTCTCGCGCGTTCCGAACGGGGATCTGAGGCGCGGAGGAGTGAGCAAGCATGAGGTCATGAAAGTCTAGACTTTGGCCCGACAAAAACGATGCGTTTGTGGAGTTTGACGTTTGTTTGAAAGTCAAACGATTCGAGGATGATCGGGTGTCAAAGTTACACCATGTCTGGTTAGGATCTGGTCTTGTATCGGGCGGCCAAACTTCTCGAATTGGTACTGTGTAACGTTCTAACCTCCCAAATCGAGTATCTAGTTCTCCTTGAACGTTCTGAAACTTATAAAAACCCAATTTTTGTCAAATGTGCTGTGCATCCTCGTCCCCGGTCTTTAAGGTTTATCTGAAGTTCTCCGAGAAGCCGAGAGAGCCTCAACCTTATGATGCTCCGTTTCCAGATCGTTCAAAGACTAGAATCTTCTGTTCTGAACTGAGGAAGATTCTGAGAGCTTCGAGATCCTCAAATTCCACAGAAATCGCCGTGTATTCCGCTTTTCTGAGCTTCTAAACCCTACTATTACCCAAAGCATCAACATCGATTAAACGAAACGTGGTCCCGAGAAGATCTCTGCCGATTCAAGAACATCTGGAACTGTTTGAATTTAAAAAAAATCGCGATTCGTTTTGTTGCTTTCAGAGGTTCGACTTGAAGTTGAAGTTGACACCAGAAATGCTCATCGTTTGTGGGCAACACAGAGAATGTTCCGAAAAGTACCAGTCTGCTGCTGCGCCACGTGGCAAACGTGCTCGCCGCTGCCCACTCATTCCTACACACAAAATGACACGGTAGCAGCGTGTGTCAACAAGATCTTGCGGCGCGAAGAATCGAAGGGTGACTTTGATTCAAGCGATTGAATAATCGGTGAACTACACACACACACACATTCGAAAGGACTTGTTTCCGAGAGAGAGAGAGAGAGAGAGCACAAAAACAAGGCGTGAGCCTGATGTGTTGTTGCCAATTCGGAGCAGGAGGCGACGAGCTGAAGAGCCGCGTTTGACGCCACTTTAGGCGGCGGAGGCGAGATAAAGAACATCGCGAGCACCCAGTTTTTACACTTTGGAAGAGGAAGTGACGAGGGATTTGTTGGTGGTGCGAAAGTATTAAGATGTTACTGTTCATTCAAAACAATATATGTCAGCTGTCAATTAAGATATCAAAAAGGTGTCAACTAACATATTGTTTATCAAGAAATTGTGTACATTTTTTCAGTAGACCACTTTTTGATGTCTTTAGGAGAAAATGAGTTACAGCGTTTTGAATAAACGGCATGATTCGGTTTATTCAAGATTCTATATCTCTGTTGTTGGCAGAGATATCAAATAGTTGTCAACTAGTAAATTGTTTATCAGAATATTGTGTACATTTTTCTAATTGACCACTTTTCCCTATCTCTACAGTCAGCTGAATTACATCGTTTCGAATATACTGCTATTGAGAGCTCCTTGCGGCTCCGTACGTTGCCATGACACACTCTATAAACTTTTCTTCTTCTTTGCATACATTTTGCAACAACACGTCCAAATATTTCTTTTCTTTTTCACATTCCCCCTTCTTGAGTATGCTCTTCTTCTTAAGTTTCAGGATGTCCGGCAGGACACACACACACACACTTTATAATTAATAACACCACAGTATCATATACATGTAACATGCCACGAAATGTTTCGGCGCGCAAAGAAAGAGCAAAGAATCGTTTGCATAGAGGTGCAAATGTTCGGGCGCGGAGAAACAATGAAAATAGGGCAAACAGCAAGAAGTGTGAATGGTCGGAATGATCCAGTTGCCACGTCACTTCTCGATGATGACTGTACTCGAAAAAGTTAATGGAAAATTGTTGAAACTGGTTTTGGGAATTGAAGGGCTAAGTGGTTGAGTTAACTTTAATTCAAGGCAATAGTCGTCATCTCTCTGTCTGGCCAAACTTTGTGAAGCGACAATAGTTTTTCGCTTGCTCCCAAGGTTCCCATCTTCAAACTTGTGTATCTCAGTTGGCGGTAGAGATAGCAAAACGTGTTCAACTAAAATGTTGTTCATCAAGACATTGTGCACATTTTCTCAGTTGACAACTTTTTGGTATCTCTGTTGACAGCTGAGATATACTGCCTCAAACAAGCGGCTACTTAGGTTTTCCGGTTTATAATTGAAGATAGAGTGTTCTCATAAAATTGCGTACCCAGAACCTTCATTTTAATGATGACCTCACTCGATTCATTCCCTTTCAACCCCTGTTTTTCGTCGTTTCCCCTCGATACATGCTTGCTTCTTCTTCTTTTTCTGTTTCTTCGAAATGGAGCCACTAAGGGTGTCGTGCCTTTTCTCATTTCTAACACCATGAATCTGAGAAGACGACGAGAACCCTCTCATTATTTGACCAGAAGAAAACAGGGCACATTCTGACATTTACGCCCTTTTTCAATGTCTACAACCTTCTTCTTTTTGAGCTCTGTGCTTTGGAGCCGCATTGGATTGTGACAATGTTTTTTCGAAGCGATATAACTCAGCCGCTTGTGGAGATATCAAAAAGTTGTCAACTAGCAAAATGTTGCTCAAGACATTGTGTACATTTTCTCAGTTGATCATTTTTTGCTATCACTGCCCGCCGTTGAGATACTGACGCTCAAAATAATTGCTCTGAACATCTAGAAAACCTGTGAATACTGAACTCTAACTCGATGGAAAACATGAAGAGAAGGGGGGATGACTTCTCAATTTCACTGCCTCTTCCTTCTGCTTCGTCTTCTCATTTTTTCTTGTTTATTCATCTACTTATTTCATTTCTTCGTCGTTCTCATTGTATCCATCCTCCCTTTTTCTCGTTCTTACTCAATAACAAAGGAAAACGCCTTGAAAAGGTCCGGATAGACATTTGGCAACTGATGGACACTTTGCAACCATTTGTGTCAGTTGCAAAGTGTCTAGAAGCTACTGTAACTCTAGCTTTCTGCACTGCTTTGTTGTTGTCACCGTTTTCCATGACGGGCAGTTAAACTAATTGGTATATCTTCGTTGCCGGTGGAGATATCAAAAACTTGTCAACTGATATATTGTTCATCAAGAAATTTTGTACATTTTTGTAGTTGACCACTTCTTGATATCTCTACTTTCCGTTGAGTTACATTGCTTTAAATGCAACATATCATATTGCAGTGATCGGACAATATCCCAGTGGTCCTGGTTGTGTTAAGGTGCCCGGAAACTTCCGGATCCTTCACAAAACGTCGCAATCTCTTGGGCTCTGATGATCAGACTCTTTCTCTCTCTCTCTCTCTCTCTCTCTCTCTCTCTCTCTCTCTCTCTCTCTCTTGCGTGTGTGTGTGTCCTGACGCCCCATCCCTTCACAACAACAATAATAATTGAGAGAGGTGAAAACGCATAGAGTTTCATCATTTCAACACTTGCATCATCTTCATTTGAATATTATCCATCTCTCTTCCTGCCCACACACCCAAACATTCCAGTTTTCAAAAAGTTTATGAGGGGCGCCCACCACCACCACACACAATGTATATATAAATTTATGAAACGAGAGGCGGCCGGCCTCGACAGAACTTTTATGACTTTTTTTCGGGGCTCTTTTTTTGTCCTTTCCCAGCTCATTTCGCCCCGAAAAAACGCGACTCAACCAGCAGGGACCATGCGATCATTTATTGTTTTATTTTTCCGATATTCGCCGGCGGCGGCGGGAACAAAACTTCCGGATCAGACGGAAATTGTGATCGATGTGGCGGCGGCGGCGGCAGCGAGTGTTTTCAATTTCTCATCTTTCCCATACCGCCCTTTCCTCGATGGACACTTTGCAACTGCACTCAATCGGGACACATTGCAACCGGTTTTGGCGCCGTAGACCTTTGCTCACAGTTCATAGTTTCTCATAGAGTCGTGCTTTGCGAAAAACCGGTTGCAAAGTGTCAGCGATTCGTGAAAAATTCACAAAAAGATCCAAACTTTGCGCGAGTAGCACGTGACGACATTTCTCTCGTGGAACTCTTGAAGGTATCCAACGTCATAACTGTGTTTCTCTGCCCAAAGATCATCACTCTCTTCTTCTTCTCCCTCTTCTTCTCCTTCTCCTTCTCCTTCTCACGACTCTCCAGATGATATTTGATGCTTCTCTCCGCTCGTCCGCCTCTATCTCTCGAAAGAGTTTGTAAAGTGAAAAGTGAAAAAGTGCTCTTTCTCTCTCTCTCTCTCTCTCTCTCTCTCTCTTTCTCTCTCTCTCTTTCCCTCATTGTTATTGTTTTGAACACCGCGTGACCCCCGAGCCCCCCTTATCATCACTTTTCTACTCGTTTTTTTTCTACAAACAAACCCGCCCCCATTTCCCATTTTCAGCGTCGAAACTGTCTTCCCAACGCCCCAAATTCTATCGTTCCGAGTCGGAGATGTCGCCGGGACCGCCGGGCGGTGCCACGAGTCCGCCTGTGATGATTCCCGGAAGTGCACCGCCGTTTCATCCGTCGCACCATCATCACTATCATCAGAACGCGCCGGGACGACTACGGGACCGGTCGCCAAGACTTTCGGTGAGCCAACCAGGTTCATTTTTGTATTCTGCTTCTGAATTCTGACTGCTTCGTTCTTCCATCTCCTCTCGTCTCGCCATCTTATCACCACCCTCACCACTCTCGCGCGTGTGCTGCCGGCTAGTCCAGTGCCTATCGCTTTTGCCTTTGAATCTGTCGACCAGGGTTCCATCCCCAATCGCTGGTATCATCTTTTGCATAGTTTATAAGATTCTTAAACCACATTTTGTAACAGCTGAGTGTCAATATTTACTCGTCTGGACCCTGGAATGGTGTGAAATTGTGATCGTCTAGGGGGTCCCCCCCCCCCCGTATAGAAGAAAATATCAAGTTTCAAAAGTCCCCCGCTGTTTTTCCTACCCTCACTTTGGCTCATTGAGCACCTGAGAAGTCGGAAACGAACGACGGAACGTTACTTTTTTGTCTAGACTTCATTTTAGGCTGAAAATAGCCGTGAGCTATTGGGGACCTAGGTCCCCCCCCCCTCGCGGAAAGTTGACACCTCCCCCCTTCCTGCTTCCATTTCAAATGGTCACATGGTCCTTTTCAGTTGACACCCTCCCACTTTTCGCTCATTTTTTTTGCATTTGGAACCAACTTTTTGGGCGCTCATCATCGTCATCTTCATGTCATCGATGGCCGAATGCATTGAGCACAAAAAGAGCATCCGATGCTCTTCTCCTATCAAAATTCGCCATCTTTTCCTTCAATTTCCCCCCAACACACCCTATTCCCGTCCAATTTCCCGCTCTCTCTCTCTCTCTCTCTCTCTCTCTCTCTCTCTCTCTCTCTCTCTCTCTCTCTCTCTCTCTCTCTCTCTCTCTCTCTCTCTCTCTCTCTCTCTCTCTCTCTCTCTCTCTCTCTCTCTCTCTCTCTCTCTCTCTCTCTCTCTCTCTCTCTCTCTCTCTCTCTCTCTCTCTCTCTCTCTCTCTCTCGCGATGTTGTAGCCTTCGTCAAGTGTGCCACGTGGATTTTGTAGTTTTGTGTGCCCCCAACTAATTGGATTACGAATGTTTCTTGGCCAGAATCAACCTGTTTGTGAGGGGGGTGGCCTAGCTTTCTCCCAAGATGAAAATGTTAGGCCCCATCTAGTCTAGGTCTACACACCTACCCCAACTTTAAAACAGAAGCAAACACTTTCCAAACTGAGCTCACACGTGCTTTCCATCTTGCACTTTCTCTCTTTCTCTCTTTCTCTCTTTCTCTCTCTCTCTCTCTCTCTCTCTCTCTCTCTCTCTCTCTCTCTCTCTCTCTCTCTCTCTGCGCCCATTCAACTTAATCACTTTGTTTTTCTTTTTCCAATTCCTGCCCACTCTGCCTTTTTGCTCTTTTCTTTTTTGCCATTTCCGTGGTGAAAAGGTTCGATTGGGAGCGTGTAAATCGTGTGAGATGGTCCCGGAGATCTAGCACCTTGGATCCTAGTCGATTGGCTTCCTCTAACTTTTTCCCACAAGAAAAAGTCAGGCCACAACGTTCGACTTTTCAAATTGAGCCACAGTGTCTCTCTGGGTGGCCGAACGTTCTCGGCCAGGTGAAAAGTTCGGCCAAGCGCACGTAGTGGAGCCGTTTTCTTCGTCCTTTCGGTGCTTTTCTCCGCGTGAGTGTGTCACATTATCCCGTCAACGAGAAGGGAAAGAAGAAGAAGAAGAAGTCACTCTTTCTTCTTCTTCTTCTTCTCCGTTTTGATTGTTCATTCTCGTTTCTTGCACACACTTCTGAAGAACACTTGTAGACGGAAATAGGTGTTTTCGCCGTGCGGGATTAGGTTCGTTTTGTCGGCGAGCGAGAGAAGCTGCTTTTGCACACGAAAAATATTGTATAATTGAGCGAGCGGACAAGTGAGAATAGCAATTTAGGAGCCGCAAAAATGAGTGTACGTACTAAACGCACTCGAGCAAAAGAACGTGACCGCGAGGCGGTTCTTTGTTTCGCTTTTGTTCAACTCCTCGTGTGGTCTTCAGGTCGCTAGAGGATCAGCAAAATGATGTGGCCTAGGTAAAGTTAGGCCACGATTTTCGGCCTGAAACATGTCTCTAATTCTACTGTACTCTCTCTCTCTCTCTCTCTTTTCCTCTCCTCATCCATTCTTTTCCATTTTTTTTGTTGTTGCGACGCAATGAATTTCGTTACCCGTTTTGCAGGCTGAAATGCGCAAGAATCGAGGCGTCGACGGCACGTCACCCCTCGGCTCGGCTTCTCCGGGCTCCGCGAGCACCATTCATCGCGGATCCATCACCCAGTGTAAGCCATCTTTTATTCCTCTTCTTCCTCTCCTTCTCTTTCTCTTTTTTCGCAACTCTATCCACGTTTTGATGGTTTCTGCGCTTTTTCGATGTATATTTCTTCCCCATGAAGCTACTGTCAGTCTCCTATTTTCTAGTAGAAGAGTTCCTTGTCTCGGCTCTTGGTTTTCAACGCGTTTTTTCGTGTTCTCAAAGCGTCTAGATGGCTAGAATTTGATCCAAATTCTCATTAAAACGCAGATTCTGAACACTTTCAAACTCTTCCTTCCGCTAAAGGACATACATGGCTTTCAAATAGAGTTTGTGCGTTTTGAGCTCTGTTGCTCTCATTTTTGCGCCACTTTGTTGAGAAAAGTCGTTGAGAAGTCTAATTTCTTCTTGTAAGCAACTCGAGAACAACCCAATTATCTTCTCGGCTCTAAAAGTTTCCGCGAATAGTACCCCCACGCAAAGTTAAGCCTTCGAATGGTGCATCGACCAAGTGCCGGGTGTTCAAATGCGTGGCCTAGAAACCCAAAGCTCGGCCATCGACCAGAGAAGAAGTGAATCTGCAAAATAATGGGAGAAAAAGAGCCTAAGGCGTTAGAAAAGGTGGTGCCAAATTAAAAGTACTCAATTTCCCCCCTCTTCTCATGGTGCATCATCACATTCCTTCCTTATTCAAATATTATGGAAATTGTCTCTCTCTCTCTCTCTCTCTCTCTCTCTCTCTCTCTCTCTCTCTTCCTCTCTCTCTTTCATTTCGCACCTACTCACTTATTCGCAGAAAGAGTCACATAAATAGCAGCAAAAAGAAGGCATATAAATTGAACTCATTTCCCCCCCACTCTCTTTGTCTTTTCTTTTCTGGATTCTGACCATATTCCGGTGTGTGTGTGTGTGTCTGGGTAAATAAATTGAAAATTCATGGGAAATTCCTGGGCGAGCCAAAAGCAGCAGCCAAAAAAGAGACCGACAGTAGTGGTCTGGTGAGTGACAGCGGCGCCGCTACGATCTCATAAAATATCTGAAACTTTTGAGTTGATGATCTCCCGGATCCTAGGACGGCTCCACCATGGATCTCGAGAGATTGGCGCCCCGCTTGATCAGCGCCGCCCTAAATGCAATCAAAACTCACTGGGGAAGGCGAAGAAAAATGAAAAAAAGCCGGGGAGGGGGGCCGAAAGCGAAAAGAAAAAGTTAATTTCCTCTCCACCACCACCACCCGTATCATTATTATATTTCTCTTTTTCTCCTTCCGTCACCCGATTAATTTCTTTTCGCCACACGTTGTCAACCGACTTTGAGTGTCCGTAAAAAAGAGACACACACCCGGCGAGCTGTTTTTTTTACTTGGTGAGAGCCAAAATAAACTGGCGCGCTTTGTTTATGTCAAAATCATGCGTCCTCTATTGTTTTTTTTGAGCTCATTTTTAGCGCGACCAATTTGGTGGCCTAGTTTTCTAGGGCCGCAAGCTTTTTCTAGGCCACCGTTTTCAAATCCGGCTTCATTGTTTAGTGTCCGAAAAAAAGTGTTTTTGCCACGCACCCCCCGTCTGCTATTGTATGTAATTAATCCTGATGAACTTCTTTTTTTTGTGTTGTGTCCACGCTCTATATAATCTGCTATATCGCTCGATTTCTCAGGTTTTTGCTCTATTGCTTGAGCAAATTTTTCGTCGCCAGTTGAGTACAGTAATCCTACCCGCTTGGTTTCCCATCAAAGAACCGATATTGTCCACGTTTAGTGGTGTTCTTCTAAAGCGAAGCGGTGGGCCACCACCAGTTTCATCTCTCTCTCTCTCTTCTTCTTCTTCTTCTTCTTCTTCTTCTTCTTCTTCTTCTTCCCTTGTTATCAAATTATCGTGCGCTGTCTTCGAGTGATAAAGATGATGATGATGATGATGATGACCGGAAACCTTTTCTTCTTTCACTACACACACACACACACACACAAATTCATTTTCGTATATTGTATGTTCACAACTTTTTGCTACTATTGTCAGTTTGCGCTTTGAACCGCTCAAAGACCAATTGGCTTGCGCCTAATTTTCACTAAAAGCAAAGAGTGCAGATCCCCTTAATTTCCACCCAAATCCAATTTTTGACCGCCTCCCCCGGCCTACCAAATTTCGTACCAAAAGCACACAAAAACGCGTCCATCTTTTTGTGCGCCGCTCGCTTTTTACCACCATTTCATTGCATTTCGATCATAAAAAGGGAGGGCGGCACTGAACGCTCTTTCTCTTTTCTCGCCTACAATTTATTTCAACGTTTATTCCGCGCTCCGTTTTTAGTGGCGCGGAGGGAGAAAGTCACGTAGGAGTACGGTAGCTTGTACACTCGACGGTGGCCTAGAAAAATCGCGTCCCTCGACGATGGCCAAGATGTGTCTGCAATTTGTCGTAAACGAACAAGACGCGTTGAAATTTCACACACACAAAATTCGTGAATTCTCACTAATTCGAATCAAATCAAGTGTGTGTCTCCGTCCCTTCCGTTTTCTTTTCTTTTCCTCCTCACGCCCATCCTTTTTTTTTCCCAACCAGACACGCACACTTTTTCAAGTTCCTCACCCCCCCCCCCCCTTTCCACATTTCCGTTATGATTTTTGAAGCCACATTTCCGTTATGATTTTTGATGGTTTTCCGTCCGATGCACCATATGTATTCGCTCAAAAATGGTGATATCAAGGTCAAACTGGGTCGTGTTGACCTTTTCAATTAGTCGCGTGTTAACACCCGACCACACACACCTTTTTCAAACAACTTAAAGGACCAGGGAACCCAAAAATGATTTTTTGATTTTTTTGTGAAATTTTTTTGTGACTGTTTGAATTGTCTCTTATTGCCTCATACACTGGTGAAATGCTGCCTCTCAAACAGGCCAATGAACGAAACGGCCGTGCAGTTGAAGTTGTGGCCGTGGCCTAGCGCCAATGGCCTAGAAATATGCGCTTCTCGGCCATTTTATTTTTTCCGCTTTTTTACCGGTTTTTTTGCGATCAAATCGCCCTTGTTCCACGGAAAGCAGTGAAAAAATTAGCAGTGAAAAAATAATGTCAATCAACTGAAAAATGGGAGAAACTGTGAATTTTTGGAAAAAAAAACCGGTAAAAAAGCGGAAAAAATAAAATGGCCGAGAAGCGCATATTTCTAGGCCATTGGCGCTAGGCCACGGCCACAACTTCAACTGCACGCCGTTACGTTCATTGGCATTTTTGAGAGGCAGCATTTCACCAGTGTATGAGGCAATAAGAGACAATTCAAACAGTCGTCACAAAAAAATTTCACAAAAAAATCAAAAAATCATTTTTGGGTTTCCTGGTCCTTTAAAAGATGCACTCATTTGCAGGCTCCATCGGCTCGATCGGATTGCCAGTGCTCGGTGGACGTGGGCGTGGAGTCATGTCGGACAGCCACATGCAACGGACGTTCCACGAAGCGATGCGGCAGCGGAGGACGAGTCTGCCCGCCAATTCGCTGTCGTTGGGTGGCCGGCCGCTGGTAAATTGGGTTCCAGGGGGGTTTTTGAGTGCTCCCAAAGTTCGCTTCCACGGTCCTGAGGGTTTGCGATCGGCTAAACGCTTTTTTGTACGCATTCTAGTATGATAAGTGTCTGCAGACGAACCGTTGCTTGCGATTTGATGAATGGCTTCCGATGAAATGATCCGAGAGAGAGAGGGAGAGAGAGAAAAAGAGAAAGATGGGCGGTCCCTCCACACCAACCAACTATATATTATCAATTTTGTTGCAGATCACCGGTTCCTCGTTGAGCGAGGCGAAAGGACTCATCGCCGACATGCTGATGAACAAGGAATTGCCGGGCAACGTGAGCACGTGTCTCCGCGCCGTCGCCACACTTTTGGAGCAGAGACCGCTGCCGATGAACGGTCTCGACTACGGTCTTCCGTTGGTCGTCGAGAATCCCTATGGCGGAGAGTCGATGGTTGTCGGGGTGAGTCGCTGCTGGAGGGACTGTTGGCAGCGCGTGGCAGCGCGCGGCACGCGCGGCGTTGCTTTAAGACAATATATCGCAGCTGGGCGGGGAGATTTCAAAAAGTTGTCAACTAGTAAATTGTTCTCTAAGACATTCTCCACGTTTTTGCAGTTGACTGCGTTTTGATATCTTCACAAGCAACCAAGTTACATCGCTTTGAATGAACAACACCCCCCAAATGATTAGGCGAGAACTGCTATTGTAGTCTTCTAAAGATTTGGCATCAAGTTCATCGATCCACCCCAACTCTTTCTAATCCAATTGGCTTAACATTTAGAATGTTTTCGCCCTAATCGTCTGACATCAATCGGTTGAGGCTTAGGATTAGAAGACCCTGAGGCACAAGTGTTCAATCTTTCGAGACTCGCATAATATCTGAACGATCCAAACTTTTTCTCTTTTCTCTCCCCCCCCATCTTTTCAGTCATTTTCAGCCGCATTTCGAAAAGAAAAAGCAGCTGCTGCCGCTCGGCGCCTAATCCGATTCTGACACACTTTTCCCTCTGCCCGTTTTTCACGTCTTCAAGCCTGTGCTTGCTTACTTTCACACACACACACACACACCGACACACACAAATCACGCCAATTTGGCGGCTCATTCATTGAGCATGCGCTCACTTCTCGCCCCGTTTTTCTCCTCGTTTTTCCGCTCCGACCTATTGTACATTTCCCATTTCCCCCTATTTCGGTGCTCAACTTGTCGCAGACACATTTTCTGGAAAAACTAATGGGCTAGTCGGGTGCAGCTGAAAATTTCCAGTCGATTGATGTGTACATTGTAGCTGTTTTGTTTAGGTTTTATCAAAAAATTTCCCAAACAAAGAATGTCACGTCAAAATCTTGGCGAGCCGCCAGTTTATCATTACCCTTGCGGCAAGAAGATCAGGGTGTCTGGGTGGCGCAGAGGTTAGCGTTTTGTCCGAAGCGCCAGAACGCTCACAGGTTCAATTCCCGGCCGGGCGCCACCTTTTTTGTCTTTACGTTTATGGAAGGGAAGGCAGAGTCCCTCCATGAAAACTTTCTCACACTTTTTCCAAATCCTTCCCCCCCCTCCCCGGTTTTCTGCTTTGAAGAAGCCTAGAAGTTCCATTCATTGCTGATCAAAACTTTTTGGTCGAACAATAGATAGGGTGTGGTTTTCTTATTTTTTTTTCATTGATAACGACGGATTCCGTGGACTTTGCCCCACGCGATCATCGTCTTTTCATCACCTTTTTCTCGCACGTCAATCCGTCGTCAAGGGATTAGCCGCTTACACACCTTTTTTTTTTTTTTTTTGAAGGGAAAGAGGAAGAGGGCTAGAAAGAGAGAAAGAGAGAGAGAGAGAGAACAGCAAAAAGTCAATTTCCTGTTTTGAAGAGGTTCTAGAAATGTGTGGACAATGAGAATGCTCCATATTGCCTTCATCTTTCGGGGTGGGGTGGGGGCTAAGAAATACAGAGATGCGGGTCCTCAACCCAAAGAATCCTTCTCCGTTTCTCGAACTCTTTTCTTCTTCTTCTTCTTCTTCTTCTTCCGATTCGTTTCTCCACCTCTTCCTTCCCGAAACGTGTTCCAACGTCTGCAGCCAACTGCACACTTCCTCCTCCTTCCAACCAATCCTCCGATGCCAATGATGCACCACCATTTGCCGCGAAGTTCGTCGGACCTGACGTCGTCGTCGGTCGTCCCGCCTCCGGCCACCACGACGCATCCCACCCAACAACATCATCGGGCGTCGTCGTCGCGCGGTAGCCGTGATCTCACGCATCGCGGCAGTTCGTCGCGCAATTCGACGACGTCGCTCGTCAATTTCGTCGGTCAATGTCTCGTCTGCTCGCTGGACTTTCGCTGCAAGTGCTGCGTCGATTGTGCGCATTATATGGTGCCGCTCGTCACGGTGAGTACAGTATGGCCAGCCATGTAATGCAACTTTTCTAGGTGCCTAGAACAAATCAAAGTGTCCTAGAACATGTTTCAAGCATGTGTCGCCTTTCAAAATGTTTATAATTGTGTCATCTGTTCTAGGCCCTAAATGTTTGAATTCTGCTGGTTCTAAGCATGTTTTTCCAGACAAGCTGCTGTCGGCAAAACATATTTTAGGACACATTTCCAGTTGCGTGAACATTCAGCCAAAAGCAGCAGCAGCAGCAGCAGCCCGAGTAGTACTTTTTGTCAAGAAACGAAGAAAAAAGAATAAACAAAAAGTTCACGACTTTTTTTTCTCTTTTCTTTTTTTTTGTTGCCATCTTCCTTCCAACCGTCACGTGTTTTTACTCACTTTCATCCGACAACACGGCGTTTCGGCTGGAAAAGTGCGTGGCTTCTCCTCAAAACAACATTCGGATCATCAACAGTGGAAGTGTTGGCCACGCCCCCCACGTTTTTCAAACGAATTTTGGACACACACACACACACAATACCCTTTGAAAACCCGGAAATCCCATCATCATTTTGTGTGCAGGCCATCGATTGGCGGATTAGCATTTTGAGTCGGCAATCTGGCTAGCTGTTTTTCACGTTTTTCTAGGTTCGTGGCCTAGAAATTCTAGTGTAAATTTAGCTCGTGGCTTAAGAAATTAAGAAAAAAAAAATTAAAAAAATTAATCACGCGATTTGTGTCTGGAAACGAGAATCCGCGCAAAAATGTTAGAGAAACATGTTTTAGGCTCCGAAAGACTCTCTGAAATATTGTATGTCTACTACAGTAACCCCATCATCGCCTGCCTTAATCTTTAAATTATCACAGAAACCCGGAACTTTTTTCGACTACGAAGAGCTCTTGCTCTTTCTCTTTTCCCTTTTATCTCATAAATCTCATAAACGGCGGTGACTCTTCTTGACACAGAACATTTCACTTCTCTTTTGCCCATTTTGCCACGTAATCCAATCGAATCCGTGCTTTGAATCCGTGTGTCTGAGCTCCCCGAGCAGCAGCAGCAGCAGCCTCAACTTGATTAATTTTTGGGCTCCTCTCTTCGACGCCTTCCTCGTGCCCCCTCTCTTTTTCGAAAAGTTCAATCTTGTGCATGTGAGTTTTGCTCGCTCATCTTCTTGCACTTTTAAAAAGAGCACCTTACTAGCTCGTTTCGCACTTTTTCATCAATAATCATCGTCTAGACGTGATTAGTAGCAACAAGTGGCCTAGAAATGTCGCGGGAAAAAGTTAGGCCACCAACACAGAAGCATGTTGCTGCGTGCTGAACATCGGAATTGAAAGAAGAACACGAAAAGTGGTGAACCGGAAGCTTGGCGTCACACTTTTCTATTTTTTTTGCTATACAAATTATGTTCCTGCTGCTGCTGCTAATTAGCACCTCTCAGCTCTCATGTTTCCGTCACGCTCCGACTCATTTTGTGCTCAAACAGTGTGCTGTGCCCTCTCTCTTTAGAGAAATTGTTTCTACAGTAGGTAGTGCCACGTCAAACATGTTTCAAACTAACTACGGCTTCATCGATGACTTTTTGCTCCTACTATCACTTTTGAGAGAGAGAGAGAGAGACAGAGAGAGAGAGAGAGAGAGTAGAAGTGAATGGCGAGTAATTTGTGTGCTTTTCGAGTTGTAGGCGTCCCCGCCAAGTTTTAGCACACACACACACACGGCTCGAATGTGTTTTTCTCATGCCCCCCAGAATGACGTCTTCTTCTTTTTCTTCTTTAACCCCCCCCCTCTTTACACATTCTCAGGGCTCTTTGCTCGGACGTCTCGCGCGGCGGGCGACACACGATTTGGCGTGGGAATCCGGCGCGGAGACACAATCATGAACATCTCCTGTCTCCAGAGTCCCGAGGGGGGCTGGGCTCGAATTTGTTATTTATTGGATTGGTGAGGGGGGGATGGAGGATGAGATTAGGTGGCGAGCTGGAACTTGGTTCCCTACCTATTTTGCTTCAGCGACAAGTTTTCTGGTCACAAATCTGCCGTGTTTCCATCCATTTTTTTTCGTGCTGCCAAACTCGTTCCAAATGCACATAAACACGAGCGCGAGATGATAAAATGGTTCTAGTCTCGCATCCCTTGCCCCCCCCGTTTTCCAATTCACTTTTTTTTTTTGCTCGCTTCTTTTTGGGCTACTACAACGAGAAATGATGACCAGTGTTGAGGCGGAATTCCGTCTTCCGTCTTCCGTTTTCCGTGTTTCGTTAAAAAAATTGTCTTCCGTCTGCCGTCTGCCGTCTTCCGGATTTCAAAAGTCCATTTCCGCTCAACTCTCGGGTCAGTTGCACTCGATTACGATAGTTTTGAATCTTCCGCTTTCATCTCCCACCCATTATCATTCTTTTTCTCTCTCTTTCTCTCTCGAATTCGTTTCAACTTGCACGCTTTTGAATTTCTAGGTATCTGGGCGAGCGCGCGTGCGCGCGCGCTCGGATGTTTTATATGAGATTAGAATTGTGCGCGATGCGCATTCATTTTCATTCCTTTTTGTCCTGAAAAGACGGCGTCAAGACGTGTGTTTGATTAGGAAATTGCGTGGCAAGAAGGCGCCGCCGCACACAACTTTTCGCCATCGAAACTGAAAACCATTTGGTGTGGAAAGTGGGTTTCTAGGGTTTGGGCCGCACACTTTTTAATAGTCCAACCGCAATCAGAAGACATCTTTTGAGACAGTGACACGTTTTTGTTCTAAATTGTTCCAACTTTACTCAAACTCACCGTTCTCGGGTGACGAGCGGTATGTTTTTCCAGCGACCAACCGCCGGGGAACATCCTTTGATCCCGAGAACTCCAAATCCGTTTCCCTCCCCCCAAAGACACGTGCCCCCGGCCGGTTTTGTGCTCCATGACGTTTGACGACTCAAAAGAGACGTTTTGACGTCGGAATTCGTTGCAAAACTTGGTCGTGATGATGAACTTTTTTGATATTATATGATGAGAATCCACACAAAAATGAGTGACATCAGGTGAGTGATTCGCTGACTGGCCACAAACCAAACCAATAATAATATGTAGAACCTTTACCAAAAATTAGTCACACACCACTGCATCGTCTTCTTCTTCTTCTTCTTCTTCTTCTTTCTTGCTCTCCCAACCTACCGTAGCCGGCTTCCGAGAAAGATTTTAATTAAAACTTTTTGCTCCTCTTCTCAAAAGCCGGATGGGATTTAATTGGACGCCTACCCCCTTCTTCTTCTCTTTTCACTTTTCGCCTTGAAACGGTGACGACTCGTGCTCTCGTTCTTGCCTCATTCAAACTGTTCGGATATTATTATACATTTCGCGCTTACCCCATCTTTGTCCTCTTTGACGAAAATTGGACACCGACCTTACGACGCTTTCATTTGAGAGCGTCTAGGAGGAGGTTAGGATTACGGTAGTGTACTAAACCACTAAACTATGAGCTACTGGCGCCCTTGAACCGAAAATGTGTGCTAAAACGTGTTCCAGAACAGATAATACGTCACTAAACCAGTTATTGTCCGTGCTGCTCCAAACTGAGCTCATAATTGACATCATCATCATCATCATCATCGCCGGGCTTGTTGTTTTCTTTTTTTTTCCGATTTGTGATTCATTCCGCTTGTTTTGGCATCCGCGCTGCCCAAATTTGAATTTCAAAGTGTAATTGCTTGAGTTGCGACACGTTTCGAAACAAGTTTCTGTTTCGGAAAATGTTTAAAACTTTCCGCCAAACCTAGACACAATGAGGATCATAGAATGAGCACCGACAATATTCCATTGTACCTTTTTCATTTTCATAGTCAAGAATCTGTTTGCAAACATGGTCGTTGCGCTTTTCTAGTCCACCACATGGTGCATCCGTCGGCGTTTAGTCTCTGGCCTCCCCCAATTACCGGATATTATGCAACAACCCAAGGCAATCATTATGATGATGATGATGATGTGGAAGCGAGCGCGAAAAAGGAGAATTTTGGTGTAAATTGAGCAGCACTCTGAATGCACATATCATTAGCGTAGGTGTCCGATGCGATGGGTACTCTCTACCGAGCTGACAAGAAGGAGCACACAAAGAGAGAGAGGGAGAGAGAGAGAGAGGGAGAAGCACTCATTTATCCATTTATACAAAGCTTCCTCTTTCTCTTCCTTGTTTCTGATTTATTCGTGTACTACGTACCCACCAGAGTTGAGCGGAATTCCGTCTTCCGTCTTCCGGAATTTGTTCTTTGTACCTTAAAAGAGTAATAGCTTTTCAGAAGCCATTTACTAGCCCCGAAGAACGCGAATTTCCACGGGCAGTGACCCAGATCCAAATTTTTTGTTGCTTTAGTTATTTTTTTTAAAAACCGGAGAAAAAGGTTCTGCATTGACGATTTTTTTTTGTTCCGTCTTCCGTCTTCCGTCTTCCGGGAAAAAAGTTGTCTTCCGTCTTCCGTTTTCCGTCTTCCGGATTTCAAAATTCCATTTCCGCTCAACTCTGGTACGTACCCACCTTGCCACGTCACAAATTTTAGGCGGCCTAACTTTCTCCACTTGGATTTCTAGACCACCGACGCTTCCCCTTCCTTGTATTTGAGAAAACCGTGGTCTAACCCCCTCTTCTCAGAACCCCATGGTGCATCGATCAAGTGTGTGCTAACCTAACTTTTGCCATTTGGATTTCTAGACCGCCCGTATGAATAATTATTGTCGATTTGTGGTTTTTTTGTGTTGGGAAAATGGGTGCCCAATGTGACTTGCATTCAATTGTTTTCCGAACAATATTTCCTTCCTCCTTGCTCCTTCCTCCGCCGCCGGCTCCAGGGAGGTATTTTATTGTGCATGTATGCCCCAGAAAACACACTACTAGACGTTTTTTTTTTTTGTTTTTTCGCTTCTTTCCCCCATTTTTCCTTTTGCCAATGCATTTGGTAATAGATATTGTTGATCCACGCGTTCTCCCTCATTCTCTAAACGATCCTCTGCACATGGTGCATCTCTTTCCTTCCAGCACGATTACCTCCACCTCCTCCCCCTCCGCTTCGTTCCTCCCAATCACCGCCTCGTCAAGACTGTCGACGATTCTCTCCTCGCTGCCGCATCGGATGCTACCGCGTCGCAGCGAGTCGCACTCGCCGGCGTCGCGCTGCAAATCGGCGGGCCACCACCACCATCACTCCTCCTCCTTCTCCTCGAACGGCTTCCACTCGATTCCCTCGTCGGCCTCCTCGTCGACGCAATCCGTTCATCGGCAGGGATCCGTCGACAATCTCATTTTCAAACTGTTAACGCGGCCCAAGTACATGGTCAAGTGTCTCGGCATTCATCCGGCACGCTCGTCCGTCGCCATTCAGACGACGACGCCGCTCGTCGAGCAGCGCGACATGGCCAGCAGTCTGCCAATTGAGGTGTTTAGGGGAGGGAGGGACGGTCGGTGTGAGAGTGTGTGCGCGCGATGAAAAGGGCGTCGAACAACTGCACGGCTCCACTATACTATCCACTATATTGTTGGTTTTCAGAACTCGAAGCCGCGCATTTCGAACATCACCTTCTCGACGGTCACCTCCGCCACCGGACTTCCGACGGTTCCCGCAGAGCCGAATAAGGCGAGGAGCAGCAGGTGAGCACTTGACATGGGGCATCGGGGCCAGTTGAGCGCAAGAATTTTTATATCTTTTTTAGAAAATTTTTTCATGGAATGTGATCAACTGACGAAATGTATAACAAAGTGAAATCTGCTCATAGAAAAATAATTGTGAATTTAGCTTTTCATACAAAAAAGTTATTCCTTCCGTCTTCCCCCGTTAGCCGCCTTTTTTCACGCAACAACTCGAATAACTTTTTTGTATGAAAAGCTAAATTCACAGTTATTTTTCTATGAGCACAGTTCACTTTTGCTATACATTTCGTCAGTTGATCACATTTCATGAAAAAATTTTCTAAAAAAGATATAAAAATTCTTCCGTGTTCTTCCGTTGAGCTCTTCCGCTTGGTTTTTGATCTCAATGAACTTTTGAATTCCCACGGCGGCTCGTTAAAAGATCAGCGTCAATTGGATGAACATTTTACGGGAAAAAGTAATGCCCCGGACTTTCTCACTCATCATCAACATCACGAGACCCCAAAATCGTTTTTGATTTCAAGGAAGAGAGAGAGAGAGAGAGAGTTGGTAGAGCGGAAGCGAAAATTGAGAAGAAGAAGAAGAAGAAGAAGAAGAAGACGTGGGAACACACTCCCTCTTCTTCTTCTTCTTCTTCTTCCTCTTCTTTCTTTTTGAGCACAAAAAGGGCCCGCCGCGCCGTGTGATTTTTGAGTTGTTCGGTGCTGCTGGCCGAGCTTTTCACTCGCGTGGCCTAGATTTTTCGAGAGTTTGTTTTTAGTCTTTGTTCCAAACAATGTTTAGTGGGGTCCCAAAGCTTCCGACTTTTCCACGTCATTCCTTTCGGTGGACCAAGTTAATTTCCGCTCTTTCCCCCACCATTCGTTCTTCTTCTTCTTCTTCTTCTTCTTCTTCTTCTTTTTCTCCGGGTACTCCCTCTAGAGCAGATGAAAAAGGGAAAAAGAAGAAGAAGAAGAGGGGGAGATGTCCTTTGAAACTTTGAGAGGAATAGAGAGACAAAGATTGACATGACATTTTCATTCGTCAAAAAACGAAAAAAAAATGAATGCGCGAGCCCCTTTTGTTCTCATTTTTCTCTATACGAATCGGAACCAGTGGGGTGGGGGTCTACGAAGGTCCGGATAATACTCTTGATCTTTTGTTGTTGGACGCGGGTCACTCGACATGTCACTCAACTCTTTTTCCACTTCTTCATCTCTCCATTCATATCTTATTTCAATTTTGCAATAATTTTTTTTGCGAGCCCTCTCGTGAGCCCATTGCTCTATGCGCCGCTCGCCTTTTTTTTGCCAACACGTATCGTGAATTCATTACACTCTTTCTTCTTCACTAGTCTGGTAAAAAGTGGGTGTGGCCAAACGCAGAGCGTTTTAGGATGAAGAAGAAGAAGAAGAACAAAGGGAAAAGAACGAGAAGAACAACGTTTTACTTTTTTTGTGTGTGTGAGAAAGTAGTGCACCACCACGTGCACACACACACTTTGTTCTTCTGCTTTTCTTCCTTGTTCTGAGATGATGCATATTTTGGTTATAGATTTGAAAAGTTACAGACCTTAGAGGGCCTGTAAGAGGGCCATAGATTTTTGAGCGCACTTAGACCAAGAACCGTGACCAGATTTGTACTTGGCCATACAATTTCGGCCGCCAACAAATGTCTTTGAAATTGCTAATCCTTCCCATCCATCGCTCTTATCCTTCCTCATTCTTTCTCAGAAATGCCTCCCCTTCTTCTTCTTCCTTCCATATTTTTGTCTGAAAGAAAAAGAGAAGGTATTCACTATCCGCTATTATCCGTTTCTCCGTCTCCTTCTCCTCCCGCTCTTCGCTTTTTTTTTCCAATTTCCACTACGGCTCTGTTAGGTCTTTCGACGACGACGACAATTACCCTTCTCCGCATCTAATTCTGACCGCATCCCCCTCTTTTGCAAGCAAATTCTCCGAATCGCCCTTCCACGAAAACGCGTGTATTTCAATATATTATCGGGCAACAAGTTTATAAATCAGTGCTAAAACTCTTTGAAATTGCCCCCCCGCCGCCGCTCTGTTTGTTGGTCCTTTGGCGGAAAAGAGAATGGAGGCCAGGCCGCCACACTCTCTTCTTTTTTGGTCATTCCTCTCCTCCTCTTCCTCCTTTTTTTTGCGAACGTAGTTGGGTTGGAAGGGGGTGGAAACTATAAGATTCTCTTCAGATGTAAGTTTCTAACCGTTTTCGTCTAACAGAATGTTGGTTGCCAGTCCCTAACCGCAACGAGACCAACATGAACAGCTTGTTGACCATTTGCGGGCAGCTAGAAAGAATAATACACTTTTCTTTCTCTCTCTTTCTCTTCTGTTCTTCTGCCAGCCACTTCCACGTGATCCGTTTCGGCAAGATCACATGGCATCGGCCACCTTGTCAGTTCATCACTATCCCCCCGCCGTACATTTTCCCATTTTCTCTCTCTCTCTCTCTCTCGTCCGTCAACTCTGTGCATGTACTAAAAGAGCGTGGCAGATGAAACGATGATGATGATGAACGTGAACGTGAACGTCGACAAAGAGATTCAGCCGTTCGGAGTGCTCGTCGTTAATCGCCTTCAGAAGCGCGTTAATTCGCCGTTGACGGCTTTTGCTAGGTATATTGCTGGGGGGCGGGGTGGTGGTAACTCGAGACTTTTCACAGTTTCACCGAATTGTTCACTACTTTTTTGCAGCTACTGGAAAACCGAAGCGTCGCCGTCGAACAACAACGACCGGCAGACGCCGGTGGACGTGCTCAAAAAGCACAGTGGTGTGTCGCGAAAGGAGAGCGGAACGCACGTCGACACCGTCGTGACGACGATCGACGGACAGCGCTACGACACGCGCGAGCTCGACAACGATCCGGACTTTCAGGAGGTCACCGAGTGGGCCTTCCCATCTTTCAAATCTCGCGAAAGTTCCCGCAAACGATATTGTCGCGGCTGACGTACACGGTGTTCCAGCACGCCGAGCTGTTTCGCATTTTCAAAGTGTCGCCCATCAAATTTTTCAACTTTTTCCACGCGCTCGAGAAGGGCTATTGGGAGATTCCATGTGAGCTCAAAAAAGGCCTGTACATACAATCGGGAAATTTCAAATTTTTTTTAGACCACAACCGAATCCACGCGGCCGACGTGCTGCACGGCTGCTACTATCTATCCGTGCACCCGGTGCGGCCACAATTCGGAGTGGTCAAGTCGCCGGACTCGCTGCTCCCGGCGCCTCAACCGCCGGCCGCCTCGATCATGTCCCAAATGAGCACGCTGGAGCTGATGGCGCTGTACACGGCGGCCGCGATGCACGATTTCGACCATCCGGGCCGGACGAACGCGTTCCTCGTCGCCGTCGAGGACAAGAAGGCGATTCTGTACAATGATCGAAGCGTTCTGGAGAATCATCACGCCGCAGAGTCGTGGAAACTGCTGTGCCGGCCCGAGAACCACTTCATCGAGAACCTGGATCCGGCGGAGATGAAACGGTTCCGCTACCTCGTGCTCGAGTACATCCTGGCCACCGATCTGAAGCAGCACTTCGAGGTGATCATGACGTTCAACGACCGGCTCGCCGACATGGATCTTCAAGTCGAGTCGGATCGGCTGCTCGTCGGAAAGCTGCTCATCAAGATGGCCGACATCAACAGCCCCACAAAACCGTACGGACTGCACCGACAGTGGACCGATCGGATTTGCGAGGAGTTCTACGAGCAGGGCGACGACGAGAAGAAGCGCGGCATGGCGATCACTCCGTACATGGATCGGGCCGACGCGCAAGTGGCCAAGCTTCAGGACTCGTTCATTGCGCACGTGGTTAGTCCGCTCGCGCAGGCGATGAATGAGGTGAGCGTTGTGTAGAAATCAGAGATGTTGGGAATTCCGTGTTCCGTGTTCCGTGTTCCGTGTTCCGTGTTCCGCGTTTTTTTGCAATATTTTTTCCGTGTTCCGTGTTCCGTAAAAAAAAAAATTTCCGCGTTCCGTGTTCCGTGTTCCGTAGAAATAAGTTTTTTTCCGTTTTCCGTGTTCCGTGTTCCGTAAAAAAAAAAATTTTCCGTTTTCCGTGTTCCGTGTTCCGTAGAGTAAAATTTTTATTCCCAACATCTCTGGTAGAAATCAGTATCTAGACTAGTCCCAAGTTTTGATGAACGTCCTTCCGAGTTCCAGAGCGGTCTCCTGCCCGTCCTGCCTGGCCTCGAAAACTCGGAACTCTGGATCAACATGCACCACAATCATCGCAAGTGGAAAGAGGAGATCGAGAGCACTTATGAGCCGACGACGACGACGACGACGACGACAACTTGCAATGGTAACAATGGTCCTCGAGGATCTTCCGATTCATTGTCCCCTCCCAAATTACAGGCGGCTCGGTGAACGGTGTGATCGAGGAGGAGAGCGCGAGCACGAGCGACAGTCCGGATCCACGTCGCGATTCGCCGTCACTCGACTCGGAATTGAGTCAGGTAAGAAGACTTGAGATCTCTGTGTGTGTGTCCGCGTGTTATCCGTTTTACGAGTGTCCTGTGCATGTCGACGACCCATACCGGCCCCATTCTCCTATATTTTTTCAGTGAAAATCAGAAGCCTGCCTCTCTCTCGACGCCCTACGCCCACGCCTACGCTCTTTTTTCTTTCTCTTTCTCTTTCTCTCTCTCTCTCTCTCTCTTCCCCCCAAGCTTTCGGTGTATTTGTCCCCCCGTTCCCTCCATTTTTTTGGTGACGACGACGTTATTCCCCAACCCAATTCCCCTCGTTTTACACAAAATCGAAACAAATTCAGGTGCCGTTCACAATCTGCTGCAGTATTGGCGAAGAGGAGTACGTGTGAGGTTTGTATCAGAGTTAAGCGGAAGAACTCAACGGAAGAACACAGAAGAATTTTTATATCTTTTTTAGAAAATTTTTTCATGAAATGTCATCAACTGACGAAATGTATGGCAAAGTGAACTCTGTTCATAGAAAAATAATTGTAAATTTAACATTTCATACAAAAAAGTTGTTCGAATTGTTCCGTTAGCCGCCTTTTTCCACGGAACAACTCGAATAACTTTTTTGTATGAAAAGCTAAATTTACAATTATTTTTTTATGAGCAGAATTCACTTTGCTATACATTTCATCAGTTGATCACATTCCATGAAAAAATTTTCTAAAAAAGATATAAAAATTCTTCCGTGTTCTTCCGTTGAGTTCTTCCGCTCAACTCTGGTTTGTATACTGCTGTGTGTGTGTGTGCCGGATCTCTTGTTCCGATGTTTCGGGTCTCCTATTCTTTGTTTTTTCCCTGTCCCCATCGCCCCGCCCCCCTAACAATCAATCGATAATTCTGTGTGAGTGTACGGTAGTCTTGTAGTCGAATGAATCAATCGAAAATCAAAAACAAACAACATTTCTGTCTTGCCAACCCCCCCCCCACAACTTTTTTTTGGTTTTAAAAGTTTCAAATGTGTTTATTCAATGAAAACTTGATCAATCTCGAACTTATCGCATTCTTCAAACCGCGCCAAAACTGATGCGGTTTGTGAAGACGTCGACGTTTTGTGAGCAGTCTGAAACATTGAATGATACGTGAGAGGGTGACCGAAATCAGTACCCACTCGTTATAAATCTGATTTTCGATGTATCGCTGATGGTACACCTCGACGTCCTGGCTGTTTTTGCGGGAAACGGGCGGTGAACACGTCGGGCTGGGCCTATAGACACTTGTATTGTGCGTATCTCAGCGCTGCGTAGAGATGCCAAAAAGTGGTCAACTGGAAAAATGTGCACAAAGTGTTTTTGAGCAATTTATCAGTTGACAACTTTTTGATATCTCCACCGGCAGCAGAGATATTCGGGTGCCACTCTCTTACACAAAATTCTCATTGACCATCGGACCGCCAAAATACTTTTGACCGCTGCGAACGTCGTCGTTCTCGCTATCCGACAACAGCGTTGAAGTTGTGCACGATCGGTGAGCCATTGTGATCTTTCTGCGAGCAAAAACTTGGTGGAGTAGTTCCGTAGAGCGCACTTGCTCACCTCGGATTCGCATAGTGGTCCAGAAACTCGTCACGTTCCCGATTGGCTTCAATTCGGCTATCCACGCCTTTCAGTCTCGCGTAAATTTCATAGCGTCCGTCGAGTTTCTCCAAAAGTTGTTTGAAGGATGGACGGAGATCGGGGTCGATGTGCTGGAACAGACGATTTTTTTTCCCGCAAACGTTCGTCAAGAAACGTACCGTACACTCGGTGATAGTATCGCAAATCGTGTTCGTTTTACAGAGATTCAAGTCAAACTTGGGATCGTTTCGCTTTTTCTGAACAAAACAATATCGTTTGAGCGAAACAAAACATCATTGCGAAAACGACGGTCTGCCACGGCGCGAATGATTTCAATGGGGCGCACTTGCACCACGCGGGCTGTGTCGATTTACGCGGCGGCGGCCGATTAAAATTCTCTCCATGTTTTCTGTACAATACACCTATTTTTTTTGTACGCCTGGAACCTGGATTTGAATAATTCGAGCACTAGCTACGTTTTGGTAATGGGCTTATTCAGGCTGTGAAAAAAATGATTTTTTTCCGTTTTTTTTTGTTTTTTTACGTCAAAAAACGCAGTTGAGCAGTGTAAAAAAACGAAAAAAACGGAAAACAAACGTACGCTGAATAGCCCCATAACAGAAATCTCGCATATCGTTGAGAATTAGCCGAATTATTTCGATTTGAACGTTTTGGCCTGGATTTTGATGTTTTTCGAATAGTTTTCGAAACCTGCTCAAGAAAACTAACCGCCGAAATTTGAATTTTGTAAAGAAAAATTCAGCGAACATTTTTATCGTTTGTTGCGCTCATAAAATGCAAAATGAGCTGAAATATAAAGGTTTGAAGTTTTGACGAAATGCGAAAAAACAAATTCTGTAAAGAACGGTTTCCAGCCAGTAAAATATTGTTTTCTAGACGTTTTTCAAGTCAAAAAGATAGAAATAAAGGTGGTAAACTCGAATTGAACTCCATTTTTAGGCCTGCAAATTTTCAAAAGCTACAACGACACTCCGCAATTTACGAGCGCACTGTTTTAGCATTGGCGCCCCCTGGGAGACCGGGAAAACTGACAAAAAACGTGTTCAACTCCTCCTCACAATCGTCCAACCGTTTTCCGATGACGAGGGCGCACATGAGCCGTCCGAACGAGTAGATCTCGGATTTTTCAGTGTAATTGCAGACGCCGTCGTGGCAGACGAGCTCCGGAGCGCAGAATTCGAGGGTACCCGAGCTGGAAACGGATATTGTAGACTTGAGTGGAAATGGACAGATATTGTACTTTTCGCGAGGTGTTCCATGTCTCGCCGCCATTCCAAAATCGGTAATCTTTAGGGTTAGGTGCTCCAAATGCACTCCATAACAGTTTGCGCATTGGCGGTAGGTCTTAAAATGTTTGAAAGAGTATTCTAACCGATTGTATGGCCACAAAACGAGTGCACACACCTTTTCCCGGTACACGGCATCGCGATATTGTCCATCTCTACAACAGCACGGCCGCTCCTTCACAAGCACGTTTCGTGGCGTAAAATCGCCGTGGAAATAGGTGACATTGACGTGGCACAGGGTCCTGGCCAGGTCGTAACACCATTTAAACACCCGCAACGTGTCCATCGTGACGCGTCGCTCCTCGAGTTGGTAGACGAGTTCCGACAGATTCGGGCCCGCACAGTACTCCATTATCAGGCCCCAAAAAGGCTGCTCGTCGCAGATTCCGTACAGACGAACCACGTTTTGACACGTGTTCAACGAGGCAACGATGAGCGCCTCTCGCAACATTTTCGCTGAAAAAGTGAGTAGTGAGCAAGCGAGTTGTCAATGGGGCGCGCTTGCACCAACTGTCGACTCGGCGTTTCTTTTTTCAATTAAAAACCAGAATTCTTTTGTTTTTCTCTTAATAAACACTCAAATTTTGTTCTTTGCGAACCCTGGGGCGATTGTCTGAGTTAAAAGCATCGATTTAAGCGCGAAACGGAGCAGATTCGTTCAGAATTGACCAAATTAAGGGATTTTGTCGAAAACTACTGAAAAAAACGGAGTTTTAACGATTATTTGACGAATCGCGTTCGGACACTCAACAAGCAGTTTATTGCGCATCGTTTAAGCGCTCAACCGTCGAAAAATATACAGAATTGAGATAATTGAGGCAAATTTTCGATTCCAAAAGGAAAAAATGCTGTAATTTTCACATAAAACGTTTCGAAATCGATGACGAAGCAGTTAACATTTCATTTTTTATTCATTTCTAATCATTATCATACGTTTTGACACTGATTGGTTCTGAAAAGATGTGGATAATGCAAAAAAAAGGAAAAATTGAAATGAGAAACTCTACAACGACGCTCCGGAATTACGCGTTACGCGCCTTGTTTAGCGCACCTGATTTGCGCCAAGGAATTTTTTATTGTTTTTACCCTTGCTGCGCCTACCTTTCTCCGCCTCCGTACACTTTTCTCTCGGTTGTTTCAGCACCGCATCCTATAAAAAAAAACAAACGCATCCTTTCCGCAACTCGACAATATTCACAACTCACGTGTCCCCGGTAGAACAAGTGAAAAATGTTGGCATAGCCGCCGCCGCCCAACTTGTCGTGCTCCAAAGTGTCCCATTTCAGCTCGAGATCCTCCGATGAGATGGGCGTCAAATCGGAAATTTGCACCGCTGCTTGTGCACTCGATTCTGTCATGAAAATGAAGTGATGTGATGGTGAGGTGATAAGGGGACTCGGCGGAAGTTATCGATTGATGGGCGGTGTGCTGCATGGGCTCGACACACACACAAACACACTGATAAGGTATAATATTGATGAGATAGATAAACGGAAGAGATAACAGTTTATTAACAGTGTTCTTTTCGAATAGAAAAAGAAGATATCGACTCGTACTCATCATGTGCATATTAATATTAATAATAATAATTATGATTGATTATATTGTAAAAAGTATCAACAACAACAAGGAAAATTACTCGGATTTCATCTCCTTTTTGAGCGGGACTTTTTTTCACGAGATACGCGTTGTTGAAGAAGCTCGAAAAAAGGACGAGGAATGAGGCATAGATACCGAAGCTGAGGGCAAGATTGTCGTACGACTGTTGGCACATCTACAATATACATTTCGAGTGGTCTCGTCCCTCACTCACCTCTCCGTTCAGCTTCAAATAGAGCACGATGACGGAGATGGAGACGCCGATGAGCATTTGAAGGGTTTGCAGAAAGGTTACGGTCATGGAGACGAGTTTGGGCAGTCGGTAGCCGACAGAAGTGATCGCGTAGTACGTGTACATGATCGAGTGCACCAGGTAGTTCATGAAGATGAACCAGCGGCCAGGCGCGGTCAGTTCGATGGCTGTAAGTTGCAAAAAAGTTGAAGAGACTCTTGCGAAGCAATCTTTGCGAAACATTTTGGTCCCTTTAAGCTCGTCCGCCGCTTTTGGTCCCCTCCGCCCGACTATAGCCTCCGTACATTCATGCGGCGCGTCATGTTTTCGTGCTTTGTGCGTTTCCATGGCTCCGCGAGCCCGAATGACATGTGCCACTCACTCGAATGTATCCAATGTACAAACCAATTAGTGGGGGGGGGGGACAATTTGTTGGGTGTGCGTGGGTTGAAGTGGATCGATGGATGGACAATATCAGAGAACTGGATAATAGCGTCGAAGCCGAAGCGGTCAGACTACACAGAAAGACGCTAAAACAGAGGATGTTTGATTTTCGTGATATACCCGCCAGACGTTCCAGACTACAACATACCCTAGTTTCCGGAGACACCCCCCACCTTCGGCTCATTTATATTTATGTTTGAGCAGACTGTTTGAGCCCATGTTTGTTTTGCCGTGACGCGAAGCTTCGGAAGCAAAATACCAGTTCTCGATGTGGGCGCCCCGGAACACAGAAGTATTAGGTGACGACTATTGTGCGCTTTTGAAAATTTCGGTTTGTCTGCACGAAATTCTATGAGTTCAGCCGGAGATAATCTATAAAAAAGCGCATTTATCGGGTCTGGAGTGGGTCAGCACGTTTATCACCGCCATATCAAAGGTCGCATTCAGTCTATTGCATGTCTCTGTGGGTTACGCTTTTGCCTATGATCCCAAAGGTCGCGGGTTCGAACCCCGGTGCCCGTCAAACCCTTTTGCAAGTACAAGACGCCGTCCAGAAGCTTCTCCAGTCTCTACTTTGATCCCAATACCCCTCTCCCGTCTCACGAACACTTATGCCCTGCACTCAAAGCCCTTTAACGTCGGCGACGGCATTGTCTCGTCGTTTTCCACCTCTAATCCCGCCCGATGATCCAATCCGTCCCATTTCATTCGCTCTTTCATTCGTGGATTTGAATAGAATCTCAGCGAAGACCAGTTTCCCCTCCCTCCTAAAGACGCAACATTGATCTGAACTGACCGGCGTGCCACGAAAGGACGAGCACGACTGCGTGATGGTACCAATGCAGAAAGATGACGGGCCGTTTGCGGAGCACCAGGAACATGGTGTCGCCGAATTCGGCGATCTTCGATAGAGCGAACATGCACGCCCAGAATGCCGACGGCGAGCGCGGGTTGACCGCCAGACAGATCGAGTCGATGAAGCCGCTGAAAGTTTGGGGAATCGGATCGGAAATCCCCCCAAAAATGCTAACCGTCTGACGACCGCATCGTAGAACTCGATTCCGAATCGCCACGTGCCCAGAATGCTAAAAACCGCCAGAATGCCGTTCCAAACGAGCAACAGTGGTCGCATACTAAAAGAAAAAATTTTCTGCTCAAAATTTGGCTGTTTTTTTTTACCTTTTCGGCTTCCTCGACTCCATATACTTTTGCAATAGATTCGTGGCGATAATATAGGCGGCGGCCAGGTAGACCGACTTGAACCAGTGCTGTTTGAAGAACGTGTGCATCGTCAAATCGTCCCACCACGACTCGATGAGCCACGTCGAGTCGTACTCGAACGGCGAGTAGATTATCGTCTCGTTGTTGCCCGTCCACACTTTGAAACGCTCCTCCGTTTCGGCGGCCATTGTTGCGGGTAGGTTTACTGGAAAAACGAATGAAAAAAACGCGAAAAAATTGGCCTAAAACTGAAGAGTGAGTGTGCTGACACCTCACAAACCACATTTTCACGCACCCGACGCGTTATCTCGTCACATTCCCTCTCAAACTGATAACAAATGAAACAAAATGAAAGACGAAGAAAAGTGTGGAAAGTTCTTTGCAACCTTTTGGCGGCAAGAAGCAAAAACTCGATGAAAGTGAGAGAGCGAGAAACGACACATTAACGCCGGTTTTGTTATGTAAATTTTGAGGTTCGGAAGTGTGGAAGACAAGACAAGAAAAACGTGGGAAAAACTGGGCGAAAAGAAACGCTACTAAATGGAATCAAAACACGAAATCGAACGATACAAAAAAAAGACGAATCGAACGAATCCAAGTGGCGAAGCTTTCTTTTCTTTCTCTTTTTCCTTTTTCCTTTTATTCGTCACCCTTTCTCCGAACCAGTCGTCAAGGTGGCGAATGGCAAATCGGAGGCGCCGCCCACTTTGTTACGGGAGCGCGCCCAGCGAGCGAAATATTATGTATTCACAGAAAAAGTGCACGAGAGAGAGAGAGAGAGAGAGTGGGACTGTATGCAGATGGATAATATTCTCTTTTTATACGATTTTTCGCTCCCTCACTTTCATTTTTTTAATCTGGCCAGGAGAGGGGGGTTGACAAAAAAACACAATTTTACGTGGAAAAAATGAATGAAAATGCGCTCTATTGACAATTTTCACTTTTTCGCTTTTCGCTTCAAGACCATTTATTACGAAAAAGTGAAAAGTATGGCAGAGAACGAGAGGAAAAGAGTGTGGGAGCCTCAGCTCGGTCAATATTTGGCCGTTCTTGTGCGATGGGCGAACTAAAAGGACAAATAGAGGGGGAAATGTAAAGAAATGGACACAGAAATGATAAGAGATAACCCGATTCTGCGATTTTTGAGTTTGCAAAGGAGTTCGCCGCCCGCGCGGGTTCGAACCCGAGTTCGCAGATTGGCGGCGTGCAAAAATGGCCGCCACTGCGCTATAGCGCGACATCGAAATCCGCGGCAGAGGACGGTGATAAAGGAGAGGGCGTCGCGATGCGCGCGGCATTTACTCCGCACTTCCAAAGTTTCTTTTTACTTTAGAAAGCAGCACAAGACTAGGAGACGAGAAAAAATAGAAAGATGACAAAAGTGATATCACGAAATGATTCATCATTTCACAGATGTCAACAATCAAACTATATACAAAGGGTTAGAATTGTTCAGCGAACGCGTCTTTCGGTGGGGCTTCGTCGAATTCGACGTCTTCTGGAACAGTTTCGGGCAATTCCTCCTCCTCCTCCTCCTCCTCTTCTTCTTCTTCTTCCGCAACAGTTTCGCCGACTTCTAACGTGTCAGTGTCTGAAAAAAAAAGAATTTTATGGCAAAATAGCAAGAAATGGTCAAACCTTGCAGACTTTCTTCGCCTCTCACACGTGGTTTTCGCTTTTTCGGCTCCAATTTTGGCCATCCGTCCAGGGCGTCTTCAAGAAAGGCAAAAGCCCAATTTTTCTGAATCGCCCGATCGATATCCTTCGCCTGAATAGTTTTTCGCTTCTCCATCGCCGCATTCTGATTCGCCGCCTGACTGAGTTCTTTTATGAACAGTTCCTGCAATGAAAATGAATTTTGAGGATATTTCGAGATGTTCGGCTAACCGCTGCTTTGGCAATCAACTGCAACGACTCGTTGTTGACCATCTCAACGTCCGGATTCATTCGCACCACTCTTTTCACTTTTGACAGCGGAAGTTGGGTTTTTACGAGCTCGGCGACGTGTTCCTCCATTTCTTGCACGTTTTCTTCACTCATCTGCACAATCGGCGCATTCTTCTTGTTCTTCTTTCGCCACGTCATCTTTTTTGCCTGAAAAACGAGTGAAATTGACTGAATATTGGTTTAAAATGCTTTAAAAAAGTTGAATTTCAGTTTTGGCGCCTTGTCGACAAAGTCCGCAAGCATTTTAGCCGACGCGCAAGTGCATGCGGCGTAAATACGCTCTAACGCGAAAAATCAGGAAAAGACCGGATTTGTAGAGGTAACTTTCTTTTTTCAGAGATGGAAAGTTTTCGAATTATGATTCATGATTCATCCGAAAAATCCTCCTACTGAAGGTTGATGGAGATGCCTCTGCTTGATCGACGGGACGCTGGAAATGATACTTTTCTCGAATGAATTTTTACGAATTTCACTCACTCGTAACATTTTTCCTTGTTGCAATGCGAGTCCGTTGAGTCCGTTCGAGATTCTCTGAAACCGCGTGGTTCAGTTGATCATCAAAACAACAACAACAACAATTGTTGTTATACTCATTTATTTCCTTCCGCATTCTTTTATCTCCCTCCTATTATTTCCATTCATTTCCCCGTCTTTTCTGCCAGTTCTCTCATCAGTTTTCTATTTTGCCCTTTCCAAAGTTTGCTTTAATGTTGCTCCTTCGTTTTTCTGTTTTTTTTTTCCAAATGAAACCCTATTTTTCAAATCATTTTCTGTTGGTAATTATAATTATAATTAATTACAAGAAATGAAGCAGAAAATGCAAGAAAACGAATGCGTCAAAGCAAGCGCGCTCCACCGCACTCAGCGGCGGCACTGTGGCATTGTGGCGAGAATTTTATTTTCTCCGTTTTACACCCATTTTTTTTCAATGTAAAAACGTTGCTTTCCACGCTGAAAATTGCCTCAAAAATCTAGAAATAAAAAAATTCTAAATTTAGATGGCGACGGACTCTCTCTACCACGAGGTCGCCGAGATTATCCGCTGCGTTTTGGCCAAGGAGAAAAGTGTGAGAAACGCCGTCTACGGAAGCTCCTACAAAGTTAGTTTTGCACGAAATTGCTCGAAAAGCGCCGCGCAAGCTGTGGAAAGCAAAGTTTTTACTGAAAATCCAGATTTTCTCTATTTTCCGTGTTTTTCGTAAATGTTTTCATGTTCATCTCATTTTGGCAGATAAAATGCGTGACGAGCCGGTGGCGGGTTGTGCCGAAGCGAATCCGACTGAAAAACCAAAATGTAACCCGTTCGGCACACGATTTTTGACCGACGAGGCCAAAGTTTTCGAGCACAACGCGTGGGACGACGTCGAATGGACGGAAGAGCAGCAGGAGGAGGCGAAGAAGATTGTGGAGCAGCAGAAAACGATGAAAGTCGACGGCGAGAAGGCGATGAAGCTTTTGAGCACGCCCGCCGAGCAGTGGGACACTTTTTACGCGCAAAACGAGAATCGCTTCTTCAAAGATCGCAATTGGCTGCTCAAGGAGTTTCCCGAGCTCGATGTGAACGATGAGCGGAATTTAGAGGTAATCTATTGCTTAAAAAACGCATGAAGACCTCCAATTTCCAGAAAGAATCTGTCAAAATTTTGGAAGTCGGTTGCGGAGTGGGCAATACCACATTTCCACTGATGCAGGTCAACAATAGCGTATCGAAGATCTTCCTGCACAGCTGTGACTACGCGCCGAACGCCATCAAAGTGCTCAAATCGCAAGAGACGTACGATTGCTCGAAAATGAACGCATTCGTCTGGGACATCACTCAGCCACCTCCAGAAGAGGCCCCAACTCCAGAATCTCTGGATTATGTTGTGTGCATCTACGTGCTCTCGGCAATCCATCCCGACAACATCCACAAGGCTCTCAGCCATCTGACGAGTCTTCTGAAGCCCGGCGGAATGCTCCTTCTCAAAGATTACGGCAGATACGACCTGGCGCAGTTACGCTTCAAAAAGGACCGCCTAATCGATGGAAATTTGTACTGCCGCGGCGACGGAACTCTTGTTTATTTCTTCGAAATGGAAGAGTTGGAACTGCTGCTCGCCGAGCACGGAATGGAGAAGAAAGTGATGCACGTCGACCGACGGCTCATTGTGAATCGGGCGAAACAAGTGAAGATGTACCGGCAGTGGATCCAGGGCAAATTTATAAAACCTTGTTGATTTCTTGCTAATTTTTTTGCTTGTTCGATAAATTTGTTCGGTTTTTGTTGTTGTTTTTGAAAGAGAAATGGTATAAACGTTTCCTCAGTTTCCTGAAGTTACGCTATTGGCGCTGTTGATAGAAAAAATCCTTCAAAAAATAGTAAAATCCAATTTTTCAGAACAAGAAGGCACTGCTCCGTTTGTCATGCGAATCGCTCAAATTCCGTCCGGTCTTCGACGAGATCCTTCAGGATGCGGAGCTGCGAAAGATGAAATCGGACCCGAATGTGTCCGGATCCACCGAATTACTCTACGTGCTCCTCTACGAAACGCTCGTCGGCTCGGGCCTCAATCGATGCTCCGCCGAACTGAAAAATGTGATTTCCAGACGAATTCTGAAGATTAAAGAGGTCGAAGCGACGATTCAGGTCGAAGGACGGGGTATAAAAAGTGTCAAAGAAGCGGAGGAAGCGACGAAGAAAGTAAGCGGACCTTGTCTGGTTATCAATAGAGCAAATTTGCATTTCAGTTGGAAATTCCGAGATATGCGAGAATTAACACGCTGAAATGGAGTGCCGAAGAGTGTCGGAAGACGTTGGAAAGTGAAGAATGGAAGATTCATGGGCCGGCGTCGGCGAATGAAGAGTTTGCGGAGGAAGTGGCCGCAATGAAGGAGGAGGATGTTAGCCGAGCTTTTTCAGCACAAAGCACACACTTTTTTTGCAGATTTACCTCGATCCGCACGTGCCAAATTTGCTCATTTTTGCGCCAAACATTCAAAACTTTCACGAGTACTGGATGGTCGAACAACGATATCTTATTCTTCAGGATAAGGTAAATAAAAGGGATTATTAGTCTTTGGTTGTCGTTTCCGTGAATGAACTCGAGAAAAGTGTGAAACAATTCATTCAGCGGGACAGTAGGCTTTAAGGGCCTTTTTGGGCCTGGACTAATTGCAAATGTTTCTATCCGACTTTGCACGATTATCAGTATTTTGGATTCAAGTTTCGGACCGATAGAATTATCTAGAATCATCTAATCTGGAGATATTCAGAGCCCAAAAACCAACGCTTATAGGCCCTAGATATCTCGAGACCAGATAATCCGATCGGCAAATATATAATATAATTCAATTCAAGTCCTAGTAGAATCCTGCAAAGATCGCGGGTACCGTAGTGGAAAAATGCAGGCCTCGATGATTCGTCAATTTCCAATTCTTCAGGCGTCCTGCCTTCCGGCATTCCTTCTGAACCCTCGTCCCGGTTCTCAAGTGTTCGATACGTGCGCGGCGCCTGGAATGAAGACGTCGCATGCGGCGGCGATAATGGAGAATCAGGGGTACGGCACTTTCAAACATTCTAGTGGCGAGACCCATATATTTTCTGCAGAAAAGTGTGGGCGATCGACCGCGCGCCGGATCGTGTCGCCACAATGAAACAGTTGTTGGAGGCGTCGAGTGTGGCGATTGCCAGCTCGTTTTGCGGCGATTTCCTCAAAACCGACGTGACCGATAAAAAGTTTTCAAAGGTGAGATTAGATGGCCGCGGAGAAAGTTATGCCATGTTGTGTTTTAGGTCAAATTCGCAATTGTTGATCCGCCGTGCTCGGGCTCGGGAATTGTGAAGCGAATGGACGAGATTACGGGCGGAAACGCGGAAAAAGAGCGGCTCGAGAAACTGAAAAATTTGCAGGTTTGTACACGAGACCATTAGGAGGGAACAATTGAATTCTTACGTTTTTTTTCGCCAGGCGATGATCCTAAAACACGCGCTGAAGCTGCCGAATCTGAAACGGGCGGTCTACTCGACGTGTTCGGTGCACGAGGAGGAGAACGAGCAAGTGGTCGACGAGGTGCTCCTGGACACGCACGTCCGACGCAACTACCGGCTCCAGAGGGACGTGCTGCCAGAGTGGAAGCAACGCGGACTCTCCGCCTACGAAGACGGTCCCAGTTGTTTGCGGGCCGATCCCCGCGTCACCCTTACCAACGGATTCTTCGTCGCCGTCTTCGAGCGCATCAAGAATGACGATGAATAGATCTCTTTTTGTTGGAAAAAGTTGTACTTTGTTGTTGATTTTGCATTTTATCTCGTTGTTGAAACTGAACATTTCTTATTTTTTTGTTGAACCATAATTTTTCCTATTTCTCTTTATGATACTGTTTTCGCCAATGTTTTTTTTCCGAAACTCCGATTTTCCTAGAATTCCAATTTTTCTCTCAATGTCTTTTCCCTCAAAATTCATAAAATTAGCCATCAAAAACGATATTACAGATTGAGAACAAGGAAAGGTTCGAACAAAAAATGTGGGGGAAAGATTATTATAATTTAAAAATGGGTCGGGGAAAGAAATAGGTTTGCAACTGAAAAAACATGGGAAAAGGCAAAATTGTCAAAAAGATCATCTCCACGAGGCGTTTCCTTGGTATCCTCCTCCGCGACCTCTTCCTCCCTGGTACGGTGGTCGGGAATATCCGGGCGGACCGCCGCCGCCACGTGGATATCCGCCGCCTCTGTACTGATCCTGTTGTTGATGATGACGTGGCGCCTGTTGATGGTGCTGATAGTTGTTGTTGCCGCCGCCAGGACGCTGATCGTGGTATCGTTGGGGGCCGCCGCCTGCAAAAAAAATGTTATCGAGAATTGTAAAAGTGCTGCAAAAATTCGGGAAACCGCAGAGAAATTGTGAAGAAATTGTGTGTTTCACCTTCTCTTCCGCCATAATTCCTTCCAAAATCGGGTCTTCTATCGTATCCTCCCCCTCCGCCGCCATTTCTATCCTCGTATCCGCCACTCCGATGGTATCCTCCGCCGCCGCGATAACTGTTGGTTCCCCAGTTGTCGCCGCCGCCCATCCGATCGTTCTGTGCTCCGCGAACGTGATATTGCACTTGTCGGTGTCCAGACTGATCCAGTCCGCCACGCGGCGCGTTCCGATTGAAGCCGATCTGCGGGCGGAACGGCCGTCTCTCTCGGTATTCCAGTCTTCCGGCCGCAACGTCTTCTCCTGCTCCTTAGCGCCCGCCAGACGGACCGCCGGGAAAATGTAGCCGTCCGGGTACTCGGGGTCCTCGTACAGCACGCAAATGCCGCAATTTGTCTGGAATTGGAGGAAGGATGAGATTTTTTCAAAAATGTTTCTAGGATTCTCGCAAAAACAGTCTAGTTGTTTCTGAAAATTCTTGAAAAATGTACGATAGCTCTAAATGTGGATTTTCCAAAAATGCATACTTCCCCAACTGTTTTTGAGCCCTTATTTTCAAATTTTGAGCTGGAACTTCTAAATTTCCTTACAGCCAAATCGGGGCACTCCTCGTGATTGACGGGTGAAACGAAGGGCTGTCCTGGTGCGACGGCCGTAGAATCGGCGGCGATCTTTCCACTGACTCCGTTCAGAAGCGACGGATCCAGGTCGACCATCTCGGCGCCCTCGCCCGATTGCGCGATTTGTTGGAAGAACTCAAACGATTTGTGATTGCGGCCGATAAAAATTCGGTTCGGGCCGCGCGTGTTGCGCTCCTTCTCCTCATCCGTCAACGTCGGATACACGGATTCCAGGGTCTTCAGGAGACGTTGCTCGTCGACGAACGGCAAAAGGGCAACGCCTTGCCACGCGAACTTCTTGCCGTTCAAGTCGATGCGGAAGTCGGCCGGATACAGATCGATGATCGGCGACTCGTCCGAAATCATCAATTTCTGCCATTCGACGGGCAGGTGCTGCTTCGAGGCGGCCGGAAACACGCTCATCAACTGCTCCAACGGGTTGAACGGCTTCGTTTTGCGCGAAAAATCCGGGGAGAACTCGGCGACCGTTTCAAAATCGCTGGCGAACGGCGCGTAGTGGTACGGGAAATACCAGTCCCAGCTGGCGCACCCCTGATAATAGTAGCGGAGCACCCAGCAGAGACCCTCCACGTACGCGCACGCAACCCGATGTCGGAACTCAACGTCATCGCTGCCCACGTCGAACTTGGCGCGATAGTAGCGGTCCTTCCAGCCAGATTCGTAGAGCCGAATGTTGTCCGCCGGCTCCTCCTCCTCCTGCTCGTTGTCCGGAATGATCAGTGGCGCGTCAGCCTTCCGCTTCCGCGAGTTCGCCTCCGCCGGCGACTCCTCGCCCTTGACGTTCAGCAACGCCTTCAGGTTGGCGGCCGCCTGTGCGTTCGCGTCGTCCGTGTACCGCATCGCCTGTTGCCGCGCGTCCGACGCCATATGACGAGTGGACTCGCCCGAATGATGCATCGGCGCCGACATTGGCGCCAGAATCCCTTGCGTCGGGACGTAGGCCGGATGCTGTGCGCGTCCACGACCACGACCACGCCCTCGTCCTCGATCATTCCCGAACCGCGCCTTCTTCGCCTTCTCGTTCTCCCTAAACCGTTCCTCTTGCTGCTGTCGGCGTTTGAAGATCTCGTCCTCGACTTTGCCGAGCCCACTCATGATCATCTCGACCCTGTCCATTGCGGGAATTCCGTCTTTGGTCAGGTAGCCGCGCATCTGGTAGACCATGTCTTTGTAGAGCTTGATGAGCCGATCGATTGCGCCTTCGCGGATTTCGAGCGACGGAAGATGTGGCAGGAAGTCGTTTCCGACGAAAAAACAGAGGAAGACCCAGTCGTCGAGCGCGCGTTCCACGTTGAACTCGAAGGGAAGGTTCGGCATGTACAACTCTTTTTCGAGGTACTCGCGGAGCACGGGGATGCGCAGGAAGATGAAGTTCTTCTCGCGCTGCTCCGGTTTGCAGTAGTCGTCGCCCAGGTCCGTCTCGTTCTCGGCGCCCCGACACTCTTTCAGCTCGTGTCCGTACTGTCCGCATAGATCACATGCGCGTGGTTGATTGGGAACGAACTCCTCGCGAATGATGTTGAAGTTGGCCTCGTGCGTCGCGATTCCGAGCATGATCAGGTCGGCGTCGGCGCCGCACAGACAGTGCACAGTATTCGGATCGTGCGCTGGATTGCCACGTTGCTTGCGCACGTAGTCCATGATCTTGTGCTCGCCCTCGCCCGGCACGTTCGCGTCCGAGAGAATGATCTGGAATATTGAACGTTTTTAGCCGAAATTTACTCTATTAGTTCAAAGTAGGCTGGTCGAACAGGCGCTTGAAAAAACAGGTGCCTAAATCGCCTGTTCGACCAGCCTAGTTCAAAGTTTTAAATTCTAAAGACGTTATTCAGCGATGTCAAAAATGCAAAAAACGTGTCCGCGTTGCGATTCTTTTCATTTTTCACATCGCTAACTAGCAAGTAATTTCAAAAAAATCTGAAAAAATCCTCTCAATTTCCGTGCAGCCTACACACCTCAATATTGGCCCAGGCGGGATCGTTGGTGACCCGATCATGGATGTAATATCGGAGCGCATCGGCGAGTCTGGCCATGAACGGTGTGCCGGGAGTGATGCAATTGCTGTCGAAATGCGCCTCCTCGGCCTTTTCGGCGGCGCCGCGATGCCCTCGGCGATGAGCCGTCTTCTCTGCTCTTCGATGCTGGCTTCCTTCTCTGCCGCCTCCTTACTCGCTCGGAAACGACGACTCCGCTGCTGATTCATCTTCGCGCGCGGCGCAACTCCGTCGATTGCCATGTACAGAAGCTACAAAAGTTTTTTTCTGCAATTATCTGGAAAAATTCGACACAACTTACTCTTCTCGGACGAACGATCGAGAAAATGCGATCGATGTACTCGAAAATGAGCGCGAACATTTCGTCCTCGTTCTTGGGCGGCGGACGATCTTCCGGATGCGTGCACGGATGAATAATACCGTTCATGTCCAGATAGAGATTGTCAAACTCTTGAAAGTTGGGATTCGGTTGGGTGCAATCCACTGGAGCACGAGTTCCGTCATCGAGACGACGACGATCCTCGTTAGCGTTCACCACCGTCGCCGGATATTTTTTTGTTAGCCAACGGAAGAATGCGGGAACTCCCATCTTGAAAAAACATAGAAGTGTATATAGAGTAAGAAGAAACAACGAGGAGAATAGCAAGTATTATAGACGAATGTGAGAATTAGATCTGACGTGACGACGACTCCGGAATGGAGAAAGAGAAACAAGAAAAAAAAGTTAAAAGGCGAATGTGGACACATGTTTTATATGTGAAAAATTAACAACAATCATAAAGGAAATTATTCCTTAAGATCTCTCAGTCTTCTGATGGTCGATCTGACGGTGGCGGCGGTGACGGTTCCGTAGACGTAGGCTCCTCCGGCGACGACCTTGTGGCACTTGGCGCAGTTCCAGATTCCGGTGGCCTTTCTCTTCATGGCCTCCTTTCCGCAGAACGAGCAGGTGTAGCGAGAGTGCTGTGCGACCTCGATCTTCTTGGCCGTCTTACGCAGGGAAGCTCCATAACGGGTTCCGTACTTTCCGACGATTCCGACCTTCTTAGTTCTCTTGGCCATTGCGACTGGATTACCTGGAAAAAAAACTGTGAAACTTGGAATTGCGAAAAAGGAAACGATAGTGAGAAAAGGTCAGAAGCGGTATTTGAGACAGAAATTGGTATAAAACCTAATTTCCACCAAATTTCCTATAATTACGCGAGAGTTCTACTTCAATAAAGAGGCGCAATAAAAATTCAGCAGAATCAATGTGCTTTCCAAAAGGAAAAACAGGATCTCCATAACAAATCAATAAGCTGCGCATATTTTCGAAACAGAACTATGTTTTAATAAATGTGTTGAACCGAAAATTCTGTTAATTTCGATATTGAACGGTAAAATAAACCGCTGAAATTCGCTTAAAAATCAAATTTCAGCAAAAAACCGCCAAAAAATCGGTTATTTTGTGGAGAAATTGCGAAAAGAAATAAAAAAATTGGGGAAAACGTTTGGCCTAAAACCGCGACGCGTACGGTAACACTCGCGAGGCGTGTCTCATTGGAGCGCACTTGCCGCACTGCCTAGCTTTCTCTCGTCCTCCATCCATTCTTTGTCGATTTGTCCGAAGTTCTCGATTGAATTTTCGGAGTATTCAATTAGCTAATACTAGTTTTTCTTGTGCTTTTTCTTGACATATAATTTTAATTGCATATCTTTTCAGATGGCGTCAAAATCGGCGGATATTCCGAAAAAAGCGAAGAGAAAGTTGGAAAATGGAAAAAAGAAGCCAAAAGCGGCGCCGAAAGACGAGTTTGGCGAGACTATCGAAATGAAGCCAGTGCTTCCGAAGCCGGCTGACGAGTACGACTACGATTCTTCCGATGAGGAGGTATAATTTTCGAATTTGTGGGAGAGATCATAAAATTTTCGTTGTAGGATCTGCGAAACACGATCGGAAACATTCCGATCAAGTGGTACGACGATGAGGAGCACATTGGCTACGACAAATTCGGAGAGAAAATTGTCAAACCGGTGAAAAAGGGCGAGATTGAGACGTTTCTGGAGAAAATGGAGGATCCAGATTATTGGTAAGTAAAAAATTAGTAAAAAAAATTGGTAAAAAATTCGTATTTCTAGGCGAAAAGTGTTCGACAAGCAGACGGGCACGGATATCAAGCTGACCGACGAGCAAATCGAAAAAATCCACAATATCGCGACAGGAAAGTATCCGACGATCGGCTACAATCCCTACGAGCCGTTCCTCGACATTTATTCGTCGCAGAAAGAAATCCATCCGATCGATAATCGTCCGGAGCCGAAAGCCCGTTTCATTCCGTCGAAAGATGAGATGCGAATGGTCTCCCGAATGGTGCACGCCATCAGAATGGGCTGGGCGAAGGGTCCGAAAGAGCAAAAGAAAGAGAAGAAGGTGTACGATCTGTGGGCTTCCGAAGACGCGCTCGACAACGTCACCAAATCGCAGCTTTCGAGGATGCGTGTCCACATGCCCGCCCCCAAAGTGGCTCTTCCCACCCACGCTGAATCCTACAACCCGCCCGAGGAGTATCTTTTCGACGACGACGAGCGCAAAAAGTGGGAAGAGGCCGAAAAAGAGGACCGTGTGCTCAATTTCATGCCCTCCAAATTCGACGCGCTCCGCAAAGTGCCTCAATACGACAAGTTCATTACCGAACGATTCGAACGCTGTCTGGACTTGTATTTGGCGCCGCGCCAACGAAAAATGCGAATTCACGCCGATCCGACCGATTTGTTGCCCGATCTTCCGAATCCTAACGATTTGCGTCCGTTCCCTACTACTCTTGCCTTTGTGAGTCCGAAAATTCGAAAAATTGGCTTAAAGATACTCTCAATTCACTGCCCCCTCGGTGTATGCGTACTCAAGCCTAAGTTCAGAAATTTTGGCTTGAGTCTGCAAACACCGAGGGGCAAGAGCGGTGAGATGAGTTTAGTTGAAAATCATTCTGAAGTTTCATTTCAAAATCCCCATATTTTCAGTACATGCGCGGTCACACGGGACAAGTGCGCTCGATTGCGGTTGAGCCGGAACGCGGCGAGCTGCTGGCTTCTGGTGGCGAGGACGGCACCGTCCGTATTTGGATGATCGCCACCGGCCGCTGCATAAAAACGTTCGAGATGGGCGGCGAGGTCTCCTCAATCGCTTTCTGTCCGGTGCCCGACAAAACGCTGCTCGCCGTGGCCTACGAGGGTAAATACGTCGCGATCGTGAACACGGGCTGCGGAGATCGGCTTCACGTCCAGCAAACTGAGGCCCAGCTGGCCGAGGTTCCGACCGAGAGCCAAGAGGATTCGGCGGTGGTGACGTGGCGGCGAGCCAAGGATCGTCTCGTGCTGAAGATGCCGAACGAAGTGCGCCAAGTGACGTGGCACGCGAAGGGCGACTATTTCGCCAGCGTGGCAATTGACGACATCGCAAAGTCGGTGTACGTGCACCAGATGAGCAAGGCCAAGTCGCAGTGTCCGTTTCAAAAGCGCAAAGGACACGTACAGGCGGTCGCTTTCCATCCGACACAGGCCCGTCTCTTCGTCGCCACCAAAATCCACGTCAGAGAGTACGATCTGGCGCGTTGTGTGCTCGTCAAAAAGCTCATCACCGGCTGCAAACACATCTCGTCCGTGGCGACCGACGCCAGCGGAGAAAACCTCTTCTTGGGCGGTCTCGACCGTCGCTTCTGCTGGATGGACCTTCAGATGGGCAACAAACCGTGGAAGAAGCTGAAGCATCACACGGCCGCCATCCGCTCGGTCGCCTATCACAAGCGATTCCCGTTGTTGGCGACGGTGTCCGACGATGGAACCGCGATGGTTTATTATGCGAGAATCTATTCGGACTTTTGCCGGGATAACGAGCTTTATCCGGTCAAAGACTCAGAGCACATGAGAAGGTTCGAAACACTTCAGTTGCGAATTCTTAGAAATCCATTCCCAGTGATTCTGCGCAAAATTTGAAGCACTTGCTCTAAATTTGTCGAAAATTGCTGGAGAGGCTTTCTAAGGACCAAAGTGCTGTCCAAATTTTTCATACTAATTTTTGCAGACCTCGAACGATCTGTGCATGCTCCACACCGTCTGGCATCCGACTCAACCGTGGCTCATCACCGCCGGCGCCGACGGAACCATCGCTCTTTTTACCTATTAAGTCGTTATTTTCCGCCAACACGCACAAATATTTTTCGTCTGAATTCCTCTCCCCAAAATTGTTATTGTTGTGTTACCTTTTTTGTTTCGCTTTTTTTTGTTGTTATCTCTAAATTTGACATTTTTTTTTAGATTACTTCATTGTACAGATCATTTTTGGGAGAGACAAACATTATTAGGTTTGGGCGGGTAAAACTTTAGATTATTACAAGAATTAGTAGCGAAAGAAAAAGCGACATAGGGTCTAACGCCGTAAGTCTGGGAGAATCTAGTTGCAACAAATTTGGGACGGAAAATTAAAAATTCACCGATCGGACTCTAATTTCACATAAAACTCGGGTCCGATAGGTGAATTGACAGTAGAAAAATAATGGGAAAGCCGTAAATCTGAGAGAATCTAGTTGAAACAAGTTTGGGCCGAAAAATAAAATCAGGACCCTAACTGTACATTAAAATGAATCGACAGTAGAAAAAAGGGAGAAAATCAAGTTATTAGTGATGTATTTAAAAAAAAACAATTTCTGTTGTTCCATATTTACAGCGGTCCCGCCGGGGTCCATCCGTTGAACCCTTCCTCGAGAACCTGCGCGACTGAGATCAGATTCCGATCGGTGTACTGATTTCCGATGACCTGCACGCCCAGAGGCAGTCCCGACGAGTCGAGACCCAACGGACACTGAACCACCGGCACCGAGAGCACATTCCAGAGGGCCGTGTAGCAGAAATTGAACGGGGCGAGGATGGGCTCGTTGTGGAACATGGCGGTGCACGGCCAACTCGGGAACAGCAGAATCCCGTCGGTGCCGAGCAACTCCTTGACTTGACGCTTCAGACGGTCGCGCTTGTAGAGCATGTCCTTCGTGTGGCTCTCCGAAAACGGCGGGTCCTTCGAGTCGATGATTCCGGCGACGATGCCCGAGAGCGTGTGTTTGGAGGCGCCCGCGAAAAATTTGAAGATCTCCGTGTAGCAGTTCACCTCGCCCTTCGTGCCGCTCGTGCACAACATCAGTTTGTTGAACGCCGGGTCCGTCGTGTCTTCGTGCATCGAAAGCGTAAAATACTCCATCACGTGCTTCGCCGACGGCAGCTCGATTCTTTGCGCCACCACGTCGTACTTGCGCTCCAGAAATTGCACCGCCTGAAAATGTGCTTTTGGCAATAAAATCGGGAAAAATTTGGGCAACACTTTCGTGAGCAACCTTAGAAAACCTTCCCGACTATTCTCGCAAATTTACAGCATTTTCGAACAATGCGCTTAAATTTATGACAGAGTTGGAGAACATTTGTCTCAAAAATCAGCGGCACAAACCTTGAGAAGAGCGTGTCGCATTTCGGGCTCTAGCGGCTGAATAATCGGGCTTCCGGTGATGCCTTCCATGTAAAACACTCGCAACTTTTTCCCTGACATTGGCTCGTTCAGGTTCAGGCTTTTGCGTTTTCTCCGGCCATTATCTGCAAACAAATTGCTAAACGTTTTTTTTTTCTCTACAAAAAGTCTCACTCTCAACATGAGCGGCAAATCCTCGGCGAACCGGCACATCGGTCCGATTCTCAGCATGTGCTTTTTGTAGCCGGTGGGTTCGGGCACGTGTCCGGTGAGCGGAATTAGTCCGGGCGTCGGCTTCAGTCCGAAGATTCCGTTGAAGAAGGAGGGCATGCGAATGCTGCCGCCAATGTCACTTCCGACGCCGACCACACTTCCGGCGGCACCCAATAGAGCGCCTTCTCCGCCCGACGATCCGCCCGTCATCCGGCGCGTATCGTACGGATTGCTCGAGCGGCCGTAGATCGTGTTCACCGCCTCCACCCACATACACACTTCCGGCACGTTGGTGATCGCGAGAAGGATGCCTCCGGCCGCCTGAAGACGTCGGATCGCTTCGGCGGTCCGCTCGCACTTTGTGTCCTTTCGATTGTACACTCCGCACGTGATTATCTCGTTCTCCACCTCCAACGCGTCTTTCATCGTGAACGGAACTCCGTAGAGCGGCTGCTCCGCGAGCTTCTTCTCGATGTCATCCTCGTCGGCGAGCGCGATGAAGCTGTCCACTTCGTTCGCTTGACGGCGTGCCGATTCGAACAGCTTCACGACAACCGCGTTGATTGTGCTGTTTACCTGGAAGATGAATTCTGAAGTGTAACAATTTGACTGCAAAACTTCAGTTTAGAACCTTCAGATTTGAGAAACGAAAATCGGAACGCATTTTTCCGTTCAAACCGCTAATTCTAAGGCTTCTGAAGAACGAACCTGCTCGATGCGATGAATATAGCTCTCGACGAGTGCGGTGCTGGAAATCTCGCGCTTCGAGATCATGCGGACCGCCTGTGTGGCCGAGATGAGCAAAAGTCGATCCGAGGGCTGCGTCACATATTTCCGTTCGCGGAAGAAGCGATTGACGAGCCAGAATGCGGTGCGGAGCGTCCAAAAATAGATGGAGGCGACGAAGAGAAGCCACGTGTTGAAGGCCTTCCGCAAGCGGTACGGCACCGGCATTCTGAAAGCGAGGATTATCGATTTTGTTGGGAAAAACTTGGAAAGAGAGGTTTACGGGGTAAACGAGCGGAGCAAACAAGTGTCGCCGAAACCGGGAAAATCGATAGGCGAAAAAGTGATTATCAGCGGCGGGGGAAACCAAGCAATAAACAGCAGTTGCCCAGGGAAACACGACGCCAGAAATTAGAAGTCAGAGAGCAAATGCACAGAAGGTTTTCGTTGCAGAAAACAGAGGGAAATTGTTGCCAACTTTGATGTGTTGATGTTTTTATCAGCAAATTCACCGAGGCTAGACACTGGTGCGATAAGACTGTTCAAATCACACCAAAAATCAGTTTGCTCGCTAGAGTTTCTGCCGGAAATCACGGAAATAAGGCTAGAAATGGGTACAAACATGCAGAAATCGAACGACTGAGCAATAAAGGGATTCTAGGCCACATTCGAGGGGTTTCTAGGCCGCCACCATTCGATTCGTGGTGTGTTCTCGTTCGAGGTCAAACAGAGTACACTACGCAAGAGGGGGGAGAAAAAATAATTGAAGAATGAAAAAACCGGTCTTGACGAGAACGGACGAGCGGAGGTTTCAAGAGGATAACATTATTATTTTTTGTTGAAAAGAAGATAGGTAGACTAGACCAAGTTGGTCAACAACAACAAAATCTATAGTGCGCATTGGACACGTGGACTAACCTCGCCCCGGGAGAATACTTTCGCCATACACGTATTTCTCGAAAAAATGGCCACGCAAGATGCGGGAAAAGAGAAGAAACCGGATGAGGGAGAGCAGAAAGAGGAGGCGTTGCTCATTCCGAACATTGACAATTATCGCTATCAAGACTGCTACGAGGCCAAATTTCCGCTGCATGTCGATGCGACGCAGGTGACCGAGGAAAAGCTAGGCCATTTCGGAACTTTCGGAGAATTTCAGATAGTGTTCATCGGAAAGGTGGGCCTCGAGCCGGTGCAAGCCGTCTTCACCCTAACGAATCGGACTTTGGAGGACTTTTGGTACAAAATCAAGACTTCCGACAACGATCTTTTCAAGGTCAGACGTCGGACGGGACGCATCAACAAATCGACAGGCGTCACGATTACTGTCTGCGTCACTCTTTTTGCCATTTTTTGAAGAATTGGACACCTTGCAGGCCTATTTGATCCCGAAAAATAAGCCGAATCCGTTCAAAGAGTACCAGCACTATTTTCACATTTACGTGCGCAATGTGGCCATCGAGGACGAGGTTAATTTGTACTTCTAGGCCACGTCCATTGCTTTTCTCAGAACGCCTACGAGACATGGGTGAGCGCTTCGAGACCGGCGATCGCCAAGCTTCGACTCTACGTGGATTACGTTTATGTACGTTTTGGCAAATGCGCTACTGTTCACTTTTTAAGTGAGAAATCAAAGCGAAGCGCAATTGCATCGCTATCAATTTTTCGTGTTCAGCACCCATACGCGAACCAAGCGCTAGCTCACGCATACGGTCAATTGTTGGTGAAGAAGGAGCCGCCAAAAGAAGCTGCAGTGGGAGATATCACCGACGGAATACGGGACGTCGTGTTGAACCGGCTCGTCGAGGCGCAAAACGACTTGAAGTTGACGGAGGAGGAGGAGACGTGGGCGGAAGCGACGAAACGATTGGAAGCGGAGCGAGCGAATGCGAATGCGCCGCATCGATTCATGACGAGAAACGAGTGGCTGAAACTGGAGAAGGAGAGCAAAAAGAAGAAGAATTTGGCGAAGGCCGATTTTGAACGAGCAATTGAGCCGACTGCCGCGACGCGAGATGAAAAGCTTGCGCAGAAGCTTCTCGGTGAGTACGCCCAGGCACACGTCGACAGCGGGTACACGGTCGACGGGATCGGCTTGAAGAAGAAGAAGAAGAAGAAGACAAACGAGAAGAAGAAGAAGCAAAAGTCAAAGTCGAAGGAGCAGAGCGCGAACGAGGCGAAGAACGTGGAGAAACGAAAGAAAGAGATGGCGGCGGAGGCGGCGAAGCACGCGGAGAAGCTGAAGAAGCTCGACAAGATGAAGGAGGAGGAGCCGTTGAAGGTCACCGCGGACGACCTAAAGAAACCGATTGTGCCGCCGAATGTCGCGAATTTTATTCGAAAAAATGAGTGAATTGTGCCGTTTTCCCAGTTTTCAGCGATTTTACCCGCCACGCTTTTTCAAATCCGGTGCTGCGCCTTTAAAAATACGGTAACCTCGATATTAAAAAAAAAGCGAAGAATTTTCGTTCACTTTTCCGCTTTTTCACTCAAAAACCTGTCAAAAGAGGTTTGCGAAAGAAAAAAAAATGCAGAAAATGAGGTTACGGTATCTTTAAAGGCGCAGCACCTAATTTTCGTTTTCATTAAATTTCGTGTTTCTCATGAGAAGAATTTTCTGGAAATCGACTCGAAAGATTACTGTACAAATCAAAGACCTCTTCTGTCCCAAGTGAAAAAATAAAAACATCATGTCATCAAAGCATACGACTTTTCGGTGTTCACCACCGCATTCAAGTATTGTACAGTTCTCAAATTTCCGTGTTTGTTTTGACTACGCCCTCCCCCCCATCAAGAAACATCGTCAAAACAAAAGAAAGTTAAAAGTCGTTAAGGTTCACTCGGAGCCCTCTTTGTCGCCCGCTTCCGCTCGCCTTCTCACCCTCCTAATCCGCTTAACCGACGCCGAACCTACCTTAAACGGCCTCATCGGCCCCGTTCCCTCGGCCGCCCTTTCGCTTCCAATCTCTTGCTCATACACCCCGTCGCCGGCGGTCCTCCTCAATTGGGGGGTGACGATCTGTCTATCCCGAGTAAACAGTACGGTAGTGCGAGCCGCTCTCGCATTTCTTCTCGCCGTGTTTCTTCTAAGATGTGGCTTCTGGTGGTACTGTACCTGTTCGGTACGGTTTGGGCAGACTTGCACAAGTTGCTCGCCGTTCTGCCACAGTTCGCCGAGCCGAAAGTGCCGATTTTGAGGCCGTTGAGCTACGATTTGCAGTTGCAGTTGCCGTTGTCCGAGGTAAGCCTGTACCTTGGTTTAGATCCTAGAATTTGTCATTTTTCAGGTCTCCGACCCCGATGTGCCCCTATTTACGGGCCGGTGTGTAATGCAGTTCGAGATCAACCAACAAATCGGCCCCGAGTCCGCGTTCATCAGTGATTCAACGAGTAATCGGGCAAAGATCAAGGTACCGCTCATGTTCAAGTCTTACTAACTCACTCAATGTTTTCTCTATAGTTCGATATAATAATGTTGGATCACTTTGAAAACGTTTCGCTGGTGTTTAACGGTCAAGAATTGGAGATTTTCAATGTGCTGCTCACGGATGATTCGATGGAATTGTCGGTGGATCAGCCCGTTCTATTTCCCGGCAGATACACGTTGACTATTCATCGTTACAAAGGACTCATCGGCAGTGCCATTTATTATAGGTGGGCAAGTGCGCTCCATCGAACGTTCATCCGAATGTTTGTTTGCAGAGACGCCGGTGAGCACGCGGTGTTCGGCTCTCAATTATTCCCGAATCGGGCGCCCGCAGTGTTTCCCACGTATTTGGGAAGCACCGAAAAAGTGACATTCTCGATTTCGATGGTCCATCCGATCGGAACCCTCGCGCTGACTTCTGGCGCCAGTGAAAGTGGTCCCAGGAAGGTGGATTCCAATTGGCAGGTAGGATTATTGATAGAAATTTGTCTAGAAACAAATAACAACGTTAAGACGACAACGTTCTCGACGACGCCCGCGATTACACCCTCCATGCTTTGTTTTTTGTTGCTGCCACACGAGTACACACATGTAAGTGAAAGCAAAAACGGTTTGACGCCACGTGGCATCGAACTTTGGTCGCGAGAATGGCGGGCAAAAATTCGACCATTGAGCCGCACTAACACTATCGTAACGACGCGGCAAGGGCAATGATAAGCGCGCGCCATCGCGGACCTTTAAAAAGTTTTTTCAGATCGAATCCTCCTACACTGGCATCAACATTTCCGTGCATTTCAACAAATTCCGCGTGCAAAAAGAGCAGGCCAAACATTTGTTGCACACCGCCACTCAAGTTTTGGCGCTTCTCAAGTAGGTTTCATCGCTTTGCCACGTGGCACGCACAATTTCTCAAATTTTCAGAGAAACATTTTCGAGTCTGCTGCCGGTCCCCAAAATCGATATGATCACGATGCACGAGACCGGCTCGACGGCGTGTTTCGGAGCGATTGTGGTGTCTGAGAGTTGGTTTCTTTTTGTTTGCTTTTGCAAATAGTTTCAATGCCTCTATTATAGCCCAATTCTTCTCTTCGGACTATGCGAATCAAGTTCAGCTCCTCGCCACGTGGCTCACGAAACAATGGATCGGCGGCTACGCGGCCATTTCGGACGGCGCCGAATTGTGTCTTCAGGAGGATCTGGTCAATTTCATTGCCCAGAAAATTATAAAGCGCATGACGAACGACGAGTTCACGAGACTCGGCCAGCTGGCAAAAGTTTGTGGCTTAACTTTTTTGTAAAATTTTTTCCAATTTCTCTTCAGGTTTACCTTTCCGAGACGATTTTCGCGGCGGGCGAAACGTTGAAACTCGACGAGCACCCGAATGAGCTGGAGATCGCCGAAAAGTGTGCGCTGAAAGGAGTGGCGATGCTCGAATCGATAGAGGCGCTGATCGGCGAGAAAGCGATGCTTGCGAAGATCAATGAAATGGTGTACAACTCGAAGAGAGGATCGTGGAACTCGGAGACGCTTTATGGGCTTCTGAATGCCACCGTCGACGGCGACATTTATGTTTCACAGGTGAGAGGGCTTTGAATTGGGAAATCGAATGCAACTCACGGTCTCCAGAGCCGACAATATGGGCGTGGCCTCGGCGGCCAAATGGCGTTTTCATGAATTGAGCAGGTTTTCTCTGATTTTTGTGGTCAAAGGCGATGAAAAATGCTTGTTCGACATGAAAACACACGAATTCTCAGAATTAATGACGTTTTGGCGCATTTTTCGCGGACTTTGCTTTTGCGCCTTCGCCGCCGATAGCCGCCGATCGCCGCCTCAAAACCGCACTTCTCATTTTGCGCTTTCTTGACCGTTTTCCGACAGAATTGGTTTTGAGAATGATAAATCACGTAAATACAATCATTTTGAGCGCTCGAACCGCGAAAATTACCGAAAAGCAACTGAAATTCACGCAGTTTTAGCCAAAAACCTTCAAACGGATAAATGTGATTTGCGACTTGACCAAATTTTGCGCTCTTGCGCTTAAAAAATTCGTAATAGCCTATACAATCGGTCTATCGAGAGACAAATGAGAAATTATCGGTTTTTCGTGGCTAATCTGGCAAAAAACACAAATTTTGCTGTTAAAATTTGAATTTCGCGCCAATGTATCGCTCTATTGGGCGGGGCGCACTTGCGCGCCCATTGTCAGCTCTGAAAACCGTGGCAACTTAAAACATTTTGAAAAAAATTCAGCTCCTCCACTATTGGCGAGAGCACGGCGGATTCCCGTACATGACCGTCGATCGTCTGGTGAATTCGATCAAAATCACGCAAACGGCTCAAATTTGACGGTGAAAAATGGTATTTCGACGCCGCCAAATTCTTACCCCTTCATCGTCCGAATGCTTTCAGGACTGGGCACGTGGGAACGAATGCCGCTCTGGCCGTTGCCGCTCCGATTCACCGAATTCAAGCTGCCCATCCAGATCATGATCAGTCATGGCATTCATTTGTCGCCGGTGCGCGACGGAATGATCTTCTCGAATTTGGGCTTCACGCACTATTATCGCGTCAACTACGACATTGACACGTGGCGAGACATCAAGCAGATTCTCGTCGAGAATGCCACGTCGTACACGCCGCGCGAGCGCTTTCAGCTCGTCGCCGATTTTTGCTATTTCTACTCGATAAGTTCGTCGATTTTTCTCGGGGGGTTTTGAAGAGAAACTTGGAGAAAAGTCGGTTGTGCGCCTCCTGAGATACTTTTGAAAACGGCGAAACGAATTCAAATTTCAGAATCTCTCCCGGAGCCGGCGGCTTCAGTGCTCCGCAACGAGTTTGTGCAGCTCGTCCGTCTCCGTCCCGCCTCGTTTCCGATCTGCGACGCTGCCGTCTTCCAGTGCGTCGTGACGCACGAGCACACGCGCGCGAAACGTCTCGACAAAAGTTCGATGATTCAGCTGCGGCGGCGGGTCTTCGAATCGTTCTCCAACTCGTCGGAGATGGAATGCCGAGCGGGTGCGGCTCATGATGCTCTCAATGATCTTTGTACAAAACTCTATGGTATCTCGTGCTTGTGATAATTCGAATAAACAAAATAAACCAAGCCTGTGCTCCGTTCGTTCTCCAAAACTTGTTTTATAAACCCGCTCAGACAAATGCCTCAGTTTCCGCAAAGATTCTATAGGATTCGTCATTTATTGGTCTTCATCGACGGGTTATTCGAGTAAGGTAGGCAGATGAAGCGCCCGGCCGCCTTTCATCCTTTTCGCGCAACCGACGTCTCGCGGGTTCCGTTCGCCACTATCTTTTTCATTGCAACAACACTCCGAAGTTACACGGCGCGCGGTTTAGCCGCTTATTTTTGTTTGCTCTCTGAGAGCCTCTCTCTTTCCAGCTTGTTGTTGCTCATTTTCAACGCCGTTTTTGAGCATTTTTCGCCAATTTTTTCCTTCAAAAAATCAGAAATTGTTAATTTTCAGATTATACACCAGAATCTCACTAAACACAATGTCCAGCGTGAGTTTTATTTTCATTTTTTTCTCGGCTATTGATTTTACAGCTGAAAATTTTAATTTTTGCAGGATGCCGGTGGATCTGGGGACTCAAAGTCCACAAGAGACAGAATTGCCAGCTTAGCGAGGAAAACACAAAAGGAAAAGCTGGAAGATTACAAGGAAAAACATGCAAAATTCAATCCGGTGAGTTCTTTTCGAAAATTTCAAACTTTCAACTGAAGAATTGTTTTTCAGTCAAAACGCGCAATGCAACGTGATGCGGAAGTCGAAGACGAACTTTTCGTCTCGGATGAGCCTTCCAACAAGCGATTTTTGCTGGACGAAAGCCCGTCGGCGCCCAAACCTCTGTCTATTGCCGAGAGATTGATGCAGAAAATGGGTCACAAGGCGGGAGCCGGTCTCGGAAAGCACGCGCAAGGAATCGCCGAGCCCGTGGGCCTTTCCACGCAACGAGGACGTACCGGACTCGGAAGTGAGGCCGGAAAAGCGCTGACGAGAGATTTCAACGAGGCCTGGAACGAAGAACTCGAGAATAAGACGGTCGAGGAGACGGTCAAGTGGCTCACCGACATTTCCGATGAACAACGGAAGGAAATTGTCGAAAAACTCGCCGACGACGAGTGGATCGTTGTGAGACGCAAAAAATTGGTCATCGACGACGAAATCAATTTCTGTGAGGCGCAAGTGTTAAAGGATATGATTGAGGCGAAGAACGTGTTCGACGCGATGTCCGATCGAGATCTCCGCGAAGCGAGAGCCCGTGCGAACCCCTACGAAACCATCGGCTCCGCATTTTTTCAAAATCGCGCCGCTATGAAGACTGCCAACATGGACAAAATCTACGATTGGATTCTGTCGCGCGAGAACACGGAAAACAACAAGTTTCTCGAGAAGAATCCACTCGATTCCACGTCCACCGGCAAAAATATCGATCGGAACGAGGAGCTGTTCTACTTTGCAGACGTTTGCGCCGGTCCGGGCGGCTTCTCCGAGTACATGCTCTGGAGAAAGGGCTTCTATAACGCCAAGGGATTCGGATTCACGTTGGCCGGAAAGGACGACTTCAAACTTCAGAAATTCTCCGCTTCGTCCGCCTACTTCTTCGAGACTTTCTACGGAACAAAGGACAACGGCGACGTCATGGACCCCGAGAACATTGATTCGCTCGAGGATTTCATTATGCGCGGCACCGACGGAAGAGGAGTTCATTTGATGATGGCCGATGGTGGATTCAGTGTGGAAGGACAGGAAAACATACAGGAAATTCTGTCGAAGCGGCTTTATCTCTGCCAACTCCTCGTTTCGCTGTGCATCGTCCGTGAAGGCGGCAACTTTTTCTGCAAACTCTTCGACATCTTCACTCCGTTCTCCGTGGATTTGATCTACCTGATGAGAGTGTGTTACGACAGTGTTTCGCTTCACAAACCACACACTAGCCGTCCGGCGAACTCGGAGAGGTACATTACGTGCAAAGGACTGCGCAGGGAGTATTCGGATGTTGTTAAAGAGTATTTGAAGAGGTAAACATTTAATTCTCGGAAATCTTCTCCCAGTTGCTCGTGTAAGATCCGATCATACCCGAGTAACTGGGGGAGACTTTCTAAAGTTGCTAACTAACTCGCTGCCCAATTTTCCAGAGTGAACCTCAAGATGGATGTGCTCAAAAACGCGGATGCCGGCAAGGATGTGGAGGAGATAATGCCTCTTGATATCATCAAATCCGACAGCACGTTCATGGACGAACTCATCGAGCACAACCATCATTTGGCCATTCGTCAGACGCTTTACCTCAGAAAGTACCAGAGTTTCGCGAAAAATCAGGGACAGTTCGACAAAGATCAAGGAAATCTGAAGGAAGAGTGCCTCAAGTACTGGTCCGTGCCAAACCGAGGACGCCCACGCGGTGGGGACCGCGGAAATCGCTACGACAATATGGAGAGACTGAATCCGACACAAGTGTTCGGAAAGTACTCTCCGAAGATTTGCGGACTTTCCGATTTTGGAAATGTCGGCCCCGAGTTCCAATTGGACTTTTTGAAGTCGTCCATCCCATCGAACATCACGTACGACGAGTACAGATTTGTGGCGCTCGGCGGTAAGCATCCGAACATTCTGATCGCCGCCGGCGACACCACCTTCATCTTCAAAAACGACAATTTCGAGGCGCAGACCAAGAACCACGTGCGCATTCCCGAAAACACTGTCATTCTCGTCGACATGGCTGAAGAGGTCGAGAAGACGGATAGTAACAAGATCAAAATAAGTGCGGCCCCGCCGGTCATTCGAATTCTCGACGCTGCCGTGCTCGCGGGCGACGATGTGTCAAAGTTGCCGTACGAGGAGCGGCTGAGGGCCGCGAGGAAGTTCGCAACCGCTTTGAGACTGGTACGGGACTGAAGATCTGAGAAATCTTTCCCCAATTGTTCCTGCCAGATCAGTTCAAAGCCTGATTTTACAGGATCATCTGGGAAGAGATTTCTAAGCTCACTCAACAAATTTTTTTCTCCTGCAAAGTGAGCTATTCTCTTGTTTCCAGACGAATCGAAAAGTGAAGGAGGGATGGGGTCGTAAGGAAAGCTACATAACTCCCAATCTGACGGTGGCCGCGCAAATCCACTCTCTCGGTGAAATTGAGAATTTCCGTTCGAATCTCGAGATTCTTCCCTTCGATCGAGAAATTACCGCCCTTTTCAAAGAGGGCGACTTTACTTTCAAATGCCACGGACTCCGATTTGCACGGGTGCTCAAGGGTGAGTCGAAAGCAGTGATTCGAATGATATCTAGACCCGAAGAATGTACTATTTAACGCCAAAACATTTTTCCGACCTGGCCCCCCCTGTGGAAAAAGATTTTAAAAAATTAAAAAAATGTTCCGGTATCCTAGTGGGTTCAAATGAGTGGAAACTGATTCAAAACACCTATGATTTTTAGCTCTAAACCAATCCGATTTGCCCAAAAACTCAAAATGCCTCGTATTTTGCAGCCGAATGGCAATTGGGCTGGTCGAAAAGTCAGCAGCGCCAGTACGCGCACTCTCCGCATCACAAGTGCGGCTCACTGTTCGAAGAGCAATGGGAGGGCAAGAATGTGTACGCCTCGTTCTGGGATACGGTAATTTTGACGAGCAAGGAGAAGAACGCGCAGCTCGAGTTCATGCGGAACGGCGGAAAGCAAGTGTTGTCGAGTGTGTGGAGCTGGAAGCCTTGCAGTGAGTTTTTGCAGAAAATTCTCATAGTTTCACCTAATTTTTCAATTTCAGTTCGTACGCCGTACGGTCCCGACAAAATTCTGAATCATCCGGAGGCGTTCGACGGAAGACCGACGCTGGCCGCACTCAAACAACAGATCGTGACGAACGACGAGACCGCCCGTCGTGTCAGGACCTAAATTTGCATTGTTTTATTGATATTCTCTTTGTTTCTCAGTCAAATGGGCTAATTCGCTGGTTGACACCTTGAATTAGCCCATGATCTGCCGAATCTCTGTTCTAATCAATTGCCCTGTTCGGGTTTATATAATAACTCCGATTATATAATATTTTATTGTTTTTCCACGTTTTTATGTAACTCTATGAACTTGTTGCTGTATACCTAGAAATGTTCTAGTGAAAATGTTTAGAAGTTGGAATCTCTTTCAAATATCTATTTCTGTTTTTCTTTGAACATTGCATGAGATTGCGAAATATGGCGCAGTTTAGTGTAAGAAATGGGCGGATGGAAGTTGGAAACGGGCCGATTTCTGATGCTCATCACCTTCCCCGTCGGCGCCTTTTGGCTCTTCAATCAGCCGACCATTTTCAAAAATTTTGTAAGGTTGCTCCCTAAAACTTTGAACATTTTCCGATTTTTTCAGATGAAAGGCTACAGAATTCCGGATAGTAGCGATGGGGACAAAGCGATGGCAGAGTTTAAGGTAAAAATGTTCATTTTCGACGTGAGCGTGTCTGCGGAGAATACGCCAGACCTGACACAAAATGCTGTGGAAAATGCAAAGTTTCATTTTTTCAGGAACAATTGCTGGCGAACAAGCGGAAGGAAGAGTACGAGAACTTTCTCCGCGAGCAAATGGCGTTCGAGCAGGCGAGAAAAATTCGAGCCGCCAATAATATTTGATACGGAACGTTTTCTAAGAAATGTTTGATTTAGCTTCGTTGTTTCTTTGTTAGTGTAAATACAGTCTTCTACCTTTTTTTCGTGTTTTTATTTGTTCAAAAATGCGATATTCGCTGAAAATGCCGGTATAATATCGATTTTCCCGCTATATTTCAAAATTTCAGTCATGGGTAAGAAGCAGCAGCAACAATCGGGAAGAGGCGGAGTCGGCGGGCGTAAGAACGTTTTGGCCGCCAAAAATGAGATCACTTTTGCGGATTCGCTTCGGAAAGGTAAACGCGACTAATCGCTGTGGTGTCCGCTTTTTAGGCCGTTTCTCCAGCTGTTTTGTGATCTTTTCGATAAATTTTGAACAAATCTTGACTGGCATAAAAACCGCTCGATTGTGCAATAAAGCGAACTTTGCAGGCCGTCACGAGTGTCTGTGCCAGGCGAGAATCCACAAACTGGTGCTGAACTGCCTCGGATGCGGCCGAATCGTGTGCGAACAAGAGGGAAGCGGGCCGTGTTTCACCTGCGGAACCCTCGTCTGCACCCGAGAAGAGCGCGAGATTCTCAATCGGGGCACGAATAAAAGCCGCGAACTTTTGGCCGAATTGACGGCCGGACGAGCCGAAGGACCCGGCGGCTTGAAACAGATTTCCGCTGCGTATCAATCGGCCACCGAGTTTCGCAACAAATTGCTGGAAGCCGACGCCGACACGTAAGGAAGCGCGGGATTTTGGGCCGGGAGAGACCAACTCTTGAGATGCAAATGTTGGCCTCAACTTCCAAGAGCAACACTACTTTAGGGGGTGGTTGTATAGAAAAAGTAAACTGCAAAATTTAAGGGTTAGGTATAAAAATTTCAGTAAAAACATCAGAACGATAGCATGTGTTTCGGCGTTTTTACTCTCCACGTTAAATTTTCTTCATTCCTAGAGAACGCCGCACAAAAGTGAACGATCTGCAAAGCGACTACAGTACGATCGAGAACAGTCCGTTCCTGTCGGCCGAGGACCGCGAAGCACTGAAGGTCCGTCGCGAAGAACTGCGAGCGTTGCGCGAGAAAGAGCGCAAAAAGTTCTTGGTCAATTTGGATTTGGACGGCGGAATTGTGCAGCAGGTGAAGAGCGGAGGCGCCGGAATGGAGGATCAGCACGATCCGGTCATCCAGCGAATTATGCAGAGGGTCGACGAGAAGACCCGCATCCAGGAGGCCCTGCACAACAGTTCCACAGATGCCAGGTGGAATCCCATCGGATTCGTGCCCAGGGTAAATGGATGAGCATTTTTTGAAAATTGTTGTTATCCTTTTCCGCTGGTTCCGAAATTTCAATCCGATCGGCAGATAGGAAAAATGTGTTGGCGTTTTTCAAACATCCCCCACCTATGTCCAGCCCTTAAAACCCGTTTTTTTGCATACGACACCGCGGTCTTCAAACCAACATTTCTTCCAGTCTTTTTTTGGGCAAACACAGAAAATTACCATGCAATTCGTCAAAATTGTTAAAAACTTTGAAAACGCCAAATTCGCTTCAAGTATGAAATGTCCAATTCAACATTGCAGTACCTGACGGAAGAGGGCGATCACGCGCACGCAGAGTGCTCGGACGGCGACATAATCGACGCGGACAGTCTGATGATTGTGAGCGACGAGATGGCGGCTCAAATAACCGAGGAGAAGGGATTCGTGCTCTCGCTCCCGCAACCGACCGCCACGTTTCTCGCGCACGGACTCATCCGATTCGTCCGTTTTCCCACCGATCTCAACCTCAAGGGACCACTCTTTATCACTGCGAAAGCGGGCGTCACCGATGAGACGGCCATTCGAGAGTTTGCCAAAAAATATGTTAGAGGTACTTTTTAAAATTTTTTGCCGAAGTATCTCTATAGGTTGCTCGAGAAAATTGAGAGAATAAAACCTTTTTCCCAAAGAAAGTTCAAACTAATGCATTGCAGACGTGTCAAAAGTGAGCTCGCTGGACTTTGCGGACGGCGCGGTGCTCGGCCGAGCATTTCTGCAAGAGTGTCTGCTGCTCGACGACTTTCTCGACAAGTACGGTTCGAAGTCGGCGGTGGCGGGTGGTGCCGGCCCGTTCGTCCTGTGTTTCAACGCGTTTGAACCGTTGGTCAGTGCGATTCCGCACATTTCGACGGCCGAATCCGACGTGTACGAGATGGATCGCCAGTTGAAACGATCGCTGACAAAGTGGTGATGATGATATCTATGTGATTTGTTGATATGTTATTTATTTGGATCCGATAAACTAATATAAGTTTTCATGTAAATTCCAGATCTATCTACAAATTAGCGGCTTCCTTGGGTCCGATCCATTTGAAAGTCTCAAAGTAGGGATTCGTGACGACGCCGTCCTTCTGCAACTTCTTCAGCACCCCAATCGGGTCTATGAGTCCAAACTTCAAACCGATCGGAATGTGTTGAGTGTTTGCATCCGAAATCGGAAATCCTTCAATTCTTTATCATCATTTTTTTTCCGAATCCTCTTGGCATGGTGCCATGACGGGTTGAAGTCCCAATCGTACTTTCCCATCAGAGTAATTTATCGGTGTCTTTATCACTAATCTCCAACGGAAATTAAGTCGGTTGCTTTGAAATTTGCCGCAAATCCGCTTGAAGCTGAAATTCCCACACCTCCGGCTTAATTACCGGCGGAGATTAGTGATAAGAAAGCTGACAAAGGACTCTGATGGAAAAGTACGATTGGGATTTCGAAACGTCGTGGCACCGTGGGAAGAAGGAAAAGCCAGGTGCAGTAGCCACGCCCACTGATTAGAATGGCATGTATATAGGTGCAATTAGAACATTCCGAATCCATCACAATTCGCCCGATTCTAATCAACGTGATTTGCGGGGAAATCAGCGTAGAAGATCAGCAGAAGGCGGGTGACTTGGAATCCAGAATTCCCCGGGAATCTCTCCGGATGCTGACGAAGTTTGGAGAGAATCGTGGCCGCCAGGAAAGCTCTTTCGGTAGCGGCGCCTCGTTTTTCAGCACTCCAGAAGTCATCGTCCATGCGATCGGTCGTGGCAAAACTGGAAAAAATTAATGAACAAAATGTGTTTTTTATTTGACTTACCGCAAAATTGCAAGTATATCTGACTGGTAGAACTCATTGTGGTCTTGAGTGAGAAAAATCGGAATTGACCATCGAGAATGTACTCTGCAGACGACAATTGGAAGAGCGTTTGGACGGACATCGCTAGAGAAGAGAATTATTGGACTCGCAGCCATGAATGAGCGAGAAAAGGAAGACTTCAAATATCAAAAATGACGTGTTATAGTAACTTCTTTATTATCCTTATTCATAATGCAATTTAAAAAGTTTGGAACAAAAACACAACAACAATTATTCGAATTAAGGCATCAGCAAACCCAAGTGAGCATTCGAGTCAACATGGCACAGTTGTCGAAGGCTTCTCCTTGACCATTTCCGAAGCATGTCGTCAAGTTTGCCATCATAACTTCCATCAGGCTGAGCAGAAGAAGCTGAGCATTGATTCGCTGCTCTTCATCAAAGCCACAGACGATAGTCTTCACGGTGTCGGCAACTTCAACTTCCGTGAGGATTTGGAAAAAGAGGCCGACCACCTCGCTGTCGTTCTTCTGCCTCTCCACGTATTCGAACGTCAACAGGACGAGCTTTTGCACGTTAACGCCCGGCGTGCTCATTATTATTTGGTCGCGGATCGCCGAGAACAAAAATGAGGTTGCGAGTCGTGTGCAGTTGAGAATGGAGCGATTGTACGCTCCATAAACGTCCAGAAGCCTGTTCATCAGCACGACAATCTTGAAGCTCATACGATCGCGGTCCGATTCAGCCATGACGCGGCCGAATATTGCAGGCGTAATCGCCCACACATTCTCAACCACCTTTCCATGAATCACATTCTCGTCTCCGTATCGGAGAAGGATCTTGTGCAAGAGATCCACGAACTGCAGCATGTGTTCGAATGAGATCGAGCCGCTCGCCGCATCGATGTGAAAATCGTCGGTGAGCACACAACTCTCCTGCAGAACGGTTTCAATCATCAGGGCACTGTCCTCTGAGAAATAGTGCTCCAGGGCTTTGGTTGTTGAGACCAGAGTGTGCGTGTTGTGGCCGACGCAATCTCGGAGAGCGATGTTCGTTCCAATTAGAGTCAAATTTTGGATCGTCGGGATGAACTTTAGGACTCTCTTCACATCTCTTGCATTCAGCGTCGTCTTCGAGAGGTCCAGGTAACGAAGCTCGGGCAGTCGGGATCCATCCTCCAGGAACTGACAGAATATGGCAGCGATATCGTTAGAACCATCGGCATTGAATTGGGATGGGCTGAAAATAGATGAATGAACAATTATGTTTCTTTTTAAACGTCAACTCACCATGCCATGTTCAAAACTCGTAGTTCTCTCAACTCGAACAGCTCCGTCATGTCCCGAATCTTGTACGCATTCTCCATGATCAAGACTCGGAGCCCTTGCAGTCCAGAGATGCCATCCAAACTGTCAAGTTGACAATTCGAGACATTCAAGTATTGGAGCCCCGGAAAGCTCTCAACAAGAGTCTGAATGTTGACCGGTCTTCCAGCTACATTCAGGCTCACAAGGTTCGGGAGCATGGATCCAATGGCTCTGAGCCAGTCTCCATTGAAATTTCCCCATCCGCTAATGTCCAGGTGCCGGAGGGATTGGCGGGTCGAATCGTTGAACATGTCCCTGGTCAGCAAATCAATGTTCAGGATGGTGTCGTCTGAAATTAGATTCACATTGAATTAGTTTTCTCGGAGCACTTGTCGCAGTCACTAGAACTCGCCCGAACGCTCGTCATCACTCACCATTCTCAACATGATATCCGTCCATGAGAAGAATCGTGTCTCCGAGTGTAAAGCTCTCAAGATCCTGCTCGCCAATGAAAGCCACGTCTGTCAACGTCATCTCGACGCCCTTGAAATTGGCACGGCTCGTATTGAATCCAGTCATTTGTTCAAGCAAATCCTCATTTAGAGAACGTTCCGGCTTCTTCATCTTGATAATATGCTCGAAAATGGCATTGCTCTCTTTTCGAGGGAAAACAATTGAGGATACGTCGAGGGACTCTGAAAAAGTTGAATTATGATAGGAAAAGAAATGGAAAAAGACTTACCATCGACAATGTACTCATCCATTTTCTTTGAGGCGAGTTGGTGGAGCGATTGAATCGACATTTTTGCAAAAGTGGTAACTGGAGTAGACAATTAGAGGTCAACAACAAATGAATGATGAATAATGGGTCCCGACCGTCGTTATATACCCGACGAGGAGAAGATAATTGCAGAAAATTGTGCAAATGGGCGGGCGGGTGTGTATTGATTCTTCCGATCGAAGGATCGAGGCGACGATGTTTGCACATTTTGCAAGTTTGCCTCTCTCTTATGGTCCCTTTGTTATAGCAGATATGTACGAATCTGTCGAGAAACAAAAGACTGGCAGTTTCGTGTATTGTAGTCTTCTGATCACTTTAAGTTTAGAAAACCACTGAAAATCCATGTTCCCCGGATGACTGAACAACAATTTATCAACGAAAACTTTTCTCCAGAACATTTCGGCGTCAATCTGCGCGGACTCCAATGCTCTAGTTTCGCTTAAAATGTTAGGCCCTAATCATTTGTGAGCAGTTAGAAGCGAACATTTATTAATGGCGTTACTTGTAGGATCTCAATTTGTGTTCGATAATCTCTTGACCGATGATATCACTCGGCTGCCGACCGGATTTCTGTTGAGCCTCCGGTTTAACAGGTCGGAACGAGGACCCCGAAAGACTCCGATAGTTTTGGGTCTGATGGACTGATTGCGGAAGAGGGAAAGAAAACGAGTAAAATTGTATAGGATGAGCGTGGCGAGACATAACACAAGTTAATAAAGAATTCTAATTTATCTAAGTCGAAAGTATAAGAGGCATAAGGCCCCGCACGGTCTCCAGAGCTGACAATATGGGCGTGGCCTCGGCCAAATGGCGTTTTCATGAATTGAGCAGGTTTTCTCTGATTTTCGTGGTCAAAGGCGATGAAAAATGATCGTTCGACATGAAAATACACGAATTCTCAGAATTAATGACGTTTTGGCGCATTTTTCGCTTTTTCGCCTTCGCCGCCGATCGCCGCCTAAAAACCGGCATTTAATTCCGAGGGTACAACAATTTTGGGGCACAACAGGGTACAACTTATTTTGGGGTAAAACTTTTTTAATTTTGGGGTACAACTTCCCCGATTTTAGGGAATAATTTCTGTCAAGTATTTTAGGGTACAATAATTTTAGGGTACAACACTTTTAGGGCACAACTAGCACATAATTTCAGGGCACAACTTCTTACAATATTGGGGCACAACTACATGATTTTAGGGTACAACACTTTTTTTTCTCATTTTTTTTTGTATTTTCTTGCATTTTACTACAAACCCATATTCTTTTTATATCAATATTTCGCTGATTTTTTTATTTCAAAGACTCATCTCTTGTAAGAGAACCAGTCTTTCGACTCGTGCTTTCTGCGGCAGTTCACACATTTTGTTTTCACCAAATCGTGAGGTTATTCAAAACCTTTTATTGTAAAAGTAAGCATACCACTAGAACAGACTGAACACCTCACCGCAAAACGAATCCAGATCTTTCTCATTCCAAGCCTCACATCCTTCGATTTCCTCTTTATACTCTTGCACGGTTTTTTAAGGGGAAGATTGCGAATGTAAACATTAAATAGCTCTTCGTCTATGTATGTTAAAACAAAATTCTTGCCTGCAATGGGGTTGCGGATCATCATGCTTTTTAAAGCGACATTTTCCTGAAGAAAATGTTGTTATGCCAGAAATACCGGACATTTCTGCCAGCGACTCAGGCGTAGTCACATTAGCTCTCCCTCGTTTTGTTTTAACGCATTTCTCCTGGTACTTTGACTGATTCCGGACCTGACAAAGTAGCCAATTTTTTAACGCATTGTTTGAATATTATTTGCCTGCAATTGAGAAACGTTGATCGATTTTGACTGTAAAAATCGGAACGCGTCCTTAACCGTTCTCCCATCCAGCGCATCGTGAATATGGCTTTTTCCATCATCTAAACATGCATGATAAAACGATTGGAACACTTCAGATGGCTACCACTCAGTTTCTTCTCGTTCTTCGCCTTCATAATTTCGTATTCCGGATTTCCATCGAGGGAGAGGTAGATTACAAAAAGGCACGAGTTAATAATAACACATTTATTCTCTTCAGCCACCTAGGAATAAAATTACAGCAAAAAAGAAAGAAGAGAAAAAAGAGGGGGAATGTGGGTGGGGGAAGGAACAATGGCTTGACATGACCATTGGCCGGCAGTAGCCAGAGGTCAGTTAGAATACAAAAAGCTAGAGGGGATCTTCTCGATGCGCGCCGCGAAGGCCTCAGAGGACAGTCTTTCGGGAAACAACTTGGCCACTCGGTTCCAAAGGGCAAGATGGGTATGTAAGAAAGAGTCATGGGGTAGGTCAAGGGAGGATAGGAGGTACGGGTGACGGGGGGAGAAAATGAAAATGAGAAAAAAAAGTGTTGTACCCTAAAATCATGTTGTTGTGCCCCAAAATTGTAAGAAGTTGTGCCCTGAAATTATGTGCTAGTTGTGCCCTAAAAGTGTTGTACCCTAAAATTATTGTACCCTAAAATACTTGACAGAAATTATTCCCTAAAATCGGGGAAGTTGTACCCCAAAATAAAAAAGTTGTACCCCAAAATAAGTTGTACCCTGTTGTGCCCCAAAATTGTTGTACCCTCGGAATTAAATGCCCTAAAAACCGCACTTCTCATTTTGCGCTTTCTTGACCGTTTTCAGACAGAATTGGTATTGAGAATGATAAATCACGTAAATACAAGCATTTTGAGCGCTCGAACCGCGAAAACTACCAAAAAGCAGCTGAAATTCACGCAGTTTTAGCCAAAAACCTTCAAACGGATAAATGTGCTTTGCGACTTGACCAAATTTAACGCTCTTGCGCTTAAAAAATCGTAATAGTCTTTAAAATCGGTCTATCGATAGACAAATGAGAAATTATAGGTTTTTCGTGGCTAATCTGGCAAAAAACACTAACTTTGCTGTTAAAATTTGAATTTCGCGCCAATGTATCGCTCTATTGGGCGAGGCGAACTTGCGCCCATTGTAAGCTCTGGAGACCGTGCCCCGTAGGGCAAAAATTCTCTGGGCCGTGGCCGACACGTGGTCGACGAACGGGGGTGAGGAAACCTGTCGGGAACAAGGAAGAAATCTCAAAGAAAATGAATAGACGGTTTGTTCACAGCTGACATCGCCCGTAGTGACGACCCGTGGCGTCACGACCGTGGAGATCGTGGGCCTGGGCACAGAGAGACTTTTGAGCCGTAAACTGGCCTCAAAACGCGGCAAAAGGAGTCACAAAAAGGCGGATGGTTAAGCGGAACAGAACCGGAAAAAATGTGAGGTAGAAAACGTCAATTTTTGACGGAAAAAAGGGTAGCAATTAGCTGGAAAAAATCGTTGTTAGTGAATTAATTATCGAAAAAATAGTAGGAGTTGGGTCGCGGGTCTCGCCACGATAGCCGCGCGCGCGGACGAATGTCGCCGGGCGAGGCGCGTTTAGGAGCGTAGAGAACACGCACAACACGCACTATCAGCTGTATCGATTATTTGGAGGGCGGATTCGCCGAGGAAAGTGATAATTGAAGACAAAATTATGGAATTAAAGTGAAAGAGAAGGGAAAGACATAAATAAAGGGAGATTTAGAGAAGATAAATTGACTATTTATTGAGCGCTCGGTTCATCGGCCGGGGGAGAACGAGGATTCTCCGGTGGCAACGGAATGAAAGAAGATGCGAAGCCGATCTGTTCGTACCGAGTCGTACGAAGTTCTGGGGCTTCGCAACAATTTCCGCCCGCAAACGGCGCTTTCGGATCGCGACAGTCTTGCTCCACAGACGCGTACTGGATGACGAGACAGTCCGCTTGCGGTTTTCCTGGCTGTAAATAGTATGTTGGGTGTAATGACCGAGAAAAAGCTACCCAATCGTACTTTCCCATCGGAGTCCTTTATCGGCGGCCTTATCACTAATCTCCGTCTGTAATTAAGTCGGTTGCTTTGAAATTTGCCGCAAATCCGCTTGAAGCTGAAATTCCCACGCCTGCGGTCTTGATTACCGGGGGAGATTAGTGATAAGAAAGCTGACAAAGGACTCTGATGGGAAAGTACGATTGGGATTTCGAAACGTCGTGGCACCGTGGGAAGAAGGAAAAGCCAGGTGCAGTAGCCACGCCCACTGATTAGAATGGCCACGCCCACAGGGGTATATAAAGGCAGAAATAGTCATTTAGACGAAATAGACGTTATTGCTATGCAAGAAGTCAACTCCCTCTCTCTCTTTCTCTGAACTCATCCGCAAAATCACCTTCGACTCATGAAACTAGAGGGGTTCTAGAAATGCTTGTTGAGAGGATTATCGGACAACTATATTATCAGTACAATCAATACAATTTCGAATCCATCACAATTCGCCCGATTCTAATCAACGTGATTGCGGGGAAATCAGCGTAGAAGATCAGCAGAAGGCGGGTGATTTGGAATCCAGAATTCCCCGGGAATCTCTCCGGATGCTGACGACGTTTGGAGAGAATCGTGGCCGCCAGGAAAGCTCTTTCGGTAGCGGCGCCTCGTTTTTCAGCACTCCAGAAGTCATCGTCCATGCGATCGGTCGTGGCAAGACTGCAAAAAATTAATGAACAAAATGTGTTTTGACTTACCGCAAAATTGCAAGAATATCTGACTGGTAGAACTCATTGTGTTGATTGAGAGTGAGAAAAATCAGAATTTACCATCGATAATGTACTCGGCAGCTTTGTTATACGACAATTGGAAGAGCGTTTGGACGGACAGCGCTAGCGAAGAGAATTATTGGACTCGCAGCCATGAATGAGCGAGAAAAAGATTTCAAATAACAAAAATGGACGTTCAATAGTAACTTCTTTATTATCTTTATTATCATAATGCAATTTCAAAAGTTTGGAACAAAAACACAACAACAATTATTCGTTTTAAGGCATCAGCAAACCCAAGTGAGCATTTGAGTCAACATGGCACAGTTGTCGAAGGCTTCTCCTTGACCATTTCCGAAGCATGTCGTCAAGTTCGCCATCATAACTTCCATCAGGCTCAGCAGAAGAAGCTGTGCATTGATTCGCTGCTCTTCATCAAAGCCACAGACGATAGTCTTCACGGTGTCGGCAACTTCAACTTCCGTGAGGATTTGGAAAAAGAGGCCGACCACCTCGCTGTCGTTCTTCTGCCTCTCCAAGTATTCGAACGTCAACAGGACGAGCTTTTGCACGTTGACGCCCGGCGTGCTCATTATTATTTGGTCGCGGATCGCCGAGAATAAAAATGAGGTTGCGAGTCGTGTGCAGTTGAGAATGGAGCGATTGTACGCTCCATAAACGTCCAGAAGCCTGTTCATCAACACAATAATCTTGAAGCTCATACGATCGCGGTCCGATTCAGCCATGACGCGGCCGAATATGGCAGGCGTAATCGCCCACACATTCTCAACCACCTTTCCATGAATCACATTCTCGTCTCCGTATCGGAGAAGGATCTTGTGCAAGAGATCCACGAACTGCAGCATGTGTTCGAACGAGATCGAGCCGCTCGCCGCATCGATGTGAAAATCGTCGGTGAGCACACAACTCTCCTGCAGAACGGTTTCAATCATCAGGGCACTGTCCTCTGAGAAATAGTGCTCCAGGGCTTTGGTTGTTGAGACCAGAGTGTGCGTGTTGTGGCCGACGCAATCTCGGAGAGCGATGTTCGTTCCAATTAGAGTCAAATTTTGGATCGTCGGGATGGACTTTAGGACTCTCTTCACATCCCGTCCATTCAGCGTCGTCTTCGAGAGGTCCAGGTAACGAAGCTCGGGCAGTCGGGATCCATCCTCCAGGCACTCACAGAAAATGGCAGCGACATCGTTCGAACCGTCGGCATTGAATTGGGATGGGCTGAAAACAAGTGGATGAACAATTATGTTTCTTTTTAAACTTCAACACACCATGCCATGTTCAAAACTCGTAGTTCTCTCAGCTCGAACAGCTCCGTCATGTCCCGAATCTTGTACGCATTCTCCATGATCAAGACTCTGAGCCCTTGCAGTCCAGAGATGCCATCCAAACTGTCAAGTTGACAATTCGAGACATTTAAGTATTGGAGCCCCGGAAAGCTCTGAACAAGAACCCGAATGTTGACCGGTCTTCCAGCTACATTCAAGCTCGAAACGTTCGGGAGCATGGATCCAATGGCTCTGAGCCAGTCTCCATTGAAATTTCCCCATCCGCTAATGTCCAGGTGCCGGAGGGATTGGCGGGTCGAATCGTTGAACATGTCCCTGATCAGCAAATCAATGTTCAGGCTGATGTCGTCTGAAATTAGATTCACATTGAATTAGTTTTCTCGGAGCACTTGTCGCAGTCACTAGAACTCCCCCGAACGCTCGTCATCACTCACCATTCTCAACATGATATCCGTCCATGAGAAGAATCGTGTCTCCGAGTGTAAAGCTCTCAAGATTCTGCTCGCCAATGAAAGCCACGTCTGTCAACGTCATCTCGACGCCCTTGAAATTGGCACGGCTCGTATTGAATCCAGTCATTTGTTCAAGCAAATCCTCATTTAGAGAACGTTCCGGCTTCTTCATCTTGATAATATGCTCGAAAATGGCATTGCTCTCTTGTCGAGGGAAAACAATTGAGGATACGTCGAGGGACTCTGAAAAAGTTGAATTATAATAGGAAAAGAAAAGGAAAAAGACTTACCATCGACAATGTACTCGGCCATTTTCTTTGAGGCGAGTTGGTGGAGCGATTGAATCGACATTTTTGCAAAAGTGGTAACTGGAGTAGACAATTAGAGGTCAAGAACAAATGAATGATGAATAATGGGTCGCGACCGTCGTTATATACCCTTGCCGAAAATTGTGCAAATGGGCGGGCGGGTGCGCATTGATTCTTCCGATCGAAGGATCGAGGCGACGATGTTTGCACATTTTGCAAGTTTGCCTCTCTCTTATAGTCCCTTTGTTATAGCAGATATGTACGAATCTGTCGAGAAACAAAACAACCGAATCCTTTTGGCACGGTGCCATGTCGAAATCCCAATCGTACTTTCCCATCAGAGTCCTTTGTCGGCGTCTTTATCACTAATATCCGTCAGTAATTTAGTCGGTTGCTTTGAAATTTGCCGCAAATCCGCTTGAAGCTGAAATTCCCACACCTGCGGTCGATGATTACCGGCGGAGATTAGTGATAAGAAAGCTGACAAAGGAATCTGATGGAAAAGTACAAAAATACGGTGCAGTGGCCACGCCCACTGATTAGAAAAGAAGAATTAGTGGACGTTTCTTTTCTAAATAACCTTCGGAAGTAAGCCTGAGAGTCTAGAAACTCTAATCGGATTATCTGACTCTCACCACACAGTTCCTGGGTCCATAAAGCAGGGCGCTGCAATCTAGTCATTACCGACTGTAGAAGTTTAACTTTTCTTTGAGAAACCGAACACTTTGGCCGGTTTTCATCACGACTTGTAGACTTGCCACGATAAAAAGTTGTCTGTTGCAAGTGCGCTCTACCGCACATTCCACTTTGTGCGCGCTATTGTCGTTTCGATCTCCAAAATCAATACGGCACTCGTCTCGCTCTCATTCTGTTCTTCTATCCATTCTTCTTCTTTTTTAAACTGCTCGGAAAATGGCTCCGACTCCATTTAGACTTCAGAATCTTCGCGGAGATCGACTAGAGTTTATCATTCGTCAATTGGACTATGAATCCAGGTACGTTGTTATCGACTGTTTGAGTACATGCCTAGTCCTGGTAGCATTGTGATCGGGGACCTTGGGACCGAATTTCAGAAGAATCGGATCATCCGGTCCCGAGATATAGTCAGTCAAAGCCTAAATCCCAGACTTTTTCGTCCAACTTCAGATCAGATGATCCGACCCAATCACTGTGAAGCCTTTTTTTCAGACGCAACCTGCGTCAATGTTCCCGGCGCCTTCAATTTATCGTCGACGCCACCAGCTCCAAGTACAAGAGCATCTCGATCACGCACCTCGCGGATTGCGTCGAACTTTGTGTGACTCGACACTCGCAGCCCGTCTACGTCCAGTTCACACACTTTAAAAGAATCGTTTTGGCCAACTATTTGGGCGAGGGAAGCGAAGAGGACAACGACAAAACGTGTTCGGAGAGCCTCTTCATCGAGCTTCAAGGCATATTCGCGAGTCGAGACGTGACCATCGATCGGCTCACCGTGAACTTGTCGTGTTGTCCGCAAGAGCGTCTCGGCACCGAAGGGGCTACGATGAGCACACTCATCGAAATCTTCACAATGATCGCCGAGAGATCTCTAAACGTCAAGGAGATTGTCTACTTGTGCCGGCCCCGCCACGAGTTGATCTCGACCATTCTCGCGCGGTGCAAGGAGAGAACACTGAAAACGTTGCAAGTCAACACCGCAATACCGGCCTATCGGATGAAAAACGCGTTCAAATCGCCGCAATGGGTCTTTCTCGAAAAGTTGATCTACTTGAACAACGTCGATTGGCCGATGGAGGCGATTTGGGAGCTTCCGCGGGTGCTCGGCGAATTCGGACCGAAATCGATCAATTACTTGCGGATCCGTGTGATTGTTGCGGTGAGTTTTCGTTTCTAGACGCCTAGAAACATTCGAACCCCTTCAGCACTTGCTCAACTCGGTCAACTTCCTCGAATTCGTGTTCTACTGGCCACTGATGACGCAATTGGAGATCACGACGCTGTTCAGATCGCCCGGCACATCCGATCCGACGGACCGCGAGGCTATAACCTTTCCTTTCGAGAACAAGTCTCGCTCGATGACCGTCTACGCCTGGCCGAATCGGGTCAAATTTCTGAAGAATGGTGCCGAGTCGGTTTTCCGGTTTTTGTGACCTGTATGTGATTATTTTGGCTACCTATTTGATTATGTTTGGCTCAATTCGAGAATAAATTATTGACTTTTATATTGAGACAAAATGTGAATTCTGTTGTGAACGTGAAATATCTGATCTTAAGCCACGTGTCCTGAACTGGATACACAAGCCTTTGCAAAAATGGATCGAATCAAATGTTCGTGTTCTCCGACTGGCGGCCTAGCTTTTACCTTTGAGAAAGTTAGGCCAACCCCCCAAAAAAAAGGCGTCAAGGCAGTAGACGTGTGTTGAAGGATCAAAGAACGATCACCAACGCAGAGCGCTCAAATTTGCGTCACTGCACACCTAGAGAATGCACTCAAATACGGTCAAAGGAGCAGAAAATCAGTGTGTGCTTTTAAATGCTTCTAAAACATTTCAGCGCACCACTCGTTACTTCCCGGTTCTCTCTCTCTCTAAAAATAGCCAATATACGTGTTCAAAAAGCAGTTTGATTCGCGTCTTTATCAAATAGCCTGCGACGATAAGAATCTCCTCGCCTTCTTCTTCTTCTTCTTCTTCTTCTTCTTCTTCTTCTTCACCGTTTCCATTGAACTAGTGAATCGCCTCCTTCATCGCCAATTCCATGTGATAGTTTACATTTTCAAGAAAAAAGAGATAGAGATAGATAGCGGCGGCGGCGGATGCATTTGCAAAATGAACAATGTACACATGTCTTCTTTATTCTTTTCTCCTCAAAGATCAGACGATAAAACGGTCCTGCCCGGGAGAGAGAGAGGAAGAGAGAGAGGAAGAGAGAGAAAGAGAGAGACATATTGACTCCTCCCTCTTCTTCTTTTCTCGATCGACTGTTACCACCGAACTGATGCGCATCTTCGTTTCTCTTTCCACTTTGCAGTCCTTTTTTCTCTCTCTCTCTCTTCTTTCTTACCTTCTACCCGATGACGTGGCTGGTCCGTTCAGAGAACAGATTTTGTGAAAAGTGAATAGCGGTGCGTGCCACGTCATCGCTGCGTGCTAGTTTGTTGTCAAACTCCAACTCATTTCAGTCATGTCATCATCGTCAACTTCGACCGATCAAAAACCGGCTACTGTCACTGCGACGCAGTCTGAAGACGATTTGTGAGTATCTTTGTGACGATCGTCAGCACTTTTATTGTTCACATGATCATCTGGCACGTGTGCGGACGCTTAGTCGCGTGGCCTAGCGTTTGCCCGAAAAGCTGGGCCATGATTTAAAAAAAAATCGATTTTTCTGAAAGTGTTGGGCCACTGAACGCCCAAACCCTTTTGATGCCTCTACTAACCACTGAGATTTCAAATAACTTGGTATATCTCAGTTGCCGGTAGAGATATCAAAAAGTTGTCAACTATTAAAATGTGTAAAATGTCTTTCTAAGCAATTTATCTGTTGACAACTTTTCAACAACTCTATCGCCAACTGAGATGCGTAGCTTTGAATGGACAATGTTTCGGGTGCCGTGGTTGACGCATTCCCCGTGCAGAATCCCCGTGTTCTCTCCTATCTTCTTCTTCTAACCTCATGATGATATGATGGTCTGAGGGCCCTCTCTTTCTCTTGTGAAACGTTTTTCTTTGACAAACGATCTTCTAGTCTAGCAGTTGGTTTATCAGTGATTCTCGACCGGAATGATAGGCCTAACTAGCCTGACCGAATCATTTTTCGCGGTGATAAAACACGAGCCAACCGATATTATGCACTTTTATGTGTGTGTGTGTGTCTGATAAGCGTTTTGCCCGGGTTTTTGTGGGTGTTTTTGGTACACGTACACACGGTATCACGCCACTTTTTGAACGCGCTAGTTAACGCTGTTAACGCTGCTAGATTTTGTCTGGAGAAACGAGAAAGTTCATCGCCGTCTTCACGGATTCGTTTTTTTTTGTTGGTACGTCTCTATATCATCTCCTCAACATGCAATTCTTCTCGAAAGAGTGGGCGGCGCCGCCTCTACGAAAATGGCCTGATTGTCGCGGGGTATCGAGAGAGAGAGCGACGACGACGAAGCGCCGTGTATCAGTTGATATTGTCCGTCTCTATCGCTTGCCTGCAAAACCAAAACATTGAGCGAATAGTTAATTTGAACATTTTCAGAATAGCCATGGTGAACCAGCGTCGTGCGAACTTTAAAAACTTTTGGGACAAGTATTCCGACAAGCCCGACACCAACTCGATGATGCTGAACCATTCGGCCGAGGAGCTCGAGGCTTCGGATCGTGCCGACATTCTCGCCAGTCTGCCACAGTTGCACAACAAGGATGTCGTCGATATTGGAGCCGGAATTGGGTGAGTGGGTCATGAGAAACCATCGGGGACCACTTCAACGCTTCCTCCTTCTTCCCCAGACGCTTCACGACGGTGCTGGCGGAGACGGCGCGTTGGGTGCTCTCCACCGACTTCATCGACACGTTCATCCAGAAGAATCAGGAGCGCAACGCCCATCTCGGCAACATTAACTATCAGGTCGGCGACGCGGTCGGCCTCAAAATGGCCTCTTCGAGCGTCGATTTGGTCTTCACCAACTGGCTGATGATGTACTTGTCGGACGAGGAGACTGTCGAGTTCATCTTCAACATTATGCGCTGGCTCCGTCCGCACGGCGTCGTGCACTTGCGCGAGAGTTGCTCGGAGCCGAGCACCGGCCGCAGCAAGTCCAAATCGATGCACGACACCGCCAACGCGAACCCGACCCACTACCGCTTCTCGTCGCTTTATATCAATGTGAGTGGATGCTCTTGGATTCTCTCATTATTCTTCTTCTTCTTTTTTCCAGCTACTGCGCGCGATCCGCTACCGTGACTCGGACAACAAATTGTGGCGCTTCAACGTGCAGTGGTCGTGCTCGGTGCCCACCTACATCAAACGCTCGAACAACTGGCGCCAAGTGCACTGGCTCGCCGAGAAGATTCCGGCGGAGCAGGGAGCGCACGACACTCGGTTCGAGGACCTCGTCGAGAAGCTGAAAGTGACGTGGCAAAAGGGTCAGGAGTCGTGCGACTCGAAGTTGGACAAGGAGCAGTACGTGTGGAGCGAGAAGGTGTTCGCGCCGGCGCTCGACACCATCCGCACCACGATCAACTCGACGTTCCTGCTCTACACGCCGCGCACCGTCTCGCCGTTTTGCCACATTAACGCGCACGCGCTCGCCGAGGCGTTCAACGCGAACATCTGGAACACGGAGCTGATTCCCGAGTACTACCGTACCTCGCTGACCAAATCGAACACGTTGAAGGATCAGCGAGTGCGTTTCGGCTGGAACAACACTCTGCTCGACTCGATCCGCTACTGGCAGCAAAAAGACGCGCTGTTCGACGTGTTCGTCGCCACCGAATTTCTGAGCACCTCGGACGATCGCACGATCCGTCTTCTGCCGAACATTATGAAGTGCGGCGCGAAGCTGATCAGTCTCGAGCCGACCGACCACGTCGACGAGGCGGCCACGAAGGAGAAGCTGAGAAAGTTGGGACTCCGGCTCAACAAGTACACGGACGTGTCGGAGCAGTGCGTCGACGCGCAGGAACAGTACTTCAAGGATCACGAGCTGTGCGAGGAGATCGTCGTCCGCTCCAAGTGGGTTCTTCTCGAGATGTCGCTCTGAAGACGATTGTGCGTATGATTCTGCTCTGCAAGACCGCTCCACTGGCTGGATGTGTACACGTATTTCTCACTTTTTATTCTGATTTTTCACCCAATATTTTCGTTTCTTTCCCCCGCTCTCTTTTTGTCTGAATAAAGCTTTTTTGGGATTGGTTTGGATCCTGAAAACTTAGCGCTGGAGCCTTCAGACTTCAGACCTTCGAATCTTGAATCCTAGTTCAAATACCCGACCCCATGACTCCTCGATCTTTGTCTTTTGTGAACATAACCGCTTGTGCTCGTTGTGCTTCTCATTTTCCTGCTTCTCACTGCACAGAGTGAGAAGCCGCCCAATATTTTTCCGCTTGCAGCCGTCCAAACCAGAAGCACCTCTTTTTTTTTGGTGTTTGTTTTGTGCTTGTGATGAATGAGTCCTACTTTTGTCGTGGGTTGGCACTAGACGAGCAATGTTTGGTACGAAACGCCGCATTCATGCACTTCTGAAGCCTCTAGGACTTGCGAATTGAATGGATTCCAGTTTAGAAATCTACAGATCCGATAGGGTCTAAGAGTTCTCACTACAACACTTGGATCCAAAACCAAATGCAAAGATATTAGGACAAAGTTTGCCGTCTGGGCAAAGTGAACTCTGCTCATAGAAAAATAATTGTAAATTTAGCTTTTCACACAAAAAAGTTATTCGAGTTGTTCCATGAAAAAAGGCGGCTAACGGGGAAGACGGAAGGAATAACTTTTTTGTATAAAAAGATAAATTTACAATTATTTTTCTATGAGCACAGTTCACTTTGCTATACATTTCGTCAGTTGATCACATTCCATGAAAAAATTTTCTAAAAAAGATATAAAAATTCTTGCGTGTTCTTCCGTTGAGTTCTTCCGCTTAACTCTGGGACAAACCCGTCAATCTATGTGTCCCATTCTTTTTCTTACTAACTTGAAGGTCCAAACCTCTCTACATACTATGATCCTATTCCAAATTGGTTAATCACAAAGTGACAGAGAACTTTTCTTTCAATTTTCTGAATTTTGCCCTCCGTCACCCTCCTTTTCCCTCCAAAAAACGGGTGAGGTAGGCTGGGAAATCCATCTTTGTACTCACTTTAATGGGGACTACTGGACTCTTTGATTCCAGATTTCGAGTCACGCAACACACCTTCGACACGCAATCCAATCCAATCCAATCCAATCCTTTCGACGATTCTTATGCATTCCGAAATGAGCGAGCGGAGCCCGGGGCACAAGCAGCACACTAACAAAAAAAATGGGGAAAGAAAAGGAAAGAAAGAAGGAAGTATGCATGCATCCATCTTTCTTCTTCTTCTTCTTCTTCTTCTACTAGCCCTCCCCGTGCTCTCGGAGCTCCGCACGGAGCATGTGTTGGGCGAGCGGCCGTTGTGTGACGACGGCGTCAGAAGAAGAAGAAGAAGAAGAAGAAGGAAAAAAAACGGGGGGCTGCTGTGTTGGCCAGAAAAATGAATGAAAAGCGAGAGGAGCGAAAGCGTTGTGTGGCGGGACGGAGAAGAAGAAAGAGAGAGAGAGAGAGAGAGAGAGCACGAAAACTAACCCACGTTTTTGTGTATATATGTGTGTGTGTCTAGAGACCGCCCGTCCCCTTTTTTCGACACACACACACACACACACTTTACAAAAATTCTGTTCCAAATCTTTTGCAACATTTCACCTGTTCACTGTTCGCATCGTAATTCTCAGACTTGCAACGGGCCGGGCCGGGCCAAAATTGGAAATTTTCCGGCCCGGCCCGGTCGGCCCGGGAGGATGCACCTAAAAATTCAAAGCGAACTAGAACTTCGAAACGAACATAATTTTATAGACTTAAAAAGGCAATGTTATAGCATAAAAACCTGTTAAAAAATAGAAATTGCTGTTTAAAGTCGCAAAATTTTCACAAAAATTACGAAAATTTTCTCAAGAGTGGGCGGAGCGATTGATTGCAACTCTGGCACGCCATTTTAGCAATTTTGCCGCACGCGTTTTCCTCTTCCTTCATATTTTTTTTGCCTATTTTTTTTGAGGTCTAACTTCCGGGCCGACCGGGCCGGGCCGGGCCGACGATTTGCTGGCCCGGCCCGGCCCGGGATTTGGCAAGTCTGGTAATTTTAAAGTCCAAAAGTGCGGAGGCAAGAGGATACATTACATATTTAATGCGCACACGCACACATATGACGTGATTTTCATCTCGTCTCGTCTGATCGTGCTGCAAATCTGTTGAATTGTGGGTCCACGGTGTCGGATCGACGACAAATCTCAAGTTTGGTTCACAAACCATCTAACCGCTTCGTCGATTATTCGCCCAAAGAACATGTTCCTACCGTAATCCGGTTCGCACCGTCACTTTCTTGGCTCCTCCCCCACGCCACCAAAATTGCACTATTTCGCGCGAATTTGCACACGCAAAATTTGAAAAGTAAAGGAAGAAAAAAGGAAAGTGTGTGTGCGCGTCTCGCTCCGATGGATTTGATTTCATCGCATTCTCTCCATTTCGCGTCCATCCATCCCGCAATTTTTCACGCCTTTTTCCCGTCACGTTCACGTCATTCACGCGCAGACGTCTCCCCAAAAACGGTCGTCGTGACGATCGTGATGATGTGCGACGATTCAATTGTTATCCGTCGCCGATGACAATTGTTGCGCGAATGTCGAATGACGTTGTCGAGGAGTCAGAAGAGTGAGCTCCCGATACCAAACTTTGGCCCTCTCCTCAAAGTCGAGAGACTCGAAGATTCCAAAGTTCTCATGTTTTCGATCATTCGTGCGTGGGCGTGCGCGCTTTTCAATGCGGCCATCAGAAATGCACACATAAATGATTAACAAATCCGAATGAAAAGGGGGGAAGGGGGGTCCTTGAGAGTTCAAAAGATTGCATTTTGGGGGGTAGATTCTAGAAAGCTCCAAATGGTGCGAGTAGTCAAGTTTTGATGATCCCAAAGTCTCAGCTCTCAGGCCCAAGCCCAAAGTTCCGGATCAAACACTCCCGACTATTATTAGCACCTTCTATATTTAACCCTCCGCTTCTGAAACCTAACAAAAATCTCAACTTTCACACACACGCACTTTGTCGCGCCGCCGAATCCTCATTCGCTCGCTCACTCACTCACTTCGGCCACGAGCAATTAGATGACATACACACACATATCTGCCGAGTACGTCTTCATCTGACGTGTGTGTGCGTGCACTTGATCTCCTCGGCTCCTGGTCCCTCGACTACTACTACAGTCCCATTGCGACTAGTGCGTGGGCCACAATTCGTGTACCTGTTTTCGTGGAATGCGCGCTCCCTCGAGAATTGTATGAACATTGGATATATAAGTGGCTGGCTGCCTGCTCAGAGCTCTTCATTCTCACTCTCCACTCGGATTGCTTACGCTTCTCGCCACTAATTGGCACTTGACGAGCACTTTGACACGCGAGTTGTGCCTCAAAAAACCTGAAACTACCGCTCCCCACGTTTCCCCTCTGCAAAAAAGGAGCAGAAGAAGAAGAAGAAGGAGAAGAAGAACATGTGCGATCCAAAACGAAACTAATCTCTAATTGGCCGAATAATTGCTGCTCCGCTCCCCTTCCTCCCTTCCTTTTTTCCTTTTTTCCGAATGTGTAACTATAGGAGGAGCGAGCGTAAATGAGTTTTGGTTGACAACGGAAAAATCATGTGGCAAATGCGAAAAAAAGGAGGAGAAGAAGAAGAAGATGGACAGATTTTATGGCCCGTCCCGTTTTGAATTCGTTCATTCCTCGTCGAAATCGCGCCCATTTTTCTTGTGAGCAGCAGCAGTAGCAGCTTTAGCGGGGGGTGCATCATATATATAGTATAGAAATTGGATCTTCTGGTACGAATTTTAGATGAGGTTTGAGTAATCGCGCCGACCCAAAATGTCCTTTGGCCGAGAGGACAGCGATGACGTGGCATTTACGTCTTCTGATTTGGCACTCGAAATTGTCGGTTTGCGGGCGTGGTGACGATGTGCGCGAAAGTTCCACGCGGCTATAACAATCTCAAGAGAGTTTTGCTCTTATTCTAGCGTCTTATTACCGGGACACGATCCCACCTCAAAGTTGAGCACCCTACCAGTCGGCTAAAGTGTTCAAAGATCTTCCGGTCAGACAATTGGGGTCACACCACTACTAGGACCGACCCTAGCCTGGTCTATAAGAGTCCAAGCACCAGGACATAGATACCGCTCGAGGAGTTCTTTCTTATGCGGCGTCCAAAGTCTCGGAAAAACCGTAAAAACCGCACGTTTTTCTGTCCAAAGTCGGCCGAAATTTGCTTGAAAAACGGGGGTGCGCACAGCTGAACGAATGTAACCGTACCCCTAAAACTACGGTATTTTTTGAAAATTTGCGCAAGAAATTTGAATATTTTCAAAAATATCCTCAAGAAATTAACCTTAAAAAAGAAATTAATTAAGTCAATATTAAAATTATGCCGCGTCCAAAGTCTCGGAAAAACCGGAAAAACCCCAGGTTTTTCTGTCCAAAGTCGGCCGAAAAAAAAAAAATTTTTTTGTTAATTTCTTGAGGATATTTTTGAAAATATTCAAATTTCTTGCGAAAATTTTCAAAAAATACCGTAGTTTTCGGGGTACGGTTACATTCGTTGAGCTGTGCGCACCCCCCGTTTTTCACGCAAATTTCGGCCGAGTTTGGACAGAAAAATCTGCGGTTTTTCCGGTTTTTCCGAGACTTTGAACGCGGCATAAAATTGCAAAGGCGCCGCTGGCCTTATTTTTGTGTGGCCTAGTTCTCGCCGAGTTTTCTAGACCCGACCCCTCTTTCGGCAAGTCGTGTAACTCAAAACTCGCTTCTTTTACTCTCTTTTCCCTCTTTTTGCGCCCTCCCCGCCCCCCTTTCCATGCCCATCCAAAAGCACTTTGTCCTTTACTTTTTCCCTTTTCTTCTTCTACTTCTTCTTCTTCTTCTTCTTCTTCCGTGTACCCTTTTTGCTCACAATGCTCACTTTGGACTACACACACACTCTTGAAAGTACTGTAGTTCTTGAGCACGCACAGAAACAACAACATAATTAAAAGTTGGGCGAGCGAAGAAAGTGGGCGTGGCTCGCAACGGAAATTGGACTCGAGAAAAGAGTCGACCGACTCATTCTCATTCCCGTTTCATTCTTCTTCTCCTCTTTTTCTACTCTTCCCTCATTCACACTTTACAGACATCTCACCCCAGACGTTTCTGGAGCCTTTTTCATCAAGCATTGAGACTCCGGCTGCAACCACGACGGCTGGCTCGGTTAGTTTTAGGTCCAACGAACGCGTAGAACAAGATGTGATTTGCAGGGAAGCCGTGTAGCCGAGGCGTCGACCTCGGACTACCGTGTCGCGGTGTTCGGCGCCGGCGGAGTCGGCAAGTCCTCAATCACGCAGCGCTTCGTGAAAGGCACGTTCAACGACAACTACGTGCCGACGATCGAGGACACGTACCGGCAGGTGATCAGTTGCAACGTGAAGAACGTGTGCACACTTCAAATCACCGACACCACCGGCAGTCATCAGTTTCCGGCGATGCAGAGGTTGTCGGTCAGCAAGGGCAACGCGTTCATCCTCATTTATAGTGTGACGAGGTAGGGAACAGGGAATAGTGAAAACGAAAAAAAGTGTCGGTTTCAGTAAGCAATCACTGGAAGAGTTGGGGCCGATTGTGAAAATGTTGATGGAAGTGAAGGGGAACACGATCACAGAGGTCCCAATCATGTTGGTCGGCAACAAGAAGGACGAGGAGACGGTAAGACCTGTATCTCAGCTGTCGGTGGAGGTATCAAAAAGTTGTGAACTGATAAAATGTACAGAATGTCTTGACGAACAATTTAGTAGTTGACAACTTTTTGAGAACTTTATCGCTGGCTGAGATATAACGCGTTGAATACAATAACCCCATCCAGAAACGCGAAGTGAGCACGGCGACCGGACAAAAATTCGCGGGTCAACTCAACTGCGGCTTCATCGAAACGTCGGCGAAGAACAACGAAAACATAACGGAGCTCTTTCAGCAACTTTTGGCTCGCGAGAAGAAGCGTCAGTTGGCGCTCACTATGGACGATCCGGACGGCAAGAACGGCAAGAAACGAGGGTGTTATCTCATGTGAAATGAACAATATTCGACTCTTCTTTCTTTTCCTCCCCCCAAATTCTCATTGCAATAATGTTTCACACTCTTTCACTTTTGACGATTTGCAAAACCAACAACCAACCTAGTAGATGTCTGTGCTTTGCCCCGGTTACCGTAATCCCTGTATCTAGTGACGATTTGTTTTCTCTTCTTTAGATGGGTTTTTCTGATTTTTATACAAAAATCAACAATAAATATATTTATTTACTTGAAAAATTGTTGTATTTGTGTTATTTTTCTTCACATTCAAGTGAAATCCTGTAAAACTATGCGCTTTCTGTCGCTTTCCGCGCTATTCCGTTTGAATTCACTCCAATTTACGCGGCGGGGGACTAGTTTTTGCGGCGCGGCCGTGGCCGTTGGGTCTCGCCACGAAAAGTGAAAAAGGCAGCCGCCCGTTGAGAACTGCTCCCATATTTGCTGCTTTTCGCCCGATTTTGGCGTGTTTTCAACGGTTTTTCTGCAATTTTTGTTGACGCTCTATTTAAAAATCAATTTTACAACCGTTTTACAGCATAATTTACTCAAAACGTCACTGAAATTCCGTTGAAAATCGCTCAAACCGATTCTCAAACATGAACATAACTTTTCTCTCGATTTTCGCGTTGTTCTGCGTTTTTTTTCCCCGTTTTTCTAAATGACTTATTTTTGGTAATGTCCTGGTTCCGTCCTCCGCCGCCGCACACTCAGCTCAGACCATGGGTTCCGGATGCGATCTTCATCCCGATCTCTCGCGCCGTTGAGCGTGTGGGAGTGTTCTTCTACAACCGGTTCGTCTTTCTTCAACTTGAAATTTTTTTAAAATGGTTTTTTACCGAAAAAACTATCAGCAGCGATCGAGCGCCAATGCGCGCTGTCAAAGTATTGATTTTCGATCGGTAGTTGGTGGTAATTTCCACGTGTGCGCTTCAAGAAATACCCCGAAATAAACGGCAAATGAAGAAAATAATTAGACAAATAACTGCCGAAACGGAATTCCACGGATCTTCCGAAAATTGCTCAATTTCCATCTTTCAGTGTGTTGAACAAGACCGAAGTCGGATTGTTCGACAAGAGATGGAACAAGAACGTCCACGGACCGTACTGCCACTGGAGATACTATGGAAAGCGTAAGTTCCGCAAATCCGTGAAGATAAAGTTAAAAACGCTATTTTTTCAGTCGACACCAAGTTCTTGGATGTGAAGCTCGGAGATCTGCCAGCGTGGATCGCTCGCCGTGAGAAGACGCCATCGGCCTTCTACAACGAGTTCATGCGCAACATCTGGAGAGTCCACAACCTCTACTACTCGGGACCGGTCTACAACAACACCGTAAGCTGCAAAAACTTCTGAAAAATGCTAAATTTCTCGTGCTTCTTTCAGGTCAAGGTCATCTTCCGCTTCATCTTCGCATACTCGTTCCTCAACTGGCTCGTCAAGTCGCACCGTTACCTTGACTTCCAGAAGACCATGTACCATTGGTAGACGGCGCGTCGTCTACTCTTCTTCACCCTCCGAAGGCACATCAGCAACATCAACATCTAAAAAGCAACGGAGGAGGACGAAAAACACAGAACGCTCGCTCGATCACCCTTTTCTTTTCTTCCTGACCCCGTTATTTAAGGCTTCTAGCTCTCTTTTCTCCATTGATTTTCAGTGTTTATGTGTGTTTGTGTCTTTTCCCGTTTTTTGAGAGAATAAATAGTGTATGGAGCGATTTTCGCGGGGCGGCCCGGGGACTAGAGAAGGCGTTCAGGACGATGCGATATCGAGAAATCCGATTAGATCGGCAGATCAGATTGTCATCTTCTTTTCCTTCTTTCTTTTCATTGTTTCATTCATTTCCCCCTCAGACTCTTCCGAACATTCCCTCTCGAGACTTCCGAACATGGCAACCAATCCAAGACGTGGCCTTCTCATTGTTTTCGAAGGTTTCTCCATTGTTTTTCCATTTGTTCACAAAGTTTTTGTAATAGGACTCGATCGATCGGGAAAATCGACACAAGCTCGGCGGTTGGTCGAAACGCTCAATAAAGGCGCCGGAGATGGCCAGACAACCGCCGTTTTGCAAGCTTTTCCAGGTAAATTTGCGTAATGGAGATTGTCCCATAATTTCCACGTCAAAAACAGTTCAAACCATCAACTTTTGCCTAAAAAGCCGAGAAACGCTCATTTTCGTGAAAATCGTCAAGAAACGTAAATTTTGCCCAGAAATCCGACCGGCAACTTCTAGGCCACCTCTTCCAGACCGCTCATCGCCAATCGGAAAGCTAATCGATCAGTATCTGAAGAAGGAGATCGATTTGGACGAGCACTCGCTGCACCTCATGTTCTCCGCCGATCGCTTCCTCAAGGTCCGTGATTCTAGGCCACCGACGCCCGGAATCCTAGTCCATTTCCAGAATCAAACGATTCGCGAGCACATTGCGAACGGAATCGACGTGGTTTGCGACCGGTACTGCTACAGTGGAGTCGCCTATTCGCTCGCCAAAGGTACAGTCGTTTTACACATCGAATTCACTAAAAAACGTTTTCCCAGTTGAATTTCTAGTAGTTGCACGATTTAATCGAGAAAAAAGTCTCACTTGGGAAAAAGTATAGAAAACAGAACATATTTCTAAGGAGACCTCTCTTTCGACCGAACAAAGTCGTAAACTCTGCACATTTTGATCAATTTTCACTGAAACTTCACTGGCGTGAATCCCTTGTTGAAATCCTTGACATTGCCAACCCGATTTCTGTCGCTTCCGCACGGTTGACCCTTATTGTCACTAGCGTCCTAATTGTCTTTCGACTGAAGAAGATGTGCCCTTCCTGCTGTAACAGGTGCGCGACAAGCTAATGAATGCGCAGGAAGTCGGCCACCGTTCAAATCGGATGCGTTTTGAGCCCGACAATGGGTCTGAGCTCGAAAATCCCTCGTGTGCACACAAAAAGACGAAGAAGAAGAATAAAGATGATGATGATGGGCAGGAAGTTGTTATACAATAGAAAAGAGACATTTGTGGACGAGGAGGGGGGAAACTAACTATTTGGGAGCACAAGATGACAACGGAAAGAGAAGAAGAAGAAGAAGAAGAAGAAGAGGAGAAGCTCTTTTTGAGTGAGCACTACCTTCCGGTGGACGCCAAAGGATCACTGTAGTTCGGTTGCAAAATAGCCAATCCTAATGATTTCCAGTTGCCTAAATCACGTTCCGAGCTTGTTTCTATAGAAAAGTACAGCTCAGTCTGGATTGTAGTTGCGAAACGTCTATTCCGTCTAGAGCACATGATATCTCAAGATTCCGTGGAACAGTATTGGTTGCAAACTGTCCAATTCTTCGTCTAGATTAAGTTTCCCTTGTTTCGGTTGCAAAGTGTCCACCCCCTATAGGTCCCTATCCCTGAATTCTCATCGGATGTGTTGGCATGTTGATTCGCCAGGGTGCTCACCCATCGATCATTTTGGCGCGTTCTTACCGTGTTTGTCGAACCAATAATATTCCCCCCGAGGAGGTGATAACCTGTCGGCTTTCCGCGACACAGAAAACAAACTCACTGAGAGGGGTTAATCTGCGACGCCGCCAAAGTGATTAGCATTAGGCAAGTGGCCGGCGGCACGTGTCGAGTGCTTACTGTACTGCTTACAGTTGCCAAAAGATGGACACTTTGCAACCAGGACGATTCTCCTTCCAATACCTAGAACATATTGAGCAGCTAACGAACCAGCACTTAATTAGGATGCTCACCCCGGTTTTCTCCGGTAAATCCCTAATACGTGCGTACCCGCTCATCAAAGGAACAATTGACATTCGCAACATTCAGCCTCCCGTTTCGGAGCCGTAAACGGAGCCAGATGCGGAACCTATTATGATGACGTTTACGGGATATTAGGATGTCCGGTCGCGCGCGCGGCTCTCTTTCTCAGATGCCGAAATGTGCGCGCGTGCTCCGCAGAATGGCGGCTAATTAAACTTGTTGCAAGCAGAAGAAGCCGGCTGTCTCTGTCTCTCTGAATGCGTGGGCAAAGGAGGCAGGTAGAAGATATATGGAGACGACCAGTAATAATTATCGTCTTCCGTGAGCCGCCCGCCCGCCGTCGCTCTTTGTTTGCTCTTTTTCGGATCATATTGCCCTGGCTCATCAGGAATTCTCTGAAATTCATCGGAAGATTGGAAATGTACAGTTTTTGCCACTTTAAAAGATAAAAAAAGATGGACAGTTTGAACTTTTCGGTACCTGAACGCTTGTTTTTCTCATGCACCTCACCAGATCTCTGGCTACTGTATACGTTGAGAGCGCACAAACCAGCACCCCTCGCGGATTAGGAGGTCATTACCGGTTAATGATGCTCTCATTGCGTCATTATTGACAGATGTATGAGCATTTTGCATATAGAAGAGGTGCCTAGGTGCAAAGTGTGGGAAATCGAGGTGGATACAGTACTATGTGATCGAAATTGTGGCAGAAAGCATCAGGAAACCTCTGGAATGCTGACTTTCGCAAAATTGAGCTGTTTGAACACTTCTGGTTGTCAGATAAGTTCGGAAAAACCTAACGAAAGACCCCCTGAACTTCAGAACCGTCACGAAACGCCCCCTGCACCCAAGATGCGCCCAAAGTGCCTTCTTATGACACTGTTATTATCGTCCATGTGCTCAACCACATTACCTTCTTCTTCTGGGAGCACACACAAATACATACGGGAGACTGTTTGTCGAGAGAATAGATTGACAGTGCCTTCCGAGAAGAGAGATCCCATTCAACACAGTGTCTTCTCACTCGCGCACACGGCGCTTTTTGCTCCGGCGCTGTTTGCTCTCCCCCCCACTGGACGAGGAGCCATGAAAGGCGACAGGAAACGGGACGAAGTCGTTTCCGACGACGACGATGCGTTTTGTTTGAATGAGAGAGATGTTTGAGAGCAGCAGTGCACTTAGGCAACCACAAACACGTGTTTCGTTACTTTTCTACGGCAAAAACTGGAAGAGAAAGGAAGGAATTTCGCTTTTTGACACTTTTTAGTGGGCACATGATATCATATTCATTTTTGATGATATCATTAGAAAAAGCGGCTTATTTTGAGCGGAAATGAAAAAATTAAAGTGGAGATCTGAAAAGCTTTGGACTTTCTTCGATTTTGACTTTCTTGAGCCTGCCAACTCATTTTAAAGCCAAATATGAGTCTGCAAACTTTTTTGCCTAGAAAATAGGCCTGGATAAGGATCCTAACTGGATTTGAGCAGTAGTTTCAAAAGATTCAGCGGGTTTGAATCAGATTTTGCAAAAAAATTCCAAAAAAACTTTAAGAACCCCCACTCTGATATCATTGGTTTCCAAATGTCAAGTGAGTTCATTCTTCCTGTCTATCTTTGGTTTTGCGATAAAATTTGTCAAAATTCCACAATAGATTATCTTGATCGACGACCAATTCCCATTTTGCAGGACTCCCGGAGCAATGGGTGCGCAGCTCGGACGTGGGCCTTCCGAAGCCCGACGTCGTCCTTTTCTTCGCCGTCTCGCCGGAAGTAGCGGCTCAGCGGGGTGGCTTCGGCGCCGAACGTCTCGAGACGGCCACGATGCAGCAGAAGGTGGCGGCGGTGATGCCGACGTTGCGGGACGACACCTTCTGGCGCACTGTCAACGCCGACGGCGACCAGGAAACCGTGGCCGGCGACGTCCTTCGGATCTACGCGGACTTGGACCGTCAGAAGCCGTTCGAGTCGCTGGAGAAAATTTGAACATTCTTTGTTTATCATATAATTTATTTATTCTGTCTTTTTCACAAACAATTGGCACAAAATTGCAAAAACGATGGGGGGAGAAGGAATTGAGAATGAATGGAGCACAGGGCGTACGGTATGTACAAACTGAAGAAAAAGCTAGAAAAGGAGAAGAAGACATTTTTGGTATCTAAAATGCCCGTTTTTGGACAATGATTTAGGGGGATTGGGAGAAAGAAAGAGAAAAGTAATCGATGAAAATGAAATTAGGAGGCGACCAAGTTCAAAAGTGCGGCAAACTGGAGTGGAATATCGGCGACTCCGCCTCCGCCGCCGCCGCCGCCGCCGCCACATCCCATCTCGTGCTTTTTGAGGTGACGGTCCAGGTTGGTCTGCTGACCGAAGCAGCGCTCACACTTTCGGCACCGAAACGGACGCTCCTGGAAGCTGAGGATGTTGATGTGGTGGGCGGTGTGCCGATGCAGACGATGAAGATGCAGATGAAGTGGGCGGAGGAGGAGGAGGAGAAGAAGAAGGATAAGAAGGATTGCGTGGACGGGATGGGGGAACGGGACGACGAGGAGAACAGAGTGGGGGAGGGCGAATTAGAGGGGTAGAGGGGAAAAGCATTGCGGTTAGAAGATGAGCGACTTTTTGATATTGATGTTTACCTTGTTGTGAATGTTTCGCACGTGACGTTGAAGGTTCGACGAGATGGAGAAGCTTCGCTCGCAGTATTGGCACTGAAAAAATGACGGAACTTTTCTAGATCCCTGAGATCCCGAAGAATGTCCTAAAAAACCAACCTTGTAGGGCTGCTCTCCAGTGTGAGTCCTCAAGTGTCTCGTCAAGTTGGCCGACCTCGGGAACACCTTCTGACAAAACTTGCACGTGTACCGATCCTTGGCGCTTCCGCTCGACGTCGGCGACGAACTCGATGGAAGCACGGCCTTGCCGGCCATTGCGGCTGAGAAGAGCGAGTTGGCGTGGTTGTAGAAGGCCGAGCCGACTGGCCGAACATTGCGGCGATGAGGTGCGACGGGTTGATGGCCGTTGCACCATGTGCGCTCAGCGACGCCGTGTTCGTCGACGCGAGAATCGAGCTGATCGAGTGCGAGGTGGTGGTGGATCTCGGCTGGATCTCGTCGGGCACTTCCGAATCCTCGGCGTCGTCGTCGTCGTTGCCAGAGTCGCCGATCGAGTCGCGGTCCTCCACGTCATCGCACTTGGACGTCGTCTCCATTTCCGAAGTGGACGGGGGCTTCGGCGTGGCCGACAGATCCACGGGCTCCGCGTTCGCCGATGAAGACACCGGAGAGGATTCCGAAGCGTGGCCGCTGCAAAAAAGAAAAAGTCTATGGAACAGATAAATTATACATTTTCATACACCCTCCCATTATTCCCCCCGCCCGAGCCGATGCACCAAGAAGTACTAGAGCTCCTTTATATATATATATATAATTCATTTGCCATGCCGCCCTAACCTCGAACAATCTCCGTCGGGCGAGCCGCAATTCTGCGACGACATCAGTTTGTAGGTGTCGGCCGAGGCGGCGAGAAGGGCCAACGGGAATTGAGGCACCTGCAAATCATTCATACAATATTGAGTTAAGAGGATTATAGAATCGGAGAGAGAGAGAGAGAGAGGAAATGAGACATGATCCGGAGGAGCGAATGGGTACGTTAATTAGCGGTTCTAGAACGTCGGGTGTGACGCAAGTATTGTTCACGATTTCATGGAACGTCCCTATGATGCCCCATGTGTAGTGGAGGTGCATGTACAAAAATGAATGTTGGCTGATGCTAGAGGGTCTAACTAGTTGGCTCTTAAAGAGGCGTTCAAGAATTGCGTTTAGTTCTTGGTTCAGGTTGCAAAGTGGAAGCAATTGGAAAGCAATTTCACAAATCCTCTCAATAATCTAAAGAGGATAAAGAGTCAAGAGTATGTGAGTAGCATGTGAAAAGTCTAGAAGGGACCCAAAGACGTCACACAATAGCCTCACCTGTACGGCCATTTGTAGAAAGTGTGGCCAGTAGGCGATGGGCGGCAGGGCTCCGCCGGCTCCTCCGTTCGCGCCGTTGCCACCGTTCTGAAGGCCGGCGAGCTGCGCCATCAGCGGTTTGTACATGGCCGTCATCTCGCACACCGGTCGGTGTTTCGTCAGCGCCGCCTGCGATGGCATCGGATTGTGACAAGTGGTGCACGTCCAACCCTCCTGTAATTTATTATACGCTTTCTCGGGAAGATGGGGGCGTGTCGTTCAAGAACAAGAAGAAGAAGAAGTAGAAGAAGAAGAAGAAGTGGACTAATAAGAAAACGTTGAGTTTGAGTTACAGTTTTCCGAAGAATGTTGAAGAGAGAGGGAAGAAGATGACTAAAGATGGGAGAAGGGAAGAGGAGGCGGCGAGAGGCTCATTGGCCGTCGTCTCGAGAAGGGGCGGAGCCTATTCGCAGACACCCCTCCAACCAGGTAAACAATTAAGACGTTCCCAGCGTGGAGAGAAGGCTCCTCCTTCTGGGACCAGCCAAACAACAATGTTCCCCCCTCCCCCCGTGCTCTAAAAGAGTCATCGTATAAATTTTTATGAGCCTTTGAGTAGTACTACTGTGTCACTGTGTGTATGTGACCCCCCTCCCCGCTATCCGGTCTCATGTTCGGGCCCCGGGGACCGGGGGGATGAGGAAATGGTCCCACTGGTGAGGTACCTCTAAAAATATGGAAATAGTATGGAAAATGTGTCTAGAAACTGGGTTTAGACTCAAATCTAGATCAATTGACACAAAAAGCAGGGTCATGACGCGGATTCTTCCAGGAATTAGGTCAATACTTGGTCTGGACTAGGTCACGGAGGTCACAGTTCAAAAATTTTACTGTAGAAAGGTGAAGCTCATTGAAAAATGAGTCAATCTGCTAAAACAAGGTCAAATTCATGAGAAGTGAGTCAAACTTTTCAGTTAGGTCGACCCAGAATGACATGTGTGACTCATAATGAACTTTGAAACTGAACTGAACGAATCGAACTCATAATTCCTCACCTCACCACACCCCTTCTTCCGTTTTTCTGCACAAACTCATTACTCTACTCTATGCATTGATTGTCCTTCCTGAACTGTTGTTCAACAACTGTTCAAGTCCACAAACTAACCAAAAAAAGAAAAGAATGAACAATTGCACGCACGTAGAACATGGGCGGTTATCAGCTGAAAGCAAAAAACGCTTACCGAGTGCACCCGCCGATGTCTGCACAAATTCGAGAATTGCGTGTAGGATTTGGTGCACAAGTGGCAGCGGAACGGCTTCAGCGAGCAGTGAATGTGCGAGTGTTGTTTGAGTCCGCTGAAACATTCGGATGAATAATAGTGGTAATTGTACGGGACCCCTCTCTCTCTCTTTCTTGCTGGGGGGTTACAGGTGTATGTACATAGTATCCCGTGTTATTACACTAATTGATCCTCCTCCCCCAAGCCAACTCTCATCACTTTATTGCGGGGGGTGTTTTTGAGGAAGTTGTGATAAGAGATAAGACACTTTTTCGAGATGATGTTATATTATCAGCGCCGGAAGTGGCGCTCAAAACTGTGCGCGCACTCTTTTCGTTTTTTTTTGGGGGAAGGAACATCATCGGAGTGGAGGGGGGGATGAAGGCGTTCAGAGCGAAGTGAGTAATATTTTGACGGGGTGGGGAGCGCTGAAAGTGAGTGTCAATGAGTCATTATCTAGACTGGGTGGCGGAAATGTTTTCAGCAGCGAGAAAGTTAGGCCACGGCCGTCTTGTTTCTGTCTTTAATGAACTACGCGTCTACTAGCCCCATTCTTTCATGGCCCAACTGTTTTAGAGCAAAAAAAAGGAAGTGGCCTAGGTTTTGAAGCATGAGAAAGTTAGGCCACTGTTCGAACTGTTGCTGAGCAAAAAAAAGTATTGGGATAGGTTTTACGGTATGAGAAAATTAGGCCAGCAGGTCCCCTCTTCCTCTCTTCCGATGGTTATGAAAGAGAATCTTTTGGAGCTCGTGCATCTTGAAGAAGAAGAAGAAGAAGAAGAAGACGCCCCCTCCCCCTTCTCATGCTCACAGGATCCGATTTCCGCTATCTTCTACCTGAGCGCCTCTCTTTTCCAAAAGAGGAAACGATGAGCAAACAGAGGGGGCTCGCGCGCGCGAGCATGCTCTAATGGAAGAGCCCCCCCTGTTGTTGGCAATTGAAAAGAGCGGGGTTACGGTACTTTAATAGAGGGGCGGATACTCGTCTCACCTGGCACTGGAGAAGCTCTTCGGACACACTCCGCACTTGTGCGTCTGCGATCCTTCCGGGGGCGTCTGGCCGGGCGCAAGTTCGCCGAGCTCGCGGATGTACTCGTCCGTGTCCTCGCTGCTTTTTGTGCAACTTTGCCTACTGTCCGGCCTGAAAATTGCAAAAAGTGTTAGGCGGCCATCGAGTGATGATGGCCTAGGTTTCTCTATTTGGAAAGTTGGTGGCCCAGCTAGATTCTATGATTTCAGCTGGCCTGGACTTTGTGCGGTGAAAAAGCTAGGCCACCTACTGTATCGAGATATAAACTCAAATAAATCAGTTCAATTCTTCAAGCATGGCATGACAAAAAAGAGATGTGGGAAAAAGATGAAAGCTGACGCCCGGACACTGGAAATTTGTCATCGAGAAGAGAGGCGGCGCGCTTCCCATTCTTCCTCTATATGCAAATCAAATGCCCCCCTTCGCGCCCTGGATGTGCTCTTATCGGAAATCCGTTACTTTCCCCCTTCGCCGTTCCTCCTCTTTATTAACCAAAAAGCGAGGGGGAAGAAGTAGGTCGGAGGCGTCTTTCTCGGGCGGTGAAGATCCCCATCTCCATCCGTTCCAGAGATGGACTGAACCGAACCGAACCAGTTTCCTCGCGTTTTCATTTTCGCCCCGCGCTCACCTCTCGCCATCCTTCAACATTATCAGATTCTCGATTTCACCGCTCTCCTCCTCCTCCTCCTCCTCCTCTTCTTCCTCGTCGCACTCCTCTTCCGACAGCCGCTGGAGCAGAAGACGTTCGCCGCTGTCGATCAGTTTCGACGTTTGCAGAAAGGTCTGCAAGTTCGAAAATAGGTTGTTGAGATTCTAGGTCTTCGGTTGGAAAGTTAGGTCACGGGATGAGCATAAGAGGTTCAAAGAATGTTCTGGAAGGGCTTGGGATTCATAGTTAGCATCTATGAGGATAGAAATAGTTGTAAAAGTTGCCTGGCATTAGCCAATAGACATTGGATTCTCTAGGTACCTTCGAGATTTAGAAGAACTGGGGGAGGGGGGTACATGAGAAAGTTAGGTCCCCCAAGAAAGTACAAAACCGGCTTTCCCATATCATTTTTGATGCCTTAGCCGATAATTGAGTTACTCTCCGTGATAACAAGCGGATAGAAAACCGATTGACGCAATTCTCGTGCCCTGGCGCTATTTTGGTGCCTCCCCCGATCGCACTCACCTTCGTCTCAATGTTCCTCATGCAAACGTTCGCGTCTTCGCCATCATCCGCCTCTTTGATCAGGTTCAAAATGAGCAGCGCGTTCGAGTCATTCGGCGTCGCCTGCAACTATTATCCAACTATTATCGTTGCTCGAAAAAAGTCCCCCCGCGAAAAATGGATGAGGAAAGGTGTTGTTGAGGTGTGTCGAGCCACAAACACAAACCCATCAATATCTAATAAGAAGCTGTGCGTGCGTGAGTGAGTGAGTGAGTGAGCCGCGCACACCTTTTCTGGAATCTAATTTTCCCACAGACTCGCGGAGCAGGTGCTTTCGCATCCAATCAACTTGGCAGAGAGAGAGAGAGAGAGAAGGCTCCGCCAATCTTCTACGAGTGTGATAAGCCAATCAGTCGGCGTGCGCGGAGAGATAAACAAGCGCGTAACTCAATGATGACGAGGTGGAATCTGGCTACCGTAGTCGGATGGATCACAACGAAGTTTGGTCGATGCACCACGTCTAGAGGCGACGAGGAAAGGGTTGATTTGGACAAAGTTTGTGAAAGCTACATGATAAGGCTAGAAGAAGTTGACTGAAAAGATCCAATAGCGGTTGTTCCCACGATCCGTCCACCTTGCCAAACATTTTGATACTCGCGTGGTTCCCACACCACCTCCCGATCGTCCGTCCTTCGATCATTTGAAAAGCCTGGCCACCTTCTTCTCCAAAACCGCAATTATGTGTCCACACACACACCAAAATGTTTGGCGCCATGTGTTCGCCGCTCCGGCTAGGAGTGAGGCTTCTCAAAAATTCTGGCGAAAAAGACAACACCTGGCCTGTGTCACCCCACTTAGTTAACCTTGACAGGCGTCCGACGGCGACCAGGATCGGTGGTAGTGAACACCGTCATTACCATTAACAAATCGGAACACCTGGTGTGTCCGGGACTAAATACTGACTGTCTAACCGACTTTAATTGATGAGAGGATACATTACTGTAGATTCAAAGGATCCATGTAAAATGATTCGAGGGCTCCAAGTCAGACTTCAGGACCACAACCCGCACACAAACCTTGTCAATGACTCCAATTGTCCTGCCCTGCTCGATCTCTGTCACCGCAATCAACACGTTGCCGTGAAGATCGTCCTCCTTCACCTCGACACTCGCCAGGAAATCACTGTCGATGCTCATTGAGCTCTCCTCCGTGTGCCGGCTACCTGTAAATCCAACAATAGCGTCTACTACAGTACTCCTCGCAAAACTATACGATTCGGATGAGTAATCGGTTGGGAAAACGGCGCGAGAAACAAAGAGAGAGAGAAGAAAAAGTTGGATCAAGGCTGTGAGGGGGATTTGTCATCGGCATCTAGTGGGATTGTAGGATTTTCAAAAAAAAGGTACGGTAGACCGATGTCACTGACATTTGAGAAGACTCAAGCTAAAAGCTCTTCACTCAAGAAAGGTACACACTTACTCTAAAAGAGAAGAGGGAAAACGGAGATGGAAGAAGAAGAAGAAGGAGGAGGCAAGTGGGGAGGCCCGTCCATCCATCCATCCTTCTCCGGAAAACGAGAGGGCCGGTGTTGTCTCAAAAAAAGTGGGCGGAGCCACTGCTTCCGTGCTTCTTCTTCTAAGAGGAGAGCGGCGCGCGCGCTTCCTCGGCGAGGCGAAGCGAGGAAGAGAGGAAGAAGAAGAAGAGGAAGAGGCGGACGACACGCCCCCATCGACCAATCGGCGGACGAGCGAGGAGGATTCGGCGTGAGAAAGGGGGGAGAAGCGAGAGGGGAGCATCTTTACGGTAACGCCGGATTTGCAGCGAGTTCTTGGTGGTCAAGTCCCAAGTCTTAGAGGTGATTCTAATGTTCAACCATCCAAGGCCCCAAGTCCCAGGGTGTCTTCGAGTTCCCAACGTGGGCCAACACTCATCCTCAACCTCAACTCACAAACAAAATGGACGGGGAGGAGGAGGAGGAGAAGCTTTTAGAGAGGAGCCTTCCTCTTCCCAGGTAAGTGGGGCAATTTCTCGGAAAAAGGAGGCTCTGAAGTAGGAGGAGGAGGAGGAGAAGAAGAAGAAGAAGAAGAAGAAGATTGGTCCCATTTTCTTGAAAAGATGGGAGAGAAGAGTCTTCCGGATGTGCTGCCTCACCACCACTATCCACCAGGAGACCAGGAGACGAAAATTGCCGCGAGCGCGCCATTCTTCTCTTCAACCAGGTGCGCTCTCTCTCTCTCTCTCTTTGCCTTTATTATTTCGAATAATAAAAAGTTTTCGGCTCAGAAGAGGAGGCGCCCAATGCGTTCCTGGGAATGTTTTTTGGAGAAGGAATGACGGAAAGAAGAGGTAACTATGGAAGCGTGGGACCAAGTTCGAATCGATTCGAACACAAAGCAAACAGTAGAAACTGGAACCGAGAGTCACTTGACTCTCGGTAAGGAAAGAGGAAGAGCAAGGCGAATTGGGAAAGAACAACTGATAACAACCACCAATTTTTTTGGGCTCTTTTTCTTTTTTCCTGTGTCTTCCTTTGATGGTTGTTATCAGTCAGTGGGTGTCAAATGAAGTGAAGATGGAAACGTTTCGAAACCCCTGGTTGAGGTGTACGTAGAGCCCAGAAGGTGGTGTATTGGTAACCACTTTCACACTTGAGAGCGTCAGGTAAAAGTCAAGCCGGAAGGTGGTCGGCAAATAGGAAGAATGATGAGCTCAGTTGAGCAGAAGACGATGAAGAAGCGAAAGAAGAGGAGGAGGAGGAGGAGGAAGAAGCGGTGACGGGAGCCGGTTTCGAGGGGCAATGTTCGGTCGGAAGGCACTTGGAGAGACGAGGCGAGGGGAAGGGACAATTCAATCCAGGTATGGGAACAAATATTATGAGAGTGTGTGGATGGAGCAGCGGCGGCGGCGGAGAAGAAGAAGAAGAAGAAGGAAGAAAGCGGCTGGAGCAGCGGCAGCAGCAGGTGATGATGATGAAATGGAACTGGAATTGGGAACACTGGAAACGCGTCACGGCACTTGGGATGGGCAGATGGAGAGCTTTTCAGACTTTCCCGAACGTTTCAGGAACTTTACAGCTCATTGGGGCTCACTGAGATTGCTCCAAGAGTTCGTCAAAGCTCCAGAACTACGCCAAGCCACCAAAAACGCGCTAGTTACTTTTCTTGTCTTTTTGGCGCAATTCCTGGATATTAGAGGTTTTAGGAAATGTGCCAAGGCACCAGAATCGCGTCAACTCATTTTTCAGCTGATTAAGAGTCTCGAGAAAAGTGTGAGAAACTCAAAACTGTCACTACGAACGCGTCAACGCACCGAGAACGCGCCAAGGCTTGATTTTCAAGACGCATCATCAATCACGCGACTTTTTGTTTTCGGATGAGAATGAGAAGTGAGACACGATCGTCAAACAAAGAAGGGCATGATATTGTTGGAGAAAAGAAAAGTACAGTATCCTCCCACGGATGCCACGTCATCAACTTCATCTCATTCTTTTTCGAGAAAAGGGGCGGGCAGCAGATGAAAAAGATGATAGCGTGGAGTGATGTGACAGCTGAATCTTAACAAAAATACGGGTGGATGACTAGTTGGGATTCGAAAAATATTATTTCTTCGCCTCCCCATTTCGGGAAGGGAAGATTGTAGTTCGCCGAGGGTCTAGCCGCCTTAAAATGTAGTTATTGACTTTGGATCACCGACTACTTGAAAGAGTGTTAATTCCCTAGGCATGGGTGTGAAGTTGAAGTACCCCCACACACACACAAACATTATCTGATCACCACAAAAGGCCAAGAATCTTATTGATAAAATGAATTGATAATACAAAAAGAGAGGGCCAGAAGGAAAGGATGGCAGATCTGAGCAAATAGAAAAACGATGCGATGCGATGCGAAATGACAGCTCTTTTGGAGACGGTCACAAATAGAGATCGTTGGCTGATGAGAATAGATTCGGGCGCGGAGGTGCCATTTGTGTGTGGACATTGGCTGGATGAGCCCGATGGACCGGACGAGAAACATGACAGCTTTGGGTGATCATGGAGCTTGCCGGTTGGGCATCCGAGTACCGTTCATTCTTGACAATATATCTCAGCTGTCGCTAGAGATATCGAAAAGGTGTCAACTGATAAATTGACCAGAAACACATTGTGTACATTTTATCAGTTTACAGCTTTTCGATATCTTCAACCGTAACTGAGATACATCCTCTTGAATTGACGCAAGGCCAGAAGCCACTGCTCAACTTTAAAGAACCTCAAATTTCTATCCCTTAAGCGAAGAACAATAGGAGGAGATTTCAAGGTTCTCTAACCCAAAAAAACGCAAATATTGGAGGAGGAGGTCACCTAAAGAGGAAATCGGAGAAAAAGTGAAATTTCTACACGCTTACCGTACCTTGGGCACTAAGCGTGTCTGATTGTTTACACATGTCTTCTTCTTCTTCTTCTTCTTCTTCCTCTTGTTCGCGAGGAAAAGCATAACGGGTAATTAGGCAATTAGTTAAGACGATTTCAATATGCTCGCACCTTGGATCAATTAGGTATGGGGGGCGCAGGTGCACACCTTCCCACACTAATCTAAACTGAAGAATTGGATGAGGAATTTGGAGAAGAAATCGGAATTCTGGGCGAAAGTCCGGAAGTTGTGAGAGAGGGAATGGATCCTGGGGACATGAGGGACAAGCTTCAGAAGAAGAACATCTTGGGGGTAATGGACTAGTCAATGAACACGAGGGAAAAGTTGGGGGAGTTGTAGAAACGTACTGTTTTCTAGGGAAGGTTTTTGGGGGCATCCAATGATTAGGGATGAAGGAGAGTTGGAGCTACAACAAGATCCTATGGTTTCGGGGCAAGTCATCAAGTCTGGACCGGACAGTTGGTTAGAAAAGTTCAGGGAGGTTCTAGAGCCTTTAGGAAACGTTTTTGGCCTAGACGACTCTGAGATCCAAGGAAATCAAACTTTTAGAACCTTGTGGTTGATCCTGTGGAACAGGTTTCAGGAGGTGGAAAGTGACAAAGTTATAAGTACTCCTACCGTATCCACCCCCGCCTTCTCTCCTTCTTTTTCTCTCATCTCGCCCCATGTATGAGCATTTCGGATCGGTGCTGCCTCCTGTCTTGTCGCGGGGGGTGGGGGGGAGCGCTTTGAGTCATGAGTTTGTCGACACAATCTTGTCCTCCGTCCCTTAGAGCACACACACACATATTGGAAACGGGGAGGAGGAGCGAGGACACTAATGCATTTCGAGGTGGTTACGAACGACGGTCGGTGGTGGCAACAATATAAAGAAGACGATAGTATATGAGAAAAGTGTACAAATAGTGACTGTGTGTGAGTTGGAATGAATAGGAAAATGTGTGTGTGTGTATTGAATGTGTCTTTCATTTACTTTAAGGGATGATTGAGGATTCTAGGCTCCTGCTTTTGATGCTACAGTACCAATTTTGATTCAAAGGTTCTAAGAATCGCTCAATGCACCATGTGAACTAAAGAGGACTTGCAAATGTCCGATGCACCATGTTAAAGTACAACAACATCTCTTTAGACTTCTAAAGTGCTAGGCAGGACACGCTTCTAGGTTCGTGGCCTAGACTTTTAGAATTCTAGGCCAGCTCCCCCCACCGTAACCAATTTTCACTTTGCTCTTCTCATCACCTCACATCACATCACCAAATTGTCACTTTTCCGCATACAAATCTTCCTCAGGGACTCATAACGGATGCACACACACACACACACAAAACATGGAGAAGAAGAAGAAGAAGAAGAAGAGGAAGAAGGGGTGGCAGGTAATCTCGAATGTATTGCACAATCAGGATGGATTTAGATTTACCGCGTGCGCACGCGTACCCAAGCTCATCTAAATTTGATGAGGTTAACGGTGGTGGTGTACCAATGGAAAATGGAATAAGGTGTTTCGGGTGAACATCTGCCACCACGTCTAGGACGAGACGACACGATTTAGTGGCTAGAGATCTCAAACTTGGCACCACGATTTAGTGATGATCATCCACAAACTCACCGCCCCACCTCAGAATACCTCAGAAATCGGCGAGTACGACCGGAAACCGCGAGCGCACTCGCTCTCTCTCTTGAAAGTACACGGAAGAAGAGAGAGGTGCTAATTTGCAAGGAGCTTGTGATGATGATGATGATGATGATGAAGAAACCGCAAGAGCTTCGGATCTCGGCCAGCCCTCTAATTTGGTGGCGATGATGCGCGCTTTTGAGCAGATAACCGAGACGAGAGAGAGAGAGAGAGAGATGAACTTATATGCGGGGGTTGCAATTAAGCAGGAGATGTACTTCTTCTTTGACCACGTCAACAATGGTTACGGTAGTTGGTACAATGTCTGTTAAAGTAGATCCACTACCGTAACCCACCCAGAGACCATCTTTTCTTTGTCGTGACCTCTAGACACATGGAAAAATGTTTTGGGAAAACAAAAATTTGGATGTCTTTCGTATTATTCAATTCGAAAAGGACGCACGAGATGGGGGGAAGGGATATTTGTTCAAGGCTACCCCACAACTTTTTTTGTTGCTAACTGGTCACCAATTCCTTTCGAGGGATTGAGAAACGAGTGTTAGTCATCGTGTTCACCTGAAAAAGAAGCAATCAGTTTGGGCTGCTTGCGCGCGCGCAATTGAGCGATAATAGTGATAATAGTGTGTTCATTGCCGATGCTATACAACCCCTGGGCACACATAAAACTACCGTAGTCTCGACGAAAAATGGTGGACAAGCGGCGGAGAGCCAAATTGATACATTTTACCTTGATTAAGTCTCGCGGAGAGAGCCGTGTGTATATGTGCGCGAGTCGTAAAATTTTATGATATCCGCGAGCGCACGAGCATAACAGCCAGCTGACAATCAAAACCGGTAGACATGCGAATAATTTATGTGAAGTCCGATTTTGGACATGGGGGGAGACTTGGAAATATGTAGTGACTGAGACCCGGTTCAAAGAGGTCTTTTTGGTGTTGTTTAGAAAAACCAGTATATCTCAAGAAATAACAATTTTGGAAGAAAGTGATCAATAACAAAGTTGTTTAGCATGAAATTTGCAACAACTTTTTAGTTGACAACTTGTTGAAATGAGCAATAGTTCTTGAGATATAGGCCTTCAAAGTTAGACTAACTTTTGAGATGTCAAAGCCTGCGAGTGCTGACCCCTCTTCTCCCCTCACCTTGTTGATTCTTTGACTGGGGTCAAAAAATCACCGTTTCTGCTGAAACGCAGAACGGATTACTTTAAATTCCTTCCGCTCATCGCCCCTATCTTCTTCTTTTTGCTCACGAACACACACACAAACTGTGTTCACGATTAGTCTGATAATATCAAACGTGTTCCGGGTTGGTTCCGATTCTAATTCTCTGTTTTCGTCAAATCAATTAATTATCGGGGCGGAATGTGTGTCCGGAAACTCAAACTCTCACACCCAGTTTCTTATCGGACGTACCCGGAAAGCTTGTTATATAGGAATGCAAAGCATGTCCGAGTAGGTGATTTTCAATTAAAAAAACACTTTATTAGGGTACGATTGCTCAAGTTTGGAGCTTGACACGTAATTCGACAAAATTCCGATCCCACCCTTTTCTACAATCTTTTTTTGCTTGGCTAATCGAATAACACTTTTCATTGCTTCCCTTCCGTTCAACTCAACATTTGGTGGATGCAATGCTGACTCACATGCAGATCCAAACTTTTGAGTTGAACTGAATCATCGTCCATGTGCTGTTCTCTCATTGATAAACGCAACGGTGATAAGAGCGGAAGGTGCGACAAACTTTTCGCGGAGAGGAATGTGACGGCGTGAACTTTTGAACGTGGTGTTGGAAAAGTTGGAAGAAAATCGGCAATTTTCGCTTTAAAATCATGCTACTACTACTACGGCTTCTAATTCTCGTGGCGACGTTGCTGGTGCTGGCGGCCAGAGGCCAGAGCGATTTGATGCAACTGGAAGAAGGTACCGCGCCTCTTACAGTACCCCATTCATTTTCTTTTTAGGTACTTGGGAGCTGGTCCGTCACGAAGTGCTCCTCCAATTCGACGAGCACATTGCGCCCACGTACTCGCACGCATGTTTTGAGGCCAAGAAAGCGTGCCGCGAATTCGTTCGATGTCAATTCGATTGTGATCGGTTTGTGCCCAAATGGAAAGAGTATCTGGAGGAGGGCGAGGAGCAGGATGTGCGTTTCGGGGGGACGAGCAAAAGCTAGGCCAGCGACGATGTTCTACGAGTGGCCTAACTTTTCCTAGAGAAAAAAACTAGGCCTCTTAGATTTCTTGGTACATCTAGAATTTCCAAAAAAAAAACTGTGCAGTCAAGCTCGCAACGATCTGGCCTAACTTTCTCTGTATGAAAACTAGGCCACCGCTTTCTCTTGGTGCATGAGCTTCAGGAAACTCGTTTCGCTCCCCAAAACCACTAGAAACTGTCTTTCAGAGGGCGCTGCTGAACCCGTGCGTCACAATGACCGTCAAATGTTTGGGAGTGACGAACGAGATGCTCGGCAAGCACATCGCCTACAATCTCAACGAATTTTGAACGAATAAAGCTTTATTTTTCGGGTCATTATGCTTAAGTGGATACCACCCGGAAGGGAAGATATAATATGACACGTTATCACAGGAGGAATCGAACAAAGTCCAGTAATCTATCAAGGTCTACAAACAATGAATTTGGCGATAGTTGTTCCAGACCGGATCGGCGAGGTCTAGAAGCGCCTGACGGTGCTCGAATTCGCACCTGGGGAAGAGTTCTTTGAGCGGAATGTCGAAGATGTTGAACGGAAGGTTGCAGTTCTGAAAAACGTGTGTTCGGTCGGGGGGAAGTCAGCGGTTGAGCTACTATGAAGTTACTATGTACGTCTTTACAGTGAGCAAGTAAATGTTTGCCATTTTGCGGTTTGCGGTTAAGTGATTACGTTTTGGCGCCAGAACGTCACTCAGATTTTGAATTTACAACCACTCACAATCTCCTTCTCCTCGATGCCGCACCGATCTCTGATGAACAGCTGGATCTCTTGAAAATCGTACTTTTCATAGTCGACACTCGGCGCAAAATGATAGTGTCCGAACTCGTCGGTCATCCCGTGCAACTCTTTGATTTCTGTCGGCGGGAATTCGCGGTCGAAAAAGTGAACTTTTGCGTGCGCCACCCGACGATCGCCGCATTTCACATGGATTTTGGGTGACGTGGCGATTGGCGACGTGGCGATGGATTTGAGGAAGAGTGGCAGAAAAATGAGCGAGCACACAATAGTGGCGGTGGGCATTTCGCGCTTGCTCATCGAATCAGTGCCAGAATCGGGGTGGGGTTTCGCTATCAGCGTCGCCTAGTTTTATAGTCGGAGCATAACGAGAGCACAAAAAAAGTTCGGAGACAAGAGAGACGCCGCCCTTCTCTTCGCGACGAAAAATAAGTGATAAGACGACGTTAGTTACTCATTTCGAACAGGAAGTCGAGCGGCTCCACCCTGATAAGAGCACAAAGAGACGGACGATAGCGATACGGTAGAGTGTTTTTGAGTCGCCCAAATTTGAATGTGTACTGTAGCTCCAGAAGCCGTCATATTGTTCTAAAAGTTGGTGAGCACATTTTTCACATCTCGAACGATAATTTTGTAGTTGACAACGTATTTCCACGACCACTCCCTGGAAGCTAGGACTAGGACAACTTTCTAGATCTACAGTACCCTGAGAAGTGGTTGTACAAATAATTGTTGACTACAAAAACATGTTTCATAATAATCACTTCATTTTTCTAGTTGACACTTTTTTGCTAGGACCACTTTCTAAAGTACTGAGTGCGCGTGGAAGTTGGGCACCAAATAGTTTCATCGATTTCGGAGCGCTTTTCAGAATCTCTGAACGGTCTACGTCATACGGGCTCGCATTTTCTCCTCATTTTACAACTTTACGACTTTGCCGACACTTGCATATTGTGATAAGCACTGAAGCCACAGAGTTTTACGATCCAATTCGATAAAGTTGCTCTTGAGTCACATCATCAAGATCTTGATTTGATACAAAAGTTCCAAGTGTGCTGGTACTCCACATGGTGCATCGGACATTGCTCACCTTAGGAACTGCGCATTTCTATCTAGCATACTTTCTATCACAACACGCGTCGTTCGGCTTGTTTACTTTTTCTCAATCTCAACTTGCTGGCGACACGAGAAAGGAGGGTATGGCAAGAAAATGGAAGAAGGAAACAAAAACGTGAGTCAGGTTGTGTTCGTATTTTGGCAGAATTGGGATGAGCAAAGTAAATCGCTGGGGGGAAACATTTGGAGGAAATGGAATTGGAAACGTTTTGAAGATGGGTAAAAGTGAGGTTAGGTTCTAGATTCTCTACTAGATTCAACGACAGCAACGACAATTATAAAGGAATGACACTCAAGACTTCTCAAGACTTTCAGTCATAAGAATGATCCGATATTGCAGATGTCATTCGGTTCAACCACGTTTCCTGCTCTTCTCCTCCATCACCGACAGCAGTTCGAATTGGAAGCACATCCAGACAAATCGTTCGATTCCAAGAGCGTGTCGGATCTGGGGTTCTGTGGATGTGGTGGTGCCCGTCGGTTTGCTTGAGTAGCTAACGCACGAGCCATCATCCAATGATTCGGCGGTCTCTTGCACTAAAATGTTCTGCGTGGACGTACCTCTCGGATCATCGTTGTCATGCACTCGACTTCTGCCGCGCCGAGACGGTTCTCATCGATCTGGTACGAGTAGCACCGTTGGTCCTGCCGTTTGACCCTCTGCCCAGCACTCGGATCGATCGATTCGCAATGCACATCTTCTGCGGGTGGGCGTAGATACATATAAGGACTACCGGCCCCTACGCAATATTCGTCCGTCATTTTCTCTCAAAAAGGGAGTAACGCTTCAATATGAGACGTGCAGGAGCTCGAGAGTTTTGTGCTCGGACGTACAAATCTTCTCGTATCACTTTGAGCATGGTGAGCATGGTTCTAGACAGGTGTGGGGTCCTGAGTGTCGTGACTCGTCTCGACTTGTCAAGATCAAAAGTGCAGTATGAAGGAACATAATTGTATGTTCCTCACGGATCATGTGGCAGTGTAATTATCCAATCAACAACCAGTCTTCTTGAGCCAAAGTCATTATAACTCAATTTAAAGTTATTATGTCTTTCCGCAACAATGAGGACCAAGGACAATTCTGACTTTTAAGTGCACAACCTGTGCCCCTCTGTCATTAAAATCTAGTTCCCGATAATTGCCCTGGGACCAATATAAAGGTCCCGTCTAACTCCTAGAGTTACTTGCATCTTCCCCACACCCTCTTCCAACTGCTACTACGATTCCCCCAACCTATCTTCCTCATACTATTTACACATTACCTAATAAAGCATTATCTGAACCACCTGCTTTGCTTAAACCGTGCGAAGGACACCCTATAACAACGAACGGGGTTACGGAACACGACACTGAGGGACCTTCCTTCGAAGCTTCTTCAACTTTGAAGAGTGCTTGAGGAAAACGATTCCTAAATGGAAAGCATTTCAGACAAAACCACCTTAGACATTGCTCTTCTCGCACACATCTCAAACTATTCCACTGGTCAATCCGCCCGGAGACACCGTACAAACTTGAATAGTGCTCTAATTTCAGACGACACTCCTTCTCGACATTGTTGTTGTTGTCGGGACATGACGGAGCTGTTTGATCTCAGAGAGCTGCGAATTTTGGACATGGCTTGAGGGTGAGTTGAAATTCAAGCAAAAAATCGATTTTCATCCACTTATTTTCAGTCTGCAAGAGTTGATGTGTTCGGACACTACGAATCGATGGACGCCGTGCAAAAATTGGCTTCGGACGCTAATAATTTATACTTTTTATAATAAAATTGTATTGATAAAGAGGATAAATAGATTTAAGGGCTTTCAAAGCGCAATTTTCAAGGGTACAACACATTCATTTATTCATTTATACATCACAAAAATGAGTGTTGTTGTTGTTGAATCTAGTAGAGAATCTAGAGATAGAGATGTGAGAGATCGCAATTGCACGTTGAGAGTGGGAAATGAAATCGAAAACGAAAAAGAAAAAGCGATTGCGTGGGCCGTCGTACATCGTACATCATTCAGGCGCGGTCCGTGTAGTTCGCCGTTCCCTGCTCGGCCATGATCGCCATGTCCGACATGATCGACGTGGTTTCGGTGAGTTCCGAGTGTTGCGACTCCTCGGCTTGCCAGTCCCACGTGCATCGGTCCGGGACTTGCAGATCGCGGCGGATCTCAAAGAGACAAAACAGTGGAATTTCTAGGCCATGTGCTCTTTCTCACCTCCATGATCAACATCTTGAGACGTTTGTAGTCGGGTCGAATCTCAAACGGCCACCCATCGATCAGCACCATAATCGTCTCGAACTGATTGGGCAGGCGACGAAAGAAGTTGTGTCGCGAGTCCTTGCGGATGCTCATCTTCGACTGTCCGACAACGTTCCGATCGGTCATGTGACGCCACGGCAGCTCGCCAACGTACATCTCGACGAGCATGTAGAACCAGCACTCGACGTCGTCGCGTCGGCCGAGGTCCATGCGCTTGTGTGCCTGCAGACTTCCGTAGCGGACGGTGCCGCGCCAGCCGACCTCTCCGCGCGACTTCACCTTTCGATTCTCGCGGTCGACAAACTTTTTGGCGAGCCCAAAGTCGAACATGAAGATGGTCTTGTGTTGGGCGTTCTCGCGAATGCCCGGCGCAAAGTTGCTCGGCTTCACGTCGCGGCTCAGGTAGCCGCAGTTGTGCAGCTCCTCGATCGCTTCGAGCGTCTCCAGCGCGATCTTCGTCGTCGTGTTGATCGAAAATGAGCGCGTCGGCATCTCGGAGCGCAGACGGTAGAGGTCCTTGCCGAGCAAACTGATCACCATGTAGTTGTACTCGCGACGGATCGTTCCCTGCAAAACGACGATTGATTAGGCTAGTTAGGCTGCCGCTGGAGACATCAAAAAGTGCACAATTTTGCTCGCCGTGATTACTGTACTTACATAATCAATAATATCACAAAAGTGAGCTCCTTTCGCTCGTTTCACAGCCATCAACACTTTGATCTCCATCGGCAGCATCCCCGTCGAAAACTTTTCCGTCTTAATGGCCACGGTTCTGAAAACGAAGCACTAGAACGGCGTCAAGACGCCAGAAATGCGTCAACTCAATACCTGATGCCGAAGACGCTCAAAAAGACGTGTCCCATCGCGCCGTCGCCGAGTTTTTGGCGGAAAACGAAGCGGTCGCCCTTGTCGTTCTCAAAGTACTCGCCAGTCTCGGGAAGCCGATCGTTTTCGGTCTTGGATGATCTCGGATCTCGGATCGCCGGTCCACGTGGCCGGTCTTGCGGTGGCTGGGCCACCGCCGGAAACGCCATCTGCTCCATCGCCATCGACTCGTGCGCCGGCTTCAACTGCACCGACTGGTAGCGCTTGTGATGCACATTCTCCTCGGCCACCAGCGTCGGCGTGTTCGGAATCTGCACCATTTCACTTTGATCCATTGCTAAACTCGTCGTTTTTTTTTTCGTTGCTTTCCATGCTCTGAATCCAAGAGACTTACCGGCAGCCATTTCTCACCGGAAGGGCGGTGCGAAACAAAAAAAATCCGTTATGATATGAATCGGCCGGTTCTTTTATAATAGCGTTGAGCGAGTCCACGTTTCGATGACGCGTCACGCAAAAAAAAAAGCGACAATATTGTCCGGTTTCACGTCCTACATTTGTTATTTCCACAAAAAAACTCTTGGATTTTCTGCGAATCGCGAGTCGAATCAAAGCGCAAATCGAAAAGTAATGGGTCAACATTTGAGTGGAGGATTTACTGTGAGTCGCCTAACTTTTCGCTTTTCTAGGCCACCAATCGGATGGCCTAAGTTGCGCTTGAAGTTTCTAGGCCGTCCATGGCTTCAGGGTACCTCTAGACTTCCCGTGTGGCCTAACTTTCTCTCACATTTTTCTTCCAGAAAACGCCGGCAACACCGTCATCTCCGCTGCCACCGACTCCAAAATCGACGTCCGAAAAGGAAAAAGAAAAGTCGGCTCCTGTGGCCGTGGCCGTGGATCCGCCCCGTTCTCGAAACTCGGCCATATCCTACGAGGTGCCGAAACGAAAAGAAGAGGTTCGGTAAAGCGCATTTGTCATGTCGCAACCAATTGTTTTGCAGAAAGAGTCACTCTACGAGAACTTGAGCTACAAAGGATGATCTCAGAATCGAACTACTTTTGTTGCGTTCTATCAAAGGTTCCAAATAAAGATTTCCACGTGGCACCCGTGATGATGATGATGATGTGGCGTGACGTGGCATGACAACGCACACAACAATGCAGAGTTTCAGTTTGAAAGTCAGTTCCACGAAAAGAATGGGAGTCGAACTGTCTCTGGATCCTCCGGTCTGTCCGATTCAGGCCAACGGCGGCACTTCGAAGCACAAAATCGTGAATCATTGCGACAAAATGTTGGCCTACAAGATCAAGTCGTCGAACAACTCGAACTACAGCGTCAACACCATCTTCGGCCTCATCCAAATCGGCTACACCGTCGACCTGGTCATCACTAGAAAGGTACTCTAAATACGTTTATATATCTCAGCTGTCTGTGGAGATATCTAAAAGTGGTCAACTGATAAAATGTGCACAATTTTCTACTAAACATTTTTTCAGTTGACATCTTTTTGATATCTCTTTCGGCAACTGAGATATCTCGTCTTGAAGGCAGTGGCCTAGCTTTTTCTCGGCCATTACACCCAACATACTATTTACAGCCAGGAAAACCGCAAGCGGACCGTCTCGTCATCCAGTACGCGTCTGTGGAGCAGGACTGTCGCGATCCGAAAGCGCCGTTTGCGGGCGGAAATCCGGTCGGCGAAATTTCCGGAGAAACCATCATTAAACTGTCGGCAGCCGAGTGATATCATCGGTCAAGAGATTATCGAACACAAATTGAGATCCTACAAGTAAAGTTATTGAATGAATGTTCGCTTCTAACTGCTCACAAATGATTAGGGCCTAACATTTTAAGCGAAACTAGAGCATTGGAGTCCGCGCAGATTGACGCCGAAATGTTCTGGAGAAAAGTTTTCGTTGATAAATTGTTGTTCAGTCATCCGGGGAACATGGATTTTCAAAGGTTTTCTAAACTTAAAGTGGTCAGAAGACTACAATACACGAAAGTTTGGCAGTCTTTTGTTTCTCGACAGATTCGTACATATCTGCTATAACAAAGGGACCATAAGAGAGGGGCAAACGTGCAAAATGTGCAAACATCGTCGCCTCGATCCTTCTTCGATCGGAAGAATCAATACACACCCGCCCGCCCATTTGCACAATTTTCTGCAAGAGTATATAACGACGGTCGGGACCCATTATTCATCATTCATTTGTTGTTGACCTCTAATTGTCTACTCCAGTTACCACTTTTGCAAAAATGTCGATTCAATCGCTCCACCAACTCGCCTCAAACAAAATGGCCGAGTACATTGTCGATGGTAAGTCTTTTTCCTTTTCTTTTCCTATTATAATTCAACTTTTTCAGAGTCCCTCGACGTATCCTCAATTGTTTTCCCTCGAAAAGAGAGCAATGCCATTTTCGAGCATATTATCAAGATGAAGAAGCCGGAACGTTCTCTAAATGAGGATTTGCTTGAACAAATGACTGGATTCAATACGAGCCGTGCCAATTTCAAGGGCGTCAAGATGACGTTGACAGACGTGGCTTTCATTGGCGAGCAGAATCTTGAGAGCTTTACACTCGGAGACACGATTCTTCTCATGGACGGATATCATGTTGAGAATGGTGAGTGATGACGAGCGTTCGGGCGAGTTCTAGTGACTGCGACAAGTGCTCCGAGAAAACTAATTCAATGTGAATCTAATTTCAGACGACACCATCCTGAACATTGATTTGCTGACCAGGGACATGTTCAACGCCGCCACCCGCAAATCCCTCCGGCACCTGGACATTAGCGGATGGGGAAGTTTCAATGGAGACTGGCTCAAAGCAATTGGATCAATGCTTCCGAACGTTTCGAGCTTGAATGTAGCTGGAAGACCGGTCAACATTCAGACTCTTGTTCAGAGCTTTCCGGGGCTCCAATACTTAAATGTCTCGAACTGTGGCATTGACAGTTTGGATGGCATCTCTGGACTGCAAGGGCTCCGAGTCTTGATCATGGAGAATGCGTACAAGATTCGGGACATGACGGAGCTGTTCGAGCTGAGAGAATTACGAGTTTTGAACATGGCATGGTGAGTTGAAGTTTAAAAAGAAACATAATTGTTCATCCACTTGTTTTCAGCCCATCCCAATTCAATGCCGATGGTTCGAACGATGTCGCTGCCATATTCTGTCAGTGCCTGGAGGATGGATCCCGACTGCCCGAGCTTCGTTACCTGGACCTCTCGAAGACGACGCTGAATGGACGGGATGTGAAGAGAATCCTAAAGTTCATGCCGGCGATCCAAAATTTGACTCTAATTGGAACGAACATCGCTCTCCGAGATTGCGTCGGCCACAACACGCACACTCTGGTCTCAACAACCAAAGCCCTGGAGCACTATTTCTCAGAGGACAGTGCCCTGATGATTGAAACCGTTCTGCAGGAGAGTTGTGTGCTCACCGACGATTTTCACATCGATGCGGCGAGCGGCTCGATCTCGTTCGAACACATGCTGCAGTTCGTGGATCTCTTGCACAAGATCCTTCTCCGATACGGAGACGAGAATGTGATTCATGGAAAGGTGGTTGAGAATGTGTGGGCGATTACGCCTGCAATATTCGGCCGCGTCATGGCTGAATCGGACCGCGATCGGATGAGCTTCAAGATTATCGTGCTGATGAACACGCTTCTGGACGTTTATGGAGCGTACAATCGCTCCATTCTCAACTGCACACGACTCGCGACCTCATTTTTGTTCTCGGCGATCCGCGACCAAATAATAATGAGCACGCCGGGCGTCAACGTGCAAAAGCTCGTCCTGTTGACGTTCGAACACTTGGAGAGGCAGAAGAACGACAGCGAGGTGGTCGGCCTCTTTTTCCAAATCGTCACGGAAGTTGAAGTTGCCGACACCGTGAAGACTATCGTCTGTGGCTTTGATGAAGAGCAGCGAATCAATGCTCAGCTTCTTCTGCTGAGCCTGATGGAAGTTATGATGGCGAACTTGACGACATGCTTCGGAAATGGTCAAGGAGAAGCCTTCGACAACTGTGCCATGTTGACTCGAATGCTCACTTGGGTTTGCTGAGGCCTTAATTCGAATAATTGTTGTTGTGTTTTTGTTCCAAACTTTTGAAATTGCATTATGAATAAGGATAATAAAGAAGTTACTATTAAACGTCATTTTTGATATTTGAAGTCTTCTTTTTCTCGCTTATTCATGACTGCGAGTCCAATAATTCTCTTCGCTAGCGCTGTCCGTCCAAACGCTCTTCCAATTGTCGTCTGCCGAGTACATTATCGATGGTAAATTCCGATTTTTCTCACTCGAGACCACAGTGAGTTCTACCAGTCAGATGTACTTGCAATTTTGCGGTAAGTCAAATAAAAAACACATTTTGTTCATTAATTATTTCCAGTCTTGCCACAACCGATCGCATGACTTCTGGAATGCTGAAAAACGAGACGCCGCTACCGAAAGAGCTTTCCTGGCGGCCACGATTCTCTCCAAACTTCGTCAGCATTCGGAGAGATTCCCGGGGAATTCTGGATTCCAAATCAGCCGCCTTCTGCTGAACTTCTACGCTGATTTCCCCGCAAATCACGTTGATTAGAATCGGGCGAATTGAGATGGATTCGGAATGTTCTAATTGCACCTATGTACATGCCATTTTAATCAGTGGGCGTGGCCACTGCACCTAGCTTTTGTTTCTTCCCACGGTGCCATGACGGGTCGAAATCCCAATCGTACTTTCCCATCAGAGTCCTTTGTCAGCTTTCTTATCACTAATCTCCCCCGGTAATCAAGACCGCAGGCGTGGGAATTTCAGCTTCAAGCGGATTTGCGGCAAATTTCAAAGCAACCGACTTAATTACCTTTTTTTTCAATTGTTTTGTCAGTTTGTCCTGCTCGAATAACCATTAAAATCTGCAAATAGTGCACTTTTATCGTAAATTAAATTTCTCCGCGTGCGTGCGGCAGCCTTGCAGAACCGCACGCCGCACGTTGCAAAACAGGCCACGCCCCTCAAATAAATTCGAAAACACTCATCTTTCGAACCGTTTTCCGCGCAAATTTCATCGTTTTTCCTCATTTGTGCGTCCATTTTCACTAAATTTTTGCAGCTTATCAATATGGACCAACTTGAGCAACTGTCGCTCGTGAGCAAAGTGCTCAGCGAGCTCGAAAATCACTTCGGAATGGCCAACAAGGACATTGCTGAGTTTGTGATAGAGTTGGCGAAAGAGAACCCGACTTTTGACAAATTTAAAAAAGAATTGCAGAATCAGGGACTTGATGAACAGGTTTGTGCTGAACTTTGTTGGAAAAATTTGCGGAGAAAAGTGGAAAACCCGTTTTTTCGCTTTTTTCACTAAAAACATGCTGGAAAATAGGGAAAACGTAAGAAAGCTTGTTTCTAGATAATTTTGTACAAAATAGGTCTCAAATCTGAAGGATAATCGATTTTTCCCCATTTCTTTTCAAAACTCAATATAAACGACGCGGAAAAAATTACCATGGAATTCATGCAGTTCTGTCAAGATTTCTACATTCTCTCGTTCAAAAATTCATGAAAAGCTCAATTCCTACATATTCACCTCAAAAAATTCCAAAATCGCTCGTTTTTGCAGTTTGACGACTCGCTTACCGCCACAGTGCTGCGCATAGTTCAGAGCATGTCCAGCACGAAGAAGAAGAGCAAAAAGGGCGATTCGAAGGAGGACGTCAAAGAATCGCACAAAATCACGTTGATTTCCGATGCGAAAGACGAGATCAAGGCGCGATTGCCGGCGCTGGCGATGGCCAACACGGTCGTGGAGAAGGAGGAGGAGGGCGACGATCTGATGGCGCAGTTGGAGAAAATGGAGGGGAAATATGTGCAGGAGGTAGGTAAATCGGCGAAAATTGCCAAAAATTCAAGTTTATCGAGCATTTCACCCATCTTCCGCTTTGAAATCGAACAATTTGACAGTTTTCTCGAGATTTCGCAGCAGAAGAAAAATCATGGAAATCCTGAAGAAATCGCGTTTTTCACCAATTTTTTGGTAAAAATCATCGAGTTCCGTCGGATTTTGCCAACTTTCATGAGAACCTTGCTTTTTCGATAAAAACCTGATTTTCTTGCAGAAAAGTCAAAAATCGTCCACATCACGTCGTCGCACGCGCTCCAGAAGTCACGAACGCGAAAAGAAGCGTCGTCGGAGCCGAAGCCGAGATCATCGCCGCAAAGATCGAAGCAGAAGTCGTGAGGACCGAAGAAGAAGGCGGGAAAGATCGAGAAGTCGTGAGAAAGGACGAGATCGGCAGCAGGAGGCACGATTCGAGCGACGTCCCGATGTGGCGGAGATTGGAAAAATCTACGAGGGCCGCGTGAACTCGATCCAGTCGTTCGGGGCGTTCGTACAGCTGGAAGGGTTCCGCCAGAAGCAGGAGGGCCTCGTCCACATTTCTCAGATCAGAAACGAGCGAGTGCAGACGGTGGCGGACGTGTTGAAGCGGGGCGAACGCGTGAAAGTGAAGGTGATCCGCATCGAGAACGGCAAGACGTCGTTGTCGATGAAGGAGGTCGACCAGCAGAGCGGAGAGGACCTCAACCCGCGGGAGGCGGACCTCAACCCCGATGCGATCGGAGTGCGGCCGAGGACTCCGCCGGCCGCCAGCTCGTGGATGAACCCGGAAGCCACGACGGTCTCCTCCTCCTCGGCGTCCACGTCGAACGGAAAGGCCCGCGTGCGCATCTCCACTCCCGAACGCTGGGAATTGCGGCAAATGCAGGGCGCCGGAGTGCTCGCCGCCACCGACATGCCCGATTTCGACGAGGAGATGGGAGTGCTCAAGAATTTCGATGGTGAGTTTCAAATTACATAAACAACTGCCTGAAACGGTTTCGAGTAAAACTTTGTTCAAATTTGCAGAAGAAAGCGACGGCGAAGACATTGAAATCGAGCTGGTCGAGGAGGAGCCGGACTTCCTTCGCGGATACGGAAAGGGCGGCGCCGAGATCGAGCCGGTGAAGGTGGTGAAGAATCCGGACGGCTCGCTGGCACAGGCGGCGCTCATGCAGGGAGCACTCTCGAAAGAACGGAAGGAGACGAAGATCCAGGCGCAGCGGGAGCGGGACATGGAGTCGTCGCGGGGCTTCTCCTCGAACGCACGCATCCTGGATCCGATGTCGGGCGGGCAGACGACGGCGTGGTCGGCGGACGAGTCGAAGGATCGGAACACGCGGATGAAGGAGATGCCGGAGTGGCTGAAGCACGTGACAGCCGGCGGAAAGGCGACGTACGGCAAGCGCACAAACATGAGCATGATCGACCAGCGGGAGAGTCTGCCGATCTTCGCGCTCAAGAAGAATCTGATGGAGGCGATGATCGACAACCAGATTCTTGTCGTCGTCGGAGAGACCGGCTCGGGAAAGACGACGCAGATGACGCAGTACGCGGTGGAGGCGGGGCTCAGCAGACGCGGAAAGATCGGATGCACGCAGCCGAGACGTGTGGCGGCCATGTCGGTGGCGAAGCGAGTCGCCGAGGAGTACGGCTGCAAACTGGGTACGGATGTCGGATACACGATCCGATTCGAGGACTGCACGAGTCAGGACACGATCATCAAATACATGACGGACGGAATGCTGCTCCGAGAGTGCCTCATCGACCCGGACCTCTCCGGTTACTCGCTGATCATGCTCGACGAGGCCCACGAACGGACCATCCATACCGACGTTCTTTTCGGACTTTTGAAGGCAGCCGCCCGAAAGAGGCCCGAATTGAAGCTGATCATCACCTCTGCCACGTTGGATTCCGTCAAATTCTCAGAATATTTCCTCGAGGCGCCGATTTTCACAATCCCCGGCAGAACGTTCCCCGTCGAGATTCTGTACACGAGAGAGCCGGAATCGGACTATCTGGAGGCCGCGCACGTGACAGTCATGCAGATCCACCTGACCGAACCGCCCGGCGACGTCCTGGTCTTTCTGACGGGACAGGAGGAGATCGACACGTCGTGCGAAGTACTGTACGAGCGGATGAAGTCCCTCGGGCCCGACGTGCCCGAACTCATCATCCTGCCCGTCTACGGAGCCCTGCCCAGCGAGATGCAGACGAGAATCTTCGAGCCGGCGCCGGCGGGCAAACGGAAAGTCGTCATTGCGACGAACATTGCCGAGACGTCGTTGACCATCGACGGAATCTTCTACGTCGTCGATCCGGGATTCGTGAAGCAGAAGATTTACAATCCGAAGAGTGGCATGGATTCTTTGGTACGTTTGAGGGCATTTTTTGCAATCCTGGCTTCGACAGCTTCATTTCAACGGGAAATACGAAAATTTCGAATTAAATCTGCCCTAAATGCTGAAAAACGCTCAATTCTAAACGAACTTTAAACAAACTAAGCGTTATCAGGATTATAGTTTTGCTAATTTATAACGAAAATCCTTGCAGGTAGTGACGCCGATCTCTCAAGCGGCGGCGAAGCAAAGGGCGGGACGTGCGGGCCGAACGGGACCGGGAAAGTGCTACCGTCTGTACACGGAACGGGCGTTCCGCGACGAAATGCTGCCGACGCCGGTTCCGGAGATCCAGCGGACGAACCTCGCGTCGACACTGCTGCAGCTGAAGGCGATGGGCATCAACAATCTGATCGACTTCGACTTCATGGACGCGCCTCCCCTGGACTCGATGATCACGGCGCTCAATACGCTGCACACGCTCTCCGCCCTCGACGGAGACGGCCTGCTGACCAAGTTGGGACGTCGGATGGCAGAATTTCCACTGGAACCGTCGCTCGCCAAGCTGCTCATCATGTCGGTGGATCTTGGATGTTCGGAAGAAGTGCTGACGATTGTGGCGATGCTGAACGTGCAGAACATCTTCTATCGGCCTAAAGAGAAACAGGACATGGCGGATCAGAAAAAGGCAAAGTTCCACCAGCCGGAAGGCGACCATCTGACGCTGTTGGCGGTGTACAACTCGTGGAAAAACCATCACTTCTCGCAGCCCTGGTGCTTCGAGAACTTTGTGCAGGTGCGGAGCATGAAGCGAGCACAGGATATCCGGAAACAACTATTAGGGATCATGGACAGACACAAACTGCTGATGATCAGTTGCGGACGGGATGTGTCGAGAGTTCAGAAGGCGATCTGCTCGGGATTCTTCCGGAATGCGGCGAAACGCGATCCGCAGGAGGGCTACCGTACGCTCACCGACGGACAGAACGTCTACATTCATCCGTCGTCGGCGTGCTTCCAACATCAGCCCGAATGGGTTGTCTATCACGAATTGGTGATGACCACCAAGGAGTACATGAGAGAGGTAAGGGGCTACTGTAGAACAAGTAGCTATTGATTTACTGGTTTCGACTTTCGAATATCGTAGCTCTTGTCTTAAATTTGACTTGACTACTGTATGAATTCTTTGCGCTACTGCAGGTTTCTAGTGGTTACGGTGGCTGAACTTGATTGGATTACGATGGGGTTACTGTACCTAGAAACTTGGTACAGCAACAGAAATATGTTTCATGGTCCCTTTGAGATATTGTAGCTTTAAACTTGCAGGTGACCGCAATCGACCCGAAATGGCTCGTCGAATTCGCGCCGTCGTTCTTCAAAATCGGCGACTCGACAAAATTGTCGAATTTCAAGAGGAACCAGAAGATCGATCCGCTCTTCGACAAGTACGCGGATCCGAACGCGTGGCGCATCACTCGTGTCAAGAAGAGGATATACAATCCGAACAAATAATTTATATTTCTCGCTATCTGTTGTTCTCGGCCCCCCATTCTCTAGTGTGCCCGACTTGTACATTCGTTTGTTATAAATAACCCCCAAGTGATTCTGAATAATCTCATTTATTAGCAAATCTATTGTGGAGCGACTCCGCAAAGAGCGCCAAAGTTCCACCAAAGCGAATTGTCCGGGTCGTTGGGCGCCTGGACGAAGTTGCAGTAGATGTCGTTGAGCAGAGCGTTACGGTTCGAGTTGCCCGGGTAGACGGCGAATTGGATGCACTCTTCGATGTCACTGAAAGGAAACACCTCAACTACTAGAACTACAATATCTTTAGGAGTCCGCGGCACTTACTAAGTCCACATGTTGGTGCTCGGCTCGTCGACGGCCCAATGCGCCCAAGCATAGGCGGGATCAGTGTGAGCGTCAACGAGAGAGAAGCTGAGCGACTGATTGCTGCACGGATAGGCATCCAAGACGGTGCGGTTGCGAGTGACGCAGTCCGCATTGCGCCGTCCGTCGACGGCTATCGCGCCCGTCGAGTAGCCGTAGCTCTGAACGGCGGCGAGCAGCTCCGCGGCGAACACGCTCCGCTCGTCGTCGTTCTCGAAGGAGGTGAGGACGGCGCCGGTGGCCTGCGCGGCACAGAGCGCATTCGCAGAGCTGACGGCGATCGGATCCTTCTGAAGGACGGCCTTCATGCACCAGATGCTCGTCTGCGAGTTGGCCGCCGATGGGGTGCGGGTGAAGGCGGTGAAGCCGTCGGGGCACTTGGGAGCGGCGGTCGTCGTCGTCGGCGCTTCCGTCGTCGTCGTCGTCGCTGGATTGTCGTTGACCGGAGCAGCCGTCGTCGTCGAGGGTTTCGCGCTCGACGACTCGTCGCAGTCCTCATCGCCTCCGCCATGGTACGAAGATGGTGGTGGTCGGGGCTTGTGGCCTGCAAATTGAGCGGATTACGGTATTTCGACACTCAGGCTACTGTAGGTAACGATTCACGAACCTATCGGCCTGAACATGGCCTCGACGGAGAGGCCGAACGCGAAGAAGAGGAGGAGCGAAGAGGAGGAGAAGCGCATCGTCGTGTCTTGTGTCATTTCCGCTCGTGCCTCGCCCAATTTATACCCGTTCCGGTCTGTCGTGGATCTCGGAAAAAGTGGTGCGGAAGCCTGTTTTATGGCTCCGCGCTTGTTTTCAATAACCCTCCTGTTCGAGTGCTGTTTTGCAGCGTCACGGTTTTATTCGAAACTGGTTGCAGAACGAAGCCTCGGAAGTGACGGAGGTGGTGGCCGAGGAAATTTGCTGCCGTCTATATTCAAGACGATGTATCTCAGGCGCCAGTGGAAATTTCGAAAAGGTGTCAATTGATAAAATGTGCATAATGTCTTTTTGAGCAACTCTTCTGTTTACAACTTTTTGATACTGGCACTGGCAGCTGAGATACATCGTTTTGAATAGACCGTGTTGATTCTCTCATCATTTGCAGATATTTTCCAGTGAAAAACAGTCCCGACAATACTTTATTCGAACAAAAAACCGACAAGATTATCACTGCGGAGCCTTTCCACAGAGAGCTCCAAAATTCTGGTACAGATCCATAGTAGGCCAGCGGAAAGAGTAGGCGTACTGACACAAGAAGTCGTTGATCTGTCCGTGCTGATTCGACTCGCTCGGATCGATTTGGAAGGTGACGCAGTCCTCGAGTTGACCGTTGTTCTCCACGGAATTCGGCTCGTTGTACTTGGTCGCCCACGTCGTCCACAAGTACGTGGCGTCCGTGTCCGCCGAGTCGGGCACGGCGAATATTGTGGATTTCGAGTTGCACGGCGCGCTGGAGAGGGAGGCGGTGGTCAGGCAGGACTGGACCCGACGGCCCGCCATTGCGATCGAGCCGGCCGACTTTCCGAGCGTTGATATTATGAATTCGTTAGCTTCGGAGAGCAGCGACTGACGTTCGGCGTCATTTTCGTAAGAGGTCAGCACTGCGTTCTCTTTGGAACACAGTTCGGAGCCTTCGTTCACACTGATCATGGTTTTGGAGGTGATGAGCTGAAAAACAAGGACAGAAATCTCTAGAAAAAAGGTGTTCAGCTAAAAAGTGTACCTTGACACACCACTTTCCAGTATTCTGATTCGCATCCGACGGGGTTCGGTCGTACATGGTCCATCCGGACGGACAACTCGGGTCCACCGGTGAAGAAGCCTCTTCGGAACTTTGTGAATTTGAGGATGGAGCCGGATGATGATGATGATGATGATGCTTGTGTTTATGTGCGTGCTCTTCGGAACACGATCCCGATCCGAAGGTTACGCCTCCACTTGCTCCTCCAGGACGGATAATTGCGTGGCCGCTAGGAAGAAGGAATAGGCAGAAGAAGAAGAAGAAGAAGAAGAAGAAGAAGGGCGACATTTTGAATCGACGAACACGATTCTAGTCCTCATTTATACCTGACTTTTTATGCGCCCGATACATTATTTCATTGCAGAAATGGTTCTTTGGCTTCCTTCTTCTCTCCAAGTTGTTTATTGTACAGTGCACAGATGTTGGGAATAAAAATTTTACTCTACGGAACACGGAACACGGAAAACGGAAAGAACTTATTTCTACGGAACACGGAACACGGAACACGGAAATTTATTTTTTTACGGAACACGGAACGCGGAAAACTTTTTTTTTACGGAACACGGAACACGGAAAAAACTTATTTCTACGGAACACGGAAAATTTTTTTTACGGAACACGGAACACGGAAATTTATTTTTTTACGGAACACGGAACACGGAAAATGGAAAGAACTTATTTCTACGGAACACGGAACACGGAACACGGAAATTTTTACGGAACACGGAACACGGAAAAAAATTTTTACGGAACACGGAAATTTTTTTACGGAACACGGAACACGGAAAATTTTTTTTACGGAACACGGAACACGGAAAACGGAAAAAACTTATTTCTACGGAACACGGAACACGGAACACGGAATTTTTTTTTACGGAACACGGAACACGGAAAACTTTTTTTTTACGGAACACGGAAAAAAAATTGAAAAAAACGCGGAACACGGAACACGGAATTCCCAACATCTCTGGTACAGTGCACAGCAAACAGCCGCATAAAAAGCTCTGTCATTTTCAGTGAGTATTATAATAATTTATTCATGAAATGAACAGTTGCAGACACAACAAAAAAACGGATTCAATTTATTTTCCGACAGCCTCATAACTCGGCGCCTGTCCACAAAGTGCTCCGTAGTTCATGTACAGAGTGTTGCTCGGATCGTTGGGCGCGACGGTTCTGTAGCAGTAGAAGTCGTTGATGAGTCCGTGTTGGGCGGCGACCGACGGTTGGACGTGCAGTTGGAGACAGTCTTCGACGTCACTGAAACGCTCGATAAGAGAGTGAGTTCTCTTGGATTTCTTACTAAGTCCAGTGGTTGGAATTCGGTTCCCCGATGGCCCAGGTCGTCCAGAGGTACGCCGGATTTGTGCTAGCGGAGGCGGGAAGGCTGAAGATTGTCGACTGGTCGTTGCACGGCGACGCGGCGATCACGGAGGCGTTCATCGAGACGCACTCGGGCACACGGTCCCCGGCGAGAGCGATGGATCCGGAGGACAGGCCGAGAGTCGTCACAATGTACGCCTGCGCTTCTGCCACGATTGCGTCCTTCTCTTCGGACGTCTCAAAGTCGGTGAGGACTCCACCTTCCGCTTGGCACAGCGCGGACGTTGAGTTGATCGTGACACTTGTCGCCGAGGTGATCAGCTGCAAATGGAACACTTATTACCCCAGAAAATGACCGTAGAAAAAAGTTGTCAACAACAAAAATAAAGCTCTCGTTTACTACTATAATTTTGTAGTTGATCACTTTTTTCCATGACCATTCCCTGGGATACTGTAGCGCTTTGAAGAAAGGTGTTGAATGTCTGGTCGCTAATCAAGTCCTAACTTCAAGGCGTTACAGTACCCCAGGAAGTGACCGTAGAAAAAAGTTGTCAAGTACAAAAATGATCTACTAGATGTCAAGTTTTCACAAAACAATTTCCAGACTTCTAACACATCGGCGAACTTGGCAATTCTACAATATACAAAGCGTACCTTCATACACCACAATCCAGTGTTCAGATTGTAAGAGGACGGAGTTCTCGTGTAAAGTGTCCATCCGGACGGACAAACCGGCGACGCAATCAATGAAGTCGTCGTGGGTGGGATGGTCGAAGTGGACGGGACCGCAGTGGAGGTGATCGGCTCGGTCGGCGCGACAGTCGACGTGGACGCCTTCTTGCTCGGATGCGGTTGGTGGTGGTGCTCATCGGAGCAGTCGTCGCCGCTGTAATGCTTGTGTCCGCTACCGTAACCCGGACGGATGACGGCGTGGCACACGGAGAGTCCGAGAAGGAGGAGGAGAAGCGGTTGATGGCTCATAATTTCGTACAATATCGGTTGGGTGAAAAAGTTGGCCATTTATAGCCGGGGCGCTGCACGTTTTGAGGGTTTGCGTGCAACAAAAACGCGCGTAACGAGCGGTGAAAAATCAAATTCGGCGGATTTTATGGCGAAAGGGTTGTGCAAAAACAGCGATTGAACTTTTGTTCGGCTAAGAGAGAATTGGAATTGTGTAGGAGGAGACAGACAAAAAGTTAGGGTCCCCAAAAATGGAACCGAGTATGACTAATCGTTCTTGCTCCTTTTCAGCGTCTCTCAAAGTTCCCCCCAATTCACCCCAAGAGTTGTCAATGGGGCGCGCTTGCACCAACCGTCGACTCGGCGTTTCTTTTTTCAATTGAAAACCGGAATTCTTTCGTTTTTTCTCTTAATAAACACTCAAATTTTGTTCTTTGCGAGCCGTAGGGCGATTGTCTGAGTTAAACGCATCGATTTAAGCGCGAAACGGAGCAGATTCGTTCAGAATTCACCAAATTGAGGGATTTTGTCGAAAAATACTGAAAAAAAACAGAGTTTTAACGATTATTTGACGAATCGAGTTCGGACACTCAACAAGCAGTTTATTGCGCATCTTTTAAGCGCTCAAGCGTCGAAAAATATACAGAATTGAGATAATTGAGGCAAATTTTCGATTCCAAAAGGAAAAATGCTGTAATTTTCACATAAACGCTTCGAAATTGATGACGAAGCAGTTAACATTTCATTTTTTATTCATTTCCAATTATTATCATAAGTTTTGACACTGATTGGTTCTGAAAAGATGGCAATAATGCAAAAAAAAGGGAAAATTGAAATGAGAAACTCTACAACGACGCTCCGGAATTACGCGTACGCGCCTTGTTTAGCGCTAGTGAATTGCGCAAAGGGAATTTTTTATTGTTATTTTTATTTATTTTTATTTTTTTATTCAGTGTTGAGCGGAATTCCGTCTGCCGTCTTCCGTCTTCCGTCTTCCGTGGTTTTTTTGTTCCGTCTTCCGTCTGCCGTCTTCCGTGAGAAAAATTTTCTTCCGTCTTCCGTTTTCCGTGTTCCGTAAAAAAATGTTCTTCCGTCTGCCGTCTGCCGTCTTCCGCATTTCAAAATTCCATTTCCGCTCAACTCTGCTGTGAGGTTCCGTGCGCAATTGTGCTCAATTCCCAAATGGATTGATTGTCTGAGCGTCACGCGGTTTTTTAGGTCATCAAAACAGCTATATAATACCTTCTCACTCGATTACTATTCACATATTCTCCGCTTCTGCTCTCATACAAAAACCTTTTTTTTACTATTACGCATTTCTTGCTGCAACTCGACCTTTTCAGCTAATTGGTTGAGGAAGGCAATGTGAGTAGGTGTTTATAGTTTGGCATTTGTGACACATCAAAAGTCACGGCCGATATTATAGCATCAATTATTCACGCAACGCTTTTCATAGTTTCGCCTTCGTCATTTGGAGCTGGGATTCGGGTCAAAGACTCTCATCTTCTGGACCCTGTATCTCGGGAACCAGTGATTATTTCAAAAATTGGTTAACTGAAAAATTGCTCAAAATCTCAATCTAATCAACTTTGTAGTTGACAATTTTCTTCCAAAACTGTTCATTCTCAAGGTATGGCCTAAAATCTAAAGCGTACCCAATGTACTGGCTCCTAACCTTTTGAACCTCTCTATTTTCGTACAAAATATTGCAATTCGATACTTTGATGCTTTTTCGAGTGCATCTCATAAGCCGAACAATGAACAATAGCCGAGCGGATCGTCTTTTTTTGCGAAGATGTTTGGTTTCGAATTGCACCCAACCGACGGGTGCATCGGAACAGTTCCCGGCGGCTCAACGCTCTTTCCCAGTGGATCCACTGGATCATGTGATGGGGGGGAATGGTGTTCTCCTTCTTATGATCTCTTCTTTTTTCGATATGTTTGTCAATGGTCAGTGGGATTTGGATTCAGAAGTTGTAAAGAAGGTAAATAAATATATATCCTATGTCTAAACAGATATTGTAGAGTTCCCAGGCATCCTTTGGGTTTCAAAATTATTTTGCGAACACTTGACACCTAGAATAACATTTTACCAATTGACAACTTTTTTCCACAATCACTCCTAAGAGTACTGTACTCCCTTGAAGTTTGCCTTACTAGCGCGTAGAAAAAAGTGGTCAACTGAAAAAATGTAGTACTATCCGTCAAGATTCGACTCAAAACGTGCCTCGTAACTCATGTCTTTCCGTGTGTCGTCATTTCGTTTCCTCATCTCGCTCTCGTGAATCATCACACCTCCCCAATTACATGTCTGTGCTCAACCCCTCAATTTCCGGGACCATCTTCTTCTTCCTCTTCTTCTTCCTCTTCTTCTTCCTCTTCTTCTTCCTCTTCTTCTTCTAGATTCTGAGATCACAAACTCGACGTATTGACTTTCAAAATAGTGAAAACAGGTGATTTTGGCTTGCCCACGTGGCTCACTAGATCCACGTCATTATTAGGGTGTCTAAAATGATCCAAAACGTCGGATACCTTGAACTGGCACCTTTTTCCCAGACTTGCCAAATCCCGGGCCGGGCCAGCAAATCGGCGGCCCGGCCCGGCCCGGTCGGCCCGGAAGTTAGACCTCAAAAAAAATATGAAGGGAGAGGAAAACGCGTGCGGCAAAATTGCTAAAATGGCGTGCCAGAGTTGCAATCAATCGCTCCGCCCACTCTTGAGAAAATTTTCGTAATTTTTGTGAAAATTTTGCGACTTTAAACAGCAATTTCTATTTTTTAACAGGTTTTTATGCTATAACATTGCCTTTTTCGTCTTTTTTTCTATTTCTGCTGGTTTTTACAATGAATCTTCGAAATTGAAGCAAAACGAATTTTTAGGTGCATCCTCCCGGGCCGGAAAATTTCCAATTTTGGCCCGGCCCGTTGCAAGTCTGCTTTTTCCTAAACATTTTTCAATATCAGAGCCTTTTGTGGCTGCAAAGCGGCCACGCAAACTGTTTTGCACCCTTTTTTAAGGTGCGGCTGACATTTGATGACATTTGAGTACTTTCTCCCGTAAATATCATGCGTGACAACCTTTTTGATCAACTTCCGTTGCCATACAATATCAGTTTTGTCGGAGAGTTTAGTCGTGACGCCTGTAAGAGCACTGTGCTCCCTGAAAGTTTGCATAGAAATACGTTGTCAACCACAAAAATGAGCAGAACTCGACAATATCTGTTGCAAAGTCAAACACCAAGAATCTCGAAGTTTTCCGCAAAAAAAAAAGAAATTTTAATGAAAAAACGGCCAATATTTGGCCATAATCTTTGCGTTTTTCCACAGAATGCCCTAAAAATATGAGAAATATCCAGTGCTCCTCCTCCGTACGTGGCGCAGCATTTTCAGTCAGTCAGACAAACACAATTCGCCGCCAAATTGATATCATTTTATCACGAGAAAGGTCGTAAAAGTGTTGAACTCGCCCGGAGAAAAACCTGGTTTTCATGCTATTTTCGGCCCCGTTTTTGCAATGAAATGGAAGAAATGTTCTGTGTGTAGTCGTAAAAAAAAATAAAATATCTATCTCATTTCCATTTCTTTTTTCGCCTATTCCCTCCCTATTTACCCCCCGTTCCTCGCCGAGCCGCGCTTCCGTTGTTATTACCTTTTTCGGCGAGATGAACACCTGACTGCCACGTCATCATCACGCACGTGGCCTAGCTTTCCATGGCCTAGTTTCCAGAGTTGAGCGGAAGAGCTCAACGGAAGAACACGGAAGAATTTTTATATCTTTTTTAGAAAATTTTTTCATCGAATGTGATCAACTGACGAAATGTATAGCAAAGTGAACTCGGCTCGTAGAAAAATAATTGTAAATTTAGCTTTTCATACAAAAAAGTTATTCGAGTTGTTGCGTGAAAAAAGGCGGCTAACGGGGAAGACGGAAGGAATAACTTTTTTGTATGAAAAGCTAAATTTACAATTATTTTTCTATGAGCACAGTTCACTTTGTTCTACATTTCGTCAGTTGATCACATTCCATGAAAAAATTTTCTAAAAAAGATATAAAAAATCTCTTCCGTGTTCTTCCGCTCAACTTTACAAACAACTTCCTCGCAACTTGTTGCTGGCCTAACTTTTTTTTGTGGTCGAGGATCCAACGTGGCATCCAAACTGCGGTGCTTCAACTTGACACCCTCATTCCACCCCAATTTTCATGTCCCCCCCTCCTACAGTAACCCTGCCATCGCTCATTTCCCTATTTCGTCCCCCCTACTTTGTATGTGTCCACGTGTTTTCTGGTTGCGTTCTCATATTCCAATGGACGACGAAGAAATTCATAATATTGCCGTTCTTCTTCCTCTTCTTTCATTCCGTTTATTAGGTGTTCATTCCATGAATCTGATGAGTTGGGGTGGGGAACTTTTTTTTGCGTTTCCGCTGGCATACCGTCTATTCAAAGCGATGTATCTCAGTGGTGGGTAGAGATATCAAAAAGTTGTCAATTGATAAAATGTTCGCCAAGAAATTGTGTACATTTTTCCAGTTGACCATTTTTTGATATATCCACGCATAGTTGAGATAAATCGTCGGGAATAAACGCGATCGGCTACTCTACGCTCCAAATCTGCCTAATCCATCCGTCTTGCATCGAAAAAACCAAAAAACTTTCAAAGATGTATCATCTTCCTCGCTCATTCTTTTGCATTTCTTGGTGCTGCTCAGCCACCATCTGGATGAGCAATTTAATATTTGTTCTTCCACTTTTCCTCTCTCTCTCTCTCTCTCTCTCTCTCTCTCTCTCTATCTCTCTCTCTCTCTCTCTCTCTCTCTCTCTCTCTCTCTCTCTCTCTCTCTCTCTCTCTCTCTCTCTCTCTCTCTCTCCCTCTCTCTCTCTCTCTTTCTCTCTCTGCCAGATCACATCCGACCACACTCTATTCCCATTCGAAAGTTCGCTCTGAAATGTTTTCCTCTAGAAAAACGAGTGTTTTAGCGTCTTGTTTACGAGTTTTTCCACCGAAAACTGGGGGAAAAGGAAGTGTTGGTCCGAGTATGAGATTCATAGACCGATAATATCGCTTGTTTGTTCGGGGAAAGGTTTTTGATGTTCATCATGATGACGTGGCACTAAGGGGGGTTATTGATTAAAATCTTGATGGATAATATCACATTTTTTCAGTTGACCACTTTTCTCTACAATCACTTCCTGGAGTACTGTAGCTTTTTGAAGTTAGCGCTCGTCTCAAGCAGTTCAAAAGAGCGCCGACTTCAAAGAGAGAGCTACAGTACGCCAAAGAAGTGGTCAACTGAAAAATCTGCTATTATACACTCAAAAAAGTGTGTGTTGCCACGTCATAGAGACTCCAAACTTTATACGTTTTTGTCACGGCTCTTCTAATTGCACATTCATAAATGCTCTCCTATTCGGTCTCCCACGCTACTTCATTTTCTCCATTTTGCCCCCATTTTCATTCGGAAAAATGTTTCTTACACGTTCCAAAAATCGTCTCTACAACACGCGTTGCTTGTAAAATTGTTCGGTGTAAAAGCCAAAGAGCGTGAAGAGATTGGCTCCGAAAATGTGTATGCTCATGGGATTTTGGCCATAAAATCGTCAATCTAGACCCATGTCCTCTGGTCCCATTTCTTGTTCAAACAATAGAGAGAAAAAGAGAGAGAGAGAGGGAGAGGACCATTTCCTGTGCGGTCAAACATCCGCCGGGTCCGACTGACGGAAGGTAAACGAGAAGAGGGCTTTCTATTTTTGAAATGATTTGTTCATTTGAACTCTTTCCTTATTTTTATTCGTGTTGACGTCTAGTACGTCATTTTTGCAGTTGATCACTTTTTTCTACGCCCACGCAGAAGTGTACTATAGTGCTTGGAAGTTCGGAGAGGTTCACCAACTTCCAAGAGCCACACTACCCCGGGGAGTGGTCGTACAAAGAATGTGTCAACAACAAAATTATAGTACAAGACAAGAACTTCAATTTTGTAGTTGGCCATTTTTTTCTACGACCACTCCCTGGAGTACTGTAGGTCTTGGAAGTTGGAAAGCTCCAAGAGAAAGGTAGCGATTTCGGTCCAAAGTTCCAAGAGCTACAGTACTCTCAGGAGCAGGCGTGGAAAATAAGTGTCAACTAGAAAATTATAGTACTTGGCAAGAAGTTTCGTTTTTCAGTTGACCACTTTTTTGTACAACAACGCCTAAGAGTACTGTAGCTCGTGGAAGTTGAGCCTATCAAAACGTCTACTACAAGAGCTACAGTATTCTTGAAAGTGGTCGTGGGTACTTGTGGGGCCTGTTGCGGCACTCCGCCGTCATCATCTCAATTTCATATTCTCGTCGATGCACCATAAGGTGCTCCTGAAGGTGTCTCTCTCATTTCTCTTTTTCTCTTTCAGTCTCCACACTTGTTGTGTGCTCGACACACATTCCTTTGTCAAGATTTCGGACGAATTTCATTCCTCCTTTTATTCCTTTTTGTGCTCTGCGCTTTGTGCTCCACGTGGCCTAACTTTTCATCAACAAAAAAAAAGTTCGGCCACCTCGGGGGACACTTTATGACAAAGATTCCAATCGAGAACCAGTTCGCCGTCTGTTTACACCAAAAAGTGCAGTGTTCTAGCTGATTTTCATCGTTTCCCCCGTTCTTTTTCTCTTCTAATATTATAGATCTGCAACATAGTAGGCACATTTTTGCGTCCAGACTTCCCAGAACCCGGAAACCCCCCGTTTTACTCAATTTTCTCTACTTTTCCCTGAAAGTCATTGAAATAACTCTATAACAACTCCCCCCGCCCCCTTTTCTAAACATTTCTTTGCCACCTCATCATGTGGCCTAGTTTTCCAAGTTGAAATTCTAGGCCACTGTGACGTGTGGCCTAGTTTTCTGAAAAGTTCGGCCACCAACCGGAATATTGTCGATTCTTGACGCTTTCCAAGTAAATCTACTCACAATCCTCACCAGTTCCTCTCTCAATAACTCCTCCTTCTTCCTCTTCCTCTCTCTCTCTCTCTTTCCGTGTTCGCTCTTCCAGGATCGTCGTGGTGTGAAAAAGAAAACAAGAACCCCTTATTCAGCAGAAATACGTGGCAATTCTGAAGAAAAAGAGCTCCTTGAGGCATCAAAAACATCCGTAGGGAGGAGAAAGAGCGAAAAGGTATGTGTATTCGGCGCGTGTTTTGATGTGATTACGGACGAGGATCGGGAAGAGGAAGCGAGAGAGAGAGAGAGAGAGAGAGAGAGAGAGAGTGACGATGACCAAAACCACGACCTTTGCCTCGTGTAGATATCATCGTTTCAGTGTTCACAAGACATGACCTCATTCAAAGAGATGTATCTCAGTTTCTGGCAGAGATATCAAAAAGTTGTCAACTGATAAAATGTACACAATATCCTGATGAACAATTTACTAGTTGACAACTTTTTTGTATCTTTCCCAGGAGCTGAGATCTATCGCCTTGAAAGCGGATTACTGTAGATTACAGAGCATTGCAAGTCACGCCAGGATTACAGTAAGATGTTGACCGTTTACGTTACATCACAATCTCCTACAGTAATCCCATGTTTGTCAGAAACCAAAAATAACCTTCTAAACTACATAATCCTTCCCTTTCCTCCCCCAAAGTACGTGCCCATCATTCGTCACGTAAACCAGATGAGTTTTCGCATTCATTTTCGCGCTCATAATCTCAATTTCCCTCATTTTTCTGTGCAAAACACCCAAGAGTCGAGTTGAGCCGATATTGTCCTCTTCTCTCGAGATGTGTCAATTCTTTTCTGTGGCCGTGCGCGCGCGTCTGAAGCACAAACACACAAAAGTTTTCAATTAAAGCGCACAACAATGTTACACTTTTGGTGCCGGGCTCCGTGTGTGGGAGCCACAGGTCAAATGAGGAAAAGTCGGACGCGCCCACTCTCTCTCTCTCTCTCTCTCTCTCTCTCTCTCTCTCTCTCTTTCTTTCTTTGTGCGTGCGTGCCACATAAATTCAGATGATTCCTTAGAAGCCCGGGCCTAATGTTTTGGGGGGCGTCACTCTCTGATTTGTAGCTTCACAATTCACAAACGCTACTTTTTTTTCAAAAAGCCCCCCCCCCCAAACACTTGAAGTTTTTCAATCCTCAAAAAGGTGAGGAGCAGCTGTGTTTCGAAAATGACATCATAGCCTTACTTTTTTTTAGATTACGGATCAGAGAATCGTGAAAAAAGGCGCAAAAAATGCATCATCGTCTAAATTCAAATTTGTTCGTCCGCGCATAGATATTATTGGTGTTTATGAGTGTGACCTCTACCATCTCTCTCTCTCTCTCTTTCTCTCTTTCTCTCTCTCTCTCTCTCTTTCTCTCTTTCTCTCTTTCTTTCTTTCTCTCTTTCTCTCTCTCTCTCTCTCTTTCTCTCTCTCTCTCTGTCTCATCTTCTTTTGCTCCCAGATCCCCCACCCCCTCCTTTTTTCTCATTCTTCCCCAGGCAGCAATTAGACTGAAATTCCAGTCTTTCTAATTATTTTCTTCTTCTTGTTTGCTCCTTCTCTCGTCACAGCAAAAAAAGTGTCTAGACTCGTATAATTTTTCTCTTTTTTTTTTCCTCCATGTCTTCTTCTTCTTTTCTCGTCTAAAATATTCAGGAGAATGTAATTTCAGGGTGCGCGCCATGATGGAATCGATGGATTTTCACAAAATAATGGCGTTCGTCTATTTGCCGACAATACTCATCGGCCTTATGGGCAATTTGCTCTCACTTTACGCCTACAGCCGACCGAATCGCAAGTCTATGGTGGGTTTTGTGCGGGGTCGATGCACCATGTGGATCGTTTGCAGGTCGGTTTCCTGCTCTACTCGCTCTCCATCTCCGACATTTTCCTGTTGGTGTTCGCACTTCCGCTCTTCAGCATCATGTATCTGCCCGTTTGGTAGGCTCTTGTTGTCAAATTAGAAAAAGGCGGCATTTGCTCATTTGCACACAGAATGAGCAAAAGCACGAGTTTCAGGTCGGACGAGGAGAAGGGTTTCGTCGTCGCCTACACGGCCAAGTACGTGTACCCGTTGTGTATGATGGCCAAGACGTGCAGTCTCTACATTATGGTCCTCATCACGATCGAGCGATGGATTGCGGTTTGTCGGCCGCTGGAGGTACTGTAGCAGGTCGTGGCCTAGCTTTCCGGAAACGTGCAATTTCAGGTCCAGATCTGGTGCCGCTACACGACCTCCTCCTACTCGATCGCCGCAATCATCGTGTTCGCAGTCGTGCTCAACTTTGCGCGCTTCTTCGAATTCAAAATCGAGTACGTCGACGAGGGCCATTTGCTGTTCAGACGAGAGCTGTTGGATCCGGAGAAGCACTGGTGGTACTTTATGTTCTACTTTATAATACTGTCGATCATCTTCGACTACACACTTCCGTTCGTCGTCATGTTCGTCGCGAACATGCGCATCATCGGCGAATTGCGACGGACGAAAAAAGAGCGGAGTCTGATGACGATTCAGCAGCAAAAAGAGCAAAATACGACTGTAATGCTTCTGGTCGTCACGATTTTCTTCGGATTCTGTCACTTCTTCTCGATGGCTCTCAAGATTGCCGAAAGTTTCGCCGGCGGGTTTTTGACGATTCAGGTGCGTGATTTGGGCGTCGATTTGCGCTCACACACTCAAACTTTCAGAATATTTACCTGGAAATGTTGGGCGAGATCTTCAACTATTTGATCATTTTGCACACCGCCTCCACATTCTTCATCTACTACATTTTCTCGGAAAAGTTCCGACAGATCATTCAGGCGCTTTGGAAGTGCGTTTATTTTTCTGCACTTCACCCCCGCCGCTTCATGCCCCATGTTTTCAGCCGAAAACGTCTGACACGTCACGGAAGCAGCACGAAGATCATGTACCACACGGACGCGACGACGACGATTCTTCAGAAGACGACGCGCTACTCGCGAATCGCATCCGGATAATTACTATACTTTTTTTTTGCCACACGTGTCACCAAAACCAACGATCTTACTTATGTTCGAGAGAGAAAACGGGCCCCAAAGACAACAAAAAAATTCGATAAATCTGCAACACGATGTTTTTTTTTGTTGTTGTTTCGCCTCCTCCAAAAATAATACATTCGAGAACCAGTTCTCACTCGAAAAGTTAAAGAGAGAGAGAGAGAGTACAAAATTACCCCCCCTCAACTGTCCGTTCACTTTTTCGCTATTGTTCACCCACTTTTTCCAGGGCTGGTCGCCTAGCATTCTCAAATATCGATTGTGAAACTGTAACGCGCACTCGAAAACTCGAAAACTCTCCCCGCTTCTATTGTTCGTTTCCGAAAAAACGTGGAAATATATAATTGCGGCGGCGAAACCTTTCCTACTTCTTTTTGGACTTTCCTCGCCACCACCGCAACCCCCTTACTGGTTTCGTTTTTCGACTGCAAAATGGCACAATTAGTGAGAGACGTCGAGGGGTTTCCCTGCCTACTTTCAAGTATTTCGACCTTGTAGACAATATGGGGACTAGATTCTCAATTTGCAAAAGTTAGGCCATCAAGTTTTCGAGCACTATGTATGTCACCGTACTTTTACAGTTTCACGAGCCCTACGCCTAACTTTTGGTGCGTTGACGCACATTTGTGCGTCTTCAGTCTTCCGTCTTCCGGCATTTTTTCTTCGTACCGTAAAAGAGTAATAGCTTTTCAGAAGCCATTTACTAGCCCCGAAGAACGCGAATTTAAACGGGCACTGACCCAGATCCAAAATTTTTGTTGTTTAGTTATTTTTTTCACAAAAAAAAACCGGAGAAAAAGGTTCTGCATTGACGATTTTTTTTGTTCCGTCTTCCGCTTTCCGTGTTCCGTAAGAAAAATTTTCTTCCGTCTTCCGCTTTCCGTGTTCCTTAAGAAAAATTTTCTTCCGACTTCCGTCTTCCGCTTTCCGTGTTCCGTAAGAAAAAGATTTCTTCCGTCTGCCGCTTTCCGTGTTCCGTAAGAAAAATGTTCTTCCGTCTTCCGACTTCCGCTTTCCGTGTTCCGTAAGAAAAATGTTCTTCCGACTTCCGTCTTCCGCTTTCCGTGTTCCGTAAGAAAAAGATTTCTTCCGTCTGCCGCTTTCCGTGTTCCGTAAGAAAAATGTTCTTCCGTCTTCCGACTTCCGCTTTCCGTGTTCCGTAAGAAACATTTTCTTCTCGCAAAATCGTTGCGTTGACGAGGCGACTGGAAAAGTATGAAATGAAAAAAGAATCGCGCAAAAACAGGATGATCGAGAGGTGAACAAGTAGACAGTTTCGGAGGAGGCAAAAATCGGAAAAATGGGCGCAGCGAGCGGTCTCTTGTCACCCAGGGAGAGGTGGAAAAGCAAGATGGAAGAACCAGAAGAAACGCGTTCGAATATTGCTTTGCTACTATTATAGGATCTCTGGATTCCCATTGAATTTCAATCAATTCTTTTAAAGTGAAAGTGAAAGTGATGGCCTAGAAAGTTAGTCCCCATTGTGCACTTTCTAGGCCACCACGTCTATGTCGAATCAAAAAAAAAGTAATTCCGAATTAGTAGTACTTTTGATTTGTGAATGAGTGTCTCTGCCCCTCCTGTCTTCCTCAGTTGATTAACGATAATGATGACGCGAGCGCAATCTGCTGCCAGAACCTGTCGGAAGAAGAAGAAGAAGAAGAAGAAGAAGAAGAAGAAGAACAAGGACAACAACCTTTTGCGGCTTATGCCCGTCTTTCCTGCCAAGTCACGGCTTCACATCGTCGTTTTCGCGCTTATCATTGTCGAAAATGCTTTGCAAAAATGTTTTTACACCTCGAGGGTTCGAACTTGCCATCTTTTTTGCTCAAAAGTCTAAAAAGCTAGCCACTAGGCCATGCGGTCAGTTTTCGTCGGCAGCTCGGAGGGCGATGAAACAACTTTTTCCTCAAAACGAACAAAAGACGGTCTTAACCCACAACCTTGAGCCGCCCACTAAGACCCCCCTGGTCTCGATTGTGTTCCAAATCCAAAAACGAGACCAACCTACCCACAATCGACGGTTCATAATCTCTGTTCTTTGCCATTGTTACACCCCCCCTCCCCCGTTGATATGCTTTCGTTTCGTGTCCTTGCCCGCTCGTCTAATCCTTCCCTTTTTCCCCCTTTTTTTTTGTCTTGAAAGACCTACAACTACAGCGATTAGTGGCAACAATCTCGGCAAAAAGTACAAGCGTGCACTTTTCGGTGGTCTCGAAACTGTAAAACTTGCCGGCTCATTTCTCCTCGATTACGTAAAATTATGCGTTTGACCCACTGATGTCAACCGTTAATCAGTTCAATTGAATCAAGAATCCGTGTGTCTCGTGACGTCGTCGCTTGTTTGCCAACACTTTTTTTTGTCTCTTCTTCTTCTTTTCAAACCGGTTCTTCTTCTTCTTCTTCTTCACCTTTCTTCGTTTTTTTTGCCGTCTTCTTTCATATTTTGCAGATGCGATGCTCGTTTCCGACACTTGACAAGCGGCTCGAAAAGTTTTTCGCCTGGTACACTAGACACCTTCTAGTCGATTATTACTATGTAATTCCGCCTTCTCGTGCGAACAACTCAACGTGTTTAGGTCTTTCTGATAGCTCCGATAGTTTTGACGGGCATTCTCGCCGGCGGGTTTTATTGGATTAAAGAGTTGACGCTTCTCGACGCCCGCAAATTGTACACGCCCGTCTCGGCGCCTTCGTGGCGTGAAGAGGCGGTTTTCAGTGATGTGAGTGAGTTCTCGTCGCCCGCAAACCTTCGAAATCCTGCGTTTTCAAGCTGTGGCCAGTGAAATCGTACGAATTTCTGCCCGAACGCACGTTTCAATGGAATCGATATCTGTACCTGGTGGTGCATGGGCGACCGTTCGAAAACGGAACGTATCCGAACATTCTCGAGGGCTCCTACCTCGATGATATCGCCAAAATCGAGGAGGAGGTGGCGACGAATGTCACGTTTCGGCGCGAAGACGCACTGGAGGACAATCCGGCGCTGATGCGGAAGCGCCATTTGAATGAGAGCGAGATTGAGGAGGCACGCAATACTACCATCGCTTTTAAGGTCAGTTTTTCTGGCTTTGGGAAGCAAAATGACGGCCTAGAAACCAGAGATGTTGGGAATTCCGTGTTCCGTGTTCCGTGTTCCGCGTTTTTTCAATATTTTTTCCGTGTTCCGTGTTCAAAAAATTTCCGTGTTCCGTGTTCCGTGTTCCGTAGAAATAAGTTTTTTTCCGTTTTCCGTGTTCCGTGTTCCGTAAAAAATTTCCGTGTTCCGTGTTCCGTGTTCCGTAGAAATAAGTTTTTTTCCGTTTTCCGTGTTCCGTGTTCCGTATAAACTATATTTTCCGCGAAAAAATTCGATCACAAATTTTATTTTTTTCATTATTATTTTCAAATTCCCCCTTGTTTTAGCAGCAACGATGCTCCGAATAACCGCTTTGCGCATTGTTTATCTGAACCGCTTTTCTTTCGTTTTTTTCTTTTTCACTTTCAATTTTATGAAATCAAATTTTTCATATAACTCAAATTGAAATTGAAATATTACAGAGAACTGAAATGGGCAAGAAACGCGGTTTTTCGAAGTACGACCAGCATTTTGAAAAAACAGAAAATTTAGTGAAATGCGAAGAATGTAGTGCCGTTTTAAAATATTCATTGAAATCGGGACCAGAGATGTTGGGAAATCCGTGTTCCGTGTTCCGCGTTTTTTTTCAATATTTTTTCCGTGTTCCGTAAAAAAAAAAATTTCCGTGTTCCGTGTTCCGTAGAAATAAGTTTTTGTCCGTTTTCCGTGTTCCGTGTTCCGTAAAAAAAAATTTCCGTTTTCCGTGTGCCGTGTTCCGTAGAGTAAAATTTTTATTCCCAACATCTCTGCTAGAAACCAATGGCCTATATTGTACACTTGCAGGACGTGTGTATGAGTTGGTACGGTGACTGTTATCGCGAGAAGAACATCATCGAGTTGCTGAAGCGACGTCATGAACTGAATAAAAGGTACCACTTACAGTCGCCGACGACACCAAAATCAATGTTTTGCAGAGGAATCTCGGTGACGTTTCCGCAGGTGAACCAAGAGGGAACGCCCATCTACATTGCGTTCGTCATCGGCGGAGTCGACACGTTCGCAACGAACGACACGATCCGCACGGCGCGCGCGATGCGGCTCTGGTACTTTCTAAAGTTCGACGACGAGGAACAGGAGCAGCTGGCCAAGTACTGGGAGGACGTCGCCGAGCGGTTCGTGCACGACGCCTACGCCGACCACCCGACCATCCGGTGCCACATAAAACATTCGCGGATTGTGGATCAGGGTCTGACGCGCAACGCGAACCGCCTCAAACCCTATTTCAATGTGACCATCGCGGTGCTCGTCCTTTTTACCGCCTTCTATTCGGTCAAATGGTATTTTCACACAAAGGACGGCAAGTGGACGGTGCACGTCGATTGGCTGCGCTCGAAACCGATGTTGGCGTTGGGGGGAGTGCTCTCCTCGGTGCTCGCTATTGTCAGGTTGGTTTTTAGCGAGGGCATGAACAGATTACCAGTGAAAATGTTTGAAATTGCAGTGGCATCGGATTGCTATTATGGTTCGGAATGTTCTTCGCCGAAATCACGTTGATCGCTCCGTTTTTGGTTTTGTGTACGTTTTTTATACATTTTTTCAGTTGATCCCTTTTTTCTACAAGCACTCCCTCGAGTACTGTAGCTCTTGGAAGTTTGGGTAGGCTCAGGTTAGTACTCAAAAGAGTACTGCACTTCCCAGAGCTACAGCGCTTTTGGTAGTGGTTGTAGACAAAAGTGATCAACTGAAAAGTTACAGTGCTAAACAAGAACTCTAGTTTTCTAGTTGAGCACTTTTTTCTACGAGCACTTTTAAGACTACTGTAGCGCTTAGAAGTTGGACGGACTAAAGATATTGTAGCGATCGGCGTGGACGACATGTTCATCGCGGTGGCCGCGTGGCACAACACTGAGATGAAGTATCCGGGACGATCGCCGAAAGTGATGAAGCAGCGGATGGTGGAGGCCATGTCCGAGTCGGCCGTCGCCATCTTCATCACCTCGTTCACGGACGTGCTCTCGTTCGGCGTCGGCACCATCACCGACATCATCGCCGTGCAGGGCTTCTGCGCCATGACCGCCGCCTGCATGTTCTTCACTTTTCTCTACCAAATCACCTTTTTCGCGGCGCTCATGGTCATCTCGGCGAAGGCGCAAATGTCGGGACGCAATTCGTGTATGCCGTGTGTTACTGTGAGTTCTTCGCTGTATATCTCAGTTGTTTGTAGAGATGTGAAAACGTTGTCAACATATAAAATGATCATTAAACTATTGTGCACATTTCATCTGTTGACAACTTTTTGATAATTCTACAGACACCTGAGATATGACGTTTCAAACAAACCATACTTTTTCATTTTTGTAGGCCGAGGACATTTACACGATAGAAGACGGCTCCTTACAACCGAACTTGAAGAAACGGTCCAACGCCAGGAAGACGTCAAAAAGTGCGGAAATTGCTGAAAAAGAGCTAGAGATTGTGGAAAACGCGGAAAAGCGATCGACCGACTCGTCTCCGGATCCATCGCAGATTCACATCGCTGTCAAGAGTCGAGGAGCAATGGGACATTTTTTCAGGTATTTCGAGAACTAGGGGTGTGTATTACATGTACATTTTAATTCTTCAGTTCTAGTAGAACATTTTTCCAGTTGACACTTTTTCACCACGACCACTGCCTGGAGTATTGTAGCTCTTGGAAGTTAGGATAGGCATTTGACTAGCGCCAACTTCCAGGGACCACAGTTTTGTCAAAAGTGGTCCCAGAAAAAAGTGATCAACAGCAAAAATGTTCTACCAAATGTCGACTTTTCGCCTACAATACTCATTCAGAGACATTTACGTGCCGTGGCTTCTGAACTGGAAGACGAAACTCGTCATGTTCGTCATGTTCGTCGCCTACCTGACCGTCTCGATTTACGGAATTTGTGTGATGAAACAAGGCCTTGATTACGACAAACTCCTTCTGCATTCGGACCCTCTTGTGGAGGCGTTGAAGCGCGAAATCGAGTTGTTCCACGGCGGGGATCAGATCGAGATCGCCATCCAAAAGTGTCCGAACTTGACGATAGCCGCCAATCGGGACCGCATCGAGACGATCGCGCAGGAATTCGAGAACATTTCCTACTGCAAGTCCCTCGGCTCATAGTCTTTATCGATTTTTCTTTCCAGCTCTCGGCGCAAAAGGAACCTCGTTTTGGCTGAGAGAATACAAAAAGTACAGTAACGTGACGGGCTCCTATCTCAACGATGATCGCGAGAGTTGGGCCGTCGGCGTGTACGAGTGGAGCCAACTTTTCGCATTTTACAAACTCTGGTCGCAGGACTTTGTGTGGGCCGACGAGGCGGACTACGATGCGCTCGAGGTGAAGTCGTATCGGTTCCGAATCGGCGTGCACCGGCTCTCGACGCCGACCGACTTGGTCCTCGTCACTGAGGGTGAGCTTTCTGGAAAACTAGACGTCGTCGAGGTTTCTGGCAAACTTGTTCGCCGTGAAATTTCCGTTCATTTCACCGACATCATCATAGAATTCTAGAGCAAACATGTTTTAGTTTTGTCTCTTCGTCAAACCGCGCTATCTCTGCGCGTTTTTTCGACAAAATCGCATTTCAGAGTTACGCAACGTGGCCGACCGCCACTCCGACCTCGACATTGTCACCTATCAGCAGAGCCGCGCGATCGCCGACCAGCTAAACGTGATTTTGAGCTCTACAATCACGAATGACACGTTGGCAATGTTGTGCATGTTCTGTGTGGCGCTCATTTTCATTCCCAATCCGATTTGCTCAATTTTCATCACACTGGCCATGATTACCATTGATATTGGTGAGGAGTCGTGTAGTTTTTCACAAGCTCAAAAGTGCCGTAACCAATTCCATTTAGGTGTCATCGGTTTCTTGTCATTATGGAGCGTGAAATTGGACCCGATTTCTATGATCACCATCATCATGTCCATCGGATTTTCGATCGAATTTTCCGGTAAGTGTTCGGGGATTTTTAGAGCAGTGTTCAACAGAAAATGTTCAGCTCACATCACTCACGGCTTCGTGAGCAACGAGAACAATTTGTCGGCGTTCGATCGTTGTGTGGATGCGATGGAAAAACTCGCGTGGCCCGGTGAGCACCCTCTCGCAAAACTATATAATATTGGGCCCACGGCGACCATAAACGTAGAAAGGGGCGTGGCCTAGCGCGTGCACGGTTTATCACCAATTTGGCGCGAAATTCGAAACTTAACCCCAATTTTTCATGTTTTTCGTCAAAAATTACCCAAATTTTGTACGGGTTTCGACGATGCGATTGCATAACTTTATTAAACTAATCATCGCGCGCACTTTTTGAGCTTAAAACGAGCAGGTTTCATTCAGAAATGAATAAATTGAATCGATTTTCAAGTTTTGTGCTGAAAATGCGCGAATTTCAGTCATTCGCCGATACTTTTTGTCGTTTGAACGCTTAAAATACTTGTATTAACGTGCTTAATCACTTCCGACACTCACTTCGTCTCAAAACTATCCACATCGGCCGGTATGAAAATTCCGAAATTGCGGCGGCGAGCGTATTGCGAAATATGCCAAAAACGTCTTAAACGCGGCGTTTTCACGAAAATTTCAATGTTTTCTCTTTTTAAAGTCTCTTCTTTCGTCGATATCAAACACAAAAATATCGGAAAAGTGCTGAAATTGCGGAAATTTTCAGAAAACGCGTCTCAGATTAGGCCACGCCCCCCTTTCTACACTTTTGGCGCGCCGTGTTGGGAGAGATACACACATCTGGGCCTCAAACGTTTTGCTCCAAAATCGCGAGTGTTTCAGTGGTGCACGGAAGTCTGTCGACAATCCTCGGCGTGACGGTACTCGCGTTCATCGACTCCTACATGGTGCTCGTCTTCTTCAAGACCATCTTCCTGGTGCTGGTGATCGGCGCGTGGCATGCGCTGATGCTCCTGCCCATCGTGCTCTCCATCATAATTCCGGTGCTCGAAAAGTTGGCGGACGCTTCGAGACGCGCGTCGGATCGTCGTCGCAAGCAGAAGGAGAACAAGAACAGTGTGTATGCGATCAATCTTCCCGTCAATGTTTCTTCGTGAGATTTGCTCATTTTCCAATTTGTGACGGGTTGCTTTTTATGAAATTTTCAACATTTTCTTTTTCTCCATGCAGATGAATAACAGCGTCAAAACGCGGAAAGCGCGACAAGTCTGGAAAATCCGGTAATTTTTGCGCATGCGATTAGTTTAGCAACTTTTCTTCCACTCGAATCGTCTTTTTCTAAGAGAAATTGCTCACCTTTTCAAAAAAGACCCACTTGTCTGAAATAAATGCAATAAAGTAAATTACTTTAAGTAATGCTTCTTTTTTTTGTTCCTCGTTCCGTAATTGCTCTGAAAATGTGTTAATCATTTTGTGCGCGTGTCAATGTTCACTGTCGCGCATCGAAATTCAAATTCTCGCTCGAAAGATGGGCGGTGTGCAAGGACGAGTGATTTTGAGTGTGTAGTTCCGAGTTCCGAGCCTTTTTCAGGGCTCTCTTAAGACCGTACGAGACGGTGAAAATGTTATGTTTCGACGACCTTATATACCATAGTTGCCACGGGCCGGGCCGGGCCGGGCCGAAATTTCCAAAACTCCGGCCCGGCCCGGTCGGCCCGGTTCAAAAAGCGGGAATTCAAAATTTGAATTATTGATCGCATGAAGCCATTTTTTGTAGAATTAGGGTTTTTTTGCAAGCATCGAACATTGAAAAACAAATGTATTTCTCATAAAAAATTCATAATAGCAAAAAAACGAAGAAGAAACACTAAAACTTTAGTTCGAAAATTTTTTTTGTAATAACGAGAAAAAAAAATTTCCGCGAAAATTTGAATTCCCGCCTTTTGAACCGGGCCGGCACTTCACCGACCCGGCCCGGCCCGGGCCGGCACTTTACCGGCCCGCATGGCCGGCCCGAAATCTGGCAAGTCTGTTATATACCTTCGTGGGCGTGCCTTTCCGCCAGGGCAGATCCGAAATTGAGGGGGCGTAAAATTCTATTTTTACGGATCTGTAAAAACGAAAATTTACGGATACAAGAAGCCGTAAAATCCGTAAAATCCGCAAAGCGTACTTTTTTTGTCAGGAAAAAATGAAAACTAGCATGCTGCATACAAGTCAATATAATTCGAACGTTTTTTGAACGTTTTGGTGTCTTTTGATACCTAATCTTGTTCTTACTGATTAAATCAAGCATTTCTGATTTTAGACAAATAGTACAAAAGTAATTGATTCGAGAAAAATCTCTTTTATCGCAAAAAAAAAGTAAAAAACCACCGTAAACGTAAAATCTTTGCCCTGATCCCAAATCATTGGCATAAGAGAGACTCTGGCAATTCGATATTAATCTAATTAGAAAGTTACTGATCTAAACGCGACCTAATTAGATTCGACTGTTTTTTCTTGGCGCAATCGAGATTTGAGCCAGCAGACGGTTGGCGTGAAACTTGATTTCGGCACTTATTAATCTAGCTAGAAGATTTATTAATCTAGCTAGACAATTTATTAATCTAATTAGGTGTCATATCAATCTTATTAGGCCGCCGTTAGATTAATAACGAAATGCCAGAGCTCTAAAAATTTACAAGTCCTGACAAAATGTCCTTAGCATTTATAAGCATTATGTTGAAAGCGGTAACTTGCCTTTTTGTAATTATGATTTTTAGCTGTGTTATTCTGAAATTTCGCACTTGTTTTCCAATTTTGTTCGCGCACATGAGAAATGCGAACAGATATTCCAAAAGTTTATCCTTCTTCTGCGTGACGTTCCCGTTCCCTTGCCCCACTGACGTTTTCGAACATTTCTCGAGGATTGAAACACGATCAAAGTTCGACGCGAATTCAAAAAGATGCGGCAAACGCAGAGCGAACGATCGGAATGAGTGAGTTTCGGAGGACACTCGCAGTCAGTTTGGCACTCGTTCTCTTCAGATTCATTCGTGATTTATCTTCTTCTGACCGCTCTCGCTGCCAACTCGCTCAACCACACCGACCCGAATAATTCGAACCCATTCGACCGGACCGTCTTTTCCATTCAACGATGTGATGGCTCGAATGAAAATCTTCTGCAAAACTGAGTAGTTAAATGGCGCAAATGATTTCGCATCGTCAGTTCGCTTCCGCATGCAGAAAAAAAGTAAAATAATTGATTTTGTTCGTAGACTTTTTCGCTCCAAGTTCAAATTGTTTTTATGCGAACTGTTCGTCGCTTCGCTTCCTTGCACTTTGTTCACTTTGAAAGAAAGAAATTCCAAGTAAAAAAAAAGCAAAGACTCGAAACAATGAGCGACGTGATCGGGAAGAGTGGGATGAGAACGCGGCGAAGTGAGGAATCACTGTGGGATCACCTAGCGTTCGCGGCTGGGCAGACAAATTTCATTGAAAAAGTGACTAGTGATGAAAAATGACAAGATTCCATAGAAAATGAGGCCTAAATCGATCGATAATATTAGTTGTTTGAACAATTTGAAAAAAAAGGGGAAGATTAGTCTTTGAGCAGTCCGAGACTTCTCGCTTCTCGCTCCGCCCACTCGGCCAGTTTTCCGTCGTCAGTGATCGGAGATTCCTCTTCTCCGCACACGGCGTCAATGTAGAAGCTTCCTGGAAGTTTGAAAATAAGAATTTTCAAAGGATCTCCCCCAAAACTGCTCACTTTGAGCGGTGAGCGCTTCGAACTCATCGTCCGATCCCTCGTTGTCCGACGCGGACCCTCCGACGATGGCAAACTTCGAAGATGCGGAAGTCTGGCTGGTTTGCATGCTGACAATGGCCGAATAATCCGAGAAATCCACGACGACCCTAGATCCGCGGACCGAGAGTTTCGAAGCGTCGGCGGCGGTTCCACCGACTACCAGAGTGATTGGCGGCAGCTTAATTAGATTTTAATTGTCAACATTTGATAAAAGACAATAATACTTTGGGTCCGGAGGGGAATGCTCGGATAAATTCCTGAATTGATTCGTTCGACACCAAAATCGAGCCGCTCAGATCGACGTGCCGCAAATTCGGCATCTGGAGCATCGCGCGGACGCCCTCGTCGCCCAGATATGTACAATTTCGCATTTGGATAATCTCCAATTTTCTGAGCGCTCGGAGCTCCTTCATAACTTGCGAGTTGACGGCGGCCAGCGAGGAAATGTCTAGTTGCGTCAGTTCGGAGAGGTTTCTGATGGCCGCGATGCCCTCCGAAGTGATTGAGGAATCGTCGCCGGCGTTGGCTAAACTCAGCGACGAGAGCAGTGGGAGACCCGCCGAGATCGAGACGAGCAGTTCATCATTGACGAGCGTGTTGTAGTCCAGGCTGCAAATTTCAATCATTTTATGCGTTTCCGGGTGATCTGCAAGTTTTTCTTGCAGTTTGAGCGCTCGAAGTTCTGTTCTCAGCAACTTTCGCTCGTTTTTTTCCCGCAAAATTGCTACAAAATGTGAACTCCCAGGCAAAAGTGCAATGGAGCGCACTTGCAGACGACGCACCGATTTCAAAGACGAAAAAGGCCAGAACTTTTTAAACATGAACAAAATCTCCCACTGAAACGCATTTTTTCCCAGTTTTCCGCTCACTCACGCAAGTTCGGTGATGTTCTTCATGTGACTAATGTGTACGAGTCCGGCGGGCGTCAGATTCTTGAACGCGTCGCCACACAGGGTCAGGATCGAGAGATCCTCCATCCGCCGCGCAATCATACTCAAATTCTCGTCGCTGATGCGAAAGCACTCGTTGATCCGGAGTTCTTTGAGTCCCGCGCAGGCGGTACATAGATCCTCGAACGCCATTTCGTCGACTTTCGACGATCCGTCCAGGTAGAGACTTTCGAGTTGGGACCCGAAAAGGCGGAACGACCGCCCGTGCAGTCGCTTCGAATTCCGCAAGTCCACAAACTTGAGCGAGTGTCCGACGTTCTTGAGCAGAAGTAGAACGCCTTGTCGCCGGTCGTCTCCATGCCCCGGTAGGACAGCTGTTCCAGGTGGCTCAGCGACTCGCCGAGCTCCTCGAGGGCCTCCGCGTGCGCGTGCGTTCCCGAAATGTCCAGCTCGACGAGGTTCGGACAACACGTGGCAATCACTTTCAGGGCGCGCCGGTCGTCGAGAAGGTGCACGATTCCGGAGAGGTCCAGCGAGTGGAGGTGCGAACCCGCACGCGTTAGGATCGCCTGAAAAGTCAGAGGTTTTGCAATATTTCGATTAGAAACTGGGAGCGTACCTTCAAATGACTGGTCCGCATCGGCCGTTGCTTGTTGAACACGGTTTCTCTGGCGAGAATAAGTGTGTGGACGAGTTCCCACGATTTTATGCTCTCCTCCATGAACTTCTTGTTGACGCGCTCCAATCGAATCGTCTCGTGGACGGGCAGGAACGAGAATATCCTTTTGAGCACTTTGTCCGGAATTCCGGCCAGATTAAAGTGCTGTTCGGCGGAAGAAGAGGCCAGGGATTGGGTGGAGGAGGCCCGCGAGAGGGGCGTTTCTTCCCGCGACACGTCGTCGCTCAGCACCAGCCCTTTTCCGCCACGTTTCTTCGAGACGTACTGAAAAAAAAACATGAAGTTTTGTTGGTTTCTAGTAGACTCTGGCATATTTTCGCACTCAAACAGGGTTTTTGGTCTCAATGGCTTGAAACTTTGAATGTTCACTTACCGCCGACACAACCATGACCTGCTCGTAGAACTTGAGCTCTTCCGGCGCGGCACTCTTCGCCCTCTCCGCGTGTTCCGCCTTTTTGAACGTGATCGTGGCGGTTCCGCAGTTTCGCGAATGTTTCGGGAGCGTTCCGAACACTGACGTCTTCTTCTCTTCTCGTGGCAGAATGCAACTCGTTATCTGAACACTTTTTTCGGGCGGTTTTTTTTTTCGCTGAATTTGCTTTCAGACTTTTCCGTATTGCGAGAAAAACGATTGGAGCTGGGATTGAGTGACACGTGGCGACACATTCGAAACGACAATCTTGCGGTCGTCGCGCGAGGCGTGTTGAAATGCGATCGAGGCGTCGAAATCTGAAAATTCGAGCAATTGCAACGTTTATTCATTTAAGTGCGGCTAGAAAATGCGGAAATGCACAGTTTTTCTCACCGTCAGTCTCTCCTCCGTCGAAAGCGTCGCCGTCGGCGAGCAACATTGGCAGAAGACGTCGATATTTCATGAATTCGGCCGCCGAGTGTGACCATGTTCGTCTGAAAATAAACGGCCAGTGAAACGTCGTTGAAATTTCATTTTCCCCGTCCAAACCTCAGTTTTCCGATGCTGAAGAAGCGTGCGCGCGTGACGAACGACTGAAACGCCTCGGTCATGTCGTGCAGTCCGCGGCTCTCCAGATTCTGGCCGTGAAGACGTCGCAACGCTTTGAACATGCTCTGAAACAGTACTGTCTGGCTTGCAGAAACCGACACGAAAGCGACGTGATTAGTTAGTTAATGGGTTTTCTTATCAAATTCGGTTCTTCTTCACATGACAAAAGACACGTACCTGCTGGGCCTTGGCGTTCGGCGCACTCCCCAAATTCGAGATGAAACTTCGGTTGAAATCCATTTAAACCTCTCCTGGAAATTGATGATTTTAGAGTTTTGAAAACTGAATCGATTTTCGTGTGCCGCCGACGCTCGGATGAAACGCGTGTTTACTGGTCGGCCCCCCGGACCGAGAGAGTGAGGAGACGCAGACGCCGAACGAAACATGCGTTGGGCGAGCGAGTCGGCCGAACGGGAACGGACCCGGTTGACTAGTTGTGAGCTCGGGGGAGGGATTTTGTCAGGATTTGTAAGGTGTCACGGGCAGGGAAGCTGAATGCGTTATAATAATTTACGAAAGTTTACGCTTCGGGATGTATTCGCCTGCCAGAAATCGAGCTTCGTTAAATTTGAAAAAGACAGGGTCTCTGGTCACCGCCGGGTTTTTACGTGGAATTTCGGTGGAGCGACATTCACAGAAAAGTTCTCGAGGTCAAATGAGCAAAAATTTGTGGGAAACGCGGAAATTTGATGACCAAAGCTGTGAAAATGGGTATTTTTCTTGGAAAACTAGCGAAAACCGGCAGAAAAACGACTAAATTTGCTCGCGCGGAAAGCTTTGAAAACTTCTTCAAAATTGGTGTTGCGCCTTTAAATACCGTAGACCGCACGCAGTTTTTGTTTTTCGTGCGGAAGTATTTAGAATGCCCGACTGTTTTTTTCTAATTTTTCCTGTTAAAAACACAGTTTTCACGCGGAAATGTTCGTTTCTGATAGAATCCGTAAAAGCAGAGCAGAATTATTTCCAAAATCCTCCCGAATTGCTGATACGAGCTGCTGAAAATCGAAAAGTTTGTGAGTTCAAAAAATTATAGCTTTGTTGTTGAAAAGCGTGCGCTTGTATCAAATTTTTGAACTTGAAAAATCTAGAAAGCTGTTTCTTTGCCGCTCTGTCTATGAAAAGTGGCTCTGAGGCATTTTTGGTAAAAAAAAACTCGATTTTTCTGATTTCTCACTCAAAACGCTGCTTTTCTTCATTGAAGTTAGCCAGTACCAGCCGGGAAAGGTATTTTTCAACTCGAAATTATTGAAAAGAAGCGCGATTTTGAAAGAAAATTGACTCAAATATCATGTTTTGGTACTAACACCCGAGCCGGACCACCCCAAGACTGCTTTGAGGAGACAGTGAACGCTACCGTATTATTACCGTATATTTGTCCGATCGCTACCGTATATTTGTCCGATCGCTGCGAGACCCAGCGCTTTTTGACCTGCGCGCGCACCGTCAACCATTCGACTTGCTTCTCTTCGCTGTTTTTTCCGTCTTGTTGCTCCGATGCGAGAACCTTTTTCGGAGGAATGAAGTGAAGTCAAATTTCATAAAATTTATCTTTTTTCTCGTTTTTTTTTACTCACAAAAAACCTCTGATACTGAATTTTTCACAGAATCTAATGTTGTGAATTCGACTTGATTCTCTCTGCTGTTTTTCGCTCCGATCACGGCGTTTCTTTGACTACCGACTCGCGAAAAATTTTTGCGCTTTTGATATGTAAAACTCACTGTGTATCGATTTCTTCAACTCTTCCGCTCAATCTTGTCTATTCCTGCCCTTTTTCCAATATTTTCATTTGTGGCCCATCGCTTTTTCGTGTCATCACCTCGATCTCTTTTTTTATATTTCTCCTTGCAAACCCTGCCTTCCCAAAGGCCATTGTCATTTACAGAGCGGCGTCATGCGCGGAGTGTCGTTGGAAACAAAAGTGAGTCTAAAAACGAACAGAATTTCAGATTTTCAAAGCATTTCTTCGATCACTCGGAAGCTATCGGTCTCACAAATAACCAAAGAAGGCACTTGTTCTCCGTGATAGTTGTTATTTCTTCCGAAAACAATTAGAAGACATTTCTCGCTCGAAAATGAAATTTCTTCGCGCGTCGTAGATCAAAACAGAGTTCCGCTCGAAAATTTGCCGTTCGCTTTCAATTCTCGCGCATTCCCAACCGATTTTGAAATTTTCGAATTGATTTTTGTTGTTCGGGATCGGAATGCTCCTTTTTCTTGTCTCGCACTCTAAAATGTCTCTGAAACAGTATTTTTGCGGAATTTCGTCTTTTCTTCCGGTTTTTTGCATCTGGTCCAAAAATTCGCATCATTTTGGAGCTTCGTCGCTGAAAATTCGCTTATCCGGAGACCCTTTTTCGTAAAATTGAAAGTGATAGACTTTGAAATGCCGCTGAGCAGCGAGAAAGTATCCGGGCGCTTTGAAACTTGTTTTTGATCGAATTTTGACGTCTAGTACAATATTTTTGCACTTTACTATTTTTTCCACGAACACTTCCTGGAGTACTGCAGCTCTTTGTAGTTAGCGCGGTTCTCAACTGCTCCAAATGAGCCCTTAGAAGCGGCTTACAATACTCGTTTGAAGTTACCTTTTGGCCAAAGTGCAAATCTACATTACAACTGTTCAACGTTTTTCTCCATTCCACCACTTCGTTTTCGTTTTCGGTTTCTCCGCTGGTCTCTCATCTGCGACGCCTACGCGCCTGCCCGATGATACCATCTACAAATGAGAGGCGGGCGGGTCAGTTTCTGCATTCGCTCCGGTCGATCTATCATCATCATCATCATTATGTCCTTTCCCCTCTTGTTCTCGCCAACAAACTTTTCTCCGTATTTGCATATTTACACCAAACTGTGTCTGTTCGGTTGTGTATTGGTGTCGGGGCGGCTCGGATTTAGAAAACTACAATACCTGCCTCTTTCGTTTTAATGCCAATATTGGCATGGCCTTTTCCCCAAGGAAGAAAGTGTGTGTACGTTATAACCCTGGCGTAGTAACCGTTCTTTTGTGTCAGTGATCAATTTATGTGGACGGACAATCGCTATTCATCCACTTTTTGCTACGTCAGTCGTTATTGTACAACAACGCTTTCCATTCATTCGAACTTTGAACGCACTTAACTTGGCCACAAGACGTCCTATCACTTTCAGAGTTGTTCTTGAGAATTTTCGAATCTAGTACTATATTTTCTCAGTTTGTAACTTTTTTCTACGACCACTCCCTGGAGTACTGTAGCGCTTTGAAGTTTGCGTTGCTTTGAATTGCTTGAAATGAGTCCCAACTTCCAAGAGCTACAGTAATTCAAGTTGTCAACTACAAAAATAAAGTATTAGTCAAGAGATTGACACGAATCTGACGTCTGCTGATCTTGTGACGTGCTCTCAAGGTTGGCAGTCAAAAACACAGAAAAACCCGACTCATTAGCTCATTTTTCTTTGAATCATTCAAAGCTCAACAAAACGTAACAATAAATAGATAGCCTGACTGTTCCCCCACTGCAAAACCTAGGCCACCGGGCCGCTGTACCTGATCAGAACAAAGTGACAGTAATTAACCCGATTCCCATGGCCATTTCTCTCGCCCGTTTTTCTCGCCTGTCCTTGTCCACCAGTTCCAAGAATCAAAAGTGTCCTTGTGAACGAGAAAAAAAAACTGGGAAATGAGAAAAACAGGAGAGAAAGAGAGAGAGAGAAATGGCGGCTAGCTGTGGGGTGGCTACTAATTAAAGGAAGCCTACTATTCTCGGAAGCTGCTCTCTGTCTGCTTTTTCATTCGCCTCTCCGGTTTTTCCACTTCCGCATGGTGGCCTAGGATCCAGCAAGTAACCTTTGAGGCGCACAGGAACCAAATAGAACCTTAGGTTTCTAGCGCAAAACGGTAAAATTGGGTCTATGGCCCAATTCTGAGGCCCAAGATCCAATTTGCTCGCCTAGAATCCGACAGTTCTAGTTGGCGGCTTGACGTAATATTGTTTACTGAACGAGAATCCTAGGCCACCGCCCTAGTCACCCCCGCCCGTGGCCTAACTTTTCCATCTCTGTCATTTCTCTGCCGTCACATCTCCCGGAAGCGTCGTCTAGGAAAGCGGGGAGAATGTGTATATTATTATGCATCAGCAGAAGACGCTCACATTTCCAGCAGCACACAAAACATGCACTAGTTGTTTTTGGGCCGCGCGAGCCGAGCCGCGCAAATTCTGAAAATAACGAGTGAGCTCAGAGCTCCATTTCCAGACCCCCTCGCCACGCAACCACTTTTCTCTGTCTCTCTCTCTCTCTTCGTTTTTTTGCTGAGAAGAGATTGGATGGCCTTACATTTCCATTTGAGTTTTCTAGGCCAGATACTTTCACTAGATCTTCGCAGGCCTGACGTGTTACTGGTGCAACTTGACATGCAATCTGTGTGATAAAACTTGGTCTAACACAGAATTCAGGCCTAACTTTTGCAGGCCCGGTAAACGTGGTTTTTGCGTTGTCGAGCAAATCCAATTCCACCTGCTTTTGAGCTCCGCCCGTCTTTTCTCGAGGAGACTCTAGGACTTATTCATCCGTGTGCTCTTTTTGCAAAAAAAAAATATTTCTTCGTCTTCTTCTTCATCTCCTAGAGCCCCGACCGCCCGAAAAAGTGCTCTTTGCCGTCGTCTTCCTCGGATGTCCATGTTTTTTTTTTGTTTTTTCCGTTGCAAAAACGAGCCTGGCTCTCGGAGCCGTCGTTTCTTTGCAAACCAAACGAGCGCCCATAAAAAAATGGAAGAGGGGCCGCCGGCACGTGAGCCCCATTTGTTTCCCGCTCTCTCTCTCTGTTTTTGCTTGCTGCTGGAAACAAATTTAAGCTTTTTTTTAAGAAATTTTGCTCTACACATTTTCAAGAGATTGCGTGATAACATTTGGTTGATAAACTTTAAAACTTGGCTGCCAACTTTTACCTTTACTTCTCAAGTTGGACCCTTGTAACTTTTTGAGCATGGACTAGAATTCCTAAAGTGTATGTAACATACAGTATGTTGTCCAAGTTTGGTGTCAACCCGATCATTTTTGGCCGAGATACGCCCACGCAAAGTTGTTGCAAGAGCACAAAACCCCTGCTCAGACATTCTGAAGTTTATAATATCCGTATGAAACTTGTTTTGTTTTGTGTTTCCCTCTTTCTCTTCCAACTTCCGGGAGAAGTGGTGCCACTTTTGAATTCCGCTCTCATCATTACCACCATATATTTTTCTTCCTCCTTTTCTCCTCCACACTTTTCTTCTACATCATCACATTATTCCGCGTCATTCTTGATTCTCCGCCAATGTCCGAGAACACACGCAAAAGTGCTCGATGAACGACGATTGTCCTGCAAAAGACGTGCAAGCGGATAGAAAGCGGATTGAAAAAACTCGTGCGAAATATGTTTTGCACACACAATTTATATGATTTGATAGCAAATTTTGTGTTGATCAACTTTGTCTCTTGCCATTTATCGTATCTGTTCGAGTTTTTGAGATGCAGTCGAGAAGGCGCAAAAAGTTTGGACGGATAATGGCGGTTGCGAAATTTGAGCGATTTTCTGCTGGCCTTTGCGCTCGTTCGGCTCACTTTTTTGCTTCTTGCACAAAATACTCTAGCCAATGTTGATGTTGTGTTGTGGAACCCTCCCCGCATGAGCACACGAGCTGAGCCCCCCACTCAAGGGGTGCTGCCGAGCAAAAAATATTTTTTTCAGAAAAACAAGACATTATGTATATCATATTAGACCAAATTTTTCGCTGATCAATTTTGTCTCTTGCCATTTTACCGTACTCGCTGTGGTTTTTGTTAGAGCTCAAAAACGTGTGAAATCAAGGCGCCAAAGAGCAGAAGACTGTTTTTCTCGATAGTTAGGTGGTTATGTAATTAATGTGACAGCAAATTTTATGCTGATCATCTTTCTCACTTGCTATTTTTGCGTATCTCTTCTAGCTTTCGAGTTACACCCAAAAAAGTGACTTCCGAATAGCCGCTCCTGCAAAACGTGTACTTTTTCGCTTTCTTCCTCTTTAAGAATTCATGGTCTCTTTCGGCTGCGCGGCGGAAGCCGGCTGTTCAGCCGTGCAAAAAAAACGGATTTTTTGTTGTCGCTGCAGAGCATTGAGTTATTTTGCAACGAAAAAAAAGAGAAAGAGAAGAAGAAGAAGCGGATTATATCCATCCATTCCCATCTATTAACAGAGAAAGAGAGAGAGAGAGAGAAAGTGTAAAAGAATTTATTCAAAAGGGCCATAATTATGTATGCACATGAAAAATCGAAGTCTCCTCGCTCCTTCCACTTCCACTCTCCACTTTCTTCTGGCTCCGCAACCCGAAGTAGTGCAGTTTTTATCGATACGTTTTGGATAGAGTTATCGATACTTTTACTGGCAGAATTAGTTCCCGGAACCGCATTTGTTTCGCAAAAAATGGCCTCAACTCGATTTGCATCCTAATTTCTATTAGTTCGCTCTGCAAAATTGCAATTTCCATGCGCAAAAGGGCGAAAAGACAGATGAAAAAATCAGAAAAAAAGTGACTCATTTTTGCACAAAAGGAGGGAGGAGGCAGCTGAAAACAGTCTCGGCAACATTTTTCCAAGTTTTCGTGGGCATAACTCGCCGGAAAATTGGACAATAGTCACTTTATATGATCGGGTAAATGTCAAAAAGTTTTGGTAAAGCTTACTTGAAAATTGGGGGTCTGGTAGGCACTTTAGTTCAACATGTCCTGGCGGCTTACCGCCTAGTGGGACCAAAACTGACCCACTGACCCCAATTTTCGAGCAATCTACTCGAAACTTTCAGAACATTAACTAGAGCCTATAGGAACGCTATTGTCCAAGTTTGGTGTGTGTCACTTCTCCTTCCTTCATTTCGTTGGTCTCTTTCACTGTCAGCCTCCATTCTTTAAAAGCGGTGGCCGATGAAAATCCTAGGCCACTTGAAACATTGTGATCTCTCAAGCTCACTGGTCAAGCACTAGAAGTAGTATTAGAAATGGAATGAATGAAATGAGAATTAATCATTTTGCACACACACACACACACATTTTTGCTCCGTCTTGTTGTTGACGTCTCCGTCGTCGCGGCCGACGACACCACGAGAACCTTTCACTTCTTCTTCCTCCTTTTCCACTTCTTCTTTTTCCTTTTTTTTCTCTCTCTCTCTCTTTCTCTCGCATTTCGAGTGTTTCCCACGTGGATTTGAAGTGTTAGAAGACGTTCTAGAGCCGCGACTAGAAGTGCACCAACGCACTGAACTGTAGAGCTACAAAATTGCCGCATTTCAAACTACAAACATTTTAGATTTGTGAACTTTGCTTCCACACCTTTTTCTGCAACAATCATGCTTTTGTTTTTATTTCCAGCTGCCTCCCGATCACCACCGCCTCGTGACTAACTCCCTGGAATTCTTGTGCACACACACACTTTCAGAGTTTATGACCGGAAATTGAGAAAAGGGGGCGGAGGGGGATGTAAAAACGGGCGGATTACGGGCTCCCCCATCGGGATTTTCTCCCCGCTGCTTTCTTTTTCGAATTCCTCTACTGGAGAGATCTGAAACCTTTTCCGAAGCTCCAACGCATGTTCAAACTGTTCTGTTTCAGCTCCAACGCAAGTTTTTGCGTTGACGTGCGTTGACGTCTTCACCTTCTAGGGAAAGTTTGGCTTTTTTGTTGCTCTGACGCACTTTTTCTGCGTCGAGACTCTTGTCTTTTCTTCTACACAGCTCATGACCCAGAGTTTTGAAATTTTGAGTCCCTACAGCTTTTGTGGACTGTCAATTCATTCAAAGATCGTTGACGCAACTGCTTTTGAAATTTTTGTGGAAAAAAAATTCAATCCAGTGAAAATCTAACAAATCATTGCATTGAGGCTATACCGAAGCGCTGACTCATCAAAACTAAGATCCTCTAGATCCCCCTCTCCCCCGCCACATATTATCGGCTTCTGGGCTCCAATTTCCAGAGCCACATCAAAAATCACACAACATTTTCTGCAGAAGCGGGACACCCATAAAAATGACCATTATTCTCTATGCGCTCAATCATTTTTTGCAAAAAAGGACCACAAAACGATAGAATATCGAAATCCATGTTGGGGGATGATCGCGTGGCTTCCAAAAATAGGTGTCAATGTAAGAGCGGTGGATTATGTACATGTGCAACAGGAATTTGCAAACATAATGAGTAAGAGATGTCTCAGTTTCTCATGCATCATCAATTTCTTCTCCTTCTCCTTCTCCTTCTTCTTCTTTTCTCGTTTCGGACCCTTCTCGATATGGTACACTTTAGTCGACCTACAATATCAGTGGAGGTGTTCAACTTTCTGCATATCTCAACGGAAAATGATAGGATTGCCAGCAAACTGAGACAAAATAGAGTTTAGACGTTCGGGTACATGTCAAAAAGGTTTTGTAAAGCTCACTTGAAAATGGGGGTCTAATGGGCCCTTCAGTTTAAGTTGTAGTACTGGCCTACCGCCTAGTGGGACCAAAACTGATCCCAATTTTCGAGCAATCAACTCGAAACTTTCAGAACATCAACTAGAACCTTCAAACTCGCTCTTGTCCAAGTTTAGTGTCAATGCGATCATTTTGCACCGAGATACACCCACGCAAAGTTGTGAACTGATCGTGTAGGACTTCAAGATCATAGACCTTGACCTTTTCGGCTGCAAAAATAACGTACCAAGCTGCAATAATTCCAAAACAGCCATAAAAATGGCCGTCAGCGCGTTTCCACCCGTGACTTGCACAATATCAATATGTCTCGAGATAATGACACGTTTCTTGGTCGTACGATTGCTTACATGTGTGTGTTTGTTTGCACTTTTTGTCATAAATCCCATCCATCCTCGATCTTCCACAAACAGTGCCCCCCCCCCCCCAACAACAAGTCAAACACACACTTGTTCTTATGCTCTTTGTTATCAGAATGGTTGCTGATCTCGTGGTTGCGTGGGCGCCTACTGTAAGATCAAACTTGTTCAAGTAGTGCGCGGGTGGATCATACGGCACAGTTGACAAGGTCTTGAAACATTTTGCCACGTATTGTTACTATCGTACTACTCTACAGTTTACAAACTACAGTACTTTGAAGCTATCTATTTTACTGTCTACTATTATCCAATCCAATCTAAAGCAGTTATGGAAACTTTTCCCCTACCGTAATCCTTCAAGTTCGACTACTAGTCATTGGTACCAGTAGACCGTATCCGAATCCATCTCAAAGCTAGCGTTGGCCTGGCGGCAACGGTCGTGTCTCTCTGAAGTTTGTATTTCAGTGCGCTGTACCTCTCCAGGCTCCGCCTCTTTTCGCTCCGCAAAAAAAGTTCATAGATTTGCATGTTAACAAAAGAATGAAAATGATAGGTTACCCGACCGAGACGCGTCCAAAGTGAAAGTGCTATTGTACTCTTTTTTTTTGGTGTCATGCTTCGCTTCCTTTCTGTTCCTCTTTCTCAAAGTGAATTTTCCATAGAACTCCCTCCCCTTCCAAGACGGAAAAAAGAGAGATTATGATGTGTTCTTCAGGTATATAATATCTTTTTGTAGTCGAAACTTTATATCATTTTGTCGTCTTCTCACCTGTCAACTGTCGCCCTATCATCACACACTTTTCTTCTTATCATCTCAAACCAGCTCGACGAAATTTCCGCAACTTTTTCTCGCTCTCTCTCTCTCTCTCTCTCTCTCTCTCTCTTTTTCTTTCTCTCTAAGTTTATCACCAAAAATCTAGCACATAAACGTTTTTGCGAGACCAAAGATCATTTAATTTGCACATGGGGTGCCGCGTTGTCTAATTCAGAAACACAATATCGGTTCGCAAACTTTTTGTCTGAAAATGGGGCAACTTTGCGTGGGTGGTGCACACTTGGAAGTCAACCTATTGGGTCCAAACTGTTTTCCCATAATCTCGATGGATAGTACGACAATTTTTCAGCTAAACACTTGTTTCGAAAATCAATTCTAAGAGTACTGTTGCTCGTGGAAGTTCGGAACGAAGGCCCCAACTTTGGAGGGCTACAATAGGTTTCGGAGTGAGCGCAGAGAAAAGTGGTCAATTACAAAATTATAGTACTGAACAGGAACTTTAGTTTTGTAGTTGACCACTTTTTTGTACAACCATTTTCCGGAGTACCGTAGCTCTTGGAAGTTGGGATTAGTCAAAGCTACAGTACTCTTAGGATTGGTGGTAGAATAAAGTGGTCAACTGAAAAATTGTAGTACAAGGTGTGAAGAACTCACAAAAAGTTTTTGGAAATGATAACGTCACTCTGAAAGCTACAGCACCCACTCAAAGTTCGAACACTTTTGATGCGTCGGCCAATCGTTTTCTATGAGATTTCGTGTAACTTTGACCCGTCAGACCTCCACATCTGTGATCTTTTTGTGCTCCGGTGTGTTCTGCTCACAATTTCAATATATCTCGCTCTCTCTCATCGCTTTTGTTGAAAGCAGACACATAAAAACGAGCAAAAGGTCTCTCTTCCTCTTCTTCTTTCTGCAATAAAATCCAGTGTGCCACCACACGCACAGACACACACACATTTGAGAGAAGAAAAGAGGAAAAGCGGGCGGGCGGCAAAAAAAATGAACCGATTTTGCAAAAGCATCAGGCGGCACCGCAAAATTTATGTGTTTGGTCAGCTGCTTTTCGCCTGTTCCAATGAGCTTCAGTGCACTTGGTCTATGAAAAAGTTAGGCCAGCACTAGACGATTTCTCTTCCACTCTTCCACTCGTTCTTCACGAGTGAATATCTAGAAAACGGCGAAGAAAGTTAGGCCACCCAGATTTCGTAAAAATATGGTGATTAATAGACGTGTGTCTGGCGATTGCCTATTACTAATAAGCTCCTCATCCCCCTCGCCTCCTTCTTTTCTTTCCATTTTCTTGATTAATCCTCACTCGGCGGAGAGTCTTTTGCTCGAAAAAGTTAGGCCACGTATGATCTTTTCATCTTTTGCCATTACAACTTCCGTCGTCTTCCCTCCTAATCACTATTATTCGACGGTGGAAAGAAAATGCATGGAGCATGTACACACGCATGACTAATCCAACCATTATCCGCCCCTCTTCCGTATGACATGTTCATATCAAACAGATTATATATATACATATCTTTTTCCTCATTACTTTTGCTAGCATTTTGGTTTTCGTAATGGAATTAGTCTATTTGATATAGTTGATGTATCTAGAAGCATAACCTTATATGATCCTTGGTATATTACTGAGTGATAAGTACAACAAAGATATACTTAAAGTAAAAGTGTGTTAACATCCAGAAGTATCACTATTGGTGTGTAAAGTTATATCATGGAAGCTATGTTTGTTAATAAAAGTTATAAGATAAAGTTAAGAACTGTTTTTCAATGTCTAGAAGACCCTTTACGGATACTGTATAGCTAGAAAATCCAAAAAAGTGTCGTGATATCATCCATCCATCCGTCACGAGACAGTGTTCCCATTTGTTTGTCTTCCTCCACGAACCATGTTTGTTGCAAAAAGAAGCGCTGGTTTTCGATCAGTCCATTTCCCCCTCTTGCGCCTTTTTTCGGATGAGAGAGAGCTCATGTGAATGAGTCGTCTCATCTGATACAAAAAGTTGAAATGTGCGCCTCCTCTCGTGTGTGTGTGTGTGTTGCAGCCTAAATTTAGTCGAACGACGTCAATGATCAGCGAGTGTCTTTTTTCGGGATTTTTTTGCAGAAATTGGGCGATTTGTCAATGCTAGGGACAATTGGAAAATACCTTATCATCTTCTTTCGCAGCTTTCTCAATTTCCTTCGAAAGTGTCCCGGTCAAATCGCTCTTTTCAGTTTCCGCGCCAACTTTCGCGTCGTCGAGCCCTCGCAAAACCAGGCCGCCAGCGTTGGAAAGTGATGAGTTGATGAATGTGGCCGACAAGTGTCGAAGCTCACCGATTCTACACGTTCGCCTTCTCGCCGGGACTGCTCCTCCTTCTGATCGTATGCCTCTTTTGCACGCAGGTGGCGCCGGAGGCGTTTCCGGGAGCCGATCCGTCGCTCGGCGCCGGCGCCAATCCAATGCTGTTGGAGTCGTTGGTGAAAAGGGTGAGCTGGTGGGGACCAGAGTTGAGCGGAAAAACTCCACGGAAGAACACGGAAGAATTTTTTATCTTTTTTAGAAAATTTTATCATGAAATGTGATCAACTGACTGACGAAATGTATAGCAAAGTGAACTCTGCTCATAGAAAAATAATTGTAAATTTAACTTCTCATACAAAAAAGTTATTCGAGTTGTTGCGTGAAAATGGCCTTCCGTTTTCCGTTAGCCCTTTTTTCACGGAACAACTCGAATAACATTTTCTTTATGAAAAGCTAAATTTACAATTATTTTTTTATGAGCAGAGTTCACTTTGTTATACATTCGTCAGTTGATCACATTTATGAAAAAATTTTCTAAAAAAGATAAAAATTCTTCCGTGTTCTTCCGTTGAGTTCTTCCGCTTAACTCTGGTGGGGACCATCTTTCAATAAAACCGAAAGTTGCGTTATAGCTCCCGAAAAACGGCGACAAAAAGGAGATTCTCATCAGTTACCTGGCCGCAGTGCCGACGCTGATGGGCGAAATCGACCAGTACCTGCTGAACATATCCGCTTCCAACTCGGCCCAAAGTTCGTCGAAGGATCGGGAGAACTTTTCGAAGAAACTCAATCAGATTGTCCACTGCCTCACCACCGACGCCTACGTTTCGGTGGTCTCCGGGGCACTGGTAGCGGCGATTGTGGAGATCAACAAGGATCGGACCATCATCCCGGACTACCAACTCAAATATGTGTTTGGCAACACGTGCGGCAACGATTCGCATAGTGAGTTGGTCGTTTTTCGTTCTTATAACTTCACCTAACTATGCTTCCTTCTTTCAGGCACCCGTCTGTTCATGGAGCACTGGCAAGCGGGCGCCCGTGTCTTCATCGGTCCCGAGAAGAACTGCAAGACCGAGGCAGCGATGGCCGCCTCGCAGAACCTTCCGATCATCAGCTATCGATGCAACGACCAGGACATTTCTCGAGACGACTACCACTACCGAACCTTTGCGAGAACGGTCCCGCCGGCCGGAGAGATCTTCAAAGCGTTCATGTCGTTGATGAAACAGTACAATTGGCGCAAATTCTCGGTGGTGTACGATGTGAAGAAGGGACACGCGAGGAACGAGCTCTTCGACACACTCAAACGGATGGTCGAGGCCGAGAATAAGTTTGAGGAGCAGAAATTTGAGATTATGAATGTGTCACGGCTCGAGTTCTCGAAAATGGACATATCGAGTCAGCAGGACATTCAGAGCATTGAGAACGCCATCAAATCGACGATGCAGACTACGAGAAGTGAGTAGAGTGACTGTTACCGTATCCTACATTTTTTCTTTCTACTGCAGTATACCTGACATTTGACAACGTGCGGCTCTTCCGAACGATGCTCTCAATCATGGGCGAGATGGGCTTGACGGAAAACGATTACATGCTCATCTACGTGGATACCAACTACGATTGGCTCGACGTCTATCACGCGATGAATAATCACTTTTTGAGAAGTATCAACTGGGTCCGGGCTATCAGTAATCGGTTTTTTTTCAGATACGATGACGTATCTGCATCACTCGTGGGACGCCAACAACTCTTCGGATCGCAAAATGTTGGACTACGCCCGCAGCGCACTTTCGATCATTCCGACGCCAGTGAAACTGAACAGTCAGAGGTTCTACAACTTTTGGAAGAAGGCCGGAGACTATATGCACTATTTCGGGGTTCAGAAGACGGCGAACTTGAAGGTTAGTATTGGCTGGACAACCAGTTGGACTATATACAACCAGTTGGACTACCCTTCGATTGTTTACCCAATGTTTTTCAGGGAAACCGCATCGCGTGCTACCTCTACGATGCCGTCTACCTGTACGCGCGTGCCATCCACGAACTGGTCGAGGAGTACGGTAGTGACGAGGCGTACGACCCGACCGCGGACGGAAAAGCGATCATCGATCGGATTGTCAACAAGAAATATAGGAGTGAGTTCAACAAATGACACTTTATTTATAGGTCATATTATCCTTGATAATCGTAAGATTGTTGACCACCTCCACCTTGACCGAATTGATCTGAAACTTTAAGCTTCACTTGAAAACCTTAAAAAAAAAGTAAGGACCAACCGAAACTATAGTCCATGCCACCGTTTCCGAGCACACTTCCACTCGGTTGATAGCCCGGGTTCCAGCTGTTCACGTAATCCGATCCCATCGGTTGTCCATTCATGTTGAACGTCATCCGAAGAATCTGTACGCCGGCCTGCGTCGCCACCTGGGTCAGCACCTCCCGAGCCTGTTCTCCATTCGGCCCGGCCACGTGGTTGATAACGCTGTTGCCCACTCGCCGCATCACTTGTCCCAACTTGTCGGTGAATGATGTCGGCGGACTTCTCGGTGCTGTTGGCGGTCCTCCTTGCGTTCGTGGTGGTGTTGGTGGACGTCGGGTTCTCATCGTGTACACCACCGGTGGTCTCCTGGTTCCGAATCCTCCTTTCGGTGGCGGTCTCCGGACCCCTCCTTTCCGGGGACCAAAGTGCCGCTGGACATCTGAAGTGGCCGTGTCGGTATCAAAGAAATCTTGATTCTCTACATCGGATGTCAAGTTTCTCGCTTGTGGTTTGGTCCCAGCTGGTTGAGTGGCATTGGTGGGGCCTTGATTTTGATCCTCGTAGTCACCGATCGGAGCTTGAGGAACTTGTGGTCCTCCCATTGGTCCCGCTGGTCCCTGTTGTCCAACAGGTCCCATAGGACCTTGCTGACCGTATCCGGTGCCTGTATTGTAGTCCATTCCGCCTTGCCCAAATTGACTGCCTGGAAAACTCAAAAAGTTGGACAAATCAAAGACTTCCGGACGTCTTGAAACCAAAGTTTTAGACGGTTTGTCACTCCCAGTACCTGGTTTCAAAACGTCCGGGAGTCCAAACAAAACTCGACCTACCGTAACTGCCGCCCATGCCGCCCATCCAGTATAATCCATCGGACTATATCCACCGCTCATCCCTCCAACGAAATCCGCGCCCATCATCATCCCATTGCCGAGATGGAAGTGTTGTCGCATGACCCGCACGCCTGTCGTCGTCATCACCTCCGTGAGCACTTCCCGAATTTGCATCCCGTTTGGCGAGGTGATAGTGTTGGTCACACTGTTTCCGACCGCTTTGAACACTTTTCCGAACGAGTCCCTGAGCGCGGCGACCATTCCTTTCTTTGTGGTTCCGCTTGATTGGACCTCGGTGCCGGAAGCGTAGGTCACGGGGATTAATGGCAACGTTGTGGTTTCAGTGGTTCCAGTAGTGGTCCTAGTGGTCGTCCCAGTGGTGGTCCGAATAGTTGTAGTTACTGGAGCTCGTGTAGTTCTAACAATTTTTGTGGTGCCACGTGTCGGTGGGTACCGAATAGTGGGTCTTCTCGTCGGTGGCCTCGGTGGTCTTCGGATCCTTCCACCTATTCCGCCGAATCCACCTCGTCCAAATGGCCAACTTCTTGCGTGATTGGGACTGACGAACGAACTGCTATCATCGGATTCCTCGATGAGCACACCAAAAGCACGGAGCACCTCCTGAGAAGCCAAGGAGCTATCGCCCTGAAACTTCTGTGATATTATCCAGTTCCCAACCCTCTCTCACCTTGATTACACCGTAAAGCACAAAATGACCGTGCTCCGAGGCTGTGCATGTAGAAAATGAAAGTAGAATTGGGAAAAGAAGAAAAAGAAGAACACACATCCTTCCTGAGAGGTCGGAAATGCTCGAATGACGTAGTTGGAAAGGACAGAGAGGAAGGGCAATAATCGAATCAACATTTTATGGATGGACTCGCCGAAAATGTTGTAAAAATGATTAGAGATAGATGATGAGCGTTGGGAACGAGGGTCTTGCGATTTTAACATCGGAACCAATGCCGTGGCACTGGTCCCAGGTTCAACTACAAGTTCCACTCGGCAAACCTTTGTAACCTTTGCGCAAAACGCAAAAGTTGCAAGTTTGGAAGATAGGTGCAAAAGTTGATGAGAACTTTAAAATTTGCGCAAAAGTTACAGAGTATTGCCGAGCTTCTATGTTCTACTATGAATCCTTGGAACAACCATGAGACCAACAAAAAATATCGAAATGCTCAAAATGTATGAATCAGCAATGCCACATTTATCTCATCCAGCAAGACCAGCAGCCGCTTCACCGATCACCTCCCGATTGTCGTTGTTGATCTCGCCGACATAAATCACCGGACGCTCCAGACTTTTTATGATCTCGGCTACCTCGGCAGAAGTTTGAGTCTGTAACGCTATCCGAATCAACTGGAACCAACTCTGCCGCCTCACCCTCTTAACCCTTCCGGCGCGTCCTTCGGCGTACGGATTGTAGACATCCAGCAGTCTCGGCGGATCGTAGTCCCGTAGATCTCCCGGATATCCGAGGTCGTCCGTGTAGCAAAAAGTATAGGCGACGAGGAGAAGAAAGAGAAGTGGTTTCTTCATTGTTTTGTGAGAAGAACGAGCCTGTTTGCTCTTTATATAGGGTCGACGAGGGATTTTTATGGATTGTTTTATGGTGTACGTCAAGAAGGGGACACGTCAGACACTGGTCTACCGTCATCAAAGTACCACGTCAAAAAAGTGTCGAGGATTTGTGGTTTCGACCGTCACACCGTCCTAAAAATTTGTGTTTGAGGCTTTAACGTACTTTTTCTCGAGATGTAAAAACCCTAAAGATAAAGGGTTTTTTAAATAGGGGGAAGAAAATTTCTTGATAATATAATACGATTATTTATTGACTATGAAACATACAAACAACGTCTACGCAGTCCCCTCGTTGTCGTCATACATGGTCTGATCCAACGGATTCGTCTCCATCTGCGTGAATCCCTCCTGCACGTTCCCCTCTAGCACATTCTCCACATGGTACATGAGTCCCTTTCCCTTCTCCGTATCCGCAAACTGATAGAATTTGCGAACCTTGACCGCGCCGCTCGCGTCCTTTTCGACCACCTCCGCCGTCTTTCCGATAAACTGCTTGGCGCGCGGGAAGTTGTTCGGGTTGGACCCGCGGAACGCGTTAAACGTCCGCCGCACACGTTTCAGAGCATTTCCGCCCGCTTTCGCGACGGCCTTGGTGGCTTGTGCGGCGACTCGGGCTCCTGCCTTCACTCCGACCTTCAGCGCTCGTCCCACCGCCTTTAGGATCCGAAGGAAACCGCCGAAGATTTACGATTGTCAGGGTCCGATTTGTGCTCCGTCTGCAATGTAACATGAGTTTTGGTTCTGAATTTCTGAAGCTCTTGCATCAAAATAATCGACAAGTTCCGCGTCGTCCTTCTTGGCGAGATCCTGAATGAAGTTGGCCACTCTGTGCCGACTTCCCTCGTCGACTTGGTCGAATACGTCTTCGGAACTTTCTTCGGATGGAGCAGGAGCATATCCGAAGCGACGTGTGTCCTCGGAGTACCTCGGATAGGCCAAGGATCCGGAGAAGAAGAAGAAGAGAAGGAGAAGGAGAAAGTTCATGACGATTGCCCGATGAATGAGGATCCGATGGGGGTGTCTGGGTGGTTTTAAGCGGTGGAGTTGATTCGATTAGAGCCAGACACCGTTGTCAATGTTATAAAATGAATTAGAGTGTATAGGCCAACGATTTTTTGAATCTACAATAGTTCAGAGACAGCGCAGCGCACTGGAGTTCCGATTTCAGACTATTCTGTCAACATTTGTGCTTGAAAGCCGTCAGGTAATTGAGGAAAATTGTGATTTACCGTATCCTCCTCAAAACGTGAAGGCGCATCACTATCTTGGGAATGCATAATACATCAAACTTTGGAAAACTTTATTGAGAATCGAAAACTTCAAGCACACGTTTTCTGATCTTCGCCACGTCACCATCAATCGGCTCCATTGTCTTTCGTGGCTCAACTGAATGAATCAGATCTCCAGGCATAGCAGACTTTTCGATGACAGTGTCTTGAACGAATTCTTGGCAGAATGCCACGGCTAAAATCGTGAGCAGAAACAATCGGAGAGCGGACATGTTTGAAGGAGAAAAGACGCGAGGAAATGTTTTATACACTAGCGGAATGCGTGGGCGGCGGTATCGTTTGTTTTATGGATGTATTCTCCCTCCTGGGTGGATCTATATTGTGTCACATAACTTTATTCCAAATCAAGAACCAGCTCAATTAACCTCGTCCCACTGATCGAGCGGGTTCACCGCCATCGTCTCGAATCCCTCGTCGACGTTCCCGGTGACCACGTCGCGGATACTGTAGAGCAGTCCGGATCCCTGCTCGGTCTCGGCGAACTGATAGACCTTGTGCCACGTGTCCTTTCCCTCCGAGTCCCGCTCGACCACCTGCGCCGACTTTCCGATCAATTTCTGCTCTTTCGGAAACGATTTGCCCGTCCATTTGCGGTTCGACGCCACTCTCCGGATGCGAACGAGTCCCTTCGCGCCCGTTTTCACAACGGTCCGTGTCGTTTTCGCGCCGAGTTTTAAGAGGGTCTTGAAGAAACGGACAATAACGCCGAAGAATTGACGGTTCTTTGGGTCTTCGAGTTGCTCCGCCTAGAAAAATGGTAGCGTTAAGTGTCCTGAAGACTTCAAGACTCACATCAAAGTACCCATCGAAATCGGGCTCCTCTTCGACTTTTGCGAGCTTCTTGTGGAGTCTGTCGTCGTTCTCGGGCGTCAGATCGATTCGATAGTCGTAGTTGCACAAATCGCCGGGAATATCCCAGTCACACGTGGCAACCGAAGCGACCAGGACCACCAGGAGCGAAAAAAGCGGAAAGAGAATCTTCATTTTTGTGCAGGAAACGCTCTGCGTCGACGGTTTTATAGCAAAATCAGAGACAGTTATGCAAATTTTATACTTTATGTCTTGGAAACGGGCAATATTCATAACGCCATGATCATTTTCCCTCGGACAGATAATTGAGGTACCACGTGTCGTCCATGTCCATGAATCTGCGGGGACCGTATGTTCTGTAGCCGCCGAGGGAGCCACGCCGACCGCCATGTCTGCGTGTGTAGGTACGGGCCAAGAAGATGTCAGCGAATGGAGGCACCGACTGCAAGTTTGATGATGTGGTCCCAGTGGCTGGACCATTGAACTTTATGAATTAGAATATTTTAGGACCGAGTAGCGGGGTACATACTTTGGACCTCGCGGTTGAGCCTTCTAGAAACTGTCTAGAAACTGGTGTATTAATTACGGGACCTATTTGGGCTTAGAGTTCCAAAAATGAGTGGTTGAGATCCATTTTTGGCCGAATTTATCAAACTCACATTTAATTTAAGGGTCAGATCTTCAAGAGCGGCGATTTCAGGAGCATGGCTCCGAGAACGAGCAAAAGGACCAGAAGAAACTGCATTTTTTTTTTTGAAAAGCCCTCCCTGAGTTGGCCTATTTATGTATCTTCATAATTCGATTAAGACTTTTATTTTTATAACGTCGCAAAGATCAAACATCACGAAATCTGTATTATCGGGTCTTCTTTCTTGTGACGAACTTGACGCCGTCGCCAATTCGATACGGATTGCCGACGTCGTTGTCATCTGAAGGCAGAAGAGTGGCCAATGGGGGCTCCAGGCCACGGGTGTCTGACAGGACTGCATCCAGAAGGATTGTGGAGAAGAATAGGAAAAGTAGAAGCTTGGGGAACATGCTGTTTGTGTTTTTGAAGCTTATCAATTCAAAAGTTTATCAATTGTTTACTCGCCATCAAAAACAGTACAATATTTATTTGCCTTTCCCCTTTCCAAACTTGATTCCACCGGCACGGGCTCCCAGAGCACCTCCAGCTGCCGCGCCGAACGACGGAAGCGCGGAGTCACGGATCGCACGGAATGCCTTGCGAAGACCTCGTTTCTCACGGATTATACCCTGAAAATTTGAATTTGACATGGATAAAAAGTGAATTGGGTCCGTACCTGACTAGCGACAGTGGCTAGGAGAATGGTGAATAGGAGGAGAAGGGCGAGGAAGTTCATTTTTGGAGGGAAACGAATTGGAGATCCTTTTATAGCATGAAATTTCGAGTGTTTATTTATTTACCTGTTGACCAGCACCACACGTTTTTGAGAGCTCGGCGGTTAGTTTGCTTAGGATGTCGATGAACCAGGTCTGAACACAAGTCGACCAAAAACCCTACCGTACTCCAACCAAATCTACGCTTCTTTGCAGGCATCCAAGGTTTCGACATGAGAATCGACGAGCGCGGCAACTCGAAAGGCAACTTCTCGCTGCTCTCCTGGCAAAACGTGCAGCCGATCATGAACAAATCCGATCCCAAGTACTACCCGCTCAACCACGCGCTCGACCTGACCGCCATTTTCGTCGAGGCGCCCGACAAGGACCGTCTGCCGAACCTCGCATTCAAATCGGGCCAGCGGATCCAGTGGCCGATGGGCGCACCGCCTCCCGATATGCCCGTTTGCGGGTTCCACGGAGAGTTGTGTCGGAAAAAGGGCATCTTCAACTACGCCATGATGATCGTCTTGTGCATCGTCGCCTTCTTCAGCTTGGTCATCAGTGGATTCACGTTGAAGTGAGTTGAAATGGTTTATCCATCATTTGGAACTCTGAAAAATGTAGTACTAGATGTGAGAATTTAATAGAACAATTTGGTGCATCGATCAACCAAAACCAAACGTTTTCAGGTCGCGTCGTTTCGAAAAAGAGTTGGCAATGATCTGGAAGATTGACCAATTCGAAGTGCGTCGCGTCGTCGGAAGCGCCAACAACGAATCCACGGCATCTCTCCTCAAAGCGGACGTGCTCAAAATGACCAAGACGAAGCAGCCGTGGTGGAGCAAGGACCCGTGCTACGGATCCGGAATGCGAGGCCTTGCCAGCTACAAAGGAACACTCGTGGGCCTCAAGGATCTGGTGTACGGCCGCAAGCCGAAGGACATGTCACGGGAAGCGAAGAAGGAGTTGAGGGCGATGAGGCAGCTGGCGCATCCCAATGTGAACAACTTTCTCGGAATCATTGTTAATACGTACTCGGTGACGGTGGTTCGAGAGTACTGTTCGAAAGGCTCCCTCCACGACATTCTACGCAACGAGAACCTCAAGTTGGATCACATGTACGTGGCGTCGTTTGTCGATGATTTGGTGAAAGGAATGTGCTACATCCATGACTCGGAAATCAAAATGCACGGAAACCTGAAGACCACCAATTGCCTCATAACTTCTCGGTGGACAGTTCAAATCGCGGATTTCGGGCTCCGAGAGGCTCGCGACTCGATCATGTTCGAGGGAAGCTACAACATCTGGGAGAACTTCCTGTGGACCGCCCCCGAAGCCATGACCATCGCGGGAGCTCTTCCGATGAGCCTAGACCCCACGCCGAAAGCGGACGTCTACTCGTTCGGCATCATTTTCCATGAAATAGTGACGAGGGAGGGGCCGTATAAGATCTATGTGCAACGTGGCGATGTGAACGGAGAGGCGGTGCAGAAGAAGGATTCGGAAGAGTGTCGGGAGCTTGTCGAAAAGACTGTTCGTCGGGTGTACTCGGATCCCTACTTCCGGCCCGACACTTCGGAGCTCGAGGTTCAGAACTATGTGAAAGAGGTGATGGCCGCGTGCTGGCACCATGACCCCAGCCATCGGCCCGAGTTCAAAAGCGGAATCAAGAACAAACTGAAGCCGCTGTTCCATCAGATCTACAAAGCAGAACATCATGGACCACATGGTGCTGATGATGGAAAAGTATCAGACACAGCTGGAGGACCTCGTCGACGAACGGACCATCGAGCTGAAGGACGAGCAACAGCGGAGCCAGCACCTGCTCCAGAGAATGCTGCCGAGTTCGGTGGCCGAGCAGTTGCTCGCCGGAAAGGACGTGGTGCCCGAGGCGTTCCCGCCGGTTACCATCTACTTTTCGGATATTGTCGGCTTCACAACGATTTCCGGAGAGTCTACGCCTATGGAAGTGGTGACGTTCCTCAATAAACTCTACACTCTCTTCGACTCGATCATCCGAAGATACGACGTGTACAAAGTGGAGACAATCGGCGACGCGTACATGGTCGTCTCGGGGGTGCCGAGGTATAAGACATCCGAGTACCACGCCGAACAGATCGCCATGATGGCCATCCACATCCTCTCGGCCGTCCGCAGCTTCATAATCCCGCACCGGAGCGGCGAGCAGCTAATGATCCGGATCGGAATGCACACGGGACCGTGCGTGGCGGGAGTCGTCGGAAAGACGATGCCCAGGTACACGCTGTTCGGCGACACTGTCAACACGGCGTCGCGGATGGAGAGCAACGGAGAAGCACTGCGGATTCACTGCTCCTCGTCGACGAGAGACGTGCTCGCCTCGATCGACGACGACTTTTTGCTGGAGGAGAGAGGCACCATGGCCATCAAGGTACTTAAGAGACGTTCTTAGATCTTGACCGTATCGAAAAATTGTTACAGGGCAAGGGACAAATGACGACGTACTGGTTGAACGGACGCAACGGCTACGAGTTCACCGAGACAATCGAGGATAAGATGGTCGTGCCGGATATATTCCCGAGACCGAATTTGAAGAATCGAGGATCTAGTTGGGGTGAGTTGGGTTGCGATTATCTACTTGGCGGCAAACGCATCATTTCTAGTTCTCTAGAGTTGGTCCCTTCTTAGTCCTTATAATATCACCACCAATTCCAGGCGTCAACCGCGACTCCTTGCTCTCCCTGGCCACCGAAAAAAGCAGTCAACTGATGAAGAGACAATCGGCTGCCCTCGTCCGCAACCAAGAGAATATCTATTACGCACCACCACCACCCTCCTCGAATGGCTTCACCTCGCGAGGAACTTCCAGTAGAGAGATGCCGAGATTGTACGAAGAGGATCGGGAAAGCATCAATCAGTCGGCGTCGCTTTTCGGAGGATCCAGTAAACGGAAGAAGTGAGTTGTAGTGCCATTAGGGTTTCGGTCACGAATCCCCCGGTTTCCAGAAGCACGACGTCCAAGTACAACGGCTTTAGTGCCTCCCGAATCTTCGCCTCAACCATCTCCAACGCCTCCTCGACCCGTCCATCCCGTCAAGCCACCTTCGAGCACGACACTCTTGCACTCAGAAAACGGTCCACCTCGTTGCCGGACGGCGAAAAACTGAACTTGGAGTTCATCGAGGCGCACGCGAACACGTCGGAGCCGTCGTTCCGAAGGGCCAGCGTCGTGGATGCGTGCAGTTCGCATTCCGAGTCGCCCAGTCAGAGCCAGTACCCGTCGTATCGGGATTTGACAACGACACCGCATCAGTGAGTCAGAGATCGGGTTGGAATTTGTGGGAGCTCAGTGGTGTTTTATACTAAATCGGATACCTAAACGTTGCGAAATGTCCCAACAACCTTATTTTCAGAAGAAAACGCGGCATGGCGACAGTGTTCCCGATCCGAAAACGGTCGCTCTCGTGCGGCGACGCAGTTGCTCCGCCAAACAAACTGACATCCGACGACAATGTCACGTCGCACGCGGTCACCACCTCCACGTCGCCCCGTCCGACTTCCAGAACCATCGACTACTGCGCCTCGCGACTTGCCGGCAGTCCCGATGAGCTGGTATTCCAGGAGGACGACGAGAAGGCTCTGATCGGAAATGACACCTCCTTCTTTCTCGGAGGCAACGCACCCAGCTCGCGGTCTGAGGATGGCCTCTTGCGGTCGTGTCCTCAGCCGAGACGGAAAAACAAGCACTCGTTCCTCAGGGACCCCTCGCCGCTTACCAAGAGGTTTAGAGATGCGTCGCCGTTCGGAAAGAAGAAACCGTTTTGGAACAATACCAAAAAGTAGGTGCTCCCCCCCCGTTTATTCCAATTGATATTATCCATTTTTCCAGTGGCGACCATCACACCTCCTCGCCCGCCGACTCCATTTCCCGTCTCTTCCGACGCTTCCGAGGCGTCACCGCCGGCAACGAGTACGAGGATCTCAACAATTACACGGCCGAGTACGGTGAGGAGGCCTACGAACTTCGCGAGCCGTCCCAGAAGATGATGATGATGAAGATGCAGATGCAGAACGAGGAGATCGGACATGGAGCGAGAGGTTAGCAAGGGATACTGTTCATTCAAATCGATGTGTCTGAGCTGGCAGTAGAGATATCAAAAAATTGTGAACTGATAAAATGTGCACAACGTCTTTTTGAGTAACTTATCAGTCGACAACTTTTCGGTAAAGTACAGTCCTTACACCCTATCTTAGACTCTACAGTAATCCTAGACGAAAATGGGAACGCTGGAACTGTTGTAGACCAATCGTAATCCTAACAACAGCGTGCAGTACCTTATAATCCGTGGACTCTACAGTAATTCTTATAGGAGTTATGAATGCAAGAACTACAGTAACCCATTTATGTTTCAGTGAACCGCTCGGTCTCGTGTTCGCCAGTGGAAGGCGGCAATTCGACGGACAACTCGGAGCCGCTGCTCACAATTCCCTCGTCCCTGGCCGCGGATTCATCGACCACCTCCACCTCGACCTCTTGTTAATATTTATACATATAACATACATATACATATACCCATTTTGTTCATATATTTCTGTGTCGCCCACCCCCTCTCCGAATACGAGTACGTCTCATTCATTCTCGAAACTCTAGAGTTAATAATGATAATAATGTAATACTTATATGGTTACGGTGCCCTCTTCTTTTTCTGTTCGAATATTTAGTTTGTCAGAAGCAACGTTTAGTCGTAGTCAGTGTCCCAACATTTCTTGTGAATTTTTGATGTGCTACGGGTTGACTAAAGTCTGAGAATATATCTAAATACTTGTTACCCCTTTCGAAATGAACATTTTTCATTGTACACGTTCAAAACGGAAAAGAAGAGGAACAGCAGACGTTGCAGCAATCCTGTCCTTGATTTGGTAAAGTTCTACAGGTGACTGAGCTCCGCAGTCTTGAATATTTACTGTTTGTGTTGATTTTGGCTTCAGGAATCTTCTGCATGGCGCCTCGGCTACAGTACTCCTGCCACCTTCAACTATTGTCGGTCTGCTTCCAGAGACGACGACCAGCGTACAGTTGCTATTGTCCGATTCGGCACAATTGCGTCCCGATTGCGAAATATGGTCGGTGTCGGCTGGTCGCCACTCCCCCCCGTTTCCACCCCTCTTCTTTTTCTTCGTTTGCGTCCGTCATCCCGTCCCGTCCATTCTTTGCCTCGGTGTCTGTTGACATTTCGTTCCCTCTCTCTCTCTCTCTCTCTTTCTCTCTTTTTGTTCATTCTCCATACAGTTTTCCATCATCTAGTTTGTAGTATTTGTGCCCTAATCATAGTTGATTGGTGACGTGGCAATTGTGGTACGCGTTAAAGTTGAAAGCATAGTAGGGGGGAAGAGGGGAAATTGAAAGAGTAGCGGCCGGGGGGCGCCAGGGCAAAAGTGACGTCAGTTGGAAAAGGGAGAAGAAGAGGGAGAGAGAGAGAGAGAGAGAAAGAGAAAGAAAAAAGACATCAATTCCGAACAGATGGTGAGAAAATGAAGAATCGTTTGAAGGTTCTGCCCTACCAGAAGGTTCTACAATAGTCTAGAAGCTTCTGGAACTTTGAAAAGCTCACAAATGTCTGCCCAAAGATAAGATAAGACAGCAAACAATTTGGCACCAGTCAAAACACTCTAAAAATAGACTTGCCTGTAGCAATTTCTTTTTCGAATGTAGTAGCATATAGTCGGAATCGAAGTTTCTGCAAGAGAACTGGTTTCATTCAGAAAATTATGCATTCACAATTTGATCTCTCTCTCTCTCTCTCCTTTTCTTCTTCTTCTTCTCTAACCTTTTTCCATCTTTTTGGACTTTAACTATCATTTAGACCCTCTGTCGCTTTGAGAGTTGGTTTCAAAGAACCAGGACACTTTGCAACCAGCGCTAAACGTTTCGCAACTAAAAAAGTGTTGCTTTCCTATCTTTCTGTCGGATTTTGCGGGTGCTTATTAGTTGCAAAGTGTCCGTCAGTCGCGAAATGCCCTCTAGTTGCAAATCGTCCTAAAATCCCACACTGGCCTCTCCGTGGCTCATTTCCCTACATTTTTTCCACTTCTTCCCACTAATCTTTATCTCTTGGAAGTAGGCTGGTTGCAAAGTGTCCTCCTTCAGTTGCGAAACGTCCGTACCGGTCAGTGTGCCCCCGCGAGCATCTGATATCATCGTTTTGAACTGATAACATTAATTTTGTGATCGAGTCCTGATAAGGTAGGTGCGTCTGCTTCATTGCGAATGAACTATTGCGAAATTGCGAATCCTGGATGCAAATAAAAGAGTGAGAGAGAGAGAGAGAGAGAGAGAGAGAGAGAGAGAGAGAGAGAATTGACAATGATCAGCCGGTTCGACGCGCACTCGGGGAACCTTTGAAAGAGAGAGAAAGAGGGGCGCAGCCGGTTCTCTCTCTCTCTCTCTACTACAGTCTACGCCTACGCATTTGAGTACTCTCTCTCTCTCTCTCTCTTGTTTGATGACGCAAGCAATTTGTATTAGTGAAGGGGGGGAGGAAGACTTTCAGAAAACGATAATATTGTACTTTTACTGCTTCTTGTTGTTTTGTTGCTCGTCGACTTGTAGAAGCGCACAATATCACAAATCGTTTGCAGGTCCAACAATGCATCATTCGTCGCGGTCTGGGTTGCATTGAAAAGGGAAAACGATCCCCCTCCCACTTGGTGCATCGATCATTCCCGATTTCTTTCGAAAACCTTCCTTCCCCAACTCAAGCTGGCGTCGTCGGATCTTCATTTGAGCAGAGCTGAGGCTATGCTCAGGGTGAGTCACTCACTTTTTTTGGGGAGAGGGAACCGATACGATATTGTGTGTTTCTTATCGAAAAGACATAGTGACGTGCGAGAAAGTGAAAGAAGGGGGGGAATTGTTGACCGAGGCGCCTAGTGAATCACGTCAAGATTGCCTGGCGATCATCTAGATCAGTAAGGGAAAGAGGCGAAGGAGCACTGGGGGATGCACCATGTGCATGTGGTCGATGCACCATAGGACATTGAAAAACACGAAAAATGCGCTGGAAAGTCGTTTTTTGGCGGTTGGCGCAATACAGTAACATCTAGGACACTCTAGACACTGGCCGATGCACCATGTGCTCCTCCACTCCAGACACCATCACACGTTTCTCGTAAACCGCAAAAAGTGATAAGCGCTCTCGAAATTTCGCCTGACCGATGCACCATACACGTCAGAATCATTTCGAAGAAGAAGCGGGCAATGACGTCTCCGTTTTGTCTCTTTTGCTGGAAAAAGAAAGTGACGAATAGTAGTTGGTTGCAGAAAAGAAAAAGGTGGGCAAGAGAGAGAGTCTGGAATGTTTAGAGTTGTGACCAGGAATGTTGACGACGCAATGATAAAGAAGAAAATGAATGGATTGGGGAAATGATGACGAATGGCAAAACAAAGTGAAAATGTTTGTGGAAATGGTAGGGACCGGGTGGTTTAGGAGATTCTAGGAGTCCCTAGAAGTTGTTAGTGGTCTCCAGGACTTTGTGATGAACCTTAGGGCTTGGTAGTGGATCCCAGAAGTTGTTAGTGGTCTCCAGGACTTTGTGATGAACCTTAGGCTTGGTAGTGGATCCCAGAAGTTGTTAGTGGTCTCTAGGACTTTGTGATGAACCTTAGGGCTTGGTAGTGGATCCAGAAGTTGGTAGTGGTCTCTAGGACTTTGTGATGAACCTTAGGGCTTGGTAGTGGATCCCAGAAGTTGTTAGTGGTCTCTAGGACTTTGTGATGAACCTTAGGGCTTGGTAGTGGATCCTAGAAGTTGGTAGTGGTCTCCAGGACCGAAAGAACTTGATATACTCGGTGGTGGACCTTAGAAGTTGGTGATTGACAAAGATCTGACCGTTGAAAATCTTGTTTTTGCAGTTTTGTCTGAAAATGATAATAGTGATGCCATTGTGTGACGCTAACCTTTCGATTCCCTTCAATTACCCCTCCGAACCTCAAAGACAATCTGTCATTGTCATTGTGTTCCATGACATAATGACAGACAAACTGTTGGCTACATTGTAGACTATTCCACTTTCGGAGACCACGCGGATTACGGTAACTACCGTAATCTCTTCCATTTCCAATTTCATTTCTGCCCAACAACTATGACGTTCCAAGACTATCATCGTCGTCAATTTTTCCGCTTCCCAAAAAATGGCGTACCTCGCCCGAAAAACAGGTTCCCGAAATGGAAATGAAACACAGATGTTGACGATTCGATTACCATCCATCTAACGAACAATTTAATGACGTGGTTTTGCAGAAAATTCAACTTTTTTTCTTGGTTTCTTTTTTGGCACATCAATCTAGTCAATTTCAACAAAATTATAAATAAAATCGCAATGATTCTGATCCCCTGTATGGCTTCACCAATTGAGATTAGGACAATATTAATAGAATCATCATGGATGTGGGGGGAACACGGCTAAATCAGTCTAATCCCCCCCCCCTCCCTCAAAAAATAAAATGACGGCTCTTATCCGCCGTACATTTCGATTCAGTTGTTCCTGGGAATGATGTGGATGGATAATATCATAATGCTTCTCATTGGCAATCAGTGTTGATATTGTGCGCTTCTTGTCCGAATTTTGAGAGCATTTTTTTTTCTAAAACAGCTGTTAGAAGCCAGATGCTGAACGGGAATTGAATCGAATTAGAATTAGAATTAGAATTAGAATTAAAAGGCCTCCTCCTCCTCCTCCTCCATTCCTTTTAAATTTCGCAACGAACGAGCGATGTTTGAGTATAGAAGGGGGTTCACGAACCAGCGGGACCACCACACGTCATGTTCCCTTCGTTTCCTTTCGGCTTCTTCCTCTCTCTCTCTCTCTCTTTTCTCTGTGAACGTTTGGCGCGCTTTCGTCATTCTTTTCGTGTTCTCTGAGTCTTCGCGCGGTCCCGTACTCTCTCGATCGGCCAGTTCCATTGTCTGAATGTCTGCGCGTGTTCCTGCTCGATCGAGAAGAAGAGAGAGAGAGAGAGAGAGTGATGACGAAACTTTTGGAAAGAAGAGAGAGAGAGAGCAAAAAGAGCCGAAGAGACGGCGGTTTTTCTTTCTTGCCTTCTTTCCGTTTCCCTGCGCGTCACCAAACTACTCGAGACCTTGGGGGGTCCTTACTAGTTTACACGCAGGTCCTTTCAAGCTTTTCTTTGCATTTTCTCCATGATCCGCATGAAATCGTTCGTTTGTAAGTCTTTGAGACATGTATTTCACATTTCTAGATGGTCCCTAGTAGTTGGACCACGCTTAGATGGTCGGGCCACTTAGATCGAACAGTTGTTTGGCCATTTTTGGACCTGGCGCCTGAGGTTTTACCTCAAAGATCCATTTTCTCTGCAAACGGATTGTGAGCGAAAAACCCTTGATATCCACCAACTGTCATCTGGAATTTTCGACACGGGTGTAGTAAATATTTACAGATTCACACCACGTCACTCGTCGTCCGCTGCTAGACGAACATTTTTTTTGATGAGATTATCGTAGATTAGGCATTCTGGATTAGATTACTGTAGGCACACGTGCCACGTCATACATACACATCAAGAACATCCAAACGTCATTTTCACACCACCGGGCCGACGAAAAGAGCCAGCCACTTTACACATTTGTCTGTGAGCATTTTGTGCGCCGGCCTTTCGCGCTACTCCAAAAAATTGTACTAAAACACCTACCGTAATCCTAATTACGCAGACGTCACTCTCTCCGTTTGCCACGTCATCACCGCCCACCTCCCACCACTCGCTCTCCTCTATTCTGGGACCTTTCTGCGACAGGCTCCGCGGCGAACAATAGCCATTTTCCGGTCGGAAAGGCCTCTCGCAACTTTGTGCGCGCCAAATGTCGAGATTTTCGGGGGCGTGTAATTTTTGAAAGAGTAAAGTTTGAAAGATCCGTCGTCCCGGTTGATCGGATGACGTGGTCGAAATGCCATCATCCATCAAAAACCTTTCGCCTCTTTTCTCAATCAAATTTTGCACATTCCCCTCTATTCTCGCTCATTCATCTTGTGACGTGGCAGCGCCGAGTCCTATGGTAGCTGGGGGGGGCGTGGCTCACGCATCTTTTCGAATTTTGCAACATGGCAAGTCTATTTCTGACCGACCGATACCTTTTTGTCCTTTTCGCACTTTTTGTTTTCCGTACTCTCACGCTGATAACCGAGAACACATCACTTTTTTTTTGTTCATTTCGACTGTGTTTGGAGCAAAGAATGGAAAAAAAGCACTGTGAGCCGAGACTAGAAATGTCAGATGGATATGAAATGGAGACGTCCAACGGATATTATGTTTTTCTTCTTTTCGGCCCCCCCCCACCACCACCACTCCTCCTCTTCATCATTACAAAATGACATCATCATCATCGTCGTCGTCGTCGTCGAACGCTTTGAAATAAGGAATTCCGAATTCCAAATGAGCCTGACGCATTTTTGTGCCTAATGATATTATGTGTTTGTCAGGCAAATTTTCATGCTTCACCGGGCCTCCCATCCTATATAAACATTGTTATTCTCATATGTCGTCACATAATCTTTGACGTTTTTCCCTTTTCACATTACTTCAAAGACACATCCAGAGTTACTGTAACTCCGTGTGCCACGTCACCTTTTCCACCGCCTTTCACTCCGATGTCGAAACCAAGACAAGTACGAATCCACCGTAACCCTTGACCCAATGACCGTATCAGTTTGATTGATTATAGCACCACCACCACTAGCGAGACGGTTCTCTGATGTTTCTAGTCTCTACGTCACCCGGCAACCAATCGAATCAAAAAGTTTCTCTTCTCCTCTATCCTGTGTCGCGTTTATTCTGCAAAAAAAGTTACAAACCCCGATTTTCTTATCGCATAACATCATTGTAACGTCGTCATCCCGCCTGAAATCATAATATCACCTGTTCCTCATTCCACCCTCACTTTCGATCATCATCAGAATTCGAATCAATCCGCCACGCACACACATTCGTTCATTCGTCCACCAGAATCCCATTAACTTTCTTTCCATCTCAATCTCTTCCTTCACAATCGTGTTCTCTGCGTCTACGCACTATTGTACGTCTCTCTCTCTCTCTCTCTCTCTCTCTCTCTCTCTCTCTCTCTCTCTCTGTGTATGTCAAAAGATGACATCACTTTCTCGTGTGTGTGTGTGTGTGTCGGTTATTTCAAAACGCGACGGCTGGCGAAAAGATGGAGAGAAAGAGAGAGAAGAGGAGGAGTCAAAACAGTCCCTTTCTTTCTGTTTCGATACACTTAGCACGTTTTCTTTTCAAAAGTCGCGCTTGCATAAATGTGTATCATGTTTTTGTGAATTCATCATATGATTCTATTGTTCTTATACTTGTGCTTTCAATTTCTTGACCAAGTCCTAGAAGTTACCCCCCTTGGCCACCTCTTTCATTTCACTAGTCCTGAGTCCGATCAATAATCCTGGAACTTACCCCGGTTAACTTCCGTCTTAATCACCAGTTGGACCCACGGACACATTCCGTTCCTCTGTACCCCTCGACCTAAACTATTATCCGAAAAATTGGGACCGGACAATGTACTTGTCCGTTCCAACTGTATTCCGAATTTGCAGGAAATGACAGTACTCGACACAGTCACAATCTCGCCGTGCGGACTCGCAGCGCTCATCCGCGAATCGGCCGACACGACGCTCATCGTCGACTGTCGCGGCTTCACCGAATACAACGAGTTGCACGTGCGACACTCGATGAACGCGTTCTTCTCGAAACTCATCCGACGGCGACTTTTTGAGAACAAGGTATGCGAATAAATGGATGGATGTGTTTGCACTCTGTCTTCCTGATCCTAGTGTGTGTGTATTTATGGTCGCGACCATGGATCGATTAGTTGGAGTGTATGTGTGTGTATGGCGTCCGCGCCAGCCCCTTTGACGTCACAAAACGGGCGAGAGAGAGAGAGAGAGAGAGAAGGAACACTTAGGGGATCAAAAGTCGTTGAGGACCGTCTAGAATCGGTTAGGATTCTTAAAGTTAGTCGCAAGATGAGAAGCGAAACGCCAAACACTTTTTTCATAATAATTGGTCATAATCAGTTAAATTTTATGGAAAAAGTGAGAAAAATAGTGATAAACCGGATCTTTAGAATTTCTAACCAATTTATGGGAGCATAGGTACCATAATAATCCATGATTTGTGCCCTCTGAGCGATAATTCAAACAGTAGCCGAGCCGGCGGCCCCTCTTTAATGACTAAGACTATGACTTGCGCCGTCCCTTTCGAAATAGCGAGTCTATGACATCATTTGCAAGTTGATGGGGGGGGAGTACTGTAGGATAATGAAATGAAACGGGGTTGAGTCATAAGGAATGATGAAATGGTAACCAGATATTTCACGGAATACATCAGACTTGTGAGTCATTTTCGTGTGAGATTGAGAAAATCAGCGGAAAAGCGATGACTAATTTCCGAAATATATCCTGCTTGTTGGTCGAGAATGAATCTAAATCTAGTGATCATTGGACTACTGGCACAGCTTATCCTGCAATTCCTAGAAATGTGCATCTCGCCACAAGCTTATATAAACAGCGATCTGGAACTCTTGAATTCAATGTTTCCACTCTGATTCTAAAGTTTTAAGATCTTTAACTCATCGCAGAGATCGTCCGGACCACAATATTTTTGTTCTGCGCATCCCAACCAAACCCTAGTTCATTTTTCGGATCCATAGTCCCCGATCGTGAAGTCCTATGCTGAGTGAACACGAAAACAACACAACACAAGTGATGAATCATCTAAGCAATAGGCTATTCTCAATGACTAATTCTTCTTTGTGTGCGCGGCTGCGGCCGCGGACACACACCGGAATGAGTCAGTCAGCGAAAAGCATATATAAAGCATAAAAATGGGCGGTTGTCCGGTGGTGCTGGTCATTTCGTTTCGCAGAACGCGTTCGAGCTGTGCGCTTTTGTGCTGCCTTCTCAGAAGCGGTGACGCCTGTGTAGACGCGTGCACTTTGATCTTCTCCGCCTCCGAAAGCACTTTCAGCTGAATCACCGCATTTAATTATAGGCGCCGAGCAGAGTTGAGCGGAAGAACTCAACGGAAGAACACGGAAGAATTTTTATCTTTTTTAGAAAATTTTTTCATGAAATGTCATCAACTGACGAAATGTATAGAAATGTGAACTCTGTTCATAGAAAAATAATTGTAAATTTAACATTTCATACAAAAAAGTTGTTCGAATTGTTCCGTGAAAATGTCCTTCCGTCTTCCGTTTGCCTTTTTTCACGGAACAACTCGAATAACTTTTTTGTATGAAAAGCTAAATTTACAATTATTTTTTTATGAGCAGAATTCACTTTGCTATACATTTCATCAGTTGATCACATTCCATGAAAAATTTTCTAAAAAAGATAAAAATTCTTCCGTGTTCTTCCGTTGAGTTCTTCCGCTCAACTCTGGCGCCGAGTAGTGAGAAGTCTGGACTCTAACCGTTGTGTAGTCTTATTCATAATGTGCGCCCACAACACAGAAACCAACCACACCCAATCCCTTCCACAAATATTGTCTTGTTTTGTGACGTGGACATGCCTACAATGATGATCATTGGCTCAATTCTGTGACACACTGGGAAAGCGAGCGCGCGAGAAAACAAAAACCCCATTAAAACACACCTTTTCTAGAGAATTCCCCACATTTTTAATTAGATTACCGACTGACTCATAGCGACTACAGGTAATTTTTCAATCTTTTTCGCGTGTGACTCAACTCGCGCACACATTTAAAAATACACACTCTTTGCTCCTTTTCTCGCTCCGATCACCTCCTACATATACATTCATCTCGTTGTTGCAGCTCGACGACAACTGTCTCATTCACCAATTGATGAGTTGCTCGAGCGGTTGCGCCAAAATGGACGACACACTCGATCTGGTGCTGTACGCCGAGGAGGACAAACCACGTGGCAACAAGCGTCGTATCGCGTCGTGCAACGCACCCGAATCCACCGCCAAAATAATGCGAGTGCTTCGCGAACGTCTTGAGGAGACGGACAAGTTTCGCAGTGTCATGGTGCTAGAAGGTGAGCGCATTGGGTGGGGGTTGTGTAGAAATACATCGATATGTCAGATATGTCATGGATGACATGGCCCGGGTGGCAGGCAGCATTTCCCATTTTGAGCCATCTTTTGAGCCATTTTCATTTCAAAACGGCACTTTAACAATTTCGGTTCCCGGGGGCCTCGGTATTCGTATAAACCTGAACCCGTGTGTGTGTAAAATTTGTAAAAAGAAAGCGCTCCATCGCGCCACCCCACCCTTTTGCGCTAATGAAATTAGAGCAAAAAAGCTCTTCTTCTCGCTCTTTCCCACACTTCACTCGCGCCTCTTTCGCTCCTCCTGCATGTACATAATGTCAAAAACATTATGTGTCATCCTCTCTCGATTCCATTTTTAGCAAACGCTAATCCGAGTGCACAATAGGTTTTTCCGAGTATCCCCATAATATCATCCTCGTCTGTCATGTGTGAAAGTGAGCTCGAGCCCGAGCCCGGTGCGAGCCCGGTGCCTGGCACCGTAATTAGCTGATAAGGGGCTGCGCTGAGCCGCACGCTAATCCATCCAACATCATCATCATGATCATGAGCAGGAGCAGGAGCAGCAAATCTACGCCCTTTTCCTAAAGCTTCCCACTTTGTGTACGTGATCCTTCCAACTCGAAGTGAGTTTTTGCATAGAGAAATGCTCTCACTTCTTCGACTGACTCACCCCTCCACTTTATCCTATTGATCCGACAACACACCAGAGCACAACGCAACGTCTCCGGCCGCGACGCGCTATTCCTATTCCGGGGCTCCTCTAGCCGCCTGCGTGTGTCTCGCAAAGACTCCGCCTCACAAAAGAGTAGGGGCCCCGCTATATAGTTGTCTCTCTCTCTCTCTCTCCCTCTCTTTCTGGCAGTCTGCCAACGTCGTCCTCACTTTTATATTCGAAATGACTGGTCAACCGTTCGAAGCGTTCCGCAAGCATCGAAAGCAGAAAAAGTGCAAGAGGAAGAAGAAGCGGAGGTGTCAGAAGGCTCCACGTCAAGAGGCCGGCCCATCAATCGTTGACACAGCCAGTCAGACTGTGCCGGAAGTGGAAGATTCCAAAGAGACCGATGGCGTCGCCCTTCCTCCTCTTCGAACTTTCCCGGGCTGTAAACGATTCTCGCTAAGACTTCAACTGAGCACCGAATCGGATCCGGCGTACACGTCATCGCCGACGTGTCCAAGTAAGTAGCCTCCTTCCTCCACTTTCCTGTTGTCAAGTACGCTCCACTGATAATGCTCCTCTGACTCTGACTCTGACTCATCTTGTTTTCCCTACTCTGCGCTATTTCTGTTTTGCTCTTTTCCCTGTTCGGCTCCTTCTGCGAATAGCGTGTGGTGAAAAACAAAAACAAAACACACAAGTTCATATTTGTGACGTGGCTGGCACCTCAGAACAAGTTTTATTAACATGTAGAAAGAATGTAGTAGAATGCGTCTATGGTGGTGGTGGCAAAACGGGAGGGGGGCCTTTTGATGAGTCACTGCGTCAATAGGCGGACGAGCGGGACGCAGATGACGCAGCCAAAGAAGACGCAGAGAAACGCGAGAAACCAGGGAAACAGCGGCGATTCGGGAGAGACGCCGCGCCCGCAATCAAGACAAAAAAAAACCATCTGCGAGAGTCCCTCACCGTTCATCTGTGGGCAGGCAGGCAGGCGTGCGATGTGTCACTCACACTTCTGAAACATCGAAGGATCATCGACGGACGCCACGCCTCCCGCTCCCATCGCTGATCTTGCGTGCGGGGCGGGGCGGACCCGAGACCGACACAAGATCAGTTTGACTCTGACCCAGTGTGCCCTCATCTCTCGGCCTTTGGGTCTTTGGGTTACAAATAGATAGCGGTATGGGTCTTAGTACCAGTATAGATAGCTGTAAATGACCCCGAAAACGACCAAGTACTGAAGAGAGTGCCACCAAAAAAAAAACCCCTGTGACTCACTGTCACACACTCACTTTTTTCCGCTGATGATCACATCACGCAAGTCACTTGTCGTCGCCCGCCCGCTCGCTGCGTCTCACTCTCTTTCGGATGAATGAATCATCTCACTCGAGGTTGCCCCGGCCACTTCCATCAATTATTGTTATTATGCAATGCATTCGTTCGTTGTGAGCGAAGAAAAAGTTGCACAGTCATATATATATATATGGTGGAGACGGGAAGAATAACGAAATACACTGCGGCTGATTCTGATTCCTTCCGCCGCTTTTGGTGGCTCCTCTTATCACTTTCATTTACTTCCTCTCTCTCTCTCTCTCCCTTTCTCTCTCTCTTTCTCTCCCGTGCTGGCTCCTCCTCTTCTGCCTATATAATAACAGTTGTGTCGATCATCAACCCCACGCTGTCTACCTTCCGATCATTCCTCATTCCTCTTTCGACTCCTCTTCTAAACTGTCCACAAATAACATGCCGCCGTGTTTAGTCACTCGCCATCGGCCCACACTGATGTTTATTCAGGACCTAGATCCGGGTCCCACGAGTGGTACTCAAAAATCTGGAGCGACTAATCGACGCGGTTTTTTTCTTGCAGGCGGCTTCAAACAGTTTGCGACGCAATACCCGCAACTGTGCGAGTCATCGGAAGGAATGACTCGTCTGCCACAAAGCCTCTCGCAGCCGTGCCTCTCGCAACCCTCCGGCGACGGCATCACGCTCATCACGCCGAACATCTATCTGGGAAGCCAATTGGACAGTCTCGACGAGACAATGTTGAAGGTGAGAGAGAGTTTCGCAATGTCACAATTGCAAAATGATCGTCACAGTCACAGTCACAGTCACAGTCATCATAATCACAAGCACACGTTTCTCTTCATTATCGTTTCTCCTTCTTTTTCCCAGTCGAAACGTTTATATTTACCTCCCTCCTATAACAAATGACTCTGCGGGCGAGAGAGAGAGAGAGAGGGTCAACTGACTGACATGTGTGTGTGTCTGTGTAAAAGATGATTCATCCCCCCACCCCACGTCTGTTAACAATTCCATCAATTCTCATTTTTCCAGGCGCTCGACATCAGCGCCGTCATCAATTTGTCGGTGACGTGCCCCAAATCGGTATGCATCACCGAGGACAAGAACTTTATGCGCATTCCGGTCAACGACTCGTACCAGGAGAAGCTCACGCCCTACTTTCCGATGGCGTTCGAGTTTCTTGAGCGATTGCGCAAGTCCGGCAAGAAATGCCTCATTCACTGTCTGGCGGGAATCTCGAGAAGTCCGACACTGTGCATCTCGTACATTATGAGATACATGCAAATGGGATCCGACGACGCGTATAGGTACGTGTAGCGGGAGGAGGGGGGACTCGAACCGATCAACGATTTTGCAGATATGTCAAGGAGCGGCGTCCGTCGATCTCGCCAAACTTCAACTTTATGGGACAGCTGCTCGAGTACGAGAACGTGTTGATCAAGGATCACGTTCTGCGGCCAGAGCAAGCCTCGCGCCCGTACCGCCATCACAGAGACGACTACTGCGGACCGTCCGATCTTTGCCCGCCAAAAGTGCCGAAGAGCGCCTCTTCGCACTGCGTGTTCGTCGGAAGTCCGTCGACAAACCCAGAGGATCCATCGTCCCCCTCGGCGTCAGAAGGATCGGCCGCCAGTGAGCCGGAGCGGGAGAGCACTGTGAACGCGAACGGAAAGCGGAACTTGTCGATGGATCTGGGACTGCCACCTCGTCCGAAGGCGCTCGGGTTGCCCTCGAGAATCGCCACGTCGATTGTCGAGTTGCCGTCTCCGTCCACCGAGCTTTCGCGCTTGAGTTTCGAGGTCGTCGAGTCCGCGAGCATCCCCGTCACTCCGATCCTGAACTTCTCCAATCCATGCTTCACAGTGCCGAGCTCCAGAGAGATGCCCACTTTGCCCACCCCGACCGCCACTCCATCTCTAGTCGCCTCCTCCTCCTCCGCCTCGTCCGTCTCGACCGACTCGTTCAGCTCGTTCGGCTCGTTCGACTCCTCCTCCTCCTCGTCACTGGGAATGATGATGTCCCAGGTCGAGAATCCGTTCTTCAATGACGGCGCGTGCTCGAGCTCTAGTGGAGGCAACACTCAAACATCTGCAGTTGCGACGGCGTCTCGTTGTCGTGTCAGAGGATTCTTCAAAGTGTTCAGCAAGAAATCGACGACTCCAGTGTCATCTATGGTGAGTATTGTGGGGCTAGCAACTTATTCCCTATCCAGTTTCAACCAATTCTCTTACAGCCCTCCACCTCCGGCTCCGGCTCATCGCGTGCCACGCGTCCGGAATGTCTGCGCTCCTCGGGCGTCATAATCTCGGCGCCGGTGCTCGCGATCACCGAAGAAGAGGACGCCGAATCGCCGGAATCGGGCTTCAACGAGGAGACGGTCGAAGAGGAGGACGACGCGGTGTCGATCGCCTCGGCGAGCTCACTCGAAATTGTTTGTCAATAGATTCGAAGAGGTTCTTCAAATTGAAGAGATTGTCTACATTTACCCCCCACCACCACCACGCACACATGCCATGGAAGATTCCCTTTTCTATGTGATACATCTACTCCCCTCCCCCTCACATTTATTTGGTTCATCTTTTATATTGTTTATCCTCCCCCCACCCCAAAATCCTTTTACGTGTCAACGGGTACTGTGAGCTCCAGCAGCAATAATCACCACGGACACACACACACCACCACACTTTTCTCTCCCAATGACTTCTTTTTTTTTTGTTGCGATATATAAACAAAAGAGTGTATATATCCACCCCCCACACACCACATAACACTTTTTGATTTTCTGATGGCGCAAGACTGTGACAAAAGTGTGTGAGACGCAATAAATGAATGAATGATTTTTGCAATTCGAAACAGTGAATACGAACGAATCGACGCAAAAATCAACAGTTTATTCGGATCGTTCTTCAAGTCTTCAAGCCCTTTCTATGTGTTTATAGACAATTCCCCCCTTTTGTTTTGATGTGAGACAACGGAATAATGATAGATAGAGACGGAAAAGCGTTTAGCCGAGCCGCTGAAGATTCGACAGACGGCCGTGCGAGTCGTTTTCGGCGAACGCCTCCGGGCCGAGTAGTTGTTGGAGACGAGCCATCACCAGGGCCTGGTTCGCGCCGCCACTGAAATCGAATTGTTTTTAGGTCTTTCAGGTGTTAAGGAGCTTCTATATGAATTCCTGGTTCAATGCAGACGTCCCAAGAACTAGTTCCAAACAGCTGTGAACCCTAAAACTTCCATTAGAGACATTGTAGCGCACGATCTCCAGAGCTGACAATATGGGCGTGGCCTCGGCGGCCAAATGGCGTTTTCAAGAATTGAGCAGATTTTCTCTGATTTTTGTGGCCAAAGGCGATGAAAAATGCATGTTCGACAGGAAAACACACTAATTATCGGAATTAATGACGTTTTGGCGCATTTTTCGCGGATTTCGCTTTTTCGCCTTCGCCGCCTAAACCGCACTTCTCATTTTGCGCTTTCTTGACCGTTTTCAGACAGAATTGGTTTTGAGAATGATAAATCACGTAAATACAAGCATTTTGAGCGCTCGAACAGCGAAAATTACCGAAAAGCAACTGAAATTCACGCAGTTTTAGCCAAAAACCTTCAAACGGATAAATGTGATTTGCGACTTGACCAAATTTAACGCTCTTGCGCTTAAAAAATTCGTAATAGCCTATAGAATCGGTCTATCGAGAGACAAATGAGAAATTATCGGTTTTTCGTGGCTAATCTGGCAAAAAACATAAATTTTGCTGTTAAAATTTGAATTTCGCGCCAATGTGTCGCTCTATTGGGCGGGGCGCACTTGCGCCCATTGTCAGCTCTGGATACCGTGAGGCTGTGAAAAAAATGATTTTTATCCGTTTTTTTTTCGTTTTTTTACGTCAAAGAATCCAATTCAGCGATGCAAAAAAAACGGAAAACAAACATACGCTGAATAGCCCCATAATAGAACGGATACTGAGTGACTTTAGGTCCCTGTAAGCTTCATCAAGGTAACGTATGAAAGTGTATAGACCAGAATTCTATCAAGAAACACTGTTTTGCCTCTGATCATTGCACCGCTCAACTCACTCGGCTCTCTTGTACAGCATCCTCGGCTGCAGTTCGGCGCCGACGAGCGCCTCGTCAAAGTACGACTCGTACGGACGGGCGGTCGCCACGTGGCAGCACGCCATCAGCACGAGAACGGCGATGCGGAAGAAGAAACGCATAGTGTTACCTGAAAACGGGAAGAAGTGGGAAATGAAAGGAAAGGAAATTTTCGCGAAAACGAAAAAAAGGCCTGAAGCTGTTGTGAAATGGCGTGTGAGCCGCTCGAAAAGCTTCTTTCCAAAACGTGGGCGGAGCTTGAGACGGGAAGCGAAAACCTACCGTACACCGTACATATACATTTTTATGCGCTTTATGCGTCCAATTTGACACCCCGACATAATTGCCGTACAGCCCGTTAACGCCTTTTTTGGAAAGAGAGAAGAAAATGGGCGGCCGGTTCTTCTTTCTTTTCTTTATGTTTTGAGCAACGAGAAAAGATCTGGATCAAATATGTTTTGGAGGCGATGAATGAAACTTGGTCCCGTGTATTTATGGACGTGCTTAAGAGAACCGGCTCGAGTATCGCAACTGACGTCAACGCACGTCAACATGATACAAAAACGGTGAGCTTGGGAACGGAACGAAAGAAGGAAAACGATTTTCAGCGTCAATTTAATTGTATGGAATTTAGCGAAAAAGCTCAACGATCTCCGCCCACTAATTATTGTGAGTTGGGTCTCGACACCGAAAAGAAAAGCGAACGAAAACAACGATGCGCCTTTAAAATTGAAAATTTGTTCGATACGGTAGTCGCCTGAATAAATCATTGCGGTACGAATTGCGCGGACATATATTTCAAGAAAATTAGCATTTTTTAGGCGTCAGAAACATTTCTGTGTTTTTCTGCTTCAGCGTAATCGTGAAATCATTGATGACCGACTGAGAAGCATTGGATTAAGTGGAATTAAATTTTGTTACATACTACATTTTCAATTAATTTCAGATTAATTCTCTCCTTCCTTCTGTTTCCCCGTTTGTTGCGTTTTTATGCAATTCCAAAGCTCAATTAGTTGGAGGGACTAGTTTTTGCCGGCGCGGACTAGTTTTCGCCAAAACTCGGACATCATCTGCTGCCAATTTCAGACTGTTTCTCAGCGATTTTAACAGAAAATGTCGCTGGAAATTGTTCAACGAAACTTGCTGGGTATTCTGGAGGCCATTGCCGACGCGGTCACCACTTCAACCGCCACAAAAAGGTGCTTTTTAACACAAGTATGCTAAAACTTTAAATTTTCTGGAATTTTCAGGTGTCGCCTAGTTGCGGTGAGCAAACAAAGCCCGCGGAGCTCATAGAAGCTTGCTACGCACGCGGACAACGACATTTTGGCGAAAATTATGTGCAAGAGGTGGGAAAATACATTTTTCTCAAAATGTTCCTGTTTCAGCTCGAAGAAAAATCGGCAAGCTTGGCGGAAAAATGTCCGGAAATCAGGTGGCATTTCATTGGGCAAGTACAATCGAATAAAGTAATTATTACAATGTTTTTCGAGCTAAATGAATTTTTTTTTGAATTTCAGATCGCAAAAATCTGTAACTCGCCCGGATTATGGTGTGTAGAAACGGTGGAGACGGAGAAACATGCTCAGCTTTTTAACAAAGTACAAAATTCGAAATTGTTGCGAAAGGGGGGCGTGGCCTCGCTGAGACTCGTTTTCAGCACTTTTTGGCTCATTTTCAGAATTTGTGTCATTTTTGACGAAAAACACGGAAAATGGGGTAAAGCTTTGAATTTTGCGCCAAAATTATGATAAGCTGTGCACGCTTGTACAAAGACTATTTATTTTTCTGCAGGAATGGTCAAAACGTGGCTCGAGTCTGCTGCAAGTGTTCGTCCAGGTGAACACTTCGAACGAGGAGAATAAAGGTGGAATTGCGGTCGACGAGGCGCCCAAATTGGCCGAATTTATTCGAGAAAAATGCGAAAATTTGAAGTTCGCCGGATTTATGACCATCGGCTCTTTCGGTCACAGGTGAACACTGCTGTTTCGGATATCTCGTGTAAATAACAATTGCTTTTATGTTTTTCCGTGTCGAATCAGTCATTTTTAACGTTACTCTAGGGCTGGGCAATTGGCCAGCCCTTGTCCTGGACTTTTGAGCCATTTGCGATAGTCCTATCGGACCCAAACTTTGCAGGCTTATTGGACTTGGGTTGAAGTATATTGGGACCAAGTTACAGCCCGATCGGATTATTTACGGTCGAGTTATTGTGCTTGAGGCCGAGAAGCCCGGACCGGATGATCCAATCGGGTTGAAACTCGCACCCAATATACTTCAATCCAAGTCCAACAAGCCTGTAAAGTTCGGGTCCTATCGGAATATCGCAAAAGGGTCAAAAGTCCAGGACAAGCGCCGGTCAATTGCCCAGCCCTGCGTCACTCACAATCTTTTAAATGTCTGATGCTTGAAAATCGAAAAACATTACTATTTCAGTCATACAACCGGACCAAACCCAGATTTCGATCGCCTTTTCCAAGCACGAGAACAATGGGCGGAACTTGCAGGTTTGTGACTCATTTTTTTATCGAAGTCCTTGGCCAAAATTCGATTAAAAACGGCATTGTTTGCAGGAGAGCCATCAGAATCGGTGGAATTATCGATGGGAATGTCGGACGACTTCGTGCAGGCCATTCAGCAGGGATCCACGTCGGTCCGCGTCGGCAGCAAACTGTTCGGAGCCAGGGAATACAAACAATGAATAATTTGTCGATTTTTTACATAATCTTTGCCATAAGAGTTTTTCTGTATTTTTTATCGACCTTTTCAGTATTTTTGCTGTAGAATACCTGTTGATTGAAATTTGAATGTCGGAATCGTATATTCAGATGGAAGAATTCCGCGCGAATATTCTGAAAGAAGTGCGCGATTTGATGCAGAAAGAGAAACAATATGTAGGTTTTTTGGAACGATTGTAATTTTTCTAGAAAAAAAAATGATTCAGGAAGAAGCGTCGAAGATGTGGAACGGAAACGAGACGAAAGGATTCGAATTGCCGTTCGCCGGCACCAAAAACGGCGTTCCCGTGAATTCGGGCGTCGTCGGACAGGTCCTCATCAGCCGGGACGGCGGATTCGAGGCCATCATCACCACTTACGTCGTCAAAAGTACGGGAACTTTAGGATTTTCTGGAAGCCCCCATTTTTTCCATCTTGTTCATTTTTCTGGCTCGTAACCATCAAGCTCCGCCCACTCTCGAATTCAATACATTTTGCTCGGAATCGGACGGAAAATCGCTTGGCGATTACGGTTGACAACGGTAGTCCGCAAACACCACGTCGCAAGAGAAATAGCGCAATGATTTATTCGTTTTTCAAAAAAGTGCATGCAAAATTCCTTTCTTACCTTCAAAAAGAAAGCTGTTTTCTCAAACATTTTGAAATTCGGATGAATTCCCAATTTCTTAAAGTCCCTTTGTTCCCAATTTTTTCCAAGCTGAAACTTGCGCAGCCCTAGTCTCAACCGGTTGATTGCAGACGACCTTCGTTCGATTGTGTCGAGCTTCTCGGTCCTTCCGACCTCCTCGCTCCCACTCGCCCTCTCGGCCGGTCTCTCTTCGCTTCTCGTCTCGGTCACTTCCACTCTCACTCTCAATCACATTCTCATGCTCTCCGAGCTCCGCGATCGCATTGTGGCTCCGTTGAAGACGTCGGACGTGGCACGACTCTCACAGGCATCCAAGTGCATCCGAAGCACCGTCACCACCGGAGACGTCGACAGAACGTTCTGGAAGAAACACCTCAGAAAGTAAAGTTACCTGACATTGGTCCGTATCAGCTCCAAAATAGCAGATTTTTACAATATTTCCTCAAGTTTTATCGATTGTTTCCGATGTTTTCTCGAGGTTCACACGGTTAAAAATGTTGTTCGATGGTCAATTTGGTTTCTTTCCATTGGTCACGAACAAGAAAGAAATGGACAATCGGAAAACGTTTTTGACGGTGTTAAGAAAATTAGATTTGTCTCGAAAATTGTAAGAATCTGTGCTTTCGAGGTTGATACAGACCAAAGAGTAGGCACATTTATAAATTTTCTCCTCTTCTAGAGAGTTCGGAGCGGAAAAGGTGCAAGAAACGGTGGCGAAAGGACGCACATTCCACGGCGTTTATTGCGAGACGAAAAAAGCGAACATTCGCATTGCCCAAGGTCTGAAAAGCGGGAAAATTCCAGAAAAACGCATGTTTCACTTATTTGCAGACCGTGCCGCCCATCACAATCCGCTGCTCATCGGCGTCTACGATCCACTGCGTGCGGATCCGCTCCGTGTTCCCGACCGGGGACCTTTGCGTCCAGCCTTCAATCCACCGGATCCGGATGCCGGCATCTACATTCCATTCGGTCCGGATCCGCCGTTCATGGGCGGTCTCCGCCAGCCGCGCGGTCCCGACTTCCCCGACATGTTCGCCGGCCAGAACCATCCGGACTTGAATCCGACGGGAATGTGGCCACGTGGCGGTCCCGGCAGCAACCAGGGACGTCCGTTCATGAGAGGACCGCCCGGTGGCGGAGGATTCGGCGGCGGATTTATTTGAATTTTGTATGTGTGTATAAAGATTGAGATTCACACACTCGAAAATGTGGCGAAAAACGGCGGCCACTTGAGAATACGAAATTATTACTTTTTTAGGGCAAACGAAACACTTTTTCCAGGAACAAACGGATTTTCAATTAAACCTCGTCTGTTTTTCTGCGAAACGACGTCTAATGACAAACATTTCCGACACACACACACTTCACATCTCTTCAGCCCTTTTTTTGCCTATTCTGAGCGTCTTTTTACATGAACGAGCTAATTTATGCGCGTAAAAAATGGCATTTTTGAGTGCGCCCCACCAAAATTCAAATTGTCGTGTTGGTCCTCGTCCCGTAAACTGTCGGCTGCTTATTTCGCCAATCGGCGGCGCGCTCTCCAAGCCTTTTTCGGTGCTCCGCAACTTTAAATGCGCGCCGTCGGAACGAGTACTTATTCATTTCACTTAATTTTTTGGGAATAAGTTCATTGTGCTTGAAAGCTAACAAAGATATACATATTATAGGGGCACCGCACAGAAATGGCGCTCTGTTGAGAAACTCTTTTTGCAGTTCAAATTGAGCGACCTCGGAGCCGAGTTTGAAAAGTTAGGCCACGTTTTCAGTGGAAAATAACTTCGCGGCCTAGAAATTCCGCCAGATTGCGAACAGAGCGCCTTTCTGTCCGGTGCCCCTATAATATTTCGGAAAACGCTGATTTCGTTCTGAACCTGAGAAGTTGTGCGAGTTTTTCGTTGCTATTTGTTCGTTTTGATCAGGACGAACATATTTATTACAAAAACGGGCGAGGCGGTTCCTAAAAACGGCAAAATTCGAAAAGAATCTGTTAATTTGTACGAGTGCTTGGCAAAAGTCTGAAGATTGTGCCGAATGCAAAAAAGATCCCATAGCCTAGGAGTTTTCTGGGCCATAAACTCGCACGGTTCCCTGGTCCTCTCCCTTCAAAGCCCAAAAATCGGCAACCGAATAATTTGTCGTTTCCGGGAAAAATAAGCCAAACACCGAAATTGGGTTAACCTCTGATAAGTAATATCATTCTATGATTTTCTCTCCAAAAGCGACTTTATCACGTTTCCAGGGCGGCGAAAATGGGCCAATTCACAGCCGATTTGTAGGGGATATAATCTAGTCACCGAGTGTTTATACTATGAAAGTAATTTTTGCAAGAAAAGGTCTCGATGTGTTTGTGCGCGGGGTTTTTGACTTTTTTCGTTCGCAAAAGTGTCAGAATTTGCGCTCCACAGCACACCGCACTTTTGCGGAAGATTTGAAAATGTCCGGTAATTTCCTCGTTCTCACCGGCTCAAAGTACACTTTTTGCAGTTTCTGCATGAGAAAACACGTGTTTTTCAACCCGCTTTTCGTTATTTTTATGCCATATCTCAAATTTTCGACAGTTGTGCGCGCATTTCTAGCCGATTTTGACCCGAACACTCAAAAATGCTCCGCTCATCGCCGTTTTTTCGCAATAACTGTCAAATCACCGGAAAGTCGATAATTCAGCGGCGAAAATGAACAGTTGTCGGCCGCCGGACGACGAAATGCCCGAGTTGATCGGGATTTACGCGTTTCAAGGTAGATCGTCGCGAAAACCGCGCTCCATCGCCAATTTTGCAGGTACCTACGGTTTTTTGTCCGTTTTAGTGTACACTCTGAACATTCAAGCGTTACGGCACAACAAAAGCAATCTGGACAAATCGTTCAGCCTATTGTACACTTGTTGCGCCGTTTTGGTAAGTCAACGTTCGTAAAAGAGCGCATTTATTGCATTATTCGCAGAGTATCGCCTACTTTTTGGACCATTATTTGATACGGCGGCTCTTGAAATTGGGATATTTCTGCGAATTTATACTGGAACACTTTGCGGAGCCCAATTTTTGGATGAACCCGTATAAAACTGTCGCCTCGTACTGTCCGATCGCTATTTTAGTGTTTCACGCACTAATCGCCGCCCATCGATTCACAATTGTGGCGGTACCGATGCGGGGAGTTCAGGTTTAGCCGGAAAAATCAACTTTCCTCCGCAAAACCCTATTTTTTCAGATTTGGGAACGCTATCGCCACTATTTTGTACTTTTCGGCCTCGTTTTGCCACTAAGCTTTATGTGGTTCATGATTCCGTGCAAAAGCTACGCCGTAATGGACTCGGAAGGCAGCGGAGGCCTCGATATTGAGTACAAGAAAACGTTCGATGTGAGTTTCGTCATCTGAATTCGGAATTTTCAAATTCTCCAAAACATGTGCTTTCAGATAAGCTCCTCATTCCTGGCTGCAATTGCCGCTGTAACATTTGGCATTCTCACCCTACTCCTCACCTTCGGAATGCTAATATTACTCGCCAAATTGAGTCTTCGGAAGATTAGTCAAACCGAAATAAGTTTGATAATTTTCGAAATTTTCATGACCATTTTCACAATGATCTACGCGTTCACCCAGGTTTGTCAACTACCAGAATAGATTGATAAATAGCAATTTTTGAAGGGAATACTGTATTATTCAATTTATGTGGTCAAAGATATGGAGCTGAAAGCGACTATCATCCAGTTCCGCACTTTTGCCATCGACATTTTCATTCTTCCCCAAGCCTGGACCCTATTGTTTCTATCGAAAACGGTAAGAACCAGAGATGTTGGGAATTCCGTGTTCCGTGTTCCGTGTTCCGCGTTTTTTTCAATATTTTTTCCGTGTTCCGTGTTCCGTAAAAAAAAAAATTTCCGTGTTCCGTGTTCCGAGGAAATAAGTTTTTTCCGTTTTCCGTGTTCCGTGTTCCGTAAAAAAAAAATTTTCCGTAGAGTAAAATTTTTATTCCCAACATCTCTGGTAAGAACCAAAAGTACTGTAGACGCTACAATAATCGTTCAGGTGCGCCGCTACACTCTGCGATTTTTCGGGAAAAAAGTTGGCATCGAATTTTTGTCGACCGATGTGTCGCAACGGAAAATCACAAAAGTGGCGTCGACGGCCGAAGCGACGTCGCGGATTCCGAATCCGAATCTGGGTAAGAATCGTTAACGGGTTTAGAGAGGAAAAATGAATGAGTTTTTACACCAAAGAACGTTTATATGTATAATACAACAATCCAAAACGAATCGAGCACAGGAATTTCGGCGGGATTTTCAGAAGATTCATATAGCGAATTGCATTTTTTTTTCAAACTGTTCTCGGTGCCGCCAGTTATGTGGGTCCGGCCGGTCGCATCAAATTGTGCGGGTACTCGCCCTTTGTCTTCGGCGAGAACAGTAGGTTCGATCGGTGTGGAATCGGGTCGTGTGGGCCGGGAGTCGGCACGTGGCCGGCACAGTATACCTGAAAATGATAATATTCGAAACTTTCAGTGAGATTTCGACATCTAGTACTGTGTTCTTGTTGTTGATCACTTTTTTCTAGGACCACTCCTCGGAGAATTGTGGTCCTTTGAAGTTAGAGCACTCAAAAACCGGCTCTAACTTCCAAGCGGCACAGAAAGCGTGGGGGTGATTGTAGAGAAAAGTGATCAACTACAAAGTGAAAGTTCACGTCCAGTACTGTATTTTTGTAGTTGAACACTTTTTTGTACATCCACTACCAAGAGTACTGTAGCGCTTGAAAGCTGGGACACAACAACTAACTTCCAAGCGCTACTGTGCGATCAACTGCAAAAATGCAGTACTTCGTGTCAAGTAAAATTAGTTTTTAAAAAATGGATTTGCGGTCGATAGCCCCACTCGGAACTCTACAATAGTCGTTCAAAGTTTAGTTACGTTTTTTCGATGAAAAGTTGTTATACCTCGAGATCCGTGTTGTCATTTCTGTTGTTGTGATACGTTTTCAAAGAGAGCCGAGTCCCGCAAATCCAACATTTGAAGCATCCCTTGTGGAACATTGATCCGTCTTTCAGTGGTCCCATCTGAAAATGTTCTTCATTTTATCAACTCTTAAAAAACTTTAAGAAATACCTTGTCATTGAAGTAAGTGGGTCGTTTGCAGCGGAAACATGGTTCCTTCATCTTGCCCTGAATCTTATTTTTTCACATTAAAAAAAAAAACGTTTTGTAAAAAAGTGGGCGAAAAGAGAGAGAGAGAGAGAAAGTAGAAGAGTGAATCGGATCGAAAGTGAGTGGGCGTCGTCGCTCAGCGAGGTAAAAGTCAGTTTATTTAACCAGCCGAAGGAGGGAAAAAGAAGAAAGAAAGAACAGTAAACAATCGGGCTCCCCCAGTACACCAGGCTAAAATTGGCGCCGACCGACTAGTTTGACGCTGGTTAGCATCGAAATAATGTGTAAAACAAACGTTTACAAGTATTTTTAGCAAAGAAGATGACAAAAAAGATTCTGGAGGTATGGGGAATTGAACCCCAGCCCTCTCCCATGCTAAGGGAGCGCTCTACCACTGAGCTATACCCCCGTCCGAAAAAGTATGATGCTGAGGGCTGTGATATTCAAGGCCGCCGCCGCTGTTTTCGCGCTTCGTCTCGCTTTGTGTCGCATGCGAATAGTGTGGAAAAACATGGAAAAACATAATATTTACGTTTCTGGTGGGAAAAATGTGGAGAACAGTGTTTTTTTCGGCGAGAGAGGTCGTGAGATGGTACAAAAAATAATCGGAGAGGTGAAGAGTATGAAAAGTCAATAAGCGACGCGAGAATGTATCAAATTGCAGGGTCAGAACGGTTTTTTTGCGTGAAATTCTAGAAAAATAGGACCAAGGGTGAATGTAGACAGCACTAAACAGAAAACTGGTCAAATTAAAGTAGATCATAGAGATAAATAGCGGTAAATACTGTAATAGAAGAGGAATTCGAATACCGTCTATTCAAGACGATGTATCTCAGTTACCGACAGAGATATCAAGTAGTTGTCAACTAATAAAATGTGCAAAATGTGTTTTTGAGCATTTCACTAGTTGAAAACTTTTTGATATCTCTACTCGCAGCTGAGATACATCGTTTTGAATCCTATCCAAGTTCTCCTTAACAAGCTAGGCTCAAAGCGTCCGCCCACAGTAACCCAGGGACTACAGTAACCTCACCGTAACCCTCTAGAAGACCAAAGAAACGGTTCAACTCTTGGCTCGAAGCGAAATGAGACAACGGCAAACGGGCGGCGCGGCGCGCAATCGATCAGAGAGCACGGTATTTTTTGTGCGTGGGGCTCTCGCGGCCGGGGAGGAGCTGCTCCTAGAGCTCTGCGCGAGCAAACAGACAAAGAAGAGTGTGTGCGCATAACTTGTAGAAGAGTGCCGCCCGAAAGAGAGAGAGAAAGAGAGAGAGAGAGACACGTGAAACAAAAAATGAGAGTGATAAGAGCTTTTAGTCCCCCCGTTGGATGAGTAGGAGGATTGGAAGACTGGTTGGGTGGTGTGGATCCAGTGGATTGGGGTCTCACACAAAAAGTGTTCGTTTGATTGAAAACTGGTAGTCTAGCATTGAAACAGGACCGTGGCCTAACTTTCTGGGACCAAAGTTTTTTAAGACCATGAGGCAAATCCTAGGCCACCCAGGTAAATAATGTGAACGTGGCCTAACTTTAGTCATTGAACTTCCTGACCATTACACAGGCTTTTGGGTTTTTTAGCTCGGAGCAAGCTCAAATCATAGACAGAGCATGAAACAAAGAAAAAAAAGAGAGCGATTAGGCGACTATTATAATCAGAGGAGGTGTTTGACGGGGCGGCGCGGAAGGCGACAAGTCGGAGCAAATAAAACAGATTATGCCGCCGGCGCGGGTTGCGGAAATGTACTTGCGGAAGCACGAGAAAAGGATGGAATGTTAAGGGGGTTAAGGTGGCCTAGGATCCGACAAGGATGGCCTAGGATTTGAGAGCACAGAACTAAGCAGCAATCCGCTTTGGATGGCCTAGGACGAATCGAATCGTAAGATAGTGGTCTAATTCCCATCAGACGTATACAAAACTAGTTCAGAACTCGACAAGAATGAAGAATGGCATAAAGGCATGGCCTAGAATCCGACACGGCTGGACTAGGATCCGAAGAAGAAGACGGCGGCTCTCAGTGACCTGTGCTCCCAGTCGTTCATCCATCTTTTCTGCATACTCATATTCCCATGAGCCGTTCTGATCGAATTGTTGCAGAAAAAGTGTGCGAAACACTTGCTCAGCGGCCACATCATTCTCAGAATGGATGGATGGACAATCCTTTTTTTTGGGAATGTAATGCGAAAAAACGTAGCCGAGGGAATTGCGAATTCCCTGGCGAATGACGTCGTCCCGTTTCTCCCCTATATTTTGCCCGGCTCTCAGCTCCTCCTTCCACTTGCCAACCAACTTTCATTCGAGTTGTTCCAGAGAGAATGTTCCACACCACCCTAACCATTTTCATTGTAATCCTCGTCGTCGTGAACGGCGTCGACTCGCTGGGCGGCAAGCCGTTCCACGTCGCACAACGCGACATGACCGGCAAGAATTACGCGGTGCTCGCGCTTTGCGACGACTCCAACAAGGGACATCAGATCAACGTGACGCTGAGTTTGAGGAACGACGCCGGCGAGAGCCTCGAGACGATCCACTTTCGGAACTCGAAGGAGCCGATCGAGGTGAGTGGAAGCACGTCTGATATCAAACGGTTTTTCCAGATCGAAGACCACTCGGCGCACAACATCACCGAAGTGGTGCTGACCGCCGACGTGGCTCCGGTGCCGTACAACATCCAGAAAGTGTCGGTGCGTATTCGTGACAACCTCTTCAAATTGCACGTCAACCAGGAATGCGACGACGAGGAGGAGTTCATCACCTCCGCCACCCAGCAGACCTTCTGGAGCCGACGCATCGATTGCGAGAGGTTCGTGGCTTCTACTTCTTCCTCTTCCAGAACAAAAAGGTTATTTTTGAGAAAAGACGTCTACTGTGATGACCGTCACGACGAGTTCATCGGATGCGAGTCCGTCTTCGTCTACCACTTGACTTGGAAGCGTGGCGCCACCGGAAGACTTTGAAATGTTTTTTTTTCTCTCACAAAAACGATATTTGTAGACGAGTAGAAGCCATCAAATGGCGTGTGTTAACAAAAAATTGTAGTCGTGTACACTGGTTTTCATTCTTTTTTCGGAATAAAATCGTTCTCTGTTTGAAATTTCTTTTTAACCAAGGCCATCAGTGACAAGGTCGCAAAACTTGTTTTTTAGGAGAATGACGCAGATTTTTCTTTTTTTTGACTGGAAGAACTTTTCTGCTCTTAATTTTGCGAATAAAAGCAACTTTAAAGCTGGATTCGTCGTGTATTTCTCCATTTTTGCCGCTTAAAAACTCCAAAAGGCAGAACAAGTGTGGACTACGGTAATCGTGTCGAGACCCACGTATAAGAAAACGGTCTGCGCCTTTGAAAAATATTTTTAATTCCGCATTCTTACCGATTTCATTCGACTTTTCACTAAAATTCAGCAGTTTTTCGTTAAAAAATGATTTGCCATGAATTACGGAATGTCAAAAACACATTTGCCATCAGTTTTGAAATGTACAAACCGAGTTTTCCTTTAAAATTAAGTCTCGATTCATTTTTCTCCATAGAATTCGATTTCATATTGTCAGCTGATTTCTACAGATTTTCCACACGAAATACATCCAAGGTTTTAACTCAAAAGAAAAATTTCCCCGACGCTCAACGTGATTTCCGATCAAAAATTGTGGGAAAACTCGCGAAAAAATGTCCTCGGCAACTGTTCGCCGCCACGATCACACTTCAGACGTCACACTTCTCAGTGCGCCCCGCAAAATTTTCGCGTTTTTACCCGAAGCACGTGTTTCGCACACATTTCTGTCCATCTCCGTCCGATATATCACTCGTCTCGCCGTCTGCGTCGCCGCCGGAAAGGAGAGGAGGAGGAGGACGAGGAGGAAAAAGTTTCACTTTGTGTCTGTGTACATAGACTGCGACCGATTGCTACCTATCACACACACACACACACTTTTTTTTTGATAATTTTTGCTGGAATTTTGACAAGAAATTCGAATTTTGCCTCATTTTCGTCTTGAAAGCTTCGATTCTCTATAGCAAACCTGGAAACAGTTGCGATTATTCCAGAATCATGACGATTTTGTCGAAGATTTTGGCTCCGCGAGCTGTCAGAATACTCGCCTTGGACCAGACGAAATCGCTGTCGACGAGTGCCACGTGTCAGGCGAGAATCTTCGAATCGGCCGAAGAAGCCGTCCGCGACATTCCCGACAATGCGAAACTTCTCGTTGGAGGTGCGATTTGAACGGAAAATGTTGTTTTGTAAAAAATTGGCATTCATTCTTGCAATGATCTAGGGGAAAACTCAAAAATAGATATGCTCAACAAGTTTGCTGCATAAGAAGTTGATTTTTCGAAAATTGTTGAAATTTGGCGGAAACCCCCTTTTTTGTTCACACTTTGTCCTCCAAACAGTCCAACTTTCTCGAATGCTTCCGCTAGCCAAAAAAAAACTAGCCATTTTTAACTCCTCTCAGTTTTCAGGCTTCGGACTGTGCGGCATCCCCGAGAATCTGATCTCGGCGCTGACGAAGACGGGCCAGAAGGGACTGACGTGCGTGTCGAACAATGCGGGCGTCGACGACTGGGGACTGGGCCTTCTCCTCAAAACGCGCCAGATCAAGAAGATGATCTCGTCGTACGTGGGCGAGAATGGCGAGTTCGCGCGCCAATATCTGTCCGGAGAGCTCGAGTTGGAGTTCACGCCGCAGGGAACACTCGCCGAACGGATCCGGGCCGCCGGCGCCGGAGTGCCCGCCTTCTTCACGCCAACCGGATACGGTACTCAGATCCAGGAGGGCGGCGCGCCGATCAAGTACAGCCGGACCAGGAAGGGGGAGATCGAGATTGCGAGTCAGCCGAAGGAAACCAGGCGGTTCAACGGAACCAACTACGTGCTCGAGGAGGCCATCTGGGGAGACTACGCTCTTGTGAAGGCGTGGAGGGCCGACACCCTCGGAAATATTCAGTTCAGGTACGCAAACGTCGCGACAGACAGGATTTACCGTTCATTTATGAAAAATTTAGTCGATTTTCTCAAATCCTGTCAAAATGGATTAAAACGCTTAATTTATGAGGTCTAGAACGTTTTTCTCGTCATTTTCTCACCTATAATTGCGATTTTGCAGACACGCGGCGGGCAACTTCAACAATCCAATGTGCAAAGCGAGTAAATGCACGATAGTGGAAGTGGAGGAGATCGTGGAGCCGGGAGTGATTCCGCCGAACGAAGTGCACATTCCGTCCATCTATTGCCACAGGCTCATCCGCGGATCCAACTATCGGAAGCCGATCGAACGGCCAATGTTCGCGCAGGAGGGCCCCGTGAAAGCGGCGACCTCGGCGGCCGGACGGTCCCGTGAGATCATCGCCGCCCGTGCCGCCCTCGAGTTCACCGACGGAATGTACGCGAATTTGGGCATCGGAATTCCCACTCTGGCGCCCAATTACATTCCCAACGGCATCACCGTCCATTTGCAGTCCGAAAACGGCATTATTGGAGTGGTAAGTCGAACGAATTTAACGTTTCCAGTTGAGCATCATTTTGCAGGGACCGTACCCACGAAAGGACAAGAAGACGCGGATCTGATCAACGCGGGAAAAGAGCCGATCACTCTGCTGAAGGGAGCCTCGATTGTCGGCTCCGACGAGTCGTTTGCGATGATCCGCGGATCCCACATGGATATTACCGTACTCGGCGCACTCCAGTGCTCGCAATTCGGAGACTTGGCCAATTGGATGATTCCCGTAAGCCATTTTGCGTTTTTGCCTCCAAAAATCGTCAAAATGTGCGCTATTTCGTCGAGCAATAGCTTGAAATGGTGTGTTCTGGTGCTGTGTGCCGATCAGAAGAGTAATCTGAAAACGGAATCAGGAAATGCATTCAGTTTTTGGTGATAAGCAATTTGATAAGACACATGGAAGATGTGTGATGTTTTGGCGAGTACTTTGAGTCCGAAATGACCTGTTGATAATGATTATACGAAAAAGTGGGAATCAAGACACACAGATCACTGATTAAACACATTTGCAGGGCAAACTGGTGAAAGGAATGGGCGGCGCGATGGACCTGGTGTCGGCGCCGGGCGCGCGTGTCATCGTGGTGATGGAGCACGTGTCGAAGGGCGGCGAGCCGAAGATTCTGAGCAGTTGCGATCTGCCGCTGACCGGAAAAGGAGTCATCTCGCGCATCATCACCGACATGGCCGTCTTCGATGTGAACACGCAGCAAGGACTGACGCTCATCGAAGTCCGATCCGATTTGAGCGTCGACGACATCAAGAAGGCGACGGCGGCACCGTTCCGGGTCTCCGAACACTTGAAGCCCATGGGTCAGGCTCCACTCAACCAGTAGACCCCGTTTCCCCTCCAATCTCTCCTGTAAATATCATTGTTTTCATCAGTTTTCAGTGAGTTTCTTTGCTTAAAAATACCGGTCTAGGACGTATTCGAGCGAATGAATATTAATCAATTTTAATGGTGAACTCATCACTTAATACAATACGAATATACGGAACGATTGACGACTTCAACAATTTCGAGCTCGATGGTGGGCGAGCGCGAAGGAATTGATCGAGGTTCAAGGACACTCGATCAGTGGAAACGAACAGTTCGACAGAGAACACAGTGAGAAAATCGTCCTGCTCGTTGAATAATTTGCTTGTGTATATTTTGATATATCAAAAAATGAATTCTCGTCCGCTAATCTAAAACGTCTCATTTTATAACTTTTAAAAGTTGAAATTCGTTTTTGTTGCCTTCGTTGCCCGTCGCGTATCTGAAAATGGAACGGACGTTCTGACCAGATATCTCGATGAGGCAATAAAAGCGCGTAGAAGGCAGGGAGAGGACGACCGACTCTCCTCGTATTTCTTGCTTTCGCATTTCTCACTCTATTTCAGTTTTCTCGCAAAATAAAGTAGAGTTTTGATTGAACTTTGCGTTAAGTTTCAGCATCAATCCCCAAGTTCCGTTCCGGGCCGGCCCAATCGGGTCTATTGGTCCAAATTTCCAAAGTCCAAATCGGAATGTGTTGAGTGTTTGCATCCGAAATCGGAAACTTTCATTATTTTTCTATTTTCCCCTTTTGACAGTTGCTTTGAATGGTGTTCTTTCGTTTTTCTGTTTTGTTTGAATAATAAACCTCTTCTTTTTTATCACTTTCCATTACTATTTACTAATTAATTACAAGAATGAAACCAGAATAAGCCAGAAAACGCATTCGTCTAAGCAAGCGCGCTCCGCCGCACTCAGAGGAGTTCTGGCGAAACGGCGGCGGAACCGTGGTGAAACGCGGTTGTATTTATGAGCTCCGCACCGATTTTTGCCGATGTTTCGCCACCGTTCCGCCGCTGTTTTCTCATTTCAAATCGCTGAATAGGAATTTGTTCAGAAATTCGCCAAAAATGTCGATGAAACGGTTCGGAAAAGCGGCGTATCGCATTGCGAATGAGGTAATTGCTGTTTGACTGACTTTTACATCAAAAACGTATTTCAGCTGGTCGCCCGTAGCGGCCGAACTTCTTTGCTCTTCCAACGCTTCTGGCCGCGAATCTTCCCGGCCACGTACAATTTGGGTGTCCACGTGGCACTGCGGAAGGCGCCCGTTCCCGCCAGAGCCACCCTTCGAATCGCCCGTCTCGCAGCCCGAAACGGACGCTTTTTCCGGCCGTTCTCCTCTCTGATCATCGAGAGGAATCGCATTTTCGAACGGAGAAACGAGGAAAAGTGGCGGCGGTTCCGGCCAATTCGGCAGGAACAGAAATCGATTGATTTGGTGGAGAGAATTAAAGAATTATTCGGGAATTCGGTCAGATATAATGAGGATCTGCGCAAGACCAACATGCCCGGCTGCATTGACTCCTACGAGTTTGGTAAGCGATTTTCTATTGAGATTTTTGAATTTTTAATGAAATCTACGTTTTCAGGTTATTTTTACGTTCAAAATCGACAATTTTTCAATTTTTAGGCGAATTTCTGGGCCAAGGGTGCAATGCGGCGGTGTACTCGGCCAAATTGGCGGATTCCGAAACACCGACGTCTTCGCTGGGCGTCGGGTTCAACGAAGTCAGCGATATATTGGCAGAAGTGCCGCACGTCTCCAAAGTTGTGCAAAAAGTGAGCATTTAACTGCAGTTTTGGAAATTTTATCGAAAAATCGATAAAATTGCAGACGTATCCGCTGGCGATCAAGCTAATGTTCAATTTCGAGCACGACCGCCTCGGCGACGACCATTTGTGGCGTTCGATGGGAAACGAGCTGGCTCCGTACCCGGCGGCGGCGAAATTACTGAACGGACGGATGGGAACGTTCCGTCCGCTGCCCGCAAAACATCCGAACGTCGTCAGAATCATGACGGCGTTTGTCGACTCACTGAAAGTGCTGCCCGATGCGTTGGAGAGGTAAGAATGATGCAAAACTATTATAGTTGGACAACTACTATAGTTCGAGTTGAAAGGTGCTTCATATCAAACTTGGATCGCTTTGATATAAAGTACTTTCAACCTGAACACGTTTTAGTTGTGCTGTAATAGTAGAATGGACAGAATGGGACTGGACAGTTGAACGCCATGAATTTATAGGACCTCTAATTCGATTATTGTGCAAATCCAAGTGACAAAGAAAATCACGGTACCTAAAACGGTCGGAAAAGTGGGCATATGAACAACAATAGTTATTGTTACTATTTTTATTAGATTAGGCCGGGGCGCATTGGGAAAATACGGAAAATACGGGAAAATCATGCCAGGACCGGGATTTTGGACGCACTTACTATTGCCAATTAACCAATGGGACCGTAATTTTGCATATTAGTTTAAAGCAACTTACTCAAAGTTACGGTTCAATAGTAAGTGGTCCAAAGTCCAGGCCCCGGCCTAATTCAACCGTATTTTCCGAATGCGCCCGGCCTAATATAACAAAAATTGTAACAATAACAGTTGTTGTTCATATGCCCAGTTTTACGGAACCTCGTGACTTTCTTTGTCACCTAGAAAACATGGATTTGCACAATAATCTAATTAGCGGTTCCTATAAATTCATAGCGCTCAACTGCACACTGTCATTTTGTCCATTAGCTCTATTCAGCTACTATTATAGCACAACTAAAATGTGTTCAGGCTGAACAGCACTTTCTATCAAAGGGATCGAAGCCTGTTTGGATAGGAAGTGCCCTTCATCCAGAACTAGAATAGTTGTAGATTTTTATGGGGAAAAACGGTTGTTTTCAAGATACCCGGACGCTTTGCACACCGCCCGCTGGTACGAATCGATCGCCGCGTCGCCGAAAACAATGTACGTGGTGATGCGTCGATACCGGCAGACTCTTCACGAATACGTGTGGAGCCACCATCGCAACTACTGGACCGGACGGATCCTGATGGCCCAACTGCTCGAGGCGTGCACCTATCTGCACGAACATCACGTCGCGCAGCGAGACATGAAAAGCGACAATATTCTGTTGCAATACGACTTCGAGGACGAGATTCCGCAGCTGGTCGTCGCCGATTTCGGGTGCGCACTGGCCGCCGGCGACTGGCTAGTCGAATATGACAGCGATGACGTCAGTATGGGCGGGAACACGAAGACGCGGGCGCCAGAGATTTGCACTGCAAAGCCCGGGAAGGATGTGTGAGTTTGGATGGAACTGGGCGAAATGAGCTTCAAACATGATCAAAGTTCTGAGTAGAACAACATGTCAGACTGTAGATCTCGATGAGTTCTACGAATGTGACAGCAATTGTTTTTTCCGTAGCGCGGGCCGACCTAGAAACCGGCTAGTTTGCTGTCACATTTGTAGAACTCATCGTTGTTCCACTCACAACTTTGATTTAGAAGCGAATTATCAGCCGGGCCAAAATCTTATGGCGCCGCAATCTAGACCTTTCTGACTTTAACCGAACCGTAACGGGTTGCTTCCACTCATTTGAACCCACTAGGCCACCTGAACATTTTTTGAAAATTGTTGTTATCGGTTTTTTATGGTTGCCGCTGGTTCAGAAAATTCAATCCGATCGCCAGATCGGAACAATGTTTTAGCGTTTCTTAAACATCCAGCACCCGTGCTAATTTACCTTTCAAAAACTCCTACTTTTTGCAGAAAACTCAATTTCGAGATGGCGGACACGTGGGCCGCCGGTGGTCTCTGCTACGAGATCCTGACCCGATCCAATCCGTTCTACAAATGCCTCGACTCTGCGACGTACGCGCACTCGGACCTTCCCGCCCTGCCCGCCCGCGTACATTTCGTCGCCCGCGACGTCATCCGGGACCTGCTGAAGCGGGATCCAGCGGAGAGAGTTCGGCCGAAAATCGCCGCCAACGCACTCAATTTGTCGCTTTTCCGGCTCGGCGACGACGTTCGCGAAATGATGGAAAAGTGCGGGGTGTCTCAGTTGACCACACTTCTTGCGGGCACCTCCAAGCAGCTGGGCGAGAAAGGTAAAAGAAAACTAGCACGGCGGCAGAAAATTGAAAAAAGGGCGCGGCCATCCGTAAAGTTAATGATTGCGCTTATTCTGGGCTTTAAATGAGCAGATTTCATCACGAAATGCCAAAGTTGAAGTGATTTCTTGATCATCGTTTTCGACACTCATTTCATCGGATAACTGTTGAGTTCGTTGCGAAATATGCGAAAACACGTCTCAAGCGTTGCATTTTCACGAAAGTTTTCGAAAACCGCAAACCACGCCCTCTTTTTTAACGTTTGGTCGCCGTGTCTACAGAAACTTGAGAAAGAATACTCAACTTGCGACTTTTAGTGAACATCGGCCTGGACAAAGTGATGAGTCTGATCACAGCGGAAACGATAGTCGCCTCGCTGGCGCCCCATCTGATCAGCCGCGCCGAACGCCAGCTCCGTGCCACGTTTCTCGCGAGAATCGACCGGAATGAAATCTGGACGAGTCTCGCCTACTTTTTCCCGGCCGACGGAAAGATTTACGAGAATTCTATGGATTCCGGCTCGATCGCCAGTCTCGTCTCCACGTTTTCCGGCGGCGAAATTTCGACGAATTCGGAGAAAAGGGGAGAGCCGAAAAAGAATGGATTTCACAATTCGACGGCGATTTTGAAAAATGTGATTCGCTCGGATTCCGATGGAATTAACGGAATTGTACATAGAATTCGCTCCAAATAATTCTTAAAATATATTGCAGATTTTCCGATGAACTTAAAATATTGTGCGCAATTTTCTGTACCTTCCACATTTTTTGCAGATTTGTCCTGTAATTTTCCGGCAAAAAATGCAAAGACGCTCCATTGAGAATAGTTGATTTTTCGCTAGCTTTTCCATAAAAATAGTACAATGTCCTCTCTGTTTTCCTCTGTAATTTCTTTTCTCTATTGCCAGTTTTTTATGTACGGTTTTGCCCAAATGCCCACCTCACAGCTTTGTTTTATTGGTTTTGAACTGAAAAAAGTGTTTTTCGGTTGATTTTTGATTTGCAACGGTTTTTCAGCCGCTTTTCGTATATCGTTGATTTTTTGTGCTGAATAATTGCGAAATGGTCAATTATTTAAATTTTTAGGTGCATGAGCAGTCTGTACGTGCCATTAGTGTTGCGGCTCGAAGTGAAAGAGCCGACGCGAATTTTGCAGTCTTTTCAGGACGATTCTAAAGCCGGTGAGCGATTTTTCGCACTTTTCTTCAAATGTTTTCAATACTATTGTCCATTTGCCAGGGAGCGAGTCCCCGTTGGCCGGAGAACGAACCCGTCAACGACTGGCGACGAAGCCGCGAATGTCTCCGCCGAAGAAAGAGGAACGGGCGAAGCGGGGCCGGGAGGGCGAGGCGCCGCCGATCGGGGCAAGTTCTTCGGAACCGCCCACGCACGGATACCACAAGGGACGGAGGACGTACTCGGAAGTGGTGGTCGAGTCGCTCGAAGGTCACAGACTCGTCGACTCGACCGCCGGATCTGTGGCCGGCACTTCGGAGAGATCCGAGAGATCCGCTGGCAGAGCTGTCTCCGAGGGACCGCGTTAGTTTTTGCGAGCATTTAACAGTTTTCTGAAAAAAATTGACAATTTCAGCGGACCAAGTGGCGTACTACTCTGGCAATCCGTTGACGGAGAAAACGGAGGGAATGATGCACTTTTACAAATACAACGACGAGAAACTGACACGGGCGGCGCAGTGCCGCATGCTGTGCATGTTCGCCGTGCCCGCATCGGTCGAAGTGCGCGATTTGATATCGTTCATGTGCATTTCCCTGCAGACGATCGTCAGCATCAAAGTGGTCCGTGATGCGGTGCCCAATCAGTACATGCTCATCATCAAGTTTCGCGATCACGTACGTCTTTGTGATTTTTCTAAAAATAAAATTTTGTTGTTGCAGAATGAGACGGTCACTTTCTACGAGGAATACAATAATTGTCCGTTCAACGATTTGGAGCCCCACCGATGTACCCTTTTCTTCGTCGATCGCATCGAATGCGTGAGTTTTCAAATGTTCTCTTCAGAATGGTGAGCTCGAGCTGCCATACTTGTGATTGTACGTCCCGGCCTCTGCATGGCAACCGTAATTTTTGGCATTTTTTTTTAGCAACTTTAACTTAATTATTTTATTCATCGCAAAAAAAAAACCGGTAAAAAAAAAAAGGTACGGCCGATTTTCATTGTTATTAAATAGAAAATGGTCAATCTGTGTCAGCTGGAGCATATCTAGAACCATACAGACGTTTGAAGCAGAGCATTTCCAACTTTTTATACCCTAATTGACCCCGGAAATAATGAAATTCCTATGGTGAAATTGCAGACGACGTCGGACGAGCTGATGTCTGCGGAGTGCTCCTCGCTGACGGAGCTGCCGACGTGCGCGGTCTGTTTGGAGCGGATGGACGAGAGTGTGCTGGCGATACTGTGCAACCACTCGTTCCACGCCCGATGCCTCGAGCAGTGGGCCGACAACACTTGCCCGGTGTGCCGGTACGTGCAGTCGCCGGAGGAGGTGGCCGAGCAGCGGTGCAACGACTGCGGCATGAGCAACGATCTTTGGATGTGTCTCATTTGCGGCAACATAGGCTGCGGCCGCTACGCCGATCAGCACGCACAGCGGCATTGGGAACTCACCTCGCACACCTACAGGTGCGGGAAACATTTGTACTTTTTTCGTCAAAAAATGCGAGTTTTTTCAGTCTGAAAGTGGGCGGAGAACGAGTCTGGGACTACGCCGGCGACAATTACGTGCACCGACTCATCGAGAATGGGGCCGACGGAAAAATGGTGGAGTATCAGCGAGAAAGCAATACGGTACGTTTTCTCTTATGCTCCTTTCCAATCAAATGATTTTTGTTGCGTTTTTAGAGTATGGACGAGAAAAGCAGCGGAAAAGACGACAAACTGGAGGGAATCAAGTTGGAATACACTCTTTTGCTGACTAGCCAACTGGAGAATCAACGAAAGTATTTCGAGGAGAAACGGACCGATATGGAGAGGACCATGTCGAAGATGGAGAAGATCGCCTGTGCGCAGGTATATTCGTCTATAAACTTTTACTTTTCCAATTTTCAATGAGTTGCCGAGCCCTTAGTTTTGTCAAAACATTTCTTTTTCTCAGGTGGAATCGCTCGAACATCAACTGGTGGAAAAAGTCGGAGAAGTGAAGAATCTGAAGGGCGAACTGGACGAGACGGCGGCGGCGAAGAAGGCGGCGGAACGGAAAGCGGCGCAGACGACCGAGAAGGCGACGAAATTGGCGACGGAGCTGAAGGACGAACGGGAGATCAATCAGATGTTGCGGAAGGATCAGCAGGTGTGGAAGGAGCACGTCGAGAAGCTCATCGGCAGTCAGAAAACCGCCAGGACCGAGTATGAAAAGGTAAGCACTCGCTTTTTGCAGTGAAAGTCCAAAAAAATCAAATTCAGAAAATCGAGGACCTGCAGGCACAAGTCAACGACCTGCTGATGCATTTCGAGACGCAGAACAAACTGAAAGAGCAACTGGAAGCGGGAAATGTCACCCAGGAGGTAGGCTTCGCCCCATTTTAGCCCAGTTTTCATCAAATTATTGCAGGAAATCACTGAAAGTCATTTGGGAGTCAACGAATCCGAGTCGAAGTCGAAAAAATCGTCGGCGGCGCAGAAAAAGAAGCGAAATAAGTGAAATTCTTCCGCTTTTTTCTTGCATTTTTGTAGCAAATTGTACGTATTTTCTATATATTCATCATTATATCCGAGCTTGTTCGCTTTTCCCCATGAACACCGAGTAGTTTCGATTTCTCGTATCTCAAACACCACAATTTCACGGTTTTCTCTGTGTAATATGAATTTTTGCATTCAATTTTATCGATTTTTGCGCTTGATTCATGTTTCTCAACATTTTTATATCTTCTGGGTCTTGCCTGATTTTGTTTCCGTAAAAACCAAAAACGCGTCAATTAATACCTGCTGGCGCCTTTCTCGTGCCTCGACGCATTTCTCGCCATGACCCCCCCCCCTCGAATGTGTGCACAAAAAAGTGGACACACACACACATCAGTTGACCTCATTCCGAAGTCTTCTGTCCCAGTTTGCCTTCTTCCGTTTATTTTCTCCCAAAAAATCTTGTTGTTTCACTATTTCTTCCAATTTTTCTGTCCTCCACAGGGTTGGATATCATCCAATCGCAAATTTGCTGTTATCAGCACAGTTTTGCGAAATTCTATCGATTTTTCATCGAAAAACATTTGAAAATCTCGCAATTTCCCGATTTTTCATGTCCATCTGGAACCATCTTGTGTGCCGTCCAATCATGGCCTTTGTGCACAAAAAATGTCGGAATCTAGGTACGCGAAATTTCAAATTTTCGAATTTTCTTCGCAAAAATCGATAATCCAGACGTAGCGTACCTCGGATCGCAAATTCGGCGTGTCGCGGTGCCCGACGAGCTCGTGAAATGGAGCCGGGAATGGCCGGAATACGCGCCGCCCGTCTACACGGACCCAAAGATATTGGGAAAAGCGTGGGCGGATCCAGAGGAACGAGATGGTTTTAAATGGAATTCGATCGACGGAAACGTGAATCGAGCCTCGTTTGTCTGGTACGCATTTTTTGCGCGGTTGTAAAACGTCCGATCGATGATATCCATTCTCCAGTGCCTACTCGTTCGACTCGTCGCTCCGTCCACTCAATCCGATCGGTCGGACCGGGCTGGCGGGCCGCGGAGTGCTCGGTCGATGGGGTCCGAATCACGCGGCCGATCCGATCGTCTCCCGAATCGCCGACGACGGACACGTGGAGTTTGTGGCGATTCAGCGAAGGGATACGGGCGAATGGGCGATTCCGGGCGGGATGGTCGACGCCGGCGAGGCGGTGTCGGAGACGTTGAAACGAGAATTTGCCGAGGAGGCAATGAACGGCGTCGTCGATCCGGAGGGCATCGAACGGCTGTGGAGCAACGGCAAAGAGCTGTACAGGTTAGGGTTCTGGGATAGTTGGAGATGTCTAGTTGTATGTTTTCTGTACAACAAAATGGGTTTTGGAGGTTCTGAAAATGTCGAAATTTCTTCATTTGCTTTTTTAGCACTATGGGTTTAAACGGATTCAGCGTTGTCGGTTGCGAAACGTCCGTTTGCTTGCAGAGGCTACGTGGACGATCCGCGTAACACGGACAACGCGTGGATGGAGACGGTCGTCGTGAACTTCCACGACACGACCGGCGTCCTGAAGAACGTGGAACTCCAGGCGGGCGACGATGCGAAGGCGCTCCGCTGGATTCGCGTCGATTCGAAAGAGCCGCTCTACGCCTCCCACACACATTTCATCGCTCTTCTCAAAGAGCGCAAACTCTAAAAAAGCCCCTTTTTGCTTTGTTTTTCTCTCCACGTTTCCGTCCCGATCGTTCTCATTGTTTCTTCCGTTCTCCCGTCGTTTTCTCCGCTCCCATTGGTTTTTTCAATTAATAAACTTGAATTCATTTCAGAAGCTCACAATCATGAGTCGTGGAGGAGATCGTCGTCCGGCGCCGGACATCAACGGACTCACGTCGCTCAAGATCGACAATCTGTCGTACCAGACGACGCCCAACGATTTGCGACGCACTTTCGAGCGATACGGCGAGATTGGCGACGTGCACATTCCGAGGGACAAGTACTCGCGACAGTCGAAGGGGTTCGGATTCGTTCGCTTCTATGAGTCAGTTTGAGCAGATGAAAATGTTAAAATTTCCAATAAAAACGGTGGGAAATGAGGTGGTGCTTTGTTTTTGAGCCAAAAACGAGCATATGCTGTTAGGAAATCAAAAAATTTCAATTATTTGAAGTTGTGAATTCAACCCTCCACCCCTTTTGATCGAAAAATGCAGAATTTGCCGGATTTTCATCAAACGAAGCTAATTTTTGCAGACGCCGCGACGCCGAGCACGCGCTAGACCGCACCGACGGAAAACTGATCGACGGACGTGAACTTCGCGTCACTCTGGCCAAATACGACCGCCCGTCGGACGAGCGAGGGGGCCGTGGAGGTGGTGGCGGCGGCGGAGGACGCAGAAGGTAAACTAAGCATAGATTTGGGTGCAAAGACGAGTGAAACATCGGAATTCTCGGCCGAAAATGACCGGAAATGGGCGTAGGAACGCGATTTTTGGCATGGGAATGTGAAAATTTATCGAATTTAATCGGCGCGAAACTTTTCATTATAGCAGCCGGTCGGATGGCGCTGAGCTGCTGAAACGGTTGCTGAAAATCAGTGTTTTGCGGCCTGAGAAATGTGTGTTGCTGAAAGAAAAGCTGCACGCCGAGTGAAAATGCTGAGAATGTGCTGTGAGAGCCGCGAAAAAGGTGGTGATTGTGAGCTGAAAGTGAGCTGAGAAAGACACGCTGAAAAACACGACGTGTAAGTGATCGAAAAGTACTCTTTTTCTCCTTCTTCTCCTCCCTCTTCTTCTTCTTCTTCTTCATCTGTTCCTCAGTTGTTTTTCTCGAATATCATCGGTGGATTCATCATTGATTTTGGATGTTGTTGATTCAATTTTTCCGTATTTGCAGATCGCGTTCGCCGAGAAGACGCTCCAGATCGCCGAGATATTCGCGTTCGAGATCGGTTAGTCTAGTCGCGCTCTATTCCTAATAATCAATCAATCCAGAATCATAAAATAATCATCAAATTTTCAGCCCCGCCGCTCCCGCAGCCGCACCCGTTCCCCGCCGGCCCGTGACCGACGCGACTCCTCTGCAGACCGTGCTCCAGCCCGCAAACGGTCCCCATCGGGCGGGCGTGGAGACAACGGCGCCGCGTCGGACGGATCCCCAAAGGCCGGACGTCGCAGCCGATCGGCGTCCCGCTCGCCGAGCCACTCGCGCTCGCGCTCCCGTTCCAACTCGCCCAACTGATATTTCTAAATTGATGATACTATCTCTGTCTCATCCACCCAATTTCTCTTATTTATTCTGTTCTTCTAATTTACTCGAAGTTGATTTCACCGTCACTCACTATTCGTCGAAAAACATCCAAAAACACTTTATTATTTTCCCCCTGCAAAAGCATTTCGTCCCTCTCCTGTCGTCCAGAATAAAGAGTATCCAGAAGAATCGGTGGGGCACACTTCCGGCCCGCAGTATTCGAGCATTTGCCGGCTCATTTCGACCGCCAGACTTCCGTAATATTATGAGTTCTTTTATCGGAAATGTCACTTATCCCGAGCACGCCCCCGCGTCCCACGGGAATCTGCTTTTTGACGCCAATTTCGAGTCGGGTACGGTATTTTTTGTTTTTTTTTGGATATAAAATGATATCGAAGAGTTTATCGACGTTTTTCAAGGAAATCTGGGCCGCGTGGACAAAGTCTCCGGCTCCGAGTACGACCTGTTCATCCGTCCGGACACCCTCAACAACAAGTACCGCGTGTGGTTCTATTTCGAATGCAAAAACGCGAGCGAGAGTCAAGTGGGCGCGCGCAAATTCGCTCCATTAAGAACTTTGAGCGATTCCAGAGAGTCATCTTCAATATTGTCAACTTCTCGAAACAACGGACGCTTTTCGAGATGGGCATCGCGGCGCCCGTCGTCAAATCAAACGCGCACAACAGTTGGTGAGGGCGGCAAACGCGCTCCACGGATAATTTGTGTTATTATCCGTCAGGGCGCGCATCCCATCTCGTCACATTTACTATTATCGGAGCACACAGCACGGAGACCGTTGGATATTGTCGTTCGCCTACATCTTCGAGTCGCCGGACGCCGTTCAGTTCGCCTATTGCATACCGTACACCTACAGTAGTCTGCAGACGTGGCTCGCCGAGTTGGAAGCACGAGATTACCCGTTTTTCCATCGGGATCTGCTGACTTTTACGGTGGTTCGTCGGGTTACTGTAGTCTGGAAACATACGATATATTCCAGACAATTTATCTCAGTTGCCGTTAGAGATATCGAAAAGTTTTCAACTGAGAAAATGTTTATATAAACCTTGTGTACATTTTTGTAGTTGACTACTTTTTAATATCTCCACACACAGCTGAGATAAATCGTTCTCAACTGCTATTGTGGTTCTCTAGTGATCCGCTTTATTCAAAGCACTCTATCTCAACTGCCGGTGACGATATAGATAAATCGTTTTGAATAGACAAGTCTACTGTAGTCTCTAGTTTAAAGGAGCAGGCCACTTTCTTCATGAATTTTTCCAGCAAAAACGACGCGTGGACCTGATAACGATAGACGGATCGCCCGACTCTTTTCAGGGCGCCAAGAAAATGGTCTTCCTGACCGCCCGCGTTCATCCCGGCGAATCGCCGAGCAGCCACGTCATGCACGGTACGAAAACTGGAGGATAACTGAGAAATAATGAACATTTTTCTTTTCAGGAATAATCGAATTCCTCGTATCCGGCGACGAACGTGCTCAAAAGCTTCGCAAAGTGTACTGCTTCAAGATAGTGCCAATGCTGAATCCGGACGGAGTTTCGCTCGGAAATTATAGGTGGGCAAGTGCGAATCTACAATCTCCGCCCAAATTTTTGTTTGAGATGCTCGATAATGGGTCACGATTTGAATCGAATGTGGCGGAATCCATCGGAATGGGCACATCCGTCGATTCACGCCGTCAAGAACCTCCTGACGCAGTACGACAACAATCCGGTCCGTACTCCAACTTTTTAAACCCAAAAACATATTTCCAGCAAGCCCAAACAGTGCTCTACGTGGATTTACACGCTCACTCGCAGAAGCCCAATTGTTTTTTGTACGGAAATGTTTCGTTGACCGCTGTTCGTTTCGTTTCTTCTACTTGAGACCAGGGGTGTGCGGAAAATATTTCGATTTTCCGAAAATGTTTGGCAAAATTTTCGGAAAATTAGTGTGGATTCAAGGTCAATTTGTCCGAAACCACCGTATGCTTTTTAAAGGCGCATCACAACATTTTTGGAAGGGTCTAGCAGCGAGCGTCTTTTTAAATTTGATTCTAATTTTTTTGCAAAAAAATATTCCATTGCTTGGCTTCCGCCCACTCAAGTGATTTCAAATCATAATAAGCATTTTTTTGTATTAGAACGTTGTTTAAACACTTTATTGAACCAATGAACAAGTGAGTTTTCCGATTTTTCCGATTTTTCCGATTTTTCCGAAATTTTCCGAAAAAAAAAATTCGGAAAACCCGATTTTCCGAAATTTTCCGAAAAAAAAATTCGGAAAAACCGATTTTCCGAAATTTTCCGAAAAAAATTTTCCGCACACCCCTGCTTGAGACCCAACAATGTTTTTTCGACTTTTCAGGTCGAAGAAAAGTCGACGTCTCGTCAGTTGTGGCTCCCGCATTTGCTCGCCGAGCTCTCCGAGGACTACTCTCTCGAGTACACCCAGTTTAATACGGATGCCGAGAAGGCGGGCACCGGCAGACGGTAACAGAGACCAAAAGTGTACGCGTTTGCGCCTGAAAGAGTCGTTTTTAGGACAATGGGCGATCTGCTTTCATGCCTTTGCTACACGCTCGAAGTCTCATTTTTCTCCTATCGACACGCGGATTCGGGAAATGGCGCACAGCACTGTACACCGTATTTACAGTACAAATGTACAGTTACGAAAACAAAAATAGCTAGCTTTACCAATTAGTTTCAGACGAAGCCCTCGGCGAATCGTTCTGCCGGGCGCTGCTCAACTTCTACGAGGCCGACTGTGGTCTGCGTGACGTCGCGCTGGCTCGTCCGTTCAAATCGTTTCTGCCGTCGCGTGCGCAAAAAAGTCTGAAGCAGGCGCGAAAAATGATACAGACGGTGAAGAGTTTCGAGTGATTTTCACGAATAAATAAATATTGGATAATATCAATTTAATTGAAAAGTGTGTGTATGTGAAGAGGTTAGTCGAGTAATACTACAATGTCCGCGTGGAACCACACACACACACAATGAATGGCATAGCGCTGTTTTTAGGGGATGGGGCGAAAAGTGAATCAGTAAATGGAGAAGAAGAAAACAAGGAACATAACACAGTTTTGGGGGAGGAGAAACAATCGGTTAGATGCCACAAGAAGTCGAGAAAATAAATTAGTAAGGTGATTGTTCTAAACCGAATCCTCTCGGCTCATTTGCAACGGATTCACGTACTCGAAGCCGTCGAATTCGGACTGATCGATGCGCGCGATCACCGCCGGATTGTCCGGTGACAGTTGCGGCGGCTCGTCGGTGAACTGCAAAACGATTTATTTCAAAGGATTTTTGGCTACCCTACCTGATGATCAAAGTGCGTCAGATCCCTGTCGCTCTCGACGGCCGGATGGTAGGGCGGCGCGACGGCCTTCTGTTCGAGTGCCTCCCAGTCGATGGATCCGCGGAAGAACTGGTGCTCTTTCATGTCGCGCAGTCCCTCGTTGATGTCCAGTTTACAGCCGAGCCGCTCCGTCGGATCCTTGTTCAGGAAGCCGCGGAGGATGGCGCTCGCGCGGACGGACAGCGAGCGCGGGATGCGGATCTGACGCTCGAGGATCACCTGGAACAGGTAGTCCTCCGTGTTCTCCTCCACGTTGTTCTGCATGCCGACAATGTCGAACGGCGAGCGGCCGGCCATCATTTCGAACCTGCAAATGAGTGGAATCTTCTAGAGTATTGCCCGCCGAGAATCCACGTACATGAGCACTCCGAGTGCCCACCAGTCGACACTGAATCCGTACTCGTCGCCGCGCAAAATCTCGGGCGCAATGTAGTTGGGCGTTCCGCAGAACGTCGACGTCACGTCGCCCGCGTTCACATTCTCTTTGCACATTCCGTAGTCGGTCAGTTTGATGTGTCCCTCGGCGTCGATGAGCACGTTGTCCAGCTTCAGATCGCGGTAGATGATGCCGCGCGAGTGCAGGAAATGCAGCGCCAGTATTATTTCGCCGGCGTAGAAGCGCGCGTGCTCTTCCGGCAGTTTCCGTTGCTGCTGCATGTGGAACATCAGGTCGCCGCCCGGCACGAATTCAATGACGAAGAACAGACGCGATTCCGTCTGCAAACATCTTGTTTGATTTCTAGCAAAACTCTAGATTTCGCGCTCTTCACCAGCACCTCACGAGTCTCGCCTACCTGAAAACACGAGTGCAATCCGACGAGGAACGGATAGTTGGAGGCGGCCTCGAAGACCGATTTCTCCGTCTGGACCCAGTCGATGTCCTCGTCCTCATTGAACATTTCCTTCTTGATGATCTTTATAGCGTAGATCTGATGCGTGGCAATGTGCTCCGCCTGCACCACTTTCGCGTACGATCCACGTCCGATGACGGTCAGCAGACGGAAATCATTGAGCGAGACTGCCCACTTCGACGCGGCGCCTCCTGTCGCTCCGTTTCCATTCTGAAAAGTTTGATGATAAACGTGACGAAAAAAATGATGAAAAAGTGCAAAGCGGGGCCTACTTTTCTGCGCTTTTTCTTGTCCACAAGTGCGAAACATTGGCATAGAAACGGCATGAAAATGGATTGGAAATGGATTGAGAACTACGAATAAATGGGTGTGAAAGTCAGAAGAAGAAGAAGAAGGAGGAGGCAGGTGCAAAATATTGTAATCTTCTCATGCTCGCCGAAATTTGTGTGAGTTTGTGTGTGTGCGTGGGCACAAAAAAGCAAGAGAAGAGCAATTTTGGTCGTCATGGAGGTTTCTAGGCCATTTCGAAGGCCAAAATTTATAAAAATTTTAAATTGAAGTTCCAGATAAACTAGATACGATTTTGAAACGTTCTAATGGAAGAGCAAGCTTGTGTTTCTAGGCTCTTGACTAAAAATTGGGATCCACCGTGTACCTACCGTAACCCGTCCCGACTCGGGCGTCTCAATCTCCAGTTCCTGATACGCGCCGTTATCGATGCCAATCGGGCGGCTCGTCGACGATTCGGCCCTCGCGCGTGTCTCGCTGGCCGTCGGCGTCAATTGCGGAATGATCGGACCGACGGGCGTCTGCAACAAATGGATAATGTGCGGAAAATCGATCTCAGCGATATTGTACTCTTCTGTGTGGAATCTGTTTGAGCCAATAATTGAAGAACACCGAGAAACAGAACATTTTCGGCGGGGAAAGGGGAAGAAGAAGAATAATGAGCAGAGGGAAATTATATTATCCGAGTGCTTGTTTTTGTATCCTTTCCGTTCGTACCTGACCACAATGCGTTCGCACGTGCCGATGACATTTTTTGTGCACGCACAGACGGCAGTCGACGCATCGGAATCCCTGACGGCCGATGCCCCATATGTAGTCGTGGCAGATGAAGCACTGGATTCGTCTGCAAGTTTATTGGGTTTCTAGGCCACCGACTGGGAAAAGTTGGGCAATCATTTGAATTTGTGGTTTTTACTCATTTTGGAACAACTGTTTTTGGTCATTTTGTCGCGAGATTAATCTTTTGGGTTCCTAGGCCAGAAAACTGGAAATTAGGCGGTTTTCTGCCAAAATTCAATCATTTTCTGGGCTCACCGATTGAGCCGTTTCGCCTGGAATCGATGTCCATTGTACAAATAGATCTTTTTCCATCTTCGCGCGCCTCTTCTGTACACTGTTTCTGCAAAAAAGAACGCGATTTTAGCCGGAAACTTCGCGGAACGACGCACTATCCTCTCCCTGACACGGCAGTCCGGGCAGTTCGGGTTTGCCGACGAAGACGTGCACGTTGAGCTCGGCCTCCTGACTCGAATTCAGGCAGCGGACCGCCTCGTCGAGCTCCATCTGCGAATCGATCGATATCGGATCGCCGTCCTCGTCGATCCATTTCACCGTGATCTCCTGCTTCTGGTGCTGTTTGCACGCGTCGCGGAGCAGTCCCAGAAAGTCCGACAGGATCAGCGGCGGCCGCGCGTACAGCACCACAACCTGCAAATTTTTTTTTGTCAAAAAAGACACGTTTTTAAAGGTAATTTTTAATCTTTTTCGGGGCTGGGCAAAAGCTCTTCGAAGGCTTTTTTAGGCCTGGACTTTTGACCCGCTTGCAATTATCCGATTAGGCCCAAACTCTGCAGGTTTCTTGGACTTGGATTAAAGTACGTTGGGTCCGAGTTGCAGACCGATCCGCTCATCTGGTCCCGAGTTATGTGTGGATCAGAGGCCGAAAAGGCCGCAATTTTCGCAAAGCCACATATCTCAGGACCGGATGATTCGATCGGGCTGAAACTCGGACCCAATATACTTCAATCCGTGTCCAAGAAACCTGCAATGATTCGGTCCGATCGGATCATTGAAAACGGGCAAAAGTTATCAGCCGAAACTTGCCCAGCCGTGATCTTTTGTGAAAAACTGTAGGAAAATCGAACTTTGATGTATTTTTGGGAATAAGTGAGAGAAAAGTCTTGAAATCTCGTCTTTATTTGAAAATCACCTGTCCCTGAAATCGAGTCTTCAGTTTGATGTCGCCCTCCTCCTCCAACGACGTCGGCGACGACATTTATCTGGAAAAAAATGAACTTTTCCGCACGATTTCAAGCCGAATCAAAGAAAATGCTGTGTTCAAATCCACGTTTTCTGTGCCGCAAAAACACTTTCCTACAGATTTTTCCAGCCAAAAAACTGCAAAAGAACCGGAATTTTTGCCGTTTTTGCGGCGCAAAGGGGTGTGAAATAACAGAAAAAATGAATGCAAAACAGTTCCGAGCGGCGGTGTAGAGTGATAAAAATGAGTCATCGAGAAGTTTGTCGGTTGAAAATGCGCTCCACCGCACACTCGCTTTGCGTACAGTTCTTTCTTTCCATCACGGAGGTCAAGCCGAGACGAGAGAAGAACAAAAAGGGAGACAAAAAGAGAGGAAGAGAGAGAGGAGGTCACACACAAACAGACCGCGCACGGCCGACACGGGCGGTCTAAAGAAGAAAATGGAGGGGGGAAAAGAAGGAGAAAAAAGTATTAGGGAGAAGAATCGACACACTTTTTCGAACGGTTTGAGGGCAGAAAACTCGAGACCTTGTACGTGGATATCATCAACTTTATTCAAACTTTTTCTGGGGGTGGGGATTAAAACATCAGCGGATAAATACTAGACGGTTAGTGCTTGTTGAAGTACTCCTTGCTCTCCTTGATTCCCGGCTTGATCGTGTCGGATCCCGGGGTCCAGCCGGCTGGGCACACTTCTCCGTGCTTCTCGACAAACTGGAACGCCTGCACGAGACGGAGGGTCTCGTCGACCGAACGGCCCACCGGCAGGTCGTTGATCGTGATTTGGCGCAGGTTTTGTTGCGGGTCAATGATGAAGAGCCCTGAAAAATTCAAGTTTTGACTATTAGAAAAAGAGATGGGTGGGATAGCTTGTTTTGTTACAGTTTACCAAGAGCTAATGAGCCAGAGTAAGTTGGCGCAAGGGCTTAAAACATTTTATTGAGCTAGGCAACCTAAAGCTACTACTCGAATATCCAATTTCATCCATTTTTGGTGGCGCACTTCGGCACAAGTTACTCAAAACTATGAAACAACGGAAATGCGCACTAGAAACTACATTTTTCCGATCCAATACCACGCTGCAAAAATGTGTTTCCATCACCAACTGACTCTAGTTTTAGCAAACTTGCGAAGCCTTAGACTGGCCCGTCAAAGCTCTGATTTTTAGAGATCGTAAGCTCAAATACTCTTAAATTTTCAATCCTCTAGCAAACTTTGTCAGTCCACACTGGGAAACTTGAAGTGCATCTTCAAATTGCATTCCCTGTAGCCATTCATTTAAATTTTCGGGTGCTTACCACGGAAGGCGATGCCCTCGTCCTCCTTGAGCACTCCGTAGTCGCGCGAGATCTGGTGGTTCGTGTCGGCGATCACCGGAATGTTCATCTCGCCGAGACCGCCGTGCTTGCGTGGCTGGTTTATCCAGGCCAGATGCGAGAAGGCCGAGTCGGTCGAGGCGGCCAGCACGACAGTGTTGATGGCCGCGAAGTCGGCGGCGCGATCCGAGAACGCGATGATCTCAGTGGGACAGACGAAGGTGAAGTCGAGCGGGTAGAAGAAGAGCACGACGTACTTGCCCTTGTAGTCGGACAGCGACACGTCGACGAACTCGCCGTCGACGACCGCCTGGGCCTTGAATTGCGGGGCTGGCTTGCCGATGAACGCCTTCGACATCTACAATATTCAAAGTTTCGGAAAGCTCGTGGCGTGACCCAACAACAACAGACGACACAACGACAAAATCAAAAGGGGAAACCTTGCGCGCGCGCGCACGCACCGATTGAAAACAAAAAAGGAAACGAAAATGAAGGAGGAGAAGGAGACGGGCGGTGCTTATCTAATGGGAACGAGATAGCGAGAGGGTCTAGACACGATTTGATGACAATTTCCGAAAAAAAACTGGGAAAGTACGAGTTAGTCGTTTTTTGAGGTTGTTATGGAAGTGGCGAGGGGTTCCGGCGGCTTTTCGAAAAACATATTTTCTACACGAATTTGTTTTGAAATAGGCAACTTTTGAGAGGGGGAAAGGAAGTGTTGATAACTGAGAAATGGCGTGTAAATACCTTCGGAGCAAGCGACATTACTCTAGGCTGAAAATGTGTCATTTTAGATGACAAAACATGAAAATTGCGATTTTGCATCACCCAGAAAGGACACTTTTATACACTTGTCCCGGCAGAACAACAAAAGTTTCGTTTTCATCATCACATGACGCCACGAGATGACAATTGGCCTACAGACTACAACGTAGAAAAAAGTGGGCGGCGCGTCGAAATTTCACTGTTTATCCATTGATTCATACAAATTACCTGTCTATACATTGATTCGCCGGCAATAGAACTGGAATTTCACAGAATTTTAAAGACGAGTCGGGCGAAAACGCTTTTTTGGGCAAAAATACGCAAAAATGTTATCACGGGCGGTTGCTATGGCTTCTCTGCATAAATAAATGCATGGCTTTTGAATTTTCCGCCGCTGAAATCGATTCTCCGGCGGAAAAACGGGCAGCGCGAGCAAAAACCGAAAATCGGCTGGCGCGGCGCCGTCGATCAATAAAAGTGTGTGCGCCGGCCCTGCGGCGTCACACGAGAACGAGAGATGATGCAAAAGTGGTAAACAAGTCGAAAATCTGCGAGGCGCCCCAAAAACTGACCTGTCCTCCTAAAAACGGGAAAATTCTGGCGGTTTGCGGCGATGCTGAGGTCAAAAATGGGCAAATGAATGAAAATTGAGAAGTCTGAGTGCGGAAACACGAAACTTTCGTGTTTGTTGTCCAACTTTTGCGATTAAATTGCAACAAAAAGAGCGCGCGCCCATTGAAATTGAATTTTCGCGCTGAAAAAACTACAAAAGTACGCAAAATTGACGTGACGTGTTTACACACTTTGTTTACAATGTCAACCGTAATCTCCTGTCGGAAAAAATTAATAAATTAGGAAAAACTCAGAAAAGTCCCGTTTTCTGCGGAAAAATCGTGCTTGAATTGAGAACTTCACGTTAAGAATGCTGAATACTTTATTTTCAGGTCCAAAAATATCAGCAAACAAGCAAATTCTGCAACAAACCCTACAAATTTGAAATTTGGCCTTAAAAAAAAATTATTTTTAGCTTTTAGCTGTTTTCTGCAAACAAATTAATAGAATGGACGAGAGATTTACGGCCACAAAGTCGCCAGAATCATAAAAATCAAGAAAAAAACAGAAAATATGTATTTCAACCCAAAACCACATTAAAGCATCACAAAAATTTCAGTAAACTCTTAAAATTACAACAAAAGCGCATTTTGAACGATTTTATCCAAATTCCGGGCAAACGCCTTGAACGAGAACTTGTACTGCACCCATCTCGGTCCCTCCTTGCTCAGTTTCAAGTATTTCTCCTCGTTTTCCATCAACTCCCTCATTTTTTCGGCGAACGCTTCGGCCGTCTGGGGCACCAGATATCCGGTCTCGTCGTCGCGCACCGATTCTCGTGGTCCTACAAAAATTTGGGTGTAAAACCACAAAAATCGTATACCTCCAGTATTGACGGCGATGACGGGCGTTCCCAAGTACATGGCCTCAACGGGCACAATTCCGAAATGCTCGCGATCCGGAGTGTACAGAATCGCTCGGCTCCGTCGGATCAGATTGATTTTCTGCGAATCGGACGGCGATTTCAGAAAATTGACTTGGGAAACGGGCAGATTGAGGTCGGACAGATGCGCGGCGAGCTCTTCGAAATGCTCAATGTTCTCGCGATTCTTCCGATCGTATCCGCCGGCGATTACCAAATGACACTTGGAAAACTCGTCCGCCGACACCTGTTCTCGCAGTTTTGCTGAAATGTAACTCGGTGCCTCCCTGCATTTCTCCAGACAATTTCTCCGCGTTTTGACGGATAATCAGGAAAAAAAGTGCGGAAAAATGAAGGAGGCGTAATTAAATTTTGCGTAACTACTAACCGAACGCGTCGAGCGCCAACATCACATTCTTCTTGCGTTCGAATCGGTTCAACGAGGTGAAGACGAACGTGGCCGAGGCGGGAATCTCGGCGTTGATGTCTTCCGAGTACGGTATTCCGTCGAAGAACTTGGTGTTGAGCGACGGATAGAGCACGTTGAGCTCGTGGGTGTTGAGCGACGGGAACGCGCTGCGAACGACGTTCTCCGTAAAATGACTGTTCACACAAATCGCGTGCGCCAGACCGGTCGTGTGCTCCTCAATCGAATCGATAATCCGTCTGAAGACACTGAGATTGCGTACTTCCGCCGGCCACCGTCGTACATACCTATAAAGTGCCTTCGCGGCGCCGTCTCGTTTTGTAAGCAATTTATCAGGAAAATGACAGTAGAAGATGAGTTTGGCGCGCGAGAAATGACGGAGAACAAGCTGGCTGGCGGAGACGGTGTCCGACAGGATCACATTCGAATCGGGAAACTTCCAGACGATGTAGAGTGCGGCGATGATCATTTTAAGGTAGGCGAGCAGCGCGTGCGCTTTTCCGAATATTGATCGCGGCATCCATTGGACGACTGTCGTGATGTCTACAATGGAAATTAGAGGTTTTCGTGGCAAGACCCGCGTTTTTCACAGAAAAACACGATTTCACTGTCTAAAATTTCCATTTTCTTACCTAAATCGTTGGTCTCCCGAAAACAGTGATTCGGATTGTACTGATTGGTGACGACACGTACAGAATATCCTCTTTCCTGCAACGCGACCGCCGCGTCGACAATCAGCCGCTCGGCGCCGCCGATTCCGAGATCCGGGTGCAGAATGACCACTTTTACCATTCCGCCTACCGCATTTTTCAACTGTTTGGCGAAAGTTCGGGAAAAGGTATGATAATTGAGAAAAATACAGCACAATTTCTGGAAAAGGATTCGTAAACTACAAAAACTGGTTCATTTAACACGAGAAACGGGGAAAACACAGGGGGGTGCACAACCTAAAACGATGGAAAAATACACTAAATATGGCAAAAACTGTGAACAACTGGGGAAAATCTGAAATTTAGAGAGCCTTGAGGCAATCGTCGAGCAGCGAAGAGGCTCCGATGCGGAAGAGCGTCGGGTTGAGCCATTCGTTTCCGAGAATCTGCAAATATTGTCATTTTTACGTGGAGAATTAGGAGGAGGAAAGGTGTTATTTTTTTTGACAACTTTTTCAAGGACCAGGCCCCCTCTATCAAAATCTTCGAGTGCAACACGTACATCTTTGACGAGGGCGACGTAGGCGAGTGCCTCGTCGACAGTCTTGATTCCTCCGGCCGGCTTGAATCCGACTCTTTTTCCGGTCAGTTCGAACCACCGTTTCACGGCCGTGCACATCACGTACGCCACTTCGAGCGTCGCGTTCACCGTCTCCTTGCCCGTCGACGTCTTGATAAAGTCGGTGCCGGCGAGAATCGACGCCCAACTCGCTTTGTAGACGTTCGAAAGGGTCTTCAGCTCGCCCGTCGCCAGAATCGTCTTTAAATGCGCCGATCCGCAGGCTTTTTTGCACGCGAGCACCTGAAAATTTTGAACATCGCCAAATTTAGTCGCATTTTTTTTCCCTAATTTACCTCGTCATGAACCGTCTTCCAGTCCTCTTCCAAAGCGGCCGCTCTGCTGATGACAATATCGATTTCGGTGGCTCCGTCGGCGACGGAGAGCTCCACCTCAAGCACCTTCGACTGAATGTGGTACTGTCCGGAGGGGAATCCGCCGGCGACGCCCGTGATTTGCGTGCTTTGGCCCGACTCTTTCAGATACTTCTTCACGTCCTTTATGCGTTGCGGATAGACGCACACGGATCCGCAGTGGATTGATGGGTCCGTCGGAATCGGATTTATCGCCCGCTTCGTCACCGCCACCACTTTCGACGCCGTGTCGTCGCCGTTCAGCGTCGTCAGGTCGATGTACTGGATGACTTTTCGGATTTCATCCTTCTGCAATGTTAAAAAATAAATTCTTATTTTACAAAATCGGGAGAAACCCAGCTCACTCACATTTCTCAAGGTCTTGGCCTCCTGCTCGTACTTGTTGATGGCCTGCGCGATTTCCTGGTTGTCAAAGTCGCGTCCGACCTCTTTTTCGAACGTGGCCACGTCGAAACGGTCCTTGTAGGTGTCGCGGACGAACGAGAAGAGCGTCGGCACGATTGTCGCCATTTTTAATTCTGAAAATGTGTATTTCAACTAGATTTTGAGCGCAAAAGTGGGGGAAAATACGTGGGAAACCGAGCAAATTCAAGAGCAATGGTGCAAACACTTTTACGCGAAATTGCAGAAATATAAGGGTAGGTGAATTAAATTGATGCAGAAATTTGGTGATCAAAGCTTTGGAAAAGCGTGAGAAATAGATAAACATCAAAAATCGGGAAATTGCGTCCAAAGCGTCAAAAATAAATTTTTCGGCAATTTTCGCACAGACACGTGTGGAAACTGATAAAATAATGCATTGCAACTGATAAGGAAGTTACAAATGGCCTCATTTGGGCAAACCGATGAGAAGATGACCGTGATCCGCTTATCATGGCAAAGGTCACTTTTTGATGGGAAATCGTGGAAATTGGACACTATTTACGACAATGAAATTTAACCGGATTTGGTGCGGATGGAACAAATAAAAATCGATGGACTGGAGGATTTTTCGAGAAAGCGAGAGAGCGTAAGTTATTGAAAAAATAAAATTTCAAACAGTTTTCGGGTTTAATTGGTAATTTCCAGAAAAATACAAATAAGAAGTGCCTTTTCACTCGAAAAACGCATTATGTTTCAGAGTAACCGCAAAAATCGTTTCGGCGAAGAACAAAAAAGCGCAGAAGTGGACATAAACGCATTTTTCGACGACAATACCATGTCATCCAGCTCCTTAAACGACGATTTGTCCGCTCTGGACTCCCCGGACTCGGCACCATCCGAAAACGATTAAAAAACCAGGAGCCGGAGCGCACGGAGCCCGAGCAACCGCCTTCGATCAAAGCGGAACCGATGAAAGTGCCCGAAATTGTGATTTTGCGTCAAAAATCCGGCAAAAGGCCGAAAATCGAGCATCGGAGCTCTTCCCAGTCGAATTTCGCTCAAAAACCGTATGAATGGGCTCTGAACACTTTGTAGTGTTCGATTGGGGCCGAGGCAGATTCTGGAGCACCGTTGACAGTGAAAAGAGGGAATTCCGAGCGGCCGGCTGCGGAAAACCGACCGACGAAGCAGTTGAGAAGCCGTGATTCTGTCGGATAATACAATTCCGCTTTTTTTTAAATTTTCTCATGTAAACTAGTAACTCTTGTTCGATTCGATTATATTGTTTTCTCATTCTTTTTCCTAATTTTAATACTTATATAAAATTTCCCCAAGAGCACGCTAACGCGTTCGGCTTGCGCGTTTCGCGTGCGTTGGCGCATTTCTCGTTCTTTCACCAAATATTCGATTTTTCCTTTAAAAAAATGCAGCATGAGGCGGATTTCGACGAAGAAGAGTATTTTATTATCCGTTTTAAAGGACCGAAAAAGGTTAGGGATGAGATTTTTGATTATATTGTAAGTACGACTTTGTTTCGGTAAAAACTGAATTCTGTTGAATTCAGAACGGAAAGTCGGCGGATTACTATCAATATTCGCGAAATTTAGAGGATATGGAAATGGCGAGAGCCAGGAATTTGAAAGAGTTGTTCGGAGACAAACCAGTGGCGGTCAAGGAAGGTAAAAAGCATTTCAAAAATGTTTTGCCGCCCTAAAAACGCCTTTTCCAGAGCCCGCCGACGTCGATTTTTCGGGATTGCAGAGAGAAGTGAAACAAGAGATTCCGGACGAGGATCCGCAAGAATTCGAAGCCCCGCCCCCTTCTAAATGCGATAAGAATCCGAAAAAACGAAAAATTCCGGCCAAAACCGCTTCATCTTCCTCCGCACCAAAACAACGACGTTCTAGAATGTTAGCATCTTTCAAAAATTGCCGTCTTTCAAATAGCAAACTCAGAACACGTAATATTGCGTCAAATTTGGACAAAATGTTCAATTCTTCAAGCGGCGCTCCGACGACGTTTTCTGAACACACAACGATGCGAGTAAGACGAGATAGAAGTGGTAAAAATTGCAATTTTTCGTAATTTTTTCAATTCTCGAAAAAACTTCAGCTCATCCACGCATCGATTTATGGGCGGATCGTGACAATAGCCGGCAGTGGCTCAGCGAACAGTCGTTGGTAAATTCGGGCGCTGGGCAAATGTTCGGCCCAGGCTCTTCAAGGCCCGGGCTTTTGACCCCAAACTCTGCAGGCTTTTTCGACTTGGATTGAAGTATGTTGGGTCCGAGTTTCAGAACGATTGGACTATCTGGTCCCGAGTTATACTGGTTTGAGGCCAAAAAGCGGATTATCCGATCGGTCTGAAACTTGGACCCACTATACTTCAATCCAAGTCCAAGAAGCCTGCAAAGTTTGGATCCGATCGGATCCTTGCAAGTGGGTCAAAGGTCCAGGCCTCAAAAAGCCTGCTATATTAAAATTGAAGAGGAAAAGGAAATATTTTCAGAAACGCCATCACATTTCTTTCGAGCGCAAAAAGTAATTGGAAACCAATGGATCTCGTCAATTCTTTGAAAAACTTCTTTCCACACACATACATATAAATGATAATCACAGCAATAGTTTTAAAGTGGCCTCATTTTGGCAAAACGATGAGAAAAGACGGGGAAAGATGACCGTGATCCGCTTATCATGGCAAAGGTCACTTTTTGATGGGAAATCGTGGAAATTGGACAGAATTATTATGCGTCTCTCTTGAGTCGCGAGATGAAGTCCGACTTGAAGACGTTGGCCATTCCGAAGCTCGGCAGCCACTCGGAGCTCTCTTGCTGTCGGAGGGCGAACAGCTGGTCGAATATCGGGTCTTTCGGATGGAATTGCACGTGCTGCAGCACCTCATCGGCCAGGCTCCGCGCGTCCGATCGTCCGACGTCGTCGCGGCTCGCGAGGATCGCCGCGAGCAATTCCGGCGGACAGTTGGCGAACTTGCGGGCGAACGAGGTGGCTTCGAGCGAGAGCAGCGACTTGTCCTTTAGCGAAATCACGTCTCCGGCCGCCGCGACGATCGACGTCAGGATTGTCAACTGGAAAATGAAAGATAGTGTTGTTGGGGAAATTTTTGAACTTTTGACCCACTTGTAGCAATCCGATTGGACATGGATTAAAGTATTGTAGGCTAGAGTTTCAGCATCTGGTCCCGAGATATGTTGATCAAATCACTGTATCCCGGGACCGGATAATCCGATCAGTCTGAAACTCGGATCAAATATACTTCAACCCAAGTCCAAGAAGCCTGCAAAGTTTGGTTCCCATCGGATTATTACAAGTGTGCGCCAAACAAATTTCAGACCGGCGGCATTCCATTTAACAGTAAAATTGGTCAAAAGTTTCCAATGCATTCCGGCTACCTGATCAGTGAGATCCTGATGCGCCGCGAACTCCGAGTACAAACGATCCAATTTGGCGACGTCCGACTTCATCTGTTTTCCGGCGGCCGCCCGTTCCTCATAAGTGGTGAATGTTAGGCGTCTGAAAACGGTTTTTTCTCAAACATTTTTCTGCAAAAAAAGACGTACTTGGTCTCGATGGCCTTCAAGTATTCGCTGACAATCCTAAACTGTAGGTCCATGAGAAGGGCGGCGCGGGTGACCGGACGCAAGTGTTTGTGATCGTGATAATAGTCGGAGATTGTCATGCAAATCGTCTCGAGCGCCGCGCTTCCGGTCAACCTGAACAAAAACAGACTTTATCGATAAATTTATCCGAGAAATGTGTCCACGTTTTATCGATAAACGTATCGATATACTCAAACTTGTTGAAGTCGCATCGATAAATCTATCGAAAACTGATACCATTTTTTGGAGAACAGCTCCAAGAGGCTCGGTGCAATGTCGGTGATCACTTCTTCGCGTAGATAGTTGACCCTAAACACATTTTTTTTTCGCTTTTTCAACTTTTCAATTGTCCCCAGTGAGGTTGATGACGTGTCACATGTTCCGCCGCGCAAAATCGTACAATAATCACTATTTTCCAGAATCGCCTCTATTGTTCAACTACTAGAATTCAGCCAAAAAACTGTGATGCTCTCGCCGCGAAGACTGGTACTGTGTTAAAGGCGCGTCTGACCTTGGCGGCTATTTACCGTAATCCATTAGCGATCCATTCCCGTCTCCCGAAGACTCCATTAAAAATTATAACTCTCGACAATAACAACGATTTGTCGACGGTCCGCAAGACACGCCCCTATTTCTTTGTTCACTCAATTATTGGCGCGCGCCTATAAAACCCTGGCCCGTGCACAATATTGTCGTATTCGGTGCTACTGTCTAGCTAGTCCAAAGTGTCGAAAAATGAATGCATCTTCTGAACGTTGACTGGGGCACTTTTTGAGCGATTTGTAGACAAAAAGTGGCATGTCAACGGTCAGAAGGGGCGCTTTTTCAAGCACTTTCTAGTATTCTAACACAACTAAAGTGTGCTCAAACTGCCGGACACTAGATATCGAAACCGTTCCCTAGAGATTGTGCGGGACTTTTGACACCTAGTTGCAATAGTTGAATCGGTCCAAAACTTTGTAGGCTTCTTGGTAGTTGATTGAAGAATATTGTGACCGATTTTTTTCGGATCGATTGGATAATTTACTCTCGAGATATGTGGATTGCAAATGTCTTTTCGCGCTCTCTGGTTTGAAAATCGCTTCCACATGCATTCCAGTTGCAAAACGTCCCGCTTTTTATACTCTGCAACAAAACAGGCGCCTGTTCGACCAGCCTAGCACTGTCTGTTCTCCTCAAACCCCACGTCATCACCCTCTTCTCTGTTCCAGATCGCTTACGCAACAGAAGCGGCGTTGCTCCAGCGCGTGTTCAACGCATCCATGTTCTCAATCAACTGCTGCTGCGTGACGGCGATGCGTCCACGGCCCGCCGGTGCTCCTGCGCTCGTCGCGGCTCCTCCGCCCGTCGCGTACTCCTCGCCGCCCTCCATCGACAGTCGAATCTGCTGCATATACTTTTCGGTCGACTCGATGCACGTGTGCAGGTTGTTGGCGACGGCGATCTGAACAAGAATGTGTGCGTGTGTGTGTGTGTGTGTGTGAGGAGAGGGGAAGTATAATGATAATTATATGTATACGTCGAAAATTCATAATGGCCTAAAGCGCGGAGAGCAGCAGACGATCAGAGAGAGAAGAGTGCACGTGAGCTTTGTCTTCTCTCCGTTTATCACCTGATTTGGGCTCTGCGGGTCTCGCAGCGAAATCTTCAAGCTCGACGTGGTGCGCCTTTAAACTTTTAGGCCTCGAATTTTCGATTTCAAGTTCGCAAAAAGTGCACGATTTTAGCGGCGGCTTCTAAGTGAAAATTTTCAGATTTTCCCGTAGTGATTGACTGTTTTTCACTAAGAAACGTGGTATTTGCACGTTTTTCCCCAAATTCGAAGACTAAACCTACCATATTCGATGTAAACTCTTGAAACTTGCCACGTTCCGTAAAATAGTCGGTTTTGAAGGCGGTGAACGCGTCTGTAAGCCCAAATATTCATTTTATGAACGCGTGCTCATTCATACCTCGATACTTGCCGGCCAACGCGTGAAACTCCTCAATCGTCAGATTGATAATACTCGGAATCACCTCGACTGACACCTCTTTTGCCAGTGTCACCTGTAAATTTTCAAATTTGTAGGAAAATGGTGAATGATTACGACGTCGTGCGCGAGTCAATCACCCTGACGTTCGCCGCAAACGGTCAACAGGGAAAACGTCTTGTGTTGACTGCCATGGTTCGTTTAAAGCCCCGCGCTATTATCTGCTAGCGGCATTTGACTGCAATCGCGCCGAATTCACGTGGTGTGCGGTAGAGCGTGATTGCACTCAAATGCACCCACTAATTCCAGGACCGAACGCGTCACGAACCCAGTGAGGAGACTTTTGACATTCTCAAAATGCTGGCACGTACTCAAATGATGAACATGAGTCGCGAGATCATTTCGCGCAATTCGAGCCCTCCGCCAAAACACGATTTGGACAGCATTGAGCTGCGCGTGCACGCCACGAAGAGTTTGTGCGACGATGTGGCGCAGGTGCTGCTCGGCCACAAGTTCATGCCGTTGGGCATGTGGATGTGGCTCGTCAACAGCGAGATCGTCTACGTCGCCCCGCACATGTCACCGCCCTCGTCGCCCGCTTCCGGACGTTCTCGTCGCGACTCGTCGAGACGCTCTTCAAGATCGAGACACTCGTCGGCGAGTCCGCCACGAAAGTCGCCGCGTGTAAGTGAAATGGAACACAAATCGCGTGTTTGTGCTCGGTATTTCGGGTCAAGTTGACAAAACAATTCATGTAATTACCGAGCACTATGAAAATTTCCAGTTTTTGCAGGTTGAGGAAAATCACGAGGAGGAAGAGGAGGGAAACCCGGAGGATGAGCAGGATCCAGAGCCGCAAGACAAAGTCGGTCGTCCGGGATCTTCATCGCCTCGCCAAGAGCCGCAAATCGAAGGAGCTGGACCGTCGAACGGCACTGAACAGGTAGTGTCCTCCGGTTGCTAAAACGGACAGTGCTAAAACGCTAGTGTTTGCAGGATTCCACTGCTGCCCAATAGGCGCCACCCGTCGTCTTCCCACCTCCATCGCTTCGCCCAATCGATATTCTACAATATTCGCTCGTGTTTCAGAGCGTCACTCTTCTATCCGCATTCAATATCGTACAATTATGTCTGAATATCCTCTATTCCCCCTATTTCCCGTCTAAAAATAAAGCAATTATCAGCGAAACCGACATATTCTATTGTTTTCCTTTTCAACAAACTTCCGGAAGTCCCGTTTGATCCCGTTTTTCAATAATTCCAGTGGGAAAACTAAGAAAAATTCATCAAATTCGCGTTCTTCGTCATCGGGGCAAGAATAATTCGAATCGGAAATCGATGCTGACGACTCATCCCATTCACGTGCACATTTCCAGGCACGACAGATCTTTGCTTCAGAAATGGCAATACAGACAGTCTGGATCTCTGCACTCGACGGGTGCAAATCCGGGCGTGAGAAATTTCCAAAATTCTCAATTCTCTTTGCGCAAAGTCCCCCACGCACTTCACCTATTTTCGGTCCTCGTTTCTCTCTGACGCTTGTTCAAAGACCAATTTCGATAAATGGAAGGAGCATTCATCTTTCAGGAAAAAAAAACGCTCAAATCCCATTTCCCCTGCTGCTGGTGGAAATTGACACAAAAAATGGCGGCGTTTCGCCGTGAGAACGGAAATTGGATTCTTCGCCGGGGGGGTTCTCTGGCCTACAGTAATCCCTCTTTTTCGGCGGGGATTCGCGCATTCTTAACTAGTGTGTTTCAGAAGCCAATTATTTTGATGTTCGATGAAGCCAAACGACAAACAGTTGCGTGTTTTGTCATGCCAATGAAATAATGTTCGCACTTCCGGAACCTGACATCATTTCGACGAGTCGACGAATTTCCGAAAAGAAAACATTGCCAATTAGTGCGTCGTGGTGCGTTTGCGTGCGCATTTCAGATCATTTTTTGTGTGATGCAGAAATCCGACACTTTGCAACTAATGAGATAAGAAGCGAAGCTTCTGGAGCCCCCCCCCCTTTTCAGATGACGAATCTCTCTCTCTCTCTCTCTCACTCACTCACTTTCACCGTGTCATCCTTTGTTGTCGTCTGCACTTTGTGGGTGTGCTCCAGAATCGTTAACGATGGTGCGTCGACCAACTTTTTTAATAATGCGCAGTTCTGCTTCCCATTCCCATTACGTTGATTAGTCGCTGTTTTTTTGTTCTCTCGAGAAAGGTGAAATTATGAGCACCAATGATTGGATAATGAGTGGGAAAAATTGAGCAAGTGTATAGTCGAGGGGATTAGAGACGCCCACGCACGCACTTTGCGTGATTACGATTGGAGAAGGTATAAAAGGAGCCGTTCGGGCGGGGCTTTCAGATTTCCAAACTTGTTTCATCAAACTTTTTCGGGTTCAAGAAAGCTTCGATTGTAGACTTTAGAAGTCCGAGGAGCATACGTGGATCCTATTGAGGGCTTTCAAACTTTTCGAAAATCAATCGTCGGCTTTAGTTTTAACTATGCAATGTTTCGATCAATTTGTTGCAAAATGTGTAAAGATGAGCGCTTTTAGATACGAAAAAAAGACGGTGTTCTCACAAATTCCCGCCCAATTTGTAGTCCGTTTGGGTCGATACTATCCAAACTGCAACGCCAGTCTGTTCAGGCCTACGGGCTTAGGCCCAAACTTTCAAGGGAAAGTGTTCTTGTTGCAAAGCCGTCCTCGCGCATTGGCCCCGCCCATTTTTTGCGTTTACGCCACGCCCACTTGTTGCTTCTTCGGCAAGCGAGAAAGTGAAACGAGACTCATTTTATCCAGGAAGACTGCTTCTTCTCGGACGCCCCCTCCCCCCCGACGACATCATGCACGGCTCTATTGTATTTCTGCTTTGTGCGCTTCTGGCCGTTCAGGCCAACGCATTCTACTTGGTACGTTAATCGAATTATCATCGTAACCTTTTCGAAAGTTATTATGGGGCTTCTTTTTAATTAAAAGTTGAATATTGTCGCTTTGCAGTTCTTCCCGCAGGCCAACGACCGCATAATGGCGCTAGAGGTGGCCGATCAGGCGGCGGCCGCCCGTTATCCAGTCCTCGAAGATCCGCGGGAGGAGCAAGAGGAGGAGGAGGAGCCGGTGATGACCGCCAAGAGAACGTCGGCGGGTACGTTGCATTTTCGCTCGATTTCAAGGCCAAATTTCTCCGTTTTTGTTTGCAGGCAACTCGCTGCGTCGTCGCTCGGCCGAATCGTACCACTGCCCGTGCCTGCACAAGGTGTGCACCTATCACTGCATGACCAAGTAACACACCATGGCTCCAGTACTAATTCTCGCTCTGTTACTAACCTCCCCCCTCGCCGTATAATGTAGCTCTTTTTCAATCGGAAAGCCACGAGTAGTCCACCAAGCAGAAAATGATTTAAAAAATGTCGATGTCGACTCAAAACTCCCCATCCCCCCCTGATTCTGATTCTTTTCGTTCGTTCGTTCGTTCGTTCCACTCTTTTATGTAATGATCTTTTTCTGGAGATTTAGAGATCCCGAGCGTTTTTTCCTCCCCTCCACTGAAACTCCTTGATGCAGAGATGATTCCACTTCCACACACACACGCACACACACACAAATAAAGATGTATTGTTGATTTTTACTTGAAATTCTCTCCAACTGATGTCAAACATCGCTCACGTCATGTTCGTTTGTGCAAAAATGGTGCGGAATCGCACGTAGTGCGCCCATCCGCCGAGAGATGAGTTCCATGTCAGATTATGGGTGTACTCCGGCTGCTCGCGAGTAATGCCTTCATCATTTTAGATTCCAAGAGGTACGTGTGTTTGTGGGTGTGTGTACATTGGTCGAGTTCTCAGATGCTCCAGAGTGATAGCCTAGCAAGTGAAAGTAATTGTTTTCAGGTTCGGGTACGTTCGCTAAAACCAATCGTGAGCAAGTTTTCAAAGTCAATTCCGGTAGTACCTTTACATTTTTGTACTAGCAGCTTTGATTTGAAAAGTCATTAAAAATGAGGCCAGCAGACTCTGACAGCGCCAAAAAATGCTCACCTGGTCCCTAGTACCACCCTGAAGATACCCAAACCTTCAACTTTTCAAACATAAAACCCATTAATTTTCCCTTTCCAGGTCAAAATGGTGTTCCTTCGCAAATGACAGAAAAACACGGAAGAAGCATATATACTCATAAAAATGCAGCCAAAAAAACAAGAAACGTCATTTGTGCGGCGTCAACTTCCTCGCGAACCTTTTCAAATACTCCAAGTGCTTCGGTTCTTTGTGCTGCACAAAAGAGAGAGAGAGAGAGAGAAAAAAAACGAAAGATACTACTACCACCACTACTAATTAACCAGCCCCCATCACAAGTGGCGTCACTTGTGTGTGCCGATCCAATTTTTCGCGAGAAAAGGGTTCCTTCGAGCACTTTATCTTCTTCTTCTTCTTCTTCTTCTTCTATTATCCATTCAAGAAAAAAGAGATAGACTGTGGTGCTCCCCGTTTTTGAGATGTTAATTCAATTATACGGGAGGGGGGTAACCGCCCACTGCTCATGATGATGATGATGAAAGAAGGGAAAATTGTTTAGAATGAAGAAGTGATTCACTTGTTTTGTATTAATGGCGGTTAAGGGGATTTTGAAGAATCTTGAGCTAATCCGTTCAAGTTTTCCAGAATCTCATTGAGTCCAGATCATGCAGACAACAGCCTAAAGTCGATAAACATTTTCAGAAAAGAGTTCCAATCATTCCACTTTGCACGCATCTTCAGAATTCTATTGAATTTGTGCTGTTGAAGCGGGCGGGCGGCGAGGGAGATACCATTTGAGCGAGGAAAAGTCCAAAACGTTTTGGAGCTTCTTCTGACTTCAAAATAATTCTGTCCAGAATGGTCTGAGAGCCACAAAACCACACACACACAGGAATATTGTGTGCTTTCGACTCCAATCGCCTTCAGCATACAAATTCTTCGCCAATTGCCAATGGGGTAGGTCAATTATTCACTTGATATTTGCAATAGAAAGCGGGGGATGCAGACGAATTGTCCTTTGCCATTCATCAGAGCGGAGAGCAAAAGGCCGGCCCAGGCTTTTCGAGGGCTTTTTGACGGCACACGACTAGTTGCAATGTTGCGGTTGGACCCAAACTTTACAGGCTTCCGAGAGTATTATGTGGCCAAGTTTCAGATCTATCTGATCATCTGGTCCCGACATATACTGGCGTGTCTTCAGAATGCTTCAAATCGTATCAGACTGCTACAGAATGCTACACAATGTTCTAGAACGCTTCAAAACTCATGAGGCCAAAAATAGCGCGGTCCGTCTCACTAATATTGTCGGCGGCTAATCCCAGAATCTCCGCCGACGTTTTCTCCAAAATTGGCTCAATTCTGTGAGGAGCCGCCCGTGAATTCCATGTGAATGTCGACCGACTGGGATGACGTAGTCCCGAAGAGTTTGTGACAAAAAAAAGTAGTTTCTCCCCCCGTAGAAAACCAGGAAAAAACGAACAGATGCACTTCGTTTTGACGGATATATGTTTGACATTCGCGCGCGCGCGCGCGCGCTTTCCACGAACACGGTGACGTTTCTGAGAGGGCGAAAACGCAAAAATCTGGAACACGGGGTAACCTACCGTATCCTTGAGCATTCCGAACACGGTATTCGGAAGGTCGGTGTAGAAGTAGCCGTGATTGTCCTCGCTCGGCCGCACATTTTTGTACCAATCCTAGAAATTTGTGGATTGTAGGTTGAGAAAAATACACAAAGTCCTACATGCGTCTCATGCGACACCGTATTTTTGAGCCACAATTGTAGATCGTTTCGCGACATTTCCACAAATCTGTAACCTCATTTTATACAAACAACTTTCGCATTTATTGTGTTCGCACGCTTCGCAGAGCTCTGAAATTGTGCCGCGCGTGAGCACGGGGCTGTCCTGCACAAGACCGGCGGCGTTGATTTTGAGGCGATGGTCGCCGAGCATCTGATCCGACGCGTAGAACTTGATCCACGACATCAACTGCACGATTTCACTCTTTTCGAGGCGGTCCGCGGCGATTTCGCGGAGCTGGAAGTTAGAGAAAAGTAAGGTTTCGGCACTTTATACGCTCTTGAAGACATCAATTCCAATGTACTAACCCTAGCGCAGACGGCGTTGTGGTACATTGCCACGTAGCGGTCGTGGATCTGCCAGTCGGGCGGGAAGCACGGCATCGCCGCTTTCGCCACGATCAGATCGTCCATGATGACGTTCTTGCACACTTCGAGGTAGCGTGCGAGCCACGCCTTGTTGAGGCTCCTGTCCTCCAGCTGGTTCCCCTCCACTCGTCCTTCCACCGTCTTCTCGAGGCATCTCAACGCCATCTGCTTCCAGCGACGCGGCCGTCCGGGCGGCACGAATGCCGACGAGTTCTTCGCGCGCGCGTCCATGTAGAATTTGTCGATTCTGAATGAGGAATTGGGTTCACTTTGGTTTTGAGTGAAATTGGCGCATCTCGACCCGAATTCGCTAACCTTTCCTCCCGTTCGACAATCCGAAGACAAGTGACGACTTGCTGCGGACCGCCTCCGTGCTCGTTTCCTTTGACCATCTCGAGGGTCCGTCCCAAAATGAACCACATGTTTTTCGAGAGTTCCAGCACCACTGCATCGACTCCTTTGAAGAAGTTGACGAGCAACTGCAAAAATACAACAGTTTTTCTATAGCTCTGGTTCCGGTTGTTTGGGACACCAACTTTGGGTGACAAAGAACCAAAAGACCCTTTTTCCACACGATTTTATATGGCAGATCAAGTCAACGTGGATTAAGCATTGACAAAATAAGACTAAAATCACTATCACTTCGCAAATGTCCAAAAAAGAAGACAAACATCGAAGAGAACCGGCCGGCATCGAGTGTTTTCTCTTTATTCCTCTCGAAAAAGTCCTCGCATTGGAGCAACAAAACAGAAAAAGCAGCGAAGAGAACCGATTAGATTGTTCCGCCGTGCGCGCGCAGGTCAAAAAGCGCTGGGTCTCGCAGCGATCGGACAAATATACGGTAGCGCGCGCGTTCAAACCGGGTAGAACAACCTTTTCTCTTCTTTTTTTGCCAAACCTCAAATTTCTTTGACAATTGATAGACACCAAATTGTCCCATTTCTGCGCGTTACTTACATTCTGCTCCTTCTCGGTGTTGGCTCCGCTCATTTTGTGCACCTCGGCCAGCAGTTCGTCCCGTGCCCTCTCCAAATCCATAATATTTCTGTGCGCCAACAACAGATTCGCGCCGCTCTTCTCGTCCTCGAGCGCGTTGCGGATCTCCTGAAGCGTCGTCTGCAGATTGAAGATGTGCTTCAGATTCTCCATCGCCGCCGCGTATTGTCCGTGACGGGCGTTCGCGTCGCGCAGCTCGCGGAGCTTCTCTTTCAGCGCCGGAAACGGTTTGAGCCGTTCGCGAATGTCCTCGACTCTGCAAGAGAATTTGTCACGTTGTCAGGTTCTAGGCCACAGTTTTATTGACTCGAAAGCTTGAAACGGTCTGATTTTGGAATTTTTAGTCAAAACTAGTCGTCTGCTATGGCCAAAAAATGAGAATTTGAGCGTTGCCAATTTGCTTCGAAAATCAGTAAAATGGTGTGGTTTTTTGGTAGAGAAGCACTGAAATACTTGATTTTAGGACAAAAAAACGCTACCCCTGCGCAATGGCGGTGATATCCTCGGAGGCGGTCTGCAGATGGGCGATCGCCGTCCGAATCCCCTCGAGTTGGCCCTGGACTCCGGTGCGGAGCATCGCCTCGACGGCTAGCTGCAATTTTTGCACTTTTTCAGCGGATGCTGACACAATTCTCGGGGACTTTGACTAAAATTTAGTCGCTGAGCACTCTTGAACTTTTTATTTGTCATTTTTAGCAAAAAGACGACGTTTTTGGTGTCTGGACAGAGTTTTCACGCTGTTCTGCGGGAAAAGTTGTGTTTGCTGCATTTTTCAGCGATTTTTCTCGAATCCACGCACTTTTTTGCGGTCCGCCCGTTTCTTGAGCTCCGGAAGCTTCTCGAGCTGATCGGGACGCTGCAGTAGAGCCGCCACTTGCTCCATCGCCGCCTCTTCCACGTCGACGTCCATTCTGAGCGAATTTCTAGGTGGAATTCTGGATTTTCGAGGTAAAATAGGTCTTTGAACCGACATTTTCGCAAAAAAGTTGAAGAAATGCAGGAAAATAATTATGCAATAAACGTGTGAGAAATGTGTGAAAAGTGAAAAAGCACAGCGAAAAACTCGTAAAACAGATAAACTTTGGTTCGAAAAGTAAGTGGAATCGATCGATAAATTAAAGCTCCTTCTTCGCCTCCTTCAATTTCTTTGCTCATCGTGATTTCCGACACGAATTCCTGCAGGAACTTTTTCGTCTCGAACGCCTGCGCGCCGTCCTTGAACATCAAGATGGCGCGGTTGTCGTCGATGACGAAGATTTGAAGATCCACGTGGTTGTTGTAGAGCTGCGACTGCCACAGCGCCGTCCATTTCTCGGTGAACGGACGGATGTCGGTGCGGCCCGGACGCGTAGGATCGACGATCCCGACGAAGAGCACCACGGTTTGGCTCTTTTTTAGTAAATCCTCCGGGGTTTTGGCTTAAAAAATTGAAGATTTCACGGAACTCCACCCCGGAATGCTTACTTTCGCCTTCATACTGTCCAAATCCATTTGCGTGGACGTGAGCTTGTGCTCCGGCTTTTCGTCCTCATCGTTCTCCTCCCACTCCTCGTACAGCTTATTCAGGTCTCGTTTTCTGAAAACTTTGCATTTTTGTTGACAAACTCGATTTTCTTACGTGTAAGTTTTCTGGGGACTCAAATCCTCGTTAGTCAGCCTCTTTTTCATTAATTTTAAGCGCAACGTGATAAGAAGCAAGAAGAATGTCTTTCAGAGCATCTGTAAAGAGTTTTTTGCTTGAAAATTGAGAAAAATCGAGCGGAAAATGGGAAAATGAACAAACAAGTTGGGTGGTCGAAGTGGCGTGGCCTAGAAATCCGCTCGTGGCCGTCGCTTTCGTGTCGATTTACGGCGACCAAAAATTAATTTATCCTCGCGAAAAATCTGAAATCACTGAAATCTTCGCGACTTTTCTGGCGTTTTTTGCTGAAAATACAATTATAAGCGCAATTTCAATCGATTTCACACATTTTTGCAGAAATGGCGGAATGGAACGTCTCCAAGGCGGACAAAGACCTTTTTCGTGACTTGATCGCCGCTTCGAAGGACGAAATCGCGTCGGGAAGCGCGAAAGCGATCAAAGAGTTCCAGCAGAAGGATTGTGTCACTTACAAGGACCTTGTCAATATTAAAGTGAGTTTTTCCTTGTTTATAGTGAAGAAAACCATCAATCCTCGTGTTTCACCGTAAAATTATCTTCAAAACTTTCAACGAATTTTTGCAGGAAAAGCTGCCCGCCGACATGCCCGTCTTCGTCTTTTTCGATCGATTAACCCTCCGCCACGAGGATCACACGTACAAAGCGTCGGCGGCGTTCCGAAAACGGACCGAAGAGCTGCGGGTGCAGCAGGAGCAGGACGCCTACAAACGGCTCATCCGCGACGTCGATCCGGCGCAGAAATACGGGCGCACCGAACTGATGGAGGTAAAATTCAAGATTTTCAGTGAATTTCTTCAAAAAATGAGAATTCTTGCAGGATTTTGGCCGACAAATGCGCTCATCACGCCGTCTGGAAACGTCGCTGATCAACGTGCTCATCACCGTCGTCGGCACCTTCTTTTTTGGATTCTCGGGCGTCACCTACGCGTATCCGCACCTCAAACTGGACTTTGCCACGCGAATCCTCATCGGAATGGTGCCGGCGACTATTGTCTTCTTCTGCGATCTCTACTTTTTCGTCAAAAGTATGGACATGGACGAGACGACAGCGGAGCAGGTGCCTTCCGAAGGAACCAGGACGGCGCCAGCACCGGGATCCAATTTCAGCTTCAAAAATATGGAGGACAAAAAGAACGACTAGCAGTTCGAAGAGTTTATTGATTTTTCTGTGATATTTTTGCTGCCCGAATAAGAACCATAAAACAATATATAAATAGAGAAAAAATGCAATTGGGATCGTTACTCCGGCAAATCCTTGCAGAACGAACCACTGTCGGGCTACTTCTCAGCGATTTGTAGTGAGGAAAACGCTTTTTGTGTCGCTTTGATAGTTTTGATCAGAACGGACACTTTCCGAGAAATCAGATAGAACAAATCAAAACTCTTCCGAGTAATCGAATTTTTGACAGAAAGCTGCTTGTAAACGCGCTCCTGAGCTGTTCCGAGACTTTAAATGCGCGCCGTCTTTCTTAGTTGTCATCATAATGAACTCATTCTCAAAAAAGCTGACCACGCCCACAAGGACGGTGATCCCAAACAGTGAGCCAAAAAAAAAAAGGAATACCTTATCTGGTAAGGTCTGAGAGAGCCCAGAAAAGGCTCGGAAGGTTGTCCTCAAAAGGATTATCTGCGAAACACGGTTGTACAGTACTGGCCAAAAAGGTATTCGCAAACGGTTTTTTGAGCATAACTTTGCTGAAACTTGAGGGATCGATCTGATATTTTAAGACAAAGTTTAAAACGGTAAAAGACGTTGATTCAACAACAAGAATAGTCAATATTTCGAAAAATTTAAAAAAATCGAAAAATTCATGAAAATGGTAAAAAACCGGAAAATGAAACTTTGACTTTTGAGATCTAGGAGAGACCGGCAAATGAAAAAAATAACAATAGCGAATGATTAAAATAGTTTTAATACTTTGTTGGGTAGCCTTTGGCGTCGATGACCGCCTGACATCTTTTCGGCATGGAGTCGAGAAGGGTGTGGATCACTGACATCGGAATGGCCTGCCAGACAGACTGGAGTTGATCGAATTTCTGATTGGCATTCGATGCACGGATCCCTCTGAGTTGTCTCTCGACATGCTCCCAGAGGTGCTCGATCGGATTCAAGTCCGGAGATTGACTGGGCCAGTCCAGAAGATTCACGTGGCGGCGTCGGAACCAGTCCTTGATGTGCTTCGAGGTGTGCTTGGGATCGTTATCTTGCTGAAATACGAACGCCTGTCCCACATTAGACCGTGCCCAGGGTCTCATAGTCTTTTCCAAGATGTCTTCATAGACATATCGATCCATGATTCCCGTAATTCTTCTCAGGGGGCCGATTGAAGTCCCAGAGAAACATCCCCACACCATCACTGAACCACCTCCATGCTTGACGGTTTGGAGCTGGTAGCTGGGATCGAAGCGACATCCAACCGGACGGCGAATCCACTTGATACCGTCAGTGCCGAACAGATTAAACTTGGATTCGTCGCTGAAGACGTGATTGGCCCACTCCTGGCGTCCCCAGTGAAGATGAGCTTTGGCTCATGCAACGCGGGCGATCCTATTTTTTTTGCTGATCGATGGTTTCTTAGCTGGCCGTCGTCCATGGAGCCCAGCATGCTGGAGACGTCTTCTGACGGTTCTCAGGGATGGCGTGACTTCATTTGGAGACTTTACGATCATTTGAATATCGGTAAAACTCCTCTGGGGATCTTCTCTTGAAGCTCGGACAATGTTCCGATCCACATTCTTCGACGTGATGCGAGGTCTTCCAGGCGATTTTCGCTCCATCAGGGCTCCCTAAACATTTTTCTCGATAAATAAACTATTTTTGAATATTACCTCATCCCGGAATTGCTTCAAAACTTTTTCAATGGCGCGTTTACTGCAGGTGAACTGCTGCGCCAACACGTCCTTGGAACATCCACTTCTGAAGCCGATGACGATGGCTTTACGGATGTCCTGAGAGATGTTTTTTCTTCCAAGGGGTCTTACCATGTCTGTAAACAGTTTTAAATACATAAGACCCAACACTAACTTTCTTAGAAACTATAATATCCAAAAATATGAAAATATGAAAAAAGTGAAAAAAGTGAAAAAAACGAAAAAATTGAAAAAAAATGTTTTTTTTGAAAATAATGCAATTTCCTTGTACGCAATTTGTCGTCACCGTGTACGACATGTACAGTAAAATTTTCAAATCGATCCCTCAAGTTTCATCAAAGTTATGCTCAAAAAACCGTTTGCGAATACCTTTTTGGCCAGTACTGTAAGTGTGTTCGACCCGCTTTCCGCCGCCGCTGTTTCCTCACTTCAACTCGCTGAGTTGCCGCTCAATTCGAATTGTCAATGGAGCGCACTTGCATGCCCGTCAGAAATATTTCATTTTTTCGCGAAAACTGCCGAAAAATGTCGGACGACGAATCGGACACCGAATTTGATGGATTCCAATTGACGTAAGTGACCAAAAATTGCATATTTATGCTCTTAAAACTTTGAAAATCGAGACTTTTAGAAAATCCGATCAAATCTTCGGATCCGACGATTTTATAAACAAACCGCTTGGTGGAGCGTTGAAATGCGCGAAAACTGACGGTACAACAGGAGATTGGGCTGGAAATTTGGAAAATTCAATAAATCTGGGCTGCTCCTCGTTCAGCGGCTCATTTTTGGAGGAAAATCTGTTCTCAAAGTCCCGCGGATTCGGAGAACCCGAAAAAATTGACGAAAAAGTGGACGAAGAGGAGAACGACGAAAAATTCGCTGGATTGGACTGGGATGCGAGCAGAATTTTCAAAAATTTGGCCTGTCCCGAAAATAACAAGTGAGAAAAACTCTTTTTCCCTATAATTCTTCAAATAACTGCAAAAAAGCAAATTTTCAGCGAACAAGCCGTTTGTGTGCTCCGTCTCCACGATGTGCTCACCAAGACCGAGCTCGGAGTGCAGCAAATGACTCGGCAGATGATCCAGTGCGGGTAAGTCTAAAAATTCCTCATTTTTCGCCTAAAACTTCTAAAAAAAATCCTGCAGAAAGCTAATCAACGGCTATTCGCCGAAAGAACGCCGAGATCTCGGCTTCTCCGACGCCTCGAACATCCGCGATCTCTCCAGAATGCTCCGATCGTTGCGCGCCGCCACAAGACTAATGCTCATCGAAGCGGACGATATTCAGGAGCTGCTCGAGCCCTCGTGCCACCCGGATTCTACTAAATTTCCCGTTTTTTCCGTCGTTTTCGGCCTCGGAATCGCCGCTTCGGTGCCGATGGCCTTGTGGCTGTGCCGACGTGGCCTAACTTTCTCCTCCTAGGCCATCGCTGTTTTTTCGAGTTTATTGCGCAGAAATCGCCTAATAAACGTTGTTTTTGGCTCAATTTTCCTTTCATACTCGTAAAAGTCGTTAAAATATTGTCTTTCTTTAAAAATTTCGTGTTGATTATCGATTTTTCCCGTAGAAATGAGTCGCGGAGGATTCAATTCGTCGCGTGGCGGATTTCGAAACTACGGGTACGGCCAGAAACGCAATTTCAACAATTTTTACGGCGAAAACGAGGGAAAGTACGAAGAAGGCGACGAATTTGAGCATAGAAATGGTAAGAGTTGTAAAGGTTTCAATTTTTTAAACAATGTTTTTTAATTTTCAGCGAACCGTCAACCGATCACAAAGCGTCCGAAAACCGAGGAAGAAGGCGAGGAGGAAGCACCGAAAAAATCTCAGAATTTCATAAATTCCGGCGAAAAATCGGCGCTCCGTCTAAAATTCGAACGGGCCAAGATGAAAGAGTGGCGCCTGATCATCCGAAATCTACCGTTCAAGACCAAAAAAGAGGATCTGCAGAACGTGTGCTCGAATTTCGGTCCTTTTGCCGAAATCGTGCTTCCGCCGTCGAAAAAGGACCCGAAGACGTGTGCCGGCTTCGGATTTCTTCAATTTGTGAAAAAAGAGGACGCCGAGAAGAGCCGAGAGTACTTTAATTCGCAGAAATTTCTGGGAAGAACTGTGGCGGCCGACTGGGCTCTCGATAAGGACACTTATGAGACGAATGCGCACGACGAAAAGACGCATCTGAAAAAGGTGGTCAAAGTGGAGAAGGAAGAGGATAATAGTGCCAAAGGTTCGGTTCTATCAAATACACAACTTCTCCACTAGAAATTCCAATTTTCAGCGAAAAATGTCAAAAAATTCGAAGATTCCGATGAAGAGGACGAGAAAGAAGACGAAGAAAAGGACGGTTCCGACGCTTCCGAAGATTCAGAAGACGAAAACGACGAGGAAGAGAATTCGGAGAGTGATTCTGATGATGTAAAGCCCAAAAAGAGCTCGAAATCGGAGGGAAAAAGAAAAGAGCCGAGAACGGATCAATCGATAACCGACGGAAAAGTGGTGTTCCTCAGAAATTTGTCATTCGAAACGAAAGAGGAGCAGATCAAGGAGGAACTGTCAAAGTTTGGCCAAATCGATCTGGCGATCATTTGCAAGTACAAAGACTCGGGCCACTCGAAAGGCACCGCCTTTGTGCACTTCTCGAGCCCCCTCGAGGCTTCCAATTGCATCGAGGGCGTCGAGGACGGAATCATCATCGACAACAGACTCGTTAAGGCGAATCTGGCGATTCCGCGCAAAGAGGCGGCCGACATGGAAAAGGACAAACTGACGAAGGTGCCGAAGGACAAGCGGAACCTCCGGTTGGCCAGATTCGGACTGATCCGTGACGGGACCGCCGCCGCCGCCGGAATGAGCAAGGAGGACGCCGCGAAGAGGGAACGACTCGCCGAGGCGATGCGAAAGAAATTGGAGAACACTAATATGTTGGTTATTGTGGCTTTTCTACAGATTTCGAAGAGAAATTCGGGGTGTTGAGTCATTTTTGATCCGATCGGGTCCAAACTTTGCAGTCTTTTTGTGCTTGGATTGAAGTATATTGGGTCCAAGTTTCAAACCGATTATTTTACAACCCATTTCTCGAGAAAAACCCATTAAATCTTTCTAAAATCGACAATTTTTGGTTCAGGTTCATCTCGCCGGTTCGTCTGTGCATCCACAACCTTCCGCAGAAGATCAACGACGCGCGACTCAAAGAGCTGGCGCTGAAATCGGCGTCGGCGGGCGCCCAGGTCACGGAATGCCGTGTTTGGATGGACAAGAAGCGGCTGACGGCCGACGGAAAGCCCAAATCGTCCGGATTCGGATTCGTCGCATTCAAAGAGCACTTGCACGCGATCGAGTGCCTCAAAAAACTGAACAACAACGCGGAGACGTTCCACAAGGACCACCGGCCGATCGTCGAGTTCTCCGTCGAAAATCTGCTCGCCCTACAGGCCAGGGTACGCGATTCGCCAGATTTGCCAGTGAAAAGCCATGTTCTTACCAGAGATCCGCGTTTCGCATTTCGTGGAAATAAAATTTGACGATTTCAGGCGCGTCGAAACGTGAAGAACACGACGGAGAAGATGTCGGAGCGGGTGGTGAACGAGAAGATTCGGCAGCAGGTGAAGCAGTCGATCGGAGAGGTGCACACGGCCGGAATGAAGTTCCTGCCCAAGTTCACCGGCAAAAAGATTCGACACCGCAATTTGAGCGGACGCGCCAAAAAGAACGTCGAACGAGTGGTAAGAGAACACGGCAAATAGAACCTTCTCGAACAGCTCAAAGACCAATCGGAAAAATCATCAAAAAGACGTTTTTTTTTTCTTCTCCTCGTTTCCGCAATGCGAGTAAACAACAATGTTTTCCTCGGTCTAACCGCCTGCGTCTCTTCATGTTACGCCATTCCTACACCGTAGCGCTGAGGCCCAATAGTGATGATGATGACAAAAGTGTTGCGAAAATGCGTATTTTGTATGTCATCATCGACAAATTCTCACACTTCTTTTGCGCTATAAAAATGGTCGAAAATTAAAGGAAAATTTTCAGAAAGCTGCCAAGAATACGAAGCAGCCAGAAGTGGTCGGAAACAAGAAGAAGAAGCAGAAGAAGAACGTGTCCAAATATCTTTCTCTTTCCACCTAAACAATTTTTCACCATTGTCCGCTCTTTTATTGTTTGCCTTATTGTTGTTGTTGTTAATTTCTCCTCTTTTGTTCTGTTTTTCAATGAAATCCGCGAATTTGTCTTTTTTCTCGCTATTTCCCAATCGTTGTGACGATTTACCATACCTTTTTCTCCACTTTTTCCCCAATTTCCCATTTTTAAAGAGCTCAAACACTTCTGTGAAAAAACCCCGAAAATGTTGTCAGGTTAGTATCATCGTTTTCGTGCAGTTTCCATGGCAACATGTCCCCCTCCTCTCTTCCGCTAAAATCGCATTTGCTAACATTGTCGTTGAGTTAACGAATTTCTTGCCGTTTTTCTCCGGAATGTCTCGCAAAAATGCTGCTAATTTTCAGTAACTCGCCGCCTTTTCTCACTCTCCGCAGCAATGGCCTCTGTGCACGGATTCACCGTCAAAAATGCGTCCGGAGAAGACGTCGCTCTCTCCAAATATCAGTAAGTTTCGTGAAAATGATGTGCACACTTGTGCAAACTAGAAAATCGATAATTCGGGCTGAAAACTGACAACGTAGAACTGTTTCGAATATTGTACTACATCTATTTTTTTAGGGGAAAAGTCCTGATAATCGTGAACGTGGCATCACAATGCGGACTCACCAACTCGAATTACAATCAGTTCAAGGAGCTGCTCGACGTGTGAGTCTCGCTGCGGTTCCGTGTATTGTCGATTTATTTAACGTTTGCAGCTACAAGAAGGACGGTCTCGAAGTGCTCGCCTTCCGTGCAACCAGTTTGGCGGTCAGGAGCCGTCGTGCGAGATCGACATCAAGGCGTTCGTGGCGGACAAATTCAAGTTCGAGCCGGATTTGTTCCAAAAAATCGACGTGAACGGCGATTCGGCCGACCCGCTCTACAAGTACCTGAAGCAGGAAAAGGCGGATTCCTGGTGGACGCCATCAAGTGGAACTTTACAAAGTTCCTCGTCGGACGCGACGGACACGTCATCAAGAGGTGAGTGGATTTTGATTGGAAGGGTAAACATCGTGTTTTTTTCTATTGCAGATTCTCACCGACCACCGAGCCGAAGGACATGAAGAAGGACATCGAGGCGGCTCTTCAGGCGAAACTCTAAATGGTCTCCCCACTTTGCACTGTAAAACTCTAATTTTTTACCCCCGTCCAGACTCGAGTGTAAATATTGTATATTTTTATTCGTTATAGAATAAAATAGACATTTGTTGCCAAAGTTTTCCAAAGTGTGATCATTCTTGTTGAAATTCGAAGAATTTTGTCTACTTTTTCCCATTCATAAATTTCATTCAGAACATGTCATCTATAGAAAATTTGTATTTTAACACTTCTCCCGTTCATTGAAAGCCAACAAATATTGTAGTCACCCCGAATGTCCTCCCTGGATAATCTGCTCGAACGGCTCGTGGCCAACTGTTCGACGTTCGACGAAATGCCGCATTCGTTCGACGATACGCTCATCGACAAACTCGTCGACACGATCGAATTCGAAGGTTTTTAGCAGTAGCGGAGCGCCGCCAAACCGACACTACTTGTTTTAGAAAGCAGTCTGACCGTCGTGCGCAATTTCGTGCGCAACATTGACTTTGAGAGCCGCTGCATTCCCATTCAGATGATCATTCGTCTTCTCGACGCCGCCATCGTCAAACAGGTGTTGTCGGTGCACTAAAAAAGCGATGTTTGAGGGAACTTTGATATTACTCAACGAAAAACAGGCACAAATGTGTTAAGGGACTGTAAAAGTATGACAAAATGGCCAATTTTTGTGGAACAATTGAGAAAACTAGTCGCTGAACGATTTTTGCTCAATTTCACGGAAAACTTGCTTCAGGTGTTCCACGACGACGAGCTGCTGCTGGAATTCGTGCAGAGAAGCGAGGACCTGCTTCCGCAGAACAGGCCCGCCAAACTGATGGACGATTTGTTCAAATTCTATCAGCGGCCCGCCGTTTTCAACGTTCGCAGACCCGACGCATGGCTGAGTACGTGGCTTTTTGCTGGAAAATCTTTTCGGATCGAAACTTTGCAGACGTCTTTGTTCGTGGATTGAAGTACGTCGATTGGTCTGAAACTCGGACCGAACATACTTCAATCCATGTGCAAGAAGTCTGCAAAGTTTGGGCCCGATCGGAATATTGCAAGTGGGTCAAAGGCCAAGCCAAGGCCTGGATCTCGTTGGGATTCTGCGTCAAAACACTTTCGAGTCAAACTTGCAGACGTGATCCGGTGGGCGATAAACGAGATCGACGAGGAGACGACGTCCGTGTTCCTGCGCCGTCAATACCAGCAGTTCGTCTGTCAACTGCCCGCGCCCGACGCCCGACGTCTTCTCGTGATCGCCGGCGCGACGGAGATGTTCATGCGGAGGACGCGGCCGGAGTCGGGGCACAATAATTATATCATCGATGCGCTCACGCGGATCCTCGACGCCTACGCAGAGCAGTTGGCGGCGGAGGAGTGCACGAATGTGGTGGAGAGTGCGCGGACGGCCGGGCGCCTCGGCGAGAACACCATTCGGCTGATTGTTAGACTCAGGGAGTAAGTACGGTCCATTGAAGAGAGCGTGAAAGAGGAACAACCTAGAACACGACGGAATTCTTCCAGAATCCACTCGAGCCTGACGATTCCGTTGACCCCCGGCAGTTGGACATCGGAGACGAACCGCGTCGATCTCATCTGTTTTCTGCTCGAATCGCAACCGAATCCGTGTCAGGGCATCGAGGCGTTCAGCGACGAAACGAACGACGAGCGGGTCGAGTCGGTGGACCAGCTGGTCGACTTGCTCTTGTACTCGCCGGCCGTCAAACTGCACCACAAGACGAGAATACTGCATCGGATGGGCGATCGACAGTTGAGCACCTTCCTCGAACAACTGAACGTCGAGGTCAAGATCGAGGGAAAGATCCGCGTGAATGACGTCACCCGACTGCTTTCCAAGTGAGCATTCGAATTCGGCCCTTTTAGTCAAGATCTCAGTTTTCACCTGGGTAGAAGGCCCGTGTCCAATCGGATTAACGATGTTTGCAACTGGGCCGGGAGTCCTGGCTTCGACAAGCCTTAGTTGTTTTCCGGGCCCTAGGCTCCTAGTCCTTCTCCCAGATCTTTTTGAAACACTGAAAGTGAACCCTAATACCACAGCGAGTTGTGTAACCCTCTTCCATTCTCAGACTGGCGCCACGTGTCGGCCTCGCGCAAATCGCCGTACTGTTTGGATCGCTGGGCCCGCGCGTGCTCGAATCCTCCTCGCTGCTGCAGGAATTGGGCAAAGTGTACGGGCCGGACGTGTTCGCGAACGTCGAATTCGCCGAGTTCAAAAACCGACTGCGTGGGCGGCTGACTGACATGATCCGCACATCGGCACTCGAATCCGAGTGGGAGCAGACGGACACCGCACTCGAGATTGCCTACATTTTTCCGTGTTTTCTGCCGGATATTGGTGCGTCTTATTTGATTTTTACTACCAATAATCATTAAATTTGGTGCAGAAGACCTGCAAGCGCTGACGAGAAGTGACCGTAACTCGCCGTACGTGATGGGAATGGTGCTCAAACTGCTCAGGGACCACTACGGAGGCATTCCCGACGACCTCGTCCGTTTCTACGTCATCGAGTCGGCGGACCCGGGACCGAAGCTGCTCTGTATGAAGTATCTGAGCAATCCGCTCTTCTTTCCCACCCTCGACGCCGAAATGATTGTCGAGTACCTAGAGGCCGGACTCGTGGATAACGGATACGAATTGCGCCGGGAGGCACTCAAGTTCGCCGAGGTCGCCATGGCCAAACCGCACTTTAGAAGTCGCGTCGTCGACGTGCTTTCCGAGCACAAAAATGTAAGGTGTCGGGTGGACATTAAAAACCATTTCAATCGTCCCTCGTTTCAGGACCGCTGGATCGGCCGTTTCGTGCGTCGACTCCTTCACGAAGAGCTGACGGCGCCGGAAAACGAGTCGGTGTCGATTGTGCAAGAGATGCTCGCGTCGCTTCAAGTGCACGGAGCCGACGACGACGTCAGAGACTGCTATTAAGTATTTGCTTACTATTTTCGATTACCATCTCGGGTTTTTCTATGCAACTATTTCCGAATGCTTTCCATTACATTGATACCATTGAATTAACCTATTATAAACTGTCAACTAAGGATGTATGGATAGGAGTAAGAAAGACATGATTCGTTATTAGAAGTTGACGGAATTTTAGGACTTTTCACTGTTTCTCTTGTTTTTATTTTAACCTGATAAGGCACATTCCGCGCAAAGCCTTGCAAAACGTTGCGAGACTCGTTTTACACGCCAAAAATACTAAAATTTTCTCTTGAACCCACAAAAATTGATCCCGCGAAAGCAAACTTTCATTCCGCATTCCGCATTCCGCATTCCTTATTATTCTATTTCACTGTACAAGTTCATCTCAAAAACAGTAGCGAGTATGTTCGAAAGCTTATTGCTGATCTTCGTTCTCTTCTTCACTCTCTTCTTCCTCCTCAACTTTGTCTTCTTGATCCCCTTCTTGTTCCTCTTCTTGTTCTTCTTCTTCATCGTGTTGACCACGTTGCTGATCATCACCATCTCCCTCTTCTTCTTCTTCTTCTTCTTCTTCTTCACTTTGCCCCTCTTCTCCTTCAGCATAACCCCTCTCCGCATCCCATTTCTCCTTAAACTCCCCAATTCTCGCGTTCAAATCGTTCGTCTCCTCCGTATCTCCGTACTTGACAAGTCCACTTGCGTAGGCCTCGATGAAAAGCTAAAAAACTAACATGAAAACGTGGAATTAGAGCTGAAAGTTCGCACAAATTGAGCCAACACGCCATTGATAATGTTCTCCCACTTGATAAACTCCAATGTCATCTCCGGGTCTTCGGCAAATGCCACGTTCAACGGATTTTCCTCGTCGCTTTCGAGAAGGTCCAGAAGTTTCTCAAGAAATTTGATTAGGCTTACGTGACTAGTGGCACCTTACTTTTCCATATTCCGCTGGAGAAGTTTCTTCACAGACAGCCACAAACTGCTCGTTGATTTCTCCCGGTGTGGAAAGGCTCGTGATCATCTTCTCGAGCAAGTTCATAGCGGTTTCAGCGATTTCCTGAAACGCACTTTGACACTTTCAGAGTTTTACAGATTCGCCGACGAACCGTGTATTCATTAGAGTCCTCTTTGAACGCGATCAGATCGTCGCAATGGAGTTGCATGAACTCGAAGAGCTTCAAATACCTTGTGACGTAGCAGAATGTTAGGAAAAGAAGCTGCGCGCACGGTCTCCAGAGCTGACAATATGGGCGTGGCCTCGGCCGCCAAATGGCGTTTTCATGAATTGAGCACGTTTTCTCTGATTTTTGTGGTCAACGGCGATAAAAAATGCATGTTCGACATGAAAACACACAAATTCTCAGAATTAATGACGTTTTGGCGCATTTTTCGCGGATTTCGCTTTTTCGCCTTCGCCGCCGATCGCCGCCTAAAAACCGCACTTCTCATTTTGCGCTTTCTTGACTGTTTTCAGACGGAATTGGTTTTGAGAATGATAAATCACGTAAATACAAGAATTTTGAGCGCTCGAACCGCGAAAACTACCGAAAAGCAACTGAAATTCACGCAGTTTTAGCCAAAAACCTTCAAACGGATAAATGTGATTTCCGACTTGACCAAATTTAACGCTCTTGCGCTTAAAAAATTCGTAATAGCCTATACAATCGGTCTATCGAGAGACAAATGAGAAATTATCGGTTTTTCGTGGCTAATATGTCAAAAAACACAAATTTTGCTGTTAAAATTTGAATTTCGCGCCAATGTATCGCTCTATTAGGCGGGGCGTACTTGCGCTTATTGTCAGCTCTGGAGACCGTGAGCTGACAAACCTCTTTCAACACGTATTTCAATGCATCCACAACTTCGATCGTGAAAACATTCTCGTACGGATCTAGCGTTTGTATAATAGCTCCAACTTCAGATATCGCGTCGAGATGATCCGAGATGTACTTGAAAGAGAACCGGCCTCGATCAAGACACTCCTCAGTCACACGAAGCACATCCACTAAGTGCTCTGAAATAAAACTAGCGCGTTTGGCAATTCGAGAATTGATTATAACTCACGCGAGAGCTCCTCTTCAGACATTTTCGAAAACGTGTCGCTCGCTTCGAATGATTGCTCTCTTATCTTTATTTCGTCTTTTATACACAAATCGATTGTAACACCAAAAGCCACAATCAAAGTGTGTGTATGATTGTGTCTTGAGCTATTCAAGTTTAGTACCACAATGACTTTCGCTCTTCACTTTACAACTTTATTATCAATGCCGAACGGTCCTGCGCCACGGTCTCCAGAGCTGACAATGGGCGAGCAAGTGCGCCCCGCCCAATAGAGCGATACATTGGCGCGAAATTCAAAATTTCAAAATTTAACAGCAAATTTTGTGTTTTTTGCCAGATTAGCCACGAAATTTCTCATTTGTCTCTCGATAGACCGATTGTATAGGCCATTACGAATTTTTTAAGCGCAAGAGCGTTAAATTTGGTCAAGTCGCAGATCACATTTGAAGGTTTTTGGCTAAAACTGCGTGAATTTCAGTTGCTTTTCGGTAATTTTCGCTGTTCGAGCGCTCAAAATGCTTGTATTTACGTGATTTATCATTCTCAAAATCAATTCTGTCGGAAAACGGTCGAGAAAGCGCAAAATGAGATGAGCGGTTTTTAGGCGGCGAAGGCGAAAAAGCAAAGTCCGCGAAAAATGCGCCAAAACGTCATTAATTCTGAGAATTCGTGTGTTTTCATGTCGAACATGCATTTTTCATAGCCGTTGACCACAAAAATCAGAGAAAACCTGCTCAATTCATGAAAACGCCATTTGGCAGCCGAGGCCACGTCCATATTGTCAGCTCTCACGGTCTCCAGAACTGACAATGGGCGCAAGTGCGCTCCGCCGCACACGGCAGCATTTTGGAGGGAAATTCAAATTTTAATTGCAAAATGTGGCTTTTGTGCGAAATAAACCGTGAAAATGTGTTTTTTTTTCAGTTGTGTCTCGATAGCGCGATTGTGCGCGTCAATAATAATTTTATAAGCGCAAGAGAGTGAAATTTGGTTAAGTCGCAAATCACATTTATCCATTTTTGTTCAACAGCGCTTCGAAAACTGCGTTTTTGGAACTTCCCAAGCTATGAATCTCAAAGAAATTGCGATTGCAGCGGCTTTCAGTGTCAGAACAAGCATTGCGAAGAATAAGAAGAACCGGAAAGTGAAAAAAGTGCAATTTTGGACGGGTATTCCGATGTGTCGTGTTTTTCTTCTAATTGTTTGGAAATCACGTTTCTTGTCTATTTTTACCGGTTATTGTCGTATTACAGAAGTAAACGGGTATCACTTGTTCAACGGGTTCAGCCGAAAAAAACGGATTTAATTAATTAATTAATTAATTATTTATGTTGTACAACTGGAGTATTTTTCTTGTTGCACGTTCTCGAAGTGCAGAGCTTAATTGGAGTCTTCCTGAAACGTATTGCGGCGAGAACACATAAAGCTACAACCCTGACTGACCGCGTTTCGTGTTTTCCGCTGGGAAGTTCCTTGCAGTCCATGAATGTACCGATTTCGCCAAGTTTGCATCGTCTGAAACGTTTTTTGAGCGTTCTCGAGCCTTTTTGCAAGAGAAAATGAACTGAAAACAAAACAGATTATTTATTCTCAGAAAAATCGAGTTTTACAATAAGAAAAACGAAAATGCGGCGAGAAAAATCACGGATCGCATATTGCGCCAGTAAAGGCGAAAAACGCGCCAACCATTCAAAAAGCGCGTCACCAGTCCCGCGACTCCGCCCATATTGTCAGTTCTGGAGACCGTGGCTCTGGAGACCGTGCGGCCTGTAAATAATCGCTTGCAAATTGAAAAAATCGATAAAAATTTTATTATCACGGAATACCAGCAAGAACAAAAAAATGATGAGTCCATCTAGTCCTGCCTGCGAAAAAGCTGATATTTCCATACAAATAGAACCCGGGCCCGTCCTTTTGAACACTAGTCCGTGTCGATCGCACAGCTACACCGCTCGTCGCCTCTACCACAACCACAAATCCAGGCCATTTTGCAGCGTGTGTCCACCGCTTCAACAAATCCTCGGTCACTTTTCTCTTCTGGGTCGTCCTGACGTCCTTGAAGAACTGCACATGGTTTTTCACAATTTTCATGTGCTTTTCCTGTGCAAACGCTCCTTTTTTGCTGCGGTAAACGATTACAGTGCTGCCGCCACGATTCGGTGAAATGAGCACTTGATCCTCCAGTCTCATGTGCGGAGTAAAAGTGCAAGATTTCGGAAAGACCAGCACGTAGAACATGTCACTGAAATCACAAAAATTGATGAACATTGAAAGGCGGCCACAAAATGTATACGTTGTGCGGATTTTCTCCAAGCCTTCTCGGATCAATTCCGCTTTTTCCGCCATCGATTCGCTCGAGTGTTTGTCTTGAATTTCGACAACAAAGTTCTTGACTTTTTCCGGCCAGTATCTTGCGCTGATCTGTGAAATAAAGTGCGTAGTAGTAGAACACGCGAGACACCGCCTACCCCGTAGTCATGATCCCATTTTTTGAGCGCCGCCTGATACTTTTCAATTTCCGCTTTGAGTTTTCTCACTCGAAACAGCTCCTCAACATCCTTTGGCGTTTTGCCATGAATCAAAACGCCAGCCTTGATCTCGATTTCCCACTAAAACATCATTGTGAACCAAATTTTCAGCTCAACTCAACGAACAAGCTGCGTGAACACACTGTCGATGATCTTTTGCCACGTGTCAAAAGTGCTGCTGGACATGAGCGGATCGGCGTGCATCGCCGTCTTCAGCGGGTTCATCACCTCGGTCTCAAGTTGATGAATCAGTTTTCGCGCCTGCTTCAACGGCGACGTCTTCTCGTACATTCGTCTGAATTCGCGAAGGCTCTCCTCGGTCGGATGGCTCGTCACGTCTTGCATGCACTCGTACAGCACCGAAGTCGTCAGCGGCACGTCGTTGTAGAAGTGATTTTCGACGAAGAACGACTTGAACGCGGTGAAGTGTCCGGTCATCCGATCGACCATCTGTCAAACGATAGTAATAGCCAGTCAAGAACGTTTTCAAGTTCTCACTCACTGCATCCATTTTAGTTCTCAACACCGCCAACTCTTGCACAATCGGATCGCTCTCACTGGGTCCGTACGCCGATATCAAATTTTTGACAGCGTACGCCACACCCAACACAACTGCCGCGTGGGGTGAGATGGAAGCGAACAAGTACATTCCGGTGTCGACACAATCTTTCGTGGCGTTTATAAACTCACGAATGTGGATCAGCGCTTCTGGAAAACAAGTTTCAGAGGTACGAAAGAATAAAAACTCACTTCTCCGCTCCTCTTCTGCTTGATTCGCATCCGCCGGCATCTTGTACAAAGATCTTTGAGAAAATGAACTGATACTCCTTTTTATAGAGCGAAAAGACCAAAAACTAGCTTTGATTGCCCAACAAACACGGCCGAGTCGGTATAAAACGGGTGTGATAAGAACGAGGCCGAGTATTTCCGTACCAGCAGACAATGACAGTGGAAGAGGATACACAACGTGAGTGAACATGCTAAAAATCCATAAAAATTCTCCTTCCAGAAGCCCTAGACGCGGTCAAAACCGCAGCGACGGTGCTGAAGGAAAGTGTCGACGCGGGAATGTACATTGGCAAAAAGTGTGTGCCGCAGTTGGCGGTTTTTGTCGAACTCGGCCTCGTTGTGCGCACTGTGATCGGATTCACAGAGGCCGGACAGAAGGATCCGGTGATGGAGGAGATTGGAAGTTTGGAACGAAAACTGGAGAAGATTGAGGAGAAAATGAAGGACAACTTTCAAGACCTCAAAGCGTTTGTCGCCGAGCACAGTTTCTATACGGTAATGTCTTGTCTTTCGACACGTTTATCTCAAGACACGATCTCCAGAGCTTACATTGGGCGCAAGTGCGCCCCGCCCAATAGAGCGGTACATTGGCGCGAAATTCAAATTTTAACAGCAAAATTTGTGTTTTTTGCCAGATTAGTCACGAAAAACCGATAATTTCTCATTTGTCTCTCGATAGACCGATTGTATAGGCTATTACGAATTTTTTAAGCGCAAGAGCGTTAAATTTGGTCAAGTCGGAAATCACATTTATCCGTTTGAAGGTTTTTGGCTAAAACTGCGTGAATTTCAGTTGCTTTTCGGTAGTTTTCGCGGTTCGAGCGCTCAAAATTCTTGTATTTACGTGATTTATCATTCTCAAAACCAATTCCGTCTGAAAACAGTCAAGAAAGCGCAAAATGAGAAGTGCGGTTTTTAGGCGGCGATCGGCGGCGAAGGCGAAAAAGCGAAATCCGCGAAAAATGCGCCAAAACGTCATTAATTCTGAGAATTCGTGTGTTTTCATGTCGAACATGCATTTTGCATCGCCGTTGACCACAAAAATCAGAGAAAACCTGCTCAATTTATGAAAACGCCATTTGGCCGAGGCCACGCCCATATTGTCAGCTCTGGAGACCGTGCGCAAGATCCGATGATTTTTTCAAAAACTCGTCAACTAAAAAGTTGTTGCAATGTTTGTGCTGATCAACTTTGTAGTTGAGCATTTTATTCCAATCTTTGTCATTCTTGAGTTATGGCTGTTTCAGGATGTACCACTGGCCAGTAAGCTCCTCTTCCAATCGATGCAAGATGCGATGAAGACTCCCGGCGAGGATAGTCAAAAAGAGTTTAGAGAGCAGTGTGAGGCTACTCAACCGTTGGAATATGCACGGGTATCATCGTTAAAAGCCTTCTAAAAACTGTCAAACTTTTTGCAGCGCCTCAAGTACCAACTAATGAAGCCGACCACGAATCCGCTAAAGATGACGATGGCTGCTCATCCGCTGGACGGTGCTGTCGTTTTCAAAAAGTGGAACAATATTTATGATAGCATCCTTACCCAACTTGTAAGTACCGGTACTAATCCCACAAATTAATGGAATCAGTTTGTTCAGTGTCTCATAGAAGCCATATCAAGTGGACTTCTCTACAAGAAGAACAAGTACAGAGTGGATCTGATCGAGAAGGAGTATAAGGAATTTGAGAAACGCATTCAGAAATGGGATCATGAGTATAGGGTACGGGGGTGTACTAAAAACTTGATGAAAATGAGACTCGTCTAGACTAACGATCATTATTGGCCTGACGCGATTCGCAAGATTGTTGAAGACGTTCAAGATAAGCGCACAGACAAGAATGGCGGTGAAAAAGCAGAGATTATTCGGACGATTCTGGAGCGCATTTTCACAGAGTAACACAATATATCGGGCTTGATTTACATCGACTTTCAGCGACATCTTCTACATAACCGTCTTCAAAAACACCATCGAACATGTGTGCTACGCAAGCGAACCAAGTCAGGCAATCTTGTCACTGAACCGTGGGGACCACAAAGTCATCGTTTATCGGAGCCGGAAGGCGAGAAGGGAACCGGAAAAAGTGGCAGATCTGAAGAAACACGTGGAGGCGATGCGGACACTCAACTGGCCCAAGGACCAGTACGAATGGCCGAAGGAGGAGAGTCTCAAATGGTTCGCCGACATGTTCCTCCGGGAGAGCGGGTTCGTTTTGATGGCAAAAGCGAGGGAGACCGATGATATCGGTGTACAGTCGACGAGTAAATCAGTGTTTGAACACGGACCCGGTCATCATTTGTTCGGCTCTTTCCGTCCGCAAGATTCGAAAACTCTGGCCAGAAAAGTGTTCACTCCCTTTTTCATTGTTGCTGGCTACAAATAAACTGTGTTCTGTTTTGTGAAATCGTGTGGCTCGAAAGTAATCATTCTAGCCTGTAGAATAGGCACGTTCTTCTGAACTTTGAAAATACGAAACATCCACAATGCGTTATGATTTCGGGCATCAAGTAATTGTCAATTTGTTCATCGTTTTTGATCTCGTGCAGTTTTAACTCAATCAACGCCAACGAATCATTTCAGTTGTTCCAGTATCTAATAACGTTCAGCAATAATAACGTTCTAATCAGTGGGCGTGGCTACTGAGTGTAGTTAGTGGGCGTGGCCAATGCACCTGGCTTTTCCTTCTCCCCATGGCTCTCGAAACGTCAAATATCTGCCGGAGAAGAAGCCAGGCGGTTCAAATCCCGGTCTCATTTTCAATTATTATCATGATAATGCGGCGGAAACGTTCAAGGCCAACGAGACAAATTGGAGAGTGAATCCTGATGCTCGAGAACTTGTTGTCTACCTTCATCCACATCTCATCCACATCCACATCTTCATCCACATTTATGTTTGTATTACAAATTTACAATTCAGATAACAAATTTGAATGATTAATCTCTCCATCCAATTTTATCAAAGCTATTTCATAATTTTTCTCTAATATTTTCTTTGGTAAAGAGTAGTATTCAAAAGTTTTATCACTAGAAGTTAAAAGGCAATGTCTGAGAACCTCGAAATTCGCTAATTACACCAGGTCACTAAAAATTCAGAATGCTCCAATTTGTCCCATATTATACCCAATGGGTACTTACATAACAGTGATACATCAGACAAGTTTTGGTCTGGCTCCGGTCCGGCTCCCTAGTCCGATCACGGTCACAAAATAGGTCAAAACTGTAACTAATTTCAAAAAAATGCTAGCGTCTCAGACTCAACGCCATTCGATTTCTCGCATCTTTTTAAGCATTTTTCATGTTGGCACCAAAAAAGTAGAACCTTCATGGAGAAAAATATTGTTTAGTGACATTTTTCAGAAAATTTTTCAGTTTTCTGCTCGTCCTAAAAAATTTTAACACTACATAGCCATGATTTTCCTGCTGATTCTTAATCTAGACATTATTGTGCTTCTGCAAAAAAAAGTTCACCCCGATCCCGATTGACATCAAGGGGGTTTTAGGCCGAAGTTCACAAAATTAGTAGTACTTTTGCATGGAAAAATGTTCGCAAACTTGAGAAAAGTGCGTTTTCTCAATTTTCTACGAGGTCTGATTGCGGTTTTTGTTGTTTTCGTATACTTTTAGGCATTCTTGATTTTTTTGAAGCATTTCGAAAATTAATTTTTTCTCGAAAATTTTGTCATGACCCCCGCCCGGGTCGACGACTTGGTCTAATTTTTTTTAATTTTAAAAATGCTTCAAAAAAATCAAGAATGCCTAAAAGTATACGAAAACAACAAAAATCGCGATCAGACCCCTTAGAAAATTGAGAAACCGCACTTTTCTCAAGTTTGCGAACATTTTTCCATGCAAAAGTACTACCAATTTTGTGAACTTCGGCCTAAAAACCCCTTGATGTCAATCGGGATCGGGGTGAACTTTTTTTTTGCAGAAGCACAATAATGTCTAGATTCAGAATCAGCAATAAAATCATGGCTATGTAGTGTTAAAATTTTTTAGGACGAGCAGAAAACTGAAAAATTTTCTGAAAAATGTCACAAAACAATATTTTTCTCCATGAAGGAGAGGTTCTACTTTTTTGGTGCCAACATGAAAAATGCTTAAAAAGATGCGAGAAATCGAATGGCGTTGAGTCTGAGACGCTAGCATTTTTTTGAAATTAGTTACAGTTTTGACCTATTTTGGGATCCTGATCGGACTAGGGACCACGGAGCCGGACCAAAACTTGTCCGATGTATCACTGTTATGTAAGTACCCATTGGGTATAATATGGGACAAATTAAAGCATTCTGAATTTTTAGTGACCTGGTGTAATTAGCGAATTTCGAGGTTCTCAGACATTGCCTTTAAACTTCTAGTGATAAAACTTTTGAATATTACTCTTTACCAAAGAAATTATTAGAGAAAAATTATGAAATAGCTTTGATAAAATTGTATGGAGAGATTAATCATTCAAATTTGTTATCTGAATTGTAAATTTGTAATAGTACAAACATAAATGTGGATGAGCATCCTTACCCAACTTGAAATCAGAGGAAGAAGAGAGAGGTGGTTGAGAGACCCCATGGGTGAAAATGAAAAAAGAAAATGAGACGGCAATAAATAAAATGACTATTTCTGCCTTTATATACATACCCCTGTGGGCGTGGCCATTCTAATCAGTGGGCGTGGCCACTGCACCTGGCATTTCCTTCTTCCCACGGTGCCACGACGTTTCGAAATCCTAATCGTACTTTGTCGGCATTCTTATCACTAATTTCCGCCGGTAATTAAGCCGGAGGTGTGGGAATTTCAGCTTCAAGCGGATTTGCGGCAAATTTCAAAGCAACCGACTTAATTACTGTTGGATTTTAGTGATAAGGACGCCGATAAAGGACTCCGATGGGAAAGTACGATTGGGATTTCGAAACGTCATGGCACCGTGCCAAAAGGATTCGGAAAAATTCTGATAAGATATTGAAAGATTTCCGATTTCGGATGCATCATCATCATCAAGTACTCGAGAATGCATCGATGAACGTAGAGGTACTGCATTTCCGTCTGAATCGATTTGAATCGTTCCTCGCGGAGTTTGGTGAGAAGGCGAGGAACTCCAATGAAGTCGGCGAGGCGGAGAGACTGCAACTTGGGTTAAATGAACCGTCTCCAATGGACACACTCACTTCCAGAATGATCAGAATGAGCACCACGAATTCCTTCGCAAACACTTTGCTCCTTCTTTCCCCCCTATGTATTACGGGTTTTTTGAATGATGAAGTGACCGATATGAATTAATTAAGACAGAGAAAACAAGTTCTAGAGTATAATAACAACAACGAGGAATGCAGAGTGTGAATCATTTAGACTGTGTAATCAGTTTTCCGTTGTGCGTCACAATCATTCTCGCGTACAATTGTCGCTGGAAAAGCGAGTGAAGATGCTCGTTGACACGTCGTCCGATCTCCGAAATTCGTCGACCGCCCTTTCCGATTATTAGCGTTCCGTCGCGGGCTTTCTGAAAACGACAAATATCTCGAAATAGAGTAGTTTCAGTGGAAATTTCAGGTAGAAATCAAAGTTTGCTCAAATCTCTTAATTTTAATCCAAAAACAGGCGAATTGAACTTTGAAGAATTTAGGTAATAAGTGTTCTACCTGACACCGAATCTCTCCGACAATCTGCAGCACTTCTCCCTGCTCCTGCCACTCGGCGATTCGGACCGACACAGTGTAGGCCACGTCCGATGGGGTCGTGTCGAGGACGGCGGCGCGGATCGAGTCCATGCACAGTTGTTGGGCCGACTGCAAATGTGACAATCAAAAGTTCATGCCTTTTGCTCAGCCCCGATTTTTATAAGCATGGTCGTCTTTGGCAAATGAATTGAATTGAATTTAGCATACATAGTGTCTGGGCAAAGTTGCGTATTCTAGACAAGGGTTGAGCGCACTTTTTTCGATCAAAAATCGATCAGAAATGAATCTACCTCTCTCGTAGGCATTCCGTTCTCCATCCGCCAGTCTCCTTCGGGCGAAATGCCCATCAAATGCTCGCGGAGCTCATCGACGCCCTCGCCGGTCAACGAGGACACAAAGAAGACTCGTTCGAATCCGGACCATCCGCAAATGGTCCGAAACAGAGAGCGGGTCTCCGCGTAACTGCATTGCCACGTGGGCTTTTGAATGAGCTCTCGGAAGCGGCTCTTCCACTTCTCGTCCGTCGGGATTACGGTAGACGGCGAGGGCGTGTGCGTGGAGAGCGATTTTCCGAGGCGGCCGATTTGAGCGGGCTTCGTGGCGATCAGCTGGTTGTCCGCGAGTTGGCCGTTTGTGAGAATCTGCAATAGTTTCAGTTTCAGGTCAGTTTTTGTATGCAATATATTTACCTGAAAAGTTTCAAGTTAATTGGATTTTGTGCAAGAATACAAAAATCAATACATCTCGCGATCAGGTAATCCAATCCGTTTGAAACTTTCAAGATAAACACTTCTAGAAAATATTGTTAATGGTGAAAAGTTGGGAAGCTCACCTCAACCAAAGGCAACAAATCGGACTTCCTCATCACCAAATCGATCTTGTTCATGACAAGAGTGCTCGGCACGTGCGAGTACCGATGGAGCATGTGCAGCACCCGGTGATGGATGTAACTGCCCGGTGCCGTCGCATCCTGCACGACGAGAATGTGCTGTGCCCGTTGCAGAGCTCTTTCCGGGTCCTGGAGCACTTTGTCGCTCGCCGTCGCGCTCGTCTTTTTCATTGTTTGACGGACGTGCGATGTGCTGACCACTCCCGGCGAGTCGGTGAATACCAGTTGCGTCGAGTCCGCGCAGATTGACGCCGAAATGTTCTGGAGAAAAGTTTTCGTTGATAAATTGTTGTTCAGTCATCCGGGGAACATGGATTTTCAGAGGTTTTCTAAACTTAAAGTGGTCAGAAGACTAGAATACACGGAAGTTTGGCCGTTTTTTGTTTCTGGACAGATTCGTACATTTCTGCTATAACAGAGGGACCCTTCATAGTTTACATAGTTTGTTCCGACTGTGCACCAGAGTTGAGCGGAAATGGAATTTTGAAATCCGGAAGACGGCAGACGGAAGACGGAACAAAAAAAATCGTCAATGCAGAACCTTTCTTTCCGGTTTTTTTTAAAAATAACTAAAGCAACAAAAAATTTGGATCTGGGTCACTGCCCGTGGAAATTCGCGTTCTTCGGGGCTAGTAAATGGATTCTGAAAAGCTATTACTCTTTTACGGTAAGAAAAAAAATTCCGGAAGACGGAAACAATTTTTTTTTTACGGAAGACGGCAGACGGAAGACGGAACAAAACTTTTTTCCCGGAAGACGGCAGACGGAAGACGGAACAAAAAAATCTACGGAAGACGGAAGACGGCAGAAGGAATTCCGCTCAACTCTGCTGTGCACCCGTCTTCCGAGAGGCAAACCCTTCGCCTCGATCCTTCGATCGGAAGAATCAATGCCCATCCGCACAATTTTCTGCAATTATCTTCTCCTCGTCGGGTATATAACGACGGTCGGGACCCATTATACATCACTTATTTGCTCTTGATCTGTAATTGGTGACTCGAGTCACCACATTTTGCAAGAATGGCGATCCAATCGCTCCACCAACTTGCCTCAAAGAAAATGGCCGAGTACATTGTCGATGGTAAGTCTTTTTCCTTTCTTTTCCTATCATAATTCAACTTTTTCAGAGTCCCTCGACGTATCCTCAATTGTTTTCCCTCGAAAAGAGAGCAATGCCATTTTCGAGCATATTATCAAGATGAAGAAGCCGGAACGTTCTCTAAATGAGGATTTGCTTGAACAAATGACTGGATTCAATACGAGCCGTGCCAATTTCAAGGGCGTCAAGATGACGTTGACAGACGTGGCTTTCATTGGCGAGCAGAATCTTGAGAGCTTTACACTCGGAGACACGATTCTTCTCATGGACGGATATCATATTGAGAATGGTGAGTGATGACGACGGTTCGGGGGAGTTCTAGTGACTGCGACAAGTGCTCCGAGAAAACTAATTCAATGTGAATCTAATTTCAGACGACATCAGCCTGAACATTGATTTGCTGATCAGGGACATGTTCAACGATTCTACCCGCAAATCCCTTCGTCACCTGGACATTAGCGGATCAGTAGGTTTCAACGAAGATTGGCTCAAAGCAATTGGATCTATGCTTCCGAACGTTTCGAGCTTGAATGTAGCTGGAAGAAGATCGGTCGACATTCGGGTTCTTGCTCAGAGCTTTCCGGGGCTCCAATACTTGAATGTCTCGAATTGTCAACTTGACAGTTTGGATGGCATCTCTGGACTGCAAGGGCTCCGAGTCTTGATCATGGAGAATGCGTACAAGATTCAAGATATGACGGAGCTGTTTGAGCTGAGAGATCTAAGAGTTTTAAACATGACATGGTGAGTTGAAATTTAAGAAAAAATCAATTGTTCATTCATCTATTTTCAGGCCATTCAATGGCGATGGTTCCAACGATATCGCTGCCACTTTCTGTCAGTGCCTGGAGGATGGATCCCGACTGCCCGAGCTTCGGTACCTGGACCTCTCGATGACGACGATGAATGAACGGGATGTGAAGAGAGTCCTTAAGTTCATCCCGACGATCCAAAATTTGACTCTAATTGGAACGAACATCGCTCTCCGAGATTGCGTCGGCCACAACACGCACACTCTGGTCTCAACAACCAAAGCCCTGGAGCACTATTTCTCAGAGGACAGTGTCCTGATGATTGAAACCGTTCTGCTGGAGAATTGTGTGCTCACCGACAATTTTCGCATCGATGCGGCGAGCGGCTCGATCTCATTCGAACACATGCTGCAGTTCGTGGATCTCTTGCACAAGATCCTTCTCCGATACGAACACGAATATGAGATTCATAGAAAGGTGGTTGAGAATGTGTGGGCGATAACGCCTGCAATGCTCGGCCGCGATCGTATGAGCTACACGATTGTGGTGCTGATGAACAGGCTTCTGGACGTTTATGGAGAGTACAATCGCTCCATTCTCAACTGCACACGACTCGAAACCTCATTTTTGTTCTCGGCGATCCGCGACCAAATAATAATGAGCACGCCGAGCGTTAACGTGCAAAAGCTCGTCCTGTTGACGTTCGAGTGCGTGGAGAGGCAGAAGTACGACAGAGAGGTGGCCAGCCACTTTTTCCAAATCGTCACGGAAGTTGCCGACACCGTGAAGACTATCGTCTGTGGCTTTGATGAAAAGCAGCGAAATAATGCTCAGCTTCTTCTGCTAAGCCTGATGGATGTTATGATGTCGAATTTGACGACACGTTTCGGAAATAATGAAAGAGAAACCTTCGACAACTGTGCCATGTTGACTAGAATGCTCAATTGGGTCCACTGATGCCTTTCGCATTAAAACGAATAATTGTTATTGTGTTTTTGTTCCAAACTTTCGAAATTGCATTATGAATAAGGATAACAAAGAAGTTACTATCTTGGTGGCTCATCTTCCGACGATTCCTAGGACGCTGTTGTTATTGTCCGTCACAACTCTCTCAAGATTTTCTATTTCCTTCGACTTGCTCCACAACAACAATAATACAGTCCGATAATCGAATTACTGCTTCTTATAAATACCCGCTTTTCCACGTCTTTCACATTTCTACTACTACTATTCCTACTGAAGTCGGCGCGAAAACTCTACAGAAAGTGGTCTCGGCTCCATTCTGGTATACTCGTCTTCCTGAATAGAGACGTGCCCACTTTCAGAAGAGTCTACGGCCATTATCATGACACAACCAATGTGTTTCAGCCGAAATACACGTATTTATCCGGCAGAGAATCGAGATAATATCAGTATTTGGGTTGGAACAAGAAAAGTTGTGAATTGTTCGAGGAGACTTGGAAATACTGGGATTTTGAAGGCTTTCAACATAAAACGACGGATAACCGGGCATTTTTAGTGAAATCTCCGAAACACACTAAAAATGAGTTAAATTTTGAGTTCAAACTGATCAGAATCGCCTTCTACAACCTTTCAGGATTTTCTGCCGACTTTTTCAACTAGAAACAAAACCATTAAATTTTACCCTTGTGGTGGTGTCCATTTTGCTGCTGACCGCCGAGAGCGGACATCTGACGAGCGAGTTCGTCAGCAGCGATTTTCCGACGTTCGGAGCGCCGATCACCGCCAATTGCAGACATTTTGTCGGCGGTTGCGTGCTTTTCTGGAAAATTGATAGATGTTTCTGGAATTTTTCACATCTTACCTCGACAATTCCGGACGTGGAAGCTGTTGAGAAAAGTCGGCAGGAGGCCGAGAATCTTTTGATTATCATTATTCTTTCTGTATAAACACAGTTTAAAAAGCAATTGTGAATAGCAAAACAACAATGTTCGAGAAGGAAATCAAAGGTCTGAAGCCTTCTCTCTTCAGAAAAATTCAAAGATGTATCCAAAAAATTAACAATTTTTGGGCGCGGAAAACATGTAGATAACAATGATAACAAGAAATGCAGACAAAACAACGTTTTAGGACATGAAATGGATGTCGGCTTTGTTGAAGGCGAGCAGAAGGGCCAAAAAGTCCTCGACGCGCATCTTGCGGGCGCGCGAATCCGCGTATCCGGACGCCGAAAGCGTGTTTTCGATGAGCGTCTTCATGTTGAGGTCCTTTGGCACTGGCTGCAAATTTAACACATTGTTGGAGGATTTTTAAGGATTTTTCAGATTTTTTTAAAGGATTAGGAAACCTCTGAACCTGTTACAATCGCGGTAAAAGTCGGAAATGTCCAGATTGCTGCCCAGGTATTCTAGAGGGCTCAATTAAGTTAAAAGTGAAGGGCAATAGGCCGTGCTGAGAATTTCAAAAAAATAATTGAGGGTTCCCTGGTCCTTTAGGATAAGATGTTTCTGGATTTTCAGAGATTCTACAATTTTCGCTCACCTTATTCTTGAAACTGCACACTTTTCGGTAGTTGGTCTCAATGATTTCGACCACATTCGAAAGTTTGAAAATCGCCGAGAGCGTCTTGTTTTTGCGCATAAAACACAGACGGAGGAGGCCTTCCCATTCCTGAAAATTTCGGAGAAATTGAAAACAATCCTGATATCCCTAAGAATACCACAAAATTGACTGGCGGCGGCGGATTTTTGGGCGCAATTCTGACGACGGCCGAATCGACTTTCGGCGGCGGACGGAACTCGGTTCTCTTCACTTTCATCAACATTTCCACCTTGGCGAGCAGTTGCACATTTACCGAGAGCCGCGAATAGTCCTTGTCGCCCGGACGGGCCACCAGACGGTCCGCAAACTCTTTCTGGAACATCAGCACTGCGTATCTGCAATTCTGCGAATTGTTGCCTATTTTTTCTTTGAATTACCTTGGCAACGGCCTGTGGAGCAGCAATTTCTGTACAAATGGCGACGAGATTTGATAGGGAAGATTCGCGACGCAGACGTCGAAAAACGGCCATTCCAACTTCATCACATCGCCGCCGTTCACTTGTAGCTTGTTCTGGAGTGGCCTAAAACACATTTTTCCGATTTTCTACCAAATTTTTCATTTCTCACGTTCCCATCACACGTTTTTTGACCTCGGCAATCATTCTCGGATCGATTTCGCACGCGATCACCGTTTTCGCCACTTCCAACATCTTCACAGTCAGATTTCCGGTTCCGGGACCCACTTCCAGCACGGTATCCGTCGATTTCAGCGCCGATTTTTCGACGATAGCGTTCACGACGCCCGGATTCTTCAGAATATGCTGTCCTTTGTCTGTGTTGAAGGGAAGAGCTGAAAAAAATTGCTATGAAAAAAATTCTAGATTTGACTTACATTGTACATTTCCGCTGGATGTTCCGGCCTTTGTCTTCTTCACTTTGCTCGTTTTGCCCATTTTTGTCTGAAAAAGAATGAAAATGGGCTGAAAATCGATGGAAATTGAAGTTTTTGGGAAGGAAATTGGCGATTGCAACTCCATGAGACATTGTCCGAGAGGAGTACACGACGCGGCGGACTAGAAAAGCGCCAAATTCCTAGACCCCGCCGCCGTGGAGTTCTCTCGGAAAAATACAAATTGTGCAATTTTTCCACATTTTTCAAGCAAAAAGCGCTGAAATTTGGGATTTTCTCTATTTTTAGCTCATTGTAAATTTTTTCAGAGTAACATGAGTAGAAAACGAGGCCGTTCGGGCGATGAAACCGCACAAAAGAGTGAATTTGCGCCCAATGTGCCCAAGAAACAGAAAACATTCAATTTCCTGGCCTATCCACGCCGGAAAATCGCCATACAGTACTTTTATCTCGGCTGGCAACACGACGGACTCGTCCAACAGCCAAATACTCAAAATACAGTCGAGCATGTGAGGAAAACTTCTTTTGCTGAGAAATTGTATACAAACGTTTAGCATCTGATGGAAGCGCTTTTGAAGACTCATTTGATTGAAGACTGGTCGAAATGCGATATTTCACGATGCGGAAGAACCGATAAAGGCGTTTCGGCGTTTAGACAAACCACCGCGCTCACCGTAAGGTAGAAACATATTTTTTTCCGAATATCTGCAAAAAACATGTTTAGATCGTGCTGTCTTGCCGAAAACGGAGTGTTTTGGGATGACCGTACGCCGGAAGAGCTCAAAAATCAGTTCAAATCGAAAAGCGAGGAACTTCCCTACATCAAAATGCTCAATTCGGTGCTTCCGAAGAGCATACGCGTGTTTGCGTGGGTGTCAATGTTTGAAAATGTTGAAAAATCTCTCAAAATGTTTCAGATGGGCTCCCGTACCGACTGCTTTCAGCGCCAGATTCGATTGTACACGGAGAACGTACAAATACGCGTTCGCCAGGGCCGGACTCGATTTAGATGTGCAAAAAAGCTATAGAATTTTCTGAAACAATGCCAACTTTTGTAGAAAATGCGTGACGCGGCGGCGCGTCTCGTCGGCGAGCACGATTTCTCCAACTTTTGCCAGCTGGACATGAGCGAGGTGCGTCTGCGGCAGTCGTTCGTCCGATCCATCTTTGATGTCAGTGTGGAGGAGGTGTCGGAGGCCCGCAAAGAGCTGTATTCGATGGTCGAATTGACGATAACCGGCAGCGGATTTCTGTGGCACATGATCAGATACATTGTGACCGTTCTCCACGAGATCGGACGGGGAAACGAGCAGCCGGAACTGATTTCGGAGCTGTTGGACCTCCGAAAATACCCGAGTCGGCCACAGTACACCCTCTCCTCGGACACTCCGTTGTGTCTTTTCGACTGTGGATACCGGGGAATCGAGTGGAAAATTGACGAACACGTGCTCAAGGCGACTATAGTCGGAGTACAGAAACAGTGGGCCGCCTATCAGTCGAGGTTGGGGAATTTAAGACGAAAAAACAGCGAAGAAAATGCTAGAACAGGCCGGAATTGGAATGTTTCGTGGTGCGCGGGCCGTGTTTGTTTTTTCCGGCTGATTCAAGAATTCTCTCCACTGTTTTCCTCGTTTCTCTTCTAGATGTTCACGAGCACATCTTCTAAAAAACAAAAAATTTGGGCGTGGCCTCCGCCGAGCACTTTAAAAAGAAAAATAGTCATTTGACCACAAAATCCAAGAAAAAAGTGCTGAAATCGTAAAAAGTCTGTGGCGGAGAAGGCCACACTCCCCATATTGAGATTGTGTACTTTTATTTCAGAAGCCGAATGTTGGAGAACATGCTCGGCGAGCTGACCGCGATGACGTCAACGGTGGACGAGTCGAAGGGCCTCCACGAATTCGTGCAGGACCGTCCGATTCCGGGGAATTATGTGAAATTTGTCGATCGGAAACGATGCGAGAGTGTTGAGTCGAGAAAGGAGCGGTTGGCGGCGCGGAAAGCCGAAAAAATCGAGGACAAGTAATTGTTTTGTTGTTTTATTGTTGTTTCAGTGCGTTGAAAATTGCTTGTTTTTCTATGCTCGTACATTTTTGAAGCCAAATCGGTCTCTGAAACCGTTGGAATACCGCTTTGAAAAAAATTGCATTTTTCCACTGAAATCCACTTTTCAGACAAAAATGTCAGTGATCAATGATGAAAATGGACGGCCCTACAAGGTGCATTTGTGTAAAGTGAGTTTTCTTTATAATTTCATAAACATTTTGCAAAAAAGGAAAGTTTTAGACAAATATCGCTCAAAACAACAATAAATTCTACGATATGGAGTTGTTGGAGACGTCTGCTGGACACGACGAAAACTACGAGTAATTTCTCAATTTGTGTACAGATTTTTCACGAAAACGTTCAATGTTTAGGGTGAAACTGATCAACGGAAGAGTTGGCTACAAGGGAGTGACGCACGGCAAGACATTCGGGGATTTGGAGACGGCGAAGCACTTTTTCGAGCAGAAATTCCACGAGAAAACCGCTCTGAAGTGGGAGGTGATGACAGATTTTTTTGGCAGCCGTAAGGCTACCTAATTTACCCGGTCTGTAGCAGGTCTAAATTTCATCTATATGTCATATTCACACGCTCAAAAATGCCACCATCTCTTACGTTTTACAACGGATCCTTCAAAAAGAAAAGTAATTTTGTACTTGTTTTGCAGGAACGAGACTCGGAACCGGTCCCGAACAAGTACGTCGTCGTCGAATTGGCGAATAACACGAAAAAAGAGCCGGTCGCACCGGCGGAGCCCGAAAAAAAGGCACGCGGCAGAAAGAAGAAGCTCGCCGCCGAGCCGCCGGAGGAGGCGGAAGAATCGGTGAAACAGCTGATGAAGTGCATTTGCGACGAGGACGTGCACCTGGGACTCCTCAAACAACTGAAATTCAACGAAGAGTTCGGAAAACCCATCGATTGTCTGAGTTTGGCACAATTGGAGAACGGATTCCAGATTTTGAGCACTATCGAGACGGCGATCGGCGGCAAAAAAGGTAGATTAATTTCATTGACGTGTTTTTTCCAAATTTTCTCTTGCAGCGGCTCTCCGCTCGTCAACGCGATCCCGATCCCGACCAGCGGGACCACCACCATCCACCACAAATGTCGTGCACGAGACGAACAAGTACTACTCGCTGATTCCCCACTCGTTCGGTTTCTCGGTGCCGCCGAAGATCGACAGTCTGGCGAGAGTGCAGGCGGAACGGGAGCTTCTCGACGCGCTCAAAGGGTGCATTGAGGCGGCGCAGAACGTGAAGGATCTGAAGAGGACCGGCTCCGAGCGGAACATCTATCAGAGACTCTACGAGCGACTTCCCTGTCAATTGGAGCGAGTTTCCCGCGAGATCGCCGAGAAAATTGGCGATTGCTTGAAAATGCGCGGTCCGACGCACTTTTTCAAACTCTCCTTGATGGATGCGTGGGCGTTGAGGTCCGAACATGATGGTCGCAACGTTGAGGTCCCTGAAAAACGGGCTAGAAGAGGAAAAAAGGTGTCGTGTGAGCCCACAAAACGCCTTCTCTGGCACGGAACCCGCGTGACGAACGTCTTCTCGATCCTCATGAACGGTCTCGAAATCCCAGAAGGCGACCGCTGCGGCCTAATGTTCGGAAACGGCGTCTATTTCGCGAATGTGCCCACGAAATCCGCGAATTACTGTGTCCCCGAGGCCTCCTCGCGTGTTTTCATGCTCCTCTGCGAAGTGGACGTCGCGAATCCGTTGATATTGTACGAGTCGGAGACCGACGCCGCCGAGCAACTTGTCAAGCACGCCAAATCGTCGGTTTATGCGGCTGGAAAGCATACGCCCAGGGAGACTGTTGACATGTTAGTGATCGATAAGAAAGAAGTACAACAATTCCTTACACCTTCCTTTTAGTGATGGCATTCCGGCGTTCAAATCGCAAATCGAAGAGATTCCGGAAGAAACGCGTCTGCTGTACGACGAGTACGTGATGTTCGATAAAGAAAAGTTCAAGATCAAGTACGTGGTCGAGGTGAAAGTGGACAAGTTGACGGCCGCCGAAATGATGGAATAATTCTGAAGATGTTCTGATTTTTCTGTAATTTTTTTCCTACCCCAAGTTTAATCATTCCTACATCTCATTCTCCTTTTACATGCATTTTACATGCATAAATTACGGTTTCTCTTCAATTTTTTCAAGGTTTTACACCTTTTTCATACCTTTCCGATTGCCTTTGTTGCAAAATTTCATGATTATTTTTGTCAGGTCAAATGAGCAGAAGGAAGCTGAAAGCGGTCGAGTACGATCGGGACTATATCAATTTTGATGGTGATTTTTTGAAATTTTCGAAAGAAAACTGAAAACACGTTGCAGATGACGTGGAAGTCCGCCGATTCGTGGCAACAATGGAAGAAGTCTACCTGAAACGACGGGATGAGCACTGGGCCGCCCGTCTTTTGGACGAAACGGATACGGAAAAATGGACGGGCGAAATGGAAAAGTATTTCGAGGAGTTTGGAGCACCGAACGGCTGCTCCAGAGCCTCCGCAGTCGATTATGTGCTCAGTGCGGCCGTTGAAATTGTTTACGAGCAAAAAGGTACCCGAAATCATTTTTTCAGCCCACGCTTTTCGAGGACTTTTTGAGGCCTTTACGTTTGCCGCACTTGCAATAACCCGATCCGACCCGAAGTTTGCAGATTTCTTGAGCCCACGTATTTCAATCCAAGCTCAAGAAGCCTGCAAAGTTCGGTCGGATCGGATTATTGCAAGTGCGGCAAAAGGCCGCGCCTCGGCAGGCCTTTAAAAAGCCTGTGCCGGCCTTTTGCGCAGCCCTGATTTTTCCAGTAAATCCCTCAAATCTCTCTCCAATTTCTAGGGGCTGAAAATTCGAATCAATATTATTCAATCAAAAACTTGTTATAAATTGCAGGCGGCTCGGCGGCTCTCTCAACCCGACAGCTCAAAGATCGGGCGACGCAAGTGCTCTCGGCTCACAGAGACTCTCAAAACGCACTGAATCGGCTGGATTGTGAGTGGAAATGAGCGGAAAAGGAGTGGAGATGACACGTTGGACGGGCAAAACACCGGAAATGCACATAAATTTGCATTTTTTCTCTCGTTTTCCAAAGTAGACGCTTGTTGGCTTCGAGCCCGAATGCATTAGTAGCGACGCCGCCGGAAGAGTACTGTTCCATCCTCCCATTATTTGCCATGAACGTGTGCCAAGAGCTACAAAAAATTTGCAGGAAAATCTCGGAGTCGCTACTAAAACTGCAATTGGCGAGTGGCGATTGATTATGCGCGCCACTCGTGAGAATCGAATTCATTCTACTATTTATCATTGCTCTTTGTTACTAGAAACTGTATTGATCCCTTAAAGTACAAAGCAGCCGACGGTTAACTGGTTTGTGTCTGTGTTTCGCTCTCCCTCTCGCCGTTTGCATTTTAACACCGTTCAAATTCGAATTTCGCTCTAGTCATGAAGAAAAATGGAAAGGCGAATCAGTATACTTCCGGCGGCATCGCAAAATCGCAAAATATCAGCGGGAATGACCACAGAGGGCGGCGGCCGCGGCGTCCACCAGATTTTAGCTAAAAATGAGGAAAAACACCGTGTTCATCCTCCTTCTTCTCAATGTTTCTCAATTCCAGACACTTCTCCGCAATTCGCCGAAAACGCCCGTGCTCTCTGCTCGATTCTTGGTATTTCGCACGCGCATCCGGACCCGAAAGTGCTCATGAGGGCCGCCTGTCTGTACATTTGCGACAATTTGAGCGATGACGTCATTGCCGAGGAGGAGAACGAGGAGGAGTTGAGCAAAAAAGTGCGATTTTTTTGTTTGGGATTTTTTGCAATTTTCGTAATTTTTTTCCAGAAACTCCTCGACCTCAAAGACTTTCCGATCGGAATGGCGGTGCCGAAAAACGGAGCCGCCCACTTTTCGGCTCGAATTTTGAGATTGATCTGTTTGAGACAGCTCCGGGATGTTTCCACAATGGTTAATGATTGTTTTTGGAAGAATTTGTAAAGGATCAGGCAACCGTCCTGTCCGAATTGCCTCGCATTGCCACATTCACTCTCCGATTCTCAGGACGGCCTTTAAACGGAACAGCGCGACGCCTGAGGATTGTGTCGAATACAAAAAGACTCGGACACTGAATGTGTGGCAATAAGAGGCGTTCCCTGGTCCTTTAAAAAAGTGAAATTCGCTCAAGAAGCCCTTCAAGTGGTCAGCAGATGTGATTCAGAGAACGAAAAGCGTTTTTTTTGGAATTCAGAAAAAAAGCAGCTGATTTGACCACCGTCTCACACAATTTTCGAGTAAAAAGACCTCGAAACGCATGACGAGTTTTCCAATTCTCCAATAGTATTGTTCTCGAAATCACCCTTTCTCCCCCCATTATTTTTCCCATTATTTTTCACCACCTGTTCACTGATTTCCAATTTCCATGACAACACAAGCCCCTCCGGCCCGCTTTTCATCATTTCCCAATATTGCAGATCAACGAAACGCTTGTCGAAATTCAAAATCTGACGATTGACATGTCGAAACGGGCGGATTTGCGGCAGATTCAATATGGACGATAATTTTTAAATGTTTTTTTTCTTTCTGCATTGCCTGATTGATTCAAAAACCGTGTTGTTGTTGTTCTCCGCTTTTTCTCGCTGTACCCTCGTGACAGTTCTATACTTGCCAGTATTTTTCTCGAAACGTTCCAGAGAAAACTATGGAATTTAGCATGTCGACACCGGAAACCCGCCACAAACCCAACATTCTGATCACCGGATCGCCCGGCACCGGAAAATCGACGACCGCGCAGCAGGTGGCCGACAAACTCGGATTCGAATTTATCGAGGTAAAAAGTAGGCCAGTCTCGCAAAGATTGCACCTTTCATATTCAAAAAAAAAAGGTTTGAAAGGCGCTCGAAACGATAGCTGTCACCGGGCCTTGTCGATCTCTGTCGTTGTGCATTAAAAATAGTATGTGTAAGAAGCCGTCAAGCAGGCGGACCGTACTCCGCGGCTCTTACCATGGCGGCATTTTTCTGCAATCGCGCTCAACTATGCTCCAAACTGCCTCTATTCTATCGCAGTTCTATTAGAGTGTACCGCGGTTTTTTTTTTAGGTAAACTGTTTTGCAGATCAGCAAAGAAGTGCGCGAGAACAATTTGAACGGCGAGTTCGACGAGCAGTACAATTGTCACGTGTTGGACGAGGACAAACTGCTCGATCACATTTCCGAACGGATGGACACCGACGAGGGCGGCGTCGTCGTCGACTACCACGGATGCGACCTCTTTCCCGAGAGGTTCGCAACCTTTTTCGGCCGTCTTTTTTGATAAAACCATGGACACGGGCCGGCCAACCAACTTTTTATCATTTTCAGATGGTTCGACGTGGTCGTAGTGTTGCGCTGCTCGACGGAAAAGCTGTACGATCGTCTCCAGGCGCGCGGATATTCCGAATTCAAAATCAAGGAGAACGTCGAGTGTGAGATCTTCGGAACACTTCTCGAAGAGGCCAACGAGTCCTACAAGTAGAATATTTTCACTATGTTGACTGCTAAATTAGAAGAAAATGTGGTCTAGATGGACAAAAATAGAGTTTTTCAGAGAAGAAATCGTGCACGAGATGCAATCGGAAACGCCGGAAGAAATGGAGGAGAACGTGGAACGAATCTGCGGTCTGGCGCGCGCTTTCAAAGCCGATCCGAACATGGAACAATAATTTTTTCGCCTTTTTCTCATTTCTCATCTCTTGAACACATATTTTTGCCCATTTCCCACTTCTCACCCCGAATGAAATTTTGTTGAATTTATCCGATTTTTCAGTGGTTTCCAAAGGTTTTACAGCCTCTTTTTGTACTTTGTCACGTTTCTGAATGATTTTCAGCTCTTGATTGCTGCTTTCCCAGAAAATGAGTCAACTTTGGACGAAAATCCGGTACGGAGTGCGCTGGAACCCGGCCGAACGTTTGGCCCTGGCCACGAGAGCTCTCAACTTGGAAAAGGTGCGAATTCTGGGATTCAATGATTGTTTTCTGGATTTCTATGTGAACAACTGGGAACTATGCTTCCGAAATTGCGAAATTATCAATTTTAAACTTTTTCTGTGAATTTTATAAGAATGGCTTTCGAAGCCATAAAAATAGCCAAATTTACAGGCAAAACTCTAAAATCATCCAGAAAAAGCAGTTTTGCAGGTGAAAACGATCGATATCTCGATGGACCCTCTGCACGCGGACAATCTGTCGATCCGCAAGTTCTGGCACTCGATAATGGCGCCGAAAGTGCGGCTGACGAACCCGAACGTCCGTGTGAAGACCGAGATTCGCAACGATCGGCGCGCGCCGTTTTTTGTGGCCACACTCGGTAAAAACTTGAAAATTATCGATTTTTCGAATTCAGCTCATCAAACCGATCATGGCCGCTCACAATGATCCGATCAGTCCCAAACTTTGCAGGCTTCTTGGACTTGGACTGAAGTATATTGGGTCCAAGTAATCCACATATCTCGTGATCAGAGGATCTGATCGGTCTGAAACTTGGACCCAGTATACTTCAATGTACGTCTAACAATCTTGCAAAGTTCGGATCCGATCGGATAATTGCAAGTGGGTCAAAAGTACAGGACACGGGCCGGGCAACGAAAAGCCCTGCTAAAAACCGATCATGTTCATATTGAACAAGTGTTTTCTTCTAGACGACGGTCAAAAATTGCACTTCAACACGGAGAACATGACGGCGATGGACGTGATCATGAACTTCAATCGATTGACCGGACAGCCAGAACTCGGCAAGGCGGGAACGAGGCCGCGAGCCAAGATCTGAGCACAATTATTGCGGTTTAATTTTTTTTCTAGTTAGATCACACGAAATACACAATTTGTTTAAATGATGAGGATTTATAGTTGACAAATGATTCGATATCATATGGTCTTCTGGGCGTTCATAGATTTTCATACAGAAACGCATTAAAAAAAATATTTATTACGAATTCGAATAGAATTGATGCATTTAATAAAAGTCTTCAGGGAGATCATAGGCGACTTGCGCAGCCAAATCAGCGACTCCCTTCCGATCGTCCAACATGAGTATCCTGACTGCGTCCGACATGTCTTCGTCGACGCTCTCTCGAAATTCGGCGAACTGTAGTCCTTCGAGCAGCGTGTAAAGCGCCCAAACGACTGAGGCTTCGAGCGTTCCCTCACTGCTCACGGCGATCCGCACGTCATCGATCCAGTGATCCGTTCCCAGCCACGCGAGGTTGACATTTCTCATGAAGGGACGAGAGTAGACGTCGAGCAGATGACGGTTGATCAGAGTCCGGACGTCTTCCGATAGATCCGCGGGGTGGAGAAGTAGTCGGGAGAGGAGCGAAAATGCGAGAAACGCAATGTTGCACGCGGTAACATCGAAAAACCCGTCGTTATCAGCCGGGATGTCAGCCGATGAGAATTGTCTGCAAAAAATCAATAAGTGTTGATGAACCTTCTCTGAATGGAACTCACTTCAATGTCTCAATTGCCGATGGAGTGCGGAACTCCTCGTGCTTTCCGGCACTTCCGATCAGCCGGTTGAGCAGTTCCAGAACGTCGAGTCGAGTCTTTTCGTTATTCCGTGAATGCCGCAAAACGTCGATGAGCCGTTCGACAAACCCATCCGGCGTTTCGAATTCGAACCGATCCAAAATCAGGCGGATCGATGCGACGCAGCTTTCGATGCACACGGCGAAATGATCGTTTCCGCGTTCCTCCTCCAATGTGAGACTGGACAGAACACACAGAAGACGGTCAAGAGCAGGAGTGATCTGCTCTTGCTCCAAATGACTCAGTGCGCACGTCATTCCGCGGAACATCTCGCCGATCACATCGACTGCCGTCACGTCGTCCTTCTGCTCCATCAGCATGTCCATAGCAAGGAAGAGTATTCGTTGAGAGTTGGCTGGCATGTCCACAAACATTCCGATCCTGTGCGTTGACCACAAATACCACGTGACGTATCGTTTGCAATCGGGATGCGACTGATCGCACGCATCGAACACATCCAAAAGTTTGGCGACCCATTCCGTGATCTTGTCGCTCCAGTCCGTGTCAGCCAGAAGAAGAGAAGTTGTCGATTCAGTTAGTGTCCACAAATTAACAACCGCTTCCCCTTGGATCGTGGCGTCGTTTTTGTAGCGGCGAAGGACGGAGATCATGCATGTCGTGAACATCATAATGTCTTCGAAAGGAATGAAGCCGCCCGTCATGTCGAAATGGAAATCATCCGTGAGCACAAAGCTTTCCTTCAGCACGGCGCCAATCATCTGAGCACTGTGCTCGGAGAGGTAGTGCTCCAGAGCTTTGGTCGTTGAGTTCAGCGAGTTGGTGCTGTACCCTTCGACGCGATTACTGAGATCAATGCCGGTTCCGATTGTGCTCAAATGTTGAATTGTCGGAACGGTCCTCATGATCGTCTCAGCATTATTCTTAGTCAGCCTCGTTTTCGATAAATCAAGGGTTCGGAGCTTGAGCAGTCGGGATCCAGCCTCCAGGCATTGACAGAAATGGGCGGCGACGTCGTCGGAACCATCGGCATTGAATTGGAACGGACTGAAAAAAGTGGGTCAAAACAGTCAACATTTGAAAGCGTTTCAACTTACCATGCCATGTTCAAAACTCGCAGCTCTCTAAGATCAAACAGCTCCGTCATGTCCCGAATCTTGTACGGATTCTCCATGATCAAGACTCGAAGTCCACGCATTCCAGAGATGCCATCCAAACTGTCAATGTCACAATTCGAGACATTCAAGCATTGGAGTCCCGGAAAGCTCTGAGCAAGAACCCGAATGTCGACCGGCCTTCTTCCAGCTACATTCAGGCTCACAAGGTTCGGCAGCACGGATCCAATGGCTCTGAGCCAGTCTCCATTGAAACTTTCGCATCCGCTAATGTCCAGATGCCGGAGGGATTGGCGGGTGGCGGCGTTGAACATCTTCTCGAGGAGGGAGACAATGTCCAGGCTGGTGGGTTCTGAAATTAGAGCGTTCTTCAAAGTTGTACGATTGAATGAAAAGTGTCACACAAAAGTGACAAGCATCTTCCAGGCGAAACGGTGCCGCACGCATTTTGCTCTTCAGTTCGACAGTGAAAAAACAAGTGAAAAAACGTTCGTTGTTGGTTCTAAGTGTTTTTTATTCTGAAAAGAAGATGCAACAAGGCGACAGAATAGGTTTTGATAACAAAAAAATAATTTTCTGCTTTAATTTTCAAGAATTCGGTGTTCAGAGCAATGCGTGCGACAGCGTTGCGAAAACTGCGCGCGCTACTTGCAAGAATTGAACGCTTGAAAGGGGCGGGGCCCCATTTGAACTTTGCGGGCTATTCTCAGGGAGCAGGAACGGTGAAGTGATGATAGATTGTGACTGGATAAAAAATGGACTGGCCCCTCAATATGTAATATAACTCACCGTTCTCAAAGCGATACGCATCCATGAGCAGATTTGTACGGCCGAGTGCAAAAGTCTCGAGCTCCTGCTTGCCAAGAAGTGTCACGTCACTCGACGTCACTTCGACGTTCTTCAAGCTAACCCTGCTCACATTGAGACCGGCTAACTGCTCTAGCAGTCTCTGATTTCGGCCAGTTTCCGGCTTCTTGAGCTGGACTAGTTTCTCGAAGATGGCGTTACTCTGCTTTTGAGAGAAACTCGCGGAGGATGTGTCGATGGAGCCTGAAAACATTGGATTATAATGGAAAATTGGGAAATTGTGTACTTACCATTCAAAATGTACTCGGCCATTTTCGTTGAGGCCAATTGGTGGAGCGATTCGATCGACATTGTTGCACGAAGTAGAGGAGTCACTGGTTAGACCGCAAGAACTAATACGCAATGAATAATGGACCTCGACAGTCGTCCTTATATATATAGTGCTGAGGTGGAGGTGCATTATAACCACCGACGCAAAGGTTCTTTCACGGATATGTGCGCGTTTGCCTCTGGGTAAAAAGGCGAGATCTCTCCCTATTGTGACACAAAAAGACAAGATGTGAACATGTTCAGAGCGTTTTATTGTTATTAAAAATCGTGAAATTAATAAAACGGCGCCTTAGGTAGAAAATAGGCGACTTGCGCAGCCAAATCGGCGATTCCCTTCCGATCATCCCGAACGAGTCTCCTCACGGCGCGAGATATGTCTTCGTCGACGCGATCCGGAATGGAGTGTACTGCAGACCGTCGAGTATGTTGAGCCTCCGGTTTAACAGGTCGGAACGACGACCCCGAAAGACTCCGATAGTCTTGGGTCTGATGGACTGCTTGCGGAAGAGGGAAAGAAAACGAGTAAAATTGTATAAGATGAGCGTGGCGAGACATAACACAAGTTAATAAAGAATTCAAATTTATTTAAGTCGAAAGTATAAGAGGCAAAAGGCCCCGTAGGGCAAAAATCCTCTGGGCCGTGGCCGACACGTGGTCGACGAACGGGGGTGAGGAAACCTGTCGGGAACAGGGGAAAAACCTCAAAGAAAATGCATAGACGGTTTGTTCGCAGCTGACATCGCCCGTAGTGACGACCCGTGGCGTCACGACCGTGGAGATCGTGGGCCTGGGCACAGAGAGCGTTTTGAGCCGTAAACTGGCCCAAAAGGCGGCAAAAAGGAGTCACAAAAAAGGCGGAAGGTTTAGCGGAACAGAACCGGAAAAATGTAAGGTAAAAAACGTCAAGTTTTGACGGAAAAAAAGGCAGCAATTAGCTGGGAAAAATCGTTGTTAGTGAATTAATTATCGAAAAACCAGTAGGATTTTGGGTCGCGGGTCTCGCCACGATAGCCGCGCGCGCGGACGAATGTCGCCGGGCGCGGCGCGTTTAGGAGCGTCGAGAACACGCACAACACGCACTATCAGCTGTATCGATTATTTGGAGGGCGGATTCGCCGAGGAAAGTGATAATTGGAGACAAAATTATGGAATTAAAGTGAAAGAGAAGGGAGAGACATAAATAAAGGGAGATTTAGAGAGAATAAATCGAGTATTTATTGAGCGCTCGGTTCATCGGCCGGTGGAGAACGAGGATTCTCCGGTGGCACCGGAATGAAAGAAGATGCGAAGCCGATCTGTTCGTACCGAGTCGTACGAAGGGCTGGGGCTTCGCAACAGAGTATTGTTTGAAGCGCCCAAAAGATCGGCGCTTCGAGAACAATTTGAACGGCGAGTTCGACGAGCAGTACACTTGCCACGTGTTGGACGAGGACAAACTGCTCGATCACATTTCCGAACGGATGGACAGCGACGAGGGCGGCGTCGTCGTCGACTACCACGGATGCGACCTCTTTCCCGAGAGGTTCGCAACCTTTTTCGGCCTTCTTTTTTGATGAAACCATGTGCATTTTGACCAGGGCTTGGCAATTGGCCGGCGGTGGCCTGGATGTTTGAGGCCCCAAACTTTGATGGCTTCTTGGGCTCCGATTGAAGTATATTGGATTCGATACGATATCATATGGTCTTCTGGGCTTTTATAGATTTCCATACAGAAACGCATTTTTAAAAAATATTTATTACGAATTCGAATAGAATTGATGCATTTAATAAAAGTCTTCAGGGAGATCATTGGCGACGTACGCAGCCAAATCGGCGATTCCCTTCCGATCGTCCAACATGAGTATCCTGACTGCGTCCGACATGTCTTCGTCGACGCACTCTCGAAATTCGTCGAACTGTAGTCCTTCGAGCAGCGTGTAAAGCGCCCAAACGACTGAGGCTTCGAGCGTTCCCTCACTGCTCACGGCGATCCGCACGTCATCGATCCAGTATTCTGTTCCCAGCCACGCGAGGTTGACATTTTTCATGAAGGGACGAGAGTAGACGTCGAGCAGATGACGGTGGATCAGAGTGCGGACGTCTTCCGATAGATCCGCCGGGTGGAGAAGTAGTCGGGAGAGGAGCGAAAATGCGAGAAACGCAATGTTGCACGCGGTAACATCGAAAAACCCGTCGTTATCAGCCAGGATGTCAGCAGATGAGAATTGTCTGCAAAAAATCAATAAATGATGATGAAACTTCTCTGAATGGAACTCACTTCAATGTCTCAATTGCCGATGGAGTGCGGAACTCCTCGTGCTTTCCGGCATTTCCGATCAGCCGGTTGAGCAGTTCCAGAACGTCCAGTCGAGTCTTTTCGTTATTCCGCGAATGCCGCAAAACGTCGATGAGCCGTTCGACAAACCCATCCGGCGTTTCGAATTCGAACCGATCCAAAATCAGGCGGATCGATGCGACGCAGCTTTCGATGCACACGGCGAAATAATCGTTTCCGCGTTCCTCCTCCAGTGTGAGACTGGACAGAACACACAGAAGACGGTCAAGAGCAGGAGTGATCTGCTCTTGCTGCAAATGACTCAGTGCGCACGTCATTCCGCGGAACACCTCGCCAATCACATCGACTGCCGTCTCGTCGTCCTTCTGCTCCATCAGCATGTCCATAGCGAGGAAGAGGATTCGTTGAGCGTTGGCTGGCATGTCCACAAACATTCCGATCCTGTGCGTCGACCACAAATACCAAGAGATGTATCGTTTGCAATCGGGATGCGACTGATCGCACGCGTCGAACACATCCAAAAGTTTGGCGACCCATTCCGTGATCTTGTCGCTCCAGTCCGCGTCAGCCAGAAGAAGAGAAGTTGTCGATTGAGTAAGTGTCCACAAATTCACAACCGCTTCCCCTTGGATCGTGCCGTCGTTTTGGTAGCGGCGAAGGACGGAGATCATGCATGTCGTAAACATCATAATGTCTTCGAAAGGAATGAAGCCGCCCGTCATGTCCAAATGGAAATCATCCGTGAGCACAAAGCTTTCCTTCAGCACGGCGCCAATCATCTGAGCACTGTGCTCGGAGAGGTAGTGCTCCAGAGCTTTAGTCGTTGAGTTCAGCGAGTTGGTGCTGTACCCTTCGACGCGATTACTGAGATCAATGCCGGTTCCGATTGTGCTCAAATGTTGAATTGTCGGAACGGTCCTCATGATCATCTCAGCATTATTTTTAGTCAGCCTCGTTTTCGATAAATCAAGGGTTCGGAGCTTGAGCAGTCGGGATCCATCCTCCAGGCATTTACAGAAATAGGCGGCGACGTTGTCGGAACCATCGGCATTGAATTGGAACGGACTGAAAAAAGTGGGTCAAAACAGTCAACATTTGAAAGCGTTTCAACTTACCATGCCATGTTCAATACTCGCAGCTCTCTGAGATCAAACAGCTTCGTCATGTCCCGAATCTTGTACGGATTCTCCATGATCAAGACTCGAAGTCCTTGCAGTCCAGAGATGCCATCCAAACTGTCAATGTCACAATTCGAGACATTCAAGCATTGGAGCCCCGGAAAGCTCTGAGCAAGAACCCGAATGTCGACCGGTCTTCTTCCAGCTACATTCAGGCTCACAAGGTTCGGGAGCACGGATCCAATGGCTCTGAGCCAGTCTCCATTGAAACTTTCGCATCCGCTAATGTCCAGGTGCCGGAGGGATTGGCGGGTGGCGGCGTTGAACATCTTCTCGAGGAGGGAGACAATGTCCAGGCTCGTGGGTTCTGAAATTAGAGCGTTCTTCAAAGTTGTACGATTGAATGAAAAGTGTCACACAAAAGTGACAAGCGTCTTCCAGGCGAAAGGTATCATCGCTACTTGCAAGAATTAAACGCTGAAGGGGCGGGGCCCCATTTGAACTTTGCGGGCTTTTCTCAGGGGGCAGGAGCGGTGAAGTGAAAAAATGGACTGGCCCCCTCAATATGTAATATAACTCACCGTTCTCGAAGCGATACGCATCCATGAGCATATTTGTACGGCCGAGTGCAAAACTCTCGAGCTTCTGCTTGCCAAGAAGTGCCACGTCACTCGACGTCACTTCGACGTTCTTCAAGCTAACCCTGCTCACATTGAGACCGGCTAACTGCTCTAGCAGTCTCTGATTTCGGCCAGTTTCCGGCTTCTTGAGCTGGACTAGTTTCTCGAAGATGGCGTTACTCTGTTTCTCAGAGAAACTTGTGCAGGATGTGTCGATGGAGCCTGAAAACATTGGATTATAATGGAAAATTGAGAAATTGTGTACTTACCATTCAAAATGTACTCGGCCATTTTCGTTGAGGCCAATTGGTAGAGCGATTCGATCGACATTGTTGCACGAAGTAGAGGAGTCACTGGTTAGACCGCAAGAACTAATACGCAATGAATAATGGACCTCGACAGTCGTCCTTATATATATAGTGCTAAGGTGGAGGTGCATTATAACCACCGACGCAAAGGTTCTTTCACGGATATGTGCGCGTTTGCCTCTGGGTAAAAAGGTGGGGTCTCTCCCTATTGCCACACAAAAAGACAAGATGTGAACATGTTCATAGACTTTTATTGTTATTAACAATCGTGGAATTAATAAAACGGCGCCTCAGGTAGAAAATTGGCGACTTGCGCAGCCAAATCGGCGACTCCCTTCCGATCATCCCGAATGAGTCTCCTCACGGCGCGAGATATGTCTTCGTCGACGCAGATCCGGAATGGAGTGTACTGCAGACCGTCGAGTATTGTTTGAAGCGCCCAAAAGATGGGCGCTTCGAGCTTTTTCCTACTTCTTAGGGCCCTCTTGACGTCATCGATCCAGTATTCGGTACCCAGACAGCTGAGGTCAATACACGATATGGAACGATAAGAGTAGGCTTCGAGCAGATAGCGGTGAACTTCAGTGCCGACCTCTTCGGACAGTGCCCCGGGACGGAGGAGTAGTCTGGAGAGAAGAGAACACGCGAGAAAGGCAATGTTGCAGGCGTCTAGATCGTCCAAACGGTTCTCATCAGTTGAAAGGCCGATCGATGCGGTTAGTCTGAACAATAAATCAATAAGTGATGATGAACTGAATGGAACTCACTTTAACGTCTCAATTGCCGATGGGGTGCGAAACTCCTCGTGCTCTCCGGCATTTCCGATCAGCCGGTTGAGCAGTTCCAGAATTTCGAGTTGAGATTTTTTATTGTTCCGTGAATGCCGCAAAACGTCGATGAGCCGTTCGACAAACCCATCCGCCGCTTCGATTCCGAATCGATGCACAATCTCCCGGATTGACATGAAGCAGCTGTTGATGCACGCGGTGAAATGCTCGTTTCCGTGTTCCTCCTCCTCCAGTGTTAGACTGGCGAGACAATCGAGACGAGTGCTGAGAAGAGCACTAGCTTGCTCTCTATCGGAACGGCCGAGTGATGAATAGCGTATAACGTATGTCGTTCTGCGGAACACGAGCGCTAATGACTCGACTGTCGCTGCGTCGTCCTTCTGCTCTATCAACATGTTCACCGCGAGGAGAAGTACTCGCTGAACGTCGACTGGCGTGTCCGTAAATATTCCGTCTCGGTCGCCCCACAACAAAAAATTGGTGACGAATCGTTTCCGGTCGGCGTTCGAGCGATCGCACGCATCGAACACATCCAAAAGTTTGGCGACCCATTCCGTGATCTTGTCGCTCCAGTCCGCGTCAGCCAGAAGAAGAGAAGTTGTCGATTGAGATAGTGTCCACAAATTCACAACCGCTTCCCCTTGGATCGTGCCGTCGTTTTGGTAGCGGCGAAGGACGGAGACCATGCATGTCGTGAACATCATAATGTCTTCGAAAGGAATGAAGCCGCCCGTCATGTCGAAATGGAAATCATCCGTGAGCACAAAGCTTTCCTTCAGCACGGCGCCAATCATCTGAGCACTGTGCTCGGAGAGGTAGTGCTCCAGAGCTTTGGTCGTTGAGTTCAGCGAGTTGGTGCTGTACCCTTCGACGCGATTACTGAGATCAATGCCGGTTCCGATTGTGCTCAAATGTTGAATTGTCGGAACGGTCCTCATGATCGTCTCAGCATTCTCTTCGGTCAATGCCGTTTTCGATAAATCAAGGGTTCGGAGCTTGGGCAGTCGGGATCCATCCTCCAGGCATTGACAGAAATGGGCGGCGACATCGTTTGAACCATCGGCGTTGGGACTGAAATAAAGTGGATGAATAATTCAACTTTTAAAAGCGTTTCAACTCACCAGGCCAAGTTTAAAACACTAAGATTTCTCAGCTCAAACAGCTCCGTCATGTCCCGAATCTTGTACGCATTCTCCATGATCAAGACTCGGAGCCCTTGCAGTCCAGAGATGCCATCCAAATTGTCAATGTCACAATTCGAGACATTCAAATATTGGAGGCCCGGAAAGCTCTGACCCAGCGTACGAATGTCGACCGGTCTTCTTCCAGCCACATTCAAGCTTACAAGGTTCGCGAGCACGGATCCAATGCCTCTGAGCCAGTCTCCATTGAAACTTTCGCATCCGCTAATGTCGAGGTGACGGAGGGATTGGCGGGTGGCGGCGTTGAAGGTTGCGCTGAGGAGGGAGACAATGGACACGGTGTGCAAGTCTGCAATTATTGGCACATAGACTCGTTCCTTTTTTAATCTATTATAATCTTATCTTATCTAGATTATATCTAGATTATAATCTAATTAATTACCCTCCTCATATTTGTCTAGAACACCCCCCGCATCCGTGTTATCACTCACCGTCCTCAAAGTGATACTCGTCCAGGAGCCGATTTGTGTGTCCGAGTACAAAGCTCTGCAACTCCTGCGTGCCAAGAAGTGCCACGTCACTCGACGTCATTTCCACTTGCTTCAAGTTGACACGCCTCATATTGAGACCGGCTAACTGCTCCAGCAGACGCGCATTCTGTTTCGTTTCCTGCCGCTGCCTGAGCTCAACTAGTTGCTCGAAGATGGCGTCGCTCAGTTTCCAAGAGAAAACGACAGACGATGTGTCGATGGAGTCGAAAAACGTTCGATTATAGGTGGAAAATCGGGAAAGCCAGGGGGGGACTTACCATTCAAAATGTACTCGGCCATTTTCGCCGAGGCGATGCGAACGAGCGACGGGACCGACATTTGTACACAAGTAGTAACTGGAGTGACAAAATAGGGGACACGTGCGTTGCGGTCGCGTCGCGGATTTATTGAAGTAATTATGCACCTGCATCGAGGTTCTTGCACGGAAAACGAAGACAACTCGAGGATTTGTGAGCACAAAACACTTGAAAATTCAGTGTGGAAGCAAACTGTTAGCAAATACTTTATAAGCGGAAAAGAACACGTTTTATATGTATATATATATTATCGATTATCAACAATTATTGGCACACACACACAAATCCATCACTTTTTTGGCCAAACTGGCAATCTCTTCACGAGTATCCGACGTCAATGCGCGCACAGCTTCGACAAACGCCTCATCTCCGAGAATCGATCGTCCGAGTCCGCCGCAAATCGTTCGGAGCGTCCAAATCACGGGCGCTTCAAGATGTTCGCTCGAACTGCTCTCCACAATCGCCCTCCTCATGTCGATCGTCCACGAAATTTGCTCCAGCTCCATTTCGGGCAGCGTTTGCGGCAGATTACGGTAGAAATCGAGCAGTTGGCAGTGAATATGGACGCGCGCCTCTTCTGCGATCCGCTCCGGCGACAGAAGAAGGCGGCAAAGGATCGTCGAGGCTAGAAACGCGCGATTGAACGCCGACTCTTGCGAATCATCGCGATCGTCCAAGAACCATCCCAACGCCGATTGTCTGTAAGAAGAAATGAGCCCAAATTGGAACAATATTCGTAACAATGAGGCCTACCGCAAAGTCTCCAGCGCCCCGGTCGCGTAGAATTCGTCGTGTGCTCCCGGAATTGCGAGCAACCGATTCAGAACGACCATAATAATCGTTCGGATGTGATTGTCGTCGTGTGATCGGTGTAGAAGCTCGAAAAGTCGGCTCACAAAACCAGCGGGACCAGTTTTGAATGCCGACTGACTTATCAGCTCGATGATCACAAGAGCACAATTCAGAAACGAGCATTTGACGTGGGTCTCGTCTTCGAGCCACTCCTCCAGATACTGCATCAGAACATCGAGCGTCCGCATCAGACACTCCAACGTTTCATTGATTTTCTGCTCGCCAAATCCATCGAATAATTGTCGCACGTTTTCGGTCAACACCGTCATCAATTCGATCGCCATATCGAGGAGTTCGTAGTTATCGCTCACCGTCATCATGATCTCTATGATAAAGTCGAACATCCGGAGAACGTTGAGGTTCGGCGTGTCTAGTGGGAACGAATCTTTGAGCGTCGACATTAGAAAGAGAATAGCGCTCGATTTGAAGTAGGTATCGGAGCGGAGATGCGGTTCGAAACAATCCAACAGTTTGTGGACGAGCTGGACAATCTTGTTGTCCTTGGCATCCGAATCCGGTTCGTTGGAGATTTGCATGAACATCAGCGGCACCATCACCGTTAAATTCTCGACCATTTTATCGGGAGTCCATGAATCGTACTTGTAACGATGTAGAATTGCGGGCGTCAGGTCCACAAACTGCTCCATCGCCTCGTATGCCTCTTTCTCGACGTATCCGAGCCTCACGTCGTATTGAAAGTCGGCGGTGAGCGCGTAACTTCCATTCAGCACGACTCCGAGCATCTGGACGCTGTCCTCGGCGAGATAGTGCTCGAGCGCCCGGACCGTTGAGCTCATCGATTTGAGATTGTACGTTTCGAAGCAGTCGCAAAGACAAATCCCGGTATCAATAGAGGTCAGGTGTCGAATTGTCGGAGTGGCCCTCAGGATCGTCTCAATGATCCTTTCTGTCAATGTGGTTTTCGAGAGATCCAGGTAGCGGAGCTCTGGGAGACGGTGCCCGGCCTCCAGGCACTGACAGAACTTGACAGCCACGTCGTTAGAGCCATTGAGACGGTATCGGTGCGGACTGAAAACAAAGAATATATATTTAGAGTTGAAGAACTGCTCTACGACTCACCACGACAAGTTTAAAACTCTAAGATCTCTCAGTTCGAACAGTTCCGTCATATCTTGAATCTTGTACGGATTCTCCATAATCAAGACTTGGAGCCCACGCATTCCGGAGATTCCGTCCAACTTTTCAATGTCACAATTCGAGACATTCAAGTATTGAATTCTCGGAAAGCTGTGCGCAAGAATCCGAACGTCGACTAATCTCCTTCCAGCCACATTCAAGCTCACCAGGTTCGGGAGCATGGCGCCAATCGCTTCGAGCCAATCTCCTTTGAATCGTCCGAATCCACTAATGTCGAGGTGACGAAGGGATTGACGGGTGGCGGTGTTGAACATCTTGTTGAGGAGCGAGACGATGTCCAGGCTGGCCGGGTCTGAAAGACGCTTTTTTGTGAATGACCAGCCGTTTTTTGTGGTTTAGTATGTGTGCAAACGACATTTTCTTTCTCTCCGCTTGTAGCAGCCGATTCTCACCGTCGTCAAAGTGAAATGCGTCCAACAGCAGATTTGTGTTGCCGAGTACAAAACTCTCGAGCTCCTGCTCACTAATAAACGCGACGCCACTCATTTCCACGTGCTTCAGATTGATTCGATTTGTGTGGAGTCCGGAGAGTTGTTGCAGAAGTTGCATATCGTGTGGATTTTGGAGCCTAACGATTTGCTCATAGAGCAAATTACTCTGATCTCGCGAGAAATGCATAGTCGATGTGCTGATGGAGCCTGAAAAAAAGTGGATTCGGAAGACGTTTCAACACGAAGAAAGCATGCAAAATTACCATTCAAAATGTGCTCGGCAACTTTTCGGGTTGACAATTGGAACAGCGTCGGAACGGACATTTGTACAGGATTTCGATTTCGTGGATTTCGGACACACTAGCCGGTTGGACCGTACAAGAATGAGTGAATGAGCGGTGCGGGTCAGGAACCACATTGATTTTCGCCTGGAATACAACCCAGAGGGACCAATGCGTTGCGCTACACTCATTGATTTTCGCGTGTTCTTGCGTTTCCCGGTGGAATCTTAACCTTACGGTGGTGTACTGTAGCTGGACCCAAAATTTCAAGAGTTTCAAAGTGATGAAACTTCTGACTTTGTGATGATGTGTAAAATGTGTAAATGGGAAATGAAATGGCAAGTGGCGTCGAAATTAATCACGGTATCATTTGTACTCCTCGTGCGTCAATCCTTCCCATTTCATCTCGTTCAGACAGGGCGGGGGGGGATCCACTGAATCCGTATAAAACGCGCCTCAACTTCTTCATTCCAATTCGAAGCCGAATGCCGTTCAATCTGTGCACCAACATCGCCCTATTCGCGCTTGTGTTCGTCGTCATCGCGCTCATCGGAATGTTCCAACACATCGACTACAACGGCGTCATTGACGCTCGCTCCAACTTGGGATTGCACATTCCCAGCGAGAAGGACGAGCATGCCACTTTGATCTAGTCATCGTCTTGTCGATTCATTTTGTTTAGTGTACTGAACACTCGTGGTTTCAAGACCACTGTACTAACAGGAAGTACATTGAGGACTTTCCAAAAACTTTGCTCGCACTGTCTTAACCCATTTTGGAGCATTCACCTAACCTTACTGTATGATCTTCAAAGGACCACAAAAGTCTACAGAATTCTAGATTTTCTCATTAAAGCCTATTTAGGCCTGTTTTAGTCGAATCGAATCTCTAAACCATTTGTACACTCCTTCAAATTTGGTCCCTAGGACTCTTGTTGAAAATAAAATATTGTAGCAGTACATCTGAACTAATATTGTCTCTTATTACGTGCATTTGTGAAACATGTGTTCTGTCGATAAAATCAATAAAGATAAAATCAATAAATGAGGTCAACTGAAAATATGGCTCGACTTGGTGCCAGAGTTGAGCGGAAGAACACGGAAGATTTTTCATATCTTTTTTAGAAAATTTTTTCATGGAATGTGATCAACTGACGAAATGTATAGCAAAGTGAACTCTGCTCATCGAAAAATAATTGTAAATTTAGCTTTTCATACAAAAAAGTTATTCTTTCCGTCTTCCGTTAGCCGCCTTTTTTCACGGAACAACTCGAATAACTTTTTTGTATGAATAGCTAAAATTACAATTGTTTTTCTATGAGCAGAGTTCAGTTTGCTATACATTTCGTCAGTTGATCACATTCCATGAAAAAATTTTCTAAAAAAGATATAAAAATTCTTGCGTGTTCTTCCGCTCAACTCTGCTTGGTGCGTTCCGGAAATTCTTCATCGTTCTGCACAAAAACCGTCTTGCTGGCCATCGTTTTCAAGTTGGCTTCTTCAAAATTTCCGGGCACAAACTGGAACTTCTGAACTCAGCCCTGTCCAAGTTCGGTGTCAACTCGATCACTTTCCGCCGTGATACGTGAGTTTAAAAATGCAAATTTGTATCGTACTCACAGTTTCTGACTTCCTACAAAAAAACACTCTCTTGAGCACAATTTCGAATGACATGGGCACAGTGAAAACACGTGATCCCCATACAAAATGTACGTGAAAGCATTCGAATCATTTTTCAAAGTAATGACACTTTCGTTGGTATCCAAGTTTATCGAAGAGAATGTGAAAGAAGCGGAGCGACAATATAGAAAAGTAGTCGAGTATTGCAAGTTGTAATTCTACTTTTTTTGCGCGTCTACAATATCGATTTCCAGAAACACAAACACAACGTTCATCGACAAAGATTTTCCGCACACTCGACGATCCTACTACTCGGCTCGGCAGGAATTTTTGTGGTTTTTGGAGAATTTGGTTCGAACTTTAAAACATAAACTTTAAAACAAACGCTCTCAAATGCAGAGCATATCACTCTACCTGTCCGAAAAGGTCACATGGACGCGGCCGGTTCTCAATCCAATGATATCGAGAGATTTCCATTTCAAGCCGTGGTCCGTCATGGACGCGCCGACGCCCTCGGAAATCGTGCAGAGAGTGCTGCCCGACTGTGGACTCATCGCCGCGTTGATGTCGATCGCAATGCATCCGGAAATTGTGGGCGCACTGATGCCTCGCAAAGAGCTGTCCGAGTACGGGGTGTACCAAGTGAGATTGTGTGTGGACGGCGAGTGGAAGCGCATTCTCGTCGACGACTGGTTCCCCAGGTTCGTTGTTGGACTGAAAGGCGTTTTTTCCAATAGGAATCAGGTTGGTTTTTTGGGTGATCACCGATCAGCATGCGACTTTGCTTTGGTTTGAGTTCAGCTCTGGCCGTGTCTCGTCGAAAAAGCGGCTGCGAAACTCTGCGGAACGTACCACGCGTTGTACGGCTTTGATGGAGGCGTCGCGTTCCAATGGATCACCGGCGCGCCCACAACCAGCTACAATTGGTACGTGCGTCCGGAAATCGTGGCAAACCTCTGGGACATACTGCATTCGTCGAGTCTTCACGCTTTTCCAATGACGTGTGGCTCGCAACATGTCGTCTTGGACGAGGAGTCGAGCGGAATCTGTCCCGGACACATGTACTCTCTGCTCGACGCGCTAGAAGTGGACGGATTGCGGCTCGTCCGTATCCGCAACACGTTTGGCAAGTTGATTTGGAAGGGAAAATGGTCGCCGACGTGGGACGGATGGACGGGACGGGAGGATTTGCAGCAAGAGCTGATGATGAGAACGGCGTGGATCGACGACAGCTTCTGGATGGAGTACGATGACTTTGTGAAGTATTTTGATCAAGCGAACGTGTGCCGCGCCCGTCCCGAATGGTTCGTCACCCGAATGAGCCTCGTCGTGGATGGCAATGAAGAGCAGAAGCCGGTGAAAAATGTGCTCAAAGTCACAGTCGCGACTTCTTGTGACGTGGCAATTACCGCCTACCGTCGTGGAGTGAGAACAACGGGAAGATTCCCGTTCATCACGTGGGTCCTCATACACTCTGTGAAAAGTGATGGCGAAGGACCGGGCGAGCTCGTCAGCCGGTCCGTTCTCAGCAGAAACTGCACCGAGGACATTCGTCTCACCGCCGGCGCCTACTTTATTCTGCTCACCGCTCTGGGCACGAAACGAACACACCGAAACGTGGCGCTTCATAGCTCGGCGCCGTGCAAAGTGGAAATGGTTTCGATGAGTCGCGGGCAGTTGGCGGACTCTTTCCAGAAGCTCGTTTTGCAGTACGGTCACGAGATGCGACTTTCGGTGCGTTTTATGCCAAATCAACTAGCTTTACAAGTCTAACGGAATGATTTCAGCGCCAAGACGTGAGCATCAAGACGTACCTATCGGATGATGGCAGTTATATGGTGATCATGGCCGAGAACTACACCCGCGACAAGTTCTTCCATGTCCAGTAAGTTCACCTCTTTCTTGCACAACTTTTTTTCCAATGAAAACGATTTTCCGACTTTACTGCAACAAAATGGACACATATTGGTTTTCGCGTCTGCCGACCGACTATGATGTGTGGTTCGGCGATTCGATTCCTCCAAAGTCTCGACAAGTTTTGTTGGTCGTCTACCGTAACCCTTATTGGCGAGTGCCCGGATTCCCGATGCATGTCGAAGTGGGCGTTTCGGACTTTTCACTACCTAACCGACTCTTTTTTTTCAGTACTACGTGACATCGGAACCGACGACGGTGAAGCATGTGCCGGAGATACACGACAATCATTATGCGCATCGAACTACCACTTTGTTTTGAACAAATTATTTTGCTGGCACTTTAAAAGCTTGTGCTCTAGAAGATTTCAGATGAGATGGACGTCTTCTGAATCTGTCAATAGTCGCTAGATTTTCAAAATGAGTCTAACGTCCCAACCCTCACACAACTCCAAAAATGTTTGCGACGTGTAGTAGGGTCTGACCACAAATGTGCTGATAAAAGCTATTTGTTGATAGCCGTATCGTCGTCTTGTTGTCGCCTAAAATGCTCTTCTGATAAGAATAACGAGCCTGTTTGCCATCAGACACCACCAACGTAATTGTGGGCGGTGCTTGGCGTAGAAGTGTTGTATAAAAGTTGGGATGACGCGTAACTCTTTAGATATTGTTCTATTCGAAGTCTGGCAACATGTCGAAGCCCGCCGAGCCAATCGAAGAAGAGGAGTCGGAGCCCATCGTCGATGATGCCCCTGAAGAGCTCACGGAGCCGCTGGAGCCCAGAAGAAGTCGGGAACTGCTTCAAGAAGCCGGTTTGGAGTCGAGGAATCTCGAGGTCAAGAAGACGGAGCAAAAAGAGCATTGGCAGCCGACTCGGCCACTCACCAAGACGATTTTGCAAATCGCCAAAGAAGAGGGTGATGTTTTGAGCCAAGAGTCGTTGAGTAAGCGCCTTTTCATCTATTGTAAATGATCACACACTTTTCAGAGTTGATCGACAGATCCACTCCGACCGTTCGTAACTATTCGTCGAGTTCCGAAGACGTTGCCGAGGCGATGGAGAAGATCAAAGAGTGGATCGATATAACGAAAGAGTTCTCGGATGCGGGCGCGGTGTTCTTCGAGAAACTCGCCGATAATCTGGAAGTGTTCGGCACTATGGGATCGCTGGTGAAAGTGTTCATCACTTTGACGCAACCGCACAAGGAAGATCCGATTATGAAAGAGCTGGGCGTGCTCAAGAATCAATTGCAAACTGTGAGCTGGAGGAGAACCCGGTCTCTCTCAAATCATGTGTCATTTGTAGTTGTCGGATAGCATGACGCATCAGTTTAGCGAGTTGAAGGGATTCATCGTCGAGCAGCAATTCTTCTCGGTACGCTGCTCATGGAGATTATTGTGCTCATTCAATATTTTCAGAGCTACGCCCACAAAGCGACCGTCCTATTCGAGTACATGCTCGACACGCTGACAACTGCTCATCCAAAAGCCAAAGAGCTGTTCGAGACCGAGTACAACAGCAGGCTACCCGTCACTTTTGTCACTGTACGTTCACGTTTCCCAAACTTTTTGCGGAATTCGACAATTCAAACAAAAACCAAATTGTCAGGAAATGCTGGCAATGCTCGAAACCGACGCTACGAACCCGCTAAAAGTGAACATGAACGGCGATGAGCTCATGTCAAGTGCCACGTTTAACAAATGGACGGATGTTCTGAACAGTACTCTCACACAATTTGTCAGTTTTGTTGAGTCCGTCACAAAAACTGTTCAATTTTAGTTGGTGCTCGAAACGTTTGCTGCCGGATTCCTTCATCCGGACGACAAGTACATGGAGCAGAAGATCATCGAGAAAATTGCGCGGTTTGTGACGCTTGTCAAAAATTGGGACAACGACTACCGGACCGGATCACACTATTGGCCGAAATGTGTTGAGCAACTGGTGTACAAGATTCAAGATGACTCGTCGTTTCGTAGAGACGAGGATAAGATCGAGGAGATTCAGAAGGGACTGCTAAAGATTCATACAAAGTGAGCCAAACGATCCTTGAAGCTACGCCACTCAACTTCTAAACGTTCCGTGTTCAGTGACCTCTTCTACGTCGTCTGTTTCGCTCCAAATCTTCCGTGGCATCGAGTGATTTTCCGGCCCGAACAAGTGTTCTGCTCTCTGAAACGTGGCGGCTACAACGTGTTCGTCTACCGATGCACCAAGTACGCGCCAGAAGACGTCAAACGACTGACGGACCGAATGCACAGTCGCATGATGAACTTTCGCACGAGACAGAACTATGACGCGTGGCTCGTCGAGGCGTATCTCTACGGATGGACGAACAACAGTCTCGGCGAGAACGCGTTCATTATGGTCATCACGTCGGGAAACGTGGCGACGAGATGGCCGAAGAACGTTTCCAACGGTCCCGGGGTGTTCACTTACGAGTCGAGACTCCGCAAGACTTCTCTGTTTGGCGGCACTTATCCGGTTTACATTTTCGTTGGCGCTGTTAATGTCAAGTAGAGGTTTTTCGAATTTTGTTTCTATATTTTTGTTGTCTGCTGTATAAAACTGAAACTCTCCATTACTTCATCGTTTCGCACACAACGCTCTTTCTTCTTTTACCCGGTCACCCCATGGAGACATGCACTACACAAATCAATAGGAGATTCGAACGACTTTGTGCGGACCACCGAATGAAGAGCGCCCAGACAGACAGAGAGAGAGAGAGAAGGAGGTCAATACGAATAACAGTGTGAGCGTGAGCGTGCGTGCGCTTTTGAAGGAAAATCACACGTTTCCATAGTGATAATCGAGTTATTCAATCAACTCGCTCAATATTCCGTATTTTTCAAATTTTTTAGCATTCACATTCTCTGCTCATCCCATTCGACCGAGATTTTTGCACTTGTGACACTGTACACTATTTTCCAGGACGGTTCTTTCTGAAATAAAAAAAAGTGATGCCCGAAATCGCACCCTTGACCCTTTTGTCAGCTCAAAAGGTAGCCGAACTCATTGAGAACGGTTAGTTCTATGCCAAACCTGAACCAAACTTTAAAACACACACAACTTTAGACGCCCTCCCAATCAAACTTTGCATCAAACTTTCCGACAAAGCGAGCAATCAAGTGCTCGCAGTTTTCTACGATAATTATGGGGACCTGAACGAGCGCACGTGGAAGACGATCTATCTGAGCGGAATGTTTGCGCCGAGCGTGCTCGACCTCGGCGGTGTGCCCATCGGATGGAACGAGTTGCCGGCGTGCCAGAGCGGAACGTACACTCGATTCAAGTTGGGCCATCGGCATCGAACGGAAAGAGAAGAAGAAGTGGTCTCGGAGGCGGCGCTCTTGTTCAGGGTGCTCAACGAGACGTCGTGGGACCATCTGACGGGCCTGGATTGGAGCGGACGGCGTCGGCTCAAGTGGTACTCCGCCGCGACGGTTGGTTTTTAGTTTTGAAATGTTTGACATAGTTCTCACTTATTTGACTCACTTTCCGCCAATTTGATCTAGTTAACTTCATTTGCCCCATCTTACCTCGTTTCCCCTGGTTTCATTCACAATATATTCCAGATGTTGAGCTCGTTTCCGAGTTTGACGACGCTCAACGTGGCCAATCAACAAGTTCCGAGCCGTGCTGTACCGAAAATCGCCTCCAACTGCCCTCAACTCAGACATCTGAACATCTCGGAGACTGGCATCCAGAACATCGGGCCACTGGAAAGACTGGAGCATCTGGAAGTACTCATCATGCACAATTTGGACGTGGAAAGTGGAGTCGATGCACTGAAAAGTCTCCGAAAGTTGCGAGTGTTGGATATGTCGACGAGTGAACTTACGTAAGTGAGAACAACTGAACGTTGTGTTGATTTCGCGTTTCAGACACACACTCCCCGCTTTGTTTGTCGTCGAGCAATCCAGAAACGGAGCCGCAGCTTCTCCGTGGCGCGAGCTCCGTTCCATCGACATTGGCGGCTTGGAAATGAGCCCGGAGGCGATGCGAACTATCATCCGAGCCCATCCGAAGCTCGGCGAGATCCTCATACTCGACAACACTGCTAGTCGCGTCGTGATGGAGCAACATCATCTGTGGCCCGGGCTCCAAGTGCTCGGTGAAATCGACCTCCTCAAGCGCTACCTTGCGTTGGATCGTCCGGCGTTTCTGTTGGCGATCCTAGAGTCGATGCAAAATTCCACTCACCTTCTCACACCCGAGCACCGCTACGACCTGCTCAAGATCAGCCTGAAAGTGTCGAGAAAGTACGCAAAAGTGGACGAGCAGTTGATGGAAATCTCGTCTGAATTGACGGAGCAATTATGGGAGGACACGTCCCGCAAACTGTCGAATGCCGAGTTTCAAAGGGCCGTCGGCATGCTGCTCGACATTGCCGACCAGATTGAGCGCGATCAAGACACCGACCAACACATTTGGCCCATTCTCGCCTGCGAGAACGTTCTCGAGAGGTATGCCGATCCGGTGCGACTTGGACGCGCCGCTTTGAGGATTTTGCGGGAATCATTCGCGACGTACATGATCTGTAATCGGATCGTGCTCCACCTCATGCGTACGATGTCTTCGCAGCAAATCAAACAGTTGCAGGTGCATGTGGGGCACTTCAGGGCCATGTTCAGTGCTTTGGAGGAGTTTGCAGGTGAGCCGCATTGTTTCACACCGATTTCCCCTCAATTCATGTGTTTTGCAGACTTAGAAATGAAACCGAATGTTCGATGTCTGGTGTTCCTGATTGAAGCGGTGGCAAACGCCGATACGAGCCTAGTTACCGCGATTTTGGCGTTCGGCGGACTCGGCCGTTTTGCAAAAGTGCTGGTTGTGTGCGATTCGGACCAGGAGTGCGAGCAGGCGGCTCTTCGAATGACGCGCCAACTGTTCACGAGAAGATTCGGAAAGGGCGAGATACCGAAACTGTCTGATCAACTTTATCACGTTCTCGCGTGAGTTTTTTGACTGTTGTCTAGACGAGTGTGCACTTCATTTCAGAAAATTGATGGTCAGAGACATCTCGAGCCACGAAGGACTGTCCGTCTCCTACATGTGCGTTCACACCCTCCTCGCGGCGTCGGCGTTCCCGAGAATGTGGGATTCGCCCCACTTGATCAACATCGCCGATAAGGCCATCGTCCGCCTCGTCGCCAATTACCCGCCTTCCGCGAATATCGGGATTGGCTGCGATGAGCTTTGCCGGCGTATTGAATGGTGTTTGGAGGAGAGAAACTTCGGCTCTCGTCTCATGTTCGCCCTGTGGAATGTGTTGATGGGATTGACGACGGTGCCGGAGTTCAAGGAGAAGTACGACGCGTCGAACGTGAAGCAGTTGGTCGAGGAGATCGCCTGCGGAATCATCGAGTTAGAAGGATCCGAAAAGATTGTCAAGATGGCCCAGAGTATCGTGACGTTTCGCGATTCCAATCCTTCAACTTACCCCTCTTCAATCTAATAAGCCGTTTTCCTCGTGTACCATTTCGTTTGCCAAATGTCTTTCCTCTTATTTTCCTTACATGTATTACATTAAACGGACTTCTACTAGACCTCTGATAGTATTATAGACCCCCGTCACTGCCATAAAAATGTTTCACTTTTCTTCAAGAAGCTTCCAAGCAATCGGGGTTCGATTTCCCACGAACGCAGCTACTTTTTTAGTTGATTTTAATCTTCGTTTACTCCATTAATCGAAAGGAGACGCGTTTTTGGCTCTGTTTCTATGGAAGCGCGTGCACTAGAGTGTGAACGGTGTGTCGAAGGAAGAGGGACCAGACAGACAGACCGAGAGAGAAAGATATATACGAATAAATGTGTGAGCGTGAGTGTGTGTGTGTCTCTGTGAGCGTGCGTTTTCAAAGGACAAACACACTTTTGCATATTTACAGCAAATCGAATTGACCGAGATTCGATTTTTTGAGAAAAACGCTTGTTTTTGCACTTGTGAAACAATGTCACCCAATTATTTGTGCGAATTTTCAGAAAACATGCCAACAATTCCATCTCTGACCGGCTTGGCAGCTGAGAAAGTTGGCGAACTTGTGGACAACGGTTAGTCTACACATTTTTCATTCATTTTTTTCCACACAATTCCAGACGAACTCCCAATTAGCAGCGCCATCAAACTTTCCAACAAAGCGAGCAATCAAGTGCTCGCGATCCTCTACGATAATTGTGGGGATCTGAACGAGCGCACGTGGAAGACGATCTATCTGAGCGGAATTTTTGCGCCGAGCGTGCTCGACCTCAGCGGAGTGCCCATCGGATGGAGCGATTTAGCGGCGCGCCAGAACGGAACGTACACTCGATTCAAGTTGGGCCACAGGCATTGGACGGAAAAAGAAGAAGACGTGGTCTCGGAGGCGGCGCTCTTGTTCAGGGTGCTCAACGAGACGTCGTGGGACCATCTGACGAGCCTGGATTGGAGCGGACGGCGTCGGCTCAAGTGGTACTCCGCCGCGACGGTATGGTTTTGTGTGCTGACCTAGTTTTGAGAAGTTTCACCTTGTTTTGATAGATTTGACTCACTTTCCGCTAATCTACATAGTTTTCACCTATCGTAACTTCATTTGCCCCATTTTACCTCGTTTCTCCTCGTTTCAATCACAATATATTCCAGATGTTGAGCTCGTTTCCGAGTTTGACGACGCTCAACGTGGCCAATCAACAAGTTCCGAGCCGTGCCCTAACCAAAATCGCCTCCCACTGCCCGCAACTGAAACACCTAAACATTTCGGAGACTGGCATCCAGCACATCGGGCCACTGGAAGCACTGGAGCATTTGGAAGTGCTCATAATGCACACCTTGGACGTTAAAAGTGGAGTCGAAGCGCTGCAAAGTCTCCGAAAGTTGCGAGTGCTGGATGTGTCGGCCAGTAAACTTGCGTAAGTGAGGCCAACTGAACATTGTGTTGATTTCGCGTTTCAGACACACAATCCCGGCTATGTTTGTCGCTGAGCAGTCCAGAAACGGACCTTCTCCGTGGCCCGAGCTCCGGTCCATCGACATTAGCGGCCTGGAATTGCCCTCGGAGGCGGTGCGCGCTATCATGCGAGCCCATCCGAAGCTCGGCGAGATCCTCACAATCTTCGACGCTGCTTCCGTGGAACAGCGGCCCGGGCTCAAAGTGCTCAATAAAATTGACCTTCTGAAGCGCTACCTGGCGTTGGATCGTCCGGCGTTTCTGTTGACGATCCTAGAGTCGATGAGAAATACCATTGAACTTATGGGACCTGAGGACCGTTACGAATTGTTCAAGATCTGTATGAAGGTGTCGAAAAAGTTTGCAAGTGGGGACGATGATTTCCTCGATATCTCAATTCGTCTCACTGTAATACTATGGCCCTATGTCGCCCGCACACTCTCGGATGTCGAACTTCACAGGACCGTCGGCATGCTGCTGGACGTTGCGGAGCGATTCATATCTGACTACACCGTTCTCTATCCGATTTGGACGGTTATGGTCTACTATCGTCTTTTGGAGACGTACGGGAATCCGGTTCAAGTTGAACGCCTCGCGTTGGCGATTTTGCTCAAAAAAAATCTGTATGGTCGATTGTTGAATGGTGGAACGATGGTGGAATGGTGGTATGGTGGATGGTGGACGGAAGGAAAGGTCGCTGCGCTTGAAATCGTGCACAAGATGTGTCAGCAGCAACCAGATCAGTTGGATTTCGATGAGAGAGACTTGATGAACATGCTCGCGGATATGGATAAGTACCTAGGTGAGCCCACTCGTTTTCCATCTAGTTGACCAAGTTTTTAACGGTTCGACAACGAGTTCCACTAGTTTCTTTCCTTTTTTTGCAGGTTTACCCGGCTCCGAAATTGTTAGATGCTATCTGCACCTGTTTGAAACCTTCGCGAACACCTACACCCACCTACGGGACCGTTTGGCGCGTGACGGATTGCTCTTTCTTCAGAACGTGCAGTATCGGATGTATATGTACCCAGAATGCCGACAACTTGCTCTTCGTCTGATGCTCAAACTGATCACGTATCGATGTGAAGTGCAGGACGACGGAGTGATCATGACTGATGAGCTTCACCATGAACTCGCGTGAGTTTTTTCGTCGTGCAACTTCTGCGCACACCTTTAGTACCTGTCAAGCAAAAGTCTGGCGATAGTTGCTGAAGATCTGCTCAAAAGTTCCGAGTTTAGAGGTTCTATTTAGAATTTCAGCCATGTTATGATCCACGACATGTACAACGACGATGGACTCACCCTTTCCTACCTGTCCGTGCACACTCTGCTCGCGACGTTCGAACGTCCGAACATGTGGGAATCGCCCGACTCCATCAGAACCACCGATCAGCATATCATCGGTCTCCTCACCAACTACCCGGACATCGACCAAATGGACAACTTCTCCGATGAGCATATGAGGTGTCTGGAGCGGTACTTGGAGGAGAGAAACTTCGGCTCTCGTGTCATGTTCGCCCTGTGGAATGTGTTGATGGAATTGAAGACGGTGCCGAGCTTCAACGACAGGTACGAGGCGTCGAGAGTGAAGCAGTTGGTCGAGGAGATCGCCCGCGGAATCATCGAGTTGGAAGGATCCGAAAAGATTGTCAAGATGGCCCAGAGTATCGTGACGTTTCGCGATTCCAATCCTTCAACTTACCCCTCTTCAATCTAATAAGCCGTTTTCCTCGTGTACCATTTCGTTTGCCGAATGTCTTTCCTCTTGTTTTCCCAACATGTATTACATTAAACGCACCTCTACTAGACCTCTGATAGTATTATAGACCCCCGTCACTGCCATAAAAATGCTTCACTTTTCTTCAATAACTTTCCAAGCAATCGGGGTTCGATTCCCCACGAACGCAGCTACTTTTTTAGTTGATTTTCGTCTTCGTTTCCGTCCAGATTACTCCATTAATCGAAAGAAGACGCGTTTTTGGCTCTGTTTCTATGGAAGCGCGTGCACTAGAGTGTGAACGGTGTGTCGAAGGAAGAGGGACCAGACAGAGAGAGAGAGATAAATACGAATAAATGTGTGAGCGTGAGTGTTTGTGTGTGTCTCTGTGAGCGTGCGTTTTCAAAGGACAAACACACTTTTGCATATTTACAGCAAATCGAATTGACCGAGATTCGACTTTTTGAGAGAAAACGCTTGTTTTTGCGCTTGTGAAACAATGTCACCTAATTTTTTGTGCGAATTTTCAGAAGCCATGCCCGCAATTCCCTCACTGACCGGCTTGGCAGCTGAGAAAGTTGGCGAACTCGTGGACAACGGTTAGTCTACACATTTTTCATTCATTTTTTTTTCCACACAATTTCAGACGAACTCCCAATTAGCAGCGCCATCAAACTTTCCGGCAAAGCGAGCAATCAAGTGCTCGCAGTTCTCTACGATAATTGTGGGGATCTGAACGAGCGCACGTGGAAGACGATCTATCTGAGCGGAATTTTTGCGCCGAGCGTGCTCGACCTCAGCGGAGTGCCCATCGGATGGAGCGATTTAGCGGCGCGCCAGAACGGAACGTACACTCGATTCAAGTTGGGCCACAGGCATTGGACGGAAAAAGAAGAAGAAGTGGTCTCGGAGGCGGCGCTCTTGTTCAGGGTGCTCAACGAGACGTCGTGGGACCATCTGACGAGCCTGGATTGGAGCGGACGGCGTCGGCTCAAGTGGTACTCCGCCGCGACGGTATGTTTTTGTGTGCTGACCTAGTTTAGAGAAGTTTCACCTTGTTTTGATAGATTTGACTCACTTTCCGCTAATCTACATAGTTTTCACCTATCGTAACTTCATTTGCCCCATTTTACCTCGTTTCCCCTGGTTTCATTCACAATATATTCCAGATGTTGAGCTCGTTTCCGAGTTTGACGACGCTCAACGTGGCCAATCAACAAGTTCCGAGCCGTGCCCTAACCAAAATCGCCTCCCACTGCCCGCAACTGAAACACCTAAACATTTCGGAGACTGGCATCCAGCACATCGGGCCACTGGAAAGACTGGAGCATTTGGAAGTGCTCATAATGCACACCTTGGACGTTAAAAGTGGAGTCGAAGCGCTGCAAAGTCTCCGAAAGTTGCGAGTGCTGGATGTGTCGGCCAGTAAGATGGCGTAAGTGAGAACAACTGAACATTGTGTTGAGTTCGTGTTTCAGACACACAATCCCGGCTATGTTTGTCGCTGAGCAGTCCAGAAACGGACCTTCTCCGTGGCCCGAGCTCCGGTCCATCGACATAGGCGGCCTGGAATTGCCCCCGGAGGCGGTGCGCGCTATCATGCGAGCCCATCCGAAGCTCGGCGAGATCCTCACAATCTACAACGCTGCTTCCGTCGAAATGGAGAATCGGGACCAGCGGCCCGGACTCAAAGTGCTCAATAAAATGGACCTTCTGAAGCGCTACCTGGCGTTGGATCGTTCAGAGTTTCTGTTGGCGATCCTTGAGTCGATGTATACTACCTCTCACCTTCTCACACCCGAGCACCGCTACGACCTGCTCAAGATCTGTCTGAAAGTGTCGAGAAAGTACGCAAAAGTGGACGAGATGTTGCTGGAAATCTCAATTCGTCTCACTGTAGAACTATGGCCCTATGTCACCCGCACACTCTCGGATGTCGAACTTCGCAGGACCGTCGGCATGCTGCTGGACGTTGCGGAGCGATTCATATCTGACTACGACGTTCTCTATCCTATTTGGACGGCTATGGTCGACGATCTGGAGACGTACGGAATCCGGTTCGAATTGATCGCCTCGCGTTGGCGATTTTGGTCGAAGCAAATCCGTATGGTCGATGGTGGAATGGTGGAATAGTCGCTGCGATTAAAATCGTGCACAAGAGGTGTCAGCAGCAACCAGATCAGTTGAATATCGATGAGAGACACTTGATGAACATGCTCGCGAATATGGATAAGTACGTAGGTGAGCCCACTCGTTTTCCATCTAGTTGACCTAGTTTTTAACGGTTCGACAACGATTTTCACAAGTTTCTTTCCTTTTTTTGCAGGTTCAAACGGCACCGAAATTGTTCTATGCTACCTGCGCCTGTTTGAAACCCTCACGAACACCTACACCCACCTACTGGACCGTTTGGCGCGCGACGGATTGCGCGTTTTTGAGAAAGTGCTGGTTCGGATCTTTTTGGACGAAGAATGCCAACGACGCGCTCTTCGTCTGATGCTCAAACTGATCACGTATCGATGTGAAGTGCAGGGCGACGGAGTGCTCATGACTGATCAGCTTTACTATGATCTCACGTGAGTTTTTTCGTCGTGCAACTTCTGCGCACACCTTTAGCACCTGTCAAGCAAAAGTCTGGCGATAGTTGCTGAAGATCTGCTCAAAAGTTGCGAGTTTAGAGGTTCTATTTAGAATTGCAGCTATCTTATGGTCCACGACATGAACAGCCACGAAGGACTCACCCTTTCCTACCTGTCCGTGCACACTCTGCTCGCGACGTTCGGACGTCCGAACATGTGGGAATCGCCCGTCTCCATCAGAACCACCGATCAGCATATCATCGGTCTCCTCTCCGAATACCCGGACAGCAATCAAATGGGCAATTTTCCCGACGAGCATATGAGGTGTGTGGAGCGGTACTTGGAGGAGAGAAACTTCGGCTCTCGTGTCATGTTCGCGCTGTGGAATGTGTTGATGGGATTGAAGACGGTGCCGGGCTTCAACGACAGGTACGAAGCGTCGAGAGTGAAGCAGTTGGTCGAGGAGATCGCCCACGGAATCATCGAGTTGGACGAGGCGACGGAGGAGATTGTCAAGATGGCCAGGAAAGTTGTCGATGTGGCGAGATGCGATTTCTAATTGATTCTGCCCGCATTCCAATTCTTCAACAAAATCGCAGCTTATCATCGCCAGGCCGCGTTCGTCGTGTAACGGTCAGCATGTTTCCAGTTGTTTGTTGAATTTCTCTGTAAAAATTTTCTTTGTTTCGCCTTTGACTTTGGTATTATTGTGAATCCCTCCCCGCCACTTGACTACAGGTTTTGGCACAATCACTTTTCGATCATGTTCTTCTTATTTTGTTCCACTTTGTTTCTTGTTGAATAGAATCATCAGAAAATCTACGTGTCCTTGTTCTTTTTTTCGGATTCTCGGATCTGCCCTAGCGGAAAGCACCATTTTCTCAAAAAACGGCGAAAACGAAAATGGAACTCAGTCTGCGGCTTTTTAGAAGTGATTCTGACAGTTTTGGGGATGGGAAATCCGTTTTTGATTGAAATCATTGAATTTTTTTTTATTGAAAGAAAAGTGCATTGAATTCACACGTCATCCGGACCTGTTAACAAAAGCATGCTCACAAAAAGATTGGCAAGTGGAGACGTCGTCATTTTCGGAAGTTCTCCATTCCATTCCCGCCTTCAATTCTTCGATCCGATTCAAATTCGAGCGCATCAAGTCTTCGTCGAACTAAAATATTGTGCTTTTTTGAAACTTCTCAAATGGTGTATGACCTACCAGAGAAATGTGCATGTAGAGTTTTCGCGTCTCGGCTACCTCCTTTTCGCACAAATCCTTCAAATGTTTGCGGGTGATGAACGCTCCGATCGCCCGGTCCATCTGTTCGATTCGGGCGTCTTCCAACGAGATTTCTGCTGTGATTCTTTGCGAAAGAGCGTCCAGATCGTCTTCGATCTGAAAATAAGAAAAAACTAAAACTTTTCTTTATTTTTAGGACAAACTGACCATAGATCTGTGAAACTCGTCCATTGTGCGAATCTGTGCAAGCGTGTGCTTTCCGCCGTGCACAAATGTTTGAAATTCCGTCGCTTTCCGCTCGATTTCCTCGTTTTGCGGCGGATTTACGCAAATCTGAAACGAGACGATGCAAGTGCGCTCCACCGAACGCTTCTCACCGGCTTGCCGCGCGGAGAGTGTGAATTCAAATCGGAAAACGAAAAGTCCATGGATTTATCGAATTTTCCAGCGAAATTCTCCTCGAAAAGCGAAGATCCGTCGTCGGAACTCGACAGAGCAGGCGAAGAACCGCCGCGTAGGCGCGGCTCCGAATCTTCCGACGAGTCGAGCACGAAAATCTGAAAACTGTGCGAAAGTGTGCACAGAGCGCACTTGCCCTCACATCGCTTTTGTCGGAGGAGTCGGAGCACGTGGAGCAATCCTCGCGATTCTCGTAGCACATGCACACATTGTCGACGTGATGGATCGGACGAGCAACCACCGAGATCTGAACGTTTTCTTTTGCGGTAGAGCTCTTTTTTTTCCAAAAAACTGACACTGTCCGAAGGCGTAACCTCACTATTTTTGCGTCGTCTCGAACTGTTGTTGCGACAAGCCCATTCACTCTTTTTCATACGCAGACCGTTCATTTTGGTGATGAAAATTCGTAGAAATACACCTAAAATAGTCACATTTCATAGTTTCCAAAGAATAATTGAGGCAAGGTCACGCATTCTAAAGACAAGAGTGACCCTAGCCGAGCCCTAGCACAGCCCCCAAATTACCGTTTCAGAAACTGCCCTTCAAAACAATTCCACAACATCTTCGGCGCTTCCGTTCGGGAAAAAGCGAAGAGAAGAGTTTGCACTGACCACCACGCAACGATAATTTATCGTCGACAGCTAAAATAATGAGCGGTACGTCTGTTTTCGAGGAATTCTTAATTGCAAAGTGTCTTGCAGACGTTTCATTGACCTACAACATCCTACTACTCGGCGTCTACCTGGCTACGGCTATATGTAAATGTTCTTCATCGTACTTGCACGGGAAATTCGAAAAAAATTTGCGGTGTTTTCCGCTTGTGATTCCTAAACTACAATCAGTAAATTTAGGCCAGAATTTGAAAGTCTATTCCAATTTTTGAGTAAGTCAGGTCATACACTTCGTTCAAAACGATGCATCTCAGCTGTCTCTGCAGAAAAACTGATAAAATGTACATAATTCAACAACTTTTCAGCTGACAACGCTGAGATCTATTGTATTGAAAAAACAGTATTGGATGGCATAGTAATACAGGCTTTTCGCTAGGTTAGTTAGTTAGATCAATTTTAAATAAAGTTTGGGCAGCCTCTTCAAGTTATGTCATTCATTTTGAAAAGCTTTGAATCCACAATAATTATCGATTATTTTTCAGTCACCGCCCAAATGTGCGGAAAGAAGAAGCCGGTGGCGAGGACCCGTCCGTACTCGACGCCGTACTCTTCCTTCTCGACACCCACCACGACCGCTAACACCGCTGTGAACACTCGACTGGACACGGCAGTCCTTCCCAGCAACACCACTACCACAACTACTTCGGGAGCCGGAAAATCGACGAAAAAGACCGAGGACAAGGATCCGGAATCGGTGAAGCTGTACAATAAAAAGGCGAAGAAGGAGGAGGAAAAGGAGAAGAAGAAAGAGGAGGAGAAGGAAAAGGAAATGGAAAAGGAAAAAGAAAAGGAAAAGAAGCAGCCGGAGGAGAAGGAAAAGGAGAAGAAGGAGGAGGAGAAGGAGAAAGAAGTGTCGCCGCCGCCGAAAAAGCATTCGAGGACGCCGCTCGTGCCACGAGTGGTCCCGTTGACCGAGAAGGAGCAGCGGATTGCGAAGGGAATGACGACGGATCGGAAGAACTATCAGACGATGGATGATGTGGACAGCGACTGGGACTCGTTCAAGAACAACTACAATAAGAAGGTAAGGGTTTCCGGTTTCCGCATTCCGCATCTAACTTTTCGATTTTCAGAAGAAAAAAGCGAAGACTTTGTCGAAGGAGGAGAAGGAGAAGGATGAGTCGGAAGAAAAAGAGCCGGAAAATGAGAAGGAGAAGGAGGAAAAGAGTCCCGGAGCGATGAAGACGTCGGAGAGAGCGGCGAAATGACCCACTGATTGATTGCGCACATTAATTTTTGTTTGAAAATGCTTTTTGAATAACGTGAACTAACATCTCGCTTACCCATTCATTTCCGATGGGCGACACGAAGAAGAAGGAGGAGGAAAAAGAGTTACGGATTGTGACGGCCCGATCACGGATAATAGTGGAAGATTTGGAAGAGGCCGAGCAGAAGTATCAGGCAGTTGTCGCCTATTGCAAGTGAGATCACTGAAAGGTTTCCAGAAGAGTGACTACGAATTCAGACACTTCAACACGACATTCAACGACGGAGAGTTCCCTCGGACATTTTTGAGATTGACTCTCAAAAAGATAATCAAACTCAAGAAGATTTCGCAAACGGTCACCTGGATCCGTCCCGTCGAGTACACGAAATGCATACCGATCGGCACAACGGCGGACGGTTTGATCCAACACTTCCGTGAGCCGCCGCAATGGTCCGTGATGGATAATCCGACGACGTCTGAAGTGAAGCAGTCGCGGGTTCCGAACTGTGGATTCGTGGCGGCGCTGGCTGTAGTCGGAGGGCATCCGGACATTGTGAATGCACTGATTCCCCGCAAAGAACTGTCCGAGTACGGGGTGTACCAAGTGAGATTGTGTGTGGACGGCGAGTGGAAGCGCATTCTCGTCGACGACTGGTTTCCAACTGCCAACTTGACGTTCGAAACAGCACATTCTTTGAATAATCAGGCGAGTAGTGTTAAGAGCTTTGTGCTCAACAACTTTGTAACTGTAACATTGCAAACATTTTGCAGCTGTGGCCATTCCTCGTCGAAAAAGCGCTCGCAAAAGCGTGGGGACGATACGCGAGGCTACGTACGGCCCGAATGGATGTGTCGCTCAGTTATTTGACAGGCGCGCCGATAACCTCTCTCAATTGGCATCAGCATCCAGACGATCCTGAAGCACTGTGGGAGCAACTATTGTCGGCGAGGTGATTGATTGTCAGAGAGCCACAGAAGCACAATATCACGATGGTTCAGAGCCAACGACTTTCTGATGACGTGTGCAACGAACCGCAAAGCCAAACGGAGTATGGGTCTTGTTCGACATCACGTATACTCCCTGCTGGACGTCATCGAATGCAGTGGCCATCGACTATTGTACATCCGCAATACTTGGGCTCGATTTGTGTGGAAAGGGAAATGGTCATGCAGTTGGAGTGGTTGGCCGTGGGAAATGAAGAAACGGCTGCTCATGGACAGGACCAGGATAAACGGAGCCTTCTGGATGGAGTACGACGACTTTTTACAGAATTTCGATTCTTGTACGCGTTTTCAAATTTTCTACACTTTTCCGATATTGTTCATTTTCCAGTCGCCTTCTGTCGACATCGTCCCGCGTGGAGTGTGATCCGAATGCATCTGGTAATAGACGGACCACTGGATGGTAGTCAGAAAATGATCAAGATCATTGTACCCCGAACTTGTGGCATCGCATTCACTTCTCACAAACCAGGACTTCATAATAAACATGTAGGCCCATTTCGTTCAATGTACGTTCACCTTTTAATATTGTTCAGTGCTTCACCTGGATCCTCATCTATTCTGCTAGAACAGGCCAATTCGTTCGGCACGGGATCGTATACCAATCTTCAACCGACGACTTGCGACTATCTGAAGGCATCTACCACGTCGTTGTCTGCCACATGGGCACCACAAAAACCGTCAGAAATGTCGCGATCCACAGCTCGATCCCAATTTGTGCTAAACTCATAAACTTGAGCTACAATATCGGCGGAGCATTCCAACAAATGGTCTTGAGACACGGGCGGTCTGTCAAACTTTCCGTGAATCGATACAATGTGAACATATACAAATATTGTATGGGCGGTAACTATTTGATTGTGATGGCTGAGAATCGAAACAAGGAAACGTATCTTCATGTGCAGTAAGTTTCTTAAAATGGCTGAAAAACGAAGAAACGTTCAGTTTGTACGTTGGCAAAATAACGAAAAGTCGCGCGATTCCGTACTATTTTTCGCGTCGGCCGACCCACATCGAGCACTGGTTCGCCGATGTGATTCCTCCAATGTGCCGACAAATTCTTCTGATTGTATACTGTGGCCAGTCGCAGTCAGATGGCTTTCCGATGGACATTGATGTAAGAAGCTCTAGTAGTGTGTGTGTGTGAATTGATAGTATCAACAAAATTCCGATTGCAGTACTACCTCTCCACTGACAAATTTACGAAACTTGGCCGGAATTCGAGAGCGGAACATGTTCCAGAAATACATAAAAATCATCACATTCATCAGACAACTGCAATATAGGTTTACGATTGTCATTGTTTCGAAAAAATTTCATAATCAGAGTCTAAAACACATAAAAAAATATGATACCCTCACTTTACGGATGAGTTGGATGCTAGCGATGCTAGTGATAAACTTTATGATAAGATTGATCACAAACAGTACAAACCACACTTTCTAACTAACAATCTATGAATTCTGGATCGGTTTTGCAAAGAATCAATACACAGAATTACTTATATGCGGCAAGCATGACGAACTTCTCGGTGATAGGGGTAATCGACACAAACTTGATCACTTCGTCATAGTACCAAACGCCGGGACCGTTCGGAAGCACATCAACGTTTGTGGATCGGACTGCGACGGATGACTCCGTCGGCGATTCGATTTCGATGAGAAGCCCGTCGTTGGTCAAAATCGTCGTGGCGAACGAGTCGATCTGTGCCTGTCCCGACGGATTGTTGGCGCCTTTTCGGATGTCTTTCACCAGGTTCATTTGGGTTTTCAACTGCTCCAAATCGGCCATATCGAGCTCTTCTTGTCTTCCGGCCAGACTACAGTACACAATGACGTCGCGACCTCCACGATCGAGAGAGAAGAGCACTTGATTGGGAAGTTTCGAGTGATACCAATGGTAGCTGGCTTCAGGGTAGGAGATTATGTAGAAGATGTCGCTGAAACAGTTTCAAAGTCGAAATCCGCGACATCTAGTATAGTACGTACTCGGTGAGAATTGTCTCCAGACCTTTTTGAATGAGCTCAGCGACTTCTCCGTCCGACTTTCCGGTATTATCGTCTTGAACGTCTTCCACAAACTTTTTGATGTTTTTAGGCCAGAAGTAGGCGTTTTTCTGTAGAAAAAACGGGTAAATATCATTGGATTATTCTCAGCCACTTCCTCACCTTATAGTCCTCTTCCCATTCGTCGACTTTTCCTTTAAACTCGTCCATCTCTTCTTTGACTTTATCGGCAAAATACACATTTCCGCCGTTGATTGCGTTGACGGCGAACAACTCCAAAAACCACTAAACTCTGGCGAAAATTGGCGCGAGACAGTTTTCAACCGAAAGTTACCAGTTGCGAAAAGACGCCGCCAATGTTCTCCTTCCAGCCATTGAACGTGGCAGTGGTCATCAGCGGATCCGCCTGCATTGCCATCTTCAACGGACTCGTCTGCGCGTTGGAGAGCATGAAATTGAGCTCCTGAGTGTGAAAAGCAGTTGAACGTTTGCTCAGTTTCTTCTCAACTTACTCGCGCCAATTGAAGCGGTTTCTTCTCGTTGTATCTCTCCGAGAACTCATTCATCGCAGTGTCCTTTGGCTGATCCGCCGGCACCGGAATGCACGTGTCGGCCATGTAGTCCGTCAAAGTCGAGGCGTACTTGGCAATGTTCTGATAGAACTCGTTGGCCACTATGTAGGCCTTCAAGTCTTCGAAATGCTTGATCATGTCTTCGTCGAGCTGGAAACATGAAGTTTGCTCAACTTTAAAGCGAACTTACGCACCTTCCTAATATCATTCTTGAGCTCTTTCAACTCCTTCATAACCGGCTCCAACTTGTCCGCCTCGGTGGCCGTAATCACATTTTTCGCAAAAAGACCCAATCCGACAATGGCGGCAAGTTGAGGCGCCATTTTCTCGAAAACGAACATTCCGACGTCGGCACAATCTTTGAGAAATTCGGCCACGTGTTTGATGTTCTCCTTGGCTTCTGTATGCAAAATGATGAGTGAGAGGAGTAAATGGAATGGATTGTTGGAACTTACGAGTATAATCATCGTCATTGAGGCGAAGTTGGCGAACGGCCAAAAGTGTTTCAGAGGCCCTCATTGTCAGACGAATGCTTATCAACGCCTTCGGAGCTGACTTTTATACCGCGATTTCTGGAAGACGTAAACAATGCATTTCAACGACACGCACAATTTCGGTCAAACCGTTGACCGATGGTTTCCCTCTTATCGCATTCAATTTGTTCCCGGTCTAACTGGCACAAACAAGATGATGCTTAGAGGTTGATGATTGAAAATTATCGAACAATATTGAGGCAACTAGACCGTCGAACTATACTGTGCACGGTCTGCCACTGCGCGAATGATTTCAATGGGGCGCACTTGCAACACGCGGGCTGTGTCGATTTACGCGGCGGCCGATTAATTAATTTTCAACGGGCGGCCGCGTTCTTTCCATGTTTTCTGTACAATACACCTATTCGAATAATTAGAGCACTAGCTACGCTTTGGTAACAGAAATCTCGCATATCGTTGAGAATTAGCCGAGTTATTTCGATTTGAAGGTTTTGGCCTGGATTTTGATGTTTTTCGAATAGTTTTCGAAAACTGCTCAAGAAAACCAACAGCCGGAACCTGAATTTTGTGAAGAAAGATTCAGCGAACATTTTTATCGTTTGTTGGGCTTATGAAATGCAAAATGAACTGAAATATAAAGGTTTGAAGTTTTGACGAAATGCGAAAAAGACGCTAAAAACACGAAAAACTCTAAATTCTGTAAAGAACGGTTTCCAATCAGTAAAATATTGTTTTCTAGACGTTTTTCAAGTCAAAAAGAAAGAAATAAAGGGCGTAAACCCGAATTTAACTCTATTTTTTTACCTGCAAACTTTCAAAAGCTACAACGACACTCCGCAATTTACGAGCGCACTGTGTTTAGCATTAGCACCCTGGGAGACTGTGCTGTGAACGCCAGACTGAAAGCTATGAAATTTTGTCATTTAGAAATACATTTTGGGCCCTATGAGAATATGCCAAGGACCACAGCTTATATAATTAGTGTATTACGCCAGTCTAGAACCTTGCCTTTCAAAACTATGTTACGAAAACTGATGGAGTGACCAAAACGACGAGAGGGGAGTACATACTTGGCTAGAATTTTCTTCAAAACTCTCTCGAATCATAATGGCCTTTTCTTCGCTGATCTTCTCTTTGTTATTGTCTCGAATTCCTCGCAATCCGTTTGTCAAGACTCTTGACTCAAGAGTGACGGTTTTGCGCAAACCCAAACTCAAAACGCGTCAGCCATGCACTGTTTGCGCACAACATTTCTATGCGTAAAGTACTGATAAGCATAGAAATTCGCATTTCATAGCAAAGTATGTTGTCGCCTGGTAGGGTTTGCTTTTCTCTAGCGTCTATTGATTTTTTTTAAAAACATTTTTCAGACATCATCAGCCCTGCAATTTGCATCATCGACGAGTGTCTTAACGCCGAAATGTTCGTTATCGATGGAATTTCAAGTGAGATCGGAAATATTGTGGCGTTCGGAACTTTTGTGAAGAACTTGAATTCCGAAGAGCCACCGGAAGAGCTATTGGAATTACGCACCAAGCTTGAAAGGGTAATTTCATGAAGGAAATGTTTATATGTAACACATTATAGCTCGAGAAACATATGGAATCCCATTTCGCGGACCTCAATTGTTATATGGATAATCTTGAGTTTTATAAAGTAAGTATCTTGCTGCTTTCATCCTAATCACCTTTATTGCAACATTTGTCTTTTTAGGATGCAACAAAGTACACTGGCGATATGATGAATTTGTTGATTTCGAGTATAGGAGGCGGAGATGATAATCGGATGGCACTCAAGAGAAAGTACAGTGAACGGCCGCCATTGAATAGTGCTATTGTGAGTTTTTAGTGAGAATATATGTGAAAACGTGAATTTCATTTCAGGATTTCCTAACAATTTTGACACTAAACGATCAGATGAACCCGATGACTAAGGCCGAAAACCGGAAGACTTTGAGAAATGGAAAAATGTTTTGAAAGCCCTGGCTGCTCAACTGGTAACTCTTTATTTAAATTTTTCCCCAATTTTCGTTCAGCTCTTCATAGAAACCTATACGGCGGGACTGTTAATTGACGGATATATGGTCGGACCGGAATTGTTGAAGGACTACGTTGAACGTTTCGATCGGAAATTGAATAACTTTCAAAATACAACTTTATGATTGTTTACTTTATTTACCAAAAAACCATTGTTTGTAGAGACTAGTTTTGTCTCAATTGGAGCAAAGACGCTCTACCGCACTCCTGTGTACTTCTCTCGGACGAACACGTTTGTCAGTCATTAATCTCGGTTTTCTTCGGTTTTCGTGCGCGTTTTCTCCGTTTCTCATTGCGAGACTACTTTCCAATCATCTGCCGCTTTGCCCATCCAAACAAACATCGTTTTAGATTGCTAAGACGATTGGAATGCGTCAAAACGCAATCAACTTGTCTTCTATTCTTCCGGAAGATTTGGAAGAGAAGGTCAAGGAGGATGCAAAGATCATACGACGCTGCCGCTAATGCTCCGGCCAGTCGCAAGAAAAAAACAATTCGAGGAGAAAGACAACACAAATGCTGTTAAGAATATGAAGATAGAAGAGGCGGAAGAAGAGGAGGAGCCGCAGAAGAAGGTGAAGAAAGAGGTCGCATCCGATGGGGAATATTCTTCTTATTGTTGTGCCTCCTTCAGCGTCAACATTTTGCATTCACGTTTGGCAGTCCTGGCAGCCTGAATAACCCCATTAGAAATGGCTCTTCCAATGAGAAATACATCGAAGAAAAGCGTTAACACTTGGTGCTGGTCAAAATTTAATTTATTCATCGCAAAAAAAAAGAAACACCGGTATAAGAGGGTAACACCAGCAGGGGGTATGGCTGCAAGATGAATAGGAGAGGAAGAGAAGGGTTTTATGAATGATAAACAATCCAAGCTGATCAGCGTGACCTTCAGTCTTTGTGTGATTGTAGTACAGTTAGTGAATTGCCAACGCTCCCGCTTTTTGCTCTTTGGACAAATGTCGCTCCTTCTCCTTCTCCTGATGGCCTTCCGAACGTGTTCCACATTGAGCACGTCATCATCATCATCCTTCTCGACAAGTACTGAAACTCCATCGACTTCTCCTCCGATTGCAACCATTCCGACACGCCGCAAGTTTCCAAACTCGACAGAAAGAGCAACGATCTATCGGATGATGTTCGACGCGTCGGCTCGTTTCCGAACCGGTAACGAACGACAGACATTTGAGAGAAACGAGACATTTGCAGACAATTACCGCAAGGCGCCGCTGCTGTTCGAGCAGGATTGGGAGCTGTGCGACGAGACATACCGATGGCCAAGTCGGCAATTTCTTGAACTCGTGTCAAATTGTTTATGTGTATGCTTTTCAGAGTGCTGTTTGTGGCGCGACAAGAAGACGTTCGCGAGAGGCACGATCGACTGCAACCACATCAAAGGAGACGTGCTGCTCGAGAACGACTACGACGCGAACCTCTTCCAGGTCCCGTTTCGTCAATCAACTCGTCTCGAAATTGCGCTTTTCAGTCCTTCCTCGACATCATCCAAATCCAGGGCAATCTGGTGCTTCGCAACACTACGATTGTCGCGTTCGGAGTGCCACACCTCTCCAGAATTGGTTTCAACCTCTCGGATCCCAAGAAGTTTCCGGCAGTGATTAACGTCGAGAATAATCCACTGCTCGCGCATTTTCGACTTCGACGACTCGACGAAATCGTCAAAAATGCCCGCCAAAAGTATGGAATTTTCAGCGGAAATCCAAAACTGCACATCGACTCGAAACAATATCAAATTCTGAAGCAGTCCAGCAATCACAGCGATGACTTTGAGCAGTTCACAGAGCGACCCAGTTAGTGTTTTCTTTTGAAATCTGAAACAGTACCCAATCAATCGAGATTCATAGTCACATACAAACGACACGAGAGCTGGGAGTCGTATCCGTACTGGATTCTGGCGGCTATGATCTCGATTGCACTCACTCATCACTTTGTTATGATCGAAATCAACGAGAGCCGCATTCAGAAGAAGGACATTGAAATGATATCGGCGATTCGGAAGATGAGAGACGCAGTGTTGGCCGCCGAGTTACTGTAGGTCCGGGTCTTGAAACGATAATTGAGGTCCTTTTTTACAGACTTCAAACGCCAGACGACACTTTTCTGTCGGTAAGGAAAGTCCGGAACTACCGCACTCCTACAGTAACCCGATTTGCAGTTCGATTCGGAAGTTCTTCATTTGTGTAGTGAACAATTGGATCTGATTCGACAAATTCAAGGGACTATGGACGCGGAGCAAGGAAATCAGTCGAATTAGATAATATTTAAAGTGTTTTAAGTTAAAAATATCAAAGAAACCCCAAGATAAAATGTTCTGAAAACTATGAAAAGCGTCAAGAAAAATGAGATATGTTGATTGACATTTTTTGATATTATCCTCTTGAAACGCATTTTTAATAACTCAATTGAAGTTCACGAACTGTTCCCACCACAACGTCTTCTCGCGCTTTAGTTTCGCGACGACGTCATCCGGTTTCAGGTAGGAGAACTCCAGCGCCTGCGAGAAGTCGTCGGAGGTCTCGGACGGAATCGACACTCCTGCCAAATTTTTGATCATTCTTATTAATTGAAGCAACGGAACCATCCCTTCGCTCCGTTTCTGCACACAAAGCGGTCGAAGTCGAAGAACGCGGCGCGGAGACGCCATTTGGTTTTTTCGTTCAGAAATTTGTAATGGAAACGAAAGAAAAAACTGGACAAAAACCAGGATTACAAAAGTCTCTCAAGGGATTTTCACATTCGCTATCGCGGCGCCCGCCAAACGAATAATTTGTCATAAAGGGCGAGAAGGGGAAAGGGGAAACTCATTTGTAACAAACATGTAAATTTTCGCGCGAACAAATTATTCATTTTGTTCGCTCTGAAAAGGGGGTGAAAAACGAGGGGGGCAAATAGACAAAGAAATGAAAAAGGGACCACCCATTCTCGATTGGAAACAAGTTTTCGAAAGTTTGTGAGCGTATATACAAAGTACAGCAAATACATTATTTCCAAATTTTGATGACGCCATCGTATCCGGAAGAGACGAGGAGATCGGGAGTGAGCAGCATCATGTCCGTGATTGGGGTACGGTGGTACGTGGATGGCTGCAGGACAGGGGACCGTTAGACATGGGACCAAAAACAGATAAAAATATACCTTCGCGTCAAGCGGGACCACCTTCCGGTTCTCCTTCGCGTCCGTGTTCATGACACTCCGCTCGTAGATGACCAGTGTGTCGGTGCCTCCTCCTCCGGCGGCCGCGCTTCCCTGCTCGACCATGTCCTCGAAGATGATCCGGTAGGCGGACCGTCCTTTCGGCGGCGCCGACAATATCTCACAGCCGGCCGCCTTGTGCGGATTCCATTTTCGGATGGCTCCACGCGTGTCACCCGTGTACACGACGCCCGTCTTCTCGCACACGCATAGCGCCTTCGTTACCAGCGATTCCTGCTGACGGAGGTCCGCGTTCTGGAATTGTGAAGGATGGAGTTGCAATGACAGAATTTATTCGAAAATTGCACAGCAATTGTCGAGAAACGTCGGAGAATCGATGGCGATGTGAAAAACTTTGCATTTTCAATGTTTCTGCACGAGCTTACCTGCGTGTTATAGCTCAAAACGGGCGTGCCGCCGGTCCAGAAGACCCTCTTGCGGACGGGCTGTCCGACGCCCAGTTCGTAGGCGCCGACCTCTCCGTGCGCACTGAATCCCACGTAGACTTCGGGCGCTTCGACGCGCGACACCGGATTCGGCCACACGTTGAAGGGCTTGAGTTGGACGTGCGGCGCCTCCCAGCGGAGCACCTCTTCGCGGAATCGGAGGTCGTAGAGAATGAGGTTCTTCGAGTTCGAGTTGTTTCCAATCACCATCCACGCCTGCTGCCACGGGTCGATCGCCGACGTCGTGATCATTCCGTGCGTCTCCTGGAACTTCTTGCGCCACACGTCGTGCCGTTTCAGCGGACCTTCCGAGGCGCCGACTCTGGAAAACATTGATGAATTTGTGAAAATTCCACGTTTTTTGAGATGCTCACCTCAAATCCAATCCATAAAGTGCTCCATGATGTGTTCGCACAATGCACACGGGTCCGTTCGTGTGCACAAAGACGGGCGGTCCCTCGAGCTCGGGGATCCGCACCTGCGTGACCACTCGCGCCGCGCCGCCGCCCACGTCCGCCCAACGGATCACGCCGTCGTTCGTCGCCGCGCACACGTACTGATCGTTCCATCCGACCGCGTGCACGTGTTCGCGTCGCGACTCCGACGGGTGCCACGTGAATTCCGAACGCGCCGAGCCGTATCCTTCGCCGAGAATCGAGCGCGTCTTCCAGATTTTGACGCTTCCGTCCGCCGATCCACTCACGAACATCTCGCCGTCCTGGTTGGCGGCGAGTCTGGAAATGGAATTTTTGTTTAACTTGGTCAATTTCAGTTTTGTTTCGTAACTTTGGTACTTTTGGAAATACTTTGGAAAATTCCGAAAAAAATTTCAGTGATACAGTACATAAGTTGCAAAATAGTGCCACCTGAGTCTAAATGAATTATCGAGTCTTTCCGAAAGGACTTCCACAGTAAGGCCTTAGAAAAAGCGGAAAATTCTGCAATTCAGACTTTTCTTCTCCTGATTTCCCGTGTGCGCTCCTTACTTTGTAACCTGTTTCGAGTGCTCGTGCAAATGCGTTATAATCGTTCCTTTGATCGTCTGACTCTGACTGGCCGTCGTCAACGACGAACTGGATCCGGTGGCCGTGGCCGCGGAAAGTCCGGTCCCGACGCTCGCCGAAGCGGTCAACGGAGAGCGTTTCGCTCGCGAGTGCACATTTTTCATGTACAAATCCGTGAGATGGTCGAGCATCGCGTTGACTTCATTGTCAAACTTCGAGCTTTTCTGGGTATCTGTAGAAAGTATTATGGTTTGATACTATGCCAGTTGTGCTCACAAGGATTCGGCGCATTGGTGACGGTTCTCTCCTCTTCGACAACGACCTCTCCGCCGCTCAGCATGATCGTGTCGCGGCGTTCGTTCGCGTGCTTCGCCACGTTGATCGCAAACGATTGGGCCCTGAAGCGTTAGCTTCTTCTCCAATATAAGTGTGCTCCTTACGGCGGACACGGCTGAAATGCGCCTTCGACGAGAGGTCGATTGTGCCGAGCTGTCGCGTCAGGTACGTCTCCATTCCTGCACTGAAATCAAAAATGTTTGCATGCTAAGCGATAGAGAGGCATGCACAAAAGATAGGATCGAAAACGAAACGTCACCAGAAAGCCGTGAAGCTGCTCGATGCAAACTCCTTTCATTTCCAAACTTACGTATTCCTAGTCTCTGCCATCCGCTCGAAAAGATGTCTGAACGCGTAGACAGCCGCGATCAGCCGCTTCCGCGCGTCGATCGCCGCCTGCACATCGTTGTGCTCCACGACCGATCCGAGTTTCGCCGTGTCCGTCTTCACTTTCGGAAAGATCGTGTTGAACCAGCCGGCTTGCGCCTCGAACGGCTTCTTCGTTTCCAAATGGATTTCTGAACACTTTTCATTGAGTGCGAATCGGGGCGTTTTTGGATTGTTTCTGGGAGTATACTGAAGCTCTCAGTTTTCGCAAAAACCAAAGCTTGAGGGCTTAAAGTCAAAATCAATAAATCTTCAGATCTCAAACTTTTCAGGTAACTACTCCAAACAGAGCTGGGCAAACGGCCGGCCCAGGTTTTATCAGTTGCAATATTCCGATTGGATCCAACCATTATTGCAAGTGGTCGAAAAGCCGGGGCCGGCAAAATGTTCGCTGAATATGTGTGTGTGTACCTAAAAGTGTCGTCAACTGTTTCGTGTTCTCCAAATTGAGCTCTAGAATCTGGTTGAAGATGGTGCGTGGAATCGGGTCGACGAGCTGATTTATTAGCACCGGTTTGCTCTTCAACGTCACAATCTTCCGCTTCGTCTCGTCCACGTACGACGCCACCATCGGCATCAGTTTCACGTGCACTTCGGCCCGATGCCATCGCGAATCGATCGCCAGGAGGATGTCGCACACGGCCGACCGGATCCATTCGTTCTGAAATAGGATTGTGGGGAAGAAGTTTGAACACAAATCCCTACCGGATGCACCAAAAACGGCAAAACGTCGCCGAGAAGCTCCTTGACCGACATCCTATCCAAATTCTCGTTCCCAATCAGAATATGAATGCAGCCGAGCGCCCGCACGACCACGTGCTCCTCGCAATCTTGTAGGCCCTGCAAAAGTGCCCGTTCGGCGGCAATTTCCGCTTATCATTCTTACTAATTGAAGCAACGGAACCATCCCTTCGCTCCGTTTCTGCACACAAAGTGGCAGCGAATCGAAGAACGCGGCGCGGAGACGCCATTCCGTTTTGGCGTTCAGAAATGTGCAAAGGAAGCGGAGAAGCGTGTCGTCGTCTGGAAATTGGTGGTGGAAAATACGGACAAATCAATGGATGGTTTTGTAGACCTCTGTATTCAAGAAACTAGAGACATCACACAATCTTTTCCAAGTGTGTCCAAAACAACGTTCCATGGATGAGGGAGAACTAGAGAGAATTGTACACAATTTACAAAACCAGTCGAAGATCGTCAAACTCACTTCCAATCTTGTTGAAAAACTGGTAGAGAAGGGTGAGGGACTTGCTCTCCACAAGACACCTCTTCACCATCGGCTCCTTGCTGCACAGCGCCGAGAAGATGGCCGAGACTCCGTGCAGGAGTGCGTGCGCGTCGTCGTTCTGCTGCTGCTCCCCGCTCGCCGCCACTTCCTCGTCGAACGGCGCTGCCGAGCGAATCTCCCGTCCCGCCAGATAGAAGCGGTAGGCCGTGTCGGCGAACTGACCGAGCGACGTGGCAATTGCGAAGAGGACGTGCTGCGGACAGTCGACCGAATCGTTCGACATCACATTCTGAAGAATTCGGGAATGAGTGGAAGTAGAGGGAAAGTGAAGGGGGTCTGTCTTACAATCTGAGGAAAGAGGTAATCGACAAATACCAGCGACTCTTCGTACGTCTTCGGCTGAATTGGAGCCAGAAGTTGGGCGGCGGCAGTCACGGCGGTTGCACGGATCTGAAAAATGAGAAAATTGTTCGGCATTGCGTTACAGTATTTGTCAAAGCAGCGTTCATTTGTACTTGCATTGGAAATCCGGCTGTTTTCACCAACCTGAGTTTCCGGATCCAGCCAACAGTGTACAAAATACGGGAGAATGCGATCAATGGCAACACTGGAATCGCTCAGCGTCGACAGTTCGACGAGCATTCCGATCGCGTCCGTCTTCGCCTGAATCGTCCGTAACGCGCGAAGATTTGCAGTGATGAGCGAGACGAACAAGAAGGCGAACGACTTGGTTTCTTCTGTCTCCGCCAACTGCTCCCACCACAACGTCTTCTCGCGCTTTAGTTTCGCGACGACGTCATCCGGTTCCAGGTAGGAGAACTCCAGCGCCTGCGAGAAGTCGTCGGAGGTCTCGGACGGAGACGTCGACGCGCCGTAGAGGGGACGGAATCGGTCGAGGTATCGGAAGAGGAACGACTCGAGGATGCGCGGGAACGAGAGCGCCGCGCCCGTCAGCACTGCGTTCGCAGAGATTCGGAACGTCGGATCGCGGTTGAGCAGGAGGCGGAGCAGCGGACGGTATTGCGGCGGAACGTCGTTGGTCAGCCTGAAAACGTTGGCATGATGGCGGAAAATTGGACAAGTGACAAAATGTTCCGAATTTTCACCTCTGCAACATGTTGGCCGCGTCGCCATCGTTCATCGATCGATACTCGCAAAGGGAGCTATAGGTGAACGGCGGACGGTCGGCGAGCAGCTCGAAAACGATGCAGCCGGCCGAGAAAATGTCCATTCGCGGCGTAAGAGATCCTGAACTTTGGGAAAACTTCGTTTCTTTCGAAATAAAAGGTGCTGCGTACCGAAAAGCCATTCGTCTCCTTTCTCCTGATACTTTTCATTGTACTCGGCGGCGGAAATGAAGCGTTCGGGTGCAATATAGCAGCTCTGCCGCCGACTCGTATCGAAAAAGTAGGTGAACCACGACGGATTGTCCTGCGTCAGAAAACACGGTTTGAAGGGGGCGAAATCGGTTATTTGGAGCCAATTCGACGACGAGATGAGCACGTTTTGCGATTTGAGATCTCCGTGGCACACGCCCGCCGTCTCGCACTGAGAGAGCGCTTTGAACAGCAGAAATATGTACCTGAAATTCAAAATTCAGTTATTTTGAACTAAACTTTGGTCTGTGTTTGTGCAGATTGCTGTTAACTCAAAACTCCTATGAATCAGCTCAAAATGCCATTTTCGCTGAAAATTGAGTTTTTGCTCGAAATTGACAGAATTTCTCGGGTTTTTTCTGCAGCATTACTTGCAGAGTAAGTATTTTCAACTTTTCCGTCTTGAATCTAATCAGCAACTCACCAAAGCTTCTCGGCGTCGACGACGAACGGCCGCGTGCTCATCCGGTCGAAAAGCGTGTGCTTTTGGAACGCTCTGAGCATCACCGCGCATTTTTGCTTGACGAGCACCTTCTTGATCGGGCAGCAGTTGGGACTCTTCATCAATGCTTTCCGAATGTCGATTATTCGCTGCGGCCACGGGTCCAACGACGTCAGATCCTGTCGTACAAACACTTTGTACACAAAGACGCCCTCGTGCGTCCGCCCACGCGCCACTTTCATGAACCGAGTGCTTCCGAGGCTGCAAAAACTGTTTTTAACACAAAGATCAGAAAGAAAAACCAACTTTTCCACGGCATCACAAGATAAATCGTTGAGGTACACCTCTACCGGTAGAATTTCCGCCGGATTTGTGGCGAATAATGAGCTTAAGTTACCCATAATGTGTCTGAAAAGTGAAATTAGGCGGGAAAATGGAAAAAACGAGAAAAACGAGTGAAAATTAGCGATTTTCGATGGAAAATTGAATGCACATGTGAGACGAGAGAGTGTGTGGAACGAGGAGAGCGCAGAGAAAATTAGCAGTGGAGCGCGTTTGCAGCACGCAATTGGGAACGGCGTTTTCGGAGGGAAATTCGAATGTTAAGGCGAAAAAGCAGGAAAAGGCGACATTTTTCAGCGAATCCTGGTTGCATTTTCACACAAAAACAGACAGAAAACCTGAAAAACGCAGCAAAAACGTGTACTTCCCGTAAATCGACAACATGAACCGCAAAAGTGTGCAAGACAGAGCTAACCAACCAAAACAGCGATACTCCGGTCATTACGCGACGCCCGTTATAACAGTAGCTCTCGGGAAGTCAAGATTTTGTCTAGAAGTCGCTGAAACGATGTCTTTTTACGACAATTCTATTGATTTTCCCGAAAATTTCTCGATCGTCGATGCAAAGACTTTTCCTCCCGAAAAATGTGCTCGTAAAGAAGGAGAAAAACAGTGGAGAGAAAATTCTATAATCGTCCGGAAAAATAGTTTGGCGGGAGGGTCTCGCAGCGATCGGACAAGAACATCTGCGCGCATTCGAATTAGTCGTTGCGGTGTTTGGGACCGCTGGGAGGACAGGGAGAAAAAAAAGAGGATCGTTCTGGCCAGGGAGTTCTCTCGAACGGGAGGACCGCAGAACGCGACGCCAAACTACGAACATATGTGTTTACGTGATGACTAACTGTAAACCAGACTTGCAACGGGCCGGCCCGGCCCGGCCCGCGGCCCGGGAGGATGCACCTAAAAATTCAAAGCGAACTAGAACTTCGAAACGAACATAATTTTATAGACTTAAAATTTTATAGACTTAAAAAGGCAATGTTATAGCATAAAAACCTGTTAAAAAATAGAAATTGCTGTTTAAAGTCGCAAAATTTTCACAAAAATTACGAAAATTTTCTCAAGAGTGGGCGGAGCCGGGCCGACGATTTGCTGGCCCGGCCCGGGATTTGGCAAGTCTGCCAATTATGAATATCGAGTTTGTCGCAACGAAGGGGAAAAGAGACTTGGCGGCGGTCAATCAATTCGAAAACAGTCGAAAAAGATCACGGGAGATCATGTCTGCGTGGCGTTTCTGAAAAAGAGAGAAGTTAACGGACAGATCTCCGTCACTGCATTTTTTGGCCACGAGGGACACAGTTTATTTCATGCGCAAAGACGACTGTCGCAAGAGGAAGCTCAAATTCTCATCTCGTAGTTTATTGAACGTCCGTCGCAGAACGACTCGTCGCTGTCGTCATAATTGTCCTTCGCGAAAAGACGGACAGTTAAAGACTATCCGAAAGAGTCTATCTGAAACGGGTCACATGAGAATATCTTGTTTTCATTTTCAAAAAATGCATACCTGGAAGGACTCGTTCACCTCAAGCAAACATCTTCTCGGTGCTTGTTTGACGTCGTTCGGGATGGGACTTCCTTTAGTGTTCAACGCCGTCTCGACATTTTTGGAATCGGGACTGCACGGACTATCAAACGCGAAAGGAGTCATCTGTCTCCGGATTCCGGTTTCCGGTTTCCGGTCTGCGCTTTGGAGTGCTCGGGGCGACCTCCGACTCTCTCTCTCTCTCAAACAACGGCGAACTCGGCTCGAGGATGTTCATCTGTTCGGAGGCCGGAACAATGGAAGACGATGGTCCGGGAGTCTTCTTCGCAGATTGAGTATCGATTGGAGTAGAAGTCATCGGCTTTGCGGAGAATTGCCCTCCCTTCACAGTCTCGAGACCCTTTCTGGCCAGAAACGCGGCCATATTGCGATCCGCCTCACCAATTTCAGTTCCGTCGGTGGGGCGAATCTCCAGCGGGACCATCTCCTTCTGCATCTACTTCACAGCCGGAAAGAGCACAAATAGGCAATTTGAGCATTGTCACTTGCGGTCCTGGATTTCTATCCTGAAAAAAACGTAATGAAGTGCGTCTAATAATGATGACAGTTCTTATATTTCAGAGATACAGCCAGAGCGAGAATAGCATGAAAAGAGCTCGTGGAAGTCGGCGGCCGACTGATTCCACGAAGCCGCTCGTTTTTGACGCAGTCTCTCGATGAAATGACAGCTCCGTTACAATTCTGATCGGCGAGAGCGCCGAGATTCGAGAGAACGGAAGGAAATAAGACTCCGCGCTCTCGGAGTTCAGGGAAACATGCATTTTTCGCAGAGAAACTGTTCTCCTCGTCGAGAAGTGAGAGCAGTCGGGGGAATAGCATGAAAAGAGCTCGTGGAAGTCGGCGGCCGACTGATTCCACGAAGCCGCTCGTTTTTGACGCAGTCTCTCGATGAAATGACAGCTCCGTTACAATTCTGATCGGCGAGAGCGCCGAGATTCGAGAGAACGGAAGGAAATAAGACTCCGCGCTCTCGGAGTTCAGGGAAACATGCATTTTTTGCAGAGAAACTGTTCTCCTCGTCGAGAAGTGAGAGCAGTCGGGGGAATAGCATGAAAAGAGCTCGTGGAAGTCGGCGGCCAACTGATTCCACGAAGCCGCTCGTTTTTGACGCAGTCTCTCGATGAAATGACAGCTCCGTTACAATTCTGATCGGCGAGAGCGCCGAGATTCGAGAGAACGGAAGGAAATAAGACTCCGCGCTCTCGGAGTTCAGGGAAACATGCATTTTTCGCAGAGAAACTGTTCCCCTCGTCGAGAAGTGAGAGCAGTCGGGGGAATAGCATCAAAAGAGCTCGTGGAAGTCGGCGGCCAACTGATTCCACGAAGCCGCTCGTTTTTGACGCAGTCTCTCGATGAAATGACAGCTCCGTTACAATTCTGATCGGCGAGAGCGCCAAGATTCGAGAGAGCGGAAGGAAATAAGACTCCGCGCTCTCGGAGTTCAGGGAAACATGCATTTTTCGCAGAGAAACTGTTCCCCTCGTCGAGAAGTGAGAGCAGTCGGGGGAATAGCATGAAAAGAGCTCGTGGAAGTCGGCGGCCAACTGATTCCACGAAGCCGCTCGTTTTTGACGCAGTCTCTCGATGAAATGACAGCTCCGTTACAATTCTGATCGGCGAGAGCGCCGAGATTCGAGAGAACGGAAGGAAATAAGACTCCGCGCTCTCGGAGTTCAGGGAAACATGCATTTTTTTCGCAGAGAAACTGTTCCCCTCGTCGAGAAGTGAGAGCAGTCGGGGGAATAGCATGAAAAGAGCTCGTGGAAGTCGGCGGCCAACTGATTCCACGAAGCCGCTCGTTTTTTTGACGCAGTCTCTCGATGAAATGACAGCTCCGTTACAATTCTGATCGACGAGAGCGCCAAGATTCGAGAGAGCGGAAGGAAATAAGACTCCGCGCTCTCGGAGTTCAGGGAAACATGCATTTTTTTCGCAGAGAAACTGTTCCCCTCGTCGAGAAGTGAGAGCAGTCGGGGGAATAGCATGAAAAAGAGCTCGTGGAAGTCGGCGGCCGACTGATTCCACGAAGCCGCTCGTTTTTGACGCAGTCTCTCGATGAAATGACAGCTCCGTTACAATTCTGATCGGCGAGAGCGCCGAGATTCGAGAGAACGGAAGGAAATAAGACTCCGCGCTCTCGGAGTTCAGGGAAACATGCATTTTTTTCGCAGAGAAACTGTTCCCCTCGTCGAGAAGTGAGAGCAGTCGGGGGAATAGCATGAAAAAGAGCTCGTGGAAGTCGGCGGCCAACTGATTCCACGAAGCCGCTCGTTTTTGACGCAGTCTCTCGATGAAATGACAGCTCCGTTACAATTCTGATCGGCGAGAGCACCAAGATTCGAGAGAACGGAAGGAAATAAGACTCCGCGCTCTCGGAGTTCAGGGAAACATGCATTTTTCGCAGAGAAACTGTTCCCCTCGTCGAGAAGTGAGAGCAGTCGGGGGAATAGCATGAAAAGAGCTCGTGGAAGTCGGCGGCCAACTGATTCCACGAAGCCGCTCGTTTTTGACGCAGTCTCTCGATGAAATGACAGCTCCGTTACAATTCTGATCGACGAGAGCGCCAAGATTCGAGAGAACGGAAGGAAATAAGACTCCGCGCTCTCGGAGTTCAGGGAAACATGCATTTTTCGCAGAGAAACTGTTCCCCTCGTCGAGAAGTGAGAGCAGTCGGGGGAATAGCATGAAAAGAGCTCGTGGAAGTCGGCGGCCGACTGATTCCACGAAGCCGCTCGTTTTTGACGCAGTCTCTCGATGAAATGACAGCTCCGTTACAATTCTGATCGGCGAGAGCGCCGAGATTCGAGAGAACGGAAGGAAATAAGACTCCGCGCTCTCGGAGTTCAGGGAAACATGCATTTTTTTGCAGAGAAACTGTTCTCCCTCGTCGAGAAGTGAGAGCAGTCGGGGGAATAGCATGAAAAAGAGCTCGTGGAAGTCGGCGGCCAACTGATTCCACGAAGCCGCTCGTTTTTGACGCAGTCTCTCGATGAAATGACAGCTCCGTTACAATTCTGATCGACGAGAGCGCCAAGATTCGAGAGAACGGAAGGAAATAAGACTCCGCGCTCTCGGAGTTCAGGGAAACATGCATTTTTTTCGCAGAGAAACTGTTCCCCTCGTCGAGAAGTGAGAGCAGTCGGGGGAATAGCATCAAAAGAGCTCGTGGAAGTCGGCGGCCAACTGATTCCACGAAGCCGCTCGTTTTTGACGCAGTCTCTCGATGAAATGACAGCTCCGTTACAATTCTGATCGGCGAGAGCGCCAAGATTCGAGAGAGCGGAAGGAAATAAGACTCCGCGCTCTCGGAGTTCAGGGAAACATGCATTTTTCGCAGAGAAACTGTTCTCCTCGTCGAGAAGTGAGAGCAGTCGGGGGAATAGCATGAAAAGAGCTCGTGGAAGTCGGCGGCCAACTGATTCCACGAAGCCGCTCGTTTTTGACGCAGTCTCTCGATGAAATGACAGCTCCGTTACAATTCTGATCGGCGAGAGCGCCGAGATTCGAGAGAACGGAAGGAAATAAGACTCCGCGCTCTCGGAGTTCAGGGAAACATGCATTTTTCGCAGAGAAACTGTTCCCCTCGTCGAGAAGTGAGAGCAGTCGGGGGAATAGCATCAAAAGAGCTCGTGGAAGTCGGCGGCCAACTGATTCCACGAAGCCGCTCGTTTTTGACGCAGTCTCTCGATGAAATGACAGCTCCGTTACAATTCTGATCGGCGAGAGCGCCAAGATTCGAGAGAGCGGAAGGAAATAAGACTCCGCGCTCTCGGAGTTCAGGGAAACATGCATTTTTCGCAGAGAAACTGTTCTCCTCGTCGAGAAGTGAGAGCAGTCGGGGGAATAGCATGAAAAGAGCTCGTGGAAGTCGGCGGCCAACTGATTCCACGAAGCCGCTCGTTTTTGACGCAGTCTCTCGATGAAATGACAGCTCCGTTACAATTCTGATCGGCGAGAGCGCCAAGATTCGAGAGAGCGGAAGGAAATAAGACTCCGCGCTCTCGGAGTTCAGGGAAACATGCATTTTTTGCAGAGAAACTGTTCTCCCTCGTCGAGAAGTGAGAGCAGTCGGGGGAATAGCATGAAAAGAGCTCGTGGAAGTCGGCGGCCGACTGATTCCACGAAGCCGCTCGTTTTTTTGACGCAGTCTCTCGATGAAATGACAGCTCCGTTACAATTCTGATCGGCGAGAGCGCCGAGATTCGAGAGAACGGAAGGAAATAAGACTCCGCGCTCTCGGAGTTCAGGGAAACATGCATTTTTTTGCAGAGAAACTGTTCTCCTCGTCGAGAAGTGAGAGCAGTCGGGGGAATAGCATGAAAAGAGCTCGTGGAAGTCGGCGGCCAACTGATTCCACGAAGCCGCTCGTTTTTGACGCAGTCTCTCGATGAAATGACAGCTCCGTTACAATTCTGATCGGCGAGAGCGCCAAGATTCGAGAGAGCGGAAGGAAATAAGACTCCGCGCTCTCGGAGTTCAGGGAAACATGCATTTTTCGCAGAGAAACTGTTCTCCTCGTCGAGAAGTGAGAGCAGTCGGGGGAATAGCATGAAAAGAGCTCGTGGAAGTCGGCGGCCAACTGATTCCACGAAGCCGCTCGTTTTTCGCAGTCTCTCGATGAAATGACAGCTCCGTTACAATTCTGATCGGCGAGAGCGCCGAGATTCGAGAGCTCTTTCCGCTCTTTCCGAACGCTGGTGTGCAAGAGAACCCTTCAAAACAGTACAAATTATAGCTTGCAACAAAGATAAGCGCCTCGCTGCACTCAGTGGCCGGCACGTACTACTTTTTCTGTCGGAAAGGCTAGCCGATTGAGCCGAATCAGTCCGCTGAGAGGATCGAATGCGGCCACGAACATCTTTGGCAGCAAACAAAAGTGCAAAAGTTAGAGCTTCAAAAAAAAATCAGCGATTTGACAATTTGAATGGGCAATTCAAACATTTCATTGCGCGTGACGAAATTTGTTTTGTTGGAGTTTTAGGGCGTGGTTTAGCCGGGAAAAGTGTTGCTCCGTTTGGAAATAGTTTCGATCGCGAGCGCGACATTCTAAATTTCACAAAAGAGAGGTACGTCGCGATGAAACCGACAAAAGGTCGTCGGAAAAGGAAAAAGAAGGGAGAAGCAGTCAAAATTTGAGGTAAAAGTGTGGCATCGAACGTAAAAATTGTGCAGAACACTGAGTGGAGCGCGTTTGGCTGTGGGAAACAGTTTAAAAGTTATTTTGAACAGGGGACGTACCGAGCAGTGACGAAGTGCCGCCTGTCTATCACAAAGCGGTCGTCCCGAAGGTGAAACGGACGATGTGTGTGATTATGTGAACTATTTACTTGTGCGATTCGAATGAAGATTTTATTTGATTTATAGTTGAGTATCCACCTTATGTGACAGTTTTAGAAGTTGGAAGTACACTGTTCGCATCTCAAGTCGCAGAAATGCCTATAAGCAGAACATTTCAAAGTTGTGGCCGAGGAATTTCAGGAGCAAAAACTCTTCCATTCTGGCAATTAGACATCCTTGCTGATAGAAACTTCCAAAGACTGGGCATTTTTCTAGACCACGTCCGTGAACTAACCTCGCCACGTGGTACCCTACTCCATTTTGTTATCGCTTTCTCGCACATTCTTCGACGAATCAAACAGTTCCGAGTATTCGACGAACGAAAAAAATTTCTGCCTCATGGTCACTGCTTTTGAAGCAAGCATTTTGGACGTCGATCGAGACGAATCCATCGGGTATCAGACTCACAGCAAATTACTCAATGGTGTTGAATGTAAGTGAATGAGTTCGTAGCTCCATCAAAAAGGAGCACATTTCAGTCTCTTTCTCGTCATGTCTCAAACACTGCACTAGCTACTTCTGCGGCGACAATGTCTCTCGCCCTGTTCGAGCCGTTTCTCAAGGTGAGTCATCTCCGATCAGTTTTCCCAAATTCAATTGTCTTTATGCAGACGAAGCCTTCGAGACATCGATGAGAGAGATGCAAGTGATTGCCAGAATCGCCACTGCAATCTACGTGCAACGAGGGCTTATCGAGGGGACCATCCCGGCCGATGAGCTCATTTCGGACCTGCTTCGGATGGGAACGGTCATTCCCAATCACATCATCGGAATGGACAAGAAGAATCTGACGGACGCACTCCAGGCACTTCAGGATCTGCCGACGAAACTGAAGGACACGGCGAGGATGGACGGGGTGCTGAAATTGCTGGATTCGTTGCGGAAAGACGTGGAGGGAAGTGGCGACGTCGGAAATTGGGACAGTTCTGTCTTCAAGTCGGACGTCGAGGCGATGGCTCGGAATGGACTCAACTTGACGTTCGTGGCCAAGCTCGACCAATACATATCGGAGTTTCGTAGTATTCAAGGTAATAACGTTATTATTTTACAAGTAAAAAGATTTTACCTGTACCGTTTTTAAGGGTTTCTCATGAACGATGCGTTTTCAAAGTCGAATGCTGAAAATTATTTCCTGAAAATCAAAAAAGCAGTCGACGAGTTGATTTCTATGGCCGGAACGATCATGTCTGAAAGCTCAAAAGTTCTGAAGCTTGCTCGAAGTGAAAATGCCACGTCAGCAATGGGACCAATCATGAAAGCGGTCGCCGGCTACGAAAAGTTCCAAAAAATTGAAACTGAAACGATTCATACTTCGAAAGATACGGCCGACTTACAATCAATCAGCGATAACTTCGATCTTCTGTTCAACACCACGCGACAGATGAAAGAAGTTCAGCCTCTGTTGGACTTTGTCAAGAAACTGATCGACGCGCAGAGTGTTGCCGGAGAGACACAGTCGCCGAAGCACACTGCCGGATGGACGAAAGGAGCAGGCGACATCAACCAACTGTTCACCGATGTCGACAGTCCGTGGATCGGTCAAGTGGTGAAGGAGAACAGACTGTCGAAGTCGTTCAATCCACTGAAGAATCTCGGAGCACCTTTCGATTCAATCCATCGGCAACTCGAACTAGGGCTGTCTTCTCAAATCGCCCAGCTCATAGTCCATTCGAACGAGCTCATTCCAGAAACTTCAAAGGAACTGTCATCAGCTGCTAACGGTCTCCACACTTGCCGAACCGCCTTCGCTCCACAATCAGTACAAGTTGCCGATATTTCCAGTCTCCGAGCCACTGTGGAATCACTTGATGCGACTATGACCACTTTACGCACGGCGGTGAGGAATGTGACTGATCAATTGACGAGCGGACTGCAAATGTTCAAGGACATCAGTGCAATGTGCAAAGAAGCCAAAGAAAAACCGGAGGAACTAGAGAGCGTCGTTGAGAAATTCAAGAACTATAAAGATCTGGACAATATGAAGAAGCTGGTTGCAGATGTAGATCTACTTCTGGCGCCTTTGAATGCAGAAAATAGCAAAGGAGATATAAAAACAGCCGCTCAAAAAATTGTTGGTAACTTCACTGTCGTAGAAACTACGAAGAATTCTCTGAAAGGGTACGGAAATTTCTTCACGTGTCTCCAGAATGTGAGGTTATCCGATTCGGTGGTCAAATCGCTTGAGAAAACGAGAAATCTGAGAACGAGCCAAGCATCGTCTCCAGCGAACCAAGGACAACAAATCGCGAAAAAAGTCGTCAGCACCGCGGACCAACTGGCAGCCGTCAAAGAGATTCTGGAGAAGATGAAAGAGTTCAGAAGCGCCGAGGCCGATGCTCTGACGCTCTTCGAAGACTCGCACACGCATTCCGCAGTCATCGGAGCATCCACTCGAGCAGTCATGCGAATGAGCACGCTGTTGGATAAGAAATTATTGATTGACGAAATCACCAAAAACTATGAAGTTGTCAAGGCCAAGATGACATTGGATCGGAAACCGTTCACCAAGGAAGATGAGAACACGTTGAAGTCGATTGCCTCAATTAAACCGCTCTTTGCCGGATTGTTCACCGAACTGTCAAAGTGGAAGATCAGCATCAAAACGAGTGGATCCACTGCTTTGAAGAAGCGCGCGAATCTGTTTCCATCCACCACGTCGATCAGTGTCCAGACGGATTTGAAGGCTTTGATTGCGAGTGTGACCAAATTGGAACGAAATGTGACTGATCCGGACGTCAAGACGAAGCTGAAGGAGATTATAACTGCGCTCGTCACTCTCGACGACATTGGTCTCAATTTCTCGGACGCTCAACCGTCTTTCGACAAGGTCAACGCTTCGTTGGCTGCTCTGGACGACTTCTTTGCCAAGTACAGCCGGAAACTCGCACCGTCTCAATCGCAACAATCGATGTCTGCTTTGCAGAACAACACTTTGAGGGTGATTGCTGTTGCGGCGAGCACGGCGGCTCCGTCGTTTTTCGAGTGAGTTTCAAACGTTTTAGTAATCGAAACTGGAATGTTTCAGAGAAAACCAAACCTACGTAATCATCGCTATCGTTGTGGTTGTTATCTTACTCGTCGCGGGTGTATCTGGAATCATTGCATACCTAAAGCATAAAAAGAAGGAGGAGGAAAATGAAAGAGAACGAATTGAAGCTGAAAAGGAAAGAAGAAAACGTGACACAAGCACGAGTACACCGGAAAGTGCGGAGAATGAAGCTGTACATGCGGCTCCCGTGGTTCCAGTGGCTCCAGTGGCTGCTCCGGCTCCTCCCGCTGTTGATAAAAAGGCTGAACTGTCTCTTCAGAAGACGCAAAGTACGTTGAACGTTTTCTGGAAAGAAATTGATGAACAATTGCAGAAATCATCGTGCCCAAAATGAAAACTTCTGCTATGAACAAGCACATCACCGACATGTACAGTTATTACAAGAACGCTTACCAACGGATGGATGTAAGAAAGTGCCTGGCGGGCGCCACTTTCAATTCTGGCTTTATTGAATTTTATTGCCAAATGTTCGAATCCGTAGAAACGTACACGCGGATCTGTCCCGATCTGGAAGCCCTCATCAGTGAAGAGACGCGGTGAGCCACTTGTGATCGCTGTTCTCATACAATAGTCTTTTGCATTTCAGAGCCACCATTTTCTTGATGCCGACATCGAGAGTGTTCGCAAAGGGATGGCCAGAGTGGAACAGTCATCGCGGAAGCGAGTACATGCACGCGAATCGGCTCACCTGCCCCAACCAGCTGCAGTTCATCATGATGCAAGGGCCTCTGGCGGAGGACATCGAGTCCAGGAAACGGTCGACAATTGAGAAAGCGTGGTGGATGATGAAAGAGGAGCGGACCGAGTTCATTGTCATGTTGTGCAAGACAGTCGAGACTGGTTTGTGCTCGCCGCGAAACGTTCCCACCTCGAAACTCATTATTGCAGTGGAACGAGATGGCCAAACAGTACAATTAGAAAAGTGTGCTCAGTACTTTCCGGAAGAGCAGGGCCAGGTCTTGCAGTTTGATAGGCTGAAGGTGACGTGCGCGGAGAAGACGACGCCCAACAGGGAAGTCATCGTGAGGAAACTGAGTGCCGAGTTTGAGTGAGTTGGACTTGCCCCCCCCCTTGGAAACATTTGTTCCTATTCTACTCGTTCAGAGGGCTGTCCGCGTTCACCGTGACGCACTTCCAACACATTGAGTGGCCTGACCATTCGGTGCCAAGAGAATATGATGGCAACATCTTCATACTGAAGCAGATTCGCAAGAGCCTGGAAGCAATCGTTGTTCACTGTTCCGCCGGAGTCGGACGTACCGGCACTTTTGTCTGTGAGTCGTTTTGTTATTGTTGGTCTTCTGACACGTCCAACTGGGACGAATTGCAGACGCCGAAGTCGCTTATCAAACACTGGCCAACAACGGATGTATGGACCCGGCGGCTGTGTTAAGACAAGTGCGTGATTCTCGTGCGATGGCTATCGAGAAGGAGATTCAACTGGCCTACGGCAACATGCTTGTTTATCACTACGCAGATGTTGTGAGTAGAATTCACTCGATCTCAAGCCGCATCTATCCATTATTTTCAGGGAATGCTGACGGTGGAAAACGCCCGACATTTTGAGAGTATGAAGAACGGAATGATCAAGTTCAGAGAAGTCGAGCATATTTTGAATGCCAGAAATAAAGAGAAGGATGAATCCCGGGAATATTTGAAGAGAGAGGGCATGGCGAGGAAGAAGAATATGAAGAAGAATGAGAAGAAGAATGTGAAGAAGAATGAGAAGAAGCATAAGAAGAAGAGCAAGGATGCGACCGTCGATGCCACTCAGGACGACGCGTCGGAACTGAGAACGGCCGGCGGAAGTGAAGATGAAAGTGAAATGGAGTTCGACCCCGAGTTTGTCGAAGAAAACAAACATTTGCCCGACAGTTGGCCGTGGCAGAAGCACGACGACGTCCCGAAGAAGGTGAAGAAACGGTCATGTTGTGTGATTATGTGAGCATCTACTTGTGTGATTAGAATGAAGATTTTGTTTTATTTGTAGTTGAGTATCCACCTTATGTGACAGTTTTAGAAGTTGGAACTACCCTGTTCGCATATCAAGTCGCAGAAATGCCTTTAAGCAGAACATTTCAACGTTGTGGCCTATGTATTTCAGGTGCAAAAACTCGTCCATTCTGGATTTTTCTAGTCCATGCCACAATGTTGTTTTGTTCGTAAACGAAAGGAACATGTCACATTCATGTAAAGATCAGACTCTGGTGGGGAGTTATGATGACCAAAAGCCTACATATAGACATGTACGCTCTTTCAACAAGTCGACTTTTGAAGAGATGACAGCAGCGGAAACGCAACGACATTCCGGCTCCTTGCAATGGAGCGCACTTGCACAGTCCCTTCGCTGGCTGCTTTCTTTTGAAAAAAAAATTCTTCTCACTATTCAAACGCAATTTATGAGCTCAACCATATCATTTCGAAAAAAATTATATTGATCTGAATATTAATATTATGAGAAACCGAAAATTACAACGGACTACAAAAAGAGAATCGGATTCACAATTGAATAGAGAGATATATTTGACAGAGAGAGAGAGAAAGAGTTGCAAGTTGCAATCGAATAAAGAAGGAAGTTTAGAGGAAATTGATATAAATACTAATAACGTTCAAACTGGCGGCTCTCCTCCCCAGAGAACCGGATTCGTGAACTTCGGCTCCGACGGATGGCCGTTCATCACGTTCTTCCACTCTTCGTAGGCAGCATCCGTCATGTACTTGAACGGCTTCTCGGCGAGCGGATCGATGGAGCAGTTCTTGGCGAGAGCCCTACCCTGCTTGACAGCCTGAATTGCCGAAAGCGCTCTTCCGAAGGCTGCCTGCATGAATCGGTAGTTTGTGATGGAGGTCGGATGGGCGAATCCGTGAGTCAGCTGAAAAAGAGAACAATTGTTTGAGTTTAGATGGTTTTCAAGCTTACCGCCGGCACTTGTTCGTAATCAGAATCCAGAGAGTTCCTCTTGACCCGTCTCTCCTTGTACACAATAGCCGGCTGTCGGCTTTCCAATGTCTTCACGAGACCCGGCATGGCGGTCCTGAAAATGAAACTTGTTACTCATTGGCGGTCAGTTACTGATTGACTTACACTCCATTCTGGAGAAAGATCTCGATGGCGTCCGGGGTCTTTCCGCTTGCCAGCATCTTCTCGATCATCTCTCTGCCGATAGAATCCGATGGGAAGTAGGCTTTGTACAGCATGTCGATGTCCTGTGCGAACCGAGTCAGCTCCAGACGCAAGCTCGACACTTTGTTGTCCCGTTCGGACACTTCCTGCATCAGCCACCGCTTTGCTTCAGCATGGAGACCGCGTTCCGTCGCGATCCTTTCACGCTCGTACTGAAATGAACAGCGTAAATATATTCCGAAACACAATGTTACCTCAATGGTTCGCCTTTCTTTTGCATGAATCGCCAACTCGTGTTGATTGGCAACCTTCTCTTCGATCAGCTTTTGGATTTGGTCTTTCAAAGCGAATGTCTCAACAATAGCAGCCTTTTAAGAAACACGCAGCGGAAAGTCCGAAAAGTCGATAGTCTCGAAATGCGCAGACTCGTTCGGATTGGGAAGCTCTCGCATGGGAGATGACATCGGAGCTGGCACCTGCACCTGAGACTTCTGTTTCTCATAATATTAATATTCAGATCAATATAATTTTTATCGAAATAATATGGTTGAGCTCATAAATTGCGTTTGAATAGTGAGAAGAATTTTTTTTCAAAAGAAAGCAGCCAGCGAAGGGACTGTGCAAGTGCGCTCCATTGCAAGGAGCCGGAATGTCGGTGCGTTTCTTTTTTCTTTGAATATCGGTATTTCATCCCGAAAAACGCTTTTTGCGTAGTGTAAATTGCGAAAATATCGATTTTCCATTGAAATTAGCGAATTTTAAATTCAAAATTACAAAACGTGCAAAGTCTTGTTGATAATATCGTTTTCTTCGTTGTTTCTCTTGTCATTCGCGATGACTTAATAAATTTACGAAATGCCAGAAAAAAGTTGCATTTTGTCGTTTTCAGGTTTCGCTGCAGACCATTGTCAGCATCAAAGTGGTCCGTGATGCGGTGCCCAATCAGTACATGCTCATCGCCAAGTTTCGCGATCACTTTAACCACCTACTCTGACAACCGGCCGGGAGTGTTGACCCAGGTCTACGAGGGAGAGCGTGCCCTGACCAAGGACAAAAACCTGCTCGATTTTTTGGCCACGAGGGACACAGTTTATTTCATGCGCAAAGACGACTGTCGCAAGAGGAAGCTCATATTCTCATCTCGTAGTTTATTGAACGTCCGTCGCAGAACGACTCGTCGCTGTCGTCATAATTGTCCTTCGCGAAAAGACGGACGGTTAAAGACTATCCGAAAGAGTCTATCTGAAACGGGTCACATGAGAATATCTTGTTTTCATTTTCAAAAAATGCATACCTGGAAGGACTCGTTCACCTCGAGCAAGCATCTTCTCGGTGCTTGTTTGCCGTCGTTCGGGATGGGACTTCCTTTAGTGTTCAACGCCGTCTCGACATTTTTGGAATCGGGACTGCACGGACTATCAAACGCGAAAGGAGTCATCTGTCTCCGGATTCCGGTTTCCGGTCTGCGCTTTGGAGTGCTCGGGGCGACCTCCGACTCTCTCTCTCTCTCAAACAACGGCGAACTCGGCTCGAGGATGTTCATCTGTTCGGATGCCGGAACAATGGAAGACGATGGTCCGGAAGTCTTCTTCGCAGATTGAGTATCGATTGGAGTAGAAGTCATCGGCTTTGCGGAGAATTGCCCTCCCTTCACAGTCTCGAGACCCTTTCTGGCCAGAAACGCGGCCATATTGCGATCCGCCTCACCAATTTCAGTTCCGTCGGTGGGGCGAATCTCCAGCGGGACCATCTCCTTCTGCATCTACTTCACAGCCGGAAAGAGCACAAATAGGCAATTTGAGCATTGTCACTTGCGGTCCTGGATTTCTATCCTGAAAAAAACGTAATGAAGTGCGTCTAATAATGATGACAGTTCTTATATTTCAGAGATACAGCCAGAGCGAGAATAGCATGAAAAGAGCTCGTGGAAGTCGGCGGCCAACTGATTCCACGAAGCCGCTCGTTTTTGACGCAGTCTCTCGATGAAATGACAGCTCCGTTACAATTCTGATCGGCGAGAGCGCCGAGATTCGAGAGAACGGAAGGAAATAAGACTCCGCGCTCTCGGAGTTGCCGAGAGTTTTGGCCAAATTCGGCGAAGATTCGTAGATGTATTTGACGCAGCTCGCAGCGCAAGCTCTTTCCGAACGCTGGTGTGCAAGACAACCCTTCAAAACAGTACAAATTATAGCTTGCAACAAAGATAAGCGCCTCGCTGCACTCAGTGGCCGGCACGTACTACTTTTTCTGTCGGAAAGGCTAGCCGATTGAGCCGAATCAGTCCGCTGAGAGGATCGAATGCGGCCACGAACATCTTTGGCAGCAAACAAAAGTGCAAAAGTTAGAGCTTCAAAAAAAATCAGCGATTTGACAATTTGAATGGGCAATTCAAACATTTCATTGCGCGTAACGAAATTTGTTTTGTTGGAGTTTTACGGCATGGTTTAGCCGGGAAAAGTGTTGCTCCGTTTGGAAACAGTTTCGATCGCGAGCGCGACATTCTAAATTTCACAAAAGAGAGGTACGTCGCGATGAAACCGACAAAAGGTCTTCGGAAAAGGAAAAAGAAGGGAGAAGCAGTCAAAATTTGAGGTAAAAGTGTGGCATCGAACGTAAAAATTGTGCAGAACACTGAGTGGAGCGCGTTTGGCCGTGGGAAACAGTTTAAAAGTTATTTTGAACAGGGGACATACCGAGCAGTGACGAAGTGCCGCCTGTCTATCACAAAGTGATCGTCGCGGAGGTGAAACGGACGATGTGTGTGATTATGTGAACTATTTACTTGTGCGATTCGAATGAAGATTTTATTTGATTTATAGTTGAGTATCCACCTTATGTGACAGTTTTAGAAGTTGGAAGTACACTGTTCGCATCTCAAGTCGCAGAAATGCCTATAAGCAGAACATTTCAAAGTTGTGGCCGAGGAATTTCAGGAGCAAAAACTCTTCCATTCTGGCAATTAGACATCCTTGCTGATAGAAACTTCCAAAGACTGGGCATTTTTCTAGACCACGTCCGTGAACTAACCTCGCCACGTGGTACCCTACTCCATTTTGTTATCGCTTTCTCGCACATTCTTCGACGAATCAAACAGTTCCGAGTATTCGACGAACGAAAAAAATTTCTGCCTCATGGTCACTGCTTTTGAAGCAAGCATTTTGGACGTCGATCGAGACGAATCCATCGGGTATCAGACTCACAGCAAATTACTCAATGGTGTTGAATGTAAGTGAATGAGTTCGTAGCTCCATCAAATTAGCACATTTCAGTCTCTTTCTCGTCATGTCTCAGACACTGCACTAGCTACTTCTGCGGCGACAATGTCTCTCGCCCTGTTCGAGCCGTTTCTCAAGGTGAGTCATCTCCGATCAGTTTTCCCAAATTCAATTGTCTTTCTGCAGACGAAGCCTTCGAGACATCGATGAGAGAGATGCAAGTGATTGCCAGAATCGCCACTGCAATCTACGTGCAACGAGGGCTTATCGAGGGGACCATCCCGGCCGATGAGCTCATTTCGGACCTGCTTCGGATGGGAACGGTCATTCCCAATCACATCATCGGAATGGACAAGAAGAATCTGACGGACGCACTCCAGGCACTTCAGGATCTGCCGACGAAACTGAAGGACACGGCGAGGATGGACGGGGTGCTGAAATTGCTGGATTCGTTGCGGAAAGACGTGGAGGGAAGTGGCGACGTCGGAAATTGGGACAGTTCTGTCTTCAAGTCGGACGTCGAGGCAATGGCTCGGAATGGACTCAACTTGACGTTCGTGGCCAAGCTCGACCAATACATATCGGAGTTTCGTAGTATTCAAGGTAATAACGTTATTATTTTACAAGTAAAAAGATTTTACCTGTACCGTTTTTAAGGGTTTCTCATGAACGATGCGTTTTCAAAGTCGAATGCTGAAAATTATTTCCTGAAAATCAAAAAAGCAGTCGACGAGTTGATTTCTATGGCCGGAACGATCATGTCTGAAAGCTCAAAAGTTCTGAAGCTTGCTCGAAGTGAAAATGCCACGTCAGCAATGGGACCAATCATGAAAGCGGTCGCCGGCTACGAAAAGTTCCAAAAAATTGAAACTGAAACGATTCATACTTCGAAAGATACGGCCGACTTACAATCAATCAGCGATAACTTCGATCTTCTGTTCAACACCACGCGACAGATGAAAGAAGTTCAGCCTCTGTTGGACTTTGTCAAGAAACTGATCGACGCGCAGAGTGTTGCCGGAGAGACACAGTCGCCGAAGCACACTGCCGGATGGACGGAAGGAGCAGGCGACATCAACCAACTGTTCACCGATGTCGACAGTCCGTGGATCGGTCAAGTGGTGAAGGAGAACAGACTGTCGAAGTCGTTCAATCCACTGAAGAATCTCGGAGCACCTTTCGATTCAATCCATCGGCAACTCGAACTAGGGCTGTCTTCTCAAATCGCCCAGCTCATAGTCCATTCGAACGAGCTCATTCCAGAAACTTCAAAGGAACTGTCATCAGCTGCTAACGGTCTCCACACTTGCCGAACCGCCTTCGCTCCACAATCAGTACAAGTTGCCGATATTTCCAGTCTCCGAGCCACTGTGGAATCACTTGATGCGACTATGACCACTTTACGCACGGCGGTGAGGAATGTGACTGATCAATTGACGAGCGGACTGCAAATGTTCAAGGACATCAGTGCAATGTGCAAAGAAGCCAAAGAAAAACCGGAGGAACTAGAGAGCGTCGTTGAGAAATTCAAGAACTATAAAGATCTGGACAATATGAAGAAGCTGGTTGCAGATGTAGATCTACTTCTGGCGCCTTTGAATGCAGAAAATAGCAAAGGAGATATAAAAACAGCCGCTCAAAAAATTGTTGGTAACTTCACTGTCGTAGAAACTACGAAGAATTCTCTGAAAGGGTACGGAAATTTCTTCACGTGTCTCCAGAATGTGAGGTTATCCGATTCGGTGGTCAAATCGCTTGAGAAAACGAGAAATCTGAGAACGAGCCAAGCATCGTCTCCAGCGAACCAAGGACAACAAATCGCGAAAAAAGTCGTCAGCACCGCGGACCAACTGGCAGCCGTCAAAGAGATTCTGGAGAAGATGAAAGAGTTCAGAAGCGCCGAGGCCGATGCTCTGACGCTCTTCGAAGACTCGCACACGCATTCCGCAGTCATCGGAGCATCCACTCGAGCAGTCATGCGAATGAGCACGCTGTTGGATAAGAAATTATTGATTGACGAAATCACCAAACTATGAAGTTGTCAAGGCCAAGATGACATTGGATCGGAAACCGTTCACCAAGGAAGATGAGAACACGTTGAAGTCGATTGCCTCAATTAAACCGCTCTTTGCCGGATTGTTCACCGAACTGTCAAAGTGGAAGATCAGCATCAAAACGAGTGGATCCACTGCTTTGAAGAAGCGCGCGAATCTGTTTCCATCCACCACGTCGATCAGTGTCCAGACGGATTTGAAGGCTTTGATTGCGAGTGTGACCAAATTGGAACGAAATGTGACTGATCCGGACGTCAAGACGAAGCTGAAGGAGATTATAACTGCGCTCGTCACTCTGGACGACATTGGTCTCAATTTCTCGGACGCTCAACCGTCTTTCGACAAGGTCAACGCTTCGTTGGCTGCTCTGGACGACTTCTTTGCCAAGTACAGCCGGAAACTCGCACCGTCTCAATCGCAACAATCGATGTCTGCTTTGCAGAACAACACTTTGAGGGTGATTGCTGTTGCGGCGAGCACGGCGGCTCCGTCGTTTTTCGAGTGAGTTTCAAACGTTTTAGTAATCGAAACTGGAATGTTTCAGAGAAAACCAAACCTACGTAATCATCGCTATCGTTGTGGTTGTTATCTTCCTCGCCGCGGGTGTATCTGGAATCATTGCATACCTAAAGCATAAAAAGAAGGAGGAGGAAAATGAAAGAGAACGAATTGAAGCTGAAAAGGAAAGAAGAAAACCTGACTCAAGCACGAGTACACCGGAATGTGCGGAGAACGAAGCTGTACATGCGGCTCCCGTGGTTCCAGTGGCTCCAGTGGCTGCTCCGGCTCCTCCCACTGTTGATAAAAAGGCTGAACTGTCTCTTCAGAAGACGCAAAGTACGTTGAACGTTTTCTGGAAAGAAATTGATGAACAATTGCAGAAATCATCGTGCCCAAAATGAAAACTTCTGCTATGAACAAGCACATCACCGACATGTACAGTTATTACAAGAACGCTTACCAACGGATGGATGTAAGAAAGTGCCTGGCGGGCGCCACTTTCAATTCTGGCTTTATTGAATTTTATTGCCAAATGTTCGAATCCGTAGAAACGTACACGCGGATCTGTCCCGATCTGGAAGCCCTCATCAGTGAAGAGACGCGGTGAGCCACTTGTGATCGCTGTTCTCATACAATAGTCTTTTGCATTTCAGAGCCACCATTTTCTTGATGCCGACATCGAGAGTGTTCGCAAAGGGATGGCCAGAGTGGAACAGTCATCGCGGAAGCGAGTACATGCACGCGAATCGGCTCACCTGCCCCAACCAGCTGCAGTTCATCATGATGCAAGGGCCTCTGGCGGAGGACATCGAGTCCAGGAAACGGTCGACAATTGAGAAAGCGTGGTGGATGATGAAAGAGGAGCGGACCGAGTTCATTGTCATGTTGTGCAAGACAGTCGAGACTGGTTTGTGCTCGCCGCGAAACGTTCCCACCTCGAAACTCATTATTGCAGTGGAACGAGATGGCCAAACAGTACAATTAGAAAAGTGTGCTCAGTACTTTCCGGAAGAGCAGGGCCAGATCTTGCAGTTTGATAGGCTGAAGGTGACGTGCGCGGAGAAGACGACGCCCAACAGGGAAGTCATCGTGAGGAAACTGAGTGCCGAGTTTGAGTGAGTTGGACTTGCCCCCCCCCTTGGAAACATTTGTTCCTATTCTACTCGTTCAGAGGGCTGTCCGCGTTCACCGTGACGCACTTCCAACACATTGAGTGGCCTGACCATTCGGTGCCAAGAGAATATGATGGCAACATCTTCATACTGAAGCAGATTCGCAAGAGCCTGGAAGCAATCGTTGTTCACTGTTCCGCCGGAGTCGGACGTACCGGCACTTTTGTCTGTGAGTCGTTTTGTTATTGTTGGTCTTCTGACACGTCCAACTGGGACGAATTGCAGACGCCGAAGTCGCTTATCAAACACTGGCCAACAACGGATGTATGGACCCGGCGGCTGTGTTAAGACAAGTGCGTGATTCTCGTGCGATGGCTATCGAGAAGGAGATTCAACTGGCCTACGGCAACATGCTTGTTTATCACTACGCAGATGTTGTGAGTAGAATTCACTCGATCTCAAGCCGCATCTATCCATTATTTTCAGGGAATGCTGACGGTGGAAAACGCCCGACATTTTGAGAGTATGAAGAACGGAATGATCAAGTTCAGAGAAGTCGAGCATATTTTGAATGCCAGAAATAAAGAGAAGGATGAATCCCGGGAATATTTGAAGAGAGAGGGCATGGCGAGGAAGAAGAATATGAAGAAGAATGTGAAGAAGAATGAGAAGAAGAATGAGAAGAAGCATAAGAAGAAGAGCAAGGATGCGACCGTCGATGCCACTCAGGACGACGCGTCGGAACTGAGAACGGCCGGCGGAAGTGAAGATGAAAGTGAAATGGAGTTCGACCCCGAGTTTGTCGAAGAAAACAAACATTTGCCCGACAGTTGGCCGTGGCAGAAGCACGACGACGTCCCGAAAAAGGTGAAGAAACGGTCATGTTGTGTGATTATGTGAGCATCTACTTGTGTGATTAGAATGAAGATTTTGTTTTATTTGTAGTTGAGTATCCACCTTATGTGACAGTTTTAGAAGTTGGAACTACCCTGTTCGCATATCAAGTCGCAGAAATGCCTTTAAGCAGAACATTTCAACGTTGTGGCCTATGTATTTCAGGTGCAAAAACTCGTCCATTCTGGATTTTTCTAGTCCATGCCACAATGTTGTTTTGTTCGTAAACGAAAGGAACATGTCACATTCATGTAAAGATCAGACTCTGGTGGGGAGTTATGATGACCAAAAGCCTACATATAGACATGTACGCTCTTTCAACAAGTCGACTTTTGAAGAGATGACAGCAGCGGAAACGCAACGACATTCCGGCTCCTTGCAATGGAGCGCACTTGCACAGTCCCTTCGCTGGCTGCTTTCTTTTGAAAAAAAAATTCTTCTCACTATTCAAACGCAATTTATGAGCTCAACCATATCATTTCGAAAAAAATTATATTGATCTGAATATTAATATTATGAGAAACCGAAAATTACAACGGACTACAAAAAAAGAGAATCGGATTCACAATTGAATAGAGAGATATATTTGACAGAGAGAGAGAAAAGAGTTGCAAGTTGCAATCGAATAAAGAAGGAAGTTTAGAGGAAATTGATATAAATACTAATAACGTTCAAACTGGCGGCTCTCCTCCCCAGAGAACCGGATTCGTGAACTTCGGCTCCGACGGATGGCCGTTCATCACGTTCTTCCACTCTTCGTAGGCAGCATCCGTCATGTACTTGAACGGCTTCTCGGCGAGCGGATCGATGGAGCAGTTCTTGGCGAGAGCCCTACCCTGCTTGACAGCCTGAATTGCCGAAAGCGCTCTTCCGAAGGCTGCCTGCATGAATCGGTAGTTTGTGATGGAGGTCGGATGGGCGAATCCGTGAGTCAGCTGAAAAGAGAACAATTGTTTGAGTTTAGATGGTTTTCAAGCTTACCGCCGACACTTGTTCGTAATCAGAATCCAGAGAGTTCCTCTTGACCCGTCTCTCCTTGTACACAATAGCCGGCTGTCGGCTTTCCAATGTCTTCACGAGACCCGGCATGGCGGTCCTGAAAATGAAACTTGTTACTCATTGGCGGTCAGTTACTGATTGACTTACACTCCATTCTGGAGAAAGATCTCGATGGCGTCCGGGGTCTTTCCGCTTGCCAGCATCTTCTCGATCATCTCTCTGCCGATAGAATCCGATGGGAAGTAGGCTTTGTACAGCATGTCGATGTCCTGTGCGAACCGAGTGGCCTCTTCTTCCAGCAGGTACGAGAACGAGTTCGGGTTTCTCTGTCTGTGGTGAGCGGTGAACAGAATTCCATACTCAGCTCCAGACGCAAGCTCGACACTTTGTTGTCCCGTTCGGACACTTCCTGCATCAGCCACCGCTTTGCTTCAGCATGGAGACCGCGTTCCGTCGCGATCCTTTCACGCTCGTACTGAAATGAACAGCGTAAATATATTCCGAAACACAATGTTACCTCAATGGTTCGCCTTTCTTTTGCATGAATCGCCAACTCGTGTTGATTGGCAACCTTCTCTTCGATCAGCTTTTGGATTTGGTCTTTCAAAGCGAATGTCTCAACAATAGCAGCCTTTTAAGAAACACGCAGCGGAAAGTCCGAAAAGTCGATAGTCTCGAAATGCGCAGACTCGTTCGGATTGGGAAGCTCTCGCATGGGAGATGACATCGGAGCTGGCACCTGCACCTGAGACTTCTGTTTCTCATAATATTAATATTCAGATCAATATAATTTTTATCGAAATGATATGGTTGAGCTCATAAATTGCGTTTGAATAGTGAGAAGAAATTTTTTTTCAAAAGAAAGCAGCCAGCGAAGGGACTGTGCAAGTGCGCTCCATTGCAAGGAGCCGGAATGTCGGTGCGTTTCTTTTTTCTTTGAATATCGGTATTTCATCCCGAAAAACGCTTTTTGCGTAGTGTAAATTGCGAAAATATCGATTTTCCATTGAAATTAGCGAATTTTAAATTCAAAATTACAAAAAGTGCAAAGTCTTGTTGATAATATCGTTTTCTTCGTTGTTTCTCTTGTCATTCGCGATGACTTAATAAATTTACGAAATGCCAGAAAAAAGTTGCATTTTGTCGTTTTCAGGTTTCGCTGCAGACCATTGTCAGCATCAAAGTGGTCCGTGATGCGGTGCCCAATCAGTACATGCTCATCGCCAAGTTTCGCGATCACTTTAACCACCTACTCTGACAACCGGCCGGGAGTGTTGACCCAGGTCTACGAGGGAGAGCGTGCCCTGACCAAGGACAAAAACCTGCTCGGAAAGTTGGAGCTCTCTGGAATCCCACCAGCGCCAACGGAATCCTCAATGTGTCTACCACCGACAAGTCGACTGGAAAGCAGAACAAGATCACCATCGCCAACGACAAGGAGCGTCTGTCGAAGGACGACATTGAGCGTCGTGGTAAACGAGGCCGAGAAGTACAAGGCTGATGATGAGGTCCAGAAGAACCGCATCGGAGTCAAGAACAGACTCGAGTCTTACGCTTTCAACCTCATGGAGACGATGTTTTACAGATTCATTCAATAAATAATAATCAAGAAAAAGTTCACAAAAAAAAATCGGGGCGCTCGGAACAACAACCAATTTGTGTGGAACACAGGGCAAAAGAGATTTTCAGACGGGATGGAGAAGAAATTGAATCGACAATCATTTACGTGGGTCTCCGGTAAACTTCTGCAGGAATTTCCGGTACTGGAAAGGGCGGGCGCGTTTTTTCACCAAAAGTCAAAATGCTGGAAATTGCTGAAAATGTGTGTGTGTTTGTGTGTGTGGGGACGTGGCGGGAAACCGTGTTCAGAACACGGGGAAAATCACCGGACTTGGGCGGGGGAGGAAAAAACAAGAAAACGACCGCTTAGCGGTCATAATTTTAGGAAAACGTGGCAATGTGTTTTGTGCTGGGGGGGGTGTTCTCAACAATTGGTACTAAATAAAGCCAAAACCTCGAAAAGGAACAGAATTGGGAAATTCGGGTCTAGAAATGGAGGGGAAACACAATATTGTACTAGAAAAATGAGAAGAACAACGTTGCAGACATACAAAGAAGGAGACGAGGAAAGATCGTTTAGAAAAGGGAATCGTGGTGGGCTTGGCCCCAAAAGTTGGGTAAGGAAGGAAGGAAGGAAAACAGGTTAGTACGCCGAATGGTTCTTCATATTATTGATTAGTGATTGAGGATTGAAAGCGGCCGACGAACTGGATGCTGACGTGGCGGAAGGCGTCGCCGAGATGACCGCCGAGCCCGTGGCCGTGACGACTGCCGTCGCGGAGCCCGTCGCGCCGTTGTACCGTTGAATGTTCTCGAGTGGCGTGATCATGTTGAATCTGAAATGAATTATCCGAATTTGTGGATAAGCATTCGTTCGCATCCTACCCGGGAGTCCGATCGGCTCCATTCTTGGCTGACGCGCTCGTCGTCGTCGTCGTCGTCGGATACTCGCTCAAGTATCGATTGCTGCGAATGTTGAAGAGCTGACTGAACGCGCTGTTCTGAAAGGCCGGGTTCGAGTAGGGCGTGCCGTGCGAGCCGATCATCGTGTTGGCGGCGAACTGGTCTGCAAGCGAGCCTATCATCAGTTGAGCATCCCTTTCTCAATGTTAACTCACTAATGTTGAACGAAGAGGCGTCGTGTCCGCCCTCGCCGCCCATCCCTTGCATCGGATTCCACGCGAGTAGCGATGGGTCGAACGGATCGGCGGGCACGTCGTTTCTGCAAATATTCAACCAATATCAGCACAGAATCATCTTAAAACCAACCCGAACGTGGCGGTTTTCGAGCGATCCGCATGCTTGGTCATGTGCTTTTGAAGGTACGTTTGTTGGGTGTACGACTTGCCGCAAAACGGACAAATGTGAATCTTAAGACGCTAAATTCATTAAAGTTATCCGCCACAGACAGTTTGGACGTTGACGGGCCGCTCACCTTCAAATGTTTCGACTCTTTGTGCTTTGGGATGTGGTCCAGAAGACTCTGCTCGTCGACGAAACACTTGTAGCAGCTGTTGCACTTGAACGGTTTGTCTGTTTGGTGGCAGCGGGAGTGCGATTGGAGGTTCGACAGTTGCGAAAAGGCCTTGTCGCAACCGGTGAACTTGCACTGCAAATTTCGATTCTTATGTGTGTAACTTTAAAGAGATATATCTCGAGAACCAGTGACTACTCTCAAAAGGTTACAACTGAAAAGTTGTAGCAAATTGCATTTTGAACAACTTTGTAATTGACTGTTTTACTTGAAATTGCCTAGTTCTTAAGTTATGGAAGCTCGGTGAGTGAACATTCAAAATTTTCATTTGATTACTTCTAATGCCTATATCTCAAGAACCCTTAACTATGCTGAGTAGTGGTTAACTACAAAATTGTTGAAAATTGCATGCTCTACAACTTTGCAGTTAACAATTTTGCGTCAAAATGTCTCATTTCCGAGTTACAACCAACCTTATAGGGCTTCTCGCCAGTGTGCGTCCGAATGTGCTGCTGGAGATGCGACAACTGCGTGAACTTTTTGCCACAATAGTTGCACGGCCCGAACGGTTTGATGCCGAGATGGATGCGCATGTGCTGTGACAGATAGGACGAGTTGGCGAACGTCTGAAACGGACGGTCTCTCGATTGGATGGAGAGAGGGCAAAACGATCGATCGATGGATCGATCGATCGATCGAGAATGATGGTACCTTGACGCACTGTGTGCACTTGTAGGGTTTCGCCTCTCGCATCTGCATCTGTTGCTGAAGCACCCCCACGTCCGGCTTTTGTTCGAACTGCAATATCAAGGTTGTTGAAGGAAGGATCATTTGGATCGACAATATTGTAAACTTTTTCGCTTTTTTTTTGTGTTGCTCGCGATCGAATTTCAGGTCAATTCTGTCAACAACCAACAAACAGTACAAAGTTTGAAAAAGGAAAAGTTCATAATCGGATAAATGAGAGTGTGTGGGCGGGACGTTTTGAACACCTCCTTCACACCATTTTTCATCCGTCCGTCGTACAGTTTTTCGGGCCGCAAAAAGTGTGCGCGGCCTTTACGGAACCGAATCGAAAACTGAGAGAGCGAGCGGGAGAGGCGAAGAAAAAGTTGGGCTTGATTTATTTTTGATTTGATGAAGTGGAAGTGGAAAACTTTTTCATGATTTTTTGATTTATGCACGAAAATGAGTTATGTCGGCATACGGTACTATAGTGAACCGACAATATCAGGACTAGAGACAAACTTTGGGTGCGCGTATCTCGGCGGAAAATGATCGGAGAGGGACCAAACTCGGTGAGCATCATTTAAAGGGTCTAAGGTACACCGTGTCCAAGTTTGGTCCCAATCCGATCATGTTCCGCCGAGATACACCCGCACAAAGTTGAGAAAATGTAGGGATCGACAATAGCTGAACTTTGCATGGGTTTTATCGAGAAAAACACAATTTTGAACCCTAAAAATCGTTCTTTCTCCTCATTTCGATTTTCTCTTTTGTATGGCGGCTCGCGGACGGCCAAACAACTCGCAACATGTGTCGTCGCGCGCGGAAGAAAGGGGAAGTGTGTCTCGATTTCAAACACAACTTGTCCGAGAGAAGAGAACATTGTTGGCCGACAATCCAAGTACACGGGCTCTAGGATCAATCGGATCGAAAAAAAAACACAAAAAAAGTGGATCCGAGCACATCTGGTTCAGTTTCCTGGGTACTGTTTAGAAAAAAGTCGTGTAACTTGAGAACGAGACATTTTAAGGCAAAATGGTCAACTGCAAAGTTGTAGAGCATAAAATTTGCAACAATTTTGCAGTTTACATCTTTTCAGCATAGTTGTGGGTTCTTGAGATGTAGGCGTTAGAAGTGGTTAAATAGAAATGTTGAGTATGCAGTAGAAATAGGACCATAACTTAAAAACCAAATGGGTTGAAATAAAATAGTCAATTACAAAGTTGTAGAGCACAAAATTTGCAGCAATTTTGCAGTTGACCGCTGTCTGAAAAAATCACTGGTTCTCGAGATAAAAGCCTTCAAAGTTTAGGCGAACAATATCTTTCAGTGTAACGCAACTTTTTGAGCGGTTCAAGTCCATTAAACCGATCAAAAATCTTGCAATCCCGGAACAAAAAGCTCTTTCTTTCTCTCTCTCTCTCTCTTTCCACCGTTCCGTTCCCGCTCGAGACTACACAAAAAAGTGGAGGGGAGGGGAGGGGAGAAAGTGCAACAAACACACAGAAAGAGGGAGACAGTCTAGTGCAAACTCTCCATCTCTAAAGCCTCTCTCTCTCTCTCTCTCTTCCTCAATCGATTTTAGCAATTTTTAGGCAAACTCGGCTGAGTTGGTGTTCAATATATTGTGCTCTTCTCGGTGATCCCCCCGACCTTTAACATTTCGCCTGAAATCGTCAAATTTGGCCAGAGGAGAGGGGGGCGGAGTCTGTTTTCGCCAGACTTTTTTCTCGATTCATTTTCGAAATTTGGAAAAGTGGAAGATACCGATCGAATTACACACGCACACTCGCTCAGTCTACAACAAACGGAGCGGACGGAGCGCGAAAGGTTACTGTACATTTTTTGGGGGCCGAGGACGAAGAAAAACGCGGAATTTTGCGTCAACGCAAGAACTTGCGTTGGCAAAAAATGTTAGAAAGCACTTGGACTTGAACTTGTGACTTTTGGAGACTCTCAGCAAAAGCTGTTACCACTTGACCACGTTGAAATGGCGGGAATCAAGCTCTAGAAGCCTACACAATATCATTTAGAGTACAGATTAGTATCAAACTTTTTCTTTAAGGTGGGGGGCGATGTATTCTCTCATAAAAAGTGCCCGACGCCAAGCAAAAACCCATCACTTTTTATCGTTTTGCTACAGTAATCCGTTAGGGGTCATCTAGCATCCATCGCTGGCCAAAAGGACCAAACAAAAAAAAAAGAGAGCAGAGAAAAAGTTTGGAGAAAAAAGTTGAGAAGCAAAAAATCGAGTTGCCGAGTTGCCGAGGAGCACACAAAAGCAGAGAGCCCCCCGAGGGATTACTGTAGAAAAGAGAGAGAGAGAGAGAGAGAAAGAGAGAGAGAGAGAGAGAGAGAGAGAGGAAAATGGAACGGTTGTTGACTCTTTGCAGTGTTCGATTGAGGAGTAGGCGCCAGTGTCATCTCGCACAGTTTGTGTGCACTTTTTGTGAGGAAAAGCACGCGGCGAGAGGTGAAAACGCACAAAAAGTGAATGTACAATATCGTTTTCGCAGTAAAACGCGGGTTTTTTTGAGCCAGAACTTTGCAAAAATCATAACTTGGCTCAAAAAAGTGATAGACACCCTGTCGACCTTTTAAAATGACGGAAATCGACTGAAAACAATTGGAAAACATAGTGGGCACTTGGAAAGAACGAAAAATTTGCAAAAAGCGCGAGAAATGTGAAATGCAACATTTTTTCAAAATCAATAAAGTATGATCAAAAGTGCGTAGAGGAAATGACGGAAATTATGAAGTTTGAGTGGATTTACAAGAAGAATCGACAAAAATCGACAAAAATGAGGGGTTTTAGGCCGAAGCGCACTAACGGAATAGGATAGGATTACTGTAGAGATGCCACCCAGTCTGAGACGGTTTTTTGCCGACCCCAGGACCTAAAAAGTGTCTCTAAAAAGTGCTACACAATCGGTTTTTTCCGCTCCGTACACACACGCACACACACACGTTTTTTGGGGCCCAATTTCAATTTCAATTACACAATTTCAAGGCGAATTGGGGGGGTGTATAATCTAAAAGGAGGCATCTTTCTCTCCCTCTTTTCTTCGCTCTTTTTTTGGGTAAAAGCCAAAAAAAGTGTGCGTGTGTGTGTTTGTTCTGACCAATGGGCGATAGGGGGCAAAGCTACCGTAATCGCGTCCCCCCCCCCCCAAGTTTATACCGGTTTTGAGTGAGGGCCTTGCCACTTTCCTTCTTTCGAAAAGGAATGAGGGGTGGAGAACAATGTCTAAGGGATTACTGTAGTTGTGAGCGAGGAGGAAGAAGAAGAAGAAGAAGAAGAAGAAGAAACATTTGGAATTGGAAACTGGTTGGTTAAGGCATTGTAGACGTCGTTTTATTGGTTTTCAGGTAGATGCTGCTGATGCTGGGATGAATGTACAGTAATCGCGAACTCTTAAGGATGGATGACGTGGCACAGAAAGTTTTGTGGAAGTTGTTGGATAAAGTTGAAAAGTGTGACACACACACTGATGACGTGGCAACAAATACAGTACCCCCCTGCCCCAGCAACTTACCAGCTCACCTCCACTCGATTTCCCACCATCTTCTGCACTTCCGGACGCTTTGCCAACGGCCAAAAGAAGCTCTTCGACAAGATTTTCCGAATTCTCCATTCGTCGAGAAGACGGGGAAAAAGTGAACGCGGAATAATATATATGAGCGTTTTGAACCGACCTAACGCACATGTGTCGTTAAGACGAAAAAGAGGGCCAAATTATGGGGGGGGGGGCACCGGCAGTCGGGAATCGAGAAGAAAGAAGGAGAAAGAGAGAGAGAGAGAGAGAGACCGGTTTCCATGGGGGTTTTTGTTATCGTTAACTGCTTTTTTTAAAAAAGTTTTGGGTCTAGTAAATGTGAAAATGCGTGGGCGTTGGCGCCAAAAAACGCGAGTGGATAGTAGTGAGCAGGAGATTAGCATTTTATCTCAGCTGCGGGTAGAGATATCAAAAAGTGGTCAACTGACAAAATGTGCGCAATGTCTTTCGGAGCAATTCATTAGTTGACAACGTTTTTCTATCTCTACCGGCAGCTGAGATAATTGCACAATAGCAGTGTGAGTACAACTTTCAGTCCAAGTGAAGTGAGCAAAGTCAAAGCGTACAGTAATCCTAGTCAACTTACCGTTAAGCCAAAGAATCGTCTTACCTTTTTTCGAACATCTTCTCAAAGTTTCCGGAGGACACCATCTGAGGCTGTTCGTTTCTCGAATGAACTACTACTATCCATCCACTTTTTTTCGATCGTTTTGGGTCATCACCCCCAGCCCTTTTTTTCCGCTCTCCCTCTCCGATCTAGCCGCCTATTTGGGTCATCCTCTATACAGTTTTTTTGCACTTCCAAAGCCCCCAAAAAAAACTTCTGTCTCCCCCTTTTCCCTTTGCAAATGTCCGTTCGGGACATGAAAAGTGATCGTGTGTTCCTGTACATGTTCTTCTTCTTCCTCTTCTTCTCCCTCTTCCATCCGATTATTCAAGGCCACAAAAAATGGCTGCTGTACGCGGCGGACAGGAGGAGCGCGCGCGCCAAATTGCTGACCTAAAAAGGAGGCGAAGAAGATGTTCGGAAAGGACGATGACACACAAAAAATGTCTGCGCCGCCGCCGCCAAGTTTTCGAGGGAAGAGTGCAGCGGAACTTAAAGGGAGAAGGGGGGTCTGCCACGTCATCATCATCAACTTTGAACGAATATTGTAGAGTAACAGTTTTTTATTGGAAACTTGACGTCTAGTACGACCATTTTTCAGCTTACACCAGAGTACTGTAGTGTCTGGAAATTAGGGCTTCAATTTCTGTGCTCGAGACTACAGTAACCCAGGGACAACTACAAAAATGTTCTACTAGATGTGAAGTGTTCACAAAACAAATTTGAAAGCCATGGGACTTCAAATAACTCTACAATATCCGTTCAAAGTCTCCTCGAGGGATCCCGCTGGCTCATGGACTCTTTTTCAAAGAACCGTCTAGATCGGAGAACAGCACAATAGCAGTAAAACTACACATTGTTTCGATGTTTCAAAAAAGGTAAAAGCAGTCGAAATCGAATGTAAAAGTGATGCAAAGAGTGGTGGTGACCTAGTGTGTTGTGACATGGTGCCATATGGGAAGAATCCCCAAACAAAGGGACCGATCCGACAGTTTTTTATGTGTCCGGTGGGGAGGTGAGAGTGACAAATGGAATGACCGGATGGGAGCGGAAAGTGAGAGCGAGGTGGACAAACTTTTCGAATTCGGATATGTCTTACAGGGGTTCTCGTCGCCGAGTTTACTCTAAAATTGGAGCAGCGATGGCTCCTAGGCTACTTGCCACGGCGCGGCTTTATATGCATTTTTGCGCGTCGGTGTGGCTCTGCGTACAGTGCATTTTATGTTACGCGCAAACTTCATTTTTTTAGTTGTTGATGAATTTTCTCTAAATATTCATCTTTTTAAAGCGTTTTTCTCTGCTTTCTACCTCAATTTGACCTTTTTACAGATTCCGGATGAAGTAATACGCGAAGAGAAGTCGAGGCGATGAAAAGAAACGCGTTAGTAAGTGAAAGTAAGGTTTTATTCAGAAAATACACGATTTCTCGAAAAACGTCTCTAGATCTTCTCATCTTATGATTTAAAAAGTTCACTAACACGACTGTGAATGTCTTCGAATCAAAAAAAAGTAGAGTGACAGCTCGTTTTCGCGTAAAAATTGGTTTCTTGCCGGAAAACAGTGACATTTCGTTGAAAAAAAGTTTTTTCTCAAAAACCGTTTCTAGATTTTCTACTTTTTTTGTTTAAATAGTTCACTTACATAACTGTAAATGTCTTCGAATCAAAAAAAAGTAGAATGACAGTTCGTAGAAGCAAAAAAAAAATTTTTTCAACGAAATTTCACTGATTTCCGGCAAACTATCGGTTTTTCCGCGAAAGCGAGCTGTCACTTTACTTCTTTTTGGCTCGAAAACATTCTCAGAAATGTAAGTAAAGTTTTTAACCAAAAGATTAGAAAATCTAGTCACGTTTTTCGAGAAATCGTGCATTTTCTGAATAAAACCTTACTTTCACTTACTTACGCGTTTCTTTTCATCGCCTCGACTTCTCTTCGCGTATTACTTCACCTGGAGTCTGTAAAAAAGTCGAATTGAGGTAGAAAGTGAAAAAAAACGCTTTAAAGAGATGAATATTTGGAGAAAATTTATCAAAAACAAACAAAAATGAAGTTTGCGCGTAACATAAAATGCACTGTACGCAGAGCAACACCGGCGTGCAAAAATGCACAGACTGAGGATCAAACGTTTGGTGAATGTCGCAAGACCTTTTTTTTGGTGAACGTCGTTTTGTAGCGTACCGCTTAGGAGCAGGAGGCAACGACGACGACGTCGTCGTTTGTGACGAATTCTGGATCGGTTGAGCGTGGTGATGTCGGCTGACACGGCTAGAGAAACGATGTTGAACTCGACGAAAATTGTCAAGAGACGACGCAACAAAGACAAACAACTTCGGGGAAGAGTCAAAAGTTAAAGGTCAGCGATTAATATCGAAATGAAGCATCTTTTCGGACCACGAACAGTTTCAGAGCACGAAAAAAAGGCTCTGGGGTTGGTATTCGGGGGGCGCTGAGCACACCGATTGAATTGCAAACTCGAGCACACACACACACATGGGCGCCGAACTCCCATCCGTCTCCACCGTGTTCGGTCAACAAAACCAGCCGAAAAATTGCTGTGGCTTTGAGCAGAAAATCGAGACAGAAAGAGAGAGAGAGAAAGAGAGAAAAAGAGTACAAGGACACAGAGAAAAAAGTTCAAACAGTTCAAGAAGAGCACAAAATCCGATGAAAAGGAGTTGGGCTCGAACCGCTGACGTTCAGATTCATGGTGAACGCAAAAATCTGAAGACATTCTCAAATAGACGCATTTTGCAAACCCTTTTTCTTTTCCATATATTTGCTCGACTCCTGGGAGCTCCGCCGCAACGTTTTGTCTGCTGTTCGTTCAGTTTTGCAAGAAAGAGAGAGAGAGAGAGAGAGAGATAGAAATAAATAGAAACAGAGGGAATTGGCGCGAGAAAGAACGAAAAAAGACAATGGTTTTTTGTCAAGTGCAGGAGGGATCACGTCTCAAAAAATTGGCGTTTCACAGCGTTCCAAGTGCAATTCTCGTTGAAACGAGAACGCCATGCATTTCTAACGATTCGGGTCTCTAGTAGCGCGGTTCCGGACGCCCCCACCTGTGGATATCTGCCGAATTGCGAGAACATGTGATGCGGCAGCAGCGAGTTTTGGTGGAAATTGAGAAGATCGGCTGAAAATTGAACGATGTTAGGGCGATCAGGAACGTATCTTTTTTAGAAAATTTTTTCATGGAATATGATCAACTGACGAAATGTATAGCAAAGTGAACTCTGCACATAAAAAAATAATTGTGAATTTAGCTTTTCATACAAAAAAGTTATTCCTTCCGTCTTCCCCGTTAGCCCCTTTTTTTCACGCAACAACTCGAATAACTTTTTTGTCGGTAAAGCTAAATTTACAATTATTTTTCTATGAGCACAGTTCATTTTGCTATACATTTCGTCAGTTGATCACATTTCATGAAAAAATTTTCTAAAAAAGATATAAAAATTCTTTCGTTGAGTTGTTCCGCTCAACTCTGGAGCGTACCTTGATTGAAGTGCGGGAACGGATTGGCGGACGACAGGTCGCCGGTGTGCTGCGACAGAGCCATGTTCAGGTTGGTGGCGATCGAGTGATGGGCGGGCGTGGATCCCGTCGATCCGGTCACATTGTCCGAGTTGGCGCCGTCGGTCGAGTCGGTGCCGTCCGTCGAGCGGCTCGTCGATCGCACTGAACTCAATTCCGGCGTTTGCTATGATCGAGTGGGACCGAAACGTACCGAAATGAGTGGTGGATCCGTTGGTTGTGGTGCCGCCGATGCCCGAGTCGACGGGCGAGTTGAACGAGGAATCGAGCCCGCTGTTTCCTTCCATTTTTACAAAATTTCGCGTGAGGCTGAAGTCGACGGAGTTGAACTGCAAAGAATTTAGTTTTTGGGGTGGCCCGGCCTCAATTTGTTCCATTGTGGCCTAGCTTTTCCCCCCGCAAAAAGTTAGGCCACACTCTATATAAGACGAACCTGCTCGATAGTAGAATAAGTGGGTGATGTCATTTTTGTGAACTGCACTAACCAAAAGTACACAGTTTTTGTGCCGAGAACAGACCACCCGGACACGCAGCTGCGGGTGGCGGGGGGGGGTCCAAAAAAGTGAAAAGAGGGTACGGTAGTGGGGCACAGGGGTGTCCCCCAGTCTCGACACTATGTTTTGACACTAGCGCAACAGCGCTTTGGTGAAACAGTGAAAGTATCGTTGAGAATTACGGTCGTCATGAATCTCCCCCAGTACCTTTTATTCAAAACGCTGTATCTCAGCTGCTAGTAGAGTTATCAAACAGTGATCAACTAAGAAAATGTTCAGAATATTTTAAGGAACAATTTATTAGTCGAAAATTTTTTGCTATCTCCATTGACAACTGAGATATGCTAGCTAGAACTAAGCGAATAGTTTATGCACTGGCAGCTGAGTGTTAAATCGTTTTGAATGAACGGTATTGTTCAATTACAGGCTTTTTGCTCATTTTTGCTTGAAACACTCACAAAAACCTCTCAAAAAATGCGGAAAAAGAGACGAATGAGTCCTTTCCATTCTAGTCCTTCACTTTCACTGAACACGTGCCAACCACCTGTTCGCCCCAGTCCTTTTTTCACTTTTTTCTCCGTTTCGCTTCACTATTCCTCTTTTCAAAGTGCTCATAAACCCAAAGATGCTCCGTTTTCGGCTCTTTGAACCTCGTTTCCGATTCATTTCCACCCCAAAACTGTGTCGAAAACCGATAAAAAGCCGAATTTTAACGACCCAGACTACCGTACTAGTAGGCGGTGATAAGAAAGTTCCAGACAATACGGACAAGTCGTAAAAGTGTTTGCGACAGAAATCAAGCAATAAAGTGCGAGAAATTAGAGTTTAAACAGTTCCAACACGGCTCAGAAACAAGATACAATGTGTAGAAATTGATCAAACTTCGACGGCACGTAACTTGATTCAATAGTGTTATATAGCTCCCAAAATTTTTTTGTGAAGAGCTGACGTCTAGTACTACACTTTTGTAGTTGACCACGTTTTTGTAGGACCTCTGCCTGGAGTACTGTGGTCCTTGGAAGTTGGAACCACTTCCGACACGTCGAGAGAACCCTAACTTCTAGGAGCTACAGTACCCCAGGGAGGGGTCTTAGAAAGAAATGGTCAACTACAAAAATGTTCTACTAGACGTGAACTATTCACAAAACAAATTTGAGAACCACAAGACGTCGTAGAACTCTACAATATCCGTTCAAAGTCGCTCACCTCTAACACTTCTCCTCTCGTGCGTTTCTGTTCCAATTACCCAAGTCTGGAGGGTTCCAGTACACCAAAAAAAAGTGATAAGACTAGTGTAGTAGTGTGTGTGTGTGAGGTTGAACTTGAAGTTCCAGCAGATATTGTATATCTATCCAATGATGTGTCTCTTTTCGGAAAAGAGACTGAAAAGAATGCGTAGGCGTAGGAGACGGAGTTGGACTCCGAAAAGGGGCTTCGCTAGGCGAATACTGGTGGTTTGGAACCTGAAAATCGGGGCATTTTTTTTAGCTTAAACTTGATATCAAACGGATAAAAGAAAGGGAAAGAAGGAGAAAAGAAAAAGGTCATGAAAGTGGAAGGAAGGGGGGTAATCGGGAAAAAAGAAAAAGAAGAAGAAGAAGAAGAAGAAGGACACAAAATGGGGGTCAATTATTTTTGATTTGCATCACACACTGTCTGCGTCGAAATGGAAGACGTTTCTGGATCCGGGGGACTAGAAATATGTAGAAGTGAAAAAGTTGATATTGTAGAGTAAAACAAGTGAGTTTGCTTATCATCAACATAACAAATGCAAAGAGAGTTGAACAGAGAGAGAGAGAGAGAGAGAGAAAGAGGGAAGAATTGATGATAAACTCATGTGCACTCTGTTTATTTTTTAGTAACAACAGAGGAGAAGCGTCAAATTACAAGTTGCAGGCAGAAGTTGGCGTGTGGATGCACCATAACGGCTTCTTCGCGCTCATCAGTCAGTTAGAAAGAAGAAGAAGAAGAAGAAGAAGCAAAGAAGAGAGAAAGATTGGGAAAAAATGGGCGGCGCGGGGCGCGACGGTGTCCGCGCGTCGGCTATCCGTGCGCAAAAACTGCGAGAAACGAGAAATCCTCTTCTCCTTCTTCTTCTTCTTCTTCTTCTTCTTTCTTATCACTCGCTTCGGGCAGGTAGGTAGACGATCCGCGGGGGGAGCGAAAAGAAAAGAAAAGACGAATCATTGTTCGGTTAGGTGTGCCACGAAATGTACATCTATCGGATATCTTTTGATATCAACCTGGACCTAGTGACCACTCGAAAACGGGGGGTTTTGGAACCGAATGGCACCGAGAAGATGAAAAGAAGAAGCGCGGGCGGCGAGAAGATAAAAAATCACGACTTTTTGTGCAGGTATCCGTCCGCATAACACAAAAAGTTCTACGGCCAATGTGACGAGACAAGAGACACATTCAAGACGATATATCTCAGGAGCCGGTGGAGATAGCAAAAAGATGTCAACTAATAAAATGATGGTTATGATATTGTGTACATTTTTCTAGTTGACAATATTTTGATATCGCTAACGGCAGCTGAGATACATCGTGTTGAAAGGACGATACATTTTCAGGATCGCGAAACGCACTATTTTCCCAAGAACTTAAGGATCACAGAGTGACCAGGAGGACCAAGTGACAATTACAAATCACCCGCTCTCTCTCTCTCTCTCTCTCACTTTCTCATCTCAAATCGCAACATTAAAGAGAGAGGGGGGAGAAGGTACCAAATGGAACGGGAAAAACACATGTTGAGATGGAAAAGAAGCAAAACTCCTCCTCCGCTTTTTTTGCGGACAGAGAGAGAGAGAAAAGTTGGAAAAGGTAGGTGTGTATATGGTTATATGGATCCTCACTAATAGCCGCTCCGAAATGCTAAATCGCTTTTCTTTTCAACACTTTTTGTGCGTGTGTGTGTGTGTACAACAGAACACAGTGTTCCGGAGATAGAGAGAGAGAGAGAGCAAGAAAAAATGGGAGAGGAAGAAGAAGTTCTTCTGGTGGTGGTGGTGTCGCCCAAAATCACCAGATGTTTTTGCACGAATACGACGGGGGGACGGGGGGACGGCGGCCCGCGGTGCCCACATTTTTGAGGATCAATGTGGCGGGGGGGACTCGTTTTCTAGCGCAAAACTGTTTCAAACCGACTTTTCAACTCTGATTTGTTGTTCGACAATAATAGCTCAATACCAGAGTTTTGCAGCAGCCAGAAAGGTGAAGGGAACAAAAAGAGAGCCAAAAAGAGAGCCTAGAAACGCAACATGAAGCGCAGACACTCGTTTTTTAGGTCCGAATCGAGTGAGTCAACAGTCCGGAGTTTGCTCGGCGCCAAACGAAAAACAAACAGCTCGCCGGCGCAACTTTCCATTATTGAGAAAAGTTCGGCCACGGCCCCATCACCTGGTGACACGTCAGTGTGCCCCCAGCTGCTTCTTCAGCATTTTGCCGAAAGGCCGCACAACTTTACACATTTCGACGCACCTGTGGGGGGGCGCTCATCCCGGGGCGCCCCGTTTGCTCTGAAACACTCTCTTCAACGAAACAATTAGTTTCAGAACACGGTTTTTACGCGCGCGCGCGCAAAAAAGTGACATTTTGAACTAGAGAAGTCGCCAAAAAAACCGGTTTTGTGCGCCAAACTCTCGGAAAACAAAAATAAAAAAGTTGGGGGCCAGGTAGAGATGAGATGATGATGAGTGCGAAAAAGAGAGCAGTGAGGAGGTGTGACAGAGCGAAAAAACGAGCGCTAGTGAAAAACCAACACTTTTCTTGAAGGATATTGATGGAAAGTTGGCGGCCCAACGGATTACTGTACTTTTAAAAGCGGCAAAGTAGCACAGTGAAACAGAGCGAATATTGGGGCGCCAGAAAATAAATATCGGTCATTTCGAAGAAGAAGAGGAAGAGGAAGAAGAAGAAGAAGAAGAAGAAGAAGAGACCCGTTTTGCGCGTAGATCAAAATCACCGAAATATTGTGGGTTTTCACGGAGCGACGACAACTCACTTTTTTCTACTGTTAGTCTCACGCAATTCCGACACGAACGAGGCAAGATTAGATGGTACTCACTTGATTACTGTAGCTGAGATGGATTCGGAGGAATGGCGGGGAAAACGAGTGGGATTAGGACAAATTTGTGGATGGTTTTTGTGGTGATTAGCCAGATTCTAGGACTAACTTTCGTTCTAGGCGGCATAGGACTTGCAACGTTTACCCGGTGGTGGCCTAACTTTCCACCTAGGACTCTTACCAGATTAGGGGAATCAATTTGGCTCAACTAGACTACTCGGTGGCCTAGAAATCTCCACGGAAGAACTCTTTCTTTCCTGGTGGCCGAGCTTTTCTATTCGGTGGCCTAGAAATCTTGCTTGGGTGGCCTAACACTCCAACTTCGTGGCCTAGCTTTTTCACGCTCTAGTCGACTCGAAACCACCACCACTATAACACTTTTTCTCACACGCACACCTTTTTTTGGCCGACGGTGTCCCGTGGTGCCAGCGAAAGGGTGGGAATCGTTCGTATTCGGGCGGCAATGTGAAAAGATCGTCTGTGGTTATTTTTGTGATGAAAGCGGAAGGAGAAGGAGGTCTGACGTGGGCAAAAGTTCGAACGGATATTGTAGAGTTCGGAGAAGTGCTATGACTTTCAAATTTGTGAAAATAGAAACTTGACATCTTGTACTACATTTTTGCAATTGGCCACTTTTTTCTACGACCACTCCCTGGAGTACTGTAGCGCTTGGAAGTTAGAGGCTCTTCCTGACATGTGAAAAGTGGTCCCAAGTTCCAAGCGCTACAGTACCCCAGAGAGTGCTTGCACAAAAAAGTGATCAACTACAAAAGTATAGTGCTAGATGTCAAGTTTTCGCAAAAAAATTTTGAGAGCAATCCAATAACCGTGGGCCGAGATATGGTCCCTCAAAGTTGTGTCGCCAAAGGTTCTAATCAAAAACGTTTCTGCAGCAACACACGCATGTGATTACTTTACTTTTCTACACCACAAAAACGTCGACTTCTTCTGGCCGCCGAGAGCACCGAAAGTGGGCGTGGCCTTCTCAGACATTCCGGCGGCGGCACCGGGAGGCACTGGGCCTTGTGCGCGCGTGGAGCCAAGAAAATGAGCACGGAGGGCCCGCGCCACACACACACACACACACACAAAGTGACTTTTCTAATCAAGAAAATGTAAAGAGCCCGAGCACTTTTTTCACTTTTTTGCTCAGGCGCTCCTATGCGAACTAACTACTCGTTCTTTTCCAATTTCCTCAAAAGCGGGAGGGGGGGGGCAAGACTCTACATATTATGATGAATTTTAAAAAAGAAGGGGGAAGAAGGGGACACACAATTGGCTCGAATTATATTGTTGTTGTTGGCGGAAAAAAACGAGGGCAAAAATAGGGCTAATGAAAAGGTGTATACCAACCACGGGTCTCCCGATCATTATAATATATCATCGGAGTTTCGGTGCTCAGCGGAGCAGAGGATAATTTTGGTTATGTGTGTGTGTGAGTGAGCAAATTAGGCGGCGGCAAAAAAAGAGGAGACTAGAGTGTGGCCTAGAAACTCGCGTCCGGCGGCCATAAAAACCAACTAATTCCATTTACCTCCCGGTCGGTCGCCCTACAGTAATCCGGTCTGATCCGCTCGGGGTTTCACACACACACAAAAAGTTGACTCTCTTGATTCGAAAATTGGCCCTATTTTCCTACTTTCGCAAAGTTGAACCTACAGTACCCCCGAAACTATAGCCGAATCCCTGGCCACCCATTTTTCGCATAAAATATCCAGAAAAAAAAGGAGCGACTCAGCGGCGGCGGCAAATTCAAACCCGATCGCCGTGCTTTGTGCCGCCAATCCCCCCTCCCCCGGGGGACTAAACGGACGGCGACTTTTTGTGAATGAACGTCTTCTGAATCTCCTCGTTTTCCCATTTCTCCACGCACACACACACACAGATAAGACCCCCGTCTTTTGCCCATTAAAAGAACAGCAAAAAAAGAGGGGAGCTGGCTGGCTGGCCGCCCAGGAGGAGAAAGAGCCGCCGAATGGGCAAAAAGATGGATGAAGGAGCCGCCGCCGAATGCTACTTTTGCACGACGAGCAGCGTGAGGTGGCCTAGAAAATCTAGTGGGAAAACTAGGCCATGTTTGAGGCGCCTAGGTCATCAGTTTAAAACCGAAAACTGTTGGATTCAGCTGGTGACGCTTTTTCAGTGCGTTGACGCACTTTTAGTGAAGTATCAAAGAAGACCACCACGAAAACGCGTATATTGTCGCTCTCTCAAAATGCTCATAAAAGTGCTGACGCACCCGGCCATTTGTGTTCGCCAAGTTGTCTCTTTTGAAAGAGTCTCTCTCGCTCTTTCCCCTTGTGACTGACTAAAAAGTCACAAAAAATGTTTGAATATTTGACTAAACGAAGCTCATAAAAAAAGACGGGCGTCGGGACACTGGCACGCGGCCACCCATTCAAACTATATGGGAGGCGGCCTATAGGACACACAAAAAAACGGGTACTTTTGGTGCGTGCATTTTGCAGAGGACTACTGTAGCACTAGAGGAAAATAGTACGGTGAATTGAAGATTGTTGTAGTAGAAAAAGAAGAGTTACGGTTGTTTTGAGTCAAAAATTTCGAAAAGGTAAGCAGGATTACTGTAGTTTTAAAGTTGAGGGTTATGGTGACCAAGATCTGGATGTTTACAATAGTATCTAAGAGTCAAAGTGAGGTAGAAAGTCAAAAAGAACGAGATCACTTGAAATTCTAGAAAAATCAGCACGATTACTGTACAGTGGCTCTAAAAAAAAGCGTCTCGAAACGGCATGATTTGCGTCGGGTTTGGCATAGAAGAACTAGCGCAAAAAGAGGCCGGATCACAGAAAAGAAGCATAAAAGTGGGCGTAGATTGTTCGGATTCTTCGCTCCGCCCACTTCTCCGGGTTACTGTAGTAGCCGGATGAGAGGTTTTGGCTAATGAACACTTTCTGAAGAGATCGCCCTCTACTTGCACCACCATTCCGTTATGATCGGTGGGACCAAGACGATGGTCCCGATAGACCGGCGCTACAGTAACTGTAGCCCCAAAACTGTTTGATCTACTCGGATAGGTGTGAAATTGAATTGACGACAATTGATCAAACGGTCCCCCCCCCCCCAAACAGTTTGTTTGCATAAAATTTGATTAATGTCTCGTTTTTGCGCGGCAAGTTTGTTTGCCTTTCCGTACTGGTCACTTTTGTGTGTGTTTTTACTAGGACGTGGCATTTTGTACAGTAAATCTTGACACCTAGTACTGTCCTTTTGTAGTTGACAACTTTAGGGATACGGTCCCTTTTTGAGGTTCTGTAGGGCTCGTTTACTTCCAAGAGCTACAGTACCCCAGCGAGGAATCGTATCGAAAAGTGGTCAACTACAGAACGACAGTACTAGACGTCAAGATTTGTTCAACCTATCCCGCAAACTAAAGTAACCTCAAACTTTTGAGATAACAACTTTTCACCTCGAAACACTCATTTCGCCCCCCAAAAGCGAACGGCCTTGGAGGGATGAATGGATGAGAAGTGACCATGTAAATTGTCGCAAAAACTTTTTGCTTCTCCTTTTGCCCATCAATCCGAATGTCTGCGTCTCGCGCACTTTTCACACTGTCTACAGTATCTACAGTAGCCCGCGGCGGGCGTTCGCATTATGATCACTTGAACGAATTCCTTCAGGACATTTGAACAAAAAAAAAGAGTAACGGAGGACGTTCATGCGATGCGACAGCGGAAAAGTACGGGAAAAGTACGGAACTCATAGTCGATTCGACGCATTATATACTAACTAACACTATAATCGGTCTATTACAGATTTTTTGAAAGTTTTTCGACTCGAAAACCCGAACAATTGTTAAGATTTTTGTAGTTTTTCGTGAAAAAAACACGGCCTTTGTCGCGAATCCCTGTAATTATTGAACTTATCATCAAGATGACATTAGACATTCGGATGTTCGACACAAAAAAGTGATGTCCTTGTCGGCGCCGACCGATAATTAGGCATTTGGAAGCGAGGAAAGCGAAAAGTTCAATGGATCGGATTATAATTTTCGGCTAGCTAAAGTTTGCAGAAATTTGCGGTTTTTGGGGTAGTTTGGAAGGAAACCTGCAACAAATTAATCTGAAATAACAATAATATATCTGTAAGTGCTTTATTCTGCAAAAATTCCGACGAAAACGGTTAAAAACGCCGTTAAAACGCAATTTTCGCCGAGATAATTTAATTTCAGCTTGTCCTCGAGAAGTACACCGCCGGATTCTCAATAGAGCGCACTTGCAGCATCTCGTCGGCGACCGCTCGAATTCTGAACTTTGCAGCGATTTCCACAACAGCGGAAACGCACCGACATTCCGGCTCCTTGCGATAAAAATTATATTGATCTGAATATTAATATTATGAGAAACAGAAGTCTCAGGTGCAGGTGCGAGCTCCGATGTCATCTCCCATGCGAGAGCTTCCCAATCCGAACGAGTCTGCGCATTTCGAGACTATCGACTTTTCGGACTTTCCGCTGCGTGTTTCTTAAAAAGTCGTGTTTTTAGTTTTAAAAAAAAGTATTGATTATTGCATTTACAGCCATGGACGTGGATGCTCCGGCCGATTTGGCCGCACAACCCGCCCCCATCGCCGAGGAAGAGCAATCGAATTGAGAAATGGAAAAAGCCGAGTACGAACGGGTTCAGTTCAATCTGAATCAGGAGTTGTTTGATTATCGTGACCGTGTGGATGACCTGTATGTGCTCACCAACAAAACCTTGGAGTTGGAGGTCACCGTTTCGCATTTGAAAATGGAGAAAGAAGAGGGAGAAGCGTCTGCTGCCGATGCTACGAAAGAAGCCCAGGCTGCTATTGTTGAGACATTCGCTTTGAAAGACCAAATCCAAAAGCTGATCGAAGAGAAGGTTGCCGATCAACACGAGTTGGCGATTCATGCAAAAGAAAGGCGAACCATTGAGGTAACATTGTGTTTCGGAATATATTTACGCTGTTCATTTCAGTACGAGCGTGAAAGGATCGCGACGGAACGCGGTCTCCATGCTGAAGCAAAGCGGTGGCTGATGCAGGAAGTGTCCGAACGGGACAACAAAGTGTCGAGCTTGCGTCTGGAGCTGAGTATGGAATTCTGTTCACCGCTCACCACAGACAGAGAAACCCGAACTCGTTCTCGTACCTGCTGGAAGAAGAGGCCACTCGGTTCGCACAGGACATCGACATGCTGTACAGAGCCTACTTCCCATCGGATTCTATCGGCAGAGAGATGATCGAGAAGATGCTGGCAAGCGGAAAGACCCCGGACGCCATCGAGATCTTTCTCCAGAATGGAGTGTAAGTCAATCAGTAACTGACCGCCAATGAGTAACAAGTTTCATTTTCAGGACCGCCATGCCGGGTCTCGTGAAGACATTGGAAAGCCGACAGCCGGCTATTGTGTACAAGGAGAGACGGGTCAAGAGGAACTCTCTGGATTCTGATTACGAACAAGTGTCGGCGGTAAGCTTGAAAACCATCTAAACTCAAACAATTGTTCTCTTTTCAGCTGACTCACGGATTCGCCCATCCGACCTCCATCACAAACTACCGATTCATGCAGGCAGCCTTCGGAAGAGCGCTTTCGGCAATTCAGGCTGTCAAGCAGGGTAGGGCTCTCGCCAAGAACTGCTCCATCGATCCGCTCGCCGAGAACCCGTTCAAGTACATGACGGATGCTGCCTACGAAGAGTGGAAGAACGTGATGAACGGCCATCCGTCGGAGCCGAAGTTCACGAATCCGGTTCTCTGGGGAGGAGAGCCGCCAGTTTGAACGTTATTAGTATTTATATCAATTTCCTCTAAACTTCCTTCTTTATTCGATTGCAACTTGCAACTCTTTCTCTCTCTCTCTCTCTCTGTCAAATATATCTCTCTATTCAATTGTGAATCCGATTCTCTTTTTGTAGTCCGTTGTAATTTTCGGTTTCTCATAATATTAATATTCAGATCAATATAATTTTTTTCGAAATGATATGGTTGAGCTCATAAATTGCGTTGCGTTTGAATAGTGAGAAGAAATTTTTTTTCAAAAGAAAGCAGCCAGCGAAGGGACTGTGCAAGTGCGCTCCATTGCAAGGAGCCGGAATGTCGGTGCGTTTCCGCTGCTGTCATCTCTTCAAAAGTCGACTTGTTAAAAGAGCGTACATGTCTATATGTAGGCTTTTGGTCATCATAACTCCCCACCAGAGTCTGATCTTTACATGAATGTGACATGTTCCTTTCGTTTACGAACAAAACAACATTGTGGCATGGACTAGAAAAATCCAGAATGGACGAGTTTTTGCACCTGAAATACATAGGCCACAACGTTAAAATGTTCTGCTTAAAGGCATTTCTGCGACTTGATATGCGAACAGTGTAGTTCCAACTTCTAAAACTGTCACATAAGGTGGATACTCAACTACAAATAAAACAAAATCTTCATTCTAATCACACAAGTAGATGCTCACATAATCACACAACATGACCGTTTCTTCACCTTCTTCGGGACGTCGTCGTGCTTCTGCCACGGCCAACTGTCGGGCAAATGTTTGTTTTCTTCGACAAACTCGGGGTCGAACTCCATTTCACTTTCATCTTCACTTCCGCCGGCCGTTCTCAGTTCCGACGCGTCGTTTTGAGTGACATCGACGGTCGCATCCTTGTTCTTCTTCTTATGCTTCTTCTCATTCTTCTTCACATTCTTCTTCACATTCTTCTTCTCATTCTTCTTCATATTCTTCTTCCTCGCCATGCCCTCTCTCTTCAAATATTCCCGGGATTCATCCTTCTCTTTATTTCTGGCATTCAAAATATGCTCGACTTCTCTGAACTTGATCATTCCGTTCTTCATACTCTCAAAATGTCGGGCGTTTTCCTCCGTCAGCATTCCCTGAAAATAATGGATAGATGCGGCTTGAGATCGAGTGCATTCTACTCACAACATCTGCGTAGTGATAAACAAGCATGTTGCCGTAGGCCAGTTGAATCTCCTTCTCGATAGCCATCGCACGAGAATCACGCACTTGTCTTAACACAGCCGCCGGGTCCATACATCCGTTGTTGGCCAGTGTTTGATAAGCGACTTCGGCGTCTGCAATTCGTCCCAGTTGGACGTGTCAGAAGACCAACAATAATAAAACGACTCACAGACAAAAGTGCCGGTACGTCCGACTCCGTCGGAACAATGAACAACGACTGTTTCCAGGCTCTTGCGAATCTGCTTCAGTATGAAGATGTTGCCATCATATTCTTGTGGCACCGAATGGTCAGGCCACTCAATGTGTTGGAAGTGCGTCACGGTGAACGCGGACAGCCCTCTGAACGAGTAGAATAGGAACAAATGTTTCCAAGGGGGGGGGGCCAAGTCCAACTCACTCAAACTCGGCACTCAGTTTCCTCACGATGACTTCCCTGTTGGGCGTCGTCTTCTCTGCGCACGTCACCTTCAGCCTATCAAACTGCAAGACCTGGCCCTGCTCTTCCGGAAAATACTGAGCACACTTTTCTAATTGTACTGTTTTTCCATCTCGTTCCACTGCAATAATGAGTTTCGAGGTGGGAACGTTTCGCGGCGAGCACAAACCAGTCTCGACTGTCTTGCACAACATGACAATGAACTCGGTCCGCTCCTCTTTCATCATCCACCACGCTTTCTCAATTGTCGACCGTTTCCTGGACTCGATGTCCGCCGCCAGAGGCCCTTGCATCATGATGAACTGCAGCTGGTTGGGGCAGGTGAGCCGATTCGCGTGCATGTACTCGCTTCCGCGATAACTGTTCCACTCTGGCCATCCCTTTGCGAACACTCTCGATGTCGGCATCAAGAAAATGGTGGCTCTGAAATGCAAAAGACTATTGTATGAGAACAGCGATCACAAGTGGCTCACCGCGTCTCTTCACTGATGAGGGCTTCCAGATCGGGACAGATCCGCGTGAACGTTTCTACAAATTCGAACATTTGGCAATAAAATTCAATAAAGCCAGAATTGAAAGTGGCGCCCGCCAGGCACTTGTTTACATCCATCCGCTGGTAAACGTTCTTGTAATAACTGTACATGTCGGTGATGTGCGCGTTCATAGCAGAAGTTTTCATTTCGGGCACCATGTTTTCTGCAATTGTTCATTAATTTCTTTCCAGAAAACGTTCAACGTACCTTGCGCCTCTCGTTCTTTTTTCTCATGTTCAGTGAACATTGCCCATGCACATGCACCCGCGACGAGTAAGATAACAACCACAACGATAGCGATGATTACGTAGGTTTGGTTTTCTCTGAAACATTCCAGTTTCGATTACTAAAACGTTTGAAACTCACTCGAAAAACGACGGAGCCGCCGTGCTCGCCGCAACAGCAATCACCCTCAAAGTGTTGTTCTGCAAAGCAGACATCGATTGTTGCGATTGAGACGGTGCGAGTTTCCGGCTGTACTTGGCAAAGAAGTCGTCCAGAGCAGCCAACGAAGCGTTGACCTTGTCGAAAGACGGTTGAGCGTCCGAGAAATTGAGACCAATGTCGTCCAGAGTGACGAGCGCAGTTATAATCTCCTTCAGCTTCGTCTTGACGTCCGGATCAGTCACATTTCGTTCCAATTTGGTCACACTCGCAATCAAAGCCTTCAAATCCGTCTGGACACTGATCGACGTGGTGGATGGAAACAGATTCGCGCGCTTCTTCAAAGCAGTGGATCCACTCGTTTTGATGCTGATCTTCCACTTTGACAGTTCGGTGAACAATCCGGCAAAGAGCGGTTTAATTGAGGCAATCGACTTCAACGTGTTCTCATCTTCCTTGGTGAACGGTTTCCGATCCAATTTCATCTTGGCATTGACGACTTCATAGTTTTTGGTGATTTCGTCAATCAATAATTTCTTATCCAACAGCGTGCTCATTCGCATGACTGCTCGAGTGGATGCTCCGATGACTGCGGAATGCGTGTGCGAGTCTTCGAAGAGCGTCAGAGCATCGGCCTCGGCGCTTCTGAACTCTTTCATCTTCTCCAGAATCTCTTTGACGGCTGCCAGTTGGTCCGCGGTGCTGACGACTTTTTTCGCGATTTGTTGTCCTTGGTTCGCTGGAGACGATGCTTGGCTCGTTCTCAGATTTCTCGTTTTCTCAAGCGATTTGACCACCGAATCGGATAACCTCACATTCTGGAGACACGTGAAGAAATTTCCGTACCCTTTCAGAGAATTCTTCGTAGTTTCTACGACAGTGAAGTTACCAACAATTTTTTGAGCGGCTGTTTTTATATCTCCTTTGCTATTTTCTGCTCTCAAAGGCGCCAGAAGTAGATCTACATCTTCAACCAACTTCTTCATATTGTCCAGATCTTTATAGTTCTTGAATTTCTCAACGACGCTCTCTAGTTCCTCCGGTTTTTCTTCGGCTTCTTTGCACATCTCACTGATGTCCTTGAACATTTGCAGTCCGCTCGTCAATTGATCAGTCACATTCCTCACCGCCGTGCGTAAAGTGGTCATAGTCGCATCAAGTGATTCCACATTGGCTCGGAGACTGGAAATATCGGCAACTTGTACTGATTGTGGAGCGAAGGCGGTTCGGCAAGTGTGGAGACCGTTAGCAGCTGATGACAGTTCCTTTGAAGTTTCTGGAATGAGCTCGTTCGAATGGACTATGAGCTGGGCGATTTGAGAAGACAGCCCTAGTTCGAGTTGCCGATGGATTGAATCGAAAGGTGCTCCGAGATTCTTCAGTGGATTGAACGACTTCGACAGTCTGTTCTCCTTCACCACTTGACCGATCCACGGACTGTCGACATCGGTGAACAGTTGGTTGATGTCGCCTGCTCCTTTCGTCCATCCGGCAGTGTGCTTCGGCGACTGTGTCTCTCCGGCAACACTCTGCGCGTCGATCAGTTTCTTGACAAAGTCCAACAGAGGCTGAACTTCTTTCATCTGTCGCGTGGCGTTGAACAGAAGATCGAAGTTATCGCTGATTGATTGTAAGTCGACCGTATCTTTCGAAGAATGACCCGTTTCAGTTTCAATTTTTTGGAACTTTTCGTAGCCGGCGACCGCTTTCATGACTGGTCCCATTGCTGACGTGGCATTTTCACTTCGAGCAAGCTTCAGAACTTTTGAGCTTTCAGACATGATCGTTCCGGCCATAGAAATCAACTTGTCGACTGCTTCTTTGATATTCGGAAAACAATAGTTTGCGTTCGTTGTGGAGACTTGATTGGCAGTAAGCTTATCCCGACATCCTTTATAATTCGCGAAGGCACTGTCCAGATCGACGACGAACGTCAAGTTGAGTCCATTCCGAGCCATCGCCTCGACGTCCGACTTGAAAACAGAACTGTCCCAATTTCCGACGTCGCCACTTCCCTCCACGTCTTTCCGCAACGAATCCAGCAATTTCAGCACCCCGTCCATCCTCGCCGTGTCCTTCAGTTTCGTCGGCAGATCCTGAAGTGCCTGGAGTGCGTCCGTCAGATTCTTCTTGTCCATTCCGATGATGTGATTGGGAGTGACCGTTCCCATCCGAAGCAGGTCCGAAATGAGCTCATCGGCCGGGATGGTCCCCTCGATAAGCCCTCGTTGCACGTAGATTGCAGTGGCGATTCTGGCAATCACTTGCATCTCTCTCATCGATGTCTCGAAGGCTTCGTCTGCAGAAAGACAATTGAATTTGGGAAAACTGATCGGAGATGACTCACCTTGAGAAACGGCTCGAACAGGGCGAGAGACATTGTCGCCGCAGAAGTAGCTAGTGCAGTGTCTGAGACATGACGAGAAAGAAACTGAAATGTGCTAATTTTTGATGGAGCTACGAACTCATTCACTTACATTCAACACCATTGGGTAATTTGCTGTGAGTCTGATACCCGATGGATTCGTCTCGATCGACGTCCAAAATGCTTGCTTCAAAAGCAGTGACCATGAGGCAGAAATTTTTTTCGTTCGTCGAATACTCGGAACTGTTTGATTCGTCGAAGAATGTGCGAGAAAGCGATAACAAAATGGAGTAGGGTACCACGTGGCGAGGTTAGTTCACGGACGTGGTCTAGAAAAATGCCCAGTCTTTGGAAGTTTCTATCAGCAAGGATGTCTAATTGCCAGAATGGAAGAGTTTTTGCACCTGAAATTCCTCGGCCACAACTTTGAAATGTTCTGCTTATAGGCATTTCTGCGACTTGATATGCGAACAGTGTACTTCCAACTTTTAAAACTGTCACATAAGGTGGATACTCAACTATAAATCAAATAAAATCTTCATTCGAATCGCACAAGTAAATAGTTCACATAATCACACACATCGTCCGTTTCACCTCCGCGACGATCACTTTGTGATAGACAGGCGGCACTTCGTCACTGCTCGGTATGTCCCCTGTTCAAAATAAGTTTTAAACTGTTTCCCACAGCCAAACGCGCTCCACTCAGTGTTCTGCACAATTTTTACGTTCGATGCCACACTTTTACCTCAAATTTTGACTGCTTCTCCCTTCTTTTTCCTTTTCCGACGACCTTTTGTCGGTTTCATCGCGACGTACCTCTCTTTTGTGAAATTTAGAACGTCGCGCTCGCGATCGAAACTATTTCCAAACGGAGCAACACTTTTCCCGGCTGAACCATGCCCTAAAACTCCAACAAAACAAATTTCGTTACGCGCAATGAAATGTTTGAATTGCCCATTCAAATTGTCAAATCGCTGATTTTTTTTGAAGCTCTAACTTTTGCACTTTTGTTTGCTGCCAAAGATGTTCGTGGCCGCATTCGATCCTCTCAGCGGACTGATTCGGCTCAATCGGCTAGCCTTTCCGACAGAAAAAGTAGTACGTGCCGGCCACTGAGTGCAGCGAGGCGCTTATCTTTGTTGCAAGCTATAATTTGTACTGTTTTGAAGGGTTCTCTTGCACACCAGCGTTCGGAAAGAGCTTGCGCTGCGAGCTGCGTCAAATACATCTACGAATCTTCGCCGAATTTGGCCAAAACTCTCGGCAACTCCGAGAGCGCGGAGTCTTATTTCCTTCCGTTCTCTCGAATCTCGGCGCTCTCGCCGATCAGAATTGTAACGGAGCTGTCATTTCATCGAGAGACTGCGACAAAAACGAGCGGCTTCGTGGAATCAGTCGGCCGCCGACTTCCACGGGCTCTTTTCATGCTATTCCCCCGACTGCTCTCACTTCTCGACGAGGAGAACAGTTTCTCTGCGAAAAATGCATGTTTCCCTGAACTCCAAGAGCGCGGAGTCTTATTTCCTTCCGTTCTCTCGAATCTCGGCGCTCTCGCCGATCAGAATTGTAACGGAGCTGTCATTTCATCGAGAGACTGCGACAAAAACGAGCGGCTTCGTGGAATCAGTCGGCCGCCGACTTCCACGGGCTCTTTTCATGCTATTCCCCCGACTGCTCTCACTTCTCGACGAGGAGAACAGTTTCTCTGCGAAAAATGCATGTTTCCCTGAACTCCAAGAGCGCGGAGTCTTATTTCCTTCCGTTCTCTCGAATCTCGGCGCTCTCGCCGATCAGAATTGTAACGGAGCTGTCATTTCATCGAGAGACTGCGACAAAAAAACGAGCGGCTTCGTGGAATCAGTCGGCCGCCGACTTCCACGGGCTCTTTTCATGCTATTCCCCCGACTGCTCTCACTTCTCGACGAGGAGAACAGTTTCTCTGCAAAAAATGCATGTTTCCCTGAACTCCGAGAGCGCGGAGTCTTATTTCCTTCCGTTCTCTCGAATCTCGGCGCTCTCGCCGATCAGAATTGTAACGGAGCTGTCATTTCATCGAGAGACTGCGACAAAAAAACGAGCGGCTTCGTGGAATCAGTCGGCCGCCAACTTCCACGAGCTCTTTTTCATGCTATTCCCCCGACTGCTCTCACTTCTCGACGAGGAGAACAGTTTCTCTGCGAAAAATGCATGTTTCCCTGAACTCCAAGAGCGCGGAGTCTTATTTCCTTCCGTTCTCTCGAATCTCGGCGCTCTCGCCGATCAGAATTGTAACGGAGCTGTCATTTCATCGAGAGACTGCGACAAAAACGAGCGGCTTCGTGGAATCAGTCGGCCGCCAACTTCCACGAGCTCTTTTCATGCTATTCCCCGACTGCTCTCACTTCTCGACGAGGAGAACAGTTTCTCTGCGAAAAATGCATGTTTCCCTGAACTCCAAGAGCGCGGAGTCTTATTTCCTTCCGTTCTCTCGAATCTCGGCGCTCTCGCCGATCAGAATTGTAACGGAGCTGTCATTTCATCGAGAGACTGCGACAAAAACGAGCGGCTTCGTGGAATCAGTCGGCCGCCGACTTCCACGGGCTCTTTTCATGCTATTCCCCCGACTGCTCTCACTTCTCGACGAGGAGAACAGTTTCTCTGCGAAAAATGCATGTTTCCCTGAACTCCAAGAGCGCGGAGTCTTATTTCCTTCCGTTCTCTCGAATCTCGGCGCTCTCGCCGATCAGAATTGTAACGGAGCTGTCATTTCATCGAGAGACTGCGACAAAAACGAGCGGCTTCGTGGAATCAGTCGGCCGCCAACTTCCACGAGCTCTTTTCATGCTATTCCCCCGACTGCTCTCACTTCTCGACGAGGAGAACAGTTTCTCTGCGAAAAATGCATGTTTCCCTGAACTCCAAGAGCGCGGAGTCTTATTTCCTTCCGTTCTCTCGAATCTCGGCGCTCTCGCCGATCAGAATTGTAACGGAGCTGTCATTTCATCGAGAGACTGCGACAAAAACGAGCGGCTTCGTGGAATCAGTCGGCCGCCAACTTCCACGAGCTCTTTTCATGCTATTCCCCCGACTGCTCTCACTTCTCGACGAGGAGAACAGTTTCTCTGCGAAAAATGCATGTTTCCCTGAACTCCAAGAGCGCGGAGTCTTATTTCCTTCCGTTCTCTCGAATCTCGGCGCTCTCGCCGATCAGAATTGTAACGGAGCTGTCATTTCATCGAGAGACTGCGACAAAAAAACGAGCGGCTTCGTGGAATCAGTCGGCCGCCAACTTCCACGAGCTCTTTTTCATGCTATTCCCCCGACTGCTCTCACTTCTCGACGAGGAGAACAGTTTCTCTGCGAAAAAAATGCATGTTTCCCTGAACTCCAAGAGCGCGGAGTCTTATTTCCTTCCGTTCTCTCGAATCTCGGCGCTCTCGCCGATCAGAATTGTAACGGAGCTGTCATTTCATCGAGAGACTGCGACAAAAAAACGAGCGGCTTCGTGGAATCAGTCGGCCGCCAACTTCCACGAGCTCTTTTCATGCTATTCCCCCGACTGCTCTCACTTCTCGACGAGGAGAACAGTTTCTCTGCGAAAAATGCATGTTTCCCTGAACTCCAAGAGCGCGGAGTCTTATTTCCTTCCGTTCTCTCGAATCTCGGCGCTCTCGCCGATCAGAATTGTAACGGAGCTGTCATTTCATCGAGAGACTGCGACAAAAAAACGAGCGGCTTCGTGGAATCAGTCGGCCGCCAACTTCCACGAGCTCTTTTCATGCTATTCCCCCGACTGCTCTCACTTCTCGACGAGGAGAACAGTTTCTCTGCGAAAAAAATGCATGTTTCCCTGAACTCCAAGAGCGCGGAGTCTTATTTCCTTCCGTTCTCTCGAATCTCGGCGCTCTCGCCGATCAGAATTGTAACGGAGCTGTCATTTCATCGAGAGACTGCGACAAAAAAACGAGCGGCTTCGTGGAATCAGTCGGCCGCCAACTTCCACGAGCTCTTTTCATGCTATTCCCCCGACTGCTCTCACTTCTCGACGAGGAGAACAGTTTCTCTGCGAAAAATGCATGTTTCCCTGAACTCCAAGAGCGCGGAGTCTTATTTCCTTCCGTTCTCTCGAATCTCGGCGCTCTCGCCGATCAGAATTGTAACGGAGCTGTCATTTCATCGAGAGACTGCGACAAAAACGAGCGGCTTCGTGGAATCAGTCGGCCGCCAACTTCCACGAGCTCTTTTCATGCTATTCCCCCGACTGCTCTCACTTCTCGACGAGGAGAACAGTTTCTCTGCGAAAAATGCATGTTTCCCTGAACTCCAAGAGCGCGGAGTCTTATTTCCTTCCGTTCTCTCGAATCTCGGCGCTCTCGCCGATCAGAATTGTAACGGAGCTGTCATTTCATCGAGAGACTGCGACAAAAACGAGCGGCTTCGTGGAATCAGTCGGCCGCCGACTTCCACGGGCTCTTTTCATGCTATTCCCCCGACTGCTCTCACTTCTCGACGAGGAGAACAGTTTCTCTGCGAAAAATGCATGTTTCCCTGAACTCCGAGAGCGCGGAGTCTTATTTCCTTCCGTTCTCTCGAATCTCGGCGCTCTCGCCGATCAGAATTGTAACGGAGCTGTCATTTCATCGAGAGACTGCGACAAAAACGAGCGGCTTCGTGGAATCAGTCGGCCGCCAACTTCCACGAGCTCTTTTCATGCTATTCCCCCGACTGCTCTCACTTCTCGACGAGGAGAACAGTTTCTCTGCGAAAAATGCATGTTTCCCTGAACTCCAAGAGCGCGGAGTCTTATTTCCTTCCGTTCTCTCGAATCTCGGCGCTCTCGCCGATCAGAATTGTAACGGAGCTGTCATTTCATCGAGAGACTGCGACAAAAAAACGAGCGGCTTCGTGGAATCAGTCGGCCGCCGACTTCCACGGGCTCTTTTCATGCTATTCCCCCGACTGCTCTCACTTCTCGACGAGGAGAACAGTTTCTCTGCGAAAAAAATGCATGTTTCCCTGAACTCCGAGAGCGCGGAGTCTTATTTCCTTCCGTTCTCTCGAATCTCGGCGCTCTCGCCGATCAGAATTGTAACGGAGCTGTCATTTCATCGAGAGACTGCGACAAAAACGAGCGGCTTCGTGGAATCAGTCGGCCGCCAACTTCCACGAGCTCTTTTCATGCTATTCCCCCGACTGCTCTCACTTCTCGACGAGGAGAACAGTTTCTCTGCGAAAAATGCATGTTTCCCTGAACTCCAAGAGCGCGGAGTCTTATTTCCTTCCGTTCTCTCGAATCTCGGCGCTCTCGCCGATCAGAATTGTAACGGAGCTGTCATTTCATCGAGAGACTGCGACAAAAACGAGCGGCTTCGTGGAATCAGTCGGCCGCCAACTTCCACGAGCTCTTTTCATGCTATTCCCCCGACTGCTCTCACTTCTCGACGAGGAGAACAGTTTCTCTGCGAAAAAAATGCATGTTTCCCTGAACTCCGAGAGCGCGGAGTCTTATTTCCTTCCGTTCTCTCGAATCTCGGCGCTCTCGCCGATCAGAATTGTAACGGAGCTGTCATTTCATCGAGAGACTGCGTCAAAAACGAGCGGCTTCGTGGAATCAGTCGGCCGCCGACTTCCACGAGCTCTTTTCATGCTATTCTCGCTCTGGCTGTATCTCTGAAATATAAGAACTGTCATCATCATTAGACGCACTTCATTACTTTTTTTTCAGGATAGAAATCCAGGACCGTAAGTGACAATGCTCAAATTGCCTATTTGTGCTCTTTCCGGCTGTGAAGTAGATGCAGAAGGACGCTCAGGAGATGGTCCCGCTGGAGATTCGCCCCACCGACGGAACTGAAATTGGTGAGGCGGATCGCAATATGGCCGCGTTTCTGGCCAGAAAGGGTCTCGAGACTGTGAAGGGAGGGCAATTCTCCGCAAAGCCGATGACTTCTACTCCAATCGATACTCAATCTGCGAAGAAGACTCCCGGACCATCGTCTTCCATTATTCCGGCCTCCGAACAGATGAACATCCTCGAGCCGAGTTCGCCGTTGTTTGAGAGAGAGAGAGAGTCGGAGGTCGCCCCGAGCACTCCAAAGCGCAGACGTGAAACCGGAATCCGGAGACAGATGACTCCTTTCGCGTTTGATAGTCCGTGCAGTCCCGATTCCAAAAATGTCGAGACGGCGTTGAACACTAAAGGAAGTCCCATCCCGAACGACGGGAAACAAGCACCGAGAAGATGCTTGCTCGAGGTGAACGAGTCCTTCCAGGTATGCATTTTTTGAAAATGAAAACAAGATATTCTCATGTGACCCGTTTCAGATAGACTCTTTCGGATAGTCTTTAACCGTCCGTCTTTTCGCGATGGACAATTATGACGACAGCGACGAGTCGTTCTGCGACGGACGTTCAATAAACTACGAGATGAGAATTTGAGCTTCCTCTTGCGACAGTCGTCTTTGCGCATGAAATAAACTGTGTCCCTCGTGGCCAAAAAATGCAGTGACGGAGATCTGTCCGATAACTTCTCTCTTTTTCAGAAACGCCACGCAGACATGATCTCCCGTGATCTTCTTCGACTGTTTTCGAATTGATTGACCGCCGCCAAGTCTCTTTTCCCCTTCGTTGCGACAAACTCGATATTCATAATTCGAATGCTCTTCTCTTGTCTTGCTGCGAACGACCAGATTCGAGCACGTCTCCTTCTCCCGCATTCTCAGCCAATCCTAAAAGTTCTTGTCTTACTTTCCCTAGGCTGTAATCTTTTCATACCTGGAATTCCATTTCAGATTTGAATGCAACTTTTTCAATTTCAGAATCCGGAGAGTGTTCACTACAGTAGTGGGTCGCCAGATGCTCCCGAGATGGGAATTTCTGCTCACAGGAGGCTACCGGACAGTTGACAGTACTACCCGCTGTGCCCGGACGATCCGATACATTGGAAAGTCTCCGTACACCTACTCGTTCCGATGCCTCCACGCAGATTTTCTAAGTATTTCAAGATATGATAGACGTAAGTTTCAGTGCACCTTAGGCTGTGGATATTGAAAAGGTTCTTCTTCTTCTTCAAATAACAAAATTTCAGCCGGATTCTGCTTTTGGCTCATCTGGTGCATTCGCGCCATGTGGCCTCCGAGTCCTCTCTTACTTGTTGCCAAATGGCCACACCCCGTGCATCTCCAAGCTGACGTCCCTTTTTCCAGCGCCTTGCTTGCAGCCAGCTTCTCCTTGAAAGATTCGACTTCCTCAATTCCAGCTTTGTGTGCTTGGCGCAAATGCCTAATGATGTTCGACGCCTTCGCCGATACATATATGCATCTGGGACACGTGATCTCGAACATTCCATCAATTTGAACTGATAAGGAATTCTAGTTTTTATAGACCACCCTTTCCCACGCCCAACTTTCCCACGCCCTTCGTTCGCATGAGTTTTCTCGTTCCATTTTTGCACGACCCACTCATTACCGTTATTTCTTTTTTCTGGAATTTTCTCTCCATTCCAGGCAATCTCCATCGGAAGCATCTGAAAGCAGTCACACCTGTTCTTGTGAGTGAAACTCTAGTGTTGTTCCGTATCGATTTCCCAAACCGTTTGTTCAAAAAGAATGTCTTTCAGGCTGTCATTCTGCTCCCACACGATTGCCACGCGGATCAACGAGCGGAGGATCAGAAGTTCGACACTTCGGCTGTTTTCTTCAAATTTATCAAATTCTTTCCCACAAAACGCACTCCTTGTTTAAAAATAATTCATTTTCATGCAAAAACCAATTATTGTTAGAGTTTCTGGTGCGATCCTCCCAATTCCCTAATGCTCTCCCATCATTACTTAGTTGTCTGAAATAAATGCAACAAATTAATGATTTTTTACTAGTTTTGTTCATTTCATTTTCATTCGGCTCATACTTCGAAATATTAAGTTGATTGGCTGCCGCAGACTTGCGTAAAATAGTCTTCTTCGAAAGGACTGTGCAAGTGCGCTCCATTGCAAAGAGCCGGAATGTCGGTGCGTTTCCGCTGCTGTGCGATTTCCAGACGTTTCCAGACAGCAAAACATGTTCCCATCACATAAACATAAAATGTAAGTGCCCGAAAATGGTCTGATCTTGAAACTTTCAAAAAGAATCCAAAGAAACCCGTTTGTAAAAATGGTTTTTCGAAAATCGTCCGACACTTTTGATTTTTAGTCGATTTACAGCGTATAAAAGGCCAGGACAATCGTCGGAACGGCACACTATTCGTTTCTGGCCGAAATGTGGCACATTTATCCGCACGCCGACGTCTGGGACGCGACGATGAAGCGTTGGCTCGAGGAGCAGCAGAAGAAGACGGCTGAAAATGCAGAAAAATCCGGAAAATCTACTTGATATCGTGCGTCTTGTTTCTTGATCTCAAAATTTGTTTTTTGTACCCCAGTAGCCGTACATTTCCTTCTGATCAGCGTCATCGCGAAAAGAAGCGAGTTCTGCGAGGCGCCGCCTCTTTTTTCTGTTTCGGACGGCTTCCAGAACTCGAAAATCTTTCATTAAGCCCTCTTTCCGGCCGCTTTTTGCTTATTTTCCTCGAAAATGTTCGCCAACACGAGCTACATGGACGTGGTGATCGCGATGGAGGAGATGGGCGTGAAGATTTCGCGTCGTGACGTCATCTGCGCTTCCGTCGGCTCTTCTGGCGCCCCGCTTCAACGCTGAACTCGATTTGCGGACTTCTGAACGACTTTTCCCGCTAATTTATCGATTTTTCGCCCATTTTTAGTCTCTGTCCGATGAAATGAATGATACGTTGCGTTAAATTTTCGAAACCAGTCGTGCATCAAACATACATTGACGGGCGACATTATTTTCGCTGTCCGTCTATTACTCTTTCACGCCCAACGCTGTTAGACTATGTTTTTTTTCCTGAAATCTTGACGTCTAGCACTCCGAAGCCGGGGAAGTTGGGTCTGATCTTTTGCCAATTGTACGTACTATACTAAACGTTTGTGTCGTGTGTCGTGCAGTCCTGACAGTACAATATACTGCTCTCCAGTAGTCCACGTCGCATTCCGCTATTTGCCTTTCCCTCTCTCTCTCTCTCTCTCTCTGCGTCTCCTCTTCTCCCACACACTCACACTATTTTTTGGGTTTGCACTAATCAAATTTGGAGTTGGCAGTGCTTATCAGTCGGTTGATAAGAGCACCTTCTCAACCTCAACTCCAACCATCTCAATTCGAATTCCTCGCCACTTTTGTGTTGGTCGACAATATTTGAACAGCTTTCCCGCGCCTCCCTTGTTTTCAATCCAGACTTTTACAATATCAAATTAAATTGCAGCATGCCGCTGTTCAAGTCGCTCCTTCTTGCCTCGATGTGCACAATGGCGTGGGCCAAGTGCGAGGATGGCGTGGATAATATCATCAAGTTCAGCGACACCACAAAAGGTCCGTCGCTTTCGCTTTTTTGCCGGACCGTTCTCGAACCGTTTTCAGGAAAGGGAGCGATCGTTTTCACGGACTTTGAGGTGGCCACGTACGACGAGAACAAGGAGCCGGCGTGCAAGAAGGGAAAGCCAGAGTTTCGACTTCCGGGACACTTTAAACTGCACAAGGGTAAGGGGGTGAGGCGGGGTGCTATAGTCTGACACATATTGTACCCCCTTTGACACAAACAACGGGTACGTAGGAGACGACACGTCACACCGCAGAGTTTGGAGCTTTCTGATCGGAAAAGCGACAGAAAAAGATGGGAAAGAAGGGCTTTCTAGACACTTTCATGAGACTTGGAGGTTTTTTTGGCTTGAGGGTTCATCATGAATCTCTTGAAACTTTTCTAAGACTTTCAAGGACTTCGCACGGACTTTTCTGCGACTTTGAGGTTCCCTATACCAAGTCAAACCTCATTCCAGGATTCATCACCGTCAACGAGGCGATCACCGACGAGTCCAGCCTCGAATTGGCGCTCAACGTCGAGAAGGACTCGTGGATGATCGGAAAAGTGTGCGAGAATGGAAAGTCGCAAAACTCTTTCGTGCCGGATCAACTTTGGTAAGCCCCCCTCCCCCCGACACTTTTCCACCCCAATGTATCGTTTTCAGCAAGTTCCAACTCTGCTCGATCGCTCCGAGCGTCTGCGCGCTGCTCAAAGTCAAAACGTCGGGCTCGATCGACGTGACGCCGTTCGTGCAGAAGGAGCCGATCGATATCGGAGCGCTGCCGATCCCGCAGCTCGGCGGCGACTGGAAGATCGGAGCCAAGATTGTGCACAACTCGAAGACGTTGGCCGGCGTGCAGATTGGCAACGGCAAGAGCTGGCTGAGCATCTACTCGCAGGAGGGCTCCGGCTCCATCAACTACGACCCCGTCCCGCCAGCCACGCCCAACTTTGACCACAACGAACTCTAACACTTTTTGCCATTTCCTCTTCACTTTTTTTTGTTATTCTATTTGATTGTTTCTTGTTTGTTGAGATTCTCACTCGCAATTCCTTACTCAATTTCATGACAAAATTGAGTCAGGCTTCAACTTTATTATTAAATAAACATAAGATCGATTTGTTCTAGGTGACCACATGGTCCTTGATCATTCGGAGTTGAACTTCATGAGTATTGTCGAAGACTTGGTCGTGATTGAGATCCGTATACACTCGTTGACCGTTTTGGCCCGGAAGTGGCGAGGTGAGCTGCAAATTGAGGAGTTTAGCGGTACTGGAGTGAGACTGGAAAGGCGCTAAGGCACTGGAAAAGCGTCAAGGATCCGAAATCTCTCCTACCTGTCCACAAACAGTGTAGCCAACCATCTGATCCTTTTGAGTGTAAATGGAATAAGTGTACTGACCCTCATAGTGAGCGTATCTGTTGATGTCCTTTAAAAATCAATACATGTTCAGTTTTGTTAGCCTACAATATCTGTTCGTACCTGAAGAAAATCGCTCTGAGCCGGACAGTTGCCCGAGTACAATCCGTTGACTTGATTGCAAATCGGAGTGATCGAGAGAGCGCACGCGGGAACCGAAAGTGGTCCCAGTTGGGGAGCGGCTCCACGATTCGGACCCGCCACGCCGATGTACGTGTCGATTACACGCGTCAACGGACCGCCCAAATTCTCGCCCGTGTCCACGCAACGACCTGCAAACGATGAGCAACTTTTGGGGACCACTGATCACTTTTAAGCGTGATCTTGACGTCTAGTACAACGTTTGTGCAGTTGACTACGTTTTTGTACGGTCCCTCTCTCGCGTACTGTGTGCCTCTTGAAAGTTGGAACCACTTTTGGAGAGCGAACTTTTGCCCAACTTCCAAGAGCTACAGTATCCCAAGGAGTGGTCCTAGAAAGTGGGTGTCAACTACAAAAACACAGTACTAGATGTCAAGAATCAGCACAACAATTTTCAGAACAATCCGACTCTTCAGAACCCTACAATATCCGCTTAAACTTTGGTTAGCTAATCCCAACTTCCGAGAGCTACAGTATCCCAAGGAGTGGTTCTAGAAAGTGGGTGTCAACTACAAAAACACAGTACTAGATGTCAAGAATCAGCACAAAAATTTTCAGAACAATCCGACTCCTCAAAACTCTATAATATCCGTTTAAACTTTGGTTAGCTAATCCCAACTTCCAAGAGCTACAGTATCCCAAGGAGTGGTCCTAGAAAGTGGGTGTCAACTACAAAAATATAGTACTAGATGTCAAGAATCAGCTCAAAAATTTTCAGAGTCATAGGACGTTTCCTGACGTCACGGTGGTCCCTAGAAGTTGGTGTATACTAGAGAAAGAGAAGGAGGGCCAAGAAGCCGATTTTATGCAAATTTCTTCTGTGAAAATGATCAAAATGATCAAAATGCAAATGCGAATCGAATTACCTCCAAGAATCGCCTTCCTCGACACCGGAACTCCCAACGAGAATCCGATCACATCAACATTTCGGCCAGTGTAAAGACGGACGGCCACAATTAGGGCACGCACCTGTGGAAACAAACGTGGCTACAGTAGTCTGCGGGTGGTGGGTTACGGTACCTGTTTCACATATTCACACTTCATCGAGTACTCGATCCACTTCAACGGATTGCCCTGGGCTCCGTTGAAATAGGTCGTCGAGTAGATCTCATTTCCTTGTAGCCGTGCTGTCTGAAGGCCGTGTTGATGCAAACGCGCTCCACCGCCAAACAAACTCACTTGAACCACGTGGCCGCATAGGTGGGCTTCTCGCCGGCCGTGTCCGACACTCCGTGCACGACTATCAACGGCTGGTTTGAAAGCGAATCGTTTCGGTGCGTCTTTCCGCCGAACGAGCCGCCGGGACCGAGGTCAAGACGCTCGATCTGGTCCCGAACACGCGGTCCGTAGTAGTCGGAGAGCCATTGCGAAAAATCGGCGGTGAATTTGGCGTAAGTCTGCGGGCAGAGGAGCAGCAACGAGGAAAGTGAGAGAAGGAGCAAGCGGCGCATCTTCTGGAGCACATAGGATTGATAAAAATCACAATATCAGATGGAAGAACACTTGCAAATGAGTACCGTTTCTTTAAGACGGTATATCTCAGTTGTGAGCAAAGATATCAAAAAGCTATCAACTAACATTTTAATCACTAGAAAATTGTGCACATTTTCATAGTTGACCACTTTTTGATATCTCTACCGGTAGCCGAGATACATAGTGTTAAACACAAGGTGTTGACACCAAACACTCAAAAAGCGTATACACAGATATTGTGAAACCAAGCTTCTTCGGAGAAAAAGGGGGGAAGGGAAATGAAATGTCTAAAAGTGTTTCGATCGTAATGGCATCTCCTTCTTCTTCTTCTTCTTCTTCTTCTTCTCTCGGAACTTCTCCGAAACCAGTCCCCCTTCGGATCATCGCCGCTCACTTCTTCTCTCGCGCTCTCCTCTAATCTGGCGACCACCATTTCATTCGGATGCCGATCGAGAATGCCGTCCCGTGCGCATACAATAGCCGAGCGGACGAAAAAGTGGACGGATAATATACCTGGATGCTGAATCATAATGTTTGTGATAGTTTGTGTGTTCAAATGTAGTCGTGGTCGAGCTTTTTCTAGGCCATACCGATATATCTCAGCTGCTAGTAGAGATATCAAAAAGTTGTCAACTATGAAAATGTGTACAATAGTTCAGTGATCAATTTGTTAGTTGACAACTTTTTGCTATCTCCAATAGCAGCCGAGATACACGCGAATCAATGGGAAATACACAAAACTGGAACTCCTGAAGTTTTTTGAGCCAAATAATGCATAAATCTGGGACGTTTAGAGCTTGAAATTAGCCAACCTTGTCCATAAATCCATTTTCTGAAGGTCACTCACCACCACCACTTTTTCCCCTTCCATCGTCTCCATTAGCTCGCCGAAACGTAATCATCATCATCAATCGTGAGTGTGTTCAACCTTGTCTCCGTTTCCGAAATTCTGCCTCGCTCCTAATTGTCCATTTTCCAATTTTCTCACCGAGTACGCCCGAGGCGTCAGTCACCCTCTACAACCTACTTACGAAACGGAGGGCGAGGACGCCCTTTTTATCTCATTTTCACATCGAAATTTCAAGAAATCGCGTGCTTCGCCCGCTAGCGGTTTTTCCCAGTTTTTTGCATTGTGGCTTCTGGTTGCCCGCGGGGAGGCGGCCTAACTTTCTCTGTTGGTGGCCTAGGTTTCCACACCCCCCTAACACGTCTTTTGATGGCCCAACATGGCCTAGCTTTTCCACTTCCATCCCATTTTGAATGTTTTTTGCTGTCGGGGGGACTTGTAACGCGGCCTAACTTTCTCTGTTAGTGGCCTAGGTTTTGATGGCCCAACTACTCCAACATCCTTCCTTCATGGCCTAGCTTTTCCACTTCCATCCCTTTTTGAATGTTTTCTGCTGTCTGGGGGGGACTTGTAAGGTGGCCTAGCGTTTCCTCGTCTCTTTCCGCCTCCTTGATTCGATTTGCAAACAAAACAGGTCACGCAGCCGTTTTCGTTTTCCGCTATCATGCATTTTCGCACAATAACAACAGTTTACATTGTCTCCTCGACCATTTTCCGAAGTTCTTGACCAACTTGTGCGGTTCCACAAAACAAAAAGACCAGTTTCTAGTGTCCATGTCCGTGTCCGTCATCTATCACCACAGTAATAGTGTCGAACACGATGATGACGTGGCAATTATATATTCTAGCCCCCACCTAGTACTACAATACTCTATCAAAACAATGACCAACCACTACTGCCGGCCATCGACACCCGAAGAACCCGAGAAAAAAGTGGTGCGGCGTAGGCGTGGTCTTCACGAGAGACGTAGGCGAAAAAGAGAAATTGGGTTGGCGCCCGCCTCTCTTTTCCCTCACTTTTCTAGCCATTTTCCCGTTGGTTTTCCCTATTTCACGCTAATTTTCTGCCTTTTTTCATCGAAAATACACCATGGAAATGACCTACTTTACGGTTGATTGCACCGAAAACGTGTCAGCACGAGAAATGCGTCAACGGCAAGGCGTTGACGCATTTCTTGTGCCCTCGAGTTGCCGTAATCTTTTTGCCCGTTTCCACACAGATTTCATCGAAAAATTTGCCGCGTTTTTTTGCAGGAAAATGAAACAAAAACGAGCGATTCGTCTGCTGGTACCGGATCGACCCCTTCGCGCCGGAACTGTAAGAGATCACTCGACGTATCTCGGTTGTCGGTGGAGATTTCAAAAAGTTGTCAACAGATAAAATGCGCATAATCGCTTTGTCAACATTTTTGTAGTTGACACCTTTTTGATATCTCAACAGGCGGCCGAGATAAATTGTCTCAAAAAAAAAGTAAAAGTCGAGACGGTCTAATCTAATCCATCTGGTTTTTCTTTTTTGCGGGCGCACAAAGCCGCTAATCCTGTAACGGAAAGCTTTCAGAAAGAACTGGTCGAATTGTCGATGCGCATACCGGACGCCGTGCAGATTTTGGACTCGAAAGCCGTTTTTGAGGCATGATTTTTTTTCGGGTTCCACGATTACTGTACTTTTTCTGTTCAGGGTCGTTGCCGAGCCTCTTTCTCCGGCCAAGACTCGCAGCACACTTTGATCGACGAAAAGCTGCACATTCCGTTTTCAGCCATCCAACTGCCAACTACAAAGGTACGGGGGGGCAGTCAGACTACTGTAACATTGAGTTGAGGGTGTGGACGTGGTCCCCGACGGTCAGCACCGTTTGCCAATCTTCCTGACGATTCCGCATCACATGCCCGGCACGTTTAGCGGCAAATTCGGAGCCATCGCCTATCGATTTGTGATCAAAGTTAGTTTGTGAATTTGATTTCGATGTTGGCCCCAACCCCTTCCAATAAAAATTCCCTTGGCGCAATTGACGTGCGCGCTAAACAAGGCGCGTAACGCGTAATTCCGGAGCGTCGTTGTAGAGTTTCTCATTTCAATTTTCCCTTTTTTTTTGCATTATCGCCATCTTTTCAGAACCAATCAGTGTCAAAACGTATGATAATGATTAGAAATGAATAAAAAATGAAAAAAAAACGTTTTATGTGAAAATTACCGAATTTTTTTCCGTTTGAAATCGAAAATTGTATATTTTTCGACGGTTGAGCGCTTAAAAGATGCGCAATAAACTGCTTGTTGAGTGTCCGAACGCGATTCGGCAAATAATCGTTAAAACTCTGTTTTTTTCAGCAGTTTTCGGCAAAATCCCTCAATTTGGTCAATTCTGAACGAATCGGCTCCGTTTCGCGCTTAAATCGATGTTTTTAGCTCAGACAATCGTCCTACGGTTCGCAAAGAACAAAATTTGAGTGTTTATTAAGAGAAAAACGAAAGAATTCTGGTTTTCAATTGAAAAAAGAAACTCCGAGTCGACGGTGGATGCAAGCGCGCCCCATTGACAACTCGCCCTCCAAAAAACGGACTAGGGCTATAAAAAGGGCGAAACGAAAAGAAAACAAAGCGATAATTAGCGTCGCCGACCGCCGCTATGCCCTTCGCTTAACGGCACAAAAGTCCTTGAGAACCATGGGAACCAATTGGCAAATGTAAAGTTTACAGCTGAAAGTGAAACGATTCTCATCCGGCGACGAGGGAACGATCGAGTGCGAGAAGGCGGTCGACGTGCTGGGAAAAGTGTCTTTGGACCAGCAACCTTCGTTCGCGCAGCCAGTTTCCATCGATAGACACGTTAAGAAAAAGGTTTGAGACAGTCTCGAATATTGTAGAGTCTAGACGCGTCCTAGACGTCTAGAATTTGTTTTGTGACATCTCAACGTCTAGCACTTTATTTTCACAGTTGACGACTTTTTTCCAGGACCACTCTCTGGGGTACTGTAGCCGCTGGAAGTTGGGAGCTAGAAGATTCTCTTGAAAAGTGGTCCAACTTCCGAGGGCTACAGTACTCCGGAGAGTGGTTGTAGAGAAAAGTGGTCAACTGCAAAAATGTAGTACTAGATGTCAAGATTTACCAAAAAAAATTTGGGAATGATCGGTCCACTCCTGACGATGTGGAACTTCTTCTTTGCAGGCCTTTTTCATCAACCGCCTCGAGTCGCACATCAAGTTTGAGATCGATAGAGCCGCTTTCACCGTTGGTAAGCTTTTTCGTCAGCGAATCGAGTGATAAGATACGGGCGCAAATCAAGATTTATATCAATGATATCAGTTGCGTAAGCGCACACACACACCTAGCAACCCAATCTTGAACCGGTTCTTCTTCTTCTTCTTCTTCTTCCTCTTCTTCTTCTTCGTCTTTTCAACAAATTTAGACGGAGAAGCGATAGAAAAACTTTGTTGAACTGGAAACAATTTCAGGGGACCACATCCTGGTGAGCGGGGAGGTGAAGAATGAGCATCCGAGTGCTCCGATCAAGCACGTCAGCTTGGAATTGAGGCAACACATTCTGTACGCGAGTGGAGATGCTCAGAGAAGCGAGTAAGTCGGCGCCGGCATCAAACCAGATATTATCAGTTCCGATTCCAGCACGCGCCTCATCACCCGTCTGATCCTCGGCTCCGTGCCTCCGAACGAAACGTTCCCGGTCCATCACTCGCTGCAAATTCCGTTCGATTGCTATCCATCACTCTGTTGGAATGGAAATCCGGTCCAGGTCGGTTTTGGGTCGAAAAATGCTATTGTAGTCGTCGAATTTCGGTTCAGGTGGCCTACGAATTACTGATCACCAACGCGGGACTGTTCGAAATCGGCACCCCGGTGTTCATAGGCAATTGTGGCACAGCGGCGACGAGTCGGAGAAGTATTATGGTGAGTTTATCGGATTTTCTACATAATTTGACAGTTTTTCATAAAAACCGTCCTATGCCAAGATATTTGAACTTTTCTAACAGCCATAGTGAAGCCACAAAGTAGGTATTGTTTGGTAAACTGATCATATCTCGGTACATGACAATTTTCGCCAAATATGATCAACTAGAAAGTTGTAGAGCATGAAATTATCTTTCAAATTCTTTTTTAACCGTTACAAAATCTTCAAATCTGACCGAGATACGGTAGTGCAAAGTTTAACTAGAGATTTTTCGGTTTTGTGGCCTCGTACTATCAAAATCAGTTAGAATGACAACAATTTCGAATATTATCCATTTGAGTACCCCGAATCGACATCCGGCGACGCCGCGAGCACCGCCTACTACCACGTTCCGCCGACGGAGCTCAGTTTCTCGCCGGATCCGCCGCCCTACTCGACTTTCTCAAAACCGAGCCGATTTTCGTGCCGATTCACATGCTCAAGACGCCGTATCGGCCATTCGCACCCGCTTTTCACATGTTCCCACCGAAATACGATCACAACTTCAACTTTAACTGTCAAAGAAGAGCCAGCCGATTGGTCGAGTCGCCGCCTCCGCAACGATTTTCTAAAGATCGAGGAGATTGAGTGATATTCTCATTTATTAACGTTTGAACGATTTGAAAGTTGAAAGACAAATAAAACTGCTTTGATTTTGTGTACAAAACCCGTATGGTCAAGGAATGAGCTAACAAAACAGTCTATCTCAGCTACGGTTTAAGATAGCAAAAAGTTGTCAACTGAACAAATGTTCCTTGCAAAATTTTAGACATTTTCCCAGTTGACAACTTTTCGCAATCTCTGCAAACAGCTGAGATACAACATCAATTTGACTACCCAGATATTGTCGGATTCACCGAAACGCGTTCACATCCGGCGACGGTGTCGGATTGCTGTTCTGTTGTTGGGCGTAGCGAAACGATTCCGACTCGACAAATTGTCGTTTCGAGAAGCTCGACGGACTTCGGACCGACGTGGCCCACGTGAACGCGATCAGATTCCAGTCGAGACCCATCTGGTCCTGACCGCCCGTCAGGAATGAGACGAACGTGCAAATGATTATGAAGATCTGAAAAGAAGAAAGTTGTGGCCTAAAAAAACGAGGGGGGGGGGGTCTTACCAGTAGGCTAATGATGGGCTGAGATTGTGGAGGAAGGTGCGAGACAAAGTAGACCACTTTGTCCATGCTTATCGACCTGGAAACGTTTTGCACTTGAATTGCATAATATCCACATGAAATGGCGAAGAAAATTTTCAAAATCGCACCTCGACGCACTCGTCACATTCGTCGCCGCATCGTCGAGAATACACGAGTTCTGGAACTTTTCCGGCGAGTTGTTCAATAGGTATATAGTGAGATTCAGAGCGGTCAAGATCATTGTCAGCAAATAACTGGTGATGGCGCCTTGGGCCGAGCAGAACGGCAGATAATAGCCGCAAATGGTGACGCCCGACATTATGGCGAAGATTGAGCTGAAAGGAAATCGATTAAAGTCGTCGAAACGTTTGCGAGACTCACAATAGCACATAGACAATAGTGGGCAGCTGTAGTCCGACGGGAATACGGGCCAGGTTAGCCGCTACCGTCGTCACAACGATCGCCGTCGTCAAAATGAGCATTCCGAATTGGAGCGAGCACAGTTGTTGGATGGGATTCCAGGCGCGCAACCGCTTCGCAAGACCCTCTTCCCACGTCAGCGTGACGAGCGACATGAGGCACCATTGGAGCGAGAACGACAATAGACAGAGGCACGAGGCGCACACGGCGAACACTTGCGACCGGCTCGACACAATCGCTTTCGAGAATTGAAAGAACGAGCCGAACGACATGGCGAATTTGCAGTGTTCGCGGAGAAAATTCAGAAAGATTGTGGCGAAAATGAAGATGAATATGGAGAGGAACAGTTGAAATGTGCCGTAGAGAAATAGAGCCAGACGCAGTTTGTGCATGGTTGGCATCGGCGAGTAGATCTGAAAGTTCGAGGGGTTTTGTGTTAAAAATCGAGTTGTCCGTGTGATTTGGAGAGTTTTGATACTAATCATGACGTGGTTTTGTGGATAGTTTTTCGACTAAACACGGGGCAACTTGATTTGCACCAACCTGATACAAAAAACTCGAGTTGAGGAGGTAAAAGTTGACGGTGAATCCAACGAGAAGACTCGATAATATCTCCGACACGCGGAACCGATCCAAAGGGACCAGCGTTCCAAACGACTGAACATCCTGCACGGAATAGTACAAAAATAGGCCGATTCCACAGGTTGAGACCTGAAAAACAAAGTGATACGGTGGGTACAGTGATCTCAGGCGACTTACGAGAATGTAAAGCAAAAAGCTAAAGTTCATCATGCTCGAGTGGCCGCTGAAAATGACGGCGAACAGCGAGAAATAGGCGACGAGCGGGAGGACCAGGTACACGGAAAGGCCTGTGATTGTGGAGAGGAACGAGGCGGAGAGCGAGAGGAGAAGGATCGAAACGGAGGTGAGCAGGAGGCATTGGGTTACGGTGACCAGGGTACGGACTGCAAATTGTGGGGCTACAATATCGACTCAACTTGTGAGAGTTAAGATTTGAGATGATATATCTCAGCTGCCGATTGAGATATCAAAAAGTGTCCAACTAAGAAAATATTCACTAAGAAATGGCGTACATTTTATCAATTGACACCTTTTTGATATCTCTACCGGTAGCCGAGATATATTGTCTTGAATAAAGGGTATTTGAGTGCCCTTCTATTTACAGCTGTTACGACAACTTTGCGCGGGCATATCTCGGCGGAAAATGATCGGATTGACACCAAACTTGGACAAGACATGCTTTATAGGTTCATGTACTTGCTCAAAAAGTTTGGAACGGATTGCTAGGATTACTACTGACGTTCAATTTCCGCAAAAACTCACGTGACTTTGACAAAAACCGCAGCTGATAATAGGTGCTGATGCTCGGCGACGGGAGGTAGTGTAGAATCGGAGACGAGGTGAGTGTGGTGAGCAAAAGAGCCAGCGATGCGCCGAGTTGGAAGAAGATGGCAGAAGGGCCGGGAACACAGAGGCACCAGACGAAGAAGACGGGCACGGAGAGGAACGTCATTGTGGTGGCGGCGCGCCACGGCGATGAGCCCAGAGTGCCCTGGAAAACCCTGTGGTGTCAGCGTATTTTTGTGCTAGACAACGTTTTTGAGTACTGTAGTCTCTGGAAGTTGGAACGAGTGGACCAACTTTCAGCGGCTACAGTACTCCAGAGACTGGTCGTAGAAAAACGATGTCAACTGGAAAAATGTAGTATTTGGTATGGCCTACCTGTTGAAAGTGTATAACACTCTTCAAATTGACGTATTTCAACCCGAAAATCGCGCTGATCAACGGCAAGACAACGAGTGCCAAAAGTGGCAATTGCTGGACGTACTGATCGATCGTCCCTCCGCCATTTCTCGACGTCATGTCTTCTGAAGACGTAAAGTCTTCTCGAAGAAGAATCGCCACGTTTCGTTGAATTCTGGCGCTGAAGAAGTGGGGACAAGTCTCGAGCGGGCAAAAGTGGAAAAGTGGAGGTAATGGGCGGTCGGGGGAAATGTGTCAGTGACCTGATGAGGCGCGAATCGGGCGAGAAGAATGTGGCGAAACAAGAGATGATAAAAAGTAGAAGAGAATTGTTGAAATGAGGTGGAAGGAAAAGTTCAAGTGGTCGTCTAGAGATCTCTAAATGCCGGCCTAGAGAAATCTACTAAAATTGTTCTGGGATACCTGAGACTTTCTAGCGATAAATAGTTGGTGTTATGCCGCCGCGTCCAATGTCTCGGAAAAACCGTAAAAACCGCATATTTTTCTGTCCAAAGTCGGCCGAAATTTGCGTGAAAAACGGGGGTGCGCACAGCTCAATGAATGTAACCGTACCCCTAAAACTACGGTATTTTTTGAAAAATTGCGCAAGAAATTTGAATATTTTCAAATATATCCTCAAGAAATTAACACAAATTTTCAAAAAATGCCGTAGTTTTAGGGTTACATTCATTGAGCTGTGCGCACCCCCGTTTTTCACGCAAATTTCGGCCGACTTTGGACAGAACAATCTGCGGTTTTTACGGTTTTTCCGAGACTTTTTGGACGGGGCATTACATCCTAAGCTTCCGTATAACGAATCATGGTGAGATACGATTGGCTCGTAGAAGATATTGTGCGGAATGCTAAAACGGCAGCGGCACAAATTGCGTGCCGAAAAACGACAATTTCCGTTCCGCCACAACACATAAGATGGTCGAGAAATGAAAAGGAACGGTCGCGCAAGGAAGCCTATATAAGTGGTTGCGGTCGGCGGAAATCGAGAAGAAGGAGAAGCGATCGGAAAATGAGTCATGAACGCGCATTTGACAAATGATTACTCACTACTGTACATACAACATCGGCGCCTCTCTATTTTGGAGAGAATCGTCTAGAACTGCTCTAGGCCACATAGTGGGGAAGTTAGGCTATAAAATAGATGAAAATCAAGGCCACAGAATGTGCTAGATTAGTCAGATTAGACGATTTTTGTGTGTTACAACTCTGTACAAGTAGAGCAGATCGACAAGTTAGGCCATTTAGGTGAAAAGCTAGGCCACCTATAGGTATAGCTGTAGGACAAGTGAAAAAAAGCTAGGCCACGTAAAAATCAAGGTCATAGGAGCGAAAATCTCCATGAAACATGCAAGCTAGGTCATCCAGTTGAAAAGTTAGACCACCTCCAGCTCTCCATCGCAAAGCCAAAAAACCAATGGACATTGGCGGGGAAAGGGTCAAAAACGGTGTGAGTGTGAATGGTTTGTTTGTGTGTTTTGGGATTGTACCTCGTGTGCTCTCCCCCCTGCCCCCCATTAAGCCTTCCTCAATGGAGAATAAAGTGAAAAAGTAAATAGTGGAGACAATTGACTAGGAGGAGGAGAGGAAGAAGAAGAAGAAAGAGATCGGTTTCGAGTGGTGTTCAGTTTTCAATGGGTGGGGTGTAGACACGACGACGGAGACGAATTGATAGAAATATGTGTGTATGTATGTATGTGTACAAGTGTTACTAAACGGGATTTCGACTTTTTTGCACATCATGGGAAAGGTATATTGTAGATCTCATGGGACACACACACAAATCCCAATTTAGGCGCGAAATTTTTGAGCATAAGACAAAGGGAAAGATGATGACCGGGGGGCGCAGGGGCAGAAACGAAAGGACAGGTCGAGAAGTGGCCCGAGATTGCAATTGCACTTCACTTTCCCTCAAACTTTGCATAGAACGGAAAGAAAGAATAGCAGTGTCTGGTTCGGCAATCTATTGCAAAAACTACAAGAACCGAACCGCTATATCTCAGCTGTCGGTGGAGATTGCAAAAAACTGTCAACTAACCAAATGTGCACCATTTCTTAGAGAACACTTTCTCAGTTGACAACTTTTTGATACCTCTACACTCAGCTGAGATATCGTTCTTTGCGCAACTAGTCCTCGAATATTATACAACAACAACAATAGGCAATCATGAAAAGTGCGCTAGTATGCCATTTGCCTCAATCGAAAAAAAAGATAAGAAGACCGCCCGTGCCGCTGTCCGCTTTCCGATATTATTATGGTTTTCTTGTACAAAAAGTGACCATGAGATTGGGAACGAAATGAAATGCGCCGCTTTTTATATATGCATTCAAGAGGAATATGAAAAGAAGGGAAAAAGTAGAGCGCAAGAGGACAAAAACAATCGGGCGAGGGGCTCGCAAACAAATCACCGGCACACAGGCCCATTTCGCAACTGCATAGGACATTTCGCAACCGGACCGCTTTGGCAGCCTACCTAACATTGTTCCTAACGCTTCGATTGAAAGGATTTGAGAAAGCTGACACGTTTCGTTTTGCAACTGTAAAGGGCATTTCGCAACCAAAAGATTGTTATACGCTTCGTTTCGCAATTGATGGACGTTATGCAACCGAGACGACGTTCTGCAACTGTAAACGACATCTCGCAACCAGACCACTTTGGCAGCCTAGAACAAAAACAGTTCCCAACCAAACGAAGCGGAGTCGGTTGCAAAACGTCCCAGAAATTCTCATTTTCTGCGAAACTGGAGAAGAAGAGAAAAAACAAGCGAGGGAGGAGGAGTAAGAGATAGAGAGAGAGAGAGAGACTAAAGTTGAAATTTGTTCTTCTCCCACATTATCATCCCACGAATACACTTTCTCTCTCTCTCTCCCCTCAACTACTCCGCCACAAAACATCAAGTCAGCTGTCGTTGTGCCAACGAGAAAATCTTCGCAGCGAGCCGTTGAAAAACACATAAAATCCGTCGGGTTTTCTGATAAATTTCGCTCATCAAATTCATTCATTTCATTTCGTCTCTCAAATGCTACGTGACAGCAAACGAGTTCGTCTCTCAGGACGACGCCGGCTCGACCGGGTACTCTTGATGGTCCTGCAGCGATCCGACGCCCACCTCCCCATTGCTCATACTCGAAAACGTCGCCGCCTCCGCGGCAGTCTTCTCGATCGCTTCTTCCGCCTTCAAAAAAATTAAAATTCAAACATTTCGCGCCCGAAAAACCGACAATATCCAGTCGAATTTGAGCGACCAGCTGGCTCAAACGCTTCTCGAGCTCTTTGAGCGTCTTCTGATAGTACGGCGCCACGTCGGCCGAGATCGACAGAGTGAAGAGGAGGGCCGGAAGGTTGGCCACGTGGAAGAGCGGCTCGTCGGCCGGCACTCCGTGCGCCAGGCCCTGCACGCGCAGCACTTCTTCGTAGCGCTCAATCGCGTCGCGTTGCTGCAAAGAAATAGTTCAAGAATTTTGAGAACAGCCGGCTCGGGCGCAATTTCGGTGCTGCGTCTTTAAAACCGTACCAAAAACTGCGCTTACTCGCCTTTTTTTTCGTCAAAATCTGATGTTTTGAGCGCTAATTTTCACCGAGATTGCTGTAGAAATTAAAGGCGCCTAGCACACTCTACCTTGGCCTCGAGCCGAGCGAGCAAGTAGTGATCGTTGAGCACTTTGGCCGACATGTCCGACGTTTTCTGGATCGTCGCCTCGATTCCCTTCGCACTGGCGAGCACTCCGATGCACCGTTCGAGCACGTCGCCCGGCACGGCGCCCGCGGCGGTCCCCGAGTGCAGATAGGGCTCGGCCGTCTCGAAAAGCTCGGCGAGTCGCTCGTCGCACGCCTTCTGCTGATTCTGGCCCGTCGTCTTCAGCGCTCGATTCATCTCGCTCATTTTCTCTCGTATCTGAACATGAAAAGGGTCTATTCCTTTGAAAATCGGTCAGTAAAAATGATACCTTTTTCGTCTGCTGCTCGTGCTCGTTCTTGTGATCGGCAATCGCCTGCTGAAACTGGTACAAATGCGCGATTTGGTCCTGCACCTCATCGGCCCCATGCTTCACAGAGAATATCTGCAAAAATTGTAGTGCTTTCCGTCCAATCTCTCCGCCTCGCTCCGTCTGTTTCTCCGTCTGCGTCTCTGTGCGCCGACGCTCTCTCCGCCCGTGTGCCCGCACGATAAAATGTTGTTTTTCACGCGTTTTTGTTGCTTTTCCGCTGGCCTTTCGATTAAAATGTGTCTTTTTGCACGTCTTCGTACAGTTTGGAAGCTGTTTTGTGTGTGCAAAATCACTTTGTCCGATTTGGAAGCGTAGAAAAATAGAGAGAAAGAAGCGCTCAATTTTCTCTCACCCAATTTCGAAAAAATGATTTTTTTTTCAAACGACACTTGACGTGCTCGAAAACATTTCAATTTTCCAGTTTGTCGCAGAAAAAGCGCAGAAAACGCGTCAAAAATCGCAAATTGGCAAACTTGGCCTAGAATCCTATGCAGAGTTCTCTAGGCCAATTTTGCCAAAATGGTTTTTACCACGAAAAACTGTTTTTTTTGGATATTCCCGAAAAATATACCCATTTCAACTCAATAACAAAGTGTTTTCGCAAAAATTGCAACATTTGCCCAAAAACTCGGCGGTACCTTTGCTTTCAAAGCGAGAAGATTGAGGGGCAGCTGGACGGACCCGTTCGACTGATTACTTTCCGATTTCGACGACGACATTCCGCGCGGACACACAATTCTCTCTTTTTTCTCTGCTTCTTCTGCACACAAACTCTCTCGAGATTTGTTGGAAATAATGTCGTTTTCGATCGGAAAACTACGTGGAATTGAGATGTGCTCTTTTTTTTTTTTTCACGTGCAAAAAATCGAATTTGTTCACAATTTTCAAATGATTTCAGCTCAAAATGGAAGAAATCGCCGACATCGTGGCTGGTAACCTGACAAGTAAGCATATAATTCTCTAAAGAAATTGTTTTAACATTTGCGATTTTCTAGACCCGGACACGACAATGTCGGACAGTCTGGACATTGAAACACCTCCGGAAGACGATTTGTGGAACTCGGATCCGGATGTCAAGGTGGCGTTGGTGATGACTATCGGAATCGGACTCGTTCTCCTCGTCAAACTCATTTCAAATCAGTTGAGGTCCTATTTCAGCGACTTTTCCTGAAAAAATCAAGTAATTTTCAGAATTTGGCGAAACCAACGAAATGGACGGACCATTGACGACGGAATGGAGGGATTGGCGCCCGAGCAAGTGGAGCAGCGGCGGATCAATGCGCAGAGAGTACGGGTTTTGAGATTAAAAGCAAAAAAAAAACGATAAGAAGCAGTTCTAATGGATTTTTGCAAAAATTGACTTGAAAAGTCTGAAAAGTCAATAGAAATGCTATTTTTACGTGTTTTCTTGTTTTTAGAGAAAATGTGCTCGTACATATCGAGAGGAACATCGAGAAAAACAGTGGAGAAAATTCTGGAATCAGCCGGAAAAATAGATTGGTAGTGAGCGCGTAGATCGAAAAACTAAGGGTCTCGCAGCGATCGGACAAATATACGGTAGAAAATTCAAATGAGTGCGCGTGTTGCGGTCTTTGGATCGACTGGACGGACGGGGAGAAAAAAAAAGAGGTCAATAAATGACACGAGAATCGGTTTTGCAGCGAATAGACGAGGTGCTGCGAGTGGAGACGGAGCACGACTGTCCGATCTGTCTGGCAGCGGCCGAGTTTCCGGTGCTCACGGACTGCGGACACATCTTCTGTTGCCAGTGCATCATTCGATACTGGCAGCACTCGAAGGCCATCGTCTCCCCGTGCGATTGTGCCATTTGTCGCAGCACTGTACGGTTTTTTAGAGAAAGACTGAATGGGAAATTGGAATATTGAGTTAAATTTGACAATTTTCAGTTCCACATGCTGCTGCCGGTTCGCTGGCCGTCTGCGCCGCAAAACGACGAGGTGACGGATCAGATTCACGAGAACAACATGCGAATCGACGACTACAACCGAAGATTCTCCAATGATCGACCGGTCAGTCGGATCTTTATCGATTTTTCGCGAAAGGTCCGCAAGACGGTGTTTTCTTGCAGGTCTTGGACTACGTCCGCGACATTCCCGTCCTCGTGCCCTACCTCGTCCGCAACTTCTTCAACAACGACATTTTTACGCTTGTCTATCAGTGAGTTTCTTTTTTCTGCTGAAACTTTTTAGCTTCTCGCTTTTTGCAGAATCCGAATAGCGATCGTATTTTTCGTGGTCATCGCCTACTTTGTGCTGCCGGTCGACATGATTCCAGAAGGTGTCTACGGAATTATAGGTACTACTTTCGAACGCTTACAGTACTTTGATAATACGATTTGCTTTGCAGGACTCCTCGACGACTGCATAATATCGGTTGTGCTAATCGGTGCCCTGTTCCGCTGGCTCCGCAATCACATGGCCGATCGTGGACTTGCGGCTCGTTTCTAATAATGTATATCACTCGTTTTTCGTCTGTTTTCTTGCCGCCCCACTGTGATTTGACCCGTTTCTTTTTTTTGACGGGATACAAACCAACCGTGTATATTTTATACAAAATTGACCCCATTTTGCCCGCCTCCCTTTGAGTTGACGTCATGTACAAATGACGAGAGGATTGAGATGATTTCGACGAGGAAATGTCTCATTTCACCCCGAAATTACGCCATTCCATGTACAAACTTGAATCTCGTTTTTGCGCCTTCATGAAAGGCGAAAAGGCCGGCTAATGAAGCGGAAGCTGGATTAGCACATTCGGCGGGGAGAGAAGAAATGTTACATCCTGATGATCCTGGTGAGGGTAATGTAGTTTTGAACCCGTCTGACGAGTCATGAGTATCGAATTGTAAAGTGAACCGAGCGATAAGTAGGCGGCCATTTGAAAACAAATCGAATAGCCGTCCCGTCCCAACTGGTTCCACTTTCCCCCGACTTTTCGTAAGCAGTTTGCTATTATACTGTCTTAGTCAACATTTGTGAGTGCGGTTCTGGCCTTAAAGGTAAGCCTAAAAGCCTAAAAACTAAATGTGAACGAGCTGGAAGGCTTGGCCTGAAAGTAAAGATCTAACAAAACGTTGTTTGTAAAAGTCGTGCCCCCAAGAAAATCCAGAGAAATGGTGGGGCCGGCTAGGCATAAGCCATCCAAAACTCGATCATTTCTTCGTTTTCTTCTCGCCGCGCCACCGTCTCCCTCATTACTGTACTCTCTCGCTGCTTTTGCGGCTAGTGTAAGCCCCCCTCCCCCGCTTTCCGATAGCCGTTTGTCTGTCCGCGCGGCAACCGCTTCCCCCTTTCCTTCCCCCTCGCGCCGCAAGCCTCCAGAAGAAGAAGAAGAAGAAGAAGCCAATATACCATGTCGCTTTTGTGTTTCTTTTTGGCCGATGAGAAAGTAGGTCGTCGCCCCCCCTCTTCTCCTCGTCTTCTGAGGATGAACATGTCTCAAGAGAGTGAGAAGAAGCTGGGACATCTTCAACATCTTCTTCTGAGAGAAAGACGTTCCTTTTCTTCCGATTATCCATCGTGAAGCATCTATCGCTTGCACCTATCTAAACCACTTTTCTGGAAATTCATCTATCCCTCTAATTCAAACGTCTATATCTCAGCTGTCCGCACAGATATCAAAAAGTTGTCAACTAAAAAAATGTTCACAATTTCTTGATGAACAATACATCAGTTGACCACTTTTGGATATCTCCACCGACCGACGAGATATATCAGTTTGAATTAACAGTATTCACAATTTTGGAAAATTTCTAAAATTTTACAACATTTTCGTGGGACTTTAGGCGATCTAGTTAAGGGGTCTGTATAGGTGTTAGGTACCAGTACAGGTACGATTCAATTTTTCGATGTGCCTCAAAATACAAACACTTCTCCCTTCCTGCCGCGTTTTTCGAGATGTGGCGTCACTAAAAAACCTGCCGTCCCTTCGCATTTCCTACTCAAAATGGACTAACGGTCACCCTCACCCTCTCCCCGGAGGGGGCGAAAACTGGAACCTGTCCATGAGTGTCTCTAGCGTCGGAATAGACGAAGAAGAGGAAGAAGAAGGTGTCTACGGCATTTGGCCAAGCATTATCCTTCACTTTTTTGTTGGAAACTTTTTATTTTCGACCTAAAACTCACTTCAAGCCCTCACGTCACATCCTTTCACTTTTCTTTTCGAAAAGGGGGTTAAGTTCAAAGCCTAACGTCATGCCCTTAGCCACACAAAAACTGGTCAAACATCTCTCTCTCGTAGATGTGTGGATCAAACGGATAGTCGGTGATTAGGCGGTGCCGAAATGTACACCGCTTTTCCGTCTGTCTATTCACTTTCTGTGCAGTCATCGCCCGCTCACAGCGGAACACCACTTTTAGAGACAAAAAGCCGAGACGCACCTCATCCTAAAAGCTCGATGAAGCGAGTCAAGATTATGGGGGTCGCGCCGCCGCCGCCACCGCCGTTTTTTGATCATGTATTCCAATTCCATAACGGAAGCGTCGCAATCCAAGTCCGCACGCACAATTTTGTGTTGAGCAAGCGGCAGAGCTCTCAAATGGCTAGCACTTTGCAAAGTTGTGGACAAGAAGAACGAAAGGGAAACGATCCGGGAGGCCGTACGCACGCCTTTTCTCCTTTTCTCGTTTTCCATAGATCCATCCGCGAAGGTTTTTGCGTGCGTTTTGGCATCTCCGTCGCCAGTCAGACGAAGCAGCAGCAGATCCAGTTGCCATCATCCCCCTTCTTCTTCTTCTTCTTCTTCTTCTTCTTCTTCTTCTCCTTCTTTGCTTCAACTTTAAAGCGACCGCATTCATTTCAGGTCGTTAAACCGAAAGCCCAATGGTATCGATATCTCGTGGCGCGGCGGCCGTTTCGCAATGGGTCGAGCAGCAAACGCACGACTTTTTCTATTGGCTCGGCCTCAAAATCGCCGATTATCCGCGCGCGACGCTATTTATCACGTGAGTATTGTTGCAGTTTTTGGCAAGCCCTTTCGTTTCCCGCAACCGGTTTCGACCGATCGCAAACGCGCTTGGAAAGCATTTCTGATTATCAAACGAATCGATACGAATTCCAGAACAGTATGGGCTCTGATGATGTGTGCGGGAGTCGTCCGCTTCAAAGAAGTCAACAATGTTCGCGATCATTTCAGGTACTGTACTTTTTTTCTTTTTTTTGTTGGAAAAATGCTCAACTAGACTGTTTTCAGCGCCTCAAACTCGCCGTCGCGTTACGAGTACCGTGTGGCTCGCGAATTTTTCCAAGAGCTCGGAAGTCCGTTCCACGTGGTTGTGGCGATGCAGGCTGTGGATGGTGGAAGTTTGTTGAGACCAAAGTGAGTGAGAGAAATATACAGTTTATTGTGGCGCTTTGTAGAGATATCAAAAAGTGGTCAACTGGGAAAATGTGCACAATTTCTCGATGAGCAATTTGTTAGTTGACGACTTTTTGATATCTTTATCGACAACTGAGATGTATCGTTTTGAAAAAGAGTGACGGTGAACACGTGTAAATCAACGACAAGTCGACATGATGCGTTCAAAATTTTTGTGCATAATCTTGACATTTAGTACTATGTTTTTGTAGTTGATCACTTTTTTCTAGGACTTCTCCTAAGAGTACTGTAGTCCCTGGAAGTTGGGGTTCGTCGAAGCATAGGATTACTTCCAACTCGGAGTTCCAAGCGCTACAGTACCCCAGAGAATGGTCAACTGCAAAAACATTGTACAAGATGTCAAGACTTCTAAAAAATAACAATAGAGACCGGGGGAAACGTCTTCGAACTCTACAATATCAGTTAAAAGTTGGTTAAACGATAGATTCCCTGCTATTTCCGCTCTCCTGAGACTCTTGTCGCTCTTCCAAATTGTCGAACTGCAACTGAGTCGAAGTATCTCGATCCCTTCGCTTCTTCCGATCCTCTTCTCTTTGCCGCACCGCCGCCTCCTCCTCGAATCTCTGCCGTTCGGCCCGACTGCTTCCCTCCACCAAAAACGGGTTTTCGCGTGGTGCTAGCGGTTTCGGACGCGCCGAGCAGTAGCAATGACAACACCACGGGGTACTGTAGAAGAGCTCTCGCTTCTTGCTCTCTCCGAGCATTGTGCACAGAGGGACGACCACGCCTGAAAAAGCGAAAAATTTTATTTAAGCGAAACGCCTCATGATTATACTCATTTTGTAGGAAATTTCACGCTGATCACTTTTTCCTCTTGACATTTCTCTCTATCTCTTCTAGTTTTCGACTTGGACCCTGTTGAACTTACTGCAACACGCGGAAAACACCAAATCCAGCAGAAAACGCTCTTTATCGTCCAATTTCGGCGAAAATGATAGGTTGACTTTCAATAGCAGTTGAATAGATATTGTGAACTTCAAAAACAACATAATTATATTGTATGCTCACGTGATTTCGATGAAATTACCAACTGGAAGGCGGCAATTGGAAGCGCCTGCCGGATGATATTATCCGAATGTTTGTAGCTTCGACTCCACATCGAAATTGAGAGATAGCCGAAAAAAGAGCCGATGCTCAGCACCAGTTTGCATCCGTTGTCGATCTAAATTCGAAACTTACAATACTTTTACCCCGACAACTACTGTAGGCCTACCACAAATGCGTAGAATAGCGTGTAGTTGTGGAACTTTTCGTGGAAAAATGTGTAGAGCGCGGATTGGAAGGAAATGAAGGCAAATGCGACACAGGTGATACTGGCAAACAGGAGACCCACCCTAAAAACGCATTTTTTGAGCAATTTTCGCAACCGGACACTTGGCAACCAGAGAAAATGAGCACTGCTTAGAAACTGACCCGGTAACTTTCAAACGAAACATTTTGAAGTAAAATGGTCAACTACAAAGTTGTAGAGCTTGAAATTTTGAACAATTTTGCAGTTGACAACTTTTTGAAAGCAACAATAGTTGTTGAGATATAGGGCGTCAAAGTAAAATGATTTTTTACCGAAAGTTCTTTGACGCTGTCAGACCTGATTTTTAAGAAAAAAAAAGTACCACAATCGCAACCGGACATTTCGCAACCACTTACCACCTCATAGAACTCAGTTGCGGAAACTTGTGAGCCAATATTCGATGGAAGCACAAAGTGGCATCCACAACCGAAATTAGAGTAGGGGTGACGAGGGCGAACATGAATGGAATCACAATTATATTGTAGCCTTCAACGTTTTCGCTAGAAAATATTGTTTAGATATTGTAAACTTACGAAAGTGCTCTGCGCCCAGAAACCTCAAAAATGGGGTGGCACAGCCGAAAAGCAGAATGACGAGCGAAACCAACTGAATCGCGTTCATTTCGAGCAAAAGCGGATAGTAGAATAGGCGTTTTTCGTACTTGTATCGACGACACAATATTACAATCGCTCGAACGTTCATATAGAGTCCACAGAGCACGGTGAGCACAAAAGTTAGTACTAGAATTTTGAAAACCGTATAATCTTTGTCCAATTCTTCTTCGTCGCAACGTCTAGAATGCATGGAGACGCGTTGAAATGAAAGTGTGAGTGAGAGTGAGGAGGAAAAAAATGCATAAATATATATATATATATAATAATAGGTGGGCTCGATTCTCACCTGCTCTTATCGCAATCAGCTGCGAATAACAGCGACGTCAGCAGACGTGTTTCGTTCAGGTACATCGACAAGGCGCTCGAGATCGAGGACTTTTTGCAGTACAAGCTCAAGGGCGAGTACGGTAATCACAGCTACGCGTACTCGGACTTTTGCGGCACCCAATGCGAGACGTCCGACGCCGTCAACATCTTTCTCACAATGTTTCGCGATCAGCAGAAGAAGCAGACGGCGCACGTGAAGCTCACCTATCCGAGTATGGACGTGTTCGGACACCGCATCTATCTGGCCAACAACATCTTTCAGGTGCACATCAACAATCGGTACGTTTCTTACCACTATTTCCGCAAGATTCTAGGCGGCAACCTTGACCCCAATTTTGTATGTTTGACATCTAGCGTTTACTATGCTCGCCACCAGAGTTGAGCTGAAGAACTCAACTGAAGAATTTTTATATCTTTTTTAGAAAATTTTTTCATCGAATGTGATCAACTGACGAAATGTAGAGCAAAGTGAACTCTGCTCATAGAAAAATAATTGTAAATTTAACTTTTCATACAAAAAAGTTATTCGAGTTGTTGCGCGAAAATGTCCTTCCGTCTTCCGTTAGCCCTTTTTTCACGGAACAAGTTGATCACATTTCCTGAAAAAATTTTCAAAAAAAGATAAAAATTCTTCCGTGTTCTTCCGTTGAGTTCTTCCGCTCAACTCTGCTCGCCACGGTCTCCAGAGCTCGGCCAAATGGCGTTTTCATGAATTGAGCAGGTTTTCTCTGATTTTTGTGGTCAACGGCGATGAAAAATGCATGTTCGACACGAAAACACACTAATTCTCGCAGAATGAATGACGTTTTGGCGCATTTTTTGCGGATTTCGCGGATTTCGCTTTTTCGCCTTCGCCGCCAAAAACCGCACTTTTCATTTTGCGCTTTCTTGACCGTTTTCCGACAGAATTGATTTTGAGAACGATAAATCACGTGAATACAAGCATTTTGAGCGCTCGAACAGCGAAAACTACCGAAAAGCAACTGAAATTCACGCAGTTTTAGCCCAAAAACCTTCAAACGGATAAATGTGATTTGCGACTTGACCAAATTTGACGCTCTTGCGCTTTAAAAATTCGTAAAAGCCTATACAATCGGTCTATCGAAAGATAAATGAGAAATTATCGGTTTTTCGTGGCTAATCTGGCAAAAAAACACAAATTTTGCAGTTAAAATTTGAATTTCGCGCCAATGTATCGCGGGGCGCACTTGCGCGCCCATTGTCAGCTCTGGAGACCGTGTGCTCGCCTTTTAATAGTGCTTTTTCTACCGTTGATTGAGACGATTGTCATCTGAAATCGAGAAAAAGGTGTTTCCGTTTTCAGATCAAACATTATCGAAGAGTCCAAGTTGGTGGCCATCAATTTTCACGCCATTTACAACAACGAGACCATGTACGAGATTATGAAGCAGTGGGAGAAGGTGATCAGACTCAAATTCAACTAGACCGGCCTACGTTTCTCGAAGAATTGTCTTTCTAAAAAATTTTACCGACTTTCTATCAAGATTATCGATTTCTTGTAACGTCCCCCGTTTCAGAAACTCTTCGACTACTCGCTGTCGACGGAGAACGACGCGCTGATCAAAGTGTACGTGACGAGCGAGGGCCTCGTGTCCGAGGAGGTGCGCCGAACGGGAATTCTCGCGATGCCGCTCATGGGCATCACCTTCCTCATCATTCTCGCGTTCACCGTGCTCACCACGCTCAAAAAGGACCCGGTCAAGTCGAAGCCGTTCGAGTCGTTTCTCGGCGTCATTTGTCCGCTGCTCTCGCTGTGCGCCTCGTTCGGAAATTTGTTCTGGGTACGTTTGTTGGCAAAAGTGTGGCGGCAAAACGTGTGATTTTTCTTCCTGCAGTTCGGCTTCGAGTACTTGCCCATCGTCACCGTCGTTCCGTTCCTGATTTTGTCGATCGGCGTCGACGACGTATTCATTTTCATTCATGCGTGGCATCGAACTCCCGCAAAGTGAGTTTTCCTTTCCTTTTCGACTTTATGCTATATACCCCCATTCCAGACACTCGGTCCGTGACCGTATGGCAGAAACGTTGGCCGACGCGGGACCGTCGATCTCGATCACCTCGCTGACGAACCTCCTCTCGTTCGGCATCGGAATTTTCACGCCGACGCCGGCGATCTACACGTTCTGCGTGTTCATTTCGACGGCCGTCATCTACGACTACGTCTACCAGATCTTCTTCTTCTCGGCCGTTCTCGTGCTGGGCGGCGATCGAGAGGAGCGCCGAATGAACGCGTATTTCTGGTGGAAGTACGAGCCGATTCAGGAGGAGAAAAAGAACGAGAAGCCCGGCAAGCATGTGGAGATGTTCAATAAAGTGATGGGCAAGATTCTGGACGTATGGGTCGACTTTATAATGGCCACGTGGAGCAAGTTCTTCATCGGCGCCATCATGCTCACCTACTGGTTGTTCATGGCTCGCGGAGTGCTCCAGATCGCCGTTGGCCTCAGTTCCGAGAAGCTCTTCCTCGACGACTCGCCGCTCCTTCCACTGGTACGCCTTCAGACGAACGTCATCTTCAAAGAGGGCGGCCAGGTCGCCGTCTTTGTGAACAACCCCGGCAACATGAGCGAACCGGACGCCGTGCCCGAGATTATGCGGATACTGCGGAGGTTCGAGACCGCCAACAATAGTGTCGGCGCGGCCAGCACCCATATGTGGCTCCTCCCATACTTGCCCTACGTCGGAGAGCAAGAGCACGGATCCATCGAGTTCAAGTACCGATATCTGCCCGAATTCTTCAAGCTAATGGAGTACAGACGCTGGTCACACTTTGTCAACCTCGGCAATCATCAGTGAGTTGAAGCAAAAACGGTTTGCCGGCGAGTGGGGATCGAACCTGCGGCCTTGTGGGTGACGGCACAGGTGAAACGCGGTTGATCAATTATACAATTGAGCCAATTGTAGACAAATTATCAACAAATCGCGAACGGGATGAGAAGCAGATTGGCGCACCACACAGTGTATAATAAAAAAATCGCGCTTGTTCGCGATTGATGTATAATTAGTGAATTATTGACAAGTTCGCGAACGAGGGTGCACAATCGACAAACCGGCGAACGGGCTGGTCACTCTGAGTTTCGCTTTTGAATTCAAATATTTGTGATTTTTTCATATTTTGTTGGTTTTTATTGCAATTTCGCATGCTTTTTTGTAATTAAACCAAAGTAGAGCATACAGGTTTCGCATTTCAATTCGTTATGGTTCATTGCCACGACTAATACTTCCAGAAACAGACAGCCGCAGGTGAGAAAATGGATTTTTGATTCAATTGCATCAGAAAAAAGATTTCAGATAATGCGAACGAATTTGGAAAAAGAGAAGAATAACTGGAAGTTATTAATGCCGACCAAGATTTAAAAAAGTGATTCGAGTGTGCCGGGCGCAGAGTTCGAACAGTGTCAGACGGCCTATTCCTCGCAAAAACGAACAACGTGGTCGTTGGACGGTGAGATTCAGAAGGATACATAGAAAATCAATCATTCAATTTCAGTCAATGTTCGTCTTCGAATAGTGTGTGAGAAGAAAACGATGGCGTTTCGAAAAAGGAAAGAAAAAGATGAACACATTCAGCATGAGGGCGAAGTCGCAGAAGTAATCGCCGACTGTTACGTGATTTTTCTACTCAATATTGATCAATTCTTTTTCGATTTTTTTCTTTCACTTCTTCTTTTTGTCTCTAACATTGCATTCTGTTATTTTGTTACTTTTTTCGTTTAATAAAGTTATCTCGTCTCAAGTGCGATTTGTGAAAAATTGGCTTGTTATACAATGGGCGATTTGCGCAGGATTTGTCAATTATATAATGCCCGTTCGCGATTTGTCAGTTATTAATCAACAATTCGCTTCATCGCGCGTACCTGGAGAAAAAATCTGGGATACATCGCGAACTAATTCCACACTTTTCGCGATTCACCTGTGGGGCAAAAGCGCTATCCAGCTAACTAACTAGAATACTGGCATCGGCGCGGCGGAGGGCAGTGATAAGAGTGGTGGGCGCGGGCGCCGTGCGAATTTTATGCTGAAAACAAGTTTATGGAGAAAAAAAAATCAATAATTTCTTGCAGAGACTGTCTGTCGGAAAAGCCGACGTGCCTGCAAAAGTTCGTCTTCTCCACCGGCTTCCACAACGCCGTCTCGTGGTCCGATCGGCTGGAACTTTTGGAGAATTGGCGTCAAATGGCCACCGAGTACCAGCACCTGAACCTGACAATCTACGAGGACTTTAGCATGTACTCGGACCAGCTGCTGACCATCGTGCCCGTCACCGAGTCGACCGTCATTTGCGCCCTCTTCTGCATGATTCTCATTCTGACGCTTTTCACGCCGTCGCCCGTCACTATTGTCACTTCGACCGCCGCCGTGCTCTCCATCAATTTGGGCGTTTTCGGATGTCTCGTCTACATGAACATCGACTTGGACCCGATTTCGGTGAGTATCTCGAAAACTAGAAGAGATTGAGGGGTTTGGGCCAAGAGACAAAGTTGAGCGGCGTGAAATTTCTTGTTTCACTGTCTCGCCAACAGCTAATGCGAAATTGAGCGCCGCGTTAAAACGGAGTGTCGTTGAAAACAAAAGCAAGTCTGAAATTTCGGGATTTTTTTCCGAAAACCCGAAATTTCATCCGAAAATGAGAAAAATCAAGTAAAACAGAGAATTTCTGAATTGTTAATGACAGCTGTGACCTTAAATTAGCGTTTTCCCACAAGAAAGCGCGCATTATTGCACCTTTCTGTGAATTTCGGTCCGGATCCTCAAAAACTGAAATTTCTCAGTCATTTTAGCATTTTATGGGCCGTCTCTGTGCTCAAAATGACCGCCCTTGTCTGCTGAACAATCGTGAGGCAACTGTTTTCTCAAAACTTCCGAACGTTCTTTTTTTTCAGGCCAAATTTAAAAAAAAACTAAATTACTCTTCAAATTTTCACTTTTACACGAGCACTCTGTGATCTTTTTGTAGCTATCGGTCATATGAACAAACGTGAGGCAAACGTTTTGAAGGAAAACTGCGCATAATCCCAAAAACTCGGGAAAACATTGTTTTCAGTTGAAAACCCGTATCCCGTAAATCGACACTGAGAGCCGCACGCAAAAAAATCACTTTTTTTTCGCCGAAGGGGAGACAGTGTGTTTATAGGTAATTTTTCGCTGATCAACTTTCTCTCTTGCCAGTTTTTTGTATCTTTTACGGTTTTCGAGTTTCAGCGTGATTCATTTAGCACGTGAATTCTAGCGGTCATATCTCAAAAACTAGAAAAGATACGACAAAATCTCTAGAGACAAGATTGCTCAGCGCAAAATTCTCTATTAAATGAGCGTAATCAATTTTTGGAGCGACAATTTTCATTTTCATTTTCAATTTTCAGATGACGACGCTCCTTATGGCGATCGGATTCTCTGTGGATTTTGTGGCGCACGTCACGTGGCACTACTACAAGGGCGAATTCCAATCGAAGCGGGCGCGAATCCGTCACGCGCTCGCCGGCATCGCGTGGCCCATGTTCCAGGCGGGAACGTCGACGATGATGGCGATTTCGGTGCTCGCGATGGTGCACGCCTACATGGTGCAAGTGTTCGTGAAAGTCGTCGTGCTCGTCATCTTCTTGGGAATGATTCACGGACTCGTCGTGCTGCCGGTCGTCTTCGCCGCGCTTCCGTTCACAAAACGTCGGGACCGCAGAAGAAAAAGGTGGCGCCGCTGCAGATGCACCAAGCGGGACCGATTCCGAAGAAGGAGGCTATCGAGGACCGGAGGGATGAGGAGGAGAAGCCGAAGGATCACGGAGACGTCGAGAAACAAGTCCGGTGCTCGGAAAGAGCCTAATTTTACCTTTTTCCCCCCCGATTCCAGGATTTGGCTTGGACTTTTGACCCACTTGCAATATACCGATCGGACCCAAACTTTGCAGACTTCTTGGACTTGAATTGAAGTATATTGGGTCCAAGTTTCAGACCGATCGGATCATCTGGTCCCGAGATATACGCGATTTTGCAAAAAACCGGCAAACCAATATATCTCGGGACCACATGATGCTATCGGTCTGAAACTCGGACCCAATATACTTCAATCCAAGTCCAAGAAGCCTGCAAAGTTTGGGCCAGATCGGATTATTGCAAACGTTGGTCCAGCCCCACCCGATTCCCAATTCACCCCAGTTTTCTACCTTCCCGTTGAGAAATTTTCAATTTTTTCAATTTTTCCTGCTCCAATCGTCTTTTACGGGTTCCGTGTGTGTTACACCCCCTCCCAATGTGTGTGTGTGTGTGCTATATGAATTTTTGTCTAAAAAAATGTTCTGACTTGTGTAATATTTGTAGCGCAAGGTCAATTTCCAATGCAATTTTCGCAAGAAAGAAGACTGATAACAGTTTTATCATAAAACGTTTACAAAGTGGCCCTCCGAATATTTTCAAACATGCGCACAAACGAGCAGGTGGCCGCGGCAAAAGCTCCGACGGGACAATTAGCGCTCCGCGAGCTCGCCGCACTTTAATGAGCCTCCTTCTCAGGTAAAATTTTGCAACCCGATCGGCGTGCGCACGCGTTTAATTATAATAAATGTACGGAAATTCGAAATTACGAGTGATTTTCTGGTAAACAGTGACGTTTTTGTAGATTTTTCGCGTCTCGCTCGAAAACTGTAAGAGAGGTACGGTAGATTTAAAGGGACATGCCATCAAATTTTCGCAGACTCCCGGCACGATTAACACTCGGACAATCCGTATTTGAACTTGATTAATTTCTGCACTTTTTCAAAGCTCGTTTTTGCTCATTTTTCTTACATTTTTGGCAATTTTTTGCTGAAATCAGTTGCTAAAATGAAATTTAAACAAAGTAACGCCGAATTTGTGCGAAAATTCCAGTGGTTGTGCGATTTTTCTCCCAAAAATTCAAAATATGTCATTTTTGGCTTAATTTCCGTAATTGCCATCATTTTCTGACAAATTCCCATTCACACTTTCCAGACGTTTTTAAAACTATATTTCAACTGAACTCAACGAAAATGCAGTTGAAAAACTGATTTACTAGTAGCTGAAAGTATCTCTTAGAAACCCAGCTTTCTTACATTTCTGTCGATTTTCCACCACCACCACCAGCGCATTGCTCGAAATTCCTTCTCGAAAACCGACACACTATCGCCTTTTTCCTTTTCAAAACAATATTTCCACCTGCTCACCATTGTGCCGCTCTTTTTTTGGGTATCGCGCTCATTCCGTCTCCTCTCTCAATAGAGCGCACTTCGACGTACGAACGCGACGCAGGCCGCGACGCGTCCTAGCCCACCCGGCAGATTCGAAATAGTCGCGCATTTTCACTAATTTCCAGCGAAAAATCCACAAAATTTCTCGGATTTTTTCGATGCGCCAGTAAAATTGATGAATTTCTAAAAGATTTTTGCACAAAACCGCGAAAAAGGCGGTCGTTTCTCCGGTTTTTACGCGATTCTTCAAAAACGCAATAATTGCTCAGTTTATCGAATTTTTCTGATTTTTTCGAATAAATCGGCGTGTAAAAGAGATTTAGGCGCGATTTTTAAAAATATTTGCTGCTCTAGTTTTTTGCAAAACATCGATACATATTTGATTTTCCCGAATTTGTCCTCCTACGATATTCTTTTTTTTTTGCAGCGAAATGTCTGACAACGTCGAGTATTTCATCTTCCGCACCGTCGGCTCCCAACAGTCTCGCGACGCCGTCAGTCAGGCCCTGGTGAGCTCGAAAAATAGAAAAGTTGTGCAGTTTTTCCGTTTTTTTCAGCGTCTCTACGGCCCGGACCACTTCCAAGACGCGGCGCTTGGCCTCGACTACTCGCGCATCGCTTCGCACAACCTCAAGACATTTGTGAAGGAGGCGCAGAAGAAGGACGAGGCGACGCGCGATGTCGGATTCGCCCACGTGCACATCGACGGAGCCGCCACCGGAACCAATCTCGGACCCGGACGCCCACGCGCCGCCGCAACCAATCTGGGACGCGGACGCCCACACGCCGGCGGAGCCACTGCTGCCCAGCCTCTCGGTACGAATGACGTAGAAGCAGTGTCGGAGGGTTTTAGGACACTGACTATGAGAACTGGAAACGAACGCGTTCGAGAGATCTTAAGGCTTTCGAACCTTGTTGTCGAATTCTAGAAAGAGAAATGAGCGCATCGTAGAACTATAATCGGAGGATCGTAGGGATCGGAAGTACCTGAAAGGGCCGGGCTTCGGACTTTGATTTTAACGCTTCTAGAGGAGGGGGATCCGGCAGGACCGGTTTCCAGCAGATTTCGGGCCCTTTGACTTTTCTGGTCACTTTTAGCTCGTTCTTTAGTCGCCTGCTCGATCCGCGATCATGAAATCCCATTTGTTCAAAAACGAGAGCACTAACGGTTGACTAACGAAATAGCAGTACATTTAGCCCTTTCCCTTCAAATGTTAGTAAAAAATTTGCAGCAAACCGCTTCAACGGAACGCAAGAAATCGAGTACCCGGGAGATAATCCGTCTTCGGACGCGTCGTCGTCACGTCGCGGACGCGGACGCCCACCGAAGGCCGTGAGCGAGGCCGCCGCCCACGAATCGGACGACGATGAGAAGGAAGGATCGTCTGTGGCTCCGTCGAATCCTCGCGGACGCGGACGGCCACCGAAGGCCGTGAGGGCCGCCGCCGCCCACGAATCGGACGACGACGAGGAGAAGGGACCGTCTGTGGCTCCGTCGGCTCCTCGCGGACGCGGACGCCCACCGAAGGTCGTCAGCGCGGCCGCCGCCCACGAATCGGACGACGATGAGAAGGAAGGATCGTCTGTGGCTCCGTCGAATTCTCGCGGACGCGGACGGCCACCGAAGGCCGTGAGCGCCGCCGCCGCCCACGAATCGGACGACGACGAGGAGGAAAGACCGTCTGTGGGTCCGTCGGGTCCTCGCGGGCGCGGACGGCCGCCGGGCGGCGCCAAGAAGCCAAAGGCCATGCCGATGCGCAAGACGGTCGCGCCGGCGAACGGAAAGACAGGACGTGGACGTCCGCCAAAGGCCGCCGTGCGCGCGGAAGGCGACGACGGCGACGAGGAGGAGGCCGGAGAGGCCATGGAGATGGAGGCCGGAGAGGCCATGGAGATGGAGACCGGAGAGGCCATGGAGCACGGAGAAAAGGCCGATGACTAAATTCTCACAATGTTTGCTGTTTTCGCTTATTCATGGGCCTATTCAGTCGCTGTAACTTCGAATAATTCCAAATTATACACTCACTTCTCCCCCGCCCCCTGTCCTCTAAAAAGACCCGAATAAAATGTGTAAACCGAAGAGTAGGGAAATTTTCAAATTTCTGTCGATTTCTGATACCGATTTCTGTTCGATTTCCGTATTATCTGAAATTTTTTAGTTGCTTTTTTACCGTTCCAAGTACCATATAATCCGTGAAAAAGCGCCCATTCTCCATGTTGCAATTGTCCATTCAAATTTTCATGATCCCTCTGCTCACATTTCCTCCATTATCCGCCAATTATAAGCTTCACCCACCGGCTTTCTCGGATATAATCCATTTCTACCTACCTTCAATCCTCTACGGGCTCATTTTCCTGCTCAATTAGTCGCCGGTGTGTGCGTGTGTCTGATGCGGACCGCGACGCGTTCAAACGCTCGCCCGGCAGATTGGAAATGTCATCGCACGTCCTCATTTGCGAACCTAAACGGATTTCCTCCCCCTGAATGATTTTCTGCGCATTTTTCGGGATTTTTGTCGAAAAATATCGATGTTCGGCTAAAATACACTAGACATTTTCAGAAACGAGCGAAATGGCTGACAAAGTCGACTACGTCATCCTGCGCGTCTCGGGAACCACGGAGCAACGCAACAACATCGCCACGCTCATTGTCAGTCCGAAAAAAAACGGGCAATATCCTACAAATTTTAGCTTTTTTGCAGTACGGCGACGGCGAGCAGGACTACCGCAACACGTCGATCGGACTCGGCGCCTACCGCATCACCTCCGCGGATCTGCCCGAGTTTGTGCACAATGCGATCAACGAGGACGAGAGGTCGCGTCGCGCCGGCATCCGTTCCGAGCACGTCGACGCCTCGGAGCTCGAGAGCGTTTCCGGACGGCTCGGAGACGTCGTCCGTGCTGTCAACGCCGCCTTGTGTATGTGGTTTTGCAAATTCAGAGCTTAGCGATAAAATTCGGTGCAATTCTAAGTAGAAAAGCATCCAGAGATGGGCAGGCGCGCTGTTGCTGTACCTACCTCAACCCAAGGGTCATACGCTTTTACTCTAGGATCTGGACATTTAGGGGGACCTTTCGGAGCGTCTATTTCTATATTTTCTCTGCTGATGGACTGTTGAGAGACTGATGAGCCAGCAAGATTTTTGAAAAAAAAAACGTAGAAAGACTTAATAAATCTCGAGATTGTTGATGAAAAGAGCAAATACTATCGGGGCGTTTGGAAGTGAATGCTCCTCTGTTGATATTGTGATTTTCAGTCGGGCGCCAATTGAAAACAGAAAATTCTTATAGAATTCGAATGAAAAGCATCTGAAACTCGTTTCGCGGCTGCAAAATTAGGCACCGGAGAGCACAAAAAGAGAGGTTTCTCAACAGAGCGCATTTACTTTGAAATGTCCCGATAGTGAAACTATAGAAAATACCATCTATTTACGATCTTTGTTGCAGTGAATCGCGACGAGCAGGAGCCCGAGATCGCGTACTACGGAGCGGCGCCGTCCGCCCCATCGGGAACCCGTGGCCGTGGCCGTCCGCCAGGCAAGACCGCCAAGACGGCGCAGAAGGCGGCGGTGAGTCGCGGCGGCGACGAGTCGGACGAGGCCGGCTCGGACAAGCAAGACGACGATGAGGACGCGCCGCCAGTGCGTCGTGGACGCGGACGTCCGCCGATGAAGAAGGCGAAAAAGACGACGGAGTCGGTGGTGACGAAGAGAAAGCGCGGACGTCCGCCGACGAAGAAGGACGGCTCGGACAAGGAAGAAGACGTCGACGAGGACCTCGCCGATAATATCGAGCACGTCGACGACAGTGTTGAGCACGTCGACGAGGACCTCGACGACAGTGTCGAGCACGTCGACGATAGTGTTGAGCACGTCGCCGAGGAGGCCGACGATTAAATGACTAATTCTCACTTTGTACCCGCCTAGTGAGCCCCTTCGCTAGATTGTTCCCCGTCTTATTTTTCCAACAATTCCTCACTCACCCCCGCTCTTTTATCGAATATTTATTAAATTGTGAACTGAAGTTCTGTTCATTTTCCCAAATGAAACCACATGATACGCCCCTTTCCCCCCGATGTCTTGATTGTCACTTTAAAAAGGTTACCCCACTTTTCGCGCCGAAAACCCGTCATTTCTCACTTTTCTCACTCGATTTTTGACTCTCACACACTCCTAAATGGACGATATCTACTATTCGCCGCGGTACGAGGACGACGAGTTCGAGTACCGCCACGTCATTTTGCCACGTGTCATTGCACGACGTGTGCCCGAGCGCAAGTTGCTCACCGAGGCCGAGTGGCGACGTCTCGGAGTTCAGCAGGTACGGTTTTGCGGTTTGTGCGTCAGTTCTGGTGCCGGGTACGGGCTTCCAATTGAGCTGAAACTTGGTCGGAACATTGATTTCGCCTGTCTAAGCACCTTTTCCAAGTTTGAGCTCGATCGGACGCCTACACTCTTAGATATAACTTATAACTTAAACTCGTATGTTTTCAGTCGCTCGGCTGGCAACACTACATGATTCACAACCCGGAAAAGCACATTCTGCTGTTCCGCCGACCGTTGCACTTCACAAAAAGCGACGAGGAGCGCGCGAAGGAGCGTCTGATGAGCGAGATGGCCGAGTACGAACGACGGCAGCAGATGCACCAGCAAAAGTGAACTCATAATGTAAATACATTGTTCAATTATATTCATTGTCAGTCCAAATGTAGTCTCAAATATTGTCGTTCCCAAAAATAGGGTCTTGATGAACAGTCCTTCGAGGTGTTCCGCTCAACATCCAGCTCCACGATCCGTGCGTCCAGTCCCAGTTTTGATAGCGAGCGTTTGATCCGAGATGTATGGGATCGAAATTATTGATTTCCCGTACATCATACCTGCTCTCTCTGTCAAAACATTTTGAAATGGATTCGGATTTAGAAGCCGCTTATCTGCAGTTTCGAAAATTTTCAAATCTTATCATTATGCATATAAAATCACTCAGAACTTTAATACAAACAATTCTAGCGATGAGTTACGAAGATATAGACATTTTTATTGTGAATAGAAAACAAACCCATCAAAATCTATCAGAACAGGTAATCGCAAATACTGAAAAAGTGAATGGAGAAGGTTTGGCGCGCGGCAAAAATGTGGAATGGAAGTAAATAAAATTGGTGGGCGGAAAAATGAGTATTATGAGTGTTTTTGTTAAAGCTTTTCATCAGAATTCCAATTGACGGGCATTATTTTCAAGAAGCTCTGGGGGGGGGGAGGGTTCAAACGGACTTGTACCGGAAAAAAAGAAGTTGCTCACAGTTGCTCATGAAGTGGGGGAAGGGGGAGAAAACTGATTTTTGGTGTCGGGTGACTAGTTGCCGGAAGAAAAGTGACTGGAATCGGGTTGACTGACGTTCAAATCATCACAAAACAAGTGAATGGAATGGGTGACCAGTGGGGGCAAGCGGAGGAATACAATCAATTTCAAAGAAAAAAAAGAGTGCTTTAAGTACGGTAGGGTGTGGAACTTTTGAAACGACTTGAAGAGTCTTTCCGGCCAAAGTGGTGCCGTTCAGCGAGACCATCGCGTTGTACGCTTCTGTGTAGGTGCTCATCGAGACGAACGCGTAGCCTTTGCACTTTTGGGACAAATCGCGGAGAATCTGGAAAACGGGAGGAGGGTTTGGTATCGTCAGAAATGTCGTGATGTATGTCAAACCTTAACATTGATAATAGCGCCGAACGGAGAGAACAGTTGCCACAGCAAAGTATCGTCGGTCTCTGGCGCCAAATTGTACACGAACAGACAGTATCCAGCGGTGTCCGAGGGCGGAAGAGTCGCCGCCAGAGACGCCGAGAGAGCCGACAACTGGGCCTGAGCGGCGACTCCGGCTTGGGACGTGGCCGGCGGGCTTCCGGCCTGTTGTTGCTGTTGCTGTTGATGTTGCTGTTGTTGGGCGACGGCGGCGGCCTGCTGCTGTTGCTGATGTGCGATGAGCGAGGCGGTAAAGTCGGGAACGGCGCCGGCGGTGGTGAACGGGGTGGCCAGACTGGCGAGCGCGTTCAATTGCGACATCTGGAGGAGGGCCGTCGTCGTCAAGTAGTCGGCCGGGAGCGTGGCGGTCTGTTGCGAGGCGGCGGTGATCGCGCCCATCGGCGAATATCTGAAATATTGTCAGATTCGAGACCAACTTCGACTGCTCTCACCTGTACTTGGCAGCAATCGGCGCGTGATGAATCGGACCGATGCTCCCCGCGGCCCGCAACGTCGGAGCACCGAGAATAGTGCTCAGCGGGACGAGCGTGGCGGCCTGTTGCACCGCCTCCAACTCGCTGAGCATTCCCTTCGGATTGTTGCTCGCCGGATTATTGGCAAACTTGACGGTGATCTGTTCCGCGCATCCCGACGGAACACTTCCGTTCAACGTCTTTATCGCCACTTCCGCCTCGTCTTTCTTGTCGAATCGAACGAATCCGACGCCTTTTGAGAGGCCTGAAAAGTGGCGAAAAGTCGCTTTATAGGGAATTTCTAGCGACGACGTACCCGTGACATTATCCGACAGAATTCGTGAGGTGATAATCTGGCCAAAAGGCCTGAAAATCGACTCCAACTCGTGAAGAGTCATCGATTTCGGAATTCCCGACACATACAAATTGGATCCCTTGATCTGATCATTTGACGGACGAGCGTACGAGACCTGCAACCCCAAAAAAGTTGAATCGGATTTGATTTCACGAAAGTTTTTCGCGGTGCCTTACAAGTTTCTCATAGTCAGAAACAAATTAGTAGTACAGGACACATTGGCACACAGGCATACTCTCAAGCTAACAAATTAAAATGAACGGGGGGCGGGATTCTTATCAAAAAACTGGGGTAAAGTAAAGTAAAGTAAAGTAAAGCACACATAGATCTATCCACCCGAAAAAAAAAAAGAAGAGTTTAGAGAAATCGAATGGAATCTAATCCAAAAACGAGTGATATCGGGGTCGGATAGATTTGAAATGAAAAGGAAAATGAGAAAAAGAAAAGTGGAGGAGGCAAGTTGAAGTTGAAGAACCGGACCTTGATCGTCTTGTTCTGCAGGCGAAGACCGTTGAACGAGCTGACGGCGCGAAGGGCGTCCTCCTCGCGTACGTAATTAACAAAACCGTAACCAAGGGACTGTCCTGCAATGAAAAACACCAAAAGAGACTGCCGAGAGACTAGTGGGTTGTTGTTGGTGATGGCGGCGCTGCGCGGCGCTGCGCTGCGACGTGTGCAAGGGGATTACGGTTCTCTGACTAGTTGCGGTGAACCGTAATCCCCTGCAATACAGCGCGAATATGTGTGTGTGTGTGTGTGAGAAAGAGAAGGAACGTCACGGAAAATAAGAGGAGAAAACGGTTGAGAAGATGGGGGGAGGGGACACACATAGAACTACATATTCAATCCAAGAAAAAATCATTATATATAAATATATATTCATATTCATACTAAAAGCTCATTCATGCTCAATGCTGCTCGAAATTCTATGCGAAAAGGTTCAAGAAGAAGAAGAAGACGCGACAGAACAGTTAGTGAAACTCAATGAAGGAGGTGAAGGGAAGCGGTGGCCTAGAAAACCAGGAAGGATTCTAGGCCACCAGGGAGGAGACGTCATGAAGATGTGCGCACCAACCTGTGACTTTATCGCGCACCAACTTGCACGACTCGATTTCGCCGATCGAGGTGAACAGCGAGCGCACCTCCTCCTGAGTCATTCCTTGCGGCAAATAGTTGATGATCAGGTTGGTCTTCGACTCGCCAATCTCCACATTTGGCGCCGTACAGTACCTCTGTGTACTTGTGTAGGTCGTCTGCAAAAATGTTCCGTTTACTCTTTCATTTTCTGGCGTATGCTAATTTTTTCGTCGATTCCCCCTATCAGTTTTGCGTCGGCCAGCAACTTTTAACGACAGCAGAGTTGAGCGGAAGAGCTCAAATTTTCATATATTGTGCACAGCAAGAATTTTTATATCTTTTTTAGAAAATTTTTTCATGAAATGTGATCAACTGACGAAATGTATAGAAAAGTGAACTGTGCTCATAGAAAAATAATTGTGAATTTAGCGTTTCATACAAAAAAGTTATTCGAGTTGTTGCGTGAAAAAAGGGGGCTAACGGAAGACGGAAGGAATAACTTTTTTGTATGAAAAGCTAAATTTACAATTATTTTTCTATGAGCAGAGCACACTTTTCTATACATTTCGTCAATTGATCACATTGCATGAAAAAATTTTCTAAAAAAGATATAAAAATTCTTCCGTCCGTGTTCTTCCGCTCAACTCTGCTGTGCGTTTTTGAGACGGATTCGGATTCAGGATCGTCTGCGTTTTCTATTAAATTCACTCTGGCCCCTCCCCCTAACCCTTTTCCATATGATTTTGAGCCAATACTCTCCTCGGTAACCGGAGCCGTGTGGAAGACATCGAAATAAGGGGAGGGGGAGGGGGCTCTCTCTCTCTCTCTTGGTGCGTGCATTATTTGGTCAACGTCTCGAATTTCACATCTCCTCATGTTCTTCCCACCTCGCGCGCAGTTTTCACAAAACCCATCGGATGCCCCCCCGGGGGGATATGTACATTGAAAAGAAGAAGTGAAAAAAGAGCACAAAGACGATGTAGAGTAGCATTCGAAAAAAGTTTGATGGCCTAGGATCTCGACCGTGCCAGAATTCGTGGAAATGTATAATATCTGCACACACACACACACACACACACACACATTATTATATTATGCATATCCAATCAATTTTCTTGCTCCCTTGTTTTCCATGTTCATTTCCTTCTTCTCCTCCTCCTCCTCCTCCTCCTGCTCAAGGTTCGGCTCTCCAAAATAAATATTGTGGTCTCACTTTTTCCTATGTGGTCCCTCTCCGCGTTTATAATGAATCGTGGAGAGAGGGATGCTTTGAGATTTTTGAAAAATTGCCATTTGGGAATTGGCTCTGTGCGCTTGAAGGCTTCACGTCAAACGCACGCGGTTTACGGATTCTAGGCCACCAGTATAGTACAAAATGGAGCGAGACGCCGTAGAAAAAAGGCGCATGTCGGATTCTAGGCCACCGGTGGCGAAAGTTAGGCCATATACAAACTGAAACGAACCTGCGGTTGTACAGTGCCCGTCGGCATATTGTTGTTGTTTGGTGTCAGCAACGCTTCCATCGTCATCCTTCTTCTTCTTCCACTTCTTCTTCTTCTTCCACTTCCACTTCGTCTCTCGGAAACAAAAGGAAAAGCGCAGTGGCTGTGGCCGCGCCGGAGTGCCCCTTTTTCGAAGAAAAGACAGAGAGAGAGAGAGAGGGAGAGCGGCGCGAGTGGATATGCTCTCTCACAGAAAAAAGGGGCGGAGCCTCTTCTTTTGTGCTCGCACTGCTTCTCCCGGAAGACAGAGAGAGAGAGAGAGAGAGAGAGAGAGAGAAGAAGTCGGTGTGAAGACTTCTGAAAATATCGAAATAAACGGTTGGAAAAGCGAGAAAATTGCGAGAAAACAGGGCGGGTGGCCTAGGATCCGACATGTTCGCAAAATTGTGGGGGAGGTGAGTCAGGAATGGAAAGAAGAAGAGCCTTAAGGCATGCCCTAGGCCATTAGAAGAGAGAACAAAGAAGTTTGGGTTCCTAGGGCCACGTAGCAAGTCCTAGCACTACCAGGACTAGTAGTAATACTAATAATAGTAATAACAATACAAAACAATCGCCGCTCCAATAACAACGTTAATTAGACGGGCCGGATACCGGGCAACCGGCTCGAAGAACCCTAGGGGACCCCGAGATACTATTGTGAGTTTCGTTTGGGACCGACCACTACTATACTACTACTTCACACAAAACAAAAGGGAGGTCGTCGCTGACGCATACTGGGCTGCTTGGGACCGGCAGGTGAACTTGGCACATGTTATATTATTCCGATAATTATGCACCTAAACTTGTGCGGCGTCTAGCCGGTTGGTAGGAAGCGGATAATCGGGGAAGAACAGAAGAAGAAGAATTGGCGAGGGGGAGACAGGTGTGGAAACAATGCTTGATCAAACATGAATGACCTGGTTAGGCATGTATTTGGTTAGGTGTTAGGGCTCAAGCCAAAATCCTCAAAAAAAAAGCGAGAAATGGCGTAGAAATCAAGTTTGACGGATCCTAGAGAAACTGGAGAGGTTTAGGAATAGAGGGAGTGGCCTAGGATCCGTCAAAACTGATCTTGGAGGTCTTGCACACATGGCATGGATGGTCTGATGGTCTGAGCTAAATTGACTCGCTTAGAAATGGCCTAAGATTCATGAAAAGTAAGCTAGGATTCGATTCAACGCTTAAAAAGCAAAAATAAGAGCAGAGGAATGTTCGGAGAAGGTTTAGAGTATGCCAAAACTAGGTTAAGTGGCCTGGGTCCTGAAAAGCTAAGTAGGTGGCCCGGAATTGGCCTAGAATACATGAAAAGTAAGCTAGACGGCCTAGGGACTGTTAAACTGGAAGTAAGTGGCTAAAAAGACGGCCTAGGATCCGACAAAGCAATAGTAGGCGGCTTAAAAATGAAGCAACGATGGCCTAGGATCCGACAAAACCAAAATAGACGGCCTAGAGCTCTCCGCGAGCGCCTGAGTGAATAAAAAGAGAAAAATTCGAGAGCGAAGTGGTGTGAATACATGTACCGAAATAACACAAAACAGACACGCGTGTGGGGGGGGTACTTCCATTAGTCCCCGGTGGTTGGAAAGGGGGGACAAACACACAGTTGAATGAACAAAACCTGAATAGGTAGGGGGGTAGGGGGAGGCGCTCAATTATGTGTGACCCCCCTCTCTAACACATATTGTCGTGGCGAACCGCCAGCATAATTGCTCGACCACTTCATCATACAGTTTCGGGTACACTTTTCAACGACGATCGGACACACTAATAATAATAATAATAATAGTGATGCCGACGCATATTTTAACGCGTTGACGATCGATGGATGGATCATAAAAAGTTGGGGAGGGTACGGAAGTGGGGAGAGGAGGAAGAAGAAGAAGATAATAGCGATGATGATGATGATGATAGAATTGATTCAATTCAATTCAAAACCAGATTTCCGATGATGATCCATCCGGTGGTGAGACACGCACTCACTCACAAACATTTCGATTTCGATTCGATATTGTGTGGTTGATCATCCCTCGGAAAACCTGTAGGATTACTGTTACCCCCCTCTCTATGGGTAATGCCACGTAGGGGATCTGTTGGTTGCCACGTCATTTAAATTTTTGATTTTTGACGAATTCAATCACTTTATCATTGGGCAGAAAGAGAGAGAGAGAGAGAGAGAGAACGATTTGAAAGTCAAATGAGCGTGGTTTGATACGGGTTTCGACACTGGCCAAGCGGACTAGGTTTTTCAGTGATTCATGGCCTAGGATCCGACAAGTTAAAGGCCTAGAATGTGAGGAAATGGCGGCCTAGGATCCGACAATTTGAAGGTCTAGAATGTGAAGAAATGGCGGCCTAGAATCCGACAAGTTAAAGGCCTAGAATGTGAGGAAATGGCGGCCTAGAATCCGACAAGTTAATGGCCTAGAATGTGAAGAAATGGCGGCCTAGGATCCGACAAGTTGAAGGCCTAGAATGTGAAGAAATGGCGGCCTAGGATCCGACAAGTTAAAGGCCTAGAATGTGAAGAAATGGCGGCCTAGGATCCGACAAGTTAAAGGCCTAGAATGTGAGGAAATGGGGGGCCTAGAATCCTCCAAAACAAAAAGAAAAAAAGAAAAAAGTTTGAAATAATATTGACACACACTTTTCGAGCATTTTCACACGAAAAATTGTCCATATATTATACATTCTCTGCGGGAAAGAAAGAAAGAAAGTGAAGAAGAATGCGACACGACAACGACGGCAAATGTTCACTTTTCTCTCTTCGTTTTTTTTTCCATCGAAACTCGGAAGAATAAACGCGAATTTTCGATTCCGCCGTCGCTGCCGCACACATATGCGATATGGGCGGGGGGCGGGGAGAAGGAGGAGGATTGTGTGAATGTATAATATAATGTACATCAAAATTGCCAATGAAACACGACGGTTCAAGTTGGAAACGATGACGCCCAGAAAAAAAGTGGCGGTTTTTCGGAGGTGTTCACTATGGAAACGACTGGGCGAGGAAATAGCGCGTGGAAGACAAAAGAGACGCAAAAAAGGAAAGGGGGAGAAGAAAACAATGTGCAGAAATTGGAAAGGAAGGTGAAATGGTAAAGCCTCATACCTTTATGAAGGTCTTCTACAATATTTATAGGCTCCAAAACGCATGGCCATCACAAGTTCAATGGCTAAGCTTTCAGGGCCCGTGGCAGGCTCGAAACAAGTGTCAATGTATCGAATCACATGGTAAAGCTCCCCAGTACCATCGAAAAAGTTGTCGTAAGCTGCCAGCTTCTCCAAAATCCGTCAAAACCCACCCACTTAACTCGGGGGGAAAACGAAGAGAAAATACGGAACGCTTTAGTCTGTCGTTGGTCAAACCGAGAAAAGAGAGAGAGAGAGAAAGAGAGAGAGAGAGAGAGAGAGAGACACTGACTCGCGCTCTCTCTCTCTCTCTCTTCTCTCTCTTGCTTTTAAAGACGGAGACACAGCGACCAATTAGTATGTCAAGAAGGGGACCCGAAAATGGAATAGAATAAGAAATGGCTGTCTCTCGTCTCTCTTCTTCTCAAATGGTACGAATCTCATTGGAAGCTGCTAGACAGGTGGAAATGAAATGAATTAAAAAGTCATCAATCATTTGGCCTAGAATTGGGATTCATTGGATTCTAGGCCACCACACCCGAGAGGACTTATTGCGGTTGACTTGACTTGTTATCCCCCTCTTTTCTTAGTTAGTTAGTTAGTTAGTCGGCTAGTCGGCTGGGGACCATCGTAAAACCTATGGTGCATCGACCATACTGTCCGGAGAAGAGAACGAGACGCCAAGAGAGTGAGAGAGAGGAAGGAAAAGGGAATATAGTGTGTGTGTAGGGACAAGCACAGCGCCACGAATAATTTGCATAATTATACATAGTCCCTCTGCACACACACACAAGGACCCTAGAGAGGATTGGGGGTCAGAGAGAGAGAGAGAGAGAGAGAGAGAGATGAATTCATTGGCCTAGAAATACTGCGAAACCCGAGGCCCGACGACAAGTTTTTGGAAAGTGAAGTGGACTGAGCTGAGGACCAACAAGTGTGCGCCCAAAAGTGTAAGAGAGAGAGCTCCAACCACACACACACACATACAAAACCACTTTCTTCCTCTCTCTCTCTCTCTCTCTTCCTCTTTTTGACCACTTTAAGTGTGCAATTGTGCGTGTGAAATTCGACCTTTACGACGCGCCCACACCCCCAACCAAAATCACCATCTTCTCATCACTTGGTCCCATCAGTTCTTGGTCCTGAGCTCTCAATCGCTGGCGCTTTGGTTTAAAAACTTTATGTACATGGTCCCAGAGACCAGGATGCGTTGAAAACGTTTCGTTCTCAAGACTGAGCAACTAACTCTGGTCCCGAAAGTCCATAGCCTAATTTTCGAAGAAAAATGGACGCGCGGCACCAACTATAATCGCTCTAAATGGACTCGACTAAAGGACGGAACTAGTGGCACCATAAACGGTAACGTATGGCTGTTCAAAACCTTTATAATGGCCTAGAAAGCTTGAAAATCAAGGCCACACAACTCGAAATTCGCTAAAGTTTCGCGTTTCGCCAGAATCGCAGGTGCAACAGAACATTAAACGATCTGCTGGAAAAAGGCGGGCGAAACTCGATGGGGGACGCTCAAAAAAGTGTTTCTCGGAAGCGGGAGAGAGCGAGCGGGAGAGAGAGAGAGAGAGAGAGAGAGAGAGAGAGAGAGAGAGAGAGAGAGAGAGAGAGAACCGAGAATCACGAAGAGATATAGAAGAGGAAGGTTCGGTTTTTCGGTGCATGTGTAAGAATTGAGAAGAAGATGAATTAGTCGAGGGAAAGAGCGTTTTTTTTCCGGAAAAAAACCCGATTTGTTTAGTGATAACATCGGGGTCAAGTCGTATAGCTTGGCACGAGCAAAAAAAACGCGTGGAGGAGTCGGAGCTATTAGCGATCTAGACGATTCTAAAACATTGAACACATGTGGCCTAGGATCCGACAGTCGGATTCTAGGCCACCGATGCGTGTGTGTGAGAATAACAAAAGGAAGCATCTTCTCGTTTCTTATTCTCGTTCAGAAAGTCAATTAGAAAGATGTGGAAAAGAGATACCCCCCTCCTCCTCCTTCTTTGTATACTCACAATGGCTTATCCGGGAGAGAGGAGGCAAATTGGCAAATTTTGTGCAAAAACAGGAAAAAGAGATCGATAAATAAATTGTGCTGTGAAATATATGTATGTACGTGTTTGCACCGCACCTCCGAAAGCAAACACAAGGCCTTTTTTGTTCAATGAGGGCAATTTGGCACATTGTTATGAAAGGCAAAAGAATTTCGACCACGGCAGGACTCGAACCTGCAATCCCCAGATCCGAAGTCTGGTGCCTTATCCATTAGGCCACGCGGCCACATTTTTAGGCGCCGCCGGACGCCGGTGATATTGAGGGCGAGCGGCGGTTCGGAGCGCACATGGTTTGGATGGGGGAAAACCGAAAAAAGAGGACGAAAATGATGGGTGTTGCCCGGATTTCAGATGATTTTTCAGTTTTTTGAGGAGTGGGGGTGTTAAGTGTCTCAAAGACCTTCTCAAAAGAACCTGTTCACAAGTGGATGGCCGGAGGACAAGTGGGTGTGGAGGAAATGAGAAAACGGCGCCGGAGGGTTACTGTAGACTACTGTATTCGAGTTTTTAATTAAGTTTTTCATCTTTCCATTTCCAACTATTGAACAGCTCACAAATGAAGACAATAGCGGCAGATGATTCAACAAAAAGTGGCATTGTTAGTTAGAAAAAAAAAATTATAACTATAACCCATATAACTAACAAAATATCTCAGTTGCCGGGGGAGATATCAAAAAGTGATCAACTAATAAAATGTTCCTTACATAATTTTGAACATTTTTTCAGTTGACCACTTTTCGATATCTCCACTGCCAGCCGAGATACATTGCTTTGAAAAGATGGTTCTCGGCGGTTTGGCCAGTTTTCCAGGGAACAAAAGCCCGAAAAAGCAAAAAAAAACGATGTTATCAGTGATCGAACAAATGTGATTGGATGATAGCGGAAGGGACAGAAAAACAGAGTGAAAACTCGGTCAGTGCGCAACCGGTTTCGCCTACTTTATCACTTTTTTTCTGGGTCATCTTCCACACAAAGATGGTGGTGGTGGAGGTGGCCTAGAAAACCACGGGCAATTTCTAGGCCACCAAGATTCGAATTCGCGCTAAAATAGGGCGTAAAATAGACGGAGAACGGGGAAATTGCGGCGAATTTGTATACAGTGCCCGGCTACGCAAAACTAATATTGTATAGTCTTCTCCGTCTTTTCTGCTATTGTTTAGCGGTCCTCTCTAAACATCACAATTCTTGATTGAACTAATATAAAATTGTTTATCTCACTTCTTCTCTCTCTCTCTCTCTCTTTTTCAAATATACACACACACACAAGTAGATGCGGGGTCCCAATTGGGTTCATCACGGTCCCTGGCAGTTGGGGGATGGCGCTTAGCAGACGCGCAGCTGTCCGACACTTATTGTATACAAAAATGAGGGACTAGTTTTCGGATTTGATGGCCTAGAATCCGACAAACTCCTGGTGCTCCTTGGAGCCAAAAAGAGAGAGAGAAAGAGAGAGAAAGAGTGTCGATTGTGTGATTGTATGGCTATTGAGAGCCCGAATGAATAGAGCACCTAATTCAATGGAGCCGCCCGACCAAAAGAGGACGTCTTGTCGTTAATGTCGATCGGGCGGTCTGTGTTCTTTTGGTGTGTCATTGACGGCCGAACATGGTGCATCGACCATAAAGCGTCAGGGCACCAGAATCTCTGTGTTTCCATGTAACTTTTAAGCATGAAAAAGTGGCAAGACAGTATAGGGAGAGAGGCGGTGGGCACAGGAAGCGAAAAGGAAGAAAAGAGATCGGGAGCCTCCGCCGTTTTCGGCGCGACGATCAGTTACACAAACAGGCGGGAACACACTCTCTCTCTCTCTCTCTCTCTCTCTCTCTTTCACTCCCGGACCCCTCCCCGACAAATATATAATAGCTCCCCCCGGTTCTACTACACTCCGTTTGTGAATGGAAAAGTTGTTGGCACACACACACACACATTGTAAAAGTACAATAGACGCCGCTTGTGAACTGGGTGTCGGTTCCTAGGCCAGGGCGGGCAAAAGTTAGGCCACCAGTGTTGTCGGTTCCTAGGCCAGGGCGGGCAAAAGTTAGGCCACCAGTGTTGTCGGATTCTAGGCCAGGGCGGGCAAAAGTTAGGCCACCAATGTTGTCGGATTCTAGGCCAGGGCGGGCAAAAGTTAGGCCACCAGTGTTGTCGGATTCTAAGCCAGGATGGGCAAAAGTTAGGCCACTGCCTACAAAAACTAATAAACCAGTGGTGTGACGGCCGCAAAAATGTGTGAAACCTAATGATAAACTGATGACAACTGACTGGGGAACAACTCTTTCTCTCTCTCTCTCTCTCTCTCTCTCTCTCTCTCTCTCTCTCTTTCTGGTCCCTGTCGACTGGCAACAACTCTCGCGAAAGATTGATGCTCTCTTGGCGCCTATTCTCTCATTTTTGCACACGCAAAAAAGTTGGCAAGTTTAATCGACGCATGGATTTTATGGGCGTTTTGAGGTGGAAGAGTGAAGAGAAAGAGAGAGAGAGAGAGAGAGAGAGAGAGAGACGCAAAAAAAAAGTTAATGACCACTGGTTTCAAGTGGATGAGGCATGCGGACGAACTGCTGTGACACTCCTGATCGATGATGATTGCCACTGGATTTTGATTAGAACGCAGCAGGTTCCCCCCCGCGCGCGCGGACCGACAATATCGGAACGTTCACTCGTTCGCGGGAGGTGATCGGATTGGAACCAAGACGTTTTAGCATCAACTAGACGGTCTAAGGTACGCTCTGTCCGAGTTTGGTCCCAATCCGATCGTTTTCCGCGGAGATATGCCCCCGCAAAGTCACCTAACCCTTGTGATATTGTAGGTTAACTATTTCGAGAATAGACGACGACAGTCTTCAGTTCGAAAAAGTGGTCACGGGTTTGTGAACATGTATTCAGGTACTCCTCGCCAAACTTTCCATTTCTATTATGATACAGATTGCCATCTTGGAAAAAAAAGAACGAGGAATCGGGGTGCTGGGCTAGGAGAGCGAAAAAGCGAACAAAAAAGGGTTAAGGGACCATCAAGGACCGCACTGACTTGTAGAAACAACAGCTAGGCCAGCTTGTCGGATCCTAGGCCACGCTTTTCGAGGCCGCCAACCGGCTAGGCCATGAAACTATGCAGAAAGGTGTGAACCTGTGGCCAATGCAATGCCAATTAGTTGGGTTTGTCCTCCAAAAACCCCCAAAAACTGTCTCGGACGGACTAATTGGCAAGAGAGAGAGAGAGAGAGAGAGAGAGAGAGAGAAAGAGAGAGAGTTCTTCTTCTTCTTCTTCGTCTTCGTCTTTGCCATTGAAATGAGAGAGGAGGACAGTGTCAAACCACAATTTGGGAAAAGAAGAAGAAGAAGAAGAAGAGGAAACAGGTTCTATTGTAGAATTCCACAGAATGATTAGCAAAAAACCAACCGTCGCACACCGACGGTCATATGTTTTCGGTCACACACACACACACACACACACGCCTATTCGCTGCGAACTTCTTGTCGCTCGGCGGCGCTAATTAAACTTTGGATCACAAGGCGTCGAAACCGACAATATTCTAGGCCGGCTACTGTTTTTGGGGGGTTGGTTTGCAGCGTTAGTGAACATTAGGCTTTTCGAAAGGATTTAGGCCACTAAAAAAGGTCAAAGGACATTTGGCAACCGGTCGGCGCCCATAAAAACTAGATGAGTAGTAAAAAAGTAAATTGCTCGATAAAAGTGTTTATCGAAGTGACTCCCGCGCAGGTATTTTGATGTCTAGACACTTTGCCACCGGGGGAAAGGACGTTTCGCAACTGGCGCGGAGGGTTGAGCTCAAGTATAAATGAGAGAAGATTGCTGCTCTCCGAGCCTTCTTCCCCTTTGAAACTTGATCCCAATTCGATTCGCTCACTTTTTTGCTCTCTCTCGCGCCGCCGCCGCCGTGGCCTAACTTTTCAAAGTTAGGCCACGTTCACGTGGCCTTTCAACGCGAAAAGCAGCAAAGTTTATTTCAAAAAACCCCCAAAAAACTCGTTAAAACTCGATACTCGCAAAAATTATGACGTCCCAGAGCAATTCGACACTTTTCCCGGCGACGTCTTCAATGATGATGACGTCGAGTACGGTAGTTGTGGATCTGGAAGAGGTATTTTACAAAAAAATGGGGGAAAAGAGTACAAAAACTTTAAATAAAACATCAAAGACGGATCCACCGACTGCACCCTACGTCTACATTCTCATCGAGCTCGTCTATTTGCTACTGTTCACCGTCGTTGCGTACCTCATGAAGAGGTACAATTTTATGAAGGTACCACGATTCTGGTCGCTCATCGCATCCCTACCGTAATCCGTTTAGACTGACGATGACGCCGTCACGAAGCACCATCGTCGTCACTTTGAAATGATGCAGCAGCAGCAGGAGGAGCTCATCGAGGGCCAAAAATCGCGCGAGAATTTCTGGTGGCCAGTCGCAATTGATATAAACATTTGCTGCTCTTTTTTATACAACGTCGAGGGGATATGCGCTTCTAAAACCGGCAATTTTGTGGATGAAGAAGGTATGGACAAAAAAACATGGTTAGAAAATGGATAAGTGATTATTGTAATTGATGAAATTCGGGATTCCGGTCGGCCGTCTGCAATTGTTGCTTCCGCCGCTGTTCCCGGTGCACTTGCTCGTGCTCGTGGTGGCCCGGAGCCAGTGCTCGGACGATCGGCTCCGCGGTGTGCGCCGAGAGCTCGTGTTTCCGCAAGCATGAGCTGCAGCAAATTATAGAACTTGTTAAGGTGTTTTCGTATGCATTTCAGCCGGGGCAGGGCAAATTTGGGCTTTGACCCACTTGCAAGGATCCGATCGAGCCCAAACTTTGCAGACTTCTTGGACTTGGATTGAAGCCCGATCGGACAATCTGTCCAAGACGCAATGTTCGCAAAAACACGGGATCAGAGGATCCGATCGGTTTGAAATCCAAGTCCGAGAAGCCTGTAAAGTTTGAACCCGATCAGATGATTGCCCAGCCCCAGCTTTTTCCCATCCAAATCAGTACTCACTTGTCTCGGAACCGTTTTGGACACTTTTCGCACGCGTACGGCATCTCTTGGTGTGCGTGCGAATGTGGGAGGTGAGTGCCTGACTCTGCGCGAACGCCTTGCCGCAGTAGCCGCACGTGTAGGGCTTCTCGCCCGTGTGCACCCGCTCGTGAACCAGCATGTCCTTCTTGAAGTGGAATCGGAGGTTGCAGTACGCACAGTTGAAGCGCGCCGTCTTTCCGTTCGGCAAAAGATCCGACGACGGCGCCTGACCGCCTTCGTCGAGTCCGCCGCTTACGTGCGAGTGCGCCAACGTCTGAAAATGCTTTTATTGCAATTTTTCAAAGATTTCTCTTTTTGAGATATTAGAGGCGAAATCGATTCAACTATTTTGGCGCAAACCTGATGACTTTGGAGTGCCTCGAGAGTGGTGAAGAAGCGCATGCAATGTCGGCACGTTATCCGCGTAAAGTGCATTTTGTGGTGTCGATTGCGCGCGTCGGCATTTGAGAAAATGCGAGGACAGTAGTCGCACGAGTACATCGGCTTCAGCAGCGAGTGGTCCTTCAGGTGATGCGTCATCGACGTCTTGCTCGCGAATCGCATTCCGCAATTGAAGCATCGGAACGGCCGCGCGTCGCCGTGCACTTCCTGACAAATTTTGAAATCAACACTAATTCATTGGTTATCAGCACTATTTCTATGGAAAAAACGTACGGCGACGTGTCTCTGATAGACCTCCTTGTTGCCAAAGTACGTTTTGCAGTTCGTACAGTGATACAGGCCGGCCAGGGCTTTCGGGGCCGTCAGCGGCTTCGGATCGGCGTTCCAATTGGGATCCATGGGCGGTGCCCCGGTTTCGGGCGGCGCTTCCGGCGCGTCCGACGCGTTGATCACTTTGAACCGAAGGATCCGTTCGCCTATTTTGATGGCCATCCGTCTGAGCGGGACCGGCTGGTGGGGCGCGTGGACGGACGGGTCCGGAACGGGTGGCGGCGGCGGTTCCGAGGAGGTCGACGGAACGGACTGGAGCTCGTCGATCGGAAACTCGCCGTCCATCTCCACGATCTGCTGCTCCCCGAGCACCGCTTCTTTTGGTCCCTGTTGTTGGGGCAGCTGGTCCCGCTGGATCGTCGCCGTTTTTTGCACACCGCTGGGGGTTCTGGAATTTTTAAAGGAAAAATGCGTTTTTCAGAGAAGCAAAAACTTACTTATAGCATTTAGTATCTGTTAGCTCGTAGCCCATCGGTCTGTCCGGGTCCCAGTCGTGAAAAGCGGACATTTCTGAACGAAAATCTCATTTTTCTAACCTTTCCAATTTTCGGCTAACCATTAGCTGTGGTGACTTCTTCCTCGTAAAGAACCATTGCCGACGGATCGTCGACCATCATTCCGTCCATTTGCGCGCTAAAAACCTCAAATTTCAGTCGAAAATGCAAAAAATGTGTCACCTTTTGCTGAGAAAAAATCAAAGCGATTTACGATAAACAAGGCGTCGTCGCGTTATCGCGGAGTGTCGTTGTTCTTTTTCGTCTGCGTCTCTCGTCGTCATCATTTAAATTTACTCTCTCTCTTTCTCTCTCGTTGATTTAGATTAGAAAATGCGGAAAAACTGGATTTTTTTGTTTATTTTAAGTGAATAAAATGAACAACACTAGAACCAAACAAAAACAACCCGAAAATCGTCAAAAAACCCGTAAAATAACACACAAAAGGCAAGCAACTAGTAAATCTACGGTCGATAATCGTCAATGTTCGTATGAGAGCCGTACAGATAATTATTAGCATTCATATTCGAAATCGGATCGAAATAAGTCCTTTCGAAGACTACCTCGTGCACACACTGCACAAAACCAAAGTCGTAGTGCGGATCGGCTCGAATGAATAGGCGCGTCGTGTTCCTGCAAGAGTTTTATGAATGTTTAAGCGTTTTCAACAGTTAACTATTATACATTTTGATAGAGAATTTTGTGCTGATCATTTTTGTAGTTGTCAGTTTTTTGATAACTTTTTTGGTTTTCGAGATATATTGAAAAAACTAAACGCCTCTCAAAAGAAATAAAGATTTTGGAAGCTCTTGGTTTTCGGCGATTATCTCAAAAACCAGAAGAGCTACAAATTTTTTGTCAACTACAAAAATGATGAGCACAAAATTTGCAACAAAATCGCCGTCCTTACCTGATTCTAGGAAAGGCCTCCATGGCGTACAGACACGATCCGTCCACATCGTATTTGTGCGTGTCGCAGTTGTGCTCAACAACTCCCGTCTCGCGATGTTCCTCATCGGGCAAATTGAAGTCGGGAGTTTGTAAAAGGTACTTGTAGAGTCGCTCGTGTTGACTATGACTGATTGTGGCCACGGAGCACAAGTGTTGGATCCAATTCCTCGTCACTTGGTATACTGCAATTTTTTTTTTGTTTTTTTTCAGATTTTTCAGAATTTTTCTCAGATATTGCTTACATTGAGATGTAGTATCGTTAGGATTCGCATTTTCCAACTGTTCCTCTTTGAAATGAACTCTGAAATATAGAAAAAAAAGTTGGAAAACCGAAACTCTGCCTCACCCATTCATCTCGACCATATCGCGAAGTCTTCGAGACCGTCTGGACAGAAATTTGGTAGAATGAAGTGGAATGTCGTGTTCCTGAAACATTTTCGAAGAAAAAAAGGTGTGCATGGCCTAGATTTTGCTAGGCCACACCAACTTACAGCCGTGATTATTGCGTGCTTCCACTCGAACTCGTCGATTTCCTTCAAACATCGTTTGTGCGCGTTTAGAAGGCCGTGAGCCGTCGAAGTGTTGAACATTTCGCGTGGCACCAATATATTGACCATACAATCTCCCAATCGGAACATCTGGAATAAGTGAGAACTTGATGTAAGTTTGTTGGGTCTATACCAGGGGTGTGCGGAAAATATTTCGATTTACCGAAATTTTCCGATTTTCCGAGAAATGTTCGGAAAATTTTCCGACGGAAAATTTTCCGAAAATGTTCGGCAAAATTTTCGGAAAATTAGTGTGGATTCAAGGTCAATTTGTCCGAAACCACCGTATGCTTTTTAAAGGCGCATCACAAAATTTTTGGAAGGGTCTAGCAGCGAGCGTCTTTTTAAATTTGATTTTTAAATTTTACGCAATTTCTTTCGCGCGTCTCATTCTCACTGACAATCGGAAAATACTGGACCCGGAGAGCTTCTCTCGGCTAATTTTTTTGCAAAAAAATATTCCATTGCTTGGCTTCCGCCCACTCAAGTGATTTCAAATCATAATAAGCATTTTTTGTATTAGAACGTTGTTTAAACACTTTATTGAACCAATGAACAAGTGAGTTTTCCGATTTTTCCGATTTTTCCGAAATTTTCCGAAAAAAAAAATTCGGAAAACCCGATTTTCCGAAATTTTCCGAAAAAAAAAATTCGGAAAAACCGATTTTCCGAAATTTTCCGAAAAAAATTTTCCGCACACCCCTGGTCTATACTCTGAGTACGTGCATGTTTTGTGTAAGTGTTAAATGTCATTTTGTAGAAAATTTTGTGCTGATCATTTTTGTAGTTGACAAAAAGTTTGTAGCTCTTCTGGTTTTTGAGATAATCGCTCAAAACCAAGGGCTTCCAAAATCTAGCACTTTTGAGAGGCGTTTAGTTTTTTCAACACATCTCGAAAACCAGAAGAGCTATCAAAAAACTGTCAACTACAAAAATGATTAGCATAAAATTCTCTATCGAAATCTGTTAACGCAATGTTGGTGCGTTGACGCATTTCCAGTGCGCTGGCGCTTTTCCTAACCCTCTGCTGAAACTGCTCATCCGCCGCCGAGTCCAACACAAAGCAGAAGAAGTTGATGGGATTGTACATCATTGTGAGCACTTCTTCAACAAAATCATAGTCCTAAAGGATTACTGTAGGCAGATTACGGTAGGATCAAGATTACTGTACCCTCATGACGACTCGAATAAAAAACAAGTTATGATTGCCGCCCACCGATTTCGGCATGTCCTGCGGCAGATATCGACGTCGCCGGATTTGGAAGCAACTGGAAATGGAATTGATAAACTACAGTACGCCTGAACGGATTACTGTACCTTCGATCATTGTCCGTCGGTGCCAATACCGTCCGATTCTCCAAATACGTCAAATACTCGTCGGAAGTGGCGTTGAGCATGCACTCGCAGTTAATCTCATTGTCCGGCGCGATCGGTACGAACGTATGTAAACTCAAATCGATGGGATTACTGTAGTTTGCCAGCAAGAGAAGAAAATGTTTACCTGTAAGTTGCGTAGGCGGTGAGCGCCACGAAAAGGACCAAAAGTACGCCGAGCGGCAGCGATAGGAGCCACATGGTTCTTGTGCAAATGTCGTGCGACGGCATGGCCTAGAAATGTTCCAGCGTGGCCTAGGATTCCAAATTTTATTTAAAAATTGAAAAGTTGGAGGTTGCGGCCTAGAAATCCGGCTCAATGGCCTAGAAACCTTCTATGGGCCGAACAGTCACCAAATTGAGATTCTAGGCCATCAAATGGGCTTTCTAGGCCAGAAACGAGTAGGAAAACACTGAAAATAATGGTAAAAATATAGAGGGGGGGTCTGGCAAGACGAATGATCACAAAACAGAAAAGAAGGCCTCTCACTGATCGAGACCCACTGATTCCAATCGATATCCAATTTTCTTTCGATAGAACTATAATATCGATGAATGATGATGACAAGGAAGAAGGAGAAGACCGTGACCAGTAGGAAGAAGAAGAAGAAGAAGAAGAAGAAGAAGAAGAAGAAGAAGAAGAAGAAGTCAGGTGAGAGAGAGAGAGAGAGAGACAAAAAGGAAGGAACCTGTTCTTTTGCCCCTCTTTTTCCCTCCAAAACAGTTCGAGATCATCATTATTAAAGAATTTATCAATGTGTACACATAACCAGAATGTGTGTTCGTTTTTCCAGTTTCTAGACGATTGCCACGTGGAATAGTCAAAAAATCGAGTGGGAATGGCCTTGGAAAGTTTAACAATGTTTCTACACACGTTCCGGCCTGGTCAGTGATATTATCCATTTAAATGGTACAGTTTCGGATAGAGAATTTTGTGCTGATCATTTTTTCAGTTGACACTTTTCCAATAGCTCTTCACGTTTTCGAGATAATCGCTGAAAATCAACCGTCTCAAAAAACCGGTTTTTGGGAGCTTATCATTTTCAGCGATTATCTCGAAAACCAGAAGAGCTACGCGAAAAATGTCAATTACGAAAATGATCAGCACAAAATTCTCTATCCAATGATACAATAAACTTTACAATAACATGTTATTAACATGGTACTTTTACAGGTCAAAAGTGGATTGATGATAATGGCTAGTAAAGTGATGGCCTAGAATTCCAAGACTTCAACTTCTAGGCCACAACTTTCAAACAAATTGGTAATGGTCTTGTCCAGCTACAAAACACGTTTCCTGGGTGTTTCGTAGTACATACAGAGAACTGACCTTCGCTACTTTCACTCTAATTGCTTTAAAACGTCAGGCTATGTGTCTGAACACTTTTTGCCCCATGTTTCTGATATTATAAGTTTACAAATGATACAATTGAATAGAGAATTTTGTGCTGATCATTTTTCTAGTTGACACTTTTCTGATAACTCGTTTGGTTTTCGAGATAAATCGAAAAAACGCAAAGGCAACTCGTAGGTTGGTTTTCAGCGATTATCTCGAAAACCAAAAGAGCTACAAACTTTTTGTCAACTACAAAAATGATCAGCATAAAATTTGCAACAAGATGACATTACGTACATGATGAAAAGACAATTATATATAGAGTACATGCGCTACAAAAGACGATTTCAGGGTGTAAATGGTAAAAACATACTGAAAAATGACCTATCCGTCTAACTTTCACTTTAACTCACAAGTTACACAAACGACCTCGTAGATGTTCATGTACAAGATACAATCTTGACGTCATCGCATGTTTTTGTCACATTTTTCCATTTAGGATACCTAATATTTGTCCAACTAAGCGACCAGTTAAATAAAATGCATCAACAATACTTTATGTGAGACGAACCCGAACGAAAATGAAAAAAAGAGATAGTGGGGGAGCTAGGGGCTATCAAACAGAAGAGCTCAATCGTTTTTCTTGTTCTTTGCCAAAACTCTCGGCGCGGCGGCTCCTCTCACGCCGCCAATCAATGCTCCGAGAGCTCGGAAGACGGTTCGGACGGTCAGGTAGACAGCGGACAACGAGCAGAAGATGACGAAGAAGAAGAAGGCGATGACGTCGACGAGGAAGTACTGAAGCACGTTGAGATGATCGGCACCGCTTCGTGCGTGCGGAACCTCTTGATGGCGCTCGATGAACTCGATCCAGAAGGCGGCGTGGTAGAGCTCTGTGTAGGGAACGTCGATGACCATGTCTTGGAACACGAGCATCTCCGTTTTGTACCTGCAATTTGGATACTTACAGATCGTGACTTTTCTGACAACTAGGACTAATTGAAACTTTGAAATCATAAAGGTTTAGATAGTTCTAGTTGCAAAGTGTCCTTTAGTGGTAAAACGTCTAGAATCCACAACATTCCGATATTATCGAAGCAAGTTTTATTTGCAACTGCTTTGCAACTGCTTGAGACGTTCTGCAACTAGGTCAGAACATCCTTGGGATGGCTTTTAAATGTCTTGGTTGCAAAGTGTCTTATTCCGAAACCGCTGGACGTTTTCGCAACCATCGTCAGCCGACACTCACTTCTCATTGTCGACAACCTCCCGAATCGCGTCGGTCAACGCCTCCGCACCGAACCGATCCTTCTCGATGAGCACTCCCGAATCGCGCGCCGTCACCCTCAACACATTGTCGAGTCCACGCGCGGTCAACGGCACGCCGACGACCGGAACGCCGTGATACACCGACTCGATGACACTGTTCAGACCGCCGTGCGTCACGTGAGCCCGACATTTCGAATGGGCGAGCAGGTCTTGGAGGGGAAGCCACGGCCGGACGACGACGTTCGGCGGAAGGTTCGGGATGGCGGCGAGCGAGTTGAATTGCCAGACGAAGAGGAGATCGGGCAGCGAACGGAACGTGTGGAGGTAGGCGTCGCGGATCGGCGCGGGCGCCAGGGACCATTGGGCGGTGAAACCGGTCGAGAGGACCACGAAGCCGGAAGACGAGGCGGTGATCGGATCGAGGTACTCCTGAAAGAGCGTATAACTCAAGAACCAACACTTTTCGAGTAAAGTGATCAACTAGAAAGTTGTAGAGCACAAAAATTGCAACAACTTTCGAGTTGACACCTTTTGCAAATAGGTATTGCGTCTCGAGATATAGAAGTTTTAGTTCTACCTTCGGCAGTTCCACTCCCTTCCGACAATGAATAGCTCCGATGAAGTTGACACGTGGCATGTAGGGTCTCGAAAAGTCGAAAATCGGCGGCGTATTGACGAGGTTAATCGACGCGTTTCGCTCGATTTCAAACGTCGTCTCAACGCCCGGATAGTACTTCTGGGATGGAAATCAATCGATTTGCTTTCGTCCACACAACTACAATACAAGTACCTGAAAAACCGCGTCGATTCTCGGTTGCACAATGTGCTGATGAATGTAGAGCTGCTTGAAGTAGGACGCCACGTTGTAGACGCGCTCGAAAAATGTCAGCTCGTCGGTGAGTCCGGTCCCGGCGACCGGCAGATAACTGGGCGGAGAGGGCGATTGGTTGGCCCACGCGGACTCGGTTCGCAGAGCGGTTTGCGACCAGTACACGTACACCGACTCTGAACACTTTGAACGGATATTGTAGAGTTAAGGCAAGATCGTACGGCCCTCAAACGTTTTGTGTGAAGCCTTGACATTTAGTACTCTGTTTTGATAGTTGATCATTTTTGTCTAGGACCACTTTGGAAGCGCTTGAAAAGAGCGCTACAGTACTCTTCAAAGTGGCGCTAGAAAAAAGTGCGTACTAGTTGTCAAGTGTTCGCTGAAAAACTTCTAGAACTCGAGAACGTAACCCAATTTCCCTTGAACTCACTTTTTAGTGCGGCCAGCAGAATTCCGCACGGATTGTACAAATCATCGACGACAATCGTGTCGAACTTTTGCTCGACGAGCCTATCGAATTTGGCCTTGCTGCGCGCGAGCACCGAATCGCAGAGACGAATCGACGCCAGCCAGCCGGTCGTTTGCTCGTTCGAATTTTGGAAATCCGCGTCCCACAGCTGTAAAAACGGGGGTTTTCGCCTGAAATTTGCGGATAATTGGCTTACTTTTGTGTGTGAGGTGTGATTTCGGAACTGATAAATGTCCTGAAGAGTTTGATCGCCGAATGGGCGGGCCAATGCTCGCGCGTCACCGACTTGGAGAGCACTGTTTTCGACTGAAAATGAGAGTTCACTTTCGGCTCTTGTATCTCGGTCGATTTTCGAGATTTCGGCACGTTTAAAAAACCAATCGATAGCTCATTTTATGCTCTACAACTTTTCAGTTGACCATATTTCACCAGACTTGCCAAATCCCGGCCCGGCCCGGTCGGCCCGGAAGTTAGACCTCAAAAAAAATATGCAAAAAAAATATGAAGGAAGAGGAAAACGCGTGCGGCAAAATTGCTAAAATGGCGTGCCAGAGTTGCAATCAATCGCTCCGCCCACTCTTGAGAAAATTTTCGTAATTTTTGTGAAAATTTTGCGACTTTAAACAGCAATTTCTATTTTTTAACAGGTTTTTATGCTATAACATTGCCTTTTTCGTCTTTTTTTCTATTTCTGCTGGTTTTTACAATGAATCTTCGAAATTGAAGCAAAACGACGATAACGTAGGCCGTTTTCAAAGTTTGGTGGGTAAAAATGGACGAAGACAAAGTGCTTGAAGAAAACGGCGGTCAACTAACTATTTCTGCGAAACAACTGCAAATTTTGGTACGGAAGAAAGATAAAAAAAAGTGATTTTTGAGTAAAATCTGTTTGTACACATTTTGTTTACTTTGTTCTCATTTCTTCGTGGTCCAAATTTGACTGATTTGTTGCAATTTTAAAGGACCAGGGAACCCAAAAATTTTTTGATTGTTTTGTGAAATGTTTTTGTGACTGTTTGAATTGTCTCTTATTGCCTCATACACTGGTGAAATGCTGCCTCTCAAAAATGCCAATGAACGAAACGGCATGCAGTTGAAGTTGTGGCCGTGGCCTAGCGCCAATGGCCGAAAAATATATAACAATATATGCGCTTCTCGGCCATTTTATTTTTTCGGTTTTTTTACACGTTTTTTTCCAAAAATTCACGGTTTCTCCCATTTTGGCACTTCATATCGACTGAATGAAAACAATTTTTTAGCTGTGAAAAAATAAGTAAGTGCCGAACCAATGTCAATCAACTGAAAAATGGGAGAAACCGTGAATTTTTGGAAAAAACCGGTAAAAAAGCGGAAAAAATAAAATGACCGAGAAGCGCATATATTTTTATATATTTTTCGGCCATTGGCGCTAGGCCACGGCCACAACTTCAACTGCATGCCGTTTCGTTCATTGGCATTTTTGAGAGTCACCATTTCACCAGTGTATGAGGCAATAAGAGACAATTCAAACAGTCACAAAAACATTTCACAAAAAAATCAAAAAATTTTTGGGTTCCCTGGTCCTTTAAGTCTATAAAATTATGTTCGTTTCGAAGTTCTAGTTCGCTTTGAATTTTTAGGTGCATCCTCCCGGGCCGGGCCGGAAAATTTCCAATTTTGGCCCGGCCCGGCCCGTTGCAAGTCTGTATTTCACTATTTCGCCTCTGCGCCTTACCTGCACTGGTCCAATCTCGATCCAAGTGATTCGATGGCCGCGGCCGGCCAGCTCGTTTGCCAGCGTGGCCATAGTGTACGAGTGGACGGGGAACAAGGTGCTCGGCACGAAAAGCACATCTGCCGAGCGAACGTGTCCATGGAACACGGCGGCCAAAAGTGTTAGGGTTAGCCGAAGCATGCCTGTAAAATGGAAATGAAGGCGAGGGTTTTTATAGAAAAAGGAAAGGAAAGGGTTTGATGCAATAGCAAAACGAATCGATAGCAAGGTTAATGAGAGACGCGAAGAGAGTGATAAGAGCGACGGAGACGCAGACACGCCTACAACATACATTTGTAGACGGACTGTAGTTGGGGGGATAGAAAAACGGATGATAACTCGAAAAATCGGACAGGTTTGCCGTACTTTGGTACTTGATCCACAGTAGACGTTTTAGTGAGCGCGTAGATCGAAAAGCATACGGTAGAACATTCGAATGAGCACCGCTGGAGCGCTTTGGGCCAGAAAACCACAATATTTATGAGTTGCAAAGTGTCCAAGAGTGTTTAGGAAACGTACGAAAAAGTTGAGGAGGGGGGGGACAGAAAAGGAAAAGTTCATGTGAAAAGTGAAATGTTCGGTCGGAAGCTAGAGGAATAAGAAAGTCTTGGTATGACCTAGATTACCGTTTTATAATTGAGTTTACAAGTGAAACCGAGGCCGACTAATTATGGCCTAGGATTCGCACGCTGGGGATTCTAGGCCGGTGGCGGAGATCAGGAAATGATCTAAAAAGAGGGAAAATGTACCGGGCGCCCACAATCTTCAAGTATTTACACTTTTGATCGTTTGAATTGAAAGTGAAATGAAGAAAACAATTTAAGTGGTCGTACTTTAGGAGACCGACAATGTTTGTTCACAAGCCAATCTTTAAAGGCCTACATCTTGAGAAGCAGTGGCTAATTCAAAAAGTGTTCAACTGAAAAGTTGCGGCAAATTTTGTGCTCTACAACTTTACAATTGATCATTTCACTCCAAAACGTTTAGTTCTTGAGTTATAAGCTAGTTTCTAAACAGTACGGATAAATCGTATGTTTCAAACGATATTGCTGATGCTTCTTTGCTCGCTCTCCCATTCTGAACCTAAAACTTATCGAGCGTTATCAGAGAATAGAGTAAATGGATGGAAATCAGTAAATAAAAGCCATTTTCCCCTTTTCCTTTGTCCGTTTTGCTACAGCATAGCTGTGTTTTAAGGAAAAGACTTGACTAGACTCAACTGTTGTTTCATTGGTCTCGCAGAAGAGAAAAGTTGTATTATCAGCTTATCACTTTTTTAATTGTTAAGTTTACATTGAAACTATAAAAGTTTCACTTTATTTTTAGTCTTTTTAGATTGTGTTGTGAAAATCTGTAAGTAAATACTTGGTCTAGTGAGTACTGGTCAAAAAAAGGCTTGTAACTCGAGAACAGAACATTTTTAAGAATCATTGTCAATTACAAAGTTGTTCAGCATGAAATTATCCATATTTTTGTAGTTGTCAATGTTTTGAAACAATCAACGGTTCACGAGATAGAGGTCGCCGAAGATGTTCCTTAAAAATCAATCAGTTCGGGTCTGAAAGTGTGTACTGTTCAGAAAAAGGCTTGTAACTCGAGAACTGAACATTTTCAAGTAAAATGTTAAATTACAAAGTTGTTGAGCACAAAATTTGCAACATTTTTCCTGTTATCAACTGCTTGAAACAATCAATGGTTCTCGAGATATAGACCTTCAAAGTCAAAGGTCCTAATTTGATCAACTTGAACATTTGCTCTCCACTTTTTTCACAAAGTACATTCTCTATTCGAAACTTTTCCAAGTCAAAGCTCAAAGCGACGTTTCGCAACATGCCCCTAAACATGTTTCGTTTATCTTTTCGTCCAAATGTTTCTGTTTCCATCCTCCGAATTGACCGATGCGATGCCTATCATCGTCTTTTTCCGTCGCCTTTTCACGGTCTCACGACGTCACGTGGCAATGCGCGCGAAAAGAAAAACAGAGAACACTGCAAATTGTCACGTAGGCACGCGCGGAGGAAGCCGCGAGAGAGAGAGAGGCGAGAAGAGAGACCCAAATATTTTGCAGTTCCACTCGGATCCGAGTACACCTAAACTTCTGCCTCCCTCCGGCGTCTTGTGAACAACAGCGGCACGTGTGGTGAACTCAACGGCAAAACAAGTTGCCTTGCACCGCCCATCTTGCCCATTTTTTTCGTGTTCATCCCTTCTCCGTGTCGCGCAAGCCAAAAACTTGATATCATCTTATTCATCATCATTTTGCAAAGCGTTTCCGATATTTTACAAGTGTGGATAGGATCAATGGGTTCACTATCAGTCACGAGACTCTTATCTGTGTTCTATTCTCATCCAACAACACTTCTGAAACACTAAAAGTGCGTAGTAGACCGATGCAACTAGAGACGCGGTGTTTAGACAAACAAACGAGGCGTCTTGAAAATGATCTTTTGCCTCCTCACGGGAAGGTTTTTGCGTACTTTGCGCACCATGTGCTGTTTTTGCAACACGTCAACTTTTCGAATTCGACAATCACGGGCAGCACGACAACAATAACCTGGACTTTGGGGTTCCATGACTTTTGGTACCGCTATGAAAAAATCTGCAATGTCTTAGTTAGTCTTCTTGAGTTTCTCACGCTGTATGTACGGTTTCTTGTTATTTGCGGAACACAATTGCAAAGTACACACGTAGATCGCCAAGAATCCCTCCCAAGATGGACTTGTGATCTCTGTCTTTGGAAACGGCGAACATCGCATCGCATCGCATAGCAGCCAGTCAGTCAGCACAACGGGCGGCCAAAGCTCATCGTCGAAAAAGTGATGAGGAGGCAGCAGAGACCACGTTTTTGGTGGAAATGATCAAGTATTGTTGGTTTGTCGGGCAGCACATGGCGCAAGAACATCAACATTTAGTGCCTAGTGCCTGACGGCTTTTATAGTTGACCATACTAATTATCTAGAAAGTGTCAGAGGTTTCTATGCTCCTACAAAATGGCCAAGATTTGTATAGAAATCGTGTACAATCGCTATAAACTGCATCAAGTCGACATAAGCCTAGACAAAGGATTCTATAGTTAACTCTTCGGTCCCCCTAGATTCTAACGTCTTGACGCTGAAAATGAGAGATCAAAGTAGCGAAAAAACATCTGGCTTAGCCGACAAGACTCTAGTTACACACCAGAAACGAAAATCAGGTTTTTTGCCATCCTAGACGAGAGCATAAGTACATGTCTATTCAGGCAAATGCGGATATAAAAGATCCTGAGAACAAGTTAGGCCATTAATATCTGGAATTTTCCACACTACCCCCTCCACCCGTTTCCCCCTCAGACCACGTGATATCAGTGTCTCGTGTGTGTGTATGTGTATGTGTAGCGCTAGCGGTTGGTGCATCACTCAAGTAAGTACGCAGAGACCCAGACGACAGACAGCACGAGGGGGGCACTTCTCTCTCTCTCTCTCTCTCTCTTTCTCTTTCTCTCTCTCTCTACGTGTGAGACACACGGGTCGTCACCACCACCACCACACACATTTCTTTGCTTCCCGTGTGCCTTGGCGCCCTTCCCTCTATTCGATGCACCATAGATTAGGGCGGATCTGCTTGAAAGATTAACTTTTTTCTGGTGTTGGCACTGTGTTCTGCTCATGCTCTATCACCAGCAGATTTTGACGGATTAGCCCGGTTAGCCAATCGCATTGCTCATGATATTGTCTTGTTTTTGACGTCGCCTAGCTTAGTTCATCTGTAATCTTCAAGCCCACGCGACTATCTCTGCAATTTTTTTTTATGACTTTTCATCCCAAACCCACAGCAAACATCACAAATGTTTCTTTTTTTTGCCGTTTTCTTTACCCCTCTCTCCCTCTGATTTCGCCCATTTCACTTTCGATCGATTTTTGTGTTGTTAGTAGTTATCATCGAAATATCTAGTATGATTGTTTATTGCGCGGCAAGAAAGAACGGGGGGATGTATGGCGATTTGAGTTTCGGATAAAACTTTTGACATTCCTTTGACATATCGAAAAGTCTAGTTTGTCTCAAATGTTGTTCTTCACCGATTTTAACAACCTGTTGATTTCTGATGAATCTGAGTTGAGGTTTTTTTTGAAAAGTTCATAGCTTTAAGGATTGCTAACGGTTTCCTAGATTCCTAGATTCTCAAAAACGTTGTAACTTTCTTGACCTCCTCAAGCACCTCTTCTCTTCCTGATTCTGACCCCCCACCACCAACTGTTGCTCTTCTGCGAGAGACCCCAAAGATCTGACTAACTCGGCACACGTGACACACTTTGTTATCACCACCTTTCGTCCACACATTTGCTCGATTTTGATTCGATTCGATTCGCAGCAGCAGCAGTTGGTTTGTGCAGAGTTCAGCAGAAATATCGTGCGAGGTGTTAGGGGTTTTGGAAACATTTTCACTTTAGATTATTATAGGCGCACCGCACTCGTGGCCGAGTTTGAAAAGTTAGGCCACATTTTCAGTGGAAAGAAATTCGGCCAGTAGCTTTTCTTTCATTCCTCAACTAGGCTTTCTGATCTAGCAAGATCTTAATGACGATCTGCGGTTCCTAGTTGTTCAGAGATGGTTCCACGTCTACCCCCAGTTCACGTTGGCAAACAATAACCGTTTTTGTCTCGTCCGGCCGGCCGACCGACCGACCGAAAAACTGTTGATCATGTCGGTTTCGTCCTCCACCACCATCGGTCGATCGGAGGGGCAACGTGTTTGTGGCGTGTGCGTATCAGAGATTTTGATGATACGTACGTACAACCACACTCTTCTCTATCTTTTTGCCTCCTCGCCTACTGCTGTCGGTCGGTCGGTCGGTGACTGCCCCCCTCGTGACACTTTTCTGTCTTTGATAATCGAACATTCGACGACGCATGACCCTTCTATGTGTTGTGTTGTCATCGTCAAGCATCTTTTTTTTGTGTTTCAGTAAAAACGGCCGGCGCTTCCGCCAGTCAATGTCGACGGCAGCGTTCCAGAAAATGCCCACATTCACATCGGTGATCAGTGTGCCGAGCATCGCGTCCGTCGCTCCACAATTGCCACATGTCAAGCAGGAAAAGGGTGAGCTTTTTTGCTTTGCGTTGCCTACACTTGTGCGCTATCAACTAGATATCGATGTTTCCAGGCGTCATCGGAGAATGTCTCATTTGCGGAGAGCCGTCGACCGGCAAGCACTACGGAATCGTCGCGTGTCTCGGGTGCAAAACGTTTTTTCGCAGGTGAGCACTTGCTCGGGTCTCGCCACGAAATTTGCGAGTTACAGGGCAGTGGTGCAGCGGCAGGATACGTCGTGTAAGCGCGAACGAGCGTGCGATGTGACGACGATGGCGCGGAAGGCGTGCCGCGCGTGTCGCTATCGAAAGTGTTTGGAGAGCGGCATGAGCAAAGAAGGTACGGCCGGTGTTTTTTTGCGGAAAAGCGCAACTTTGTTGCAGCCCTCCAACCGCGTCGCGATCTCATCGGTTGCCGACGAATTCGCTCTCGACCCAGTTGCTCCAACTCGACGCCCACACCGCCTAGGCCTCATATCGAGGACAAATCGCAGTACCTCGCACTTCTCGACAACTTGACTACTATCGATGAGAGGTTACGGTAGGGTTTTGTGCAAGGGCACGAACCAATGACTGTGTTTGTAGGAGCAAAAAGTTGGAGGTGGTCGGATCACGGCAAGCGGCGATCGATTTGTCGAAACAAGCCAAGCAGGGATGTTCTAGTGTGAGTTTTTAGAAGTTTTTTTAGAAAAACAAAAATTCTAGTGTGAGTTTTTAGAAAAAAATAAACTTAAAAAAACATTTTTTTAGAAAAAAATTCTAGTGTGAGTTTTTAGAAATGTTCTAGTGTGCGTTTTTTTAGAAAAAAATATAAAAAAATAAAAAAATATTAAAAAAATTCTAGTGTGAGTTTTTTTAGAACAAAAAAATAAAAAAATAAAAATAAAAATTTTTAGAAAAAATTCTAGTGTGAGTTTTTTTAGAGATGTTCTAGTGTGAGTTTTTAGAAAAAAATTCTAGTGTGATTTTTTTAGAGTTTTTTTAGAAAAATTTAGTCAGGCCTATTTAGCAGATTCTGAGGACATTCGGTACTGTTCTGATTCTCGTCTAGTACAGAGTTTGTTAGTGAGTTACCTCCTTTTCCAGATATCCGACACTTCTGGCGCTTCCACTTCACGATACGTGCCCGGCGGAACACCGCCGGGAAGCGATCACAAAATGATGGTAATGCTCGGAACGGACATCTCGGTGGCCACACAAACCGAGCTCCTAATGATGCTCGAGTGGACGCGAACGTTGCCAGTCTTTGCGAATCTTCCAGTCTCCGACAAAGGCGTCATCCTCAAACGATTCGCCGTGCATTGTCTGATTCTGGAGCATGGGTACTACACGGCCGCCGCCAATATCGACGATGTCTGGCTCATCACGAATGGCACTTGTATGCCGCGAAATGTGGAGAAACTCGAGGAGGGCAGTCGGATTTCGGTGTCGGCCGATCGGCGATGGCGGCAGGAGAAGCTCTACAAACAGATGACCGATTGTTGTATCGATGAGGTGGCGACGCCGTTGCGCAATTTGAAGATGAGTCCGCAGGAGATGGTCGTCATCAAGATTATTGTGCTTTTCAATTGTGGATGCTCTTCCGGTGAGTGCAATTCGAAAAAGAGACACATAATTGTGTCCATAAAAACAAGTGTTCTAATTGCAGACTATTCGGAAATCTCCGAATCGTCTCGTCGTGTCGTGCTCACGTTCCGCAACAAAGTCATCTCCGCCCTGTTCGCCTACTACGACAGTATCGGCCAGCCGAACTACGCGGAACGCTTCGGCAATCTCGTCCTCATGTTGTCGGGCGTCTCTTCTGCGGCCGCCGCCATGCTCGAAGCCTATCAGGTGAGCCGAGCCTGTAAATCAGTCAAAGTGTTTGTGTTTTTGCAGGTGATGCGTCTCTTCAAAATCACTCCATTCGATCCGTTGTCGCAAGAGTTGCTGTTCAACATTTGACTCCTTTTCTAACCACCTTCGCCCCAGTGTAAATACCATTCAAAACCGGCTCAAATCTTGCTCAATTCCTTTCCCCCTGAAAATGACACGACTACCTCGCCGTCCTCGAATTCCTTCGCAAACACTTTGCTCCTTCTTTCCCTCCCCCTATGTATCACTTGTTGCTCGCCTCGATTACGGGTTTTTTGAATGATGAAGTGACCGATATGAATTAATTCAGTCTGGGCAAAATTTGCGTATTCTAGACAAGGATTGAGCGCACTTTTTTCGGCCATAAATAGGCGGAAATCGATCAGAAATGAATGTACACGACTTAACCTAAATGCCCATCCAATTTCTAGCTAACAGATCCTTCGCTGTAAAGGTCCACAATCGGTTGACTTCCTCCAGATTAACCCAAGGCACCGTACTATCTCCCGTTCTGTTCGGAATTCCTGTTGGAGTCAAATGCAAGCGCCTTTCGGATTGATGCTGAAAATTAGCGTAAAGTTCAATCGAAACTCTTCTTTCGTTTGCGAGAGGAATGAAAAAGCAAGAGATACGAGGAGATTCGGTTCATCCTCCGCCTACGCCGGCCTTCTCGCACTTCTCCACCGCCGCGTCGTACTCTTTCGAGAACTTTGCGAATTCGTCCTTTGGCACCGCGTACTTTTTTAGCATCAAGTACTCGAGAATGCATCGATGAACGTAGAGATACTGCATTTCCGTCTGAATCGATTTGAATCGTTCCTCGCGGAGTTTGGTGAGAAGGCGAGGAACTCCAATGAAGTCGGCGAGGCGGAGAGACTGCAACTTGGGTTAAATGAACCGTCTCCAATGGACACACTCACTTCCAGAATGATCAGAATGAGCACCAGTGTGCCCGTTCTTCCGACCCCCGCCGAACAATGGACCACAATCGGCTTCGCACTGTTCTTGAAAGTGCTGAGCAGACGGAACGGCGTCAGGAAGTTGTCGGGCACTCCGTGATCGGGCCAGTTGCGCCAATGGATGTGCTTCACGGCCATCGCCACCGCCGAATCTCCGTACTTTGAGATGCGCATCGTTGACATTTGCAGGTTTTTGTCAAGCTGAAATCATTTAACTCTTCCCACTTTACACCCCCACAAGACTCTTACGTCAACGCTCGACTCCTTGGTGATGGTGCACAGTCTCCCGATCTTCATGCAGTCGCCCAATTTGATCGGAAAGTACTCCGCACTCTTGGGCTTTCCCTTCTCGACGAGCTCACAGAGCATCACAATGTACTCGAGACCCTGAATTGAAACAGTGAGAAGAAATGGAGAATGTCTGGCCGTACGGAGACAATGACCATTTTCCAGAACTCCTCGATGGTCCCGACAAGAGGCGCTTGCGTACAAACGAAGCGACGCGGGTTCGGACCCGAACTGACGAGGTTCGCGTGCAAGTAGAAGTGCGGGTCGTCGGGCAACTTCACTCTCGTCGTATCGCAACACGGAATGTTGTTGTAGCGGTTTCGTGTTGGATTGTCACCGAACGCTACAGCTCTGTCCATCGGCGCGTCGTTTGCGGAATCGCGGTACTCTTTTTTCAGGCCCTCCACTCCGTTCGCCAGAACCAGACGGATCCACAGGTTGATGGCTTCCGCTTTTTTTCTAAACAAGCGCATTGGAAATCTTCCAGGATTGACGGATTCCTCACCTCTTTTCAGACGCTTCACCGCCATCCATCGACACTTCGTCCTTCTCTCTACTCTGCCTCTCTTTCTTGACCGGAACACCCAATGATTCTGCAGGAGGCATCGGCGGCGGATTCGTCACTGCCGCCATCTGTGCCACTTGAGCAGGAGCGGATCCTGGAATCTGGCCGTACTGTGCCGTCGGATTCGGTTGCGGGAGCATTGGCTGTTGTTGGGACAGGCGGAGGCGGAAGCATCATCGTCTTCATCAGCTCCTTCGGCTTCTGCACTTGTCCACTCTGCATTTGCGACGGACCAGCGAGTGAGCGCTTTTGGTTGGCGGGCGGAAGATCGGGGGCGTCCAGCTCGATCGATTGCATGACACTCGCATCCTTTTTGGTCTTGAGAAGGGTGTTGTCGGGCGAAGCGACCAGATTCTGTAGAATGCGATCTTTGCAAGAGTCTAGAGTCTCTCCTTTCATTTACCGTCTGACTCGGGCGCTTTCTGGCCGTCCCTGGTCTTTTTTTCGCATTCGGACTTGGACTCGCTCCTGCAACAGTTGATATTTGAAGATTATGGCAGTCTTCGAGACTTACTTTTAGTTTTCGGTGGCATTTGTATGCTCGGAAAGAGTTGTGATGGGAATGACGAAAGAAACGTCGAGAATGATCATGGCCGTGTCCGGGAAAGGTTACAATAACGTGACAACTTCTTTTTTTACCTTTATTTCGTTCTTCTCCGGCCTTTTCTCCTTGGCAATTTATTCCTATTTTCAGTGCGGCGAGAGAGTGAGAGAGTGCAAGACGGTTAGAGGGCGCCACACCTGACGACAATTTGCGTACTGAAACTTTTCCCTCGAAAATTGTCGTCCCCGGCTGCCAATCGGCGCCCAAAACAGCCGAGCAAGGAGGTGAGTTCCCTCCTCCTCCAGCTCCAAAACAACTATTCATTCTTTTGCAGAGAGAAAAAGGCGGCACCGATTTGGCCTTGACGCGCTTTTCACGCAAACATCGGAAGCGTCTGCCCCTCCTCGATGAACTGCTCGCTCTGAAGCCGAAGAGAGGGCAGAAGAGGCGAGGAAGGGAATGCACCGGGAACCGCCAGCGCAGCTCCTCGGCGTTGTCCACGATCTCGGACGGAGGTGACGCGTCGCCGTGCAAGTACGATTTCAATCCAGTAACTTTTATTTCCACAAAATCTCATTTCAGAAAATCTCCACGAACTTTAAATGCGACGTGTGTGAAAGGCCGGTGGAAGAGAAAGCGCTAGCGGGATTCTGCTCAGGACCATCTCGCCGCCAACGAGGACGGCGTGAGTGGATCGGCGGACGGAAGCGTCAAAATCTGGAAGACGCGCCACGGCGCGGCTTTTGCGACATACGCAGCCAATTGGTCTGCATTTTTGCGCGCCGGTGTTGTTCTGCGTACAGTGCATTTTATGTTACGCGCAAAGTTAATTTTTACAGTTGTGGATGAATTCGTTTCAAAAATTCACCCTTTTAAAGTGTTTATCTCTATTTTTTGTTTCTTTCTAGCTCAATTCGACCTTTTTACAGATTCCAAATCAAAAAATAGCCAAGGGAAACTCGAAGTGGTGAAGAGAAACGCGTAAATCAGGGAAAGTATGGTTTTATTTAGAAAATGCACGATTTCTCAAAAAACGTCTCTAGATGTTCTCATTTTTTGGTTTAAAAAGTTCACTGACATCACTAATAACGTTTTCTAACCAAAAAGAAATAGCGTGACAGGTTGTTTTTGCGGAAACAACCGATCGTTTGCCGGAAAACAGTGACATTTCGTTGTAAAAAAAGATTTCTCAAAAACCGTCTCTAGATGTTCTCATTTTTTGGTTTAAAAAGTTCACTCACATCACTAATAAAGTTTTCTAACCAAAAAGAAATAGCGTGACAGGTTGTTTTCGCGGAAAATCGACGATTTGCAGAAACATTGGCACCTTTTTTCCGACAAAAATGAATTTCTACAAAAAAAGGTCACCGCTTCTCGACTGAATCAAAAATGAACAAAAATTGAACAAAAACGAGCAAGTGAGGAAAACCATCGAAAAACGAGGTTGTTCAGTTGTGCTTGTTGATCCTTGTGTGCCCGCGAGTTTTCTCACTGAAATTTGTTCAGATGAAAAATGTAAAAAATGAAACAAACTCACTATTTCATCGCTTTCAATAGACAGAAGATTTGAACAAAGTAGTTCTTGGGCCACATGCAGCCATCGTTCTTTTTTACTTCTGAACGATGACAGTCTCCTCTCGAGGCGATTGAACTGTGCGTGCTTCGCCTCAATTCCTTGTTCATTGATTTTGCCCAGCGTTTTCTGTTGCTCAGAAACGCCAGGCACGTGGAAGAGCAGTATGTGCAGTTTTTGGGTCACACTTTCTTCTGGGAACGATTCCGCCAGATTGAATGCGAAGTTCCACGCGTTTTCTCGGATTGCTCGAAGATCAGTTTGGTTGAGAAGGCGATTTCCAGACAACGACATGAGCACTCCCAAGTTTTCCATAGATTTTCTCAAAGTTTCCAATTTGGATGTCATTCGACCGTCGAATACCGCGAACGTGGCCTCAATTCCGTTGGCGGTCAGAATTCGGCGTACTTGGTTTCCGTTGAAGGATTGGAAGAAGGCGCGGCGAGATGCTCCAAGGCGTTCCCAATTGAATTCTAATTGTCTGAGAAGTCCGTTTGTTGCGCCGTTCACGATGTTGTCAAATTTATCCTTTTCTTTCTTCAGATTATCCAACCTCAACCGGAATTCCTTCTTCTTTCCGTCAGGCGCTTCTTTCCAGGCTTGGTGGGCCTTCGTGATCTTCTCATTCGCAGCTTTCAACGTGTTTTTCCGATCATTCACAACGGCAAACTCCGTCGTATTATCCGCCGTAACTGCGAAAATCCAGAGATATCGAAGAATGTAACGGTCGAAAAGACCGAGAAACATATGGAGCATTCCGGGCAAGTAGTTGATAAGAAGGACCGACATCAGAAGGGGTCCGAGTCCTTTTTTCACACCTTTCTCTCCACTCTTACTGTACTTCATGTACGTAGACAACGTACGCATCGTGCTTCTATCAGCAGGTCTCAGTTTTCCAATAGTTTGCTTCGAATTCCTCGGATTCTCGGATTCACAGAAGCTGCAGAAATATCTCGCGGATTGCTTCATGTGACTCAGCATCTCCGAAATAAACTTAAAATCTCCTGTTACTAGTTGGCGAACTGGACGAGTCTTCTCAACTCCATTTTCGGTGTACGTGATCTTGTTCAATCGATTTATTTGTTCAAATAGCGGTTTCAAAATCAGCTGCATATTTTCATAGGTGTCCGCGCCATCATACACCGCGACGGTCAAGATGTGATCCGTATTGTTCGGGTGAGCCAGGTTTCCGAAAATTACGCAGAACTTTGTTGTTCCTCCGCCGCAATCGCCTCCCAATCCGAGAACAATGTTTTCACCAGAATATTCGTCAAAAATGAGCTGTTTGTGCATTTTCTCAAGGAAATGACGGATGATTACGAAAATATTGTTGCACAAGATCGCATCCACTTCTTCTCCATCAGAATTGACCACCGTGCGAGCTGAAAACAATAATTTCAAGATAGAAAAGATGGATAGTCAATGTGATCACCTTGAAAATGCTGGATAAGCGACTGACTTCTCGCCACCTTCCGGATTTCTTTAACATTGGGGAAAAAGTCCAAGCCTATCGTACTTTTTAACACTTTCTTCATCGTTTCGATCTGGCGGAAGCTTATCGACGTGCAGGTTTTCAGATGAATGCTTTGTGCGACAGTCAGTTTGAGTTTGAAGGACTGATGAGAACACGTTTCGGTGAATTTCAGGATGTCCACGAGAAACAAATTAATGTCCTTTTCCTTGGCGATTTCTTGGAGGCACTTCAGAGCCAGTTTAGTTCGGTTAAACTTGGAAGCCGTGTTGCGAATTTCACTGTAACATTTCCGCGCACGTAGCGGATGTCCGGACCACTTCAATTTCGTTGACTTTACGTGTCCCGCTTTGCCGACTGTGCGCCTCCAGTTCCGATGAATACTATCTTTTTCGGCGGAAACTTTCGATATATTCCTCCGTATGGATTCGTTGTCGTGTTCTATTCTTGTCACTCGCAGACGTATTTCAATGTTTTCATTTTTTATCATTTCCATTTCTACCGAGAAAACCTCGAGTTCGTCAGTTTTTTGAGTTAGTTCTCGGACAACGTCCGTGTACGACGGGCTGATTCCACATGTATTCCCGTTTTGTTTCCCATGATGTTCGCGCGCATCATCCATCACGATTGAGAATGGCGAGTGATCAGCGTCTGTGTGTGGTCCATCAGTATCGACCAATCTTCTCTGAACAGTATTTTTCAGAAAAAATGGACATCTGATTAATTACCTTCCAGCATTGTGGAAAAGAATCGACGGCGAACGGCGGTTTTCTGCGGTCACGGGGCCGAATCCTTCGATCATCCAGATTAGTCCGCTTCTCGTTCCATTTTCTCTGAAATATTAATTTACAGCACACAAGTCGCTAAACTATCTGCACCTTCGTGGCAAATGGAGCGCAATTGACGACGAACGGCCTTTTTCCACGTGTATCACTTTTTCCTCGACAAGCTGACAATAGTTTGAGCCTTCCGTCTTCTTGCGTCCACGAATCGTTGACAATTAGTGAAGAAGACTGCTAAATTATCTCTCAAAAGTTATGTCTATAGGGGCACCGGATAGAAAGAGCGCGCTGTTCGCAACCTGGCCGAATGTAATTGTAACCGCGAAGTAATTTTCTCACTGAAAACGTGGCGTAACTTTTCAAACACGGCCCGAGGTCGCTCAATTTGCACTGCAAAAAGACTTTCTCAACAGAGCGCCATTTCTGTGCGGTGCCCCTATAATAGTAGCTGCTTACTTACCGACTCCGAATTCATGTTCTCATTGTCACCATTCACACTCGACACGTCCGTCGTGCTGTGATCCACGTTCGACATTTCTTCGCCATTTCTAATTTGTCTCTTTTTCAGATTGTCTCGACTGGCAATTCCGCTTCGTCTTTTGTACGGCATTTCTTAATGTTATCTTTCTTTTTCGAACAATCTATGAAAATCTCGCAATGTTTCGGGAAAACGTCGATTTTTCGCGAAAACAACCTGTCACGCTATTTCTTTTTGGTTAGAAAACGTTATTAGTGATGTGAGTGAACTTTTTAAACCAAAAAATGAGAACATCTAGAGGCGGTTTTTGAGAAATCTTTTTTTACAACGAAATTTCACTGTTTTCCGGCAAACGATCGGTTGTTTCCGCAAAAACAACCTGTCACGCTATTTCTTTTTGGTTAGAAAACGTTATTAGTGATGTGAGTGAACTTTTTAAACCAAAAAATGAGAACATCTAGAGGCGGTTTTTGAGAAATCTTTTTTTACAACGAAATTTCACTGTTTTCCGGCAAACGATCGGTTGTTTCCGCAAAAACAACCTGTCACGCTATTTCTTTTTGGTTAGAAAACGTTATTAGTGATGTGAGTGAACTTTTTAAACCAAAAAATGAGAACATCTAGAGACGGTTTTTGAGAAATCTTTTTTTACAACGAAATTTCACTGTTTTCCGGCAAACGATCGGTTGATTCCGCAAAAACAACCTGTCACGCTATTTCTTTTTGGTTAGAAAACGTTATTAGTGATGTCAGTGAACTTTTTAAACCAAAAAATGAGAACATCTAGAGACGGTTTTTGAGAAATCTTTTTTTACAACGAAATTTCACTGTTTTCCGGCAAACGATCGGTTGTTTCCGCAAAAACAACCTGTCACGCTATTTCTTTTTGGTTAGAAAACGTTATTAGTGATGTCAGTGAACTTTTTAAACCAAAAAATGAGAACATCTAGAGACGGTTTTTGAGAAATCTTTTTTTACAACGAAATTTCACTGTTTTCCGGCAAACGATCGGTTGTTGCCGCAAAAACAACCTGTCACGCTATTTCTTTTTGGTTAGAAAACGTTATTAGTGATGTCAGTGAACTTTTTAAACCAAAAAATGAGAACATCTAGAGACGGTTTTTGAGAAATCGTGCATTTTCTGAATAAAACCTTACTTTAACTGATTCACGTGTTTCTCTTCTTCACTTCGAGTTTCCCTTAGCTATTTTTTGCTTTCGAATCTGTAAAAAGGTCTAATTGAGGTAGAAAGTAGAGAAAAACGCTTTAAAGAGATAAATATTTAGAGAAAATTGATCAACAACTAAAAAAAAATTAACTTTGCGCGTAACATAAAATGCACTGTACGCAGAGCAACACCGGCGTGCCAAAATGCACAGACTGAGGATCAAACGTTTGGTGAACGTCGCAAAAGCCGCGCCGTGGCGCGCTCGATTCTCGGCGAAGGATACGGCTCGGCGCGTTCGGAACGTGGGCGGCGGCGTGGCGCGAAGTGTCATGAACACGGACGCGAAGGAGAACCGGAAGGTGGTCCCGCTTGACGCAAGGGTATATTTTTCTCTGTTTTTGGTCCCTTGTCTAACGGTCCCCTGTCTTGCAGCCATCTACGTACCACTGTACCCCAATCACGGACATGATGCTGCTCACTCCCGATCTCCTCGTCTCTTCCGGATACGATGGCGTCATCAAAATTTGGAAATAATGTATTTGCCCCCCTCCCTTTCTTAGAGCGAACAAAATTAATTTGTTCGCGCAAAAATTTACATGTTTGTTACAAATGAGTTTCCCCTTGCCCTTCTCGCCCTTTATGACAAATGATTTGTTTGGCGGGCGCCGCTTGAGGAAAAGTGAAAATCCCTGGGGGTGTTCTGTTCAGTTTCCTCCTTAAAAACTGAAAAAGCCCATTGATATTTTGAAGCTGAAGCTACAGCAGCCCCTTGACCAGAGGAAACATTTAAATGACGGAGAGCAGAAGGTGTATAATATACAGATTTTCCTTCTTTTCTTCTCCAATATCTTTATGCGAGACGCCGTTGATTAATGGAGCCGCCTTGAGAAGAGAGGTGTCCCGTTTCGACCCCTTAAGGGTTGTAAAAGCACCACAGGGGGGGGGGTTGGTTGGTCGATGCACCATGTGGGGGAAACAAACAGTTTTCGCATTTGAAAATGACAGGGAAGCGGTAAAAGTCAAAGAAGTGAAATAAAAGGCGAGAAAGGTGCGTGCGCTTGTTGCAACGCGCTACCTCTCGATTCTATTTGCATGCAAATTTTATTTCCCATCATAGACGTTGGTTGGGTGTCGGAGAAGTGAACGAGGTTGTTGGCCGATGCACCATGTCTTTTGCCCAAACCGTTCATCTCATTCAACCCAATTCCATCGAATTCCTGATCAGTTTCGATTCAATTTCAATAAAACCGACACCGAAACTGCAGCCCAATCATAATTTACGACCGTCCAGACACCGCCCCCCTCCAGAAGCTCCTCTAATCCCATCTGTCCAATTCCTTTTATGACACCTCTGGGAGACGGACACAAGCTCACGCCCTTATTAGAAGAACCATGGGGTTCTCATGCACACACACACACACCTTTATGACTCATTCGTCCATGGTCCCAATTGTATGCGCTCTTCTATGTATGTCCTATTAAAAGAAGGAGAAGAAGAAGAAGAAGAAGACAATAGTTGTGGAGAAATATGTATTATTACTTTTTTGTTCTGTCGATGCACCATAGAACCATGTCTTGAGGTCTTGAAGTTGTTTGGAAAAGTTTAGTTTTAACATAGAAACGTCAAGCCGCTGTCAGCTGAATTCCTACAAGTCTCAAAATTTTTTTAGGACTCCTTGATATCCAGTACTTCAATTTTGTACCAGATCACTTGTTTCTATGACCACTTTGAAGCAGACTTGCCAAATCCCGGGCCGGGCCAGCAAATCGTCGGCCCGGAAGTTAGACCTCAAAAAAAATATGCAAAAAAAATATGAAGGAAGAGGAAAACGCGTGCGGCAAAATTGCTAAAATGGCGTGCCAGAGTTGCAATCAATCGCTCCGCCCACTCTTGAGAAAATTTTCGTAATTTTTGTGAAAATTTTGCGACTTTAAACAGCAATTTCTATTTTTTAACAGGTTTTTATGCTATAACATTGCCTTTTTCGTCTTTTTTTCTATTTCTGCTGGTTTTTACAATGAATCTTCGAAATTGAGTTCGCTTTGAATTTTTAGGTGCATCCTCCCGGGCCGACCGGGCCGGCCCGGCCCGGCCCGTTGCAAGTCTGCTTTGAAGCCTACTGTAGCTCTTGGAAGTTAGGACCGGATGTCTATTAATTTCACAAACTTCGAAGCGCTACAGTAGGCTCCAGACTGGTCATAGAAAAAAGTGAGCAACTGGAAAAATGTTGTGCTAGACGTCAAGATTTCACCCAAAAAATTGCCAAAGTTTGTCAAGTTTTCGCGTTGTGTTGTCAACAACTAGGGCCCCGCCCACCTACCGTAGTCCCATCTTTCATTTGTCATTTCATTCACGACACGCTTGCTTCGTTTAACACAAACACCCTTTCCCATGACTTTGCCTCTTCTCCTCTTCTCCTCTTTTCCCTTCTTACCCCCCTTCCTCGCTCACTTTGCCTCCTCAAAACGTGGGTGGGGGAGGGGAACTTCTGTTAAGTGCCACGTGTCATAAATATCATTATGACTGGGTGTTGCGCGACAGACACACCTCTAAACGTGTTTTTTATAGATTCCTAGAGCAGCTGCCACGTGTCATAATCGTAGAAAATTGTGGAAAGTGTTCGAGATGACGTGGCATCGAGAACCGATGAGCATGAGTCATAGAGACGCAAAAATGATATTGTACATGTGTTTACCCCCCCACACAACTTTCACTTGAGCTATTCACACTATTCTAAACGTTTTTATCGATAGTTTGCTAGTTAGACATTTCGTTAGAAATAGTCCAACTTTGAACGTTGCCCACAGAATCAGAAGACGTCCTCGGATTCTGAAAATTTTTGGGTCAAATCTTGACGTCTAGTACAACATTTTTCCTGTTGAAAACTTTTTTCGAAAACCACTCCGAAGCCTACTGTAGCGCTTGGAAGTTAGCGCTTAAGCCTAACTTCAAAGCGCTACAATAGGCTTCTAAGTGATCATAGAAAAAAGTGCTCAACTGGTAAAGTGTAGTACTAGACGTCAATATTCTGCTCAAAAATTTTCTGTGCTACAGTACCCTTTTAAAGGTAGTCTAGCCGCTACTGTACTTATTTTTCCGTTAAAACTGAATTTTCCCAAACATGATTGCCTGGTGCATCGATTAAAGTGCCTAGGAAATTGGTTGTAGTGCCCACAAGTGCCCTCCCCCACTTTCCCCTTCCTTCTTAAGAGAGATCTTGATCCGTGTGAGTAGTCGCTCCTCGATCCAATTAGCAGGTGTCCTTTGACACCTGAACGTGATCGATGGGACTCTCCTTTGATTGTGGCCGCCCCCCCCCACGCGGAGGGACACTCAAAAATATTCGAAAGCGCAACACATTTGATGAATTGCCAAAGAGGACCGAGTGTTTTGATAGAAGACCTCCCCCCCCACAGATTGATTTACGGGCACACACTTTTGTTGGAAAAGAGGAGAGAAGGAAGGCGGCTAATTGTCGATTGGGTCGACCGACGCTAAGATTAACATTTGAATTCACAATTTACATTTCATCACATCACATTACATTTATCCGCTCTCAAGTGTTCCACCTCGACAAGTTGAGGTAGAAGTGACCTTGCATTTCTATTTCTATTCCCAATCTAATTCCATTTTTTTGCTTTGGCCTTACAATTAGTCACGCAAACACAGAATTCAGCTTATCACTCTTTTTTCAAAATGTTTGCGCTTAACTTTAGACCATTTTTGTCAAAGTTTGATGGTAATCCAATGCACAAAGTCGACAATTGAATTTTAGCGTTTCCTATGTACAGTTCTTGTCAAGACGATCATTTTGATACCAAAAAACCTAAGCATTTGGAAGCGATTTTCTAAAATTTGGCCTGGCAAGACGTTGCTTCATCAAATCTTATAGTTTTTTAAAGTTTAAGACTCTTTCTTGAGGAGAAGAGTCTCCGGGACATTTCCGTTTCCTTTAACCTGACCATTTTGACTCAAAGTTGTCAATAAGTGTTGATATTATCAAAAGTAACGTTTTTTTATACGATCAAATGGTATACATACAGTAGGAGTAGAGTTGATGAATGTTTATGACCCAATTAGTTGAGTCACAATATCAAGATGACCGACAGTAGCGAATAGATATTTGAGTTGATGCTCAAACAATTCTTTTCCAAAACTCTTCGCCCTTCGACCTCACGAAACATCACGTCTACAACACAGGTGTTTCTAATGTCCCCCTGTCCTAGGCTCCGCCCACTTCCTGATTGGCCGCTTGCTCTCCTCGTTCTCCCCTCACTTTTCCCCTTGCTTCTCTTCTTCGGCCGTCGTTTCCCGCTTTTTCCATAAAAGCTTACAATTTTATGACATTTAAATCGATAAAAACTTTTCAGAGTTTATATATGGCCGCCACCGCCTCACCGCTGATAGCCACGGAATCGGCGATTCTCTCGATGACCGAAATTCATAAAGTCGCCAATGCCAGGTTGGCTTCTTTTCTTTTTTTGTTGAGGTTTTCAGTGTTTACACGCGCTTTTTGATATTGCTCATTTGAGCCAATAAGGCTTGATTATAACCCTAGAACCATATCAAAGTTTTCATAGTATTTAGCAGTGTTGAGCGGAATTCCGTCTTCCGGGAAAAACATTTTCTTCCGTCTTCCGTCTTCCGTCTTCCGGATTTCAAAATTCTATTTCCGCTCAACTCTGGTATTTAGACACTTGAAATGTGTGTAGAACAATTTTTGTATCTTTTTTAGAAAATTTTTTCATTAAATGTGATCAACTGACGAAATGTAGAGCAAAGTGAACTGTGCTCATAGAAAAATAATTGTGAATTTAGCTTTTCATACAAAAAAGCTATTCGAGTTGTTCTGTTAGCCGCCTTTTTTCACGCAACAACTCGAATAACTTTTTTGTATGAAACGCTAAATTCACAATTATTTTTCTATGAGCACACTTCACTTTTCTATACATTTCGTCAGTTGATTACATTTCATGCAAAAATTTTCTAAAAAAGATATAAAAATTCTTCCGTGTTCTTCTTCCGCTCAACGTGTTCTTGTTCTTCTTCCGCGGCCATCTTGAGACAATCTTCGAAAAAAAGTTGACCCTACAATAGTTTTGCCTCAAAGCACCTTTAGGCTTTCATGAAACCGTAGGGATCTTGGGCTGGGGAGATCTGTCCAACTTTGACCTCTGTTTCCCACTTCCCTTCTACATAAACATCATATTTCACTATTCCAAAAGTGTGTCGGCACGAGTTCAAAGCGAGTTGGCGCCTTTCCGCCATACACGGAAATGGATACGTCCTTTGTGCTAATTGGATTTACGTGTTGCGATCGAGGTGCGACCTCTTGCGTCACACACAACTGCTACAGTATGCTCGTGGGATTAGGAGGGGAGGCACCGAAAGTGTACTTGAGAGGCGATGAGCACCCCATCTTTCATACCGTTTCCGGTCGACGACGCTCAGCTACAGTAATCCCGCTAATATTTGCTCCCATTATTTCTCCTTTTTGTGGCCAATGGCCATGTTTGTCACCCCTGATTAAAAGCAGCATGTCTCCCCTTCCAATTCCATCCAGCCGTGACTTTATGACCCCCACGCATCTTTGTGTTTGGCTGATGTCCTCGTCAATGAATTTTCATCCTATTTTGCCCGCGTTGGGGGATCTGGCGAGTATGAGAAAATCGGGAAAAATGAACGGTTTACTGTGGGAAAATCGAGTACGGGGGTCTTTGGAAGGCGTCTAACTCGGAAACTAGAAAAGATGGAGAAATAGTGTAAGAGACAAAATTGATCAGCATGAAATTCTCTATCAAATGGTTATAATCATGTCCAGGTTTTATCAAATCCAAATTCTCAATTTAAGGACCAAAGTCGACGACTACTTCGCGCGTAGGAACGAGCTTTTGGAGGAGATTGGCGAGCTTGAGAACACTGAACGGTACTTTTACCCAAAAAAACCGACAATATTTGATTTCCCTGATCATGTTCCGTTCAGATTCATCAAAGAAACCGCGAAAACGATCGACGAGTTGAACCAGGAGAAGGAGGAGCATTCGGAGATTATTCAGCTCATCAATAAAGTAACTAAATCAGAAAAATATATTATATGACCCGGATTTCAGGACAAAGGAGTTTTGGAGCGTGAAATCGCCGAAGCCGAGTCGGAGAAGAAGGAGCGAGAGGCGAAGATTCAGAAAAAGTACGAAATGCTCTTGAAGCTCATGGAGCAGACGAACGAGCGGCTCAAAGAGTCCGGCATTGACGTGGCACTCAGTCAGGAGGATTTGCCACAGACGAACATCAAAATGTGAGTCAGATGAGTACGGTAGCGGCTAGACTACCTTTAACAGGGTACTGTAGCGTTTGGCAGGTGTAGTGCGGTTCTGAAAAGTTTTGAGTAGAATTTTGACGACTAGTACTACACTTTTCCAGTTGACCACTTTTTTCTATGAGCACTTAGAAGCCTACTGTAGCGCTGGAAAGTTAGGCTTAAGCGCTAACTTCCAAGCGCTACAGTAGGCTTCGGAGTGCCTGTAGAAAAAAACGATTAACTACAAAAATGAACCTCTAGATGTCTAGATTTCATCTAAACAGTTTTTAGAGTCATAGAACATCTCTAAAACCTGAAATACGCCCTCAAACATGATGTACTTTCAGAGAGCCCTCAACCGCGAGCGCGACGCCGATTCTCACCGGAATGCCGACGCCGTTCGCCAATTTCAACCTGTCGAAACTGTTTCAGCAGCCGCCGAACAACTGTTTCCAGTTTCTCGAGCAGCTCGGCGGATTCGCGCCCACACCGCCGACACAATTCAGAGCGCCACCGCACATGGCCGCCGCGATGCAAAGTCATCAGTTGAGAGTGACGGATCATCAGTCACCGCCCATGAAGGTACCGTTCTTGTGCGCCTCCGCAAAAAGGCTGGGTGTCACTTTTTGCAGACGTGCCAATCGTGCTTCCAACAAATCCATCGAAACGCGCCAATCTGTCCGATGTGCAAGAGCAAAAGCCGCAGCAAGAATCCGAAAAAGCCGAAGAGAAAGGAGCCGTGATCAACTTTAAAATGTGTATTACTGTACCTATAATTGACATATTTATTGGTATTTTATATTGAGAAAGCTTCATTCATATGATCTCTTTCTCTTGTTTGTCCCGTCAATAATGTCGGCAAGAGAACGCAAAAAAGGAGAATAAAAACAAAAAATGTTTTGAGAAACGAGTTGGGCGGTACCCAGAGGTACGCTACAAACAAAGCCCCTTCCTCTTGTTTTCAGACTCTCCTTCGATGCTCCATTTTCTGAATTTTTCAAGAATTCAAGAAGATTCTAGGCCTAAAATCGTATTACAGTTGTATGATGTGTGGTCCCCTTAGGTTACAGTAGCAAAACTGACATTCTACTCGGTCCAGGGTTGCCTCAAAAGTTGAAATAGAGCTCAAAGAGGTTACCGGACATTCTACTAGAAATTGTATTACGGTAGTATACGGTGCGGTCCTCTAAGGTTCCCTGACATCTTGCTAGGCCCTAGATTGCACCCTATCTGACCTATTCAAGCTGAACTTATGAAAATGTCAATTGAGTTGAGACACCTCACGTATGAGTAGTCTTGAGAAAGTTTAAGGTTATACACCTTTAGCCTTACGTATGTGCTCCTAACCTAGCTGAACTTAACAAAATGTCAATACGAGCACGAGGAGGTGTGACTTTTTCATGTGCCTGACAGCCTGGTGCCAGCCAAATCTGGTTGTGAAATGGGTGTGTAAGTTGGAAACTGTTAGAGCTCGTAAATTCTAGAAAAACGCATAAATGTGTGGAGACTCCTCAAAGCTTTGAAGTATGAATATAATCCGGTTGCAAAGTGTCCGCGACTGACCTATATTTTAGCTTTTTCAATCCATCTCCAACTTTCCTATGCAGAGCCACATAAAATCCACTTCTTCTTGCTTTCGAATTTCTCGCCGACACACCCCGGTCCCCCCTCATTTCGTTGTCGGTCCGTTTCACCGTTATCACAGACTCGGACGCCGCGGCCTTCCTTCGCTCATTCGTATGCTAATAATGCTCTTTTGTGGAAAAGAGCATCGCCGACCGACGGATGTTTTATTGTCCTCCGATATATTTATGTATGCAAATCAACCTCCCACTTTATCACTTTTCTTCTTCAGTTTTGCTTGACGATAGCGTTTAAGAAACGTTATCTTTAGACACCTATATCTCAAGATGCGATAATTATTTTAAAAAGATGTCAACTAGAAAGTTGTTGCAAATTCAATTCTGAACAACTTTGTAGTTGACAATTTTGCCTCAAAACTCATAGTTTTCGAGTTATCGTCTAATTTCTAAGCAGTATCCAATCGGAGCCTACTTTTTTCATTAAGCTCTGGCCTACGTTTTTTGCACACAGCCCGAGCTTTTCAATTAGATTCACCAAATCAAAGACCAACGTTTTCACGTTTTCATCTTTCACATTTCTAAGCCGTACACCCTCCAAAAAAACGTCTGCCCTTGTCCTCATCATGATCATTTTCAAGTTTCCATCACCGTCGTCACCATCAAAGAAACGTCTTTCGGATTCTATGTAAATGAATCCGTCGTCACGTCGTCATGGCCCATCAACCGTTCCTTTTCTTCTTCTTCTTCTTCTTCTTCTTCTCCCTCTTCTTGTCTTTTTTCGTTTTCTTTCAAAAGTCCCTCGAACAAACTTGTCATTTTGTCATTTGCGCGTTCACCTGGAAGCTGTTCAGCTAGAGGAGACCTCTGGGAACATGGTCTACAGTTAAATTGTACAGTCTAAGCCTCTAGTAGGTTACAGTAACCAATCAAGGGTTTTTTTCTGTTTCAGTCCTCTGTCTATTGACATTTTGTGAAGTTCATCTGTGCTAGGTTAGACCCACTGAACACCTGCTATTCAAAACGGCATATCTCCGCTGCCAATAGAGATATCAAAATGTCGTCAACTAATAAATTACTCCTTGTAAAATTTTGCACATTTCATCAGTTGACACCTTTCCGATATCTCTACCGACAGCTGAGATATGCCGTCTTGAATCACAGTATGTACGGTATTTTCCAAAGTTTTCTGCATCGCTCGCTCCGAAGTTGCTTGTTTTAACAGTTTAAACAAACGACCGACGTGGTGGTGTGTCACACAAAAACCGTACGCCACTCTATCAAATTAAACATGCTTTCAGCGTTTCCCCCGTACCTCACATTGCGATGAGTCAAAGTGTGCGGGCGGGACAGCAGCGGCACACAAGAAGCTTGTTGTTTTTATTCGTCCGCTATTTCCTCTTTCGCGTTGTGACTCGTCTTTTGCAATAATACAATCACTTTGGTTTTTCGCCGCGGCCGCGCCTCACACTTTTTATCACTTCATTCCATTGCCCGTTTTCCAGCCGTATTCCAGCGATTTTCAGTGATTTTCAGCGATTTTCCAGTGAAATGGATCTCGACGTCTTCTCGACGAACGTCCAGAATATTGGCAAACTGCGGTGAGTTTGTGAAACGGGATTGAAGAAACAAACCAAAATTTGCGTTTAGGAGTGGCATCGACGAGTTTCACAAGTTGGCCGCCGAAATTCGAAAGGAGGAGCACGCGGTGCAGTCGCTCGAGAAGCACATTGCAAAGTGTGACGGAGTGCGGACGGAACTCGATCTGGAGCGTCGGAATCATGCGGAAGAGCTGCGGCAGATCAACCAGGACATCAACACGTTGGAGGACATCACGAAGAGCACGACGAACGAGTTGGAGAAGCGAAAGCGCAAGATTACGGTCACGCTCGCCGAGGTCGACGGGCTCCGCGAGTTTATCAACGGAAAACTCGCCGCGATGAACATTCTGCACAAATTGGAGCCGTCCGAGGAGGAGTTGAGGTATCAGAGGACGTCTGGAAGGTTCGTGCACACACTTTGGCAAGCGGTACTGTACTCCTAATGCTTTGGATTCAGACCAAATTCGTCTCAGGAGCTAATCTCTGCGGACGACCCCAGAATTCCGGCTTTTCTTCAGTGTTTTTTGCAAAACACGGGTTCTTCTCAGCCGGTGATGAACGTGGATGGCACGCCGAACTTGGTGAATCGCCACCGAATGCCTCCGAGCTTCGTCGCCGCCAGCAAGATGAAGGTACACACTTTTTCGCTGAAACTGGGCCAACGGGGTTCGCAAAACTTCGAATTTCCATGAAATTTTTGATGGAATGTGTTCCCCCACTCTATATGAGTACGCTCCCAATTTTTTTTTTCCAAAATTTTTGGTACATCCCGAGTTACACCTGTTCAAAGTTGCTGAGGAGGGGCGTGGCCTCGCTTGCAAGTTTGCCGCACGCGTTTTTTCTCATTATCTGGTCGACCAAACCAAAGAGTCAACATTTTAAATGAGCAGAAATGATGTTCTAAAAAAGCAAAGCCACTTTTGAGGTCAAAAGTTTCGAACCCGACACCTCAAAATAGCCGAGCGAGCACTCTGCCACTGCGCCACCCAGGCGGATGCGCGCTCACCGCCAATCGCGTTGAAAAGCTCGGTGTGCGCGGCCCCTAACAGGGGTGCAGTTAGTGCATTTTCGCGCTGAAATTCGAAACATATCGGACTGTAACTTTTTTCGGCGACGTGGAAAATTGTCATTCTAAACGGAATTTTGTCGAGAATTTCACGCAGAATCCGATTTCGTAAAAATTAGCCGTGTGAACGGTACCTGTGACCCTCAAATCCTCGAAAAACTAAAATTTCGTCTGAACAGGCGTTACTCAATCGAACACAAAAATGCTCCTAGGGTGTCTAGAGCTTTGAAAATTTATATTTGGGTTCTCAGAGAGTGTATCTATAGATTCCGAAAATAAAAAAAAAGGGTCATCGCTGGAAAATTTTCCGCTAACTTTTCTGGCAGTTTGAGGATCTGTAAAAAATTTCGGCAACGTGGAAATTTAAATCTGACTTCAAAAACGGATTCCCCATCCCTTAAACTATCGGAATCACTTGAAAATAGGCGTGTGATCCCATAAACTCGGGCCACACGGGCTCTCAGACTGAGTTCCATTTTCGTTTTCGCCGTTTTTTGGAAAAACGGTGCGTTTTCACGGGAATCTGAGTTGTTCATTGGATTCAGCATGGTCGATTACATAAAACAAAACTTTTTGGGTATGGTACTTCATTTGGGGACCTCGGTACAGACCGTCAAACACGCGCGCGCGAAAATCGGGAGAAAATTCGTCAGGCCACGCCCCCTAAAATTATAGTCATTTGATAGAGAATTTCATGCTGATCAATTTTGTCTCTTGCACTTTTTGTCTATCTTTTCTAGTTTTCGAGTTAGACGCCTTCAAACTTCCCGCCGAGCCTACAGTAATCCGTATCCACTTCCTTAAGATCTGCGAGAACTGCGGCGCCAACATCCATCGCAACGCGCCGACGTGTCCAATGTGCAAGATGAAGACGAGGAGCAAGAATCCGAAGAAAAAGTCGAAGAGAACGTATTCGGGCAGTGGTATTTGACATTTTGTGTGCAATTTTTGACATTTTTCACTTTGACCTTCCATTTTCTGGAGATTATGAATTTTTGCAATCATCTTTCAAAGTCACGTGTTCTTGGCACCATGCCAATTCGGTCTCCGACCAAACAAAGCCAGCCCTAGGCCAAATAATGAATGGGGGGCAGGTGGGTGGATGACGTCACCATCTGGTCCCTCGGAGATTGAGGAGAAAATGGGCTAATCCTGACGGTGACAAGGCCATTTTTGATGCGCTAGAGCAGCTGCCGACATCTGGCCGGTTGAACCAGCGGGTCCAGCTTCTTGCCGACCCAAAAACCCCAAAAATAAGTTGAGAATCGTGGCCAAGCTGAATGTGTCTCTAGTCATACGACTCGCAAAAAGCATCTATGACTAACGAGGACATCCAGATCGGCCAGTATCTCTGAGCCTTCAAACTCACCAGTTAGTTGTGCACAAAACACAGTGAGGGGACTCTAGGCCGCCCGGGACAGCAAGTAAACTGTGATATGGTTAGAACGCCGACGGGGCGATTAGTCGTCGCATAAACACAGAATCTTGGTGTCCAGGGCAGTGCCCCTCCTCGAGAAAGAGAGAGAGAGAGAGAGAGAGAGAGAGACCCCAGGCCGGACCTCTGTAGATGTTAACCCGGTGAAGAAGATCAGAACGAACACTTCACCGAAAAAGCAAACACCCACTGAGGTCCGTGGGTCTCTGGCAATTGAATAGAAATATATAGAAATATATAGAAGGAATATAGAGGGAGCCAAGAGCTTTTGGCTGGTTGTAGTAGCACCGAATACGGAATGGTGATGGGGAAAGAAAGAAGGAAAGAAGGGGTGTGTGGTATGAGGAAAGTGGGCGGGGCCGGACATTTGCATCGAGGACACGATGGAGAGACAGACATGACCATCACGGACCGTGTGTGTGTGTGTGCGTGACCCGAATCATGCTGCTGCTGCTGCTGCCCTCGGCCCGATCGCGCGACACACGAGAAAGAGCGTACGAATCGGGGAGAGCGGCCGGGAGGACAGATGGCCGGCACCGGCCTCGCCCCGCCGACGCTTTTTTCCGTCGTCTTACCACCACCCCCCAACAAGAGCGAAAGAAGGAGACCGTTGAAACGATCGAGGCGAAGGGTTGTCAAGGCCACGAGAAGGCTCTGGAAGCTATGATCTAGAATGGGTACCGGACACAAACAGAAGCTCAAGGACCATAATAAACCGTCATTGAACCCCTCCCCCAACCCCCCATGACAAAATTCAAAAATCGCGCTACGACGCAGATAAGAGATCTAATCTGGCGAATTGATCTAAAGTTCTGGTACCTCCTAGTACCTCAGCGTTACAAACGAAAAGATCCGGGAATCGAGAAGAGATCGAATCTGAAGAAACCAGCGGGGTATGGCCCCCGTTTTCGAGCCCGCAAAAACTAGATCCTCAAGCACTTTTTCTGTTTTCCTTTTTCCGTCCAGTGCGCCCAACACACACACACACACACACAATATAATCCATCGCTAGAACATCTGGCCCCACCACCTGTCCTACAGTAATCCCACCATAATGGTTCAAAAAGAAGCGAGACGCTGTCTTACCACACATCATGCTTCTTTAATTGAGGGTGATGGTAGCAGGTGGTGGTGGAACATCTTTTGAATGGACATTTCGCAACCGTAGCCATAGAGCGCTACAAGATTCGTATCAACAAATCATCATGTTTATCTCGGATGATATATCTCAGTTGTCGGTAGAGATATCAACAAGTTGTCAACTGACGAATTGCTCAAAAAGACATTGTACACTTTTCATTAGTTGACAACTTTTTCCAATCTCTATCGGCTGCTGAGATATATCGTTTTGAATCGACGGCATCCGACAATATTCAAAAATCCACACAGTTTGTTGACATTTCTCAGGTACTTTGTGTGGTGCACGTCGTCATTACGACCTCTGGACTGGCGGCGAGCGCGTTTGATGTGTCAGAAAACTCAGAAGCTATTGTAGAGTTCCGTTCAGGACCAACTTTGCTCAAAATGCTCAAAATGCATCAACTATCCCCCAAAATCGATTTAACTATATTATGAGTAATGTGGGAAACTGTACAAATTCGACTGACTATATTGAAAATGTGTTATTGGACAGTAGCTGTACACAACATGCACATAATTTGATTAAACATTTGTTCTTCGTCTCGTCCCTGTTTTCTCGTACAGTTACATATTATTCAATTCAATTCAATTTGTGACAAATGTGCGTATAAAAGGCACAACTGCTTCTCTCTGCCCACTGCCCACACTTTTTCTACTCGTCCTAGAAGCCGACAATATTCGTGCTGGTTTCGCTGTGTGTCTCGTGAGGAATTCGCTCATAGTTACCGGGTTTTTCGATGTCGGTAACTTGTGCAATGCCTCGCGAGAACTACAACAATATCCGTTACGTTTGCGTGCGCGTATTTTAGCCGAAAATGTTCGGATTGACACCAAACAGGGTCTGGTTGCTTTTCATAAAGTTTGCAGAGCATGACTTGAAAATGTGACGGACGTTTCGCAACCGAACCTCGAGCTTACTACAGGGATGTGTCACTGGTTGGTTGCGAAACGTCCATCAGTTGCAGAATGGGCATGGGTTCAGAAAAATCCGTATTTTTTGCATTTCGATCGGTTGCAAAACGTCCGCCTTAGCTGAAACATATCTAGAAAAGATTTTTTCACAGAAAAACCCCAAGACTTTTTAGATTTTTTGATGACTTGCTCATCCTCATCTCAAATTCAAAGTACCTCCGCTTCTGTTCCCTCTCCTGACTCTCATTTTAAACCTAGCTTCTCCAAACTTTCAGATCCAAAACTAGAGCCTCTAAAATACCTCCTGTCCAAGTTTGGTCCCAATCCGATCATTTTTGGCTGAGATACACCCGCGCAAGTTCTGAAACCATGGGGATCGACAATATCTCAACTTTGCGTGCGCATATCTCCGTCAAAAATTATTGGATTTACACCAAACTTGGACACGAGGTACTTTACATGCTAAAGTACCTCCAGTCCGAGTTTGGTCCCAATCCGATCATTTTTGGCTAAGATACACCCGCGCAAGTTTTGAAACTATGGGGATCGACAATAGCTAAACTTTGCGTGCGTATATCTCCGTCAAAAATGATTGGTTTTACACCAAACTTGGACACGTGGTACTTTACATGCTAAAGTACCTCCTGTCCAAGTTTGGTCCCAATCCGATCATTTCCCGCCGAGATACGGCCACGCAAATTGGTCCCATCGTACTGATATTGTAGATTTCGCTTAAAAGTGCAAGCGCGATGATTCAAATCGCTGATCTCTTTCTCGTTTTTTGCAACCGGGGTGGTCACTCGGAGACAAAGAAGAAGAGGAAGAGAAAAACCATAAAAACCTGGCGGGGGGAGGCAGGGCACAATTAATGGGCACAGAAAGAGGGAGAGGGACAAAGCCAGTTAATTTCCGAAACGAATGACACATTATGAGAGCGATTCGGTTAGTTGCGAACAAAGAACGACATGGTGCATCGACCGACGACGAAACATCGATTTGAATTTGAACTCGACAGTTTTTGGTTCGGGTGCAGAGCTGTACACTTTTGTGTGCTACCGTACCTCTCTAGCAGTACTCTCTGACCAATTGGTACAGTCTTTTTCTACAGTACCCCCCTACAGTGACTACTGTACTTTGTGCTACAGTACCTAGAATTGCTGTACCTCGCCCAGGCGGCTACAGTAATCCATAACTCTGAAGAAGTTTCGACACCATTACTGTACTTTTCACTAAAGCCGCATGACTTTGTCCCTCGAAGATTACTGTACTTTTCCAATGTTTGCCCCCCCACCACGTACATATCCTCTAAATCTTGACCCGAACCGGTTGACGTCATTCTAGGGTCACTTGTTATTTGTCTCTCCAACCTGTATTTCTTTTTTGAATCGCTTCTTTCTCGAAGCTTCTTCTCCAGCCGGAAGCCCCGCCCCCTTTCAAATATTGTCCTTTTCGTCCAAACTTTTCGCCAGACTCCGCCCCGTTTTGCGTCCTTCCACCCACACGCCCGCGCGCATTCCTTCATTCGTTCGTCGCCCTTTCGCCGCCCGTCTGTGAGACGAGACCGCCACTACTTTCCGCTATATTGTCCGATACACACACTTTGCCGTCGAAATGCCACGCTGGATGTGCTCGTTGGTCATATCTGTTCGTCAAAATGTGATTATGACTAGAGACACATTCAGCTTGGCTAGTCGATGCTCTTTTCTCTCGCGGCCTAGTTCCCCAACACGTTAGTTTCTAGGCCACGAGCTTTGCAACGCTTTCGGCCCATAAAAAGCCTACTAGTTCCCGAACTTGTGAGTTTCTAGGCGACCAAATTTTCCAGCAATCTCACACATCATTCGCGCATTTCTCTGCGTCTCCCTCTTTCTTCTCAAATCGACCTCAAAACGGTCAAAGAAAAGGAAGGAAGGAAGGAAGGAAGAAAGAAAGGGAACAAGAGAAGGAGGCAAGAAGTGAAGGGCGAGTTCCAAGGACAAGACAGTGTGTGTGTGTGTGTGATCGATAGGGGACCGGAGGAGGAGGAGGAGGAGGCCGTTAACGACGCCCCGGGGCTACTTTTACCCCATGCGGTGATCGGGAAGGAGGGCACGATCAGAGACACTTTTAACGGACATTTGAATCAAAATGGGGTCCTAGGGCCTAGAAACTCTCCGAATTTGCATCTCACTTTTCATTGTTTTCATAAAATAAATAAGGTGGGATTAGGATTACACTTACAGGCTTTAGAACCAAATTGAGTTAAAATAAAGAATTAGAGAGCGGTTATGTGCGGGAAAGTATTATACAGAGATTTACAACAACTGCATGGGATGGTTCGAGATCGCTCATTAAAAAAAAAATAATTGGGAGGATTACAAGATCAAATTGGGGCATAGAACATGAGAATGATTTGGTTTTTGTTCGGATTTCCAAATTCCGAATCCAACGAATCCAGAAGAAGACGTCTAGTCGGAATCCGAGTCGACCATCTTTCCGCGCTTCTTCTTCGGCTGCCTGTCCGAATCGGAGCCCGAGTCGATCTGGTAGGCCGTAGCTTTGCGGGCTCTTCCGCTGCAAAAAATCCGGGTTTTCAGAGTATTTTCAAGAAAAAGAATTTCTCTAGGGACAAAGAGGTGAGCAATTTCTCGTTTCGCTGAAAACTCCCGTACCTCTTCTCTCTGGGAGCCACGACCACATCGTCGTCGTCCTCGTCGTCGTCCGATCCGGCGGCCTTCTTCGACGTCGACGACTTCTTCTCGAAGAAGTCGTTCATCGTGGCGGGCTTCTTCTTCGGCTCGGCAGCGCGTTTGGGTGCCGCCTTCTTCGCCGCCGGCTTCTCGAAATCCGAATCGAACGACGAATCGCTCACCGCCGGTTTCTTCGTCTTCTTAGGAGCAGCCTTTTTGGCCGGAGCCGCAGAGCTCGTCGGCTTCTTCGCCGCCTTCTTCGCGGGCTCTCCGTCCGAATCCGACGCTAAAATGATCTCGTCGTCGTCCGATTGGGTCACCCGCTGCTGCTTCGGCACGCCGTCCGGCCGGCGCATTGGTGGTGCCGGAGACGCGTCGTTGTCGTCGTCGTCGGAAAGATCGAAAATATCGGCCGACTTCTCCTTGGCAGCACGGGCGGCTCCTCGTTCGGCACGCGGCTTCGGCTTCTGGACAATCTCGCGCTCGATGCCGTCGTCGGATCCGTCGAATGACATGTGGTCCTGGAAAAAGAAGCCGAGTTTCAGTTAGGAAATGCTTTTAGCCGAATTTTTAAATAGAAACTGCCTCACATTTTTCTGATAAAATGAGAGTTAAATTTACAAATTTTCCATAGTGTTCCTTCCCAAACTCACATCAAACTCAATATCGGAAGTGTCGGAAAGATCCGAGTTCCACTCGTCGGCCTTCTTCTTCTTGGGCGTCGTCAGCTTCGCCAGCGATGCTCCGCCGGGCGACATGAACTTCGTAATGTCCGCTCCTTCCTTCTTCTCCTTCTTCGGCTCTTTCGGCTCCTTCTTCGGCTCTTTCGGCTCCTTCTTCACTCGCTCCTTCTTCGGCTGCGCCATCTTTTCGTACTTGGCCTTCGTCGCCGCGTCGAGCTTCGGCTCGATGCGCTGTCCGTCCTTCGAGGGCAGCACCTCCGCCGCCACCGCCTTTTTGGCTCCACGTCCTCCGACCTTCGCGTCCGCCGCCAACTTCTTCGCCGCGTTCTTGATCGAGGCGTCGATGTCGGCCTTCTCGCGCGCCTCCTGCTTATCGAGCTCCGTAATGAAGTTGTCGAGGTCCTCGTGCCACAGGTCCTGCCACGACTTCTTCTCCAGACTCTTCACCTCCGCCAACTTCTCCTCCGACTCTCTGATCAGCTTGTTCTTCTCCTCCTCGGACAGTTTGATGAGTGCCATTCCGACGAGATAATCATAATCCGACAGTTTCGTCTCCAATGCCTTCTGAGTTCCGGACGCCGAGGATCCCTCCGCTTCCTCGTCCTGCTCCGCCTGGTCCTCCTCGTCCAGCTCGATCTCTCCGGACTCGCGGAGCTCCTTCAGCTTCTGCTCCTCCTTCCACTTCTTCACCGGATCCGGATCGAAGCGCATCTGGATGAGCGACTCGACAATCGTCGCCTTCTTCTTGTTTTCCAGCGTGATCTCGTTGTTGATCTTGGCCAAAATGAAGCGTGCCTGGTTGGTGAGCCGTCTGCTCTGCGCCTGCAGCACTCCGACCAGGTACTCCTTTCTCTGCACATATTTCTCTTTGCGGCAGTCGTAGAACTCCTGGGTGATCTCCTCGGGCGTTCCGAACGTTCTCAGACATCCGGCCGCGTCGAACAGCACCATGCACGTGGTGTTGATGATCTGCTGCAGCTTGAACACCTGATGCAGCTCGTTGGAGCGCTCCAGCTCGCGCAACTTGCCCGGCGAGAGCTTGATGACGAACTTGACGGTGGTGTCCGTGTGGTACTCTTTGTAGTCGGTGATGATTGGCGTCTTCTTGTCCGACGACTCCATCAGTCCCTCGAGCACCTTCTCCTTGTAGTCCTGTGTCCACAATTTCACCGGCAACTCGGTAATCTCGATGGTATTGTCGTCCAGGACCGACACTTCTCCGTAGCAAGCGTATCTCGACGCATCCACCTGGATTATCTGTCCGCGGAAGTTCTTGTACCATGGCGCCAGCGCCTTTTGCGACTCTCCGGCAATCAGACGCTTGATGTTCTTGACGATCTCGCGCGGATTGAAATTCGGAATATTTGTCGACCATCCGGTTCCGATTCCCTGCGCTCCGTTGACCAACACCATCGGGATGATCGGGCAGTACCACTCGGGCTCGATTCGCTGATTCTCCTCGTACAGGAAGCGAAGGACGTTGTCGTCGTGCGCCGGGAAGATGCTGCGGGTGACCGGCGAGAGCTGGGTGAAAATGTAACGGGCCGAAGCGCTGTCCTTTCCTCCCTGCAGCCGAGTTCCGAACTGTCCGATCGGCAGAAGCAGATTGATGTTGTTCGATCCGACGAAATCTTGGGCCAAGTTCACGATGGTGCCCATGAGCGACTGTTCTCCGTGATGGTAGGCGGAGAGTTCGGCGACGGCTCCAGCGAGCTGAGCAACCTTCACCTCCCGCTTGTCGGCCCTCTTGAAGCACGCGAACAGCACCTTCCGCTGTCCGGGCTTGAAGCCGTCGACGAGGCACGGGATCGAGCGCTCGTTGTCGAGATTGGAGAAGAGGACAAGCTCGCGGTTGACGAAATCCTTGAAGGTGACGGTGCGGGTGTCCTTGTTGTAGAGGTACTCTTCGGCCAGTCCCTGCTGCTTGCGCACCTTCTTCTCTTGCATCCACTTGGTCAGCCAATCCTTGCGCTCCTCGATCTTCTTCTTCGAGAACGCCATATCGACGGCCGAATCGTCGTCGGCGCCGCCGTACTTGAAGCGAATGCGATGGCGCAGCATGTCCGAGAAGTACTCTTTCGCCTCTTTCGACGTCGAAGTACCCAATCCCTTGTAGTACTTGATTTTGAACGTCTTCCAGTTGTCCGTGTTCATGCGCCACTCCGAGTACTCTGGAATCGAGAAGAACGAGATCTCCTCCTTTCCTTTCGACGCCTTCACGATCGGCGTGATGAACTCCTCCACAAAATTGCGTTGGATGAGCGACGGCCAAAAGTGGTGGACGAAATTGATGACGAGTCCTTTGATGTGCGATCCGTCCTGATCCTGATCGGCCATCACCATCAGTTTTCCGTAGCGCAACGACTTGAAGTCCTCCTCCGTCTCGTACTTCTTCTTGTACTGCAGCCCGAGAATCTTGATCATCGAGGTGATCTCTGCGTTGTCGGCCACCTGCTTCATGTTGCCGTCGCGCACGTTCAGCAGCTTTCCTCGCAGCGGGAACACTCCGTACTTGTCTCTGCCGACGACGGCGAGTCCCGAGACCGCCAACGTCTTCGCAGAATCTCCCTCGGTGAGGATCAGCGTGCACTGCTGCGAGTTCTTCGTGCCGGCGTCGTTCGCGTCCTCCAGCTTCGGAATTCCCTTCAATTTCGACGTCTTCGTCTTCGAGCACTTCTTGTTGAGGTCCTCCATCTGCCGGAAGCGCACCCACGACATGACGGCATCCGTGATTCCGACATTCGACGCTGCCTTCGAGAACTTCTCGCTCAGGGTGCACGTGGAGCCGAACTGCTTCGACTGCAGCGTCATCGTCTCTTTCGTTTGCGAGTCGAACGTCGGATTTTCGATGAGCGCGTTCACGAAGACCCACATGTGGTTCTTGATCTGAAAAGTTAGAGTTTAGTGTTGAAAATCGCCAAACTTTCACTCAATTTATGAAGTGTTTTGTCGCCTCAGATTCGCCTTTTAGTAATCACCTATTAGCGAAACTGCCAGAATCCGTCTCAAAACCAAAAAGGCTTCAAAATGGATAATGACGGAAATGTTGCGCCGCGCCTTTAGACTCCCGATTCAAACTTTCTCGGTGAGTCACTAAAGCGTCGCATAAAATGTATCTACTGGCAGAGGAAATGACTCCAAAAGGGGCCAAGAAGTTCCGGGTTAACCTCAGGAGAAGTTTTTGAAAATTCACAAAATTCTCCAGATCATATAGAGGCGCCAGAGAGTTCATTTGTCTAGGTTGAGTCATCACGGGCGGTACGGAAGGGTCAGGGGGTGAAAAGGGGATACTGAAGGTGTCAGAAGGGTGTTAGAGCTCCAGAAGACGCCATAGAACTTAAAAAGCTCTCAAAAGGCTTCAAATGTTCGCAGGAATCACAGGAAACCTTTAAAACTCGCCAGAAGTCGTCTAGAAGCTACAAGTCTCCAGAAGTTCTCAGAAATCACGTGAGAGCTTCAGAACCCGCCAAAAGTCGTAAGGAAGCTCCTCAACGTTCCAGAAGACTTCCAACCCCTCCTAAATCCTTCAGAATCCCCTCCGATCAATCGATTACCAACCTGGAACGGTTTGATGTTCATCGCCGTCTTCGACAACTTCTTCTTGATCGAATCGATGAACTTGGCGACCATCTGATCGGCCACGTAGTCCACGTGGCGTCCGCCCTTCGTCGTGGCGATGCTGTTGACGAAAGAGACCTGCTGGAAGCCCTTCTCCGAGAGCGCCAGTGCCACTTGCCAACGGTCTCCAACCTGCTCGTAGGCGACTTTAATCGGATCGCCCGAGTTGTCGGTGAACTGCGACGTGTACATCTTGACGTAGTCCTCGAATCCCTTCACCGGAATGCGCTCCCCGTTCAGGAATACGGTAACTCCTTTCGTGGATCCGGCCACGTCGTACGCTCTGCGAGCCATCAAATGACAGATATCGTCGTCTAACTTGTCCATCTTGAACTTTTTGAGGTCCGGGTAGAAGGTGATCTTGGTGAAGTCCTCGCCGGTCGCCGCGCGCACCTCCGCATCCTTGTCCCGGTTCATGTTGTTGATCCACGTCTGCTTGAACTGATGCTTGAACTCTTTCGACGACGTCTCCAGCGTGAACTTGGTCGAGAAGATGTTGCAGAGCTTGGCTCCGTAGCCGTTGCGTCCTCCCGTCACTTTCTTCTCGTCGTCGTTGTAGTTCGAGGAGGTGAGGAGGGTTCCGAAGATCATTTCCGGCACGTACACCTTCTCCACTTTGTGGTACGTCACCGGGATTCCTTTTCCGTTGTTGTACACCGAAACCATGTTATTTTCTCTGAAAATATCAAAAATAGTCTTTAAATTCCCGCAATCTCTAAAAGAGTGCAGTAGAAAGCAGCTTTGCATCACTCTACAGTGAAAACACCGAAATAGGGTGAAAAACCGCCGGGATACTCAAATTTTTGCCCAGTTCCACTCACTTATCAATGACAACTTTGATGGTGTTCATCTTCGCGTCTCTCTGCTTGTTATCGGCGGCATTCACGAGAATTTCATCGAAAATCTTGTACAATCCGGGCACGTAGCGAATGTCGCGCTGCTCCATCACCTTCTTTTCCGTATTGTACACCCACATCGGCGTTTTTTCGGTGTACTCGACCGAACCGATGTACGTGTCGGGACGCAGCAAAATGTGCTCCAATTGTGACTTTTTTTGGTAAATGTCCTCGATCGTCATCTTTTTCGAGCCGCCCTTCTTGTTGTCGATAGAAGTGAACACGTTACGGTCCTCCTCGGTCATACCCATAGATTCGTTGACTGCAAATTCGGACAATTTTGAAACTTTCAGAAAATTTTTAGTTTTCCTACCTCCGTTCTTCTTTTTTGGCGACCCATTGGCCTTTTTCGGCGCGGGCGTCTTCTTTTTCGCCTTGGGCGAGTCGTCCACGTCGAAATCGCTGTCGGAATCGCTCATTTGCGCTGGAAATTCGAAACCTACGCTTTTTTTCGAAAATTAACGATTTTCCGAGCAAACGGGAGGATTTTACAAGGCGCAGAGAGGAAATAAACGCGCCGGAGACTGAAATTAGGCCAAGGCGACCAAAAAACGAGGCAAAATCGATGCGAGAGAGCGGAGTGCGTTCGCCGTGAAAAACTGGTCAACAAGAGGCGATTTGAGAGCGCACAAAAGTCGAATCTCCCGCCGCGCGCTGGTCTTGCCACGAACACGCACACTCCACACCGGTGACACCGTACTCGAGCCCTCGTATTTCGAATCTTTGTTTTCTGTCTGCGTCTCTCGGCAATTCGTATGACGAGAGATTGATCGGACGAAAATATTTGGAAAAAAATTCGTTTATTGTCGAATTTATGAGTTTCTCGCTGTTTTTCGGGTAACAAATATGAAAACGCTGTTTTAGTTGTGGAAAAATGAATTATATCGTGCTGACACACTTTGTTGCTACTTTTGTTGTTAAAAATGCTGAGAACGGGCGCGGAAACCTTGATTTCCGCGTTTTTTCCACAAAATCCTTAAAGCTTGCAATTTTCAGACTAAAAAATGTGGATCGAACTTCGAAATTTCTACGACCAAGTGCTCAACTTTCACGATTTTGACGACGATGAAAAACTCGACGAACTGTTTCGGGACGTCGAAAAACATCGTTGGCGCATGACGAATATCCTCACAAACCCGGTATTTCTGGCGAAAATTCAGTAAATACTCACGAAAAAGTAGAAAAAATTTCAGAAAAAAAATCCAGAAGAGCGGAAAAAGGTGGTGCCGGGCGGAAAAGTCGAGATTAGCGGCGTGGAGATCCAGTTGGACGAGGACACGTGCGCCGAGGCTCTTATCATCGCCGACGTGTTCGCTTTGCCCGAATTGGAGGCCGTCGACCTGGTCCTGGCCGGAGAAGCGCAAAAAATCCACTTTGAGGGTCTCAACCGAGGACTCATTGCTGTTATCTGCTATTACGATGCTCACAGGTTGGAAATTCTGCGAAATGCATCACTTTTGTCTAAAATCACAAAATTGCAGACTTTTAGTGACGGCGATCCGTCAGATGCTCAAATGGGACCGCGAAGACCTTCCCCATCGAGTTTGCAACTTCATCGACGACACTTTCATCAATGACGTCATGATGCGCATGTTTTTCCGTAAGAACATCCCGCTGTGACCCAAAATTCATAAATTTTGCAGAGATTCTGAGCAGTTTCACGGTTCAATCGGAATTCGCGCGGCTTCAGGCGCCCAACGTCAACGGATTGGGCGGTTCGAAACATCAGAAGCTGGTATGTTTGTGGAAATTCAGAAATTCCCATTAGAATGCTCTTGAATTGAATTCCAGATGAAAAACGTGATCGAGGAGATCCGAACGGAGATCATCGGCTGCATTTCGCTGATTTGTGAATATCCGGGCCAGGAATCGCTGGCCATCTCGAATTATCTGTTCGGAGTGGTCAAGTCGGTGCCGGCCGAGAAGCTGAACCTTGTCAATTTGACCGCCTGGATCTCCCTCATCAAACTGACCTCCAGCGAGGTGCTCACTCAAGGTACTGTAGTCGAAAAATCGAGCATCCGCCCATTTTCCCATTTTTATCCCCACTTTGACCATTTCCATGAATTGCACCGAACCCCGTGTGGAGAATTTACAGTGTTGGACGCGCAACAAGTGCTCACCTCGATGATCGACCACATTCGGAACGAGACGGCGTGGTCCGACCAGTCGATGTGCGGAACTCTTCAGTTGGCGTGCGCCGTCACCCTCAAATCGATCGCCTCCTCGCCGTCGGATCATTTAGGCATCGAAAACATCAAAGTGGACGTGGAGAGGGTGATAGACCGCGCGATCCGGAACATGGCATTCCAGTACATCCGACAGGCGATCCTAAAATCGGAGCACTTCCGATACGCTCACCAGTTCACGGTTATCGATGAGCTTTTGAAGCAGCTCGTCTCGTTTTTCCCCGCAAAATTGTTGGAAACGGAGAGAAATTCGGCCGACGAACTGTCGAATCTCGATGATATTCAGAGGAAAGAACTCGAGCCGAAAGTGGACCCCAAAAGACAGACGGTCCAAATCTCGGACAAATTGACCGCCAACGTGGCATCAGTGGATCCGTCCGGCAACTATGAGTCGGCTCTTTCGCATTACGAGAACTTTCTGCGATGTTTTGTCGACTTGTACGAGATGCAAATCATGGATTATAGCTATCAGCGGCTGTCGAAGACGTTCCGCGAGCGCGAATTGCAGGAACAGATCGAGGAGAGCAGCATGTCGTTCAGTACCGAACGATCCGTACGTTTCTTGTCAAATTTAGGCATGTTCTTAGCTTTTACCATTTTCCAATTCAGATATTAGAGTCTTCGGAAGCTCTCGAAGCTCACCAGAAGCTCCAAAAAGCTTTTGGTCCCCTTTTCAAGCTAAAACTGCCACTCCGCAACGACACAATATCTTAACATTTCCAAGAATCTCCTTGCAGATCGAGCTGTGCCGTCTTCTAGAACGTACCCGTCTGCCGCACCATCACGTCGTGCACACGGTAGCCTACCTGGAGCTGTGCGCGGCAGTGTGCAAGAACCCGCTCACCGCCGCCCTCCTCTACGACGTCTTCTCGAAAGAGCACGGCGGACCGGACTCGCGCGGATGGGAGTCTATGACCCAAGCGGTCAAGGCCTACGATCGGTGCTTCAAAGAGCAGCAAGCAATGAACAACACGTCGATTCGGATGAGCTCGTCGGCGGCGAACGCCTCCGTTCTCCAGCACCAACGTCTTCAGGCCCAGCAGCCGAGTCTCAACCTGAACATCCGCGCGACCGATCAGATCCAGATCATGGCCTCCGAACTGAGCGGACTCGTCGCCTGGATCCAGATGGCCACCAAAGTGGCCGAGATGAACGACTTCGCCGCGCAGAGATTCGCCGACGATCCCGCGTGGACTCTGTGCTCCTCGGTCGCTTCTCTGGCCACCGCTTCCGTTCCCTTGAGCCTCAAGGCCACGCTTTTGGGGCTGTTGTCGGCGGTCGCCAGGCTCAAGTGCACTGCTCCGAGGTAAGGGCCGAAAAACAGCTCGAAAAGAGTGCTCTTCTATACACTTTTACAACGAAAGTTGGAAGATGGTGATGCCCGTTTTTGTTTTCGTTTTCCTTGTAGGATCCGTTCTTTCTCAGAATCTGGCACATAATCCACGTGAATCAGTTGTCGTACCACGACGCCGGCGGTCAATTGCGCGGAATTCAAGACGAGTTGGAGCAAAGAGAGTGCATTGTGAAGGAGTACGACGTCTCGCTGGCGTTCGTCAAACTCATGACCACCCTACTCATGCACAGGTAGGCGGAAGTCACTTTTGTAGCTAAAAATCGCAAAAATCCCATTACAGATCGCTTCCGGAGTACGGAATGTCGTTCGTGCAGTTCGTCACGCGCAGTATTCTGTCGCAGTGCCTCCATCGGAGCTACAACAACGTGCTCCAGATGTGGGAACTGTGCGAATGGTCCCTCCGAGCCACCAACGCACTATTGGAGCACGGAATCGTCGAGCCGAGAGCCGTGGCTGCCCAGGATACGCACATTGCACTGCTCGCACAGTTGCTCAACGATACGCCAATGTTCCGAGCGGTTAGTCAGAGAAAATGAGCATTTTGAAACTGTGAAATTTGCAGATAACCCGCATCATAATGGAGGATTGCCAAGCACACAACGACCCGTACGTCACCAGAACCGGACCGTCTTCAGATGCGGCTCTTATTGCTCTCCGCCTCTTGTCGCGTACGTTTTTCTGTTGTTTGTGAGATTTTGATGTCAGAATTTTCCTAATACGTGGTCCTTTTCTTGCAGGAGCCCTCGTGCTGCACCCGGCACTCCGAGCGTGCGCCCGAGCCACCTCCGCCGACATCATGGTCGCATCGATCCACTCGCTCGTGTTCTCGCCGATCATCGCCTCCTCGCACTGCACCCTCCTCGATCTCGTCTTCCATTACCTTCATATGTGCGACGATTTCCCCGTCCACTCGCTCTACGCCGCCCGTATCCTTCGGGACGTGAATGCGTCGCGCGGACATGCTCAGGCGGCGATGCTCGAGTTGTTGCGCTCGCGGAAAAGCTCGCCGTCGCACGTAAGAGCCATCCGATCGGTGATATGTGCCACCAACATCCACTACACCATCGACGATTCGCTTTCCAAAGGTGAAAAAGCTCAATTTTACGCAAGAATATTCTCATTTTACAGACGAAGACACCGAAAATCCTGTGTTTGCGCGCGGAGAAACGGCGCGAATCGTGCTGGAAACGCTGACGGAAGCGCTGGACAACCACGTGACGACGAGCGGAAACCGGCTGACCGACTGCAACAACGTCTGCTACTATCTGTTCGCGTTCCGGCCGTCGAAGGCGAACACGAAGGAGCTGTACGAGGCGGACGACGTGCTCACGGGGTTACATTACGTGCTCTACATCATCGAACAGTTTGTCGGCGCCGAAAAACCGTTCGATTTACAGTTTTCCGCACTGCTCGAGCCCGCTTTTCGTCTTATAGTACGGTTTTCCAGATTCTCGACTCTAAAGTTTTCCATCGATTTCAGCAACGCCTTACCTCGCAGTCGTGTCCGTTCTCGCAGGCGGTGCTCTGTTTCATGCGCTCCTCGAATATCATCGAAAAACTGGCGACGTCGCCGTTCGTCTGCTCGGCGCTTGCGCTCGAGGACAACAAGGACTGCACGTACGCGACGGGAATCTTCGCGGTTCGCCGCATGATCGTCGGCTACATCCTTCACTTTTCGGCCGTCGAAATCTCGGCCATGCTCACTTCGGGCCACTTTACAAAGCCCGAATTGCTCTACCGAGCTCTTTTAGAATCTTCTGAGAACGTGGCCGAGCAGACGCTGAACGAGACGACGAACTCGTCGGGAAATGCGACGAATCTCCTGTTTTCGCTGCTCCGTCAGTCGACAGTGCCCCGTCGGAATCTGATGGAATACCCGAGTCTGGTGCATTTCGACGTCAGCAAACTCCACGAGCTCTTCGACGCATGCCTCACCGTCAACATTTACGGAGTTGCACAGTACGACGTACCGTACCTGAATCGTCTGATGCGCCGAGAGATCGAAGTGGTCTATTCCGATTGTGAGGAGGTCAAATATGTGCAAAAAGTAAGGAAATCGGGTTTGGAAAGGCATTTCAAAGAACGTTACTAGAAAATTAGTTCTCAACATACTTATGCCATTGGATAAAGCGACAGAAGTCACATCAATCTCCAGTTTTTCCCAAAAATCTTGTTCAGGACTTGATCAGGGGCCACAAAGCACTTATAAATTTGCGAAGGAAAGTGCTTTGAGGCCTCCCAATGATGTACTTGAAACCTGATGTAACTTTTGGCGCTCTATTCAGTGGTATCAGTACCTTCATCACTAATTTTACCATTCAGGAACTGGAGTCGGTGCTCGAGTACTGTGCCGAAATCAACGCGAGTCTGCTCTCGGAGCGCGCTTCCGAACGCATCGTCTCCGGATGCACCCTTCTGCTCGACGTCTTCTGCATTTTCGCGCCCGTCCACTTCTTCTCCAACCACATGCAGTAGGAACACTGAATTTCCCCGTTCTTAAGTCATTGTCCCGCTTCAGACTGATCATATTCCGCGACGCGAGCTACGTGCTTATTGAAATGTGCTCGGGAGTCGGCGGAATCGCGCTGGTCGCCGCGTGCAAGACCCTCCACAGTCTAGTGCTCACCGTCATGAAATTGGCAAAGATCGAGTACCCGAAGGTTTGTTTTTCGAGAAAAGTGCTGACATTTTAGGCCGAAAATCGGTTATAATAACGAAATTGATAGCTGTTTGTGTAAGAAGGCTTTTTTCCCTCAAATAATTTATTTTGAGTGAAAAGTTTATTGCAAAACGGACACACAACGCATTTATGCCTTGTTCTGATAGTGATCGGCGGCGTATCCGACGGATCCTCCGTGACCTCCTCCGTGTCCTCCGGATCCACCACGTCCTCCGCCGACTCCTCCGTGAGATCCACGAGCTGGGCATGGGCAGTATTCGCTGAAAAATTGGCATGCTCCGATTTTTTAGTAGAAATTGTAGAAAATATGGTTAAAAACGCACGCGTCCTTTCCTGGTCGTCCGACCTTTCCTTCGGATCCTGGTCCCCCATCGAGTCCCTTCTCTCCCGGTCCTCCGGATCCTCCCTGTGGTCCCGCCTGTCCAGCATCTCCGACTGGTCCGTTCTTTCCGTTGTCTCCGACCGGACCGCTCTCTCCCTGAGGTCCCCGTTGTCCCTTTGGTCCTGGTCGTCCGATCGGCTTTCTTCCGTCGGCGCCCTTCTCTCCGGGCCGTCCGTCCGGTCCCTGCTTTCCGTTTGGTCCTGGCGCGCCCATCTCTCCTGGATGTCCTGGATTTCCGTCGTGTCCTGGTCTGCCCAACGATCCGTCGGCTCCCTTCATTCCGCGAAGTCCCGGTCGTCCGTTTGGTCCCGGCGCTCCTGGTGGTCCGGCTGGGCAGTAACTGCACAGTCCAGTGTCCTGAGGTTCGGGGGTCACGTCCAGCGAATCGTGTCCTGGTTTTCCGTCCTGTCCGGGCACTCCGTTCGGTCCCGGCGATCCTGGAGATCCCTTTGGTCCCGCTGGCCCAGGATGGCACTTGTTCTCGGCGGCCGACTGGCATTGGCAAGAGCCTCCGGACGGAGCTGGTCCGGCTGGAGCCTGAGCGCCGAAATCGTGTGCGGGTGCGGCTCCGCCGTATCCATCGTGAGATCCGGAAGCGGCGTAGCCACCCTCCGAGTATCCGGCGTCACGACGACCACGTCGAGAGGCGGTGGTGCCGATTTGCACGAGATCCTTCCACATCTCGTCGGTCTCTTGCTGAAAAAATGAACGTTTTAATAGGAAATCGTTCAAGTGACTCACTCTGAAAGTGCGAATCTCGGTGTCCAACTCGGTCCAGTAGTCCTGAACATTGTTGAAAATCTGGCCGAGCGCGAGAAGAGAGCACAAAAGCGCGATGCCCGACAAGGAGGAGGCGACGAATGTGGCCGTATGCACCTGCATACTGCTGAAAAGTTTTAAAAAATTGTCAAAAACTGATAGTCCTAATGGGTTGTTTGTCAGAAAGTGTTGCACAACCACTCTTAGGAGGTACAAGAACAATTTGAGACTAAACATTTCGCAAAAACAAGTACTGGAAAAGAAGAGCTGAAGAGGATGGCAATGTTTTACGATTATATCCCGCGCCGCCTTTTATACACGCGATTATAACGAGTAACCAGTTGTAGTCCGCGCCAAACTAACTACTGATATGATAAACAGGCGCCCGGAGAACTTGTTAGCACCGCCGAGAAGATTAATGCGAACGGACAATATGCGAAACGAGAATGATAACTGTGCGGATATGGCTGCAAGAGCGATTTTTGATTGATTTCGTGTTGACAAGAAGACATTCTTGATCTAACTATTTTTTCCTTTAAAAAATGCGCGAATGTTTGCAGTTGCTGGCCCAACGTCGTTTCTTCGCGCCGCTCTTCAAATCGCTCATCGAACTGATGATTCAGCCGGGCGAGAAGCCGGTCAACGCGAAGGTTCTACTCTACAAGACGGTCCGGTTTTTGCTGAGGACTCTGTTCGAGAAGAACTCTATCGGGGTACGTTTCCTACTTTTTTTCCAAATTTCCGAAATTTGATTTCATTTCGTCCGAAAAATGATATAATTAGAAGATATTGCCGAATTGTTGCAGGTGGTGAACGAGGTGGAGGAATGGATCCTGGACGGTCTGATCCAGGCGCCGAATCTTCCGTCATCCGACGAAATTGTGAATATTGTGGATAGAATGGGCGAAGACGTGGCACGTCATCTGGAGGCGGCTATTGCCGATCTGCCAAAACACCGAAAAGCCGCAGCGATCATGGTGACCAGCGATCTGATGCACGAGGATCTCAAGTCCAACAAAAAGGTAAATGCAGTTTTTCCGCAACTTTCCGATAATGTCGAATTTTTTGCAGCTGTGCAACCACGTATCTCGAAGCGGAGTGCCGCGAATTCTGTGCGAAGAGCTTCTCTCGATCGATTTCGACTGGGAAACGGTGACGGCGGCGAAAAAGAAGGAGACGGCGGAGACGGGCGCCGGAGCCACGCAGGCCGAGCACCTTTCCAACTACAACCTCTTCGTCTCCATTTTGGTAAGGTTGTTTGCTGAAATTCTGGAAATGTTGACGCTACAACGGAATAGAACTCCTAGATGTTTTTCGCGTTGGGAGTTCTATTCCGTTCAAGTTCTAATTCGTTGCAGCGCTAAAATTCATGGCTAAAATGAGCAAAATGCGGTTCTGGAATGATTTTCTAGTTGTTCTTAACTATTTCCACCAAACGTATCGATTTTCTCATGGGGTTATCCGGTGATGCCAATAAATGGGAAAACCCTGTGCACACACGTTGCTTTTTTCCGTTTCTCGACTCTGCTGAACGTCACAGAGATACAGAAAAGGTTAATTTTCAATTTCAGACATGTTTCACGCGGTACGCGGTCTCGGAATCCGGATGGAATGTGCTCGCCGAGCTCGCCGTCACCGAGATTCTCGCGGAAATGACTGCGTTCACCGAGCCGCCCAAAGAGCTCTTCCTGAAGCCGGAAACTGTCAAAACGTGAGTTTTTGGTGTAAAAGTGATGAAGTCATGAAGAATGCCTAGAAATGGACATTTCGCAGATTTTCACCCGAATCTTTTGCAGAAAAGGCACTTCGGCGAATCTGTACATCAACGCGCTCGATCTGGGACTGCACGTGTGCAAACAGATGTGCACAAAGACGAAATGGAAGAAGTTGTCGCTGAAAGTGCTCGCGTTCGTCCAGAGACTCGGAGAAGTGTTCCAGCAACTGATGCGGGCCGAGATCGAGTGCGACTGCCTCGAAACGGCCAAGGCCATCGTCTACGAGATCGCCATCAATGGTCGGTGTTTGTGCCATTAATTTTGTTTTGAATAATACAATTTGCAGACGAATCGATAATCGGCGCGATCGACGGAGATCCGGTGCTGCGATCGTTGCGGCAGGCGGAAGAGAAGAAGGAAGTGAAGTCGAACGCGCGTCGGAAGTTTGTGAATGTGAATTCGTCGTTCGCGGCGCCCCGACAACTCTTTCCACTCTCACACCATGCTAATTATTTGATTATGCTCATTTCATTTTTTGTATAATTTTTGACCACCACCACCACCACTATCCACTTTTGTTGTCTGTTTCCGCTTTTGATGATTACATTTTTACAAAACAAGAGCAAGACGGAGGAGACCCGCCGATTAACCGAAGAAAAAAAAGAAGAGCACACTTTTGGGGAGGTTGGAACGGAAGAATGAGCGGAAAAAACCGGGAAGTTTTGAAGAAAAATGAAAAGAAACAAACGAAGAACTAGGAGAAAAGCGAAAGAATTTGAGCATTTTTGTGGAGAAGAAAGGGCACTTTGGGTGGGCGGAAAAGGCTACGGATTCGCAAAAAAAAGAGAAACAGCTAATAGTTAGAATTAGAGAGAAATCGCAGAAAAACATTAATAATTACATTTTTAGAGAGAGAAAAGCGAATAATAATAAATAGGCCAAAAAAAAGTGATAATTTTCAGTTTTTTTCTGAGCAAAAAAATGCTGAAAAGTGATATGATCGGGGCGAAAACGAGAAGAAGATCATCGGTAGAAGAAGAAGAAATAGGGGGCTGGGCTTAGAGGCTGTGCAGCAGGGAGATCACGAATTCGTACGTTCCCATCGTGATCGCCGTGTTTGGAACGGTGCGCATTAGCTGAAAATCGGATATTATGTAGGCCATAAAATCGTTTTTTCCACGGTACGAACCTGAACGGAGAGTCCCCTGTACATTGCGCGATATCCCTCCTTGTACAGTTGATGGAGTGTCCGGAAGAAGCCCCTGGTGCCTTCGGACTCCTCGCGCAGTCTCGTACGGACCACCTCGTGCGGGTAGGCGACGACGCACGCGATGAATTTGGCCGAGCCGCCGGCGACCATAAAGTTGAGAAAGTCCATCTTCCTCTTGTCCATCTCGTCCGTGTCGCTCAGCAAAACGCCGCGGAAGTACTCGTATATACAGAATTGGATCATTGTCTCCGAGACGCCCGCGTACGACGCCGTCACGCCCTGCAAATTACAAGATTTTGAGAGAAATCGACATGAAAGGCAAAACCTTCGTAAAATCAACCGACCTTGTAGAATCCCTTGAATCCCTCTCGCGAGTAGACTCTCTTGATCATCTGCCAGATTCCGATGCGCCCCTGATACAATTGCAGTCGTGTTTTGACCAACCAGATCGGGTTGACCGCCGACGCGGCCACAAAACCGGCCGATCCGGCGGAGACCATGTGCACGATCGCCGAGTTCGGCAAGAAGATGTCCGATTCGTTCCAGAAGCGTTTCGACGACGAGTACGTGTAGAAGTACACTGCTCTGCAATCGAAATGTTGACTTTTTTGACTGTTTGAGGGAAATTCAACCGAGACTTCGTAATTGGTAGAAATTGTCGAGAACGCTAATTTTCTCAATATTTCGAATGTTTGACGTAAATTGAACACAGAAAGATCGTGAATTTTGCAATTTTTCGCCAAAATCTCACTTGGAAGGTGCGACCCCGATGAGATTCGGAACGAGTCCTTTGTAGAGTGCTCCGATGCCTTCCGTCTTGACAACTTGCCTACAAAATGCGTCAATTTCGAGCGGACAACGACGAAAATCACCGAATATATCGAAAGACGATGGTTCCGCGACGTGGCGGCGTCTCCGATGCCGTGTTCGTCGACACATTACGCACACAATACTGGACCAGTGACGATGCGGTCGGGTTCGACGCTGAAAACGCAAATTTTATAGAACAATTCAGATCAATTTTGCATCAAACTTTTGCAAATTGACAATTCTCACCTTGGCCCAAAAAATTGACTTTCGAGAAGGCCGCATTCAGGCCGCTACCGCTGAAAATCCTCTCCAAAGCGAATTGACCGCGAAAGTTCGAGCCTACAATGTTTGTCGGGTTGTTAAAGGATTTAGACTGATTTTCGCTCTCTCAAAAATCGATTGCGCTTTTTCCATATTTCGCCCAAAACCAAAAACTTGCCATATCCGTTTCTCTGCGAGACGACCGATTTGATGATTCCGCTGGATTTGTTGCTCGAGGCGTTCGATGAGGAGGAAGAGGAGGACTTGGAGCCGCCCGACGAGGTGCTCGGCCCCGATTGGGTGTCAAGTCCGCGCGACGACTGCATTCGCGTCTTCACCACCTCCAACGGACACGTTATTGCTGTGCCTGAGACAGAAACTTGTAGATTTTGCAATTTTCCACCGTTTTTCAAGACGTCTCCTAGTAGGAAAAAACTGACCAGCAGTGCCACCAGCGGCGCCGCCGATAAAATGAATGGCAGCCTCTCGATCCATGAACATTTTGCGTTGATTCCTCCACTTTCGGCCTCGTTTTGTTCGCGTTTCTCGGTGAAATCGGATTCGAATTCGCGGCCGCCCCGATCCTTTTCCCTCTTCTCGTCGTCGCAACTCTTTTCCGCGTCACGTCGTCGAATTGTGAGCCCTGAAATGTGTTGCGAAACTGTTGTGCAAAAGTGGGGGGGAAAGAAACGGACGGCGGGAAATGGAAAACAAGGAGAGAGAGGAAGAGGGCGCAGAGAGAAATAGAGGGAAAACAGCGGCAAAGTGCACTTTTGGCTTTCTGGCCATTAAATTCTGGGATATTGACGAGGTTTTGATGTTTTCTGGGCCACTTTTCTGGAAAGATTGAACGAATCTGAGCCATTTCCGTTCAAAAAGCTTATTTTTGGCGGGAAAATGGCAAATTTTTACTCCGTCAGCCTAAATGGCATAATTTTTTGGCTGATTGTTTGTTTTTCAGCTGCTACAAGCCTGGAAAACGCTAAAAATTGATCTAGACGCCCGAAACCTCTAGAAAATGAGTCAAACCCGGCGCCCGACCACTTTTCCCCCTAGAATCACGTGGAAAGGCGGTCGAGTTTGCAGGAAAGTGTACTCATGTGATGATAGCGATGGGTGGTGTCGAACCGGCGAGGAAAACAATCGAAATGAGCGCGAAAAGAGATCAAACTATCAATTTTCACGCCAAGAACAACCGCAGATTTTGCATCATTTCCGTGCCGATCGCGTCAATCGGTTCTTTCCCGTTTCGCATCAAGCCCCGATTTTAGGCCTAAAACGCAAAACCGTTCCCATCGGGCGGATTGATGAACACAAAATGTTTGTGAAACTAATTCCGGCGCCAGTTTGTTGCCATTTCTCCGTCGTTTTCTCTATTTTCTCTGCCTTCTCCACACGTTCACGTGATTCTCAGCGGACAATGGTTTTCACATACATTTTTTTAGGGTTCTGACCCGCCTACCATCTTGAGATCCTAATGTTTTGAGGGAAAAACTGAAAACTACTGTAAACGCGGGGATTTCCGCAAAAAAATGCAGGAAAGTCAAGTTTGCGATCAAAGAACGATCAGAGGGAAACATTACGTCGAGTGTCCTGCTCACGGGGCAACAAAGATGCAATCGGAGAAGGAGGAGGCAAGCAACGTGGGAGCAAAAGTACTGAACTTTGCTAAACACTCGTGTTCGCGCTTTGAGCCCTCAAAAATGTGATCGCAATGCTTTATGACAGGATTATATTGTGATTGCTGATATTGTGATTCTGACACTAATTGCATTGAAATTGAACAAAAAATCAGGGCGGTACAATACACTATGAGAGAATTGTTAGATTTGATAGAGGTATCTGTCGTAATTGCTATTTAATCTACGTTGATCTACCCACAGCAGTAACGTACCGCCCTGAATTTTTCCGGACTTTCAAATTCAATTTTTTGACAGATTTTAGGGCGAAACAATGCGAAATTTGACTCAGCATGAAGCAACGCCCAGAAAAACTGTAATTGAGATCAAAAACGCTACGAATTGCCCAAGAGCACTTGTTTCTGTGTGAAATTCGCCGTACTTTGCGCCCAAGGAATGAGAATGAAACAATATCAATAATTTCGAATCAAATGCTTGGATTGACACTCGCCAAACGAACAAAAGGCGACAGTTGGACGAATCCGAGCAGCTTCTACCTGTCAATTTGAGTTCAAAAATGGTTTTTCCCATTCTCGAGCCGAAAAGCTCCATCAACCAATAGATTGGACACGAAAGCGAAAAAAAAGAAAAGAGAACACAAGTGTGATGAGACATGTGACTGGCGAACTGAAGAAGACTGACAAACGGACCGACTGCCGAGGAGGAGGAGGAGGAGCAGACGGCGCGACACAGAAACAGACAATATAAGACCGATAACCAGTGGTGTTGCAGCAACAATTTCAGTTTGTTTAGGGTGTCTACACTGAAAAACTCGGGATTTTCTGGGCTTTTCAGACTGAATCTAGCGTTTTGGCATTAAAATTGATTTTTCTACGTTCCGGGCCTTCAAATACACTAGAATGGCTATTTAATGCTTTTGACTCCAAATTTGCGCCCTGAAAGCAGGAAATTCGCCGAATTTAGGGACAGTCACTCATCACTCAGAAAACGGTATGATACCTCGATTTTTCGCCAGCAACTTCAGCTTTTCTACAGAAATTTCTAGAAAACAAGTGTCCCCCCCCCAAACACATGTGACCCCGCAACTATAACATGACGAAATCTTTCCCTTTTACAGTAAACAGCAAGGCTTTTACACCCGCCACACACGTGTTTAGTTCTCTTGATGAATTCATCACCTGCTACATGAGTTGTTGAGAAAAATTACAGATTTTGGGCCTGCATTGCCGACACGTGATCGGAGGAACGACAGAGAAGTCGGTCAATTGGCCGGCGCGGGTACAAAGTCAACAAATGAGTGATCTTTGGAAAAATCGCTGAGAAAGCGAGAGAAGAACGCTGTTTTGTGGAATTTTGGTTGAAATTACACGATTTGCCCCCTAGACAGGCTATTTAAACAGAAAACGCTGAAAATTAGAGCAACTTTGGAAAAAAAAAGTTCCGCCGAAGGGTCACATTTCTGTGTCCAATCCGGCTAACGGGTTGACGAGGCGACGAAACGCGGTCATAATGATGATTTCTATCCGTTTTCCGAAGGGTCTTACAAATTTTCTCGCCAAAAACCACGTGTTTTCCACGTGTTTACTCGATTTTTGCGAACTTGATTCCAGAAATGCGATTGACGCGGGGAAATGGAGCTATTCGGCTGGAATTTTGTGTTGTGAATGATTTGAAAGCTGCAAATGGCGAAAAAATGGCGAAAAAATGACAAAACAACGGAGAACAACGGCAAATTCTGGGCTGAAAAGAAAGTTTTTTCAAAAAATCGGGCAAAAAGTTGAGGTGCGGCGCTGAAAAGTGGGCGGAGCTTGTCGATTTACGGCGAGTTGCAATGGCGCCGCGCACTTTTTCAGCCACTTTTCCATTTATTTATTTCGGCGGCAAACCTTCAACTTCACACGGAACCCCAGCATTCCAATGCGCAAGCAAGTTGTCAATGGGGCGCGCTTGCATCCACCGTCGGCTCGGAGTTTCTTTTTTCAATTGAAACCCAGAATTCTTTCGTTTTTCTCTTAATAAACACTAAAATTTTGTTCTTTGCGAACCGTGGGGCGATTGTCTGAGTTAGAAGCATCGATTTAAGCGCGAAACGGAGCAGATTCGTTCAGAATTGACCAAATTGAGGGATTTTGTCGAAAACTACTGAAAAACCGGAGTTTTAACGATCATTTGCCGAATCGAGTTCGGACACTGGCATTCGAACCGTCCAGTCAACAAAGAGTTTATTGCGCATCTTTTAAGCGCTCAACCGTCGAAAAATATACAGAATTGAGATAATTGAGGCAAATTTTCGATTCCAACAGGAAAAAAATTCTGTACTTTTCACATAAAACGTTTCGAAATTGATGACAAAGCAGTTAAAATTTTATTTTTTATTAATTTCTAATCATTATCATAAGTTTTGACACTGATTGGTTCTGAAAAGATGGGAATAATGCAAAAAAAAGGAAAATTGAAATGAGAAACTCTACAACGACGCTCCGAAATTACGCGTTACGCGCCTTTTTTAGCGCACCTGAATTGCGCCAAGGGAATTTTTTATTGGAAGGCTGGGGTTCCGTGCTTCATTCGATTTTCAGCCACAAAACAAGGTAATTGACAACTTTATTCATGATATTCATGATACCGAATTCTGAGAAGAGAAATTATCACACAAAAAGCAAGGCACGGCACAGAGACCAGCGAAAAATCCGAAAAATCGAAAAACAATGTATTCTAGGTGCAAAGACTGTCGAAAGCCGAATAAATATGATGGAAAATGACTAAGATTGCAGCGGGTATCACAGGGGAGGCGCCAAATTGCAATATTTTCGAGAAAAGTTTGGAGATTTTGTGTAAAAATGAGAGAAAACAGAGGAGCGGAGAAAAATTGGGGGAAAAGGGGGGGAAAACACCAAGTAGAACACCCTGAGAAGCTGAAAAAAAAAACAGAAAACAAGCAAAAGGGGAGGGAGAAAAATCAATAATCAGGAGGAATCCTCGTCGCCGGCGCCCACGTGCACCTCGACTTTTTCGTTGCCGACCGAGATGTTCAGGTCGGAGGCGTCGTTCACCGAAACTCCGCTATCATCCGACAAAATGCTGAGGATGTTGTCTTTGGTGGCCTGCGTCTGCGCCTGTTGCTGCTTCCGACGGCTGTCGGCGCCCGGGAAGCACATCTCCAGAAGACGACGGTATTCTTCGCGAAGTTCCGCGCTGAAATCGCGTTTTTTTTGCTGGGCTCAACTTTGATCGATCATAACTCGGCTGGTTTTTGAGTTTTCAACAATGTTAAAAAACAGTTTGATAGATAATTTTCCGCTCTACAACTTTCCAGTTGACAATGTTTTATGAAATTTTTGATGCGCCGAGATATTCGCATTTTTCAAAGCTCTTTGCTAAAATTGAAATATTTTGCTTCTCAGACGATATGGTAGAAGACAGTCAACGGGAAAGTTGTAGAGTATAAACTCATCTTTCGATTGGTTTTTAAAATGTTTACCGAGACTCACGCAAAATCATGCGGCTGCAGTTTCGCCTCTCCATGCGTTTCCTTGATGTGCGTCGATGCCAAGTACCGTCTCGTAAAGCTCGCTCCACATTTCGGACAACTAAAAATTACCTTCTCTCAATGTTCTTTCGAGCTTATCAAAGACCAACCAATACTGTTTCTTGGAGGCGTGCAACCGCGCGTGTCTCGACAAATGATTCAGCAGGTTCGCATACTGTCCGTGCCTCGAAATGCTCTTTTTGCACAGCTGGCACTGGTAGAGCTCGCCGAACGGCTCCAATTCCTGTTTGGCCTTCTTGTTGCGCGGTTCCTGAAAGTTGGTCTACACTTTTTGAGCTGTGAGCACGCCTTCAAGACGCGTCCTTACCCTGTCGAAGAGTTCGAGTGCCTGCGAGAGCGTGAGATCCTCCAGATCCTCTTCGACGTCGCCCGACATGTCCGGATCGTCGGCCGGCTCGTCGGACGGCGGCTCTTCTTTCACGGCGATCTCTTCGTATTTGGGCGTCGTCGCTTCCGGTTGGATTCGATGCGGGAGGATCGGCGAAATCGGAACGAACGGGCGCTTCAGTTGCGACTTACTATCACAATTGCCGTTCTTAATAGGCGTCGAGCACACAAACTCGCGTCTCGGCGACTGCATCAATCCAGAAGACGTCGTCGCCTTCGGAGACACCACCATCATCGACATTGACGAAGAGGTGGGTGTGGAGGGCGACGTGGAAGACGTCGTCGTCGAAGACGTCACTGCCGAGGCGGTCAGACACGACGACGTCTTCTCGCACGTCGGACACAGGTTCTCGATGGTCTCGCCGATCGAGAGCTGGCGGTGACCGTGCGAGAACAGCAGTTGGACGACGTTCTGCAGCATTTTGTCGTCTTTCAAGTTGAGTAACACATACATTTTGGGTCTGGAAATGTTTGGCGGTTTGATGGTTGGATGGAGAGAATCAAAGTCAAAATTATATCAAAGTGTGTGCGGGTTGGTTGGTGGGGTGTAGACCGCCCGAGACCGAGGACCGAGAGGGGAAGACTTCATCACTTTGCAAATACATATTGTCTGTCCGCACACTATCTCTCGCCCATCACCTCCTCTCGCTCTCTCACCTCTCGTCTGTACACCCAAATGATGATCGCGCCACGACCCCCAGCGAGTGAAGAGAGAAAGAGAGAGAGAGAGAAAGAGAGAGAGAGAGAGAGAGAGAGAGAGAGAGAGAGAGTTCTTCGGGGGTCGGGCGCTCTTCTTCGCCCGTCCGACGGGAGGGAGGGAAGGGAGTAAACACCGTTTTTAGGGGCACCTAGCTGGCGGCGGCTGTATAGGATGTTGGAACCCCCGGTCCAACAGTCCAACCGTGGTCCTGACCTTCGTCGCAACTTTCCAAACCTTCACTCCCCTTTTACAACACACAACGTTTGGCGCCGAGACGCCTCAAAATTAGGACACCAATTTCTATCTGTCTTTTCATTTTTCTTCTCGTCTCCTTCACCTACTACAAAAAGAAGAAGACGTCGACGACGAGAAGAAGAAGAGAGGCGTCAAATTACCTTGGTACAGTCTCTCTCTCTCTCTCTCTGTGTCTGGTGCGTGTCGTGGCGATGACCAACACAGTGTACGGTTAGAAAGGAAAGTGTAAAAAGTAAAGTGGTCGATGCACCATGTCTCTAGCTCATTGGCGATTATGCTGAGGAAGACGATGAAGAAGAATAGGACAATATCCAATTTGCGCCCACCACAACACCAATGGAATGCACAAAAAGATGATGGATGGCGGGCGCGCGCGCGCGTGCGTTGAAAAAATAAAAAAAAGGGGGGTGGGGATAATGTGGGAAAGGGAGCGGATAATGGGATAGTGTGGTGGTGTGTGCGTGGTGTGAAGGGTAAACAAGAAGGAAGAAGAAGAAGAAGAAGAAGAAGAAGAAGAAGAAGGAGGAGGAGGTACAGTAGCCGAGGGTTCCACACGGAAACGGGTCAGGCAGGGCAGATATAGAGAAGTTTGGGAAAAAGTTCGGATTTGGTGGTCGAACAATCGCAAAATTATAACAAAATTGTTCACAACGACGCACCGTGTGTGTGTGTGAGAGAGCGAAATTGAATGTAAAATGTTGGGAGGAGGGGAGAAGGAGGGCGCGCCCCCCGAGACACCAACCATACTGTCTCTGTGTTTGTGTTGTGACACAACACTGTGCTGCTGCCACACACCGAAGAGAGAGAGAAAGAGAGAGAGAGAGAGAGAGAGAGAGAGAGATGGAGGAGGGGGAGGTGGCGACGGGACGGGAGGAAGGGAGGGAGGGGGAAAAGAGGGCGCGGGTGTGCGCCGCCGCTCTCCTCCACCTCCACACACACAACTTTTCGAAATATCGCGTCGGTGTGCGGGAGCCTTTCTCGCCGCCGCACTCTCCTCTCTCTCTCTCTCTCTCTCTCTTCCTCACACTCGCACCGAACAGACCGCCCGCGAAATCTATTGGCGACACGTTGCGTTGTTGCGCCGTCGCCGCCGCCGCCGTCGCCGTAGGGAGGGAAGGAAGAAAGGAGGCCTGGTAGAAAAAAAGGATGGAAAAGGAAGGCGAAGGCGTCACCACCAGGGGGACCACACCTCACACATCTTGCACGGCCCTGGCCAATCTTCACCACGAAACCCATAGAGCCAAGTACACCAGAGGGTTGAGCCGAAGAATTTTTATATCTTTTTTAGAAAATTTTTTCATGGAATGTGATCAACTGACGAAATGCATAGCAAAATGAACTCTGCACACGGAAAAATAATTGTGAATTTAGCTTTTCATACAAAAAAGTTATTCGAGTTGTTCCATGAAAAAAGGGGCAAACGGAACAACTCGAATAACTTTTTTGTGTGAAAAGCTAAATTCACAATTATTTTTCTATGAGCACAGTTCACTTTTCTCTACATTTCGTCAATTGATCACATTTCATGAAAAAATTTTCTAAAAAAGATATAAAAATTCTGAGCTAACTCTGAAGTACACTTGCCCTTTCCTCTTTCCATTCATTTCTCATTGTCACTTTCTACACGGGCACAGCTCCTGGCACCTACAGTAGGCGCTGTTAGTCATCGCTGCACAATGTGCATATTGTGCATCATCATACAAGGTGTACAACACGAGGGAGGACGCAAAAAAGTTTGTGTGTGTGTGTGTGTGTGTGAGGGCGAGCCGCCGAGAATACTAAAGGGGCGCCGGAGGACGACGACGAAACGGGAGGCAAGGCGAGGGCAAACATTGAGCATACACCAGTGCTCCACACGGGCGCCAACCAACCACACAGCCTCGCCGTCGCCCTGGACACTTTTTTTTCGAAGGCGACGGAAAGAGGGGGAGGAAAAATGCGGGGCGGACAATATCAAAGGGATGGTTTCGCAAAAATTTCCGCTCTTTCGCGCGGCTAGGACAATGGGGTCGAGGTTGACGGACAAAAAAGCCATGAAATTTGGGGATCCTGGGGACACTGTCTAACTAGCGGTGAGGTCATGGGTTCCGGAACAAGAGGATATTGGGGATCCCTTGAGATGGTGCCATAAAGAATGGAAAATTGAATCCTTCTTCTTCTTCTGCTTTTCAGATTCACTTCTCTTCTCAAAGCCAAGGCCAGCCATGGCGGCAGAAATGGCGAAGCGGGATGAAAGAGAAGAAGAAGAAGAAGAAGAAGAAGAAGAAGTGGCGAGTGTCTGCGTCTCTTCCGCTTTTACACTCTTTCTCTCTACCTGATGCCATCAATTTGTGTGAAAGAAAGAATGACGGGCGCCGCCGCCGCCGCCGCCATGTTTCTTGGAATCCGTGGGGGACCAGAAGGGCGAGTACTCGAATACAGTAACCCATCCGAAAACCGACCCGTAAATCAGTGATAAAACCACTTTTATCACTCATAAACCCATTATTACCACCCGTAAATTGACACTATATAAGTCAACCAAAAGCGCCGCCCCCCTCTGCCTAGTTTTCGTGGCGTTCTGTTCCCTTTTGCCGGCTCAACCAGTTGGGACCGGTGCCGTGCCGTGCCAGGTACATGTTACTGGTCGATGCACCATGTTATCACTAGCCCACAAGGAGTTTACAGGATCCTAGGGAAATTTGGTCGATGCACCATAGTGAGAAAGGGAGTTTAGATGTGAGGGACTAGGATTTTGCTAGGCCACAGGCCTAATAGACTCAAGGTTCTCAGGATCTCTAGAAAGTTTATCGATGCACCATATCAATCCGTATCCCTTTGGGCCTACAATATTCGTCTCTGAGCCCGGATGCGTACAAATTACGCTAATAATCTCTGGGTGTGTGTGTGCGTGCCGAGGGGGGGAAGCGTGTGTAATAAAACTGAAAATAAATGCATTATCATCCATCCTTGAGCCATATTACTTCATCTTTTTGCAATGAGGATAGAATATTTCGGCTCTAGATTTAGGCAAACTCCCAAATATTGTAGTTTTCCGCAAATAGTGTCCCGTTCCTCGATAATCCGTCTCGTCGAGCTACGGATACGAATTATTGTGTTTTCCAATACAATCAATCAAATCCAGTGTGTGACGAAGTGATAATCCGCCTCATTCCCCCAAATTATTAATATTATTATTATTATTATTATTATCCCCCCACTCGGCTCCCATGTTATTAGTGCCACTTTTCGAGGAAGACTACTAGTCATAATTCCTCGCCGTCCCGCCGCCGCCGCCACTAATATTAATCGGAAATGTGGTTGGATGGCTCAGACGCTCACTATCAGCGCAGCAGAGTGATAATCATGTTTTTAGTTGGTCTTCTGGAATTCGGCGTCTCTTTTTGATCATGTGAAGACGGAAATTTGTGCACAAAATTGGGATTTCATGGCAATTCTAAACTTTGCGTGGGCGTATCTCTGTGAAAAATGATCGGATTGACACCAAACTTTTACAGAAAATACTTTGAAGTCTCTAGTACACTTTGTCCAAGTCTGGTGTCAATCCAATCATTTTCGGCCGAGATACGAACATACAAAGTTTAGCTATTGTCCGTCTCCATAGTTTCCGAACTTTGCATGGGCGTATCTCGACGGAAAATGATCGGATTGACACCAAACTTGGACAGCATGTACGTTTAAGGCTCTAGTACACTTTGTCCAAGTCTGGTGTCAATCCGATAGTTTTTGGCCGAGATACGCCTCGGCAAAGTTTAGCTATTGTCCGTCTCCATAGCTGCAAAACTTTGCGTGGGCGTATCTCTGTGAAAAATGATCGGATTGACACCAAACTTGGACAGAAAGTATTTTGAAGGTTCTAGTACTCTTTGTCCAAGTTTGGTGTCAATCCAATCATTTTCGGCCGAGATACGCCCCGGCAAAGTTTAGCTATTGTCCGTCTCCATGTCTGCAGAACTTTGCGTGGGCGTATCTCTGCGAAAAGTGGCTATATTGACACCAAACTTGGACAGTTAATACTAGTACCCACAAAGTTCAGCCTCTCCAAGTTTTGTGTCGATCCGTTCAAATTTGTGCACAGATACACCCACACAAAGTTCATAGTTGAACAAAACTTTTGATAAATCCACGTCATGCATGTACAAATAATGACGATTGTTGTTATTATTGTCATTATCCGATGCCTCGAAAGGTGTGCCCTCTTAATCTCCTCTCGCGGTCCGTCCCAAATCCTTGCATTCAATTACTGGCTGCCACTTATAATATAATGACTAATTCCTGCTCTCTCTCGCTTTGTTTTGGTCCCTTTCGATCGGACGGCACCTGCCCGACCTACCTACCTACCTACATATTTGCTCAATTCGGTGTGCTCCTCGCGGCGGCGGCGGCTCTCATTATTGTTATTGCCATTAGAGCTCTGCTTTCTTCTCCTTCTTCTTCTTCTTCTTCTTCTCCTCCTTCTGTGACTAATCCGGCGGTGATGCACCATGTCTCTGGGACTCATTTGGACCCAAATCTATAACTGTCCATGTCTTAGACGTGGCCTGAACCTTGGGACCAACTTGAGGACCTGTTCCTGTTCCTACCCAACTTTTAGGGACCGATCTGTAAAGTTTGATGACCAGCAACACACACACACACACTTTGACAAGTACGCAAGTATGTGTGTCCTCATTATCAAATCTGCTAATTAGGCAAACGGCTAACGAGCGCGCGGTCCCGGTCCGACCGGCACTTCCAATTCATTTTCAATGTTCGATGTATGTTCGCAATCGATAATTCTAATTCTAATTCTAATTACAATTGTAATTGCAATTGCGCGCGGCCCGCCGCCAGCCCGCAAGAGAAGGCGGTGACTAACCAAAGCGCGGGCAATTTATTCCGTGCGCGCTGGCCGATGCACCATGTTGTACACACTGCTTTGCTTTTCGATACTATCGCTTTCCCAATCGTTCGATTTCAATCGATATTTCGGGATTTTTGGTCGATGCACCATATGTCGAACTGGAAAAATTCAAATCAAGGTTGCTAACACGCTTTTGAAGAGATGAAATTTTATTCGAAACACATCCGCATTCGCATTCTTGTCCTCGTCGCCTAATTGTAATTGCAATTTCGATCGATAATTGGACACAGCCTCGGGCCGCGCGCACGCATTCCGCATTATCTAATTACTCGCTCCGACAACCTTCCTCACCACTATTCACGTCTATTTTGCTGATTAGCCCAAAATGTTGTATAGTTTTGAAGTTTTTGACTGACAATTTTGACTAAACTATCCTAAAACTTGTTATATTCTTGTTTCAAGGCGATATATCTCAGCTGGCGGTAAAATTTCAAAACGTTTTCAATTAATGAAATGTACAAATTTCTTGATGAATAATTTATCAGTTGACAACGTTTTGATATCCTCGCACACAACTGAGATACAACGTATTGAATAAACGGCGCCCAATTGAAAAAAACCGCTATTGTAGTTCTTCACATATCTCAGTGGCCGGTAGAGATATCAAAAACTTGTCAACTAAGAAAGTGTTTACTAGGAAATTGTGTACATTTCATCAGTTGACAACGTTTCGATATCTCTACACACAACTCTGATACATTTGCTCAAATTGTGTGAATTTCATAACAACACCCGCGCCGGCTCTCTCTTATCACTTGTATTTATTTATTTATTTTTTGCTGCTGCGCACTCACAACCTAGTTAGTTTACGTACAAAGCGCGGCTTTTTTTGGCGATAAAATTGGGGCCGACGGTCTCAAATTTCACTCACTCCTACACACACACACACACACACACACCAGCACCCCGTCTCGTCAATTTTTCATTCATGAACACACTCTACTTTTCTCGTCTCGGCGTCTCTTTAATTATTGTCCCACTCACCACTCTGCTCTCGTCAAGACGGAGCAATTGTCGACCAATTTGTGCGCGCGCGCGTTTTTTTTAAAATTTTTTTTGAAGCGGATTTTGTCTAGATTTTGTGATTCAGTTCAGTTGCTACAATTCTCGTCGTTCGCCCCCTCGTTCAATTTGCCACCCGAAAATTCCAATATTTTAATGAGGTCTTGTCAGAAAATCGTATTAGCTGGAGAACATGCTCCGTTGAGCATTTCTAACGCGGCACCACCTGATCTTAGACGTCGGCAACATGTAGGCTGTCATTAGCATGACGGTGGGAGTTGCGACAACTTGTGAGTTTGTAGGTAGGTTAGTATTAGTCCACAGCCTAGCAAGAGCTCAACGAAAGAGCACGAAAGAATTTTTTTATCTTTTTTAGAAAATTTTTTCATGAAATGTGATCAACTGACGAAATGTAGAGCAAAATGAACTCGGCTCATAGAAAAATAATTGTAAATTTAGCTTTTCCCACAATAAAGTTATTCGAGTTGTTCCGCGAAAAAAGGGGGCTAACGGAACAACTCGCATAACTTTTTTGTATGAAAAGCTAAATTCACAATTATTTTTCTATGCGCAGAGTTCATTTTTCTATACATTTCGTCAGTTGATCACATTTCATGAAAAAATTTTCTAAAAAAGATATAAAAATTCTTTCGTGTTTTTCCGCTCAACTCTGCAGCCTAGTCATAGTTTAATCTTCCTAAACACCTCCCTCCACCTTCTTTAGTATACTTAATCACATAATTTCCCCGTCTTCTTTTTCTTTTCAAAAAAGAAGACGATGATGATGAATCTTTTCATCATCATAATAGTCATAACTGCTCTGAATTGAATTGAATTGAATTGAATTGGCTGTCCATGTGTGTGTGTGTGTGCCGGGCCCAAATCCAATTCAAAGCACCACTCACTTTTTTCCCACACCCCTTCTTCTATAAGCAGCGTCCTTTTATTTATAAATTAGCTCTTAAGCAGTTGAAGATTTGGACTTGCTATACTTGAACTACAATATCGAGCAAGTGACGAATGATATGCGCCTTGTTTTCTATAAAGTTTATAGTAGTTCAGCCGGGCCCTATTTTCTAGGACGACAATATAAGAAATGATTCGTAATTCCTAATCTGCCCCCCTCCTTCCGACCACTTAACCACACACATACACACACACACGGGGGGCAATTAACTAATCGGGACGGGCCTTGGGGGCAACACAGAAAGGGAGAGGAAGAGAGAGAGAGAGAAGGAGTGTCCCTTTTCTCTCTCTTCCTCTCTCTCTCTCTCTCTCTATTCCTTCTTCCTCTTCTGCCCATCGTTTACCACTCGCCCCCGACGCGCTCTTCCTTTTTATTGGGCCCTCCGCGCTTTCGCTATGAGCCGACCCCATAACTTTGATTTTCCATCTGTATTGATTGATTTTTGGGGTTTTGGTGAGCCGTAATTACACAATAATTATCACTCAATTTGTGTCCGTATGGTGCATCGACCCGATCTCATTGCTCTCATTGATGCATTCAATCATAAACACACACACACATGGTGCATCCATCGGCCCAGTTTTTCACACTTTTCACCCATTTTCAGTCGATTTTCCGTGATTTTTCCGCTTCTCCACCCGGTTTCTCCCCATCCTAAACCGACACTTTTTGCAGCCGTTTCGTTGAAAAAACATGACAACTGCGTGTCGTGGCAGCATGTTCGTTTTGGTGAACGTCGACAAGCATCGCGATGTGATGGGCGATATTGTCAAACAATTGGTGAGGGTTTTTACAAAAATCGATCAAGACTTTATACAAATTGTATGGCAATGATCTATGTGCAAAGACGTTTGAAAATTTCAAGTATCTTGAAAGTATAGAACAGCACCACAATACCGTTCATTCAAGACGATATATCTCGACGGCCTATAAAGATATCAAAAAGTTGTCAACTGATAAATTGTTCATCAAAATCTTGTCTACATTTTATTAGTTGATCACTTTCTCATATCTCAACAGACAGCTGAGATACATAGGTTTTAGTATTGGGAACAGTTAAAGTGCCGGTCTTAATAAGACTAACTCATTAATTCCAGGTGACCGACTACGGAGTGCCCGTCTCGATCGTCGACAACGTGCAGAAGATCTGTCCAAAGTGTTCTGCGCCATCAGCGGAGCCGGATTGCTCCAGCTCCTCCAGCTCGACGACCTCCACCTCCTCCAGCTCGACGACGACAAACACGACGACAACCTCGAACTTCCTCCACAACTCGTCCTCCTCTTCCGACGAGTTCAACAACTCGCCCGACGAGCCGTTGACTCCACGGGCGGCTCCGAACAGTTTTGCGAATATGGTGGTGAAGTCGGCGCCGAGACGAGACGAGGAACACGAGCCGGAAGCGAAGAGGTCTCGGATGGAGCCGCCCGCCGAGAAAATGTTCATTCAGAAGACGATCAAGGAGGAAATCGTGCTCGGAGCATCGGGCGCCGAGATCGATTCGAACGAGGTGCTGGGAAACGTGTTGGCTGCTCTCCAGAATGGGTCAGTGTTTTTTAAATGTTTTCAAAAGATTCTTAGTTTAGGAAAATAGTGTTGTCAATAGTGGCTAAAGACTAAAGTTGTTGCCTGAAAGGGGTAATGCTCAGAAAAACGGCTATAACTCAATAGTAAAACATTTTGGTATAAAATGTTCAACTACAAAGTTGTGCGGCATAAAATTTACAACAAATTTTCTGTTGATTACTATTTGAAATAATTATTGTATCTCGAGATATAGGTGTCCAAAGATAAGGTACCGTTCTTGTAACTATTAGTCAGCAAAACGTCTATAACTTTGGAATAAAGCGTTTTCAAATAAAACCGTCAATTACAAAGTTGTTCAGCATAAAATTTCCAACAATTTGCAGTTGACAACTTTTTGAAATAAACAATAGCTCTCAAGTTATACACTGTCAAACTTTCAGATCTCACATGCACACGGATTTCACCGGAAGAGCGACCGGATCGGCGGGCAGTAGCGATGACGGAAACTCCAACTCGAGCCACATTTACGATGACGAGGATATGGTCAGTCTACACCTTTTTTTCTGACCCTACAATATTCGCTTTCAGAGAACCGCTCCATGGGCGAGTCCGGACTTTCTCACCAACTTCATCACCTCTCAACCGGACATTTTCGCGAATGGCGCCTCGAATTTATCGAAAATTGTAACATTTCCATCATATTTTTGTACGGCAAAAACCTTCAAAACGTTTGCAGATGAAACCGTCCTCGAATTGCTCCACTTCTAGCGGTTCGAACAAGAGAGGCGTTCCGCCAATGTGTAAGTTTTTCGAACAAAACTGAACACTTCCAAAAACCGAACAATTTCAGTGACAGTGAACGGAAAGACGAGACGTGGCCGCATTGTTTATACTCCAAACGAGTTGGTTAGTGATTCTGGCGGGAAAATAGTCCTAAATGTGGTCTTCGATGATCCAGGATCTGTTGATTATGTCCTAAAAGTGCCTCAGATAGCCTATGACTCATTATGGTGCCCTAGAAATGTCATTGTAACCTCAAAAATGTTCCAGATGGCCTAGAAACCTCCCAGAAACCACCAGACAGCCTAGAAATCCCTTAAGCGGCCTAGAAATCCCTTAAGCGGCCTAGAAATCCCTTAAGCGGCCTAGAAATTCCCAAAATGGCATAGAAATCCCCTAAATGGCCTAGAAATCCCCTAGACGGCCAAGAAATCCCCTAGACGGCCTAGAAATCCCCTAGACGGCCTAGAAATCCCCTAGACGGCCTAGAAATCCCCTAGACGGCCTAGAAATCCCCTAGACGGCCTAGAAATCCCCAAGACGGCCTAGAAATTCTCAAAATGGCATAGAAATCCCCTAGATGGCTTAGAACCATTCTAGAGGGCCTAAAAATGTTCCTACTGGCCTAGAAATCTCCAGGATGGCCCAGAAATCTGCTATACAGTCTAGGAATCCCCTAGATGGCCTAGAAATCCGCCTGGACAGCCTAGAAACCCCTCTGATGGTCCTGAAATCCCTAAAAGGCTCATAGAACCTGAACACCTTGTTTGTTTTTCCAGACCATTCTCGAAAAGTACTACGAAAAGGATCCGAACGCGTGCGCGGACCCGCACAAACGCGAGATGATGTGCAAAACGCTCGAGATTGACTATCATCGAGTGAGTAGCGACGCGTGTCGACGCCACGCCCCGACTTTCCTAGTTTTCAGCTCAAAGTGTGGTTCCAAAATCGGCGACGAAAGGACAAGGTGCGATCGCAAGAAGAGGCGGCGGCCAGTGGCACCAACGACTATTACGAGTGCCATATGTGATGAAACTGGAAAAAATCAGTGGAAAAAAGCTTTATGTTTTTGGTGTTGTTTTCCTTTTATTAATTTGCTCAGTGATGTCAGTGTGTGTGTTTGTGTGTGAGAGAACTCTTAATAAACATGTGTCCGGATGATACTGATCAATAATTACAAAAGTCTGAGCACCAAGCACTGACACGCTCCGCCGCTCTTCATAAATTCGCTCATGTCCACCTCTTCCACTTGCTTTCCACGTGATTTTAGAGCGTCACGCGTCTTCTCGGCGACTCCGATCGGCGAGATTACGGTATCACGGACTGTGATGGCGTTGCAGACGAACGCGTTCGCTTCCGCTTCCGAGACGGCGATCGAGTTGGGCAGACGGCGTAGGATCTGGAAATTACAAATCTTTTGGTGGCCGCTAGCTTTTGACCTACCTCCTTGTTGGTCGCTTCGGAGAACGCGGGCGGATAATAGAGAGAGGTGGTCTCATCGACGGGCGCGAAGCAAGTGTCCAAATGGTAGAAATTCGGATTGATCATGTCGCAGAGCACAATGTCAAACTTCCCGAGCGCCTTGATCCGCTCGTACACCGACTTGGAACTGCGCTCTCCGTAGCCGGCCCACAGCGTGTGACGGTCCGAGAAGACCGCGTCGCCGCCGCCCTCGAAGATCTCCTCGTAGGCCTCGCCGATCGTCGCCACGCCGTTCTTTTTGAACCACTCCAGGTAAACCGGTTGCTCACCGCTTCTGAATAGATTGTTGGTTTTTCGAGGCCACCGCCACGGCCGAACCGACCGCTCTTTGTGACGGAATCTCGACAGATAGACGCGATTATCGTAGACGAGACCGCTGTTGCACACGAACACTTGATCCGGAAGGCCGGCGGTCTGCTCCAAAGTGAGCACCCGGACGCCCTGACGCTCTATGGCCGATTTGAGAGAGTTCCACTGCTCGTGCGCCTTCTGCCGATCGACCACACCGCCCATCCACGGATTGATTGTGTACTCGACGGTGAAGTGCTTCGGAGGCACCATCAGAACGCGTTTGAGGAGGTGCGCAGCCGATTTCGACGATGACGTCATTTTCTGGAAAAATTGGAGCATTTTCATCAGATTTCGATTGAAACAGGATGGCCGTCATTTTCTAGCGAATACGAAGAGAAAAGTGTACAATAGCTTATCACTAGCACATTTTCGCAACCTTAAAGCCACTAAATTTGACGGTTTTCGAAGAAAAACAACAAAAAAAGCGTATTCGAGTGTGTGGCGTTGACTATTGTCGTTTGACGAAACGGCCAAGACACGACGTCTGTCTTCCCCTCCCCGCCCCCTCATAAATCGCAGTGGTCGATCGACGTCACTGCGAGGTTTATCAATGATTTATGATAGTGTTTCTATGATTGTATCATCTTCTTTTTGTTGCTGTACACCATGTATTATAGGGGCACCGGAGGACACAAAGGGCGCTCTGTTCGCAATCTCGCCGAATTTCTAGGCCTCGAAGTGATTTTCCACTGAAAACGTGGCCTAACTTTTCAAACTCGGCCCCGAGGTCGCTCAATTTGTACTGCAAAAAGAGTTTCTCAACAGAGCGAGTAAAAATAATAAACTAGGTAGATCGAAAGTGTACAGTGTCGTCAGGTAAGGTGTCGCGTCTGCAAACACCGTCACTCGAATTTCTCTAGACTTTTCGCTACACTCTACCCTCCCTTATCGCCAATTGCGTCGTCTACACTCGATTTGACCGCATAAAAGCGCAAAACCCACGTGTCTCTCGTCTCGTTTCGGTTTGCAGTCCAATTCTTCGATTCTCCGTCGCAAAAAAATGCCACGTTTGCCACGCATCGACTACTATTTCGACGTGATCTCACCGTACAGCTACGTCGGATTTGAGGTATGTTGACGAAGACGCGTAAAGCATTTAAAATTATAACTAATTTCAAAAAAATCGTACTGACTTGGTTCAACGCTCAAATTGTAGGTATTTGGATTGTTCATCAGGAAAATAATTTGAAAATTCGGCAAAATTTCGTGCTCTCGGCCCGGCCCGGCCCATCCCGGCTACTTTTTCCCGGCCCGGGGCCCTACTGAAATTTTGCCGAATTTTCTAATTACTTTTCCCTAATGAACAATCCAAATGCCTACAATTTGAGCGTTGAACCAAGTCAGTACGATTTTTTTGAAATTAGTTATAATTTTAAAACTGCGGGCCCGGCGACAAGTATGCGAAAAAGTAATGGGATTATTCAGGCTGTGAAAAAAATGATTGTTTTCCGTTTTTTTCGTTTTTTTACGTCAAAAAATCCAATTCAGCGTTGTAAAAAAACGAAAAAAAAACGGAAAACAAACATACGCTGAATAGCCCCATAAAGTGGGGAACAACTGGCTTCAATTTCAGACTTCAAGACCACAATTTATTGAATGAGAACCCTTTTAGACACAATTTTGCAGGCACTGAACCAACTGCAACACCAGTGGAAGGGCGTCTCCGTGCGCTACATCCCCTTCTACCTGGCGTCGGTGATGAAAGAAGCGGGGAACCGGCCGCCGGCATTGGTGCCGGCTCGCGGCGCCATGATGATGACTGATCTCGGACGGACCGCCAACTACTGGGGCATCCCGCTCACGTCGCCACCACTCTTCATGGACTGGATCCGCAAATACCGTACCATCGACGCGATGCTCATCCTCCTGGTGCTCGAGGATCGGGATCCGGGCCTGATGGCGCGTGCCGCCCGCGAAATGTGGCTCCGACTATGGTCTCGCAGCGAGAAAATCTTTGAGGAGCACGATTTTATGGAGATTTTGCGAGCGGTGGAAGTGTCGGACGCGGCGGCGGTGATTGCGGAGAGCAAGACGGAAAAGTACAGGCAGCGGCTGACGGAGAACACGGAAAAATGCAAGGAATTGAGTGTGAGTCGGCGCATTCTTATAATATCCGGGAAGTGTGTGTTCTAGGCCTATGGAGCTCCGTGGATCAACGTGCTCACTTCGGACGGCGCCGAGCACTCGTTCTTCGGCTCCGATCGTTTCCATCTCATCGCCGAGCTTCTCGATCAGCCCCAACCCCTTCCGCACCGATTGTTCAATAAGAAATCGAATTTGTAAAGTCTAGAGATGTTTTATGAGCCCAAGCAATAAACGAACACGTTCACCTGTATACTATTGATCCGAGGCAGAGGTGGACAATACTCTAACCTCCATTTTCCTCGTTCATTTGCCATTAATGGATAATATTATCAACTACAACGTCTCGGTGCATGCCACCAATTTGAGGAGCAAAATTAAGGTTTGTTCTTTGTTTTTCCCTAGAACTACAGTACCCCTCCTACAGTAATCCTCGAATTTCAGATCGCTCAAGCCCTCCAATATCTGCTCACAACGCCTATCAACCTGTCGATTCTCCAAAAGTTTGAGATCAAAACCGTCACCGTGCCGATTCTGAACGTTCCGGAACATTCGGAAAGAGCGCAAAAGCTGCTGAACCACATAAATCGTCTGGAAAAGTCGGAAAATCTGGACGGAATGGCGTTGGAAGTGCACGAGGAAAATTACAGTGGAATGGATCCCGAACTCGACGAGGAGGTGGCCCGGGTCATGGGTCAGGAGGAAAATGAGCCGGGGCCAGAAGTTGGAGACGTGGAGCAACGTCCGAGCGCCAGAATGTACACGGAACAGTGTCAGGACTCGCCGAGACAGGCGGCCGAGCGACGCAACTTGTGGGCAACGATTTTGGAGCAGGAAAGAGGCGAGCCGAAGACGCCGAGCCCGAGTCCAAGACCCTTTGGCGGGGACATCAAGATTTGTGAGGTAGGCCAACTTTGACCGTGTACCATGAGGCCAGGAGATGTTCTATGCGTTTCAAATTTTTTTTGTGAAAACTTGACATCTTGTACTACATTTTTCGAGTTGATCACATTTTTCTACAACCACTTCTAAGAGTACTGTAGCTCTTGGAAGTTAGGATTCATTTCAAGCAGTTGAAAAGCGCGCCAACTTTAAAGCGCTACAGTACTCCAGGAAGTGGTCGTAGAAAAAAGTGGTCAATGGGAAATATGTTGTACTTACCCTCAAGCTTCCATATAAAAAATTGTGAAGCTGTGAGATTACTGTAACTACAGTACCATCGCTTTTTTTGCAGACTCCTCGCTTCAACCCGATCAATCGTCAAAACAGGCACATCCGCGGCAAATATCGTCCGATTTCAATGTTCGGACTCTTTAAAGACTCTGTCTAACTGATATTCAATACTTTTAAAGATGAGTTCGTCATTTCTTTATTTGAAAACATTTCAATAAACACATGTTTCTCAAGCCTTGACCATTCCACCGAACACTTGATACAAAGCGAACGATCCGTCTGGCATCTGCTTCTGAGAAACTTTTCGCAGTAGTTCAGATCGTGCTTCACATTGAGCGTTTCAATAATGCTCGGCGGGTTGCCCATCTGAAAAAGGTTCGATTGAAGAACTTTGAAAGCGTGACGGGAAACAGAAAGACATCCGTTGGGTACCGTTTATTCAAAACGATATTACTCAATTGCCGGCAGAGATATCAAAAAGTAGTCAACTGATAAAATGTTCATTAAAAAATTTTGCACATTTCGTCAGTTGACCACTTTTTGATATCTCTGCCCGCTGCTAAGATACACCAACTCACATCATAAATCAAGAACGCCCACTGTGGTTTGTTGACGAAATAGTTCAGCGCCTCGGCCATAGTGTCTAAATCGTCGTACTGCGCGACGACCTGATCGACAGTATCCGAAACTGAATTGTCGGCGCAAAAGTCTTTAAAAAATGCAAAAATTGGTTTAGATATTGTCGTCTTACTGTACGGATCGTCGTCTCTCTCGTTCGGCACTCCGCCGATCAGCTCTTTTTCGATTTTGACTCCCGATTCTTTGTGGTGAAAGCGACGCACTTTGTAGGTGGCTGAATTGTGTCTACCGTAATCCCAACCGCCGTACCCCGTCACTCACGAACTGCCGTCGAGGTGTTGGCGAACTGGAAGCGCACGGCCGCCTTGACCGATTTTCGGTCGGCACAATGAGTGATGCACCAGTTTGGACTGAAAACGGACAGTTTGCTACCGAGAACCGAGAAGGTTTTTACCGAATAAAATCGAGTCCGGAAGAGCGAAAGTCCTGAATCGGCACCGCTTTCTGCGTGGACTCATCGCCCTGCGCCTTGTAATTGCACACGTTTCCCTGGGGAGCAGTAGTTGGTCCCGGTGCTCCGAGAGCCAAAACCGACAGGCACACGCTCAAAACTACCAGTTTCATCTGGAAATACGAGGTGATGAAACTACATATATACAAAATTATGGAAATGTGGAGTTGAAAAGTGGCGGGGCGGGGAGCCGGTCAAATTAGCCGCGAGTTATCAGTTATCAGTCCACATTGGCATTGAGAGAGTGAAATAATAATTGGTGATAAGAGTTCGGGACGGAAATTAGAATGATGTCATTTGGCAGGAAGCGTACAATATCGCGTTTGAGCGGATATTGTTGATCTGGGAATCGAGTTGTTTGGAGCATTGATTTTGTAGTTGTACCAGAGATGTTGGGAATAAAAATTTTACTCTACGGAACACGGAACACGGAACACGGAAATTTTTTTTTTACGGAACACGGAACACGGAAAAAATATTGAAAAAAACGCGGAACACGGAACACGGAACACGGAACACGGAATTCCCAACATCTCTGGTCTGCACGTCCTCCTAGGACCGCTGCATAATTCGTTTCGAAAAGGTCACGTCTTCTGAAGCGCCCAAAAGTGTAGAAAGGGGGGCGTGGCCTAATCTGAGACGCGTTTTCTGAAAATTGCCGCAATTCCAGCACACTTTTCCGATATTTTTGTGTGTGTTGATATCGACGAAAGAAGAAGAAGAAGACATTAAAGAGAGGAGAAAACATTGAAATTTTCGGGAAAACGTCGCGTTTGAGACGTTTTTGGCTTTTATTTTAAGTATTTTAAGCGTTCAAACGGCAAAAACATTTGACAAAACTGAACCACTTGGCTCATGTGTGCTCTCCACTTACTTTGAAAAAAAGACATTTATACTGAAATTTCTGATAACAAAGTGAGGCCAAAAAAGTAAAAAACAGTCTGCGTTCGGGGGGAATCGAACCCCCGTCGAATGCTTGGAAGGCATCCATGCTGACCATTACACCACGAACGCGGCGAGGGAAGCCGAGCGGCGGGGCGATGTCATGTAGCGCGCCGCCGCGGATTTTTGATGCAATCGAGACAAAATAAGCATTTATTCACATAGAAAACCCGTCGAAATGTACATTATCCGTTTATTCCCTCGCTTTGAGATGCATCCAAACACTGTCCGGCTGCGTGGTGGCCCTTCCGACCAACTTGAGCGGGATGCGAGTGCGGGCGCCCGGCTGGAAGGTGTACTTGCGGAGGAGATGAGCCAGGAGCAGCTTCTCCTCCATATAAGCGAGCCGCATTCCGATGCATTGTCGCGGTCCCAGTCCGAATGGAATGTAGCCGCCGCTTTTATGCTGCTCCGCCGCGCCTTCCCATCTTTCCGGCCGGAATGACTCCGCGTCCGCGCCCCAGATCGACGGATCCGTGTGCACGGTCCACGTGTCCACTTGGATCATCGTTCCCGGTTCTATCGATACGTCGCCGAGCTGGGTGGCTCTCATGCACTTCCGCGAGTTGGCACTGAAGCGGATAAGGTTGGTTTCACTAAAAAGTAAAGTGAAACTTACAGTGTTCCCAGTGGATACAACCGGAGGGTCTCTTTGATGACACAGTCCAAATATTTCAGCTTTGTCAGTTGATCGAATGAAATTTCGGGGTCCGGACACTCTTTGTCCACTTCTTCTCGCACTTTTTGTTGAATTTCCGAATGAGTGGCCAACAAAAACGTGGAAAAAGAGAGCGAAAGGGCGGTTGTGTCGAAGCCAGCGATGAGGAAAACTGATAGTTGACTCACAATCTCCTCTGTAGTCAATTGACGATTCGTCTGTAACTCAATTACATAGATTTACACGGATATGAGTACTCACATAGCTACTGCTCTTGCTGAAATCCTCATTTCCCTCCCCAAAGTGTTGCACTTCATCCGCACGCGCATCCAGGAACAGATCGATGAAATCCTGCGGCTCCCCCGCCTCGATGCCCCGTTTTCCGTCCTCTTCTCTCTGTTTCATCCGATTCTGCACCGCCGCGACCATGGTTTCCGTGATGTGAATAAAGTGTCCGGCGCCGAGAAACGGCAGTTTCAGCATGAAGAATCGGAAAAACTGGGCGAATGCGGGCAGAATTCCGCCAATGAGGAAGATGTGTTTGCGGTCCTCACCGAAAATCTAAAGATGAGATTGATGATAAAGTTTGAAAGACTGAAACGAATGTAAGTACCGCTTTGACATGTTTCAACAGTGGATTTCTGAATTGCAGGGATCCGATTTGGCCCATCGCAATTCGACCGATCACATCCATTGTGAACTCTTGATAGAATCTGGAAAACAGAGGCTTATAACGATTGTGTTGGCCTAGAAAACAAGAGATATTTGTCTCACTACGCTTATGCAAACCCTCAACTCACTCCAACATGTCAATCTGTTGCCCTCCGGCCGTCTGCTCCTCAATGTGTCTCAACAATTCCATCGCACAATCCTCCACCGTCTCGTTGATTTTTCTCAGACTGTTATTCGAAAACGTGGGACTCGATATCGCTCTCAATCTTTTCCATCGGAATCCCTGCGCGTTGAACAAATTGATCCGCTTGTCCTTGTCCGGATCTCCCTGGATCGGATTCAGTTTGCGTCCGTAAAAGTTGTCGTACTGTTTGAGGAACACCTCCTGAATCATGTCCGGATCCGAAATGACCAGTGTCTTGATGGTTCCCTCCGTGAATCCGTACACGCTTCCGTACTCTTTTGTCCATTTTTTCAGCTGCAGGTACGGCGGGTTCTGGCTGTCCAGCGTTTTCATGAAGACGCCGAGAATCGGAAAGCCCATGGGTCCGGGGATGCCACGTCGACGCCAATATGTCCATGTGAACAGGAAGTAGCTGGAAAAGGGTTCAGATTGAGAAAGTGTTGAAAAAGAATGGAAAAAACCTCAAAAATCCGATGAGAATCGTTGGAATCGCAAGTAATATCACGCTCATTTTCTCTTTGGTTGACAAGACCACTGGCCAAATCTAACCTATTTATACTCGTGTCCGCGCAAAATCGATCACAAAATGTCTCGTTGTGGTTTGTGTCGCGGTTCTCCGAGTGACAGGTTAGATCAACATTTAGCGAGTCACAAGTGTGTCTAGTCCAATGTTAACTGTGTTCTTATGTGTAGCTAGTCGAAAAAATCTGTATTTATGTACATAAAACTGATAAAAAAAAGAACAGTAAAAAAAGGTGTCAGACCGGACAAGATCCGTTCAATCGGCTCAACGAGTCCGAAATCTGATCAATGATCTGGTCGATTCCGGATCCGGTGGATGCGTCGCAAAAGTGGAAGTTATGTTGGAACGGGAGGGCGTCGAGTTGGGAGAGCAGCGCGTCCATGTGACCGTTCAGTGTGGAGCCGCTGTAACGAAATCTGTGATATCCGCACTTTGCGTGGGTGTATCTCGGCGGAAAATGATCGGATTGACGTCAAACTTGGACAGGCGGTACTTCTGGGTTCAAAATTAAGATGATTATGACACTTTTTGATCTCAAACGCTCCGAGAGTCTTCAACAATTTCCGAGTCATAACCAGACACGATTCTCTTAAAAACGAACTCTTTCCGGTTGATGGCCACAAAAACGGGACAAGTGCCGACGAGTGGGTCGCTCATCACTTTGTTCAGCTCTCTGATCGCCTCCGTGAATCGCTCCACCGCGTGTCCGTCGATCACGTAGAAAATTGCTGAAAATCGCGAAATTTGCCAATGTTGGCCGGGCATTTTGCGCGCTCACCCTGCGTGTTCGTATAATAGTGCTTCCAGAGGTGTCGGAGTTTCGGCAGACCGCCCACGTCCCAAAAGTTGAAGCGGTAGTTTTTGTAGTGAATCGTTTCGATGTTGAAGCCGATCGTCGGGTACGGCGCCATCACCGCGTCGATCGCCACTTTTTTGAGCCGCCGCACAATGCTCGTTTTGCCGGCGCCGTCAAGACCTAGAGAACCGGGGGTTGATTGATGATATATTTGCACGAATGTTTTCATGGCCTAGAATCCTCCGACTGTCCGTCAAACTGACCCAAAAGCACGACGCGCGCTTCGATGAAGTCGCCAATGTGCAATTTGCGGTCGGGGGCGAACGAGAAGGCGATCCGGGTGGTCAGCTGCGACGAATCGGGCACGCCCATCGGCTCGGCGACCGTCGATTCGGCCAGCGCCAGCAGATCGTCCTTCCGGTCGAGAATCTTCCCCTTCTCCATGATCAGCGCCCTTTGCAATGCCACACACGTCGCTCCGATCTTTATCGAGTGCGCTTCGAGCCGCTCTTTTAGATTGGAAAGGGTCTCGACGCGATTCTGCGCGTAACTGTCCAGGGTATCTATGGCGGTCGATTCGTCGCGATCCAGGGCGGAGCGGAGACGGCGGAAGTGGTTGCGCACCTGGAAAACGAGTTCTTATTGCTGCTTTTTCAAAGAGATTTTTGTTCCTCAATTTGTGCTTGTCGTTGACAAGCTTTTTCGCCTCCCCGACGTCTCGAAACGAACTTTCACAACGCAAATTATCGCCAAGTTCTCCACGTTAGCTGCGAAACGTCGAGAAGCCGCTAGCTGACCTATATAACCCCCCTCTAGATCCGTACCCCTTGTCTGGTATCCTCGAGTGTTCCGTCCTGTTCCCCGGGTGTCAGATCATGAATCGAGCCGTTGATGAGCAGCAGCGAATTGTCGACCGTCTCGGCCTTTTTCGTCAGCTCGCCCAGATGCTCGCGCACTTTCTCCCTCAGCTCCTCGACCTCCTTCTCGATGAGCACGTGCGCGTGTCCCTTGTGCCGTCCGTAGTCCCTGCACATCAAACACATCAGCGCGCTCTCGTTGTCGCACGACACCTCTTTGCAGAAGAACTCGACGACGTAGGAGGAGTGCAGTTTGCAGTGCACTTGCGGCGGCGGCTTTTCGCTCAGCGGGATTCGTCGGTGCCGCGAGAGGACGTTCGTCGAATGCGACGTTTCGGAGCACCGCTCGCAGAGGTTACTGTCACACACGGTGCAATAGATGACTGCCACGTGTTCGGCGTGCTCGTCGCACTCCACATTTAGAATACGTTCGCGCGCGTAGCGGTCCGAGCGCGGCGAGTCGGCGGTCCTTTCGACCACGGTTCCGTCGGCGATCTTCTCGAGCAGCTCCAGAAGGGCAAAGTTCTTTTTGAGATTCTGCACGTCGCCTCGCGGAATCGAAGTCGTCGTTCGGTCAAATGGACAGTAGAGGATGAAACTGGTGCCGGCGATCGACGTGGCGCAACTGTGACAGATCGTGTGACCGCACCCTGAAAAATTTGTATTTTGTCTCATTTGTCGGGAGCTTTATCGGGAAAATAGGGCTAAATTCAATGCGTTTCAGCAAATTCTCGGAAAAATTCACTTCTTCCCCGGCCGCGGCCTAACTTTTCCCATTTTTCATTTTGTAGGCCACAAACCTGTCAACACGCGCGGCGCTTTTCCGGGAACCGTTGTCGAGTATTCGTCGTTGCACACGTTACATCCATACTCGTTCATCTCCTTAACAAAAAACAATGTTTCAGTTAAGATTTTTAAAAGATCAAGAGAAATAAGATAAGAGCGGTGTTTACAACCGTAAAAAATCGCGAGAAGAACACAACAAATAGAACACGTGTTTATTTTCCCTGAAAATACTCATAGACAGCATTCGTATCGGAAAAATCGGCTCTGAGTCGTTTCTTGATGCGATCCTCTCGATTTTTCTGTTTTTCCAGCATTTTCTTGGTCACCGGCGCCTTCTGAATCCGCTCGTTTTGTACGGCTTTCGGGTCGCGCGGCCCGAAGTGCGTCACTTTTTTCGGCAGATTTTCGAGGCCCAGTCCGGTTCGGTTCCGCTTCAGAATTGTTCGAATCTGGAAGGAAAAATGTTGAGCAGTCTAGTTTTCCGCCTATTTCGAGACTTTACCCGCAAAATCTACAACATGGTCTGGGTTTTCCTCGGCCAACATCGTTTTCGGGCTCTAACTTTTTCAAAATCGATTTTCGAGCATAGCTCTAACAGCATTTATTGTTCAGAATAAAATTCTGCGTCGATTGAGATACACCACGCCTAGGGTGCCTAAAATGCTCACCGGAAAGCGGTGTCCGTCGGAATTCCGTCCGAGACCCTGTTCCTCCGTCCATCCACTGGCGCACATCAATCGATATCCAATGTTGGACGGTCCCAACTGTATGCCCGTCTGCGGCGCCGCTCCTTTCCACTTTCCGTCGTTCAGCTGGTGCGTTATCGTCGAAATGTGCTCGGTGAGCTCGGATTCGCCGAAGAACGTGTTGCACGCGTCGCAGAATGACATTCGATCGGGTTCTCGGCTCGTCGAAGGGATGTGGCTGCAAAAAATGGGAAAATGACTTAAGACATGCAGAAAAATGTAAAATGAACTTGATTTAGCGCAAAATTCTGCGTCGATTGGTATACAACACAGTTCACTTTCAAACAAAACAATGCTGCTCACCTGGAACAATAAAAATCCATCAACTGTTTCACAAATCGATTCTGTCCTTTTTCTCGTGCAATATCGAGGATTCCGCGGCCACGCGAGTCCCGAACTCCAGGCTCCGCCCCTTTTTCCAGCAAGAGGCGGCAAACTTCGAAATTTCCCTCGGCCGCCGCGCACATTGTCGCCGTCCAGCCGTAGAAATCCGGCAGGTCTATGGGCACTTCTGGTAATGACTTTTTTTGTAAATGTTCATGAAATTCCCAGAAAAAAACCCACTCTTCTCTCTCAAAAGTCGTTCAATTTCCTCCAAACTCCCGTCTTTTGCCGCTTTCAAAAAAGCGTTCAAATCGCGAATTTCGCACTTGCTCCGCGAATGTTCCGGTTCTTTTTTGATTTCCACCTCATCCACTATTATTATCTCGTCGTCCTCCTCGATTTTCACTCGAGTTTTCGTGTCTTCCGCGGATTTTTCACTGTTTCTAGCGGTGGATGTGCCAATGATGCTCCGAAGGTCCGAATTTGAGGTGGAAGGGTTTGAGGGGGCTGAAAAATGAGTTTTTCAAAAAATTTGGTGTAAAGTCTTGAATTTACAGGCTTTAAATGTGTTTTTGAGCTTTTAAATTAAAATTTCTGCCCGGGTTTTTGAAAAATGGCCTAGAAACCCGTCTTGTCGGTTTCTAGGTAAGATTTTCGGAAACTGGCCTTAAAATCAATTTTGTCGAATTCTAGGCCACGAACCTTTTAGAATATCATCCGAATTGTCCGTCTCCACCGTTTCTTCCGCATTTTTCGCTCTCACAAACGTGACGCGTCGGTCCGCATCCAAATTTCCCAAATTCTGGGGCGGAAGCTCGTATTCTGAGCTTATCATCTTCTAGAAAATTATGGAAAAAAATAACAAATCAACGCTCCGCATAAAAAGTATGAAGATGGGTTCTGAATACCGTAAACATCACAAAAAAAACCCCGATAAAATTGGAATATTTTTAGAGATCTTTGAGAAAACAAAAGAGTTCAATGCATCAATGGTCCATCGGTTCGTCCTTCGTCTCCTGGGTTACTGTATTTCCTGGCTCCGCCGCTTTTTCAGCTTCTTCTTCTACCGAATCTTCTCGAAACGGCGAATAGAGGTAGAGGTTCGTGTGCGCCTGCAAATTCGGTAACATGTTGAAAAATCTCATTACAAAAAATGCAGAAACGTACAGTCTCGTCGTCCTTGGCCTTTTTCTCTTCCTCCACGACACCGCCCTCCTTCTCCTCCTTCTCCTTCTCTTTTTTCGACTCTTCTTCCGCTTTCAGCTCATTTGCGGCCGCGTGCAGGTAGCCGCGGTGCTCGAACGACGGAATTATCACTGCAAACAAAACATATCACTGCAATGCCTCGAGTAATCTCTCAAGGAACTTTCCCCCGGACGTGGCCTAACTTTCCCTCGGACGTGGCCTAACTTTCTCTCGGACGACGCCCAAAACTTCTATTCGTTTAGCAAAAAGCACGATTTTAGAAAAAGTTCAGAAAATGCTCTTACCATGACACCACTCGGGCAGGTACTCGAACGTCGTTTTTTCCTGCATAAATTTCAGCTCGTCCGCTTTTTCGTCGCCCAAATCCATTGTGCACGAGTCGAGTTCGATGAGCTCGTCGAGCAGTTCATCCATGTTCCAGTGGTCTGAAGCTAAGAGAAAAGTGATTTTTAAAAATAGCAATGCTTTCACAATTTGTTGAAATTGTTTCGTGTCTGTTCACTGTCCGAGTCCCAACTCTCAGAACAGCCTATAAACAGAACAGCGCGTAGTTAAAGCTGTGGCCGTGGCCTAGAGAACTCAGGTGTGAAAGCTCTTCCAGTCTGGTGCTCTTGCACTATACTTATGTGTGTGTGATTGTTTGGCAACGTTTGAAGAATGTGCCAAAAAGGGTCACATGGCCTAGGAGTTTTCTAGGCCACGGCCACTACTTTAACTGCGCGCTGTTCCGTTCATAGGCCATCTTGAGAGTTGCGACTCACTTGTCAGGCAGTTCATTCAGACAGACACATAGACTCGCACAATTCCCTGGTCCTTCAAAAACAGTCAGAAAAATTGACTTACATTTGAGCGATTCGGCTCCGTCACCACAATTGACTCGTCTGTCCGTACTTTCCGACACTTTATCGCTTTCCTTCAAATCCACCTCCGTCGCATCCGTCAAATGGATCCGCTGGCCGAATTGATCGATGAGGGCTCCGTCCGAGCACATGCACACCAGTTCGGCGCCGTTTTTCAGCTCCTGGAATTGCATACAAAATTACAATATGAAAAAAGTGGAAAAGAAAAAAACGTTTTCCGCATTTTTGCCTGAAAACTCACAAAATCATCGATGAGATCCTTCTCGCGCAACATTTTCCCCACATTTTTCACCTCCTCAATCTCGTTGGTGTTGAAAAGGTCTCGGAAAGCGACGAACGCCTCTTGCATCCGTTTTTCGTTGCTTTCCTCTTCGAACTGCAAAACAACTACTTTTTACGGTCAATTTTTGCGAACAAGGCTACCGTCTTCTGCACTTGTTCGTGAATAATTTGCTCGAATTTCGCGAAAAGACACAGTGACGGCCACGTGCGAATCATGTAATTCACGAGCGAATTCACTCCGTTCCTCTTTTTTTGCGCCATCGCCTCGCGCACTTTTTCGTAGCTGAAATCCGGCTCTTCCACAATCTTAAATCGATTTTTTAAAGGTTTACAATTCCTAGGATTTTGCGGCATTTTCCAGCACTTACCTCGGTTTTAATGTACGTGTGCGGGTCCGGAAAGGGTGGAAGCCAGTCGAAAACGTAAGAAGGATGTGGGCGGGGCGTTCCGATACGGAAAGACGACGGTTTCGTTTCCGGGCGGTACGTTTCGGCTGCAAAACACTTTTCTGAGCTGAACATTGACGATAATCGAGAGAAACTTACGAGCATGCACAGTGAGTGCGCTGGCGGCCTGTTCGAGCAGAAATCCGTGCAGGCTGTTCACTTTGATGCCCATATTCACGAGTGCGAACCAGACGTCGCCGGGACTGACCAGGGTCCGTCCGGCAACTTCGCAAGCCAGTCGCGACTGCTCTCCGATGCGTTTTATGTCTGGAAATTGGGAAAAATGCAGTGCTGGACAAATTTCGGCACAGGCTATTTGAAGATTTGAACTTCTGGCCCACTTGCAAAGATCCGACCGGGTCCAAACTTTGCAGGATTTTTAGGCTTGGTTTGAAGTATATTGGGACCAAGTTTCAGATCGATCCGAGCATTTTCTAGCAAGAAAAACTTACATGTATGAAAAAGAAGCATGAGAGTCTCGAGGGCGCCCTCCTCGATGTCATCGAATCCGCTTTTGTAGCACATTGCAGTGACGACCTGCTCGAGCACATTATGGTAAGCTTCGTTGACGATCGACGGAAAATAATTGGCGCCCACTTGCTTCTGAGCCCGAGATTCTCCCGTTTTCGCCGGAATCGGAGTGCTACTGTGAGATGTTTTTTATTGGATTAACTTTTCGGTTTTTTCAAAAAAATTCTGGTGTAATTACCTTGTGGGCGGTGGAAATTGTTGTGGCACTTGTTGTTGGGGTACGTAGGCGTGCACCGGATAGAAGTTGCGCGGCGGAATCACCCCACGACGCATGAATTGGCTTTGTTGAGGGTGCATTCTGAGAAAATCGCAATCATTTTCACATTTTGACGTGGAAAATCGAGAAACAACGTGAAAATCAATAAAATCAATAGGTTTTTTACGCGAAACGTGCTCGAAAATGGTGCAAGATGAAGAAAAATTGGTGTGGATTTACGATTGCACTAAGCCGCGCGCGCAGGCGTCATTTCGGAGTCTCGTAGTTTTCTTTTTCTCTAACCCTCTCGCGTACGTCAATTTTCCAGCGAAAAAAAACAGGAAATCGCGAAGAAAATGGAAAATCGGACGAGGAAAAAGCGAAAATCTCCCAAAAATAATAACAGGTAAACGAGCCGATGCATCATGTGTCGAACATGTAATTATTTTCGGTCGAGATCTTTGATTTTACACAAAACACTTGCCCTCAATAAACTTTCCAGTGTCAGACGCCTTTCTGGGCGCGTTTGCAGGAGAAAATGCTAAAAATAGTTGGGCAGCTGAAAGATATGTTCCGGAAAAAGTGCTCTATTCAAGCCTCTCAATTGCAAGACAATTATTCTGACAAGAGCAATTTTATCCGGGCTCAAAGTTGTGTGACACTAAACATCGACGTTTTGTTCGAATGCAACTTTGTTCTTCTACTAGACGCCTTCCAGCGGCGCTTGAACCCTTTAATCTGTAAAATTTGCAAAACGCGATTTTCACCCCGATCTCTGCTCCAAATTATGGCCCACAATCACGAAAAGTTCTCGCCCTGTGCTCACAGACGACGTCGTCTGGCATTTATCTTCCTGCTCGTGTGTGCGCGTGCTTTGATTTCCGCTTGATCAGCACACCTTCTACATCTCTCTTTCGCTTTCTCCTTCTATGACTTCTTTTCGCAATTTCGTTACTACTCACGGTCGCTAGGCGCCTTTTTCTTTGTTTTGTTACCCAAAGCCCTCATCAATGTGTGTGTGTGTGTGTTTCCGAGTAGTCCTTTTTATTTACTGCGAATAGAACGTCTCTAAAACCGATACGTCGAGACTACAAGACACGCAAACAAGTCAGGACTGTAGGTAACGTTAAAGACCACATTTTAAAATGCCCCGACTTGTCTAGTTTGAAGCTAGGAACGCAGAGTTATGAAAAATCTAAACTTGCAAAACATCAGTTTCAGAATTTCGGCCAATCGGCTGTTTTTGAAGTATTCAGGAATTCCGCAGTCAAATTCCAATGTCTACAACACACAAATTCCTTTTGAAACACCTGCTCTTTATACATTTTTCGCTGCTCAAGTTATTCATAAGCCTTCTTCTAATAAATGAACCACCACACAGAAATATCGTTTTCCCTGTCCCATATTACCACTTCCGTCCCTAGAGAAAGAGAGAGAGAAAACACGAAAAACAGAACTCACTTGATTCTGATTCTGATGTCAGCCAAAGATGACAAATCACGAATGTGCTCCCGCTAGTTTTCCTCCAAGGCGCCGCGCATGACGGAAAATGCACCTGCACGGCCGGGTTAACTCTAATTTCTCCAATCTAAATTCTCCAAGCATCCATGTTCTACATTTCCTAAGCCACGCAAAAAAGTTAATTCCGTTGCGGGGAATCGAACCCCGGCCTTATGGGTGAGAGCCATAAATCCTAACCCACAGGTGAATCGCGAAAAGTGTGGAATTGGTTCGCGATTTATCCCAGATTTTTTCTCCAGGTACACGCGATGAAGCGAATTGTTGATTAATAACTGACAAATCGCGAACGGGCATTGTATAATTGACAAATCCTGCGCAAATCGCCCATTGTATAACAAGCCAATTTTTCACAAATCGCACTTGAGACGAGATAACTTTATTAAACGAAAAAAGTAACAAAATAACAGAATGCAATGTTAGAGACAAAAGAAGAAGTGAAAGAAAAAATCGAAAAAAAAAGAATTAAGTAGAAAATCACGTAACAGTCGGCGATTACTTCTGCGACTCCGTCCTCATGCTGAATGTGTTCATCTTTTCTTTCCTTTTCGAAACGTCATCGTTTTCTTCCCACACACTATTCGAAGACGAACATTGACTGAAATTGAATGATTGATTTTCTTTGTATCCTTCTGAATCTCACCGTCCAACGACCACGTTGTTCGTTTTTGCGAGGAATAGGCCGTCTGACACTGTTCGAACTCTGCGCCCGGCACACTCGAATCACTTTTTAAATCTTGGTCGGCATTAATAACTTCCAGTTATTCTTCTCTTTTTCTAAATTCGTTCGCATTATCTTAAATCTTTTTTCTCATGCAATTGAATCAAAAATCCATTTTCTCACCTGCGGCTGTCTGTTTCTGGAAGTATTAGTCGTGGCAATGAACCATAACGAATTGAAATGCGAAACCTGTATGCTCTACTTTGGTTTAATTACATAAAAAGCATGCGAAATTGCAATAAAAAAACCAACGAAAATATGAAAAAATCACAAATGTTTGAATGCAAAAGCAAAACTCAGAGTGACCAGCCCGTTCGCCGATTTGTCGATTGTGCACCCTCGTTCGCGAACTTGTCAATAATTCACTAATTATACATCAATCGCGAACAAGCGCGATTTCTTTATTATACACTGTGTGGTGCGCCAATCTGCTTCTCATCCCGTTCGCGATTTGTTGATAATTTGTCTACAATTGGCTCAATTGTATAATTGATCAACCGCGTTTCACCTGTGCCACTAGACCACAACGGACACGGAAATCCGCGAGGCCGAGGGTAATCACAAGAGTGCGGGTCGGCGGCGCATCGCGGCAATTTTTAAGTGTAACATCTTGTCGATTTCATTGAATTTTGCTCAAGTTTCGATAGACTTCTACACTTTCCAGCACTTTCCGTACTCGAATAATAGCGTTATTATTACTTTCTCGGCACCTGATTGTCTTATCAGCCTTGTCTACGCGGTGTAGCCATGGAAATGGCGAGTTAATTTCCTGTGGGAATAGTCTTTTTCTGTTTTCATCGTTTTCATTTCATCCCCACTCGAATCTATACGATTTTGAATTGAAAACAAGACCTCCTGTTCTTTTTATTGTTTTCTCCAGAAATGCCCGCAGAATTGCCCGTTTTCAGGTGGTTCTCCGACCATTTCGGCCATGAACATCGAAGTCTTCATTTTCCCGCTCTCTTTGACGCTTTCCGTCGTCGGAATCTACCTCAACTTGTGCTATCAACGAGCCACACACCGATCCACAGTCTACGCGCGGTTTCTCGGTCGAAATTTGCGATTTCTCTCGTTGGCACACATTTTTCTCGCCTTCTCCAACATTATCTTCACAGGTGGGCAAAGCAAAAGGGCTTTGCGGGTTGACGGATTCGAACCCCGGTCGTGTGGGTGGCGGGCAAAAACGCTAACGGGTTCGCTAGGCGCACTAGTTCCACTAGACCCCGGAGGGCGTTGATAAAAGACGGCGATCGCAGAGCTTTTCAATGTCGAATAACTGCGAAATTCCTCAAAACAGACTAAAAGTGTCTGAAAAATGCAAATTGCAGCTGCGATGTGGGGGACGAAAACTAATCGGAGCAAGAAATCAGAGGCCTTCTTCTCGACGACCCTCTCGCTGACTCGCGCGCTTCCAGCTGCCACCATATTCTGGGTGACCGTCGAGAGAATCATGTTCAATCGAATTCCGAGCCTTCGCGAAAATGTGAAAACCAGATATATCGTCATTTTTCGGGTAAATACATTAGTTTTTGATGCAATTTGTGATAGTTTATGTAGAGTGTGCAACTTTTCGGCTCGATGATCGCTGAAATGGTGTTGCGTGGTGTTTACGAGAACTCGTTGGATAGTTTCGAGAATTTAATGGCGGAAAACGGTTCGGACGATCCATTTATACGAAGTTCGCTCATTGAAAACCCCTACTACGACTACTACCACGGTTCAATGTTCCTTTTCAGCATTATGGTAAGTCTAGCCCTCCCAACTCTTGAAATTATCAATTTTCAGGTAATGTTATTAATTTTCAACGTGTCCACGGGCTCGTACACCCGCGCCTTACTCCTCGGCGGAATGCGAAACGATCAAAAAGTGAGTGTCCTCCTTGCGAAAGTGTGGCCGCCGGCGCATTCGTATACGCCCTGCCACCCCGACAATTTCGGACGGGGGTATAGCTCAGTGGTAGAGCGCTCCCTTAGCATGGGAGAGGGCTGGGGTTCAATTCCCCATACCTCCAGAAACGTTTTGTCTTTTTTTGTACGCATTTCTTTTCAGATCCAAAACTTGAAGGCGCAAAATTCGTTTTTCAAACGAAGCTACATTCCGTTATACGTGGGATGTTTTTCCGATTTCTCACTGCATTTGTTGGTGAAACGGGGCCTGAGCGTAGGTGAGTTGGGTTAACAGATTTTTTATCGGAAAATAAAATTTCGGAGTCATTTAACAGGTTATCGAGCCAAAAACGAGCGTTCTAGCTCAATTTTAAGCAAAGTTATGCGCTTTCAAAGTTTGCCACAACTATTGTAGCTTCATTTTTTCGCAGACGACCCAACGCTCGACGTCCTGTACCTGCTGGCCCGATCTTACCTTCCGATCGTCTACCCAATCTCCCTGATAGCAGTGCACAAAGATCTGCGAGCCGACTTCATCGCCAACTTTTTTCTGTGTCGAAAAGCGCGCAATCTGCATAAAGAGTCGAAGGTGAAGGTGATCGCGACGCGCGAATCGCAGGAATCGATAATAGCGAATCTGAAAATGATCGGAATCCTGAGCGACGTGGACACTGTCAATCCGGGAGCGGTGCCGGCTGGCGGACCGCCGACTTTCGCACCGAGACCCTCGAATTCATCAGCGACACGGAGCGTCATTTCGAAGGATCCCATGTCGAATACGTCCATGGGAAGCCTGCCGAAGACGAGCAGTGCGTCTGCGGGAGTTGCCATGATGTTCCACACGAGACCCAAGAATTCGGTGCCGAGTGTCGGATCTGTCGGATGATTTTGTTGGATTTTATTGCATATTAGTTGCCAGGAAATCTTCATTTTTTGTTGTTGAATGAACTCTTTATTGTGACCAACACCGAGAGCTAAGAAACAAAGCAAATTCTCGTCCTTTAAAACTATAATATAACCAAAACGTTTAATAGCAATCCTCTCCTCATTTTTCCAGAAGAAGATGCGTGTGTACAAGTCAAAAAATAATAGACTTGTTTTCGCGCACAACAACAAGAAAAATGAACGTTGAGGCGTGTGTCTCATCACAAAAAGAGTCGGAGTGGTGGTATTTCGAGACACTTCTTATAGAGTTTGCGCATATTAAGACGAAGGCAACAAGGCGAAAGATGGAAAACAAAGATTTGGCGGGGCCAGAGGAGACTAGTTAAGCGCCTTTTCTTCTTCATTCCGATTTTCTCCCATCGATTTCTCTGATATTGTCGGATAACTTGAAATTTTCGCTCCTTCTCTGACTCCTAACGCTTTTAATATGAATATCCGTGACTTTTTTCTGAGAAAAAGTGAAAAGTTGGCACTTTTTGTTGACCACGTCGGATGATTTTAGAATTTCCACTCCTTTGAGCACCTTGTTCTCTCGTTTTTCTGTTAAAGTAATTATTCTGACTTGAACTGCATTTGAACTGGTTCAACATGGTCCCAGCATGCTCCGAGCTCCGAGTTTTCTAGAAATTGTCCAACGTTTTCGATGCATGATGCGTACATGGTGCACCAAAAAAAGCGCGTGTACTTTGAACCGTTTTCCTCCAAAAAACGAAGCGCATCTTCTCAAATTTCATTGAAAAATTGCTCGAGCACACACACAAGTGGGGACAAGTGGATTTCCGGGGCGCCACTATGTTTATTTGCACAATATTCTTTTTCTTCTCTTCTTGCGCCGTCAATTTCGCCACCAAGTCCATCTTGTGGGCCAATTTCACAAATGTCAACTTTTTCCGGACCACTTGGCCACAAAACTTTTGATTTTTTGCAATTATTTCCAGTTTGGTGACCTTCTCCACGTCATCGTTGGCGAATTTGATATTGTCGAGTTTTTTCGTAGAAAAATGCGCCGAGTTGAACAAAAGAAGGGTTCCGGAATGAAAAATGGATGCTCCCTCTCTCTCTCTCTCTAACTTTCCTTTTTTTTCACTTCTTCTCCCTACGCTCTCGAGACCACGCCCCTTTTTGGAAGCACTTGGCACTCGCTCCTTTCTCCTTTTCCGCCTCAAACGGAAAAGAAGAAGCAGATGCCAGTGCGGCAACACCTTTTTTTTTTGTTGTGTCGTCCGTGTCGAATGATTCAATTCTATTCACTGTTTGCAGCAAAAAAAAAGAAGAGAAAATGTCGACGGCTTCCGGTGCGATTCCCCAGGAGAATGGAGCGGCGCCAGTGGCGGGCAACAATGCCAACGGCCCACAGGTTCGTGTTTTTGGTTTTGAATGACGACGCCATTTGACTGCAATAGAGCGCGATTGCACTGTTTCGATGTGTTGCGGATCCGCGTGCATCGCGCGAAAAACATGTTGTTTTTGATCCGAAGTCAGCCGTACGGATAATCGGATAGAGTACCGCAAATTCGTACGTATCCGGTGAAAACACGCGTGTGTTTTGAGCAGTTTTGCTAGAAGATTGTTAGACGCTGGGCTGTGCGGCGCCTGGACTTTTGCGCTAGTGGCAATTGGGACCTAAACTTTACATTTCACCGCAATCGCAATCACAATGCAATGACCGCGGGGCCGAGTTTGAAAAGTTCGGCCACAATTTCCGGGAAAAAGAGCTAAAACATTACGTCGCGGCCGCCGAAAAACTCGGCCAGATTAGAGGAGCAGAGCGCGGTTCGGAAAATGCCGTAAGTGTCATTCGTGGACGTCAGCCCGAAAAGCCGTTAGCGCAGACAGAATGAAAAAGGTTCTTCACCGCTTATAAATGAGTTTTCTCCCCCCCTCCTCTTCTATTTTTCGCATTTCCCGACGTCTTTTTCTCCTTCGCCCTTTTTTTTCCGAATCCATTTGGCCGTTTCATCTCTGTGGCACAGCGCGTGTGTGTATATTTATGCGCCGCACGGACGTTGGCCAAAAGCAATTTGGGACGGCAAGAAAAAGAGAGAAAGAGAGGAAAAGTTTTTCTATAATATTGGCGACAAAATTGCACCTGTTAGTCGAATGAATTAGTCATCTTTCGCGTGTTTCCGAGAATTCTGAAAGGAAATTCCATCACCTGTTATTATCAATGATTCATCGATGACGTGCGCTTTCATTGGCAAAAATGCTCATTTCCGCACGATCGCCCGGGTTTGAAACGAGAAAACCAACAGTTATTCGGTTGTATCGGTTCGTAGACGTGTCACTTGATCGCGAACGCATAATAATGTGGGAACTGTCTGGCGGACAGTCAATCGACGACCAAAGACGCGTTTCTCATGATTTGCATGACGACAAAATATTGCTGGCGCGGAGTTTTCTGGAAAATTTGACGATTTTTAACGAAAAATTGGGAAAAATGGAGAAAAATCGGGGGAAAAGCAAAATTAACGTTTTCAGGAAGAAATCGACATCAACCTCGACGATCCGCAAGTCCAGGACGCGGCCAAGAAGATTCAAAACGTTTTCCGGTAGGAGTTTTCAAGTTTTTGCTGAAAAATGACCTTTTTCAGCGGAAAACGATTCGGAGAGAAGAAGACTGCTCCGGCCGCCGAGGCTAAGCAATAATTCGTGCTTTTTTTCTACGTTTTGTGGCGAAAAATCTGAAGAATAAACGAATAAATGTGTTTTTGCAGAAGTGAAAATGTGGTTTTCCACCAATTTCGACCGATTTTCGGCTCAAAAATCAGAAACGCATTGTACCTTGTTGTGTGATCAGTGATGTTCTTCTCATTTGAACCCGGCGGCGGCGACAAAGCACACAAAAAGTTCAGAGAAAAACAGCGCGGTGATCCGAGAGACGCAGACGGTTATACGAATCGGAGTGTCGTCTTTTTCTTTTTTTCCCCGACTTTTTATGGCGAAAAACACTGAAAATCGCATAGTTTTCCCAAAAAATTCAGTTCGAAATAGAGTGCTGCGCCTTTAAATCTACAAAAATCCGCCCGCCAGTTGTTTTGTTTCTCGTTTTCTCGCTGAAAAAGCTGTAAAATGTGCCCGCTTTGTATCGAATGTGTGTTGTTTTGTTTGTAACGTTTCGAATTTGTCAAAGTGATCTCTTATCAGTGGTCGATTCTCTCTCTCTCTCTCTCTTTTTCTGTTTCCCACCCCTCCACGCGACGGGTGGTGTTTAGGCCCCACTCGTGACGATAAAAAGGAGGAGGAGCACAGAGAACGTGCCAGTTACCCGCTGCTTTCTGGCTGAGCTTCAGTCTTTCCGGAAAATTCGGATTTTAAGCCAAAAATTTCAAATTTTCAGCCAAAAAATGTCGCTGAAACTTGCCAGCAAACTCTCCAAGACTGCCGTCATTTCGAGGTAAGCTAGTACAATAAAAAGTACAAAACTACAATTCTTGCAGAAAATTCACTCTCGGACCGCAATTGCCGACGAAATTGCTGCACGCCAAGCCGGGATCCGTTCCCAAATACGTTTCAGCCGATGAGGCGCTTTCCGTAGTCCATTCCAGTGAGTTTGGAATGTAAAATCACTTCAAAACCCGCCTAAAACCCTCAAAATGCCCAATAAAAGCTCAAATTTTTCCAGACACGGACATTTACGTGCAAAACCACGCGGGAGCCCCGAATGTGCTTCTGGAGGCGCTGTGCCATCGTGTGGACGCCGCCGGATTGGATAACATCCGCATGTCGCACTTGATTCTCAGCGGACACTGTCCCCAATTCGACTCGAAATATCATGGTGATTATCGATTTTACAGTAGAAAATCGCCGAATCCAAAAAATTGCAGGAAAAATCCGCAACAACAGTCTGTTCATTTGCGGCGGAAACCGGAAGAACGTGAACTCGGGCGCCGCCGACTACACGCCCATCTTTCTGTGGGAAACGCCCGCACTTTACACGAGCGGACAACTGAATGTCGACGTGGCACTTCTGACCGTCTCTCCGCCAGGTTTGCCATCGAAATTTTCCCAAAAACTTGCCATTTTGTTGCAGATGAGCGCGGATATTGTACGCTCGGAGTCGACGTCGATTGCTCGCTGGCCGCCGCATCGAGCGCCAAAAAAATTATTGGTAAGCATAAAATTTTGGCCCAGGCTTTTCTTTTTGTAAAGTTTGGCCCTGATCTGATCCTTGCAGTGGGTCAAAAGTCCAGGCCTCAAAAAGCCGGGCCGAAATTCGTTCAGGCCTGGAAAAACGCGAAAATTCCAAAGAATTTCAGCGCTGGTGAACAGCACAATGCCACGCACTCGTGGCGACTCGACGGTCCACTCGTCGCACTTTGATTTCATGGTCGAAACGGACCGTCCGATCGCGTTCCGTCAGGGCAACGAGGAGATGTCGGCGGTCGAGCAGCGCATCGGCAAGATCATCGCGCAGAACCTCGTGGACAACGGAGCGACGCTCCAATTGGGTATCGGGGCGATTCCCGACTCGACGTTGGCGGCGATGACGGAGCACAAGGATCTGGGCGTGCACACGGAGATGTTCAGCGACGGAGTCGTCGATCTCATGGACCGCGGCGTGATCAACAACCGCACAAAGGCGTTCATGCCCGGAAAAACCGTCTCCTCTTTCGCGTTCGGCACCCAGGAGTTCTACAAGAAAATCGATAACAATCCGGAATTCCGTAAGCCTTTAGCTTCTGGCCGTTTTTCTAGTATATCTGTAACTTTCCAGACTTCGCGCCGTGCGACTTCACGAATCACATTGACATTGTGCGGCAAAACAGCAAAATGACGTCGATCAACTCGGCGATCGAAATCGATTTAACCGGACAGATCGTGTCCGACTCGATCGGACGCAACTTTTTCAGCGGATTCGGCGGACAGGTCGACTTTATGGCCGCCAGTCCGCACGGATTCGACGGGCACGGAAAGGCGATCATCGCGTTGCCGTCGCGCACGAACAAGGGACACACCAAGATTGTTCCGTTCCTCACTCAGGTTCGGAAGTGTATGATTTGACACCAATCTTGAACAGGGCGAACATTTGTAAACATGGATTGAATCTGCCGCCCGTATTCTGTCGCTGCGTAGCGACTCATTCGGTTTGCGATACGGAGCGAGCGAGCGTGTTCACAAATGTTCGCCGAGTTTGGTTTGTGTAACAATAGCACAATATAAGTCTTGATTTCAGGGTTCGGGAGTGGTGACGACCCGCGCGCACGCCCGCTACATTGTCACGGAGCACGGAATCGCGAACCTGTGGGGCAAGTCGATCCGTCAGCGAGCCTACGAACTCATCCAAATCGCCCATCCGGACGACCGTGAAGCTCTCGAAAAGGCGGCGTTCGAACGATTCAAAGTGCTCCCGTCGCCCTAAATGATTGTAGATTTCTCGGCGGCTGCCGTCAGCATGGGTCTCGTTTTTGTTGTAAATATCCATACATTCTCTAGGTCATCATTTGTTTCTCTCTCAACTGGTTTTTTCTCTCTCTCTCTCTCGGTTCTGTTCTTTGTTTTTTATCGCATTTTATTTGTGTTCTGGGCAATATGTGATTCATTGAATAGTGACGAATGCTCAAGAAGGTATAGACGTTAAGGTGCCGATTGGTTGAAGCGCGATTTTCTTTTCAGAACGGCCTGAACTTGTTGTCGTTTTTTTTGTTGTTATTCTCAAAGCTCGACTCACCGAACACTGCCGCGCGAAAATCTTTGATGCAAAAAATGGCGACGAGCGGCTCGAGCGACGGATAAACGGCCAGACTGGCGCCGGTGAAATTGGCGAATCTTCCGACGTGAACTTGAAAGATCGGAAGGGTGAGCAGAAGGCCCACCGGACTGTACATCATGAAAAATGGAAGGACTGTCTGCAACGAATGCGAGCATATAAGAATCACGTGGAAAGTTGCCTGAAAAGTGAGTGTGGCCAAAAGTTGGCGATTCAAATCCAACGCTTTGTGACTCATAAGACTAGCGGTGCCCTTGATGGATGTGTAAATGTGCGAGGCACAATAAACAATGGTCGAGAAGCAGGACGTCTACAATATCACAGTTTTTTGCGCACGAATTGAGATATTGTAGGCTGACAATAATAAAAACACAACCCAAAGTGCAGAAAATCTCGAAAACGTTCCAAATTTTGTGGCCCTCCTCCGAAACGCGCCAATATTTGCCGGCGATGAACGAAACGCGGGTCGAATCCTCGTTGTAATAGGTTTTGAGCTCCTCCCTAAACATTTTGGCACCGATATTGTCGAATCAGTCTCTCAGTGCGATCACCGTAGATATTCCTGCTTCTCGCGAGTGTTCTCCATTCCCCAGAAGATGAATTCGAACCAGGCGACGAAATAGAATAGGCAGGGAAGGATGAGTTTGTAAAGTCTGCCGTTCTCTATTTTGTGCAAGTTATAGGGTCTGTAAAGGATTTAAATACTAAATGTACTTTTAAAAAACACGCTTGACTCGCCTACAAACAGCCACAAATCGATAGAGAAACTGAGCGGCGAGTAGTGAAATGACGCCGGCGAACGAGCCACAATATAGGCCTAAATGTTGGAGTGGAGCCTACAATTTTGCGGTATTCGGCACCTACACGTGATAAATTTGCCAATCCACTTTTCGTACTTTAACGGACTGTCCATGTAGACGACGTAGACGGGCGGCAAGATGTGCATTACCTGCAAACGCGGTGTGATCTTCGGCCCGCCGAAAATTTGTCGTGTTGAGCCGAATTCACCCCCCAGACACTGTACTTTACGCACTCTAATGGCATCAGTGTTCTGTGATGTTAGCGAACTTAAAGTGCGGAGACACACGAGAGAGAGCGGCAAGCGAACAGCAAGTTGCTACGGTAGCATGGGGTGAGCGTGTGTCACGCACGGATCCGGCATGGCATCAGCATGGATAGGGCGTACAACAGAAAAGAGTGGGATGGGAGGGAAGCAAGGTTTTTGAGCGGCACGGGAGCAGGGTTGTGGCAAGGGTTCAGCGCGTAGCAGGCACGGAATCGGCACCCCCTTACAGCTTATTCATATTCGATTAATCCAAGTACTCGGTTGGGAAGTACTAACGAGGCTGAACTTCCAGAACAGACTTCTGGCACCCGTCTGTCCTAGACTGTCTTTATTTCGGTCTCAAAAGAGGGGGGGATTAGCACCTAACTATTCAATTGTTTTCTAGTTCGGTACAGGGTACACCGGCTGTCAATTGTACCCTGTTTTGGTAATCATGTTCTTCTTTGTAATCGCGCGTAAATTGAAGGGTTACGGGCAGAGTTGAGCGGAAGAACCCAACGGCAGAACTCAACGGAAGAATTTCTATATCTTTTTTAGAAAATTTTTTCATGGAATGTGATCAACTGACGAAATGTTCAGCAAAGTGAACTCTGCTCATAGAAAAATAATTGTAAATTTAGCTTTTCATACAAAAAAGTTATGAGTTGTTCCGTGAAAAAAAGGCGGCTAACGGGGAAGACGGAAGGAATAACTTTTTTGTATGAAAAGCTAAATTCACAATTATTTTTCTATGAGCACAGTTCACTTTGCTGAACATTTCGTCAGTTGATCACATTCCATGAAAAAATTTTCAAAAAAAGATAAAAATTCTTCCGTGTTCTTTCGTTGAGTTTTTCCGCTCAACTCTGGTTACGGGTTACAGTTACACACTTCTATTTTGGTCCCGATCGGATCAAAATGTCCCGCTTACCGGTTGCGTAACGACCTCGATCCACGCGTAAACGAGCGAGTAGGCGGCGTAGACGAGCATCAAATATCGATAGCTTCCAAACTTTTTCCGGTCCGCCCTCTTGGCAATCAAGCAGAGCAACGTGGCGTTGGTGAGTTGAGCGCTCACGAATCCAACGTACTGGATTATTTGGAGGGCGAGCATTCGAGACGTAATTCAAGTTTGATGAAAGTGATGAATGCGCAAAAAACCCCGAAAACAGCTCCAATTTCGCTCTATTGTCGACTCGATTATTTATGGTCTAGTGACGTTCAGGCTTTAGAGGAGGAAAAAAGTGAACAGCAAAAAAGTGATGATGCTCTTTTAGCACCAGAAATCGCATCAGAACGATGAGCTGGCAAGAGGTTAAAGAACGAATCACTTTTTGCTTGTATCGTAGCCATCATGGTGCATCGTCCGAGCGCCATTCGCCCATTTCAACCCCGAAAAACGAGAAAAAAAGACGTTTGCAAGTGAAAAACGGCGAATTCGTTCGTGTGCCTCCAATTTTCTCCGATCCCTTTGAAATTGTTTTTTTTTATGTGTGTCCGCCGCACAAGTGGGCCTATTTTCGACCTCTTTTCAGTAATTGAGCACAAATTTATTGACGATGGATTACTGTAGCTTTTCCGCATTTGTTCCCCCTCTCTGCAAATGAAACGTTTCGAATGACATCAGATTCTCACACACACACAATGATCATATATTCTGCACAAAATCTTGATGAAACTTTTGGCTTATAAATAATGAATCAAGTTTGTTTGGTGGGAAAATGACGGAGAAAATATTGGCGGCCGCATGGTGCATCGGCCAATTATATTGGCGGCATCGTTCCGTTTTCCAGAACCTCAATGAAAATTTTCACATGGTGCATCGACCAAGTCTACTTTTTAACACACTTTTAGTTGAAAAGACATGGTGCATCAGCCTTTTGCTAACAGATTTATAGAACCCCTTGGTGCATCAACCAATTTTCATGCACAACTTCTAGAACCCGTTGCTTGGCTTGGGAAAAGCCAAGAATATGGTGCATCGGCCGACTTCCTCGTCTTATTATTGCCCTCAATTCAACAACTAATTAAAGCGACAATAATGAATTGCGGCTACAGGAATTTCACCCACCACATCCGGTTATTTGTCATTACGCGCGTGGGTGTGTCGTCTCGAATTTCATTCCTCGGCTCACAAATTGCAAATCGACAATATCGCATTCATAACAAAACACTTTATTCTCTCGTCTTTTCGACGGGGACGACTCACACACAAATTTCCAGAAGTACAATATAAATATAATGGGTTTGGGTGAACATGGGGGGACAAGAGGACGAAGAGGAAGAGGAAGAAGAAGAAGAAGGAGATCTGACCAAAACTTTGAAACTTGAAGGAGCGGGGGGGGGGTAATTATCGGGTAATCGGAGATCTTAACGACGTCCGGCTCGCTCGAGAGCATCCGAAAGTCCGAGAGCGTCTTCGAATTGATAGGCCGGCGAGATGGCCGCCGAGCGCTTCTTCTTTCCCGCATCAATCAGGCGGCTGTACATCTGAAAGTGGGCTCAGATCAGACTACCGTAATCCCTCTAACAATCCGCCGCCGTTTTCGTTTTCTTTCACAGCAATTACGCCATTAGCGCCTACGCTTTCCCCTTCGTGTGCGTGTGATTCTAGGAGGGAAAAAAAACAAGAGTGGGCTCGGAATAGAATGTGAAAAGAAGGCAAAAATGACATTGTGTTGTCTTTGTCTCCTCGGACACAGATTGAGTGAGAAGATAGGCGGGTGAGAAGAGAAAGAGTGACGTGATCATGGCGGAAAAGTGGATTTGAGAGAATGAGAACAAGTTCAGGATCATTTTGGACCGCTAAGATTGTCTAGGCAGCTTCCAAGATCACTATGGATCCCTAGGAATTACAAAAGTTTCTCTAAGGATCATAAAGGATCACTGAAGCACACTGAGCATCATGTTTCTTCACTTAGAACCATCAGGATCCGTCAAATACTATCTGCGAACTCTCTGCGGATTTCTAAGACTCAATCCTAGTTCTAGATCCATAAGGTTCACCTCAGGAGCCCTTCGGATTGCCTAAAACAAACCTGGAACTGATCGCCGTAGTCGGAGGCCATCGGAGCTCCGCGCTTGCCCACATCCAACAAGTTTCGCATGTTTCCGGCGTCGATTTCGACGTCGTACGACGGCGAAATGTGCCGTTTCGACTGAAGGAGCGGCGCACGTTTGTACGGCGATGGAGCCTGTAACGATGCACCATGAGAAGCGAGAAAGAGAGGAGAAGAGCAGCATTTAATTCCGTTTTACTACTGCTATCAATTTGCGGGAAAAGGGAAGGAAATTGGAAAAACGCAACGTGAGAAATGTCAAAGGCGTTATTTTTAGCCGAAAAAACGGGTAGTAGTGCAAAATCGAGTTCTAGTCAGACACCCAAAGACAAGTGTTTTCGTTGACGGGGCCACGTCTTCTCCAGCCTTCTCCAGACACACTTTTTGAATGGCAAAGGGTAACGTGGGGGGTGTCTAGGCGTGTGCGACAATTTTTCGTAGGTTTGTAGTTGTATAGTTGTGGTGGCTTCTGTTCAAAAGTCTACAATAGCTATTGTGGTTCTGACCTTTGATCTTTCACTTGTAAACTTTCAAGACATGGTGCATAACTATGTACTTGGCACCCGTAAAGGTATAGAGAAGGCGCATTTATGAGGACACTTTGCAACCAACCTCGAAACCATAAACTGCCACGTACGCGTTGTCGTCATCGGCGGATGCGGCTCCGACGCCAGGTTTTGGCGCAGCGAGCACGACGGCGACGAGTCCGAGCGCTGCCAAAATCGCGCACGTCTTCATTTTCAATCGTTTTGGGACCAAGATTTCTGAAATTTATTAATTTCAAAGTATCGAGAGAGAGAAAAGCGCGCCGAGCGCCGAAACACAAACGAATCCCTTCTCCTCTCTCTCTCCCGATCCGGGCTCCGCCCAGGGGCGTGGCGTCGTCACACAATCGAATGAGGCTCCGAAAGATACTCTCATTCCATTTTCTCGAAAACAACAATACTAGCAGGCGCCAGAACACATCTGAGAGGACTTTGCGTGGGCGTATCTCGGCGGGAAATGATCGGATCGGGACCAGACTTGGACAGGGGGGTACTATGAACCGTCTAGTTTATTCTCAACAATTTTGAAGACCCTGGCTTGAGAAAAAACCCGAAACGAAATGAAAAAGTTGTTGGGGGCCTTCATGGAATATGAAATGAAATCTTGCGGCTCTATAATAGATGAAGTAGGCACACTTTTCCTCCCTTTTCACGCTAAAAAAGGAGGGGAAACGAGGAAAAGTAGGAGAAGAAGAAGAAGAAGAAGAAGAAGAAGACAATTTGATTCGAGGGGTAAGTGAAGAGAGGAGTCTTCCTAAGGGACGAATATTTCAGATGGAGAAGAAGAAGAAGAAGTTTGGCCTGGTTTTTGATCGTCCGTCTGCCTTACTCACGCTTTTTTCTAGCGCCTAGATGCTAATCGTCTTGATTTAGTGGCGAGCGAGCAAGATTGCAACTGACAGGCCGCCCCTCCTTTTTGTCTTTTCTGTCGGTGACGCGCTAGCAGCGAATAACTCAAAATGGGCTCGAGAAGCGGTTGAATTTCGAGAAAGGCGTCAATTTAGAAGAGCAATTCGCTGCAAAACCGCAGAATTGTTCGTACAACCATTCCTGCCACGTCATAACGACTCGCTCGACGCGACGGGGGTTTTCAAAGTCATCGGCTAGACTTTTGGCTAGACTCTTCTCGGCTACACTTTGTGATCGCCAATTAGATCGATTTGTTGCCGGTGGCGGGTATATAAGCGCCCGAGGATGGACAATATCAATACCCGACGGTATGACCCTTCTACTCCTTGCTATTCCAGCCTTGATCATTGGGGTTTTGAGGTAAACTAAACACATAGACTATTGTACGCTTCCTCCTCCAGTTATTACCTGTTCACATGGACATATTGGCGTCGACGTGGCATCCCCGGACCCATGGGCTATCCGATCCTCGGCGTCTTCATGAAAACCCTCGATTCGGACAATCCGCCACCGCTTCAACTAGAAAAATGGACAAAAGAGTACGGAAGTGTGTACGGGATTCACGGAGGGAACCATCAAGACCCTGGTCATTTCGGATCCGGACCTAGTCCACGAAGTTTTGGTCAAACAGTATGACAACTTTTACGGACGGAAAACGAATCCGATCGATGGAGATCCGGACAAGGACAAGCGGATCAATTTGTTCAACGCGCAGGGATTTCGATGGAAAAGATTGAGAGCCATATCGAGTCCGACTTTTTCGAATGGAAATCTGAGAAAATTGAAGGATACTGTCGAGGATTGTGCGATCGAATTGTTGAGACACATTGAGGAACAGACGGCCGGAGGGCAACAGATTGACATGTTGGAGTGAGTTGAGGGTTTTTTGAATACAATTGATCATAGTTTGGTCTAACGCAATTACTAAATTTCAATTCAACGCGCGTTTCCTAGGCCATTTGCTACAACATTTCCCAGAATGTTCTCATCGTTATTAGCCTCTGTTTTCTAGATTCTATCAAGAGTTCACATTGGATGTGATCGGTCGATTGGCGATGGGTCAAATTGGATCCCAGCAGTTCAGAAACCCAATGTTGAAACATGTCAAAGCGGTAAGTCGATTCTACTCACACTTTTCCTATTCAAAATTCAATCAAATTCCAGGTTTTTGGTGAGAACCGCACGAAATCAACGTTTCTGATCGGCGGAATCGTGCCCGCGTTCGCCCAGTTCTTCCGATTCTTCATGCTGAAACTGCCGTTTCTTGGGCGCCGCCAACTTCATTCACATCATGAAAACCATGGTGGCGGCGGTGCAGACTAGGATAAAAGAGAGAGAGGAGGACGGAAAACGGGGCATCGAGACGGGGGAGCCGCAGGATTTCATCGATCTGTTCCTGGATGCGCGCGCGGATGAAGTCGAGCACTTTGGGGAGGGAAATGAGGATTTCAGCAAGAGCAGTAGCTATGTGAGTACTTTTTATGTGTAGACCATATCGAAAATGTTTAGGCCAACCGTCAGCTAACAATTGAAGAGATTGAGAGTCAATGTTTTGTTTTCCTCATCGCTGGCTTCGACACAACCGCCCTATCGCTCTCTTTTTCCACTTTTTTGTTGGCCATTCATCCGGAAATTCAACAAAAAGTGCGAGAAGAAGTGGACAAAGAGTGTCCGGACCCGAAATTTCATTCGATCAACTGACAAAGCTGAAATATTTGGACTGTGTCATCAAAGAGACCCTCCGGTTGTATCCACTCGCTACTTTGTAAGTGACTTTTGCTATTCTAGTCTATTTCTATCAAAAAATGTTTGAGAGGAAACTCGCGGAAGTGCATGAGAGCCACCCAGCTCGGCAACGTATCGATAGAACCGGGAACGATGATCCAAGTGGACACGTGGACCGTGCACACGGATCCGTCGATCTGGGGAGCGGACGCGGAGTCATTCCGGCCGGAAAGATGGGAAGGCTCGACGGAGCAGCATAAAAGCGGCGGCTACATTCCATTCGGACTGGGACCGCGACAATGCATCGGAATGCGGCTCGCTTATATGGAGGAGAAGCTGCTCCTGGCTCATCTCCTCCGCAAGTACACCTTCCAGCCGGGCGCCCGCACTCGCATCCCGCTCAAGTTGGTCGGAAGGGCCACCACGCAGCCGGACAGTGTTTGGATGCATCTCAAAGCGAGGGAATAAACGGATATTGTACATTTCGACGGGTTTTCTATGTGAATAAATGCTAATTTTGTCTCTCGATTGCATCAAAAATGCGCGGCGGCGCGCTACATGACACCACCCCGCCGCCCGGCTTCTCTCGCCGCGTTCGTGGTGTAATGGTCAGCATGGATGCCTTCCAAGCATTCGACGGGGGTTCGATTCCCCCCGAACGCAGACTCTCTTTTACTTTTTTGCACTCAAATTCACTTTATTATCTGAGAATTCAGTATAAATGTCTTTTTTTCAAAGTGGAGAGCACACTTTAGCCAAGTGGTCCAGTTTTGTTGAGAAAAATGTTGAGAAAACAACGTGTTCGGTCGATTTGATTGCGAAAAAAAAGAAGTTTATTAGTCTCAAATTCAAATTCAATACACGAAAATTAGTGACGTTTAAATTAGGCCGGTCGCCCGAGCATCACATCCTTCAGCAACAGCACATTCATGCTCAAGCCGGTGCACCTGAAATGCCCTCAGATTCCGTTTGACTAGTTGGGACCATGGCTTGAGCAGTATCCTCGCAGCGAGTCGGGCAATTTCCAACGAATCTTCGATTGCTTCGATAATGTCCCGTTTGCTCAACGATTCCCATATCCAATACTGGATAATTTCGGCGATTTCCGTCGGTGTCGAGTAGTCCGGATGCTCGGCGAGCTTCGACAACAAGTCCGCCGTCGTTTGCACTTGAGAAACCGAGACTTTGTTCCCTTTCCAGTTGACGAGCAAGTGATTGATGCCCATCACCGCCTGATAGACCATTTCCCTGTCGCCGGCATGTTTTAGGATGACCTGCTGGGCAAGTCTCAACAACTCGACCACCTCCGAACGGCTCATTGGTGCATCCATCATAGTGGCTCTGAAGAAAATCTCGCGCAGGAGATCGTGGACGAAGATCGGGCGATCTGTGGCCATGTACCGAGCGGCCATCTCGATGGGACTGAGCACTTTGAGCCCTGGACGGAGATTGAGCTCTTCGAGATGTGAGCCGTAGGCCAGAAGCTCTTGGAGCTTCGGATGAGCGTCGATCACCTTTTTTATGTTTTCAGACGTCATCTTCGAGCCTCCAAGGTCCAGGGATCGTAGTTGAGGCCATGGCGACGCCTTCCGCTTCTGCAGTGCCTTTCGCGACTTCCTGAGGACGTACTCGGCCAGCGATGCTTCACTGAAACACAACTATTCACAACTGTTCCCACGTTGCTTCAACTTACGACACATCAATCACCGAAACATCCAACACTCTCAAATTGCTCAATGCCTTCAGCGCATCGAATCCGGACTCGACGTGCAAATCGTGCGTGATGAGCACTTCGAGACGTTCGAACGCGGCCAGACTGCTAATGTCCGTGATGCCAGTGCAGGAGATGTCGAGACACTTGAGTTGGGGACATCGGACAGACACCTCCTTCAGGACGCGCTTCGAGATTGGTCGATTCGCGAGGATCAGTGTGCAGAGGTTCGGCAGCCGGGGAAGTAACTGAAAAACTTGTGATTATTGAATAGCAAATCGAGAAAAACTCACTCTAGACGGCCAGAATCGAGAGATATCACGGCTCCCACTCAAATCCAATACTTTGAGCTGTTGGCGGCATCTCTTGTTGAGCACCGACCGCATGAAAGTGCTCTCCGACACCTGATCGTGCTCGTCTTCCTCCATCGGCTCTCCGTATCCAAGTTTGAACGACGTGTAGTGGTTCCTTTTGATGGTCTTCAGGTCCATTGACGTCAAGGGGATTCCGCTGGTGTCCAGTCGGCTGGCGGCGAATATTCCACTCTGGTACACCACCTCCCATTGCGGTTCGGTGAGCTCTCCGTGCTTTTCCTGATGCAGTCGGAGCACCAAATCGGTCAATGTGGCCGGAAGAGCGGAGACCGTCATCGGGAGGCAACCAGGATGAAGAGCCGGACTTTTGAAGAGAAACGTACTCTTCTCAAGACAATCGGCGACTTTCTGGGCGGCGAGAAGGGTAAGCGACGGAATCAAAGTCATTATTGATTGCGTGCAACCCAGAGGAATGACTGAATGACTCGAGAAGGGTATCTTTTTATTGGAGACTCGCATCTCCACCTTCACACGGCCACCAAAAACGTAAAGGGGCGTGGCCTAGCGTGCACGGTTTATCACCCACCATTTTGGCGCGAAATTCGAAATTTAACCCCATTTTCATGTTTTTCGTCAAAAATTGCCAAATTTTGTACGATTTCGACGATGTAATTGCATAACTTTGTTAAACTAATCATCGCGCGCACTTTTTGAGCTTAAACGACGAGCAGGTTTCTTTTTTTCTTCTTTTTTTATTGAAAGAAAAGTACATTGAATTTACACGTCATCCGGACCTGAAAACAAAAATAAACGTTTCCTACAAACCGAACATTGTATGCTCACAAAAAGATTGGCAAGTGGAGACGTCGTCATCTTTGGAAGTTCTCCATTCCATTCCCGCCTTCAACTCTTCGATTCGATTCAAATTCGAGCGCATCAAGTCTTCGTCGAACTGAACTTTTGTGCTTTTTTGAAACTTCTAAAATGGTGTATGACTTACTAGAGAAGTTTGCATGTAGAGTTTTCGCGTCTCGGCCACCTCCTTTTCGCACAAATCCTTCAAATATTTGCGGGTGGTGAACGCTCCGATCGCCCGGTCCATCTGTTCGATTCGGGTGTCTTCCAACGAGATTTCTGCTGCGATTCTTTGCGAAAGAGCGTCCAGATCGTCTTCAATCTGAAAATTAGAAAAAATAAACGTTTCTTTATTTTTAGGACAAACTGACCACAGCTCTGTGAAACTCGTCCATCGTGCGAATCTGTGCGAGCGTGTGCTCTCCGCCGTGCACAAATGTTCGGAATTCCATCGCTTTCCGCTCGATTTCCCCGTTTTGCGGCGGATTTACGCAAATCTGAAGCGAGAAAATGCAAGTGCGCTCCACCGAACGCTTCTCACCGGCGGATGATTGTCGCGCGGAGAGTTTGAATTCAAATCGAAAAACGAAAAGTCCGTTAATTTATCGAATTTTCCAGCGAAATTCTCCTCGAAAAGCGAAGGTCCGTCGTCGGAACTCAACAGAGCAGGCGAAGAACCGCCGCGTAGGCGCGGCTCCGAATCTTCCGACGAGTCGAGCACGAAAATCTGAAAATTGTGCAAAAGTGTGCACAGAGCGCCCTTGCTCTCACATCGCTTTTGTCGGAGGAGTCGGAGCACGTGGAACAATCCTCGCGATTCTCGTAGCACATGCACACATTGTCGACGTGATGGATCGGACGAGCAACCACCGAGATCTGGACGTTTTCTTTTGCGGTAGAGCTCTTTTTTTTCAAAAAACTGACACTGTCCGAAGGCGTAACCTCACTATTTTTGCGTCGTCTCGAACTGTTGCTGCGACAAGCCCATTCACTTTTTTTCATACGCAGACCGTTCATTTTGGTGATGAAAATTCGTAGAAATGCACCTAAAATAGTCACATTTCATAGTTGCCAAAGAATAATTTAGGCAAGGTCACGCATTCTAAAGACAAGAGTGACCCTAGCCGAGCCCTAGCACAGCCCCCAAATGACCGTTTCAGAAACTGCCCTTCAAAACAATTCCACAACATCTTCGGCGCTTCCGTTCGGGAAAAAGCGAAGAGAAGAGTTTGCACTGACCACCACGCAACGATCATTTATCGTCGACAGCTAAAATGATGAGCGGTACGTCTGTTTTCGAGGAATTCTTAATTGCAAAGTGTCTTGCAGACGTTTCATTGACCTACAACATCCTACTACTCGGCGTCTACCTGGCTACGGCCATATGTAAGTGCTCTTCATTGTACTTTGACGGGAAATTCAAAAAATTCCGGAAGAAATATGTTTGAAATATCAGCTTTCTAACACAAAAAGTTCTAGGCCACACTGTATCTCGGCTGCCGGTTGAGTTATCCAAATGTTGTCAACAGCAGGGCTGGGCAATTGGCCGGCACGGGCTTTTCGTTGGCCGGCCCTTGCTTGACCTGGACTTTTGAACCACTTGCAATATTCCGATCGGACCCAAACTTTCTTGGACATGGGTTGAAGCATATTGGGACCAAGTTTCAGCCCGATCGGATTATTTGGTCCCGAGAAATGTGGAGCATTGGCCGGAATTGGCTGGAAGCCCGGGCTTTTTGGAAAAAATCGGCCAATGATCCACATATCTCGGGACCTGACTATCCGATCGGGCTGAAACTTGGATCCAATGGCCTTCAATCCAAGTCCAACAATCCTGCAAAGTTTGGGTCTGATCGGAATATTGCAAGTGGTTCAAAGGTCCAGGTCAAGGGTCGGCTAACGAAAAGCCCGTGCCGGCCAATTGCCCAGCCCTGGTCAACAGATAAGGTGTACATAACGTTTTGATAAACAATTTGTTAGTTGACAACTTTTTGATATCTTTACCCACAGCTAAGATACGTCGCTTCGAATAGACGTTATTAAGGCACTACAGTTAGGCCACCCATTTTGAGAAGCGTTCAATTCCGAATATCTTTTTTTCAGTTACGGCCCAAATGTGCGGAAAGAAGAAGCCGGTGGCAAGAACTCGTCAGTACTCGGCCCCGTACTCTTCCTTCTCGACACCCACCACGACCGCTAACACCGCTGTGAACACTCGACTGGACACGGCCGTCCTTCCCAGCAACACCACCACTACCACAACCACTTCGGGAGCCGGAAAATCGACGAAAAAGACCGAGGACAAGGATCCGGAATCGGTGAAGCTGTACAATAACAAGGCGAAGAAAGGGGAAGAGAAGAAGGAGAAAGAGAAGAAGAAAGAGGAGGAAAGGGAGAAGAAGAAAGAGGAAGAGAAGAAGAAAGAGGAGGAAAAGGAAAAGGAAAAGGAAAAAGAAAAGGAAAAGAAGCAGCCGGAGGAGAAGAAAGAGGAGAAGAAGGAGGAGGAGAAGGAGAAAGAAGTGTCGCCGCCGCCGAAAAAGCAGTCGAGGACGCCGCTCGTGCCACGAGTGGTCCCGTTGACCGAGAAGGAGCAGCGGATTGCGAAGGGAATGACGACGGATCGGAAGAACTATCAGACGATGGATGATGTGGACAGCGACTGGGACTCGTTCAAGAACAACTACAATAAGAAGGTAAGGGCTTCCGGTTTCCGCATTCCGCATCTAACTTTTCGATTTTCAGAAGAAAAAAACGAAGACTTTGTCGAAGGAAGAGAAGGAGAAGGATGAGTCGGAAGAAAAAGAGCCGGAAAATGAGAAGGAGAAGGAGGAAAAGAGTCCCGGAGCGATGAAGACGTCGGAGAGAGCGGCGAAGAAGTATCCGAAATGACCCACTGATTGATTGGACGCATAAATTTTGTTTGAAAATTGTTTTCATCTAGGTACAGTGAGGCTTTGAGAGAATTGAAATAACGTGAACTAACATCTCGCTTATCACTCGGAGCCCATTCATTTCCGATGGGCGACACGCAGAAGAAGAAGAAAAAGAAGAAGACGGAGGAGGAGGAAGAAGAGTTACGGATTGTGACGGCCCGATCACGGATAATAGTGGAAGATTTGGAAGAGGCCGAGCAGAAGTATCAGGCAGTTGTCGCCTATTGCAAGTGAGATCACTAAAAGGTTTCCAGAAGAGTGACTACGAATTCAGACACTTCAACACGACATTCAACGACGGAGAGTTCCCTCGGACATTTTTCAAATTGACTCTCAAAAAGAAGATCAAACTCAAGAAGATTTCGCAAACGTTCACCTGGATCCGTCCCGTCGAGTACAGGAAATACATACCGATCGGCACAACGGCGAACGGTTTGATCCAACACTTCCGTGAGCCGCCGCAATGGTCCGTGATGGATAATCCGACGACGTCTGAAGTGTCGCAGTCGCTTCCGAACTGTGGATTCGTGGCGGCGCTGGCTGTGGTCGGAGGGCATCCGGACATTGTAAATGCACTGATTCCCCGCAATGAACTGTCCGAGTACGGGGTGTACCAAGTGAGATTGTGTGTGGACGGCGAGTGGAAGACGATTCTCGTCGACGACTGGTTTCCGACTGCCAACTTGACGTTCAAAACAGCACATTCATTGAAAATGCAGGCAAGTGTTGACGAGTAGCTGTGCTCAGCAACCTAATTTGCAGTTATGGCCATTCCTCGTCGAAAAGGCGCTCGCAAAAGCGTGGGGAGGGTACAAGAAGTTGAAGGGAACTTCTATGCGGGTCCTCGATTATCTGACAGGCGCTCCGGTAACGGAAACCTTTTGGAATGAGTATCCGGACGATCCTGAACGACTGTGGATGAAACTATTGTCGGCGAGGTTGATGCTTGTTGCAATACCGCATAACAAAGATTTGATTGTTCAGAGCCAGCAACTTTTTGATGACGTGTGCCACCAGCGATAAAGTCAAGTGGAGCATGGGTCTTGTTCGACATCACGCATACTCCCTGCTGGACGTCGTCGAATGTAATGGCCATCGACTATTGTACATCCGCAATACTTGGGCTATCTTTGTGTGGAAAGGGAAATGGTCGGACTGGACAGGTGGAAAACCATCGATGGCCGGCGCCTTTTGGATCGAGTACGAAGACTTTTTGCGAAATTATTATACGTGTACGTTTTTTTGTTGTTGTTGTTGTTGTATCGAAACGTCGAAAGCCCATTTTCCAGTTGTGATCTGCCGATATCGTCCCGCGTGGAGTGTGATCCGAATGCATCTGGTAATAGACGGACCACTGGATGGTAGTCAGAAAATGATCGAGATGACTGTGCCCCGAACTTGTGACATTGCGTTCACTTGTAACAAACCGGGACATTATGATGAATCTGTAGGCCTGAAGTCAGAGTTGAGCGGAAGAACTCAGCGGAAGAATTTTTATCTTTTTTAGAAAATTTTTTCATGGAATGTGATCAACTGACGAAATGTGTAGCAAAGGGAACTCGGCTCATAGAAAAATAATTGTAAATTTAGCTTTTCATACAAAAAAGTTATTCGAGTTGTTCCGTTATCCCACTTTTTTCACGGAACAACTAAATTTACAATTATTTTTCTATGCGCAGAGTTCACTTTGCTATACATTTCGTCAGTTGATCACATTTCATGAAAAAATGTTCTAAAAAAGATAAAAACTCTTCCGTGTTCTTCCGTGTTGAGCTCTTCCGCTCAACTCTGCCTAAAGTATTTATTTTCTCACAAATCCCTTCAGTGCTTCACCTGGATCTTCATCTATTCCGCCGAAACTGGTGAATTTGTGCGACACACAGTTTTGCACCAATCTTCTTCTGATGATTTTCGACTGCCGCAAGGCACCTATCACATCATGCTCTGTCACGTGGGCACCGCAAAAACCGACAGAAATGTGGCCGTCCACAGCGCGGTGCCAATATGCGTTAAACTCGTAAACTTGAACTACAATATCGCCGGCGCATTTCAACAATCGGTCCTGAGACACGGACGGTGTGTCAGACTGTCCGTGAATCGAGCGGATGTGAAAATATACAAATTTTGTGTAGACGATAAACATTGTTTGGTGATGGCCGAAAATTTGAATAGCGAAATGTATCTTCATGTGCAGTAGGTTACTTTGCTTTAAAAGCTAAAAAAAAAGTGCAACATTTTCAGTTTATACTGCAACAAAATTATGAATCTAGACGACCATGATCACGTGTACCAATTTTCGCGTCAGCCGACCCACACCGAAGACTGGTTCGCCGATGTGATTCCGCCAATGTCTCGACAAATTCTTCTGATTGTATGCTGTGAAGGAAGTCGAGGGTCAAAGAAGCAATTTCCGATAGATATTGACGTATGCGAATCGATAATATCGAAGCACAACAACAATCTCTTTTTTTTTTGGTTGCAGTATCATCTATCCAATGAGAAAGTGACAAAACTTGGCCGGAACCGAAAAGCGGAACATGTACCCGAGATACATAAACGCGATCACATTCATCAGACGACTGTCATCTAGTGATTATTGTTTCAAAATATTTCGTAATCAGAGTTTGAAATGCATAGATGAAGTTTCAAACGTTTCAAACGGTTCGGAGAGAAGGAAATCTGGCGAAAATTGAACGCATGTTTATTTGCGACGGAGATTACGGTAGAAGTCGCGAACGCCCTTGACGACGTTGCGCAGGGGCTTCTCTTTAAGTCCGTCCTTGTCGAGCCGCACCAACTCGAGCTGGTAGTCGTTGTAGAAGGGACTGACGACGTTCGCGTCCACCTTCTTCTCGAGCCACTTCTTGAAGTGCTTCTCGTCGATCTTCTCCGGCTTGCCCTTGTCCTCCATGTACACACAGTACTCCTCCCACGGGTCGAACCGATGCTCCCGCTCGAAGTCTCTGATGTGCTCCTGCAGCCGCGCGACTCCCGCGTGCTCCTTCTTGAAGCGCGCCGCCCACTCGGCCTCCGCCTCGTCCTCCTCCATCAGCTCGTGCATCGTCGGATTGCCCATCTGCCGGAGCGCCTGCTCGACCGCCGCCGCGAATCGTTTCGACTGCTTCTTCGGAATCTCCTTGCCGTTACATTGAATGTTGATCGCCGCGTCTTTGCCCACGTTGAAGTTCAGCTCGTTTATCGCATCAAGACCCTCGGCCACTGAAATCCACCAATCAATCAGCGAGTGTACTTCTCTCCGATTACTCTACCCTCTTTCTGTGCGTTCTGCACGATGGCGTAGTGCTGGCGGCGGTCGGGCACGTGATGCGTGTCCGACTTTCTCGGCAGCTCGTCCTTCTCGAGCATCCACTTCGAGCGCAGGTACCTCTTCCACTCGCGCTTCGCCAACTCCCGCTTCTTCCACTCGTCCCACTCGTCTGCGTCGTCGATTTGCACCCGTGCGGGCATCGGCGTTCCGATCTTTCCGAATACCTTCGGCGGAGCACGTTCCGGACTGAAATCTCGGGTTATTAATCTAGTTAGGCTGTTAATCAGTCACCTGAAATCCTCCTCCTCCGCCGAGTTCGAGCTCCTGTTCTGTGCTCGATGTCCGAGAGCACTGCTAATGTCGAGCTCTTCCGATGACATTCTCGTCTTCGTCGATTTCTGTTTTATTCCGAAAATAACTTGTTTGCCTGCCCCAAAACTCTTCTCGATTCTGGACAATTAGAACAAGGCCACGTAAAATTTTGCAACTTCTAAACCGTATGACTCACAAAAAGCGTCCAAATCCGAACAATTCGGGCAAAGTGACGGTTCCGCACAAAAACGATCCGCTTTCATGATATGTGCAATGTTTTTGCTGAAAATTTATCGATAAATTTATCGAAAACGGTCAAGCGCGTAATTTTGTATTTCGATAAAGTTTTGTCGACAAAAAGATAGGCAAAGTGGGTTAGAAGGATCCAAAAGGAATAAGAAGATCAATTTATTAAAATCAATGTGTTGTGGCCTAGAAATATCCTAGGCCACGTGTTTCAGTCATTAAAGCACCATATGAGTTGTACACGAGAAACGAAACGGAAAACCTAAAAGTCTATGCCCTCTTCGGCTTTCCGCTTCCTCGACGTCGCTCTCCGAATCTCCGTGGCCATTTCCCGAATGAACTCTTCAACGGGCTCGCCTTTCCACACTCCACTCGACAACTTTTCAATGATATCCGCAAGGCCGTACTGTGAAATGTTGCTCCGCGCCTCGTCAGGCGTCTCGCGAACCTCTGTTCGCATCGCGTACAAATGATCGGCGATAGTGCCCATGTAGTGCGCAACTTCCATCTCCTCCTTTCTTCGGCTCCACGTCAGCCGGCCATCCGCCTCCAGTCTCACACGTTTCTGCTTTGAGAGCCATTCGAAGAAGGCGACGAGCGTGCGATTGAGTTTGTCGGCGGCCGTCAGACTTCCGGGGATTCGGAGTGGCGTGAGGAGGATCGAGGCGAGTATCGAGTTGGCCGCGTAGACGGTCTTTTGCGCACTCTCGCGCTCCTCCAACGTTTGTCCTGCGATGCGGCTGAAATTAGAGACTCTATTGAACTCGATCGAACACGGTACTCACGCAAAGGTGTCCAACGCGGGTTGCGTGTAAAACACTGGCGAGTTCTCCTGTTTCAACACCAATCGCTTCAAAATCCACAAAATCTCGAACGTCATTTCCTCTTGATGAATACGCGCAATTAGTTGGACAGTGTTCAACATGTACAGCATGAACTCGGCCATTTTCATCGATTGATCTAGGTCAACCATAATTTCAAGCGGCTCCTCAAACGAATGCAATCGCGACAGTGACGAGATGATTTTGAGGAATTGAAGGACGTCGCCGAGTGCTTGTTCGGTGGCCGCCGACATTCGATTGCGCATCAGTTCGCTCACGTACTTGCACCCGTCCGCCGTCTCGTTGCCCGTCAATCGCGAGAGATCAGCGCGTGGACAATATTTTAAAAGACACGCGGACGCCTCTGTCACAATAGGGGTTTCAGTCTGGCAGAGCAGTAGGGTGCGGACGACCTCGAAATGACATCCGTAATGCAGATAGTCGCAAAGTCCGTCCAACAAAAGTGTGTGCATGAGGGGTCGAAGGAAGCGTCCCACAAATGGTCTCGGTAGTTCGTATTGCTTTTGGGTGTAACGCACGAGATAATCAATCACATTCGATACGTCGGATCTTTTGAAATCTTTGCTTGAAATCATTCGTTTCACACTGCAAAATCAATCGTCGTTACATATATAGATAGAATGAGACCTCAAACTCACAGTTTGGGCAAGTTGTCGAAAATGTCGTCAATGTCATATTCACAAATCGCTTTTCTGCTCAACGCCTTCACAACGAGTCTGTAGAAGCTCCAAAGTTCGTAGCCGGTACACTTGGGCTCTCCGCGCACCCTGCTATTCATCGGATTCAACGCGAACGCTGTTGAAACGAGGCGGTCACTTTTCATAAGCATATAATGCTCGATGGCGGTGATCGTGTTCTGCACTGTTCTGACGTTATACGATGGGAAACGTCTCGGACGACATGCGCGGCCACCTGTAACATATTAGCGCGAATAGTTGTTACACTTTCCTGCTACACCGTCACTAACCGATATGCGAAAAGTGTTCGAGTTTCGGCAGTCTCTGCACAATCTCCGTGTACGGCACAACGACATCGTCCTCGCACAAGTCCAAATATTTGAGCTCGGGCAGTGTCAGACCCCAATCGAGACAATCACAGAATTGGCGGATTAGTGAACGTTCGCCAGAATGCCGATAGCTGAAAGAATCGCGTTAACTTTGTGATAAATGAGAGTACATCATACCTCAGACAAATGCACAGAAACTCTAATTTTTTGAGCGTGAAGAGTTCGGCAATGCCTGGCGCCCCAAACTCGAACTCTAGAATGAGCGCCTCGAGATTTTGAAGGCACGAAATGCCTTCGATTGTATCCACACCCCCCTCGCCGTATTTCCAGCTCAGATATTTGAGTTTTGGACACGCGTCCGCCACTTTTTTGATGCTAGAGTTCGCAAACGCCCTCGTATCGAGACGTTGGAGGTTGGGGAAGAGCAGTCCGACGCTTTCGATCCAATTGGCACGGACGAATCGTTCATGGCATGCCTGTGTAATGTCCAGATGGGTCAGGCTGTGACGCGTTTCGACACTTGTCATGGTCCGAAGAAAGCCGTGAATATCATCTGAAAAAGACACAATTTCAGTGATTCTTCAAACGACTCACCATCCCCTTCTGCATAGCCCCTGTAGCCAATACTGAAGCCGTCTTCGTTTCCGATGATCAACGAATTGAGCGTGAACGAGCGCATCATCTCATAATCTCCGTTCTCAATGCGCCGATCTCCAAAGTCCGCCTCGGTGATTTGCAATTTTGTCAGCCGTTCCATCACCACACTTTTATTGCTCATTGAGAGCCAGTTTGTCATTACCCGCGCGAACACTTTGTTGCCCGCCGGAATCGGAGTGCCAATGTCGTACGGGCCTGAAAACCCATTGTTTTTAGGAGGCGCAGAGATGTGTACACTTTTCCGCAAATTGTCACAAGTGATTATGAATGGGAGAGTTGTCAAAGTTCAGAAAAACCCCTAGGCTTCATTGTTTTGACATTGGCACGGCCAAAATTCGTGAATATTTAATTTTAGCCGAGCAAAAAGAGCAAACTATCAAAAAGATGTGCCCAAAACTAACCTTTGTGAATATTCAGTGCCACTTGTTCAACAGCAAGATCGACGAGCGATGGAATTGCAAGCATCCTTCTCTCTGGAATGTTCTGCAATGTTAGTTTGAGAGTAAATTGCATAAGAATTAGGTAAATATTAGAAACAGCGAATGTGAACTGGTAGAAGCAAAAAGAAGGAGAAAATGAGAAATAAAACCGTTTATTGAGGCAATACCAGGCTTTTTCGACCCTTTGATCGCTTTTAGCGATAATCTAACCGAAACTCGTTTTGGCAAAACAATATGCGTTCAATTAAAGATACATAAATCCACGTGGACCATTAGTTCCTCGACTTTTTGGTCCTTTTCTGCTCATCCTCGGCTCTCCGCTTCTCGCCTCTTTCCCAGCCGGGCTCCGTCACGTCGCGAATCTCTTTGGCCATTCGAACAACGCACTCGTCGACGTGCTGATGCTTCCACTCGCCGCGTGACAACTTTCTCATAATTTCTTCGAGTCCAGCATCGAAAAAGTGTTGCGGACCGTTCGGCTCGTAGCGAACCGACTGATGAATGGCGCACACGTGTTCGGTGACGGTTCCCATGAACTGGGCCGACTCGATTTCGTCGCGCGCCTTATCCAATTCCAAAAGTTTCGGCGGATCCGCGAGCGACGAAAACGAGCGGCACAAGTGCAAAAGTGTCTCGTTCAGGCCGTCAGCCACCTCCATTCCTCCCTCGAATTGCTCCGGAAACAGGAGGAGTTTGGCGAGAATCGAGCCGGCACAGCTCATCGAATGCGGCAAGTTATCCGCCGGATTCTTTATTGTTTGTCTGGAAATTCAATAATTGTGCACATATTCTATCAGTTGGTGTCTTACTCGAAAATGTTGACCGCAAATGAAGTGTAGAGCGCCGGCGGATGAACTCGTTTGCATAGCATTACTCTAAAAATGCACAACACTTTGAACTTGATCATTCCGCGATGAAGCCAACGGCCAAACTGCGGCCGACTGATCATTTGGAGCAGGAACATGCTCATCTCCTTCGAATAATCGCCCGCCTCGATGTTGTCGGGCTCGGCGAACGCGCTCAAAGCGACAAAGTGCGAAATGATGCGGAGACAATCGAAGATGTGGTGTTGCGCCGGCTCGTTTTCCGGCTCGTCCATTCGATCGTACACACTTTCCACCAAATACTTGAACGCCAGCTTCAAGTCATCGCCGCTGAGCTTCGTGTGATCCTCGGGCGGACAATAGTCGGTGAGAAAATCGATAATGTTCGCCCTCAGGTAGTCGTTGGGGAAGTTGCGCAGTCCGATTCGGCAGATTTCGAGATAGTTTTCGGGGGCGAGAAGACCACGGATCCCGGGCGTCGTAAGCGTCTCGCAGATGACGTTGCGAAGAATGTCAATGTGTGGCACTCCGCTCGACTCGAATTTGCGAAACAGACGGAGCACAAACGCGACGAATCGCCGAACTTCTGCCTCGCTAAACGTTCGGCTCGCGATCATCAACTTTAGTCTGCAAAAGACGTGTTCATTTGATCAGAACATTCTTCTTACATCTTCGGACAGTTGCAGCAGACAAGTGTTCCGGTCGTCAAGCCAGTCGGTTTTCTCTCGATCAATTTATAGATCAATGCGATGAACGTGCGGAGTTCGTGCGGTGCGCACTGCGGAATTCCCTCCCGAAAATCGGCCATCTGATTCGCGTACAATACCATCAGGAGCATTCCGTCGTTTTTCAGACGCAGGTAGTGTTCGATCGCCTCGATTGTGGATCTGACCGATTCTACGTTGTATGACGGCAAATATCCGAGATAGGTTGAGCTGCCTGCAAGTCTCAGCGGTTCGACTTTAAGACTTTAAGCAACTCACCTATACACGTAAAGTGTTCCAGTTTGGGAAGTGCTTGAACAATCGCGTCGTAGGGAATGTCAATCGACATTTCCGAGCAGTCAAAGTATTGCAGCTCGGGAAACGTGAGCCCTCTGTCCAGACACTCTCGGAACAGGTAAATGAACGGTCGATTCACGTGTCGTGTGCTGAAAACGAACGAAAATGCAACAAGTTCCGGTAGAATTTCCTACCCCGGAACGCTCAGAACTCGCAACTTTTGAAGTTGGAACAATTCCTCCACATTCTCCTCGTCGGTTATACTCTCGATCATCAGAACTTCAAGATTTCGAAGAAGACCGACGCCTGTGATCGCGTTGAAGTTTCCCTTTTTGCGCAAGTTCAGACTCTTCAGGTTCGGGAATGCGTTCGCCAAATCTCGGTATACGTCGTCGTGATAGCCGACGAGATTCAGGCTCTGTAGGTTGGGAAACAAGTTCGCGACGCCTTGTGCCCAGTGCTCGGTGAATCTGTGAACAGAAGCACGCATCACGTTCAGATGAATCAGTGTTTGACGTGTTTCAGCGCTGGCCATGTGCTCCAGAAGTTGTACCATGTTGAGCTCACAAGTATCTGGAAATGATGGGAATTTGCATTGAAAACAAACAGCTTGGCCAATGACTTCAACATACCATCTCCGTCGTTTTCAAGCCCATCCACGACGTTTCGCTCGTATCCGATCACCAACGACGTCAATGTCATCTTCTGGAGCATCACAAAGTCCCTTCGCCGGATGCTCTTCTGCCCGAAATCCGCTTCAGTGATCGGAAGCGTCGCCAGCACTTCGAGCGCCTTCACTTTTTTGCTCTCCGCCGCCGATTCGATAATCGACCATCGGTTCATCGCACACGCGAACACCTTATTGCTATCCGGCTCCGGAACTACAAACGTTCGCGACGACGACGGGCAAACCCGGCCTGAAAATCAATATATATACATCCTCAATTGATCCACAAACCTTTGAGTATGTTTCTGGCGACTTGTTCAACTGTAAGCTCCTCCAACGATACAACTGACATGATTATTTTGCTGGAAAAAGATGCATTTGAGAGTGAATTGCGTAGAAAACAGGTAAAATATTGACAACAACAAATATTAGCGAGAAATGTTTAGATGAAATGGATAAGAGAGCATTTATTGAGGGTAACACCAGGCAATATGTACAGTAAATCAAGATTGTTGAACCATTTTTTGGTCCCTATGAATATTATGCCTCGGAAAAACCGTAAAAACCGCAGATTTTTCTGTCCAAAGTCGGCCGAAATTTGCGTGAAAAACGGGGGTGCGCACAGCTCAATGAATGTAACAGTACCCCTAAAACTACGGTATTTTTCGAAAATTTGTGTTAATTTCTTGAGGATATTTGAAAATATTCAAATTTCTTGCGCAAATTTTCAAAAAATACCGTAGTTTTAGGGGTACGGTTACATTCATTGAGCTGTGCGCACCCACCCCCGTTTTTCACGCAAATTTCGGCCGACTTTGGACAGAAAAATCTGCGGTTTTTACGGTTTTTCCGAGACTTTTTGGACGCGGCATTATCTAGCTATAATAGCAATGTGTCGGTTCAAAATACGATGTTTCCAAATGGTTCACTAGAAAAAAAGAGCATACAACCGTATCTGTTATTCTTGGCTCGGTCCTTGGTCCTCCTCCTCCGTTTTCACCTTCTTCGCGTCAGTCTCCGCATCCTCCGGCTCGCCCTCTCCATCCGCTTCTCGCTTCTCGGCCCTCTCGAACTCAACGCCCGGCTCGGCGATGCGCAGAATGTCTCTGGTCATGTCGACAACCCACTCGTCGACGAACCGTCCCCTCCATGCTCCCGTCGACAATATGTCTCTCACCACCTCCTGCGTTTCAAAGTGGCGAGCGTAGAGCGGAAAGCCGTTCGTGTGGCGGACGTACTCGCGAACGGCGTAAATGTGCGCGGCGATTGTGCCCAAATAGTGCGTCTCGTCGATATCGTGCCTCATTTTCGACCATTGAATCCACATGCGCACCGGCGGCTCGTTCGTCGCATTTTCGAGAAGCCACTGGACGCCGTCCAGCACTTGTGCATTGTAGAAATCGGCCAATTCGTCTTCGACTCTGTCCGGCCGAACGATGATCTTGGCGAGGATCGCGACGGCCGTCGTGACAATCTGCACAATGTGCTCCTCGCGATCGTTGCGTTTGCGGATTTGTGTCCTGGAAAAAACAACAACAACAAAAAAATCTATTTTTCAACGTTTAATAGCTCACCAGACACTTCTCAACGCCCATTGATTGTACAACACTTGCGGATGATCGTCTCGACAGACGATTTTGAGCAAAACGCACAGAATGTTACACTTGATCCGTTGGCGGTGAATGCAAGCGGCCAGCTCTTCGCTGGTGAGCAGTTGGCAGAAGAAAAGGATCATGTGCGGCGAGTATGTTCCGGTGTCCACGTCGTCGGGCTCCTCGAACACTCGCAAACCGACGAGTTGCTGAATGACGAACAGGCATTTATTGATCGATCGTTGCGCGTGCTCGTCCGTTGGCTCGCTGAGCCGATCGTAGACGGTCTCCACCAAATACTTGCACCCGTCCTTCACATCCTCTCTGCTCAGTCCGGTATAATCCGCGTTTCCGTAGTGATAGATGAGGCACTCGAGCGCCTGGTCTCGCAACTCGTCTACTCGCATCGATTTCAGTGCGTTTTTGAAGATTTCGACGCAGAACGGATGGTAGATGTTACTGTGGATCCCTGGTGTCATGACCGTCTCCATCACCGACAGGTTCATCATGTTGCGAAGCTCGAATTGGAATCGATTGAATTTCCGGAAGAATACCAAGACGAAAAAGATGAACTGTCGAATCTCCCAGGTGCTGAAATTTCCACAATCGAGCATCATCCTTAGTCTGAAAAAGAGAAAGGATACAATTTTTTTATCCGGGGCACACTCACAGCTTCGGATAGTTCAGAGAGACGAATGCGGCAAACGTCGTGTCCGTACTTTTGCGTGTCATGATCGTGTTGAGAATGCACTGAAACTTGCGGAGCTCGTTCGCCGAGCATTCGGGAATGTCTGGCGAGAGTTTGCTCATCGGGTTGACTCGGAGCACGAGGAGTTGCATGCCAAAGCACTTTTGCCGCATGTAATACTCCATGGCAGTGAGAGTGTCCTTGATGGTGTCAATCTTGTAACCGGGCAAGTTTCCGACTGTCGACGTGCTTCCTGCAAAGCAACACTTGTCACGCTAATTCTAACCAAATCTCAGTATTTGTCTTAGGCTTAGCTTTACAACACCAACGTACCAATACACGTAAGATGGTCTAGATTCGGAAGAGCTTCGACAATCGCGTCGTAGGGAATGTTGGTAGAAGCTTCCGAGCAATCGAGATATCGGAGTTGTGGAAGTGTCAACCCTCTCTCGAGACACTCTAGGAATTTGCGCGTGAACGGACGGTTTTCAGAGTTTGTGCTGAAAACGTTTCATGTTTAACCGATCGTTTGCCACGGCTTCTCACCCCGGAACACTCAACACTCGCAAGTTTCGGAGTTGGAACAACTCCTCGACATCCGGAACATCCGTAATATCATCGATCATGAGAAATTCGAGATTCCGAAGGAGACAAATATCTCTGAGTTGGGTCGTTCCGCCCGGTGTTGTAATGTAGAGAGACTTCAAGTTTGGGAAGCAGTTGACGAGGTCAGCGACGTTCGTGCCTCGATATGCGATGAAATTGATCGATTCGAGGTTGGGAAACAAGTCGCCCACGCTTCGCATCCAATTCGGTTCGAATCGTCGGTTGGGCGCCGACGAAACGTCCAAGTGCATGAGGGTGTGACGTGTGCCCGTACTCGAGATTCTCTCCAACAACTCCACAATGCTCAGATAGCGGATTTCTGAAATAACGTTGTACAACGAGTATCCTCCATATGCTCACCATCCCCAGCGTTCTCGTGCTCGTCTCCGTTCACCACACTTCCTTCGTACCCGATCGTCAGCGAGACCAACGACCGTTTCATGAAGAGCGGAAAGAATCGGCTGTGCAGTTGCATGTCGCCAAAGTCGGCCTCGGTGATCTCGAGTTCGGCCAGTTCTCCAAACACACTCGCCTCTATTGTGTTTTGTCGTGTTTCGTCCAATCCCGACCATATGACCATCGCATGAGCGAACACTTTATTCGGGCTCGGCACCGGATAGCACACGTTCGACGGGCGTAATCGGTCTGAAAATGCACATTTTTCCACCTTAATTTCGGGGGTTAAATTACGGTTTATGATGTTTCGGGCGACTTGTTCGCACGACAACTCCATTAGCGGCACGATTTGTTTCATTTTTCTGCAAAAGACGTGGAATCAATGCGAGAACGACGGCACGACGTGGGTGGCGAGAGAGAAAGAGACGGAAACGGAGCGAGAGAGGAGAGAAGCAACGAGAGGGGTGTAGAAGAAGAAGAAGAAGAAGAAGAAGAAGAAGAGAGGGTGTTCTGCCGTTCGATTGCAAGACGAGAAGGTGCACAATTAATGGATTTTTGTAGAGCCATCAACTTTGGACTAGCCTAACTCGGTCAATTTTCAATATTTCGGCAGTGTTAAAAAACCAATCGATAGCGAATTTTGTGTTCAACAACTTTGTAGTTGGTCAAATTACACGAAAAATACAGTGCGCCGAGATATTTCCAATTTACTGTAAGCCAACGCAATTGCCGAGCGCGTGCTCGGCGGAGAGGCATTTTGGTGGAATTTAGTCAAATACAAAGGTGTTCGGCACAAAAGTAGCTATCAATTCGCTGTTTAATAACTTGATAATATTCAAAACTGGCCGAGATACGCTCGATTATCGGCACGCAAAATGCGTATCTCTGCACCCTCTCATCAGTTTACACTTTAGTCCATTTCGCCATGGCAACAAAGAGACGCCCGTCTTCTGACTTATTGACAAGTCTTCAAAGATAGAGGAGTGTGGAAATGAGGAGCAGAACAATATGTAGAACAAATCGATTTGAAAATGGGTATTTTCAGAGAATAGGAGGGGAAAATGAGAAAATACTCGGAAGGAACCGGTGTTGAGTGGAAATACAATTTGAAAACACGGAAGACGGAAGACGGAAGACGGAAGACGGAAGACGGAAGAAGAAACAATTATTCCCTTTCGGAAGGTCCAGAGAACCCAAGAAACGTTCGCAAGTTTCGATAACAATGAAAACGATGAATCAGCGCCTCCAGTGCCACGCATCTAAACGTCCTGGCCTAGTTTTCCATAACTCGAGGGAGCTAGGCCATGGGGCCGTGGCCTAGTTTTCCTCTACTTTTTTGGCTGGCTGCCAAAGTTACTTATTCGAAACAATAAAAAGGAATGATTACGGTGGATTAACCGTTGAACAGATCTCTCGATAAGGGAAAGAAAGGCGGGAAAATGGGAGCAGTATTTTATTAGACGGTTCGGTACGAATAACTTGATTAGATTACAATTATGAATATAGAGAACGTTCAAATTATGAAAAGGACCCCAATTAGACGTCCATCTTCGCCCTTTTGACATCTATCTCCGCCTCATCTTCCTCAGCTTTCCGCTTCTCGACTCTCGGCCCCACGATCCTCCGGATGCCCATTGCCATCGTCACAATGCACTCATCGAGTGGCTTACCGTCTCTCCAATCTCCTCCACACGACAACTTCCGTATCGCTTCTTGAAGTGCCACGTGGCCAGCGTACATCGGAGCTCCTTCAGTTTTCATGACATATTCTCGAAGGCCGTACACATGCGCGGCGACGATGCCCACATGCGCGGCCCGTTCAATTTCGCCGTGAATTGTGGCCCAATTGATGTGGCAGGCGGTCGGTGTTTCGGAACGCTGTCGTAGAAGCCATCGGACAGTTCGCACAATGTGTTCACTGTAATTTACGCCTGTTCGGACGAGTTCCGGATAACGGATGAGCTTGGCGAGAAGTGCGGTCGCCGTCTCGACAGATTGCACCGAGTTCGTCTCGCAGTTGATCAGTATGCGCCTGAAGAGTGTGATGAGAAGTTGTGCGGTAGCCGAATCAACTCACGAGATACTGTTCGTAGCGGTGACATGATACATTATGTCCGGATAATTGTCGTTGCGGACAATTCTCATCAAAACGCGCAGAATAGTGTCGGTGATCGGTTTGCATCGAACGGATGATTCGCTGCGATCGACGCCCGACATCAGAGTGCAAAGCAGTAGGATCAGTGGCGGCGGCGTCGGCATCTCGTCGTTCACATATCTATTCTCCCACCTGTCGAAGACGTAGAAATCGATGAGTTGCTCGAGAATGAGCACACAACGATGCACGTATCTTTGCGCTTCCTCATTAGTCGGCCAGCGGATCCGCCGACGCGCACTTCTCAGCAAATAATTGCATCCTCTTCGCACAATTTCTCTGCTCAGCATCGAAAGATCCACGTGTTTATGGTATTTTAGCAGACAAAGCAAATCGAGCTCTCCTGACGCGTCGCTCGGAAACGCGCACAGTGTGTGCTTGAAGATTTCAAAGTAGAACTGATGGTGGATGTAATCATGGACTCCCCGTGTCATGACCGTCTCTATTACGGAATTGTACAATGATTTGCGGGCGGGAGATGAGAATCGAGTGAATTTTCGGAAGAATAATAGGACACGCTCGACAAATTGACTTATTTCCAGGGCATTAAATTGGACGCTCGACTGCATCAGTGTTAATCTAAAAAGACAGGCGTTAAGTGATTGATGCTACAACAGCACTTACAGTTTTGGAAAGTTGAGCGCCACGGCGGCCGCCAACTTATTGTCCGTCGATTTCCGCTCCATTATTCCTTTCACCATGCACAGAAACTTTCGCAGGTCCTCAACTGGGCATTCGGGCGCGTCTGGCCGACGACGTGCGCTCATCGGATTCGATTTGAGAACGAGTGCCTGCATGACGAAGCACTTGACGCTTATATAGTGCTCCATGACGTTTAGAGTCTCTCCGATGGTGTCAAGATTGTGGTGAGCCAAGTTTCCGACTGCCTGAGCGCTTCCTAAATATTGTACTTTTCAGTGTTTGTCTTTGTGCACTCTAGCAAACTAGAGACAGTTTTTGAATCGACTTACCCATGAATGTACAGTGTTCGAGTTTCGGAAAGCTGCTGATCATCAATGTGTACGGAATGTCAATCGACACTTCGGAGCACTCAAAGTATCGCAGTTCGGGCAGTCGGAGTCCGTCCTCCAGACACTCTCGGAACAGTCGAATGAATTGACAGTCTTCACGTTTTGTGCTGAAAATGGGTCAATGTGTGCGGATACAAATTGAAAATGTGCTACCACGGAACACTCAGCACTCGCAACTTTTGCAATTTGAACAGTTCCGTCACATCCGTCACATCTTCGATGCCGTCGATTCGCAGAATTTCGAGATGCTCGAGACTACAAATCGGCGCGATTTGCTGTGATCGGATGGTGTCGGTCATTGTGAGCGACTTCAAGTTGGAAAATTGGTGGCCTGTCCGAAGCGCTGATACTCTTCAGCGTGTGTTATGGTCACGTTTAGACTTTGTAAATTTCGAAACATGTCGCCGACTTGTTCCGTCCATGTTCGCCCAAATCGACGCGCACCGACCGAGGCGATGTCCAAGTGTTGGAGGTTTTCACGTGTTGCCCCACTTGAGATACTCTCCAGCAACGTGACAATACCCATTTGACTGACTTCTGAAAAAAGAGCGTTTTGAAAAATGAGATGAGCAGAAGCGGTTACCATCTCCAACGGTCTCATTCTCGTCTCCGTTCGCCGCACTTCCTTCGTACCCGATCGTCAGCGAGATCAACGACTGTTTCAGAAGAAGCGGGAAGAATCGGCTGTGGAGCGGCGTCTCGCTGAAGTCTACCTTCGTGATCTCGAGGTGCGACAGCTCTCGGAGCACGAGCGTCTCTTTTGCCAATCGTTCGCTCTTCTCCAAGTTCGACCATATCGTCAGCGCTTCTGCGAACACTTTGTTGCCGTTGGGCACCCGCCAATCGATCGTCGACGGCCGGAATCTTTCTAAACATGAACGTGCTATTGATTTTTTGCCTAAATGGCCTGAAACTAACCGTCGATAATGCTCTGGGCGACGAGTTTGGCGCTCAGATCGGTCAACGACACAATGGACATCATTTCTGAAAAAAACTAACATTTGACTGTATTTCTATCGAAAAAACGCGGAAATCGTGGATAGCAATTCGAAAAACGATCGAACGCGGCTAGGGAGAAGAAAAACGAGACGTACAATAGAGCGCGGTTGCAGAAAGAGTGAGAGAGAGAGAGAGAGCGAGAGCGAGAAAGACGCAGTGGCAGGTAGATGGCAGTGTATAATGTACATAATGCAACAAAAACGTTTGGACCAACTTTGAACGCCTCTAACTCTGTCAATTTTTGGACCAGTGAGAAGCTTCAAATACTGTAACGCTACTGTAAATCGAGACTATGGATAGTCTCAATAGACCTTAACAGACAGCCCGTTCCTTAAGGAAAAACTCGAACAAATCAGTGTTTATTTCAGAAGAAAGAGAGAAAGCTAACCGTAAAATGAGTATCGAGGAGGAAAAATAGATGGGGGAAAAAATTGCTATGAATCTTGACGCTGTCCTTGTTGGGGCTCCGAGTTGGGCTGCTCGGTGATCCTCCGAATATCGATCGCCATCGCCAGCACCAATCCATCAATCGTTCCGTCCTTCCATCTTCCACACGACAACTTTTGTATCACATCACGCACCGAAAGGTTTTGAGCGTACAGCGGTGCGCCTTCGGTTCTCCGCACGTACTCGAGAATGGCGTACACGTGCGCCGCCACTGTTCCCACATACGTAGCCGTTTCAATTTCGCCACAAATCGAGTTCCAGTTGATCCAGCAGTGGGTAGGCGTTGGCGACGCGTTTTCGAGAAGCCATCGGACGCCGACCACAATTCGTGCGCTGTAAAAGTTGCCCTTTTCCTCTTGGAGTTGTTGCGAACGCATGATGAGCTTGGCGAGAATTGCCACGGCCGTTTCGACAGATTGTACCGAGTTATTCCTGCAGCTGTCGATCACGAACCTGAACAACGTGGATCGTGAGCAAATTTTTTGAAAGAACAGCCTACCAGACACTGTTAATAGCCATGTCATCATAGAATTTCAGCGAATAATCGTCTCTGCGGACAATTTTCAGCAGAATGCTCAGAATGCTCTCTTTGATCGCGTTGCGTTGAAGACAACGACCGAGCTCGTTGGACAAGAGCAATTGGCAAAACAAAAGGATCATGTTCGGCGAGTAGCCGTGTGTTGTTATATTGTCGGGCTCCTCGAAAGAGCGCACAGCGACCAGTTGACGAATGATGAGCAGGCATTGGAGGATGTAGCGTTGTGAAACTTCGTTGTTCGGGTCGATGATCCATGAAAGCAGACTTTCCGCCAGGTACTTGCACCCATTCTTCGCCTCTACACTGTTCAAATTCGCAATTTGATAATAGTGGACGAGACAGCCGAGAGCGCATTCTCTCAATTCCGCGTCTCGCATCGAACGCAGCGCGTACTGGAAGACATCTGACGCCTGCGGACGGTGCATGTGATCTTTGACTCCCGGCGTCACAATTGTGTTCATGAACGAGACGTGGAACGTGGTGCGAAGCGGGAATTGGAATCTTCGGAACTTTCGGTAGTATTTGAGCACAACGAGAAGGAAGTGATGAAGCTCGCGGTCACTGAACGATCCGCTCGTCAGCATCAACTTTAACCTGAACAACAACAAATTTCTTCTAGCAGACATCATCTACACTCACAATTTCGGATAGTTGAGGACGACAAACGTGGCAAGCGTACACTCGGTCGCCTTCTGACTCATGATTTTGTGGAGCGTGTCGCGGAACTTTCGGAGAACGCTCGGCGAGCATTCGGGCGTTTCCGGTTGAATTTTGCTCATCGGGTTCAGGCGAAGCACTAATATCTGCATTCCGTAGCACTTTTGTCGGACGTAGTGCTCGAGCGTCGCGACGGTGTCTTCGACTGTGTCAATTTTGTGTGACGGTAGGTTGACGTCGGCCAAAGTGCCTCCTGAAGAACCGAACAATTGTGTGGTTCTCAGTGTTGGAGCTGTGACGCCTTACCGATGCATGTGAAATGCTCGAGTTTCGGAAGTCTTCGCACGATCTCTTCGTACTCAACGTCCGACGTGGCTTCCGAGCAATCAAAGTAGCGGAGTTCGGGCAGTGTGAATCCCACCTCGAGACAGTCTCGGAATCGGCGGATGAACGGGCGCGTTTCAGAATTCGTGCTGAAAATTGTCGCGTTTTTTTTGACAATTTCAATTGAATATCCAAACCCCGGAACACTCAGCACGCGCAAATTTTCGAGCTCGAACAACTCCGTCACATCCGTCAGATTCCTGATGTCGTCGATCGTCAGAATTTCGAGTTTTCGAAGCCGACTTATACCCTTGATCGATCTGGTGCCGCCCGAAGTGGACATTTTGAGCGACTTCAAGTCGGGGAAGCAGTGGACCAGTTGCGCGATTTTTGTGTTTCGATACACAGTTATATTGAGGCTTTCTAGGTTCGGGAACATGTCCGCCACTTTTTCCATCCACTTGGGGTTGAAGCGGCTGCTGGGCGCCGCCGAAACATCCAAGTGCATGAGGGATTCGTGGGTGCCCTCACTTGAAATGTTCTGTAGCAGTTGAACAATGTCCATTTGATGAACTTCTGAAATGTCACTGATTTTATCGATGCTTTTTTCCAGTATTACTCACCATCTCCAGCGTTCTCGTCCTCGTCTCCGTTCACCACACTTCCTTCGTATCCGATCGTCAGCGAGACCAACGACTGTTTGAGAAGAAACGGGAAGAATCGGCTGTCGATCTGATTGTTTCTAAAGTCCGCCTCTGTGATCTCGAGATGGGCGAGCTCTCTAAGCACGTTCTTCTCCCTCTTCTGTCTGTGCCTTTTTCCCACATTCGACCAGATTTCCATCACGTACTCGAACACTTTATTCCCGCACGGAACCGGAAAATCGATCGTCGAGAGGCGGATTCTTTCTGAAAATGAACATCGGTCGATTTTCGCTCTGTAAGGCTTGAAACTAACGGTCTATAATCATTTGGGCAACGTGATTAGCGGCAATGTCGATCAACGGTCCAAATGACGACATTTTTTCAGCGCGAACCACTATCGAAAAACGACAAAACGAGGTCGGCGCGGAGAGCGGAAAAGAGACGAGCGACGCAGGCTGTGAAAGGGGAGCGACACGGCGAAAGGGGGGGGTGTAAAAGAAGAGAAGGGGGTCAACTATTCAGTGTATCTTGGTAGACTTTCAAACGTTTTTCCGTATGCTCATCAACCTTTAAATAGGTAAAATATACCGAGAAATCATGCATAGTCTTATCGTCAAAATAGCTACTTACTATTAGTCTTTGGGTTTCAGCACAAATAGAAATCTGGAAGAGGATAAAATAAACTGGTTTATCCGAGAGAAAAAGACAATTAGAAGGCTGTAAAATGCATAATTATTAATTGAGTGAGCTAGCCGTAAAATAGAAAGGGTAAAGGGGGGAAATTAAGTGAAATGGCAACTTGATAAATGAACCGGCTTCTCCTTCTTGGCGTCTCTCTCCTCCTCTTCCTCAGCTTTCCGCTTCTCGGCCCTCGCATATCCCGGCTCCGTCATCCTCCGAACGTCCTTCGCCATTTCCACAATCCATGCATCGACCGGTTCGTCGTTCCATCTTCCACTCGACAACTTCCTTACCACTTCACGCATTCCGACATGTTGCACGTAGAGCGGAGCGTCGCTCGGATTCCGAACGTACACGCGGACCGCGTACACGTGCTCCGCCACTGTTCCCATGAATTCAGCCGCCTCGCATTCCCCACTAATTGTGTGCCATTGGATCCAGGAGCGGTTTGGCGACGCGATCGCATCATTTTTCAGAAGCCACTGGACACCGCCCAGAACAAGGGAGCTGTAGAATTCGGCATTTCCGTCTTCGATTCGCTGCGGCGAGAGGATGAGTTTGGCGAGGATCGACACGGCAGTTGCGACAATATTCACCGAGTTCTCATCTTGGTTGACACGGTGTTGAATCAGATATCTGAAATGTTATTGGAAATGTTTAAAAAAAACAGAATTAAAATTCAATCCAACTCACCCGATCGCGTGTAAAACTATTTTATCGTAGAGGTCCGGCGAATGCTTCTCGTTCGCGACAATTTGACGAAAAACGCGCAGAATCCTCTCTTCGATCTTTTCGCGTTGATGGGAATCGTCCAGCTCGACGCCAATCAGAAATTGTCCGAAGAACAAGAGCATGTGAGATGAGTACACGTCTGCATTAATATCGTACGGGTCCTCGAACACTTCCAAACCCGCTAGCTTCTCGAGCACGAACAGGCATTGAAGGACAAAGTGAAACGCGACGACATCGAATGGCGCGCTGATTCGCGCGTACATACTTTCCACCAAATACTTGCTTCCCGTCTTCACATCGGCTCTCTCGAGCTGCGCAAGATTCGCGTATTTGGTGTGCTCGAGTAGACAGGCGAGCGCACTTTCTCTCAACGGATGTTCGGATAACGCGCGCAGAGCGTGCTCGACAATTTCCAGGCAGAACGGACGGATGATGTTGCTGGCGACTCCCGGCGTCATGACTGTCTCCAAGAGGTATTGGTGCAGATGTTGATGAAGCGGAAATTGGAATTTTCTCATTTTCCGGAACAATGACAGCATGTGTTGGACGAATATACTGATTTCCGATGATGAAAAGTTGTTGCTGTCGATCATCAATTCCATTCTGAGAAAAAAGGGTGGCCAATCGTTGGTTTTTCCAACAGACACACTTACAGTTTTGGACAGTTCGCAACCACATATGTCGCAATCTTCAATCGCACAATCTTGTGTTCCATCAATCTGCAGATCACGTGCAGAAACTTTCGGAGATCGCTCGGCGAGCATTCGGGCATGTCCCGTAGATTTGCATTCATCGGGTTCTGGGAAAGCACTGTCTCCAGCATCAGAAAGCTCCTCTGCCGAAAGTAGTGCTCGAGAGTCGTGACCGTGTCTCCGATCGTCTTGATACTGTGGGATGGCAAGTTCACTCGCGAGAAAGAATCGCCTGCAAAATGGAAACGATGTAGGCTGAACCGGTGTCCAGAACTTACCGATGCATGTGAAATGCTCGAGCTTGGGAAGTTTTCCGACTATTTCGTCGTACTCAATGTCCGATGCGGCTTCTGAACAATCAAAGTATCGGAGTTCGGGCAGTGTGAGTCCGTTCTCCAGACAGTCTCGGAATCGGCGGATGAACGGACGGAAAAATGGGCTGAAAATTGGCACTTTATTGTCAATTTTATTCGATATAGCTTACCATGGAACACTGAGTACACGCAAGTTTTGAAGTTGAAACAATTCCGTCGCATCCGTCACATCCCTGATATCGTCGATCGACAGCATTTCGAGATTTCGAACGAGACCAATGCCCTGCATCGATCTGGTTCCGCCTTCTGTGGTCAAGCTGAGAGACTTCAAGTTGGGGAAGCAGTTGACCAGGTCCGCAAGGTTTGTGTTTTCATGTGCGTGAAGCTTGAGGCTTTGCAAACTTGGAAACAGTCGCCCGACCCATTCCATCCAGTTCGGCTCGAAGCGGTCATGGGAAAATGGCGAAATGTCCAAGTGCTTGAGCGATTGACGCGTGCCCGCACTTGAAACTTCCTCCAACAAGTGAACAATGCGCATTTGATGCGCTTCTCAAATGCGATAAGATGATTATTGATTGATATTGATTCTTCGCTCACCGTCATCAGCGTTTTCGCCCAAATCTTCATCAAACGCCGTGAATTGGGTGACTTCGTATCCGATCGTCAGCGATTCCAACGACTGGTTCAGGAGAATCGGAAAGAATTGTCGTTCGACGCATCGCTCGCCGAAATTCGCTTTTGTGAATTTGAGATACGACAATTCTTGAAGCACACGCACATCTCCGCTCAAAAATGACCACTCTCTGATGGCGTGCTCGAAGATTTGATTTGCGCACGGCACCGGAACGCCGATGGACGACGGACGGAATCGTCCTGAAAATCGAAATGCGATGCATTGTTTGCCTCAGACTTGCCAAATCCCGGGCCGGCCCGCTCGGGCCAGAAGTTAGACCTCAGAAAAAATATGCAAAAAAAATATGAAGGAAGAGGAAAACGCGCGCGGCAAAATTGCTAAAATGGCGTGCCAGAGTTGCAATCAATCGCTCCGCCCACTCTTGAGAAAATTTTCGTAATTTTTGTGAAAATTTTGCGACTTTAAACAGCAATTTCTATTTTTTAACAGGTTTTTATGCTATAACACTGCCTTTTTCGTCTTTTTTTCTTTTAAGTCTATAGAATTATGTTCGTTTCGAAGTTCTAGTTCGCTTTGAATTTTTAGGTGCATCCTCCCGGGCCGGAAAATTTCCAATTTTGGCCCGGCCCGGCCCGGCCCGTTGCAAGTCTGGTTTGCCTAAACACTAACCTTCTACAATGTTCTGGGCAACTTGTTCGGCGCTCAGATCGATCAGTGAGGCCATCGAGATCATTTTATTCTGCTGAAATTGCTGCAAACATTCGCAAAGTGGTTTTTATACGATATAAGAGAGTTGAAATGCGGAGAAGAACCATCATCATAACTTGAAATAAGCGATACAGTTGAAACTTTATTTGATTGAAAATGAAGAGTTAAAAAAACCCGTAAAATAGTAAAACGGCAAGTTGAATTGATTCCTGAGTGAAAATTAAATGAGCTTCTATGAATCCTGGTTCTGTTCCAGCTCCGGCTTCTCCTTCTTCGCTTTTATCTCCGTCTCATCGTCCGGCTCTTCCGCTCGCTCAGCTTTCCGCTTCTCGGCCCTCGCATATCCCGGCTCCGTCCTTCTCCGAATACCGATCGCCATTTCCACAATCCATCCATCGACCGGTTCGTCGTTCCATCTTCCACTCGACAACTTCCTCACCACTTCACGCATTCCGACATGTTGCACGTAGAGCGGAGCGTCTTTTGTGCTCCGAACATACTCGCGAACCGTGTACACGTGCTCCGCCACTGTTCCCATGAATGGAGCCGCCTCGCATTCATCGCTTATTTTGTGCCATTCGGTCCGGCATACTCGCGATTTCGTAGCAGGCAGAAGCCATTGAACCGCTTCGAGAACGAGGCAGCTGTAGAATTCGGCTTTTCCGTCTTCGATTCGCTGCGGCGAGAGGATGAGTTTGGCGAGGATTGAGATGGCAGTGGCTGTGACATCCACCGAGACTGCATCTTGTCTAAGGCGCTGTCGGATAAAAAATCTGAAAAACAAGCAGATTAATCTGAAGAGGAATCAAAATGCAATCCAACTCACCCGATATTGTTCAAAACTGATTTATCATAGAGCCCCGACGGATGCTCGTCTTTCCCGACAATTTGACGCAAAACGAACAGAATCGCCTCTTCTATTACACCGATATGACGAAAACGTCGGAGCTGGTCGCCATTCAGCAATTGTCCAATAAACGAGATCATGCGCGGCGAGTATGCTCCTGCGCGCACATTGAGCGGCTCCTCGAACGCCTCCAACGCGACCAACTTGGCGAGCACCATCAGGGATCGGAAGGCGAAGTGATACGCAACTTCATCGGACGGATCGCTCAATTGCGCGTACATATTCTCCACCAAATACTTGCATCCCATCTTCACATCCTCTCTGCTGAGCTGTGTAAGATCCGCGTCGCTTGTGTGATAGAATAGGCAAGCCAGCGCACTCTCTCTCAACGCGTGTTCGGATAACGCGTGCAGTGCGTGCTCGACGATTTTTGAGCAGAACGGACGGGGCACGATTTCGTCGACGCCCGGCATCGTGACTGTCTCCATCAGGAAGCGGTAGAGCTTGTTTCGAAGAGGAAATTGAAATCGTCTCAGTTTTCGGAATAGTGGGAGGACGGAGTGGACAAATCTATAGATTTCGCTTCTGCTGAACTGGTCGCTGTCGATCATTGCCCTTAATCTGAAAATCAGACAACGATTCGTCGCAGTTGAAGCTCTTACACTTACAGTTTCGAATAGTTCGCGCCGACAAATGCCGCAAGCTTCATTCCCGCGCCCTTCCGATTCATGATTTTGTGGAGCGTGTCGCGAAACTTTCGGAGATCGTCTGGCGAGCATTCGGGCATGTCCGGTTGCAGTTGACTCATCGGGTTGAGGCGAAGCACGAGCAGCAACATTCCGTGGCACTTTTGCTGCGAATAGTGCTCGAGAGTCTTGACTGTGCCGGCGACTGTATCGATCCGGTGAGACGGTAGGCTTACGTCGGCGAAGGTGCCTCCTGAAAAGTAGAAATTGTCTAGAGGGCCCGAAATAATACACTCTACAATAGTTGATTCTCTATGCGATCCTACCGTACATACCTTAAATGTTGACTTGGGACACAGTTAGTCTCGCCAAGCTGACAATACTTAGCTTAACATAACTTGGCTGAGTTCAACGTTAGCCGAACTAAATCGACTTACCGATACAGGTAAAATGTTCGAGCTTGGGCAATTTTCCGACAATCTCATCGTAGGGAACATCGATTGTCGTTTCCGAACAATCAAAGTATCGGAGTTGGGGCAATGTGAGTCCGTTCTCGAGACACTCTTGGAATAGGCGAATGAACGGACGATCGGACGGCTCGTTTTCAAGATTTGGCCTGAAAAGTGTCAGATTCAGCAAATTTGTTGTTGCGAATATGTTACCCGAACGAAGGTGTAGCCGGAACAATCAACACTCGCAGATTCTGGAGTTGAAAAAGACCCGTCACATCCGTCACATCCCTAATATCGTCGATCATCAGAAATTCGAGATTTCGAAGGAGACCGATTTCCTTGATCGAATTCGTTCCGTCCAATGTGTTCATGTTGAGCGATTTCAAGTTTGGAAAACAGTTGACCAGGTTCGCAAGGTCTGTCGTTTGATGTGCGACAAACTTTAAGCTTTCCAGGTGCGGAACAGACGCCCGACTCTTTCCATCCAATTTTCATCGAATAGCCTGTCGGGCGCCGTCGAAACATCCAAATGCATGAGGTTTTGTCGGGTGTCCGCACTTGACAGACTCTCCAACACTTGCACAATATCTATTTCATCATCTTCTGAATTGGTTTTCCATTGTTTTTTGTCTAGGCGCTTCGAAATCTTACCATTTCCATAGCCGGCCTCCAAATCTTCATCCTCCGTGCGCACTTCGCTGCCGATCGTCAGCGCTATCAACGATTGCTTCAGGAGAATCGGAAAAAAGCGGCTTTCGATGCATGCCTCATAGAAATTCGCCTCCGTGAACTTGAGCTCGGCCAATTCTTCAAGCACATTTTCTATCGTGCTCTGTGGTGCTCCGTACAAAACCGGCCACATCTTGATCGCGTGCTCGAACACTCGATTCCCGCTCGGCACCGAAAAATCGATAGTCGACGGGCGAAATCGTTCTGAAAATGAAAAAGGCGCGATGGGTTTTTGTGCATAAAACGTCTGAAACTAACCGACTAGAATGTTCTGGGCGACTTTCTCGGCGCTCAGATCGATCAGCGACCCGACTGACATTTTGTTTCTGCAAAAACCAGCAGTTGGACAATAGCTCTATCGAAGAAGCGTGGAAAACGTGGAAATGTATTCAAAACACGACAGAATGCGGACGAGGAGAGAGAAAAGAGACGCAGACGGAGAAAGAGAGGGAGAGAGACGAGGAGAGGGGGTCGATGCAAACGAATGTTTGGGTCAACTTTGTACTACTGTATCTCGCTCAATTTTTGGAAGTTTTCTAGTTTCAAAAAACCAATCGATAGCTTTTTTTGTGCTCAACAACTTTGCAATTGAACAGATTTTACGAAAAAGTCTGTGCGCCGAGATATTTTCACTTTACCACACAATAACCGGGCGTGTTGCTTTCAAGCACCCATATCTCGACGGAGAAGCAATTACACGCCCTCAATGAACAAACGATGAAGTAAATCTGGAAGAAAAAGCAGAAATCAGACCCTTACTTGGCCCACAATCAATTTGAAGTTATTCGCGGGTAAACGGACAACCGGCGAAGATGAAGTGCTGGTGAAATGCGGGCGAACTGGCAAAAATGGGTCTAGACGTAACTGCCTTTCTTTCTCCGCTTGTCCGGCCATTTTTTGTTGTGAAGGAAAAACGAATAAATGGATACGTGAACTTTCGAACGGTTAAGAAGAACAAAAAATGTCGACTGCGTTGAAGCGCTTGCATTGCAATATTGTCGGAGGTCTTTGGCTGCCCTGGAAGTGATTTCGAGACCAATGTCCAAGAGAATGTGATAGTCCGACTACTAGGAACCCTTGTTTTCCTAAAGGGACCATCAAATTACCAGGAGTACCCGGAATAGCGAGCAAACGAAGCCGCTGCCCGATTTTTGCTGTAGCTCGAAGCTGCCGGGTTTTGATGCGAAAAAGAGACAAAATAAGCATTTATTCACAGAGAAAACCCGTCGAAATGTACAATATCCGTTTATTCCCTCGCTTTGAGATGCATCCAAACACTGTCCGGCTGCGTGGTGGCCCTTCCGACCAACTTGAGCGGGATGCGAGTGCGGGCGCCCGGCTGGAAGGTGTATTTGCGAAGGAGATGAGCCAAGAGCAGCTTCTCCTCCATATAAGCGAGCCGCATTCCGATGCATTGTCGCGGTCCCAGTCCGAATGGAATGTAGCCGCCGCTTTTATGCTGCTCCGCCGCGCCTTCCCATCTTTCCGGCCGGAATGACTCTGCGTCCGCGCCCCAAATGTTCGGGTCGTAGTGGAGAGTCCACGTGTCACACATAATCTCCACTCCCTCCTCGACGTCGAACTCTCCGATCCTGGTGCTTCTCATGCATTTACGCGAGTTGGCTCTGAAATCAACAAATTCTCTATTCTGACCTCCCAGTTGCAACAATAAACTTACAGCGCCCCGAGTGGATACAATCGAAGTGTCTCCTTGATCACCATCTCCATGTACTTCAGTTTTGCCAGCTGATCGAAAGTGATCTCGGGGTCCGGACACTCTCTGTCCACCTCCTCTTGCAATTTGGCCATAACTAGTGGGTTGGTTGCCAGGAGGTAGGTAGAATACGAGAGTGATAGCGCGGTCGTGTCGAAACCAGCAATCAGGAACACGAAACACTGTCCGACGATCTCGTCGGTCGTCAGCTGCCGCGACACCTTCACTCCCGCCTTGGTAAAATCGTCGTTGCTCTCGGCGAGCATGTCCACGTCGGCCCTCGCGTCCAGGAACAGATCGATAAAGTCGGCGGGCTCTCCCGGCTCGATTCCCGCCTTGCGTCCGTTTCTCGTTGGCCTATCCGCTGCTCGACCGCCTTTTCCATCTGTTTGAAGATGTAAATGACTGGATTCGAGAAGAGCGACGGGTAGTTCATCAAGATCTTTCTCATGATCTTTCCGAATCCCGGAATCGTGCCGCCGGTCAGGAAAATAAATTTTCGAGGTTCTCCGAAGACCTGAAGCATCCGTTCGAGTTGAAGAGTGAAAAAGTGAGAAACTCACTCGTTTCACAAAGGGTAACATGGGGTTCTTGAACATTTGTGTGTCGGTTTGACCCATAGCGATTCGGCCGATCACATCCAAAGTGAATTCTTGGTAGAATCTGAAAAGCTTGTTCCAACCAATTGATGGCCTAGCACCCCCAACTCACTCTAACATGTCGATCTGTTGCCCTCCGGCCGTCTGCTCTTCAATATGCCTCAACAACTCGACCGCACTCTCCTCCACCGTACTCTTCAACTTTCTCAGACTGCTATTCGAGAAAGTGGGACTGGAAATGTTGCGAAGTCGCTTCCATCGGTGTCCCTGCGCCGCGAACAAGTTCACCCGCTTGTCCTTGTTCGGATCTCCCTGGATCGGATTCAGCTTGCGGCCGTAAAAGTTGTCGTACTGCTTCACGAACACCTCGTGCACGAGGTCCGGATCCGAGATGACCATGATTTTGGCGAGTCCTTCGGTCATTCCGAACACTTTTCCGTACTGTTTAGTCCATTCTCTCAACTGCAGATACGGCGGATGCTCGGCGTCGAGCATCTGAAGAGCGATTCCGATGAACGGGTAACCGATGGGTCCATCGATGCCACGTCGCCTCCAGTACGTCCACGTCCAGAGGTAGAAGCTGAAAAGTCACAAGTTGTGTTGGAACACGATGGCGCTTACCTCACAACTCCCACAATAAGAGCACTGATTGTCAAAAGTATAATAGCCATTTCCTGATTAGAATGCTGCGAAAGTAGAGTCTACTTGGCCTATATATATACTTTCCGCTATTGTCGAGTCACAAACCGTAAAATAGTCACAGTATTTGTCGCCCTGCGTCTCCTACGGCACCACTAGACTCTCGTTTCTTTGGTTTGTTCGCCGAAGGGGCGTTTTATGTCGAAGATCGAAAATTGTGTTCACTTTTTGTGCCACCTCGTGGCCTAGGATTCCCCATCCGTGTTAGACATTCAAAATTAACCGTTTATCTCTACAACTTCTTCAACTGGTGGCCTAACTTTCACCCGTCATTAGTCACTTTTTGTACCTTCTTATCAATTTTCCCGGTCACAAAGTGTTATCTCCCAAACACAATAGTTTTTGTGACTTTTTGTGATTTGTTCTTGACACAATAAGTGATGCAAAAAAAAAAATAACGTTTATTGATATCAGAGGGTATTGGAAACTTAAAAACTGATAAGAAAATGCCAAAATCATTGACACTGATTCCAATTTGTTTGTATAATCCTACTAGTTACATACAATATTATACAATCAAGTGAGAAGCACAACTAGTGCCTGGGCCTCAAGTGCATCCAAACACTGTCCGGCTGCGTGGTTGCCCTTCCGACCAACTTGAGCGGGATGCGAGTGCGGGCGCCCGGCTGGAAGGTGTACTTGCGGAGGAGATGAGCCAGGAGCAGCTTCTCCTCCATATAAGCGAGCCGCATTCCGATGCATTGTCGCGGTCCCAGTCCGAATGGAATGTAGCCGCCGCTTTTATGCTGCTCCGTCGAGCCTTCCCATCTTTCCGGCCGGAATGACTCCGCGTCCGCGCCCCAGATCGACGGATCCGTCTGGACTGCCCACGTGTTGACGATCACATAGGTGCCCGCTTCTATACGGTATTCACCGGCTATTGTGTCCTTCATACATCTTCGCGAGTTGGCTCTGAAACATAAACGCATAAAAGTATCCAAAGACTTTAGAAAACTCACGGAGCAGCCAGTGGATACAGCCGAAGTGTCTCCTTGATCACCATCTCCATGTACTTCAGTTTTGCCAGCTGATCGAAAGTGATCTCGGGGTCCGGACACTCTCTGTCCACCTCTTCTTGCAATTTGGCCATAACTTGAGGGTTGAGAGCCAGTAAATAGGTGGTAAAGGCCAAGGAAAGCGCGGTCGTATCGAAACCAGCTACCAGGAACACGAAACATTGCGCGACAATCTCTTCAGAGGTCAGTTGCTTCGATACTTTTGAATGGGATCTCGAAAAGTCGCCTCCGTTCCCATTCAAATCTTGCTCATTTTCAGCTCTCGCGTCCAGGAAAAGATCGATAAAATCTTCGGGCTCGCCAACGTCCACACCACTTGCCACATCCTCGCTCCTCCGCCGAATCCGCTTCTCGACCGCTTCAGAGACCACCGTCAAAATGTGCGCGCTCGGATTGTTGTTGCTCATCAAATTGAACTTCTGAACGGTCCATCTGAAGAGGCGGGTGAACGTCGGCGCGACGGCGCCCATCATGAACATTCCTTTGCGACTCTCGCCGAAAATCGCGCGCACGTGTGGCAACATGGGGTTTTTGAACATTTGCGAATCGGTTTGACCCATTGAGATTCGGCCGATCACGTCCAGCGTGAATTCTTGGTAGAATCTGCAAAAAGTACTGGTTAGGACCCTTTAATAAACATCGCTTTTGCTGTGACCATGTACCAAACTCACGTCAACATGTCAATCTGTTGCCCTCCGGCCGTCTGCTCCTCAATGTGTCTCAACAATTCGATCGCACAATCCTCGACAGTATCCTTCAACTTTCTCAGATTACCATTCGAAAAAGTGGGACTGGCAATCGTCCTCAATCGCTTCCAACGATATCCTTGAGCGGCGAACAACGTGACCCGCTTGTCTTTTTCCGGATCGCCATGGATCGCATTCAGTTTCCGACCGTAAAAGTTGTCGTACTGCTTCACAAACACCTCGTGCACGAGATCCGGATCCGAGATGACCAGCGACTTGTTGAAGCCTTCCGTGATGCCGAAGATGGGTCCGTAAACCTGGAAAACAAAAGGTTGGCAGTTGGAAGGAAACTTATGATAGTTTGGGGCTCACGTTTCCCCATTCCTTGAGCCGTAAAAATGGCGGTGAATCGCTGGAGAACATGGTGTTCGCGAGGCCAATTACCGGATAACCTCGCGGTCCACGGATCCCTCGACGCATCCAGTACGTCCAGTGCCATAGGAAATAACTGAAATTCCAAGGACCTACTTTTCCATAATCTTTAACACATTTACCTGAGAATTCCGATGAGAAAAGTGATAAAATACACTGCGATTGCCATAATAAAGTTGCGAACAAGTCAAAAAAGTGTGTGTGTGTTTATATACTACCCGCTGATGTTTGTTCCGTTTCAAAAAGTCAGAAAACGGGGCACACGATAACGTGAGAATGTTGGCGATTTTGCGACTTTATTGTGTTGCGAAAAAACAAATTTGGAAGCGACTCTTCTAGCGTTGAAAACTTTTTGGCCAAATATTTGGCGGTTTAATGGTCGGCGCCGACGGCGTGCGAGATTCGTTTGAAGCACGACGATTGGCTCGACGGTGACTTGCCACGTTGGAATCGGCCGCGCGCCTCCTCTTCGATCAACTGAAACACGACGTGGCCGAGGATTCTGCTAGTCCGTCTCCCTACCTTTCTAGTCTCCGAGGTCAGGTAGGCCGGGGTCTTGTCATGAGGCACCGGGCCGCTGTAACAGAAGGCACATTGGGCGACCGGGACACTTTGCAACTCACTCTGGCGCCTTGCCGGTCTGTTGGTACAGTTGCTCGGCGGTCGCCTCGGCCGAGTACAAATTCATCGGCGAGTTGTACTGCAAATGATGCACCGATGCTCCCGGCGAGAGCTCGTTTCGGCTGCGCGCGCCCGGCGAGTGATAGAACACTTTCGAGGGCGAGAGTCCGCCGCCCTGGACCCCGTGGATCGGCGCTGCCGCCGCTGCCGTGTTGATGAACGTGAGCTGGTTGAGCGGAGTGCCGCCGGAGCCCGGCCCGTACGAGTGGGCCGTCGCGCCGTTGTTGTAGCTGGAAAGCGGATTGATCTAACTGCTATAGGCTGCCGGTCTTGCCTATAAGTGGCCGGGGTTGAAGGAGTCGGAGCCGGAGCCGGAGCCGGAGCCGGAGCGCCAAAAGTTCCACTACCATTCGGGTGCTTGAAGCCGGATCCGGATCCGGATCCGGACCCGAATCCAGCCGGCGAAGAATTGTAATTATTGTTCAGAGCACTCGGGTTGTTATGCGCCGGCGAGTGACGGATCGGAATATTGTGATGCGACGTGCCTCCGATGCCGACCGAAGAGAAGTGGCTGCTGAAAATTGCATTGATATTGTACATCAACATTTTTTGTTTCAACACCATTCATTATTCATACATCACTGTGCTACACAACTCAAAACCGAAAGGCAGCAATTATCTAAGTGGTTTCAGGACTGCTCCCACCTTTGATGGTTGTTGCTGCTGCTGCTGCTTCGCTGATTGACGCCCGAGCCGGTGCCGAACGTGGATCCAAAGTGCGAGTTCTACAATAGCCGCCCGTACTCTCGATACTGTACTACTACTACTCGTTGGTACCTGACCACCGAACGCGGCACCGCCGAATCCGCTGCCAAATCCCGGCTTCATCTCCTCAACAACCATTTTGTTGTCTTTTTCGTTCAAAGTCCACGGGAGACAGGTGTGAGCGGTCACGAATCTGGAAAAGGGTTACTGTAGGAGGAGGGAGGAGGGTACTGTAGAGGGTACCTTTGAAGCGAGAGTCGGACCTCGTTGAACGAGTCGTCGATGAGTCGATTGGCGGTGGAGGCGTCGAGGCCACGTGTCGAACGGCCGTTGATCTGGAAATGAGTAAAAATCAACGGGTTACGGTAGGTACAGTACCTGATCAACTTTGTCATTGTGCTTCACACCCGCCTTATCCGACAGCGATTCGGCGTCGACCTGAAGAGCACAGAAAAAAAATTGATTTGATAATATGATTTTTGCTCTTCTCATCTTCTCTCCACCCTCTTCGTCGGCACACGGTCAACTGATGAACGTGTGGGAGGAAATACGGCGGAGAAAAAGTGGATGTGAGAGGGGTTAGAGAAAAGTTGACGGCAAGTTGTTTGGTGATAAGAAACGGATCGGGAGAAGTGCAATTTTTTAGTCGACTCACTTCAACTAGGTACCGTAGCCGGTTTCCCTCAAATTCTACACGTCTAAAACTTCAATTTTGTAGTTGACCACTTTTTCGTGTCATCACTTTGAAGCCGACTGTAGCTGTTTGAAGTGGCGGCTAGTTTTTGCGCTTTCCAAGAGCTACAGTACTCTTAGAATTGATTTTAAAAAGAAGTGGTCAACTGCAAAAATGTTCTACTAGACGTCAAGATTTCACAAAAAAATTTTGAGATTGATTGGACTATTCTTGACGCTACAATATCAGTTTAAAGTTCAGCTACCCTGTTCAAGGTTTCAACTAGCTTTTCAGGTTTCTCATGGAAGTTTAACTATAATATCTGTTGCCTATACCTTTCAGATACCCTAAAAAAGCCCAAAACCAGTCCGTACTCACCCGATCAATGATGAGTCCGTCCGCTTGCTGCCTCACCGAAAATCCCCAACGAATGTTGCGATCGGAGCGGTTCATACGAACCGAAATCGTCTCGTACGTCATCCTCAGATGTCTACAATATCCATATCGACATTTTCAATCAATTTGAGAACTAACAGAGACATGGCGAGGCGTGTGCAAGCGTGGAAGTGGAATGGAATCTAACTCAAGAGTGAGATGGAGAAGGGGGGTAAAACCGCAGTGAAAACATCAAAAACACATGTTATTTATGTGGCGAAGAGTTGAAAAATGAAAATGAGAAATGGGAATGCATAAATCGTACACATGTTAGGGATTCGATCGAAAAATTCGAGGAAGGGGAAGCGGAATGGCACGAAAAGTCGTCTTCGGGGCGGGTTATCAACGACACATGACACTAGGAGCGGCAAAAAAGTTGGGGCGAAATGCCTTCTCTCTCTCTCTCTCTCTCTCTTGTTTTCTTCTTCTCATCGAAGAAACCGAGAGATCCGAGCACAACAACTTTTCTCTCTCTTTCTTCCTCCACTTATCATCTTATTTTTAGACCCTTCTGCCACGAGAGAGCAACCTGTTAGATGAGATGATGCACCAGCAAAAGCGAGAAAACGAAAAAGAACTGACTCAGATATTGAGCTTGTTTTTGCAAACACGAAATGGTTCAGAGACTCTAGGTTATCCTATCATTGTCAGTCGGGCGGGCATCGAACCCGCGGCCCGCCGAGCGGCAAGCGAGTGCGCAGCCGACTGCGCCATCGACTTCGACCTGGATAACGCGGCAGAGGGCCATGAAGTGAGTGCGTTGCACGGGCAGTTGAGCGGCGGACGACGAGTTGGCGTGTTGATTTTTGCAGATTTTTCGCAGGTTTCGCTTGTCCCCATAGCCTTGTGTTCTACGTAGATATTCGTGGAATTGCATTCTGTAAAACGTTCGAAAACATTTTCAGTCAGAATTTTTCTTTTCAACTCATAAAAATTGATTCCGCGTTTCGCATTCCTCATTCTGACTTCCAAATCTACAAAACATTATATCTTACGCGCATGCGAGTGTCACTTATCTTTTCTTCTTCTTCATCCTCTTCGTTTTCCGATTATGGTCGCTAATTGTGTGCGTGTGAGTGAATGACTGTCTGACGTGGCCGTTTCCCATTTCTTTGCCGCTCTCTCACCGTCTGCGTCTCGCCGCCTCGCGTGCTCTCTCGTGTGCGATAAGAACTCACCTGTCGCCGGTTAAATACGCACACGTTTCCAAGTGCATTCTCGTCTTTTTTTGGCGTTTTACCCGTTTAAAATGTGTCAAAAAGTGTTTTGCTTAAATTTTCAGGTAAAATGAGCGAAGCTAGCAGCGAATTCTACTATCCGCTCTACTCGGCGCTCGGCTATTTCGCCTTTGTGTTTGGCGTCGGCGAAATCTCCCGAATTGTGAGTTAATCGAATGTTTTCACGTTTTTACATCTATACACGTCTAGAAGACGTATTTTTCCACGTTTTTCGGGCGGAAATCGAGTGTTTCGTGGTAGATTTATTTGTTTTCGTGGCAAGACGCTTCGCAAAATTTTGCCCAATGCGCCTTTAAAGTATTTTTCGCTTTCTGAGTAAAAAAACGCGGATCTTTCAATGATTTCTTTGCAAATTTTGACAATAATTACGCCCAAGACGATTGTTACAATTTTGCAGCTCGCCGCCAAGTACACGAAAGGAAACGCGCAGCTGTTTCTCTATGAGCTCATCGGAACCATCCAAATGTGCACGTGCGTCTATGAAAATGGTACCAATCAGTTTTTCCACACGTTCTCCTAACCTTTTCGCCCTTTTCCAGGCGTGATCTTCAAAAACTACGGTTTTCCGGCGATCTTGTGTGCGTGGGCCTTCTGCTGACCGCCGGCGGCCTGTTCAACCGCGGAGCCCTCACGAATTGCGCTCCGATCATCGAGCAGTACTACTACAACAACTGCAGCTCGACGAAGCTGCTCACCGTGCTCACCGCCCAGCTCATCGGCGCCACGTTCGCCTCAAAGTTCGCGTACGCCATCTGGAATCTGACGGCCGCCTACTCGACGGCGCACTTTGAGAATGCCGCGCAACTCGATTGCGTTCTGCAGTATAAGGTGAGTTCAGGCTTCGAAAACCCGAAAAAACTAAATATCTGCAGCAATCCGCGGGAGTCGTCATCGGATTCGAGATCGCCGGAGCGTTCCTGGTTCGAGTCGTCGTCGCCTACCTGGCCGCGCGTCCGTCGCTCGCCAAGACCATCCCATTCGCAATTTCGCTCTACCTTACCGCCGGTCAGTGTTCGACTTTCCTCAACTGAATTCCCAACATCCCATTTCAGCGCTGTACATCGTCGGAGTGCCGGGCCTCAATCCGATTGTGGCGACCGCCCGTCTCTACGGCTGCCAGGGAATCGACAATCACTCGTTCCTCGTCCTCTACTGGGTCAGTGTCTAGCACTTGCTTATTGATTACAAAACGTTTGCAGATCTGCCCGATCGTCGGCTGGATCCTTGGATCGCACTTTGTCGGCACCGCCGGTCCCGTCAAAAAATCGTCGAAAGAGGCGAAGGCGGAGAAGAAGCTGAAGGCGGCTAAGAAGGCCAACTAATTGTTATAATAATATGTGTGTAAAACTTAATTTATGATCCCTCTAAGTGCCTCTTTTTGTTACTATTCATTTTGGTTATTTACGTGTGTTCCCCCCTCCAAAAAAACTACAATGAAGGTTACCTTTTGAAAGGCGCTGGGGAAGGAAGCGAATTAAAAAATGCACATTGAGCATGTGAATGTGCTCCAAGAGCTCGTGCTTCTCGTTCATTCATCATTTGTCTCTTTTCGTTCCACCACTCCATCTTTTTCTTCTTCTTCTTCTCTCTCTTTCCTACTACAACATCTTCCGAAGGTAATTGGATTAATGTTATGCAAATGTGAGCCCTCCCCTTCTCATCCAAAACATTGTCTTTCAGTCCGTTTCATTGGAAGGCAATGAAAACATGGTGCATCGGCCTATTTTCCTCAAGATTTATAGCCTGTTTACATGAATTTTGAACGATTAGACGTCAGCAATCGGCCCGGAAATGGATGGGCAAACTTTAATCTCTGATAAAGGCCCTAAACTTTAAATCATCGTATCTCGGTTCATTTTCAAGATTTTTCAATGTTTAAAAAACGGATTGAAAGATAATTTTGTGATGAACATCGTTGTAGTTGACTAAATTTTACCATCTCTAAAGTCGGTTGAGATATTGTCGTTTTTCTGCCGCGCACCACCCTCCACAGTTGCGCCACAGTAAACTTATAATATCAGAGCGGGCAGGTTAAATGGTGAAATATTGTCAACTGCAAAGTTATAGAGAATGAAATTATCTGTCAAATGCTTTTTTAACATTGAAAAAATGTCAAAAATCGACAAAGTTACAGTAGATCAAAGTCCGCCTATCAACTTTTTTTGTTGTTTCTGTCTTTCAACTCATTTCCGAGCGGGAAATGGTCCATTTCCATGCTACATTTTACGATTATTTTCCGGTCCGTCTACCATTCGCCCATATAACCCCATTTTGTTCATCAGAAAGGAACAAATATTGTGAAAGTCTCGCAAAAGGAGGGAGTGAAAAGTCATGGATACATGTGTATGTGCCTTCTTGAATTACACTCCTTCCCCGTTTTTTTTTTGGTCATTTTTCATCTCTTTGCTTTTCTTCTAACATTTTTCTTCAAGGTGACGTCTTCTTCCAAAAATATTCTTCTCCTACATTTTTGCTGGTTGTACAATATCGATAAACGAGTGGAACATGGAAAAATTGCTACAAAACTCTGGTGGAATCTTCTGTGGCTTCTGAAGACGTCAGAGATCTGAAAAGATGTTCCGATTTACGAGAAAGGATAGGTAGGTCTGTTGGAGGAACTACAGTAATCCTACGGGCTACGGTAGGTGAACAGGGGTATGGTGCATCGGGCACAAAACTTTGGCAAGTGCCAAATTTTTTATGGAGTTCTCATCAATTCCATTTCCACATGGTGCATCGGCCATGGTGGTACTAACCCTACGCTTCGTGTTCAATTCATATTCTTTATGGTGCATCGACCAGTGACGCTCAAAAGTCTTGCATTTTCCTATTCTATGCAAAAACATCACTCTCTCCACATGGTGCATCGGCCAGAGTGCTCGTTGAACTTGCACTGCGCCGCCCATTTGAACTTTCTCATCTCAAATTCGAGCAGCCCGTCTGACTAATCAGCGCTATTAGCTCATTCTGTCGATAATTCATGAGGAGGAGCTCTTCAAAGATCGGGCAATTTCGAAACGACTCCCCCACACGTGTCACAATTGATCATCCGCTCGCGGCAAGAAGAAGAAGAAGAAGAAGAAGAAGCAACAGAGAAAGAGGAAGAAGAAGAATGGAAAAAGAGAAAAAGAGACATTGAATGATAAGGGCGGGAGGGGGAGCGGGGCAGCTGTCGGCACGGGAGCCCCCGGATGCTCATCGAGAAAGGTCGCTGACTCTTTTGCGCCGGTCCCGAGCAGCTCAACTCACTTTTCCCCGATTCGCTTCTTCTCGTTGTTTTCGCCCACTTTTGACCCAGTTTCGATCAGGTCACTGGGACCCGGTCCGTCTCAGTCCGCGGGATGCGATTCGGTGGTGGTGGGCGTCGAAGGAGGGCTTCTGGCAGCAGCGACGACGACGACGACGCAGCATCCGACGGATCCGCTTCGTATCGCCAGCACAAGGAGAAGGAGGAGTGGAAGTGGGCGCAGGCGTTGGCCAGGTATTCGCAAATTTACAATATCCGGGACGTTTTGCAACTAGGACACTTCACACCATTCATTTTGGTCCCAAACTCCTCAACTACCCTCGTTCTTTCCTTTGTTGGCAAAAAAAAAAGAGTTTTTGCGCTCAATTTTATCCCATAAAAGCCGCGATTGGCGCACACTTATCACTGTCCTGCTACCACAGGTTTCCCTTGGGCTGCATAGCGCAGTGGTAGCTCTTTTGCCTGTCACCCACAAAGTCGCAAGTTCGATTCCCCGGCTGGTCAGAACACTTTTGCTATTTCGCAACCACACCATTTATTTAGTCCCAAACTCCAAACTCCTTTCAAAGAATTCGGTCGATCCTCACTGCCACGTCATAAAAAGCGCTCAATCCTGAAAATTGTCGTTTTTGTGGTTCGATGATACTTTGTCAAACCCACACGACACTTTGTTGGTTGCGAAATGGCTCATGTCTCAAACGTGGCATCAAGGCATCACTGAAAACCGCGTGTTGGTGTTTCAACACCTAGCTAGATTTTCGCGTCTGGCGGGTGAGGTGAGCCATGCAAAAAGGTGCTCGCGGAGTAAGAGTTCACCACGTCATCTCATCCTCTCGCACTTTTCTCATACACACTCCCCTCACCGCGTCTCCTTTTCAATTTCGCTCATTTATGGAGCCTCGTGCCGGCTCAGACTCATCTCTCCTCATTTCCATCCCATCGCCCGATCCATTTCTATCTATTAGTCTGCTCACCGAGCTGAGCTCTCCCCCCACTGGCTCCGCCCCTTTTGCTCCGACTTCATCTCGTGTCATTCCACTTTTCGCTACACTTATTATTATAATCTCACTCTCTCTCCATCTCTCACTTTTTCATTTTCGATCTTTAGTGAGAGATTAGCATTCTATTCGTATTATTGTCAGGACGGACACGAAAATAAGTGTGTGAGCGTGTAGCGAAATGGCAGCGAAATGATCGACAGTTTGATCAGGTAACGCAGGAAAAGTTGAAGAGTTGAAAGAGTTGAACGAGACAAAATTTCGAGTCGATTAGTGTTGATTTTGCGCCAAACGTCACCAAGTACACAGAAATGAGCGTCTAGACGTGCTGAGCCGACGAATTGTCCTCATCGGAGCTTGAGCGTGCAAATTTGACGCATTTTGAGCGCAAAAAAACAAGTATTATCGTCTCATCCCTTCCCCCTAGCTACAGTAACCCTGGGCTGTCGTGAGGTGTGATGTTTGGTAGGGTAGGGCCAACAGCACTCACGTCTTCTTTTTTAAATCTGGCTAATCTGATATCATTGCACACATTTCCGCGGATGAGAGCGCAAACTTTGAGCGAATAGGATTACTGTAGTTTTGTGTCGTCAAATCTAATGCACAAGCTACTTTGTTTCAGACGTCTGGAACAAGTGTTGAATGTGCATCCGGAAAAGTATCAGAATGGGTGCAACAGCCAACGGGTCAGCCGTCAATCTTCGCCCGATCAACTGGCTCCGATACGCAGCCAAAGTGCGGATTACGGGTGAGTATGTGAGGCTACAGTAACCCTGTAGGATCGATTTGTGTAACTGCTACCGTAATCCTTCCCATAACTCACATTCAGTTTAGTCAGATTCATGAATAATGCAAAGAAAGATCAGTGACCAACTCATTACCCATTCCCGCCAAACCCGACTCCCAATATATTTTTCTGATAACATTTCTGTAAACTGAACTTGAGACGAGTTCAAGGCAAGTCGAAGGGCTACAGTACCCCAGAGAATGGTCGTAGAAAAAGGTGATCAACTACAAAATCAAGTACTAGGTGTCAACGATGTGCTCAACAATTTTTGGAGCTCAAGCACCACTACCGGCTCTACAGTACCCCCCGCAAAGTTGTACAACTCCAGCTTTTGGAGAGGCCCGAAAAATCTAGATTTTCCCGCTCAAAAGTGGACCCCCATTAGTCATTCCAACTATTGTTCTTCTCCCTGTTTCTCTGTTTTCTGTGTGTGACAGCCAATTAAAGTGTGAGCCTTCTCTGGAAGAGTTCTTTGCCTTTTTTGCCCTCAGCTCATGCTTTTTCGTATGCTCGCCTCATTTTCCACTATTTCCATTGGAAAAAACTGAACAAAACCTCATTATTTCTGTGCAGAATTGCAAATTTTAGACGGCGAAGAATTGGAGAAGGGGAGGAGGATGTCAAAAAAGAGAAATTTGGTATTCCTATTCCTATTCCTAGTCCCCAGTCCCCCCGTTTACCAATTTTTTGATGGAGAAAAAAGTAAAAGTGCGGAAGTGGAAGCGGAAATCCGAGAGAATCTACATCAAACAACTCTTTTTTGTCTTTATGTGCAAACTTTCTCGTTTTAAAGCACTTTTGAAGCGATTCTGAAGCTTGCAACGCGTTTGATGCCTTTCTAAAAGACAATGTTTAGTTAAAGACCTGTAACTTGAGAACTAGGCATTTTCGGATAAAATTGTCAACTACAAAGTTGTTGAGCATAAAATTTGCAACAACTTTTCTGTTTACAATGTTTTGTGATAATTATTTGTTCTTGAGATATACGCTTTAGAAGTTGACTATTGCAAAATTTGAGTTTTCACTTACCGAGCGACTTACTTTTTAGAAATCGGCTCATAACTTGAGAATTAGAAACTTCCAGTTAAAACGGTCAACTACAAAGTTGTTGAGCATAAAATTTGCAACAACTTTTCAGTTGACAAGTTTTAGAAATGAACAATAGTTATTGAGATATAGGTCATCAAAGAAAAGGCAATTTTTTGAAGCTCCAGAATCTTCTAAAACTTCCGTTTCCCCTTCTATTTTTTCTCCAGATTCTCTTATGGTTCCCCTATAATTCGAAAGCTGAAAAGGAAGAGAAAATGTGGCGATTCAATCGAATCAGAAGGTAATCTCTACGAATCTCTCGATGCTCATCTAGAAAAGGAGAGCAAAAAAGAAGGGAGAAGCCATAAATTGTAGTGGAAATTAATGAGATTCTTGTCGGCTCTCCCCTGGGGACAATTTTGGAGTGTTTATTGCAAAAATGGGATTATACAATCGAGGAATATGAGGAAAAAACTAGTCTCACACCTTTTTTGGTGCTTTGACGCAAATTTTGTTCTCCGATCTCGTGACGTGATGACGTAACCATGGAGAATGTGAGGAACCCTCCCAAATGTGTCATTTTTCGATTTCCCGCCCAAAAACTTTGTTCTAGAAAGGATTTAGAAAGAGTTTTTCGATTTGCGCTCAATTTTATCCCTAAAAGCCGCGATTGGCGCGCACTTATCACCGCCCTGCTACCACCAATTCTTGTAGGGCTGCATGGCGCAGTGGTAGCTTTTTTGCCTCTCACTCGCCAATCCAAAAGGCCACAAGTTCGATTCCCCGGCTGGTCAAAACACTTTTGCCCCGGTCAGATCACCTCATTTTCAAGTGGAACATTGAGAAATGCCCCCAGCTCATTCATCATTTGGGACGAGAAGAGATTAGGGGGAAAGAGTTTGGATATTATGAAAAGAGTGCGACTATTACGAAATGAGAGGGGTGGGAGGGGGGTCCGACGAGGAAATTCTGAAGGAAGCGGGGGTGTCACCTGTTCGCGACTCTTTCTTCCTCTCTCTCTCTCTCTCTATCTTCCTCCTGGATCCTCTTACATCAATTCTCGGGTCATGAACATTTACTCTTCCTCTTCTTCTTCTTCTTCTTCTTCTTCTTCCTCTCTTTGAGCCGACAATCATATTTTTGACGATTCTCGTGATAAATGCTCATAGTTTGTGACTCATTGCCTTCGAATTCGGCTTTTTTCTGGTTATTTTGGCCCAATTTCTACGAATTTTGCCGACTTTTACCACTGAATTCGTTTTTCCCTGTCCAACCCACTTTTTTCCGATTTTTTTGACCCCTAGCCCAACTTTTTTCGCTCTCTTCTCACAACAATCTGTGCGAGAGAGAGAGAGAGAGAGAGAGAAAGAAGAAGTAAAAAAGCCAAAGTGAAAGGACGAGGTGGGGAGGTTTTTAATGTCGCTCCAGATGTCCCTCACACGCCCATTTTTTATGACTTTGAAGTTAACGCGAAGAGGAAAGAAAATATGTGGTGGAGGACGTTTTGAAGGGTTTCGTGTGTTGTTTTTACAACCTTTTCCCCCTTTTTCCAAATTTTTGCGTATTTGCAGAAGAGCCGCCGCCGAAATGGCCGGGAACGAGGAGGCGAAAGGAATGCTACTTCGAAACGGCGGCGATGACATCCGAGCTCATCCGAGCCCCCAACGCGGTACGCCGGACAGTTCGAGCACGTAAGTCGGCATGGCCTAGAAAATTCTAGGCCACCAACCCGCTCCTCTTCCGTTTGCAGCCAACCGCAAACGCATTCGGAGGCGATCGTCACGATCAACGTGTCCGGACTTCGGTTTCAGACGTTCGAGAGCACGCTGGCCAGGTATACTGTACTTGCCTCGGATATTGTAAACTTGAAGAGTTGTATTATAGGTATCCGAATTCGTTGCTCGGCGATCCATCGAAACGACAACACTTTTTCGTGCCCGACACCAACGAATACTTTTTCGATCGGCATCGAACGACGTGAGCTCTTTTTTTGTTGCAATAATCCTACTGTAGCTTCATTTTCCCCCTCTCGAACCCGTCTTCTCCTACAGTAACCCCCGTAGGAATACTGTAGCTCCAGAAGCACACAAAAAACGCGTCCGATTGTAGCTGTTCCTCGTACAACTTTGAAATTCGGAACCATCTGTAAGCCACGCCCACTGTCTTTTTTTTTTGGTAGCTTGTTTGGCTTTTCGTCCTCGTTTTTCCCTATGTGATCACCGGAAGACCAGCTTCTAATCTGTCTCTGGCGACTTACAGTAACCCCGCGCGCGCGCAGAGTACTGTAGATATGATATTTTCAGATTCGAATCGATATTGTACATTTACCAAAGTCATGGCCGTGTGAAACGACCCGAGATAGTGCCGATCGACACGTTTTTGAGGGAAATGCGCTTCTATCAAGTGAGTTTTCGAGTTTTTTGTCTAAAACTTTTGAAATTACGTTTTCAGATGGGCGATGAGCTTCTGGAAGAGTTCTGGATAGCCGAAGGATATGAGAAACCGAAAGAAGTGCAAATGCCGGCGAACAAAACGCAACGGAAAATATGGGAATTGATGGAGTACCCGGACAGTTCGCTTTCCGCCAGGATTATCGCTTTCATCTCGATTACCGTCATTGCGTTGTGAGTTTTTCCGGTCCAAAATTTCAAGATGAACAACTTTGTAGTTGACAGTTTTTCACGATTTTGTCTGCGCGCCGAGATATTGCCATTTTTTCACACTCATGTAAGATGCTGCTTTTGGAAAACGATAATATCTCAGTCCACAGACGGATTCATGAAATATTGTCAATTACAAAGTTGTAGAGCTTGAAATTGTCTATCGAATCGTTTTTAAAACGTCAAAAAATGTTGAAAATGCACAAAGATACGGTAGCGCAATCAAAGTTTATCACTGCGAGACCGTTTTTGCAGATCAATAATATCGTTTTGCTGGGAAACGGTGCCTTCGGACCCCGAAAAAGCAGTCAACGCTTCCACCGGCGAGCTGATCGAAGAGCTGGAGGAGAAGTCGTTCTCGCCCTTCTTCTGGATCGAGCTGATGTGTATTCTTTGGTTTACCATCGGTACGGACCTCAAATATTGTCCATCAACACTTTTTTTTTCTTGCAGAATTGATCCTTCGGTTCATCTCGTGTCCGTGCAAAGTCACCTTCGCCACTTCCGTCCTAAATATCATCGATTTCGTGGCGATTGCTCCGTTCTTCGTCAACTTTTTCTTGTAACACCAATTTCGGATTGCCAAAAAACTAATTCCGCTCAAATTTCAGAGCCGACACGAACAAATCCAACTCGTCAATGTCGTTTGCGGTGCTCCGCGTGCTCCGACTGGTCCGCGTCTTTCGCGTCTTCAAATTGAGCCGGTACTTTTTGCAGTTTTGAATCGAAAAACACAAGCAATATTTCTTTGCACAGACACTCGGTGGGCCTTCAGATTCTCGGAAAGACGTTCCGCTCGTCGGTCCAAGAATTCTGTCTTTTGATCTTTTTCATGGCGATCGCGTTGGTTTTGTTCGCCTCCGGAATGTATTTTGCCGAGCAGGGAGAGCCCAATTCAAAGTTCACCTCGATTCCCGCCAGCTTCTGGTTTGTGCTGGTAAGTGAAGAAAAAGGCGACGAGCCGTTTCGCAACCGGACATTTGGCAACCGGCACAAAATCATCGAGATTCAGTTGCAAAGTGTCCAGTTGCAAAAAGTTTGAGAAATCAAAAAGTTTGAGAAGAGAAATGCAAATTTGCAGGTGACAATGACAACAGTCGGGTAAGCATAATATATATTAGTGTCGTTTTCGAGTGCGGTTCTCTTTGGGTCCGTCCCGTGTTGTTGTGATTTCCTCGTTTTTCTCTCCACGCTTTCCCCTCCCCAAAACAGTCCGTTTTTGCAGGTACGGCGACCTGGTCCCGTTGAGTCCGTTCGGTAAAGTCGTCGGCGGAATGTGCGCGCTCATCGGTGTCCTCACTTTGGCCCTTCCCGTCCCCATTATTGTCAGTTTTTTTTTTTTTGGCTCATGACTCCCAATCTTTGTCGTTGTTGTCAAACCACGAACAATTCGGATAATTTTGAAAGACGACCTTGGTTGATATCCGTGCTTTTTTTCTATTCTACGATTTCTGTGGAGTATTGTGGCATGAGAAAAAAGTATCTTTTTTAGAAAATTTTTTCATGGAATGTGATCAACTGACGAAATGTAGAGCAAAGTGAACTCTGCTCATAGAAAAATAATTGTAAATTTAGCGTTTCATACAAAAAAGTTATTCGAGTTGTTGCGTGAAAAAAGGCGGCTAACGGGGAAGACGGAAGGAATAACTTTTTTGTATGAAACGCTAAATTCACAATTATTTTTCTATGAGCACAGTTCACTTTGCTCTACATTTCGTCAGTTGATCACATTGCATGAAAAAATTTTCTAAAAAAGATATAAAAATTCTTCCGCTCAACTCTGCTGTATTACTAGAATAATGCATAACCAGCTCAATTTGGGGTTTATTGGGGCTCCGAATGAGCATTATTTGGCGGACACTGCCACTTTTTTCGAGTGCCGCGGCATCTTTTATCCTAAAAAAGCGAATTATTTGCAGGTGGCCAATTTCAAGCACTTCTACCGTCAGGAGAACCGTCTGGCCTCGATGAAGAGCTCGTCGAAAGGCGGCGGCGGCGGAGGCGGCGACGAGGACGAGATGCTCGCGTGACGGTGCGAGGGCCTCACGGCTTCGTGCGCTTCCGAAGTGCTCAGCGAGTGCTGCTCCAGCCAGAGCTCTTCGCGCGGGGGCTCTGCGCCGCCCGTGCCGAGCACCGGCAGTCGGAGGCCGTCCACCACAATTTTGCCCATTTGATACAATTTCTGATTGGATACGGGTTACTCACACTCATCGATTCTCTCTCTTTTTACAAATTCCGGTTCTCGACCTTCTACATAAATAAACCGCTTCTTTTCCACTCTTTGCTTTTATTTTTTCTCAGAAATCACAAAAATCGTTAGGTTTTAGGTCCAAAAATGACGTGGAATGATGATGATGATATGTGTTCGTGGGGGGCACTTTGAAACAACCCATGGTCGAATGAAGAATGAACGGGGGACAATTAGACAAAAATAATGAAAAAGAAAAAGAGACGAAGAATGGACAGAAATTGAAAGAGAAAATGGGGGGTCTGGAAGATCGAGTAAACAAAAATGGCACAGCATCGATGTTTCGAATAAGCATTTTTTGGGGGGTTTTCTGAAGAAAAGGAAAATGTGAGAGGTTTACAGAAAAATTGGCGTGTGTGGGGGCTAGGAAAAATCAGGGGGGAAAAGAACAATTATTATCTCTTGTGGACGGGCGGGTGCACAACAACAATTAGATTTCAGTCGCCCGACGCCGAGTTGCGCAACGATCTCTGAAGATCAAAATTACACTATCGGCGCATTTAAAAGTGAATGCGTGCCAGTTAAATACAGAGAAAACTCTGCAAAATTAGGAGCTTCTTAACTGAGCGCATTCACTTTGAGATGCCCCGATAGTAATAGTAATTGAATTGAGGGGGTGGAAATGATGAATTATTATATAAAAATGGAGTGGGGGGAGAGAAACAATAAAAGAAGAAGAAGGAAATTGAACTAGATTTTCTTGACGCTTTTGGCGGGAGACGGAAGACACTCCTGGTCCTCCTCATTACCCACCGCTCTCGAGCGAGTCACCCGCATCGGCTGGATCCTTTTTGACGTCTCCGCAGTCGGCTCCTTCTCTCCCTCCTTCTTCGTCTCCGGCTTTAGCGGCTGCTCCGTCGGATCGTCGAGCATCTTGAAGTTTAGTGACGGCGCCGGGCGCATCACGCGCCGTAGGTTCCTCATCAGCATCGACGGCGGGCACGAGAGCGGCGGCGGAATCGCGTGCTGCAGCGGCTCCTCGTTCACCTCGTCCGCGTCGTTGTCGTCCGAATCGAGCCGGGCCTCCATGCGCATCATCCGCTCGTACTTGTTGCGCATCCACGCCGCGCGGTCCGCATTCGTGAACGTGTCTCCGGATCCGCCGTGGTCTTGTTGGGCCGGCAATCCGTCCGGGACCGCCGGCGTTGTCGGGCGCGCTCCGAACGGCGGCAGTATGATCTTGCGCGCCGATTTCGGAGTTCCTCTGCAAAGAAATTTGGATTATTAGACAGTGATTATGCATTTTCATCGAAATCTCTTCGTTTTTGGAATAAAATCAGCAAAACTGGCTTGTTGTCAACCCAAGCAGCGGAAATTTGCGATGATATCGAAGTTTTCGGCATTGACACGGAAAAAACTGGTAAACTCACTGTCTCATCCAGGAGGCACGATCTCTGAGCGGCCGTGACGGCGACGCGTTGCTCTCGATGGCCGACGAATTGGAAGAGGAGGTCGCCGGCTCGGCATCGTCCTCATCCTCGTCGTCGTCGTCCAAATTGAAGCGCGAGACAGGGAGCGGATTCGGGAACAGCCGACGGTGCGCCGTGTTCTCGTCGTCCGAGTGGTCGAACGGCGTGGAACTGCGCACGAGATGACCGGTCAGCGACTCGGAGAAGACCTTCGATCCCTCGGGCGACTGGATCGGCGTGTGCTGGTTCTGCTGCGTCGGTTGTTGGCCCGCCAGTTCGGAGAGCATCGCGGATCGACGGGACCGGACGGCGCTGAGCATGGCGATCGGCGGGTGGAACACCACGGAGAGGAACGCAAGGAACCAGGTGATGACGGCGTAGAAGACGCTCCTGAAGTTGTGGATGATGTGGACGTACTTGACGAACACCATGCGCCGCAGGAGGCGCCGCTTGACCGACGGGAAGTGGAGCAATTGGGTGGTCGTCGGGCGGCGGGCCGGATTCGCGTCCAGCATCCACGTGATCAGGAACTTCATGTCGCTCGAGATGCCCTCGAAGAAGCGCTCGGGGATCTTGCCGGTGCGGATCTGGTGCCACGCATCGCCGTTTGACGGAATGTCCAGGTCGGTGGCCGCCTCGAGCAGCGTCACACCCAGACTGAAGATGTCCGACGCCTTCGACGGCTGGCCGTTGAGCACTTCCTGGGCCAGGTACTTGCTGTCTCCCTCCTCGGCCGTTTTGACGTCGTTCGGCTGAAAAAAGTTGGTGAAAAACTGCATTTTCAGTGGAAAACTCTACATTTTTCAGGTCGATGACGAGTCCGAAATCGCCGAGCTTGCAAATGCCCTCGCGGGTGAGCAACACGTTCTCCGGCTTGATATCGTCGTGAATCATGTCGTTCGAGTGCAAATGGTGCACCGCATTGAGCAAATCAATGAGCACATTCCAGAGGGTGGCCTCGGGCAGCTGGTGCAAGTGGGTGCAGAAGGTGAGCAGGCTCATCTCGCACAGTTCCGTCTGAATGTACAGCCGTCCGGCCTCCTCCCACGCACGTTTGAACTCGACGAGATTGTAATGAGAGGGCAGCAGCATGTGGTTCTTCACTTCGCGGTACTTGTTCGAACAGTTGTGGCGCACCAGCGATATCGACACTTTCACCGCGTACATTCGAGAATCTTCGAGCGAACGCGCCGAGAACACTTCGCCGAATGAGCCTTTGCCGATTATCTCGTTGATCTGGAACGTCTGCTCGAAGAACGAGAGCCGCTTCGAGATGTCGTAGATCGGACTGTGCAGTGGTTCCGTCGATCCTGCAAACGGAGAATTCGTTTTTGCTTGTTAGGAGTGGAAAACAAGGGTTATCGACCAAATTTTGGCAGTTGAAGGTTGTAAGCTTTTTAGGCTCCATTGCCGATAGTTTCGCGCTCAAATTTGGCCAATAACCCATGTTTTACACTAGAAATTGTTCCTAAATAAGTTAAAAACTAAACGTACCATCCGTGGAGACCAATCGTGGCATCGGGTCCCTGGTGACCGAGTAGACGCTGCGCATCGGCGGCGCCGTCTTGATCACTTTCGGCGCCGGGCGCCTGAATCTCGGCGTCATCTTCGACTTTTCGCGTTTCGTCGACAACGGCGACTCCAGGTTGAACGTAGCGATGCGGGGTGTGGCGAGTGGGCGTGGGCTCGGCGGTCCGACCTCGACCGATTCTCTCGACGTGTTCGCCGCCGACTCTCCCTTCATATCGGCCAGTGCTGCAAACAGCAGTGGCGATTTCGTCGGGTCCGCACAGCGGATCTGACGGTCCAACATCATGGAAAATCCACGAGTTGGAGCGACGGAAGGGTGTGTGGAGGGTGAGTCAGAGAGCTCATTCGAGCTCATCTCTCTCACTTTCTCCGCAATTTCTTCCTCGCTGAATTTTGGCGAGGAAGACATTGCTCGGCGAACAGTGAGCGAATGAATGAATGAATGAGCGATCGAACGAACGAATGGCGAGCCTTTATAGGGGGAGGGTACGCGACGTTGCGTCTTAGGTCTCACAGCGACGAGCTCAGAAGGAGATAATGGGGTTGAGGACAATAGGCAAAATAGTGGACAAGTGACAGAAATGGTGAGAAGAGTGATGGATAGCCCCCACCTCTGACAAATGGGCACAGGTCTAGATAGTTCTAGGCGAGTCTGGCTTGATATTATGCAAAAGTACTATCTTTCACTCGAAAATAAACTTAAAATCTGAAGGAATGACTGGGGCGAAGCGAAAGGATTGATTTATGACGGAAAAATGTGATCGAACTGTGAGTAATGGATTTTTTGGAGAAAGCGCTAGGAGAAGAGCTAGAAGTAAGCTGAAAAAACTAGAAAGGAGCTGGAAAAGCGGATTTTTGGATTTTTTGAAACAAACAGGGAAATGACCGATTTTTCCGGAAAACTCTGAACGAAATGTGCCTTTCCACTTCCAAACTACGAACGAATCACTGAGAACACGTAAAATCGGCAAAATCCGACTGGCCAACCGATTTTCTCGAGGAAAAAAGATAAAATGATGACAGAAGGCCAGGAAAGTGCTCCGTAATGCACAAAGCGAGATGAACTAGGCCTAATTGAGCGGAGGACGAAGGGGAGAAGTGACAAGTGACAGAAGAGCCCACCGGCTCGGAACGTCGGCCTCGGCCTATCGAATTTTTGAGAAATCGACTTTGGAAATTCAGAAAAGAGCAAAATGGAAGAAAATTTGGCGGATTACACGCAAAAAACTGGCAAAACCGAGAAAATCCGAAAACCGTGCAAAATCTATATTTTCTATGCGTTTATGGCAAAAATGCAAACAAAAGTTGTGTTTCTTCACTTAAAACGTGAAAAACACACTGAAAACAGCGAATGCGCAGTGAAAAACAAGTGAACCGGACGGAAAATTGAAGAAAACCTATTTTTGCGCCGAAAATCGAGAAAAATTATGACAAACAAGAGGAGGGATTGAAAACAACAATACAAAGTGGAAACCAACAGAAAACGTCGGAAAAGCAGAAAATCGCGCCGGAATGGCGGAGAAGAGAGGTCGAATGCACGAACGGGGATTCAAATGAGCGCGCGAAAACGGCGTGGACGAGGTACGCAAACACCACGACGGCCTACTGCACACATTTGTCCACCGTACCACTACATACGAAATGATTGCATTTCGTCAATTTTTCAGGCGTTTAGCTTAAAATCACTGCAAAAAACATATTTTTCAAGCGGAAAAAAGAAAACTCCATTTATGAATCAATTGTCAACAACATTTATTCAATTGAAAGCGAATAAGACCCAAAAAACGTAACACATTAAAAAGCTGAGTGAATACCCGATAAAATGGGTGAAAAAGACCAGAAAGCATGAGGAAACATCACAAATGCAAGAAAACCATCAAAATCGTGAATGCGGACGAGCACCCGCACAGAACTGCGCCATTCCGCACCAGTTTCTCGGAAGACGGGTACGAATACTTTTCCGGCTTGTACGTCGACATCAAATGGTTTCTCGCGTGCTCCGCCTCGACGATAAGCTCTCCGGAAGTGACCAAAAGGTTGAATTCGGCTTCCGGCGTCGATTTCCGACGGTAGAAGATGAGCGGATGGTCAGAAAGTGCGCGCGTTTGGCGGGAGAGGACCGCGGAGCCGGCGGTTCCCGAAGAAGCACAGTTGTTCACCTGTAAATGAAAAATTCTTAATTTACAGAAACTTTTTCCATTAGAAAATCCGCGAAGACAGCCGCAGATTTTCCCGCTGGTAATTTACTAACCGGGCACTCCTCGGTCGGGTTCTTCACGCTCATCCGAATGGAGCATTTGAAGTAGACGACGTGCTTGTCCGCAAATTTGAATGCCTGGGAGCTGGCCGCCGCGCGCATCGAGCCGCCCTTGTACTTGATCGGCGACAGGAGTTCTCCGTCGGTCGTGCATCCGTTCGCATCGACTACCTGCACGTGATCCGAGTCTCCGTCGTCCGCCGAGCAGTTGTACACCTTCAATTTATGCATCATAAGCTACTTTGTCTCCGGACCCGAACATTTTTAGGTTCTTGAGAAAAACGACTAGTTTCACTGACCTGCATGCAATAGATATCGCTGGGCGCGTCTCCGGAACACGTCCAAACGTGCACGACCGCTTCTCCGACGGTCACGACGGGCGCGTTTGCGTCGGAAAGCGAGGAAGTGACGACTCCGCCGCCGCGTGACACTCCGCCGGCCACCTCGACCCGATAGTCGCAGCTCGGCAGCTTCGGTTCGTCGGAGAGAATGCGTGGTCGGGGCGCCGTGACATTCAGGAGCGTCTGCACTTGACTGTGCTCTTCCCGGTAGAAGCAGTCGATCTGGTAGGCGACGTCGCGATGGGTGATGATCGCGCCGTGGTACGAGACGACCAGCACCGACGACATCGTCATTCCGCGAGGAGGCAGGATCTGCAAGAAAGGACTGTGTTTTCGTCTCAACACATTTAAAGTTGTGGCCTAGAATCCGACAAGGTACTAGCTTTTCCCTCTGACCGGATCGCCTAAAATCGCCCCTCTTTACCTGCCGTTTCCTCCTGCTCGGACACTCGTCGAAACGAGAACTCGAAAGTGATGTTCTGGCTGGGTCTCGCGACGAAATCCGCTTTACAGGACTTCCGATCGGCGGATCCACGCATGAAGAGGGCTCCTTTGAACGGCTCGTCGGTTTCCATCATTACCGTGATCCCGCTGGGCGCGCATTTTATACGCGGTTCTCCTAAAAGTTTAGCATTTTCAAGAATAACCGATTAAAAGTAAGTGGTAGTACCTATAATAGTTGCAGCTGCGAGAAAAGTGCAGAAAATCAGAGAGACGACCAGTTTTTTCATGGTAAAGAGTGTGACTAATAGTGATGGGGATGGCGACGGAATGAAACAAGGAAAAGGAAACGCGGGGGGCGCGTCTTTCCAACCACTACTACTACTAATAATAACAGTAATCAGTGGTGGCCGGGGTGAAAGAAGAGGTCGGTGCGGAAGGAAATAGCGCGGGCGGGAGGCGAGACGCGCGGAGGGAATAAGTGATGAGCCGAAGGTCAGATTGATATCGGACAGGGTGCGGACGAAATAAATCCGATGCGGTGGAACCGTCGTCCGATCGGGGGGTCCGTGCGGGAAATCTTGGACGAAAAAGGGGTCGACTAGACGAAAATCGGAAAGTTTCGCGAAAAATGCTCGATTTTTCAGGTTTTTTACTCGGAAAAGGGTGTTTGCATTGGAATTCGCTTGTAGAAGCCGGAAAATAATTTTTGCACGATTTTGGACAAGAAACTTTAAAGGCGCGTCCCATTTCTTTGAAAACTTTGTCATTATCGCTGCGAGACCCATTCGACCTACAGCCCGCGCACCGCGAAACGTTTGATTCTCGGCCCGTTCTAGATGTTTCTTCGTTCGCTTTTTTCTGTTCCGATTAATCCATTTCTGAAATATTTCCCTCGAATTTTGCCCTTTTCCCCTAAATTTTCGCTATTCCTGACTGGAAAACGTAATTTGCAAGCTCTAACTCACACGAATTCACGATTTGTACACAAATTTTGTCTCAAAAATCGTTGTTTTTAATTTTCAGCGCAATTAATCGACTTTGTAATTTTTCTTCGAATTTCCCTATTACAAGCGCCAAGGTCACAATTTTCAAACAAATTTTGTCTCAAAAATCGTGTTTTGAGATTTTCTTGTAGAGTTTTCAGTTTAGACACTGTTAACATACACTGAAATCCCATTAGAAGAGTTGCAATTTATACGAGTTTCAGAAAATCCATTCAAATTTCCGCCAAAGTCCCTCCGAATCGATTGCAACTTTTCTCTCCTTCTCATCATTCGGTCCGACTTATCCGACTTGGGCAGGCACGGGGCGCCATTCAAAACCGTACAAAAAGGCGTCGAGTGGCCCAGTTCCCCTCGGTTTTCTTTGTTTTCCGCGTAGGAAGTTGCGTTGCGCACCTTTTTTCGACACTTTCTCTGGCTGGTTTTTAGTGATAAGCGGTCGAGCGAAAGGGATTTCACTTTCGGAAAAGGATCGGGTGGTCTGGCAAGTACATCCCATCGCATACATGCCTGTCATGGCGATTGCACGAAAACGTGTTCTCGTCTGGTCAGCCACATAGGTACGTCATAGGTTGTTACACCTTTTGTTTTAGTTTGTATTTTACTTGGTCCCCATGAAGTATTGTGCATGTTTCAGTAAACATAGTTTGTTGCCACTCTTTTTCATTAGTCCAGATTGTGCTACATCATTTCTCAGCCGAAGAGATATTTATACCTTCATCTGCTCCAAAATTATCATAAAAGCATAGTAACTATGTCATAGTTGTACCAAAAAGCGTGCAACTGACTCTAGTTTTCCAGCTAAGACCTTCAAATTTTCTCAGCATAAACTAGAGCATAGAAAGTGTCTCTTGTCGAAAAAAATTTAGCAAAGATATATTTAGAAACCAAACATTTTCCGATATTGTGAACAGAACAGACACATGCACTTGGACACTTTGCAACCATTTGGCCAATTTCACTGTCAAGTCTCTTGAATTTCCCTGAAACGTACATGTCTGTGTGTTAAAGTGCTCCATCATTCGATTCCGTTTCGCCACCTCTCCCTCTCCATCTCTTTTTTTTGCTTGCTCATTTCATTTTCCATTTTGCGCCGTCCGTCCCCTTTTCCTCATATGTTCCCCTCCAATAAAAAGGGCTCCGGGCTCCAAACAGCTAGGAGTCGGAGCCAGAGAGACGGGGAGAGAGAGAGAGAAGAGAAACATTTGCGTTGGCGAAATGAAAAAGAAACAACACGTTGGCAAAAGCCGCGAGGAGAGACGAAAAAGAAAATGCAACTACTGGTTCTTCTTCTTCTTCTTCGCCGTTTCTTCGCCGTCTTCTTCGCCGGTCCGAAGGAGGCACTTTTTATGAGCACACACACACACACAGAGCAAAGAGTTCCGTCGCCGTCTTTTTTTTTGTTCCAAATGGGTTCCAAGGGAGACTTTACAAAGTACGCACACACAACACGCAACTCCACTTCTGGAGCACTAAAACTTTTTGGTTTAGCAATCTCGTAAAAGTTGCGTATAAACTTTGTGGGAGGCAACTAAAGTTTGAAGGAAGAGAAGGAGTTCCCTAGGAAAAAAGGTGGCCTAGGAAAAAAGTAGGGCCACCAACATGCTTAATTTAGCTCAGAATCTCATAATTGTATTAGTATTTTGTGGTTAGAGCAACAATATAGCGAGAGTGTGGGCAGCCAGTAAAGTTTGGTGGTCTAGAAAATTAGTTAGGCTACCAAATGTCCTAGACTTTTCGCTCAATCCCGAAACTGGTAAAGCTTGTTTCGATGCGTTTAGTTGGAGCAGTTTTAAGAAGATAGGGAGAATTGACTGGTTGCAATGTGTACCCGGTTGGAACTAGTTAGTACTCCAGGCCAGACCCCCCCCGTTCTTCTCACAACGTGCCGTACACTCGCCTCCGGTCCGATCGGTTATCTCTCCTGCTCGTTTCTGCTCACTCCCCCTATCCATTCACCGATGCCCCAGCGGCTCTGCCTGGGCTCTCGTGATAAGTCTTACGGTGGAAAAGTATCCGATTGCGAATTAGAGCCTCTTTTTTGTGCGCTTTTCGGAGATTTTTTGGAAGGAAATGCTAGACGTTTGGGTAGATACTGTCCTGAGTCTTGTAGCTGGTTGAAAAGTATCTCATGAAAAGTGAAACCGGTTGCGAAACGTCTAGGAATCGAGCATTTTTCTCAGGTAATCACTCAAACGAGAGATAAGTCAATAAATCAAACTTGTTTTCTGCTAAAATAGACGCTCGTTCATCCAGTTTCCTGTTCGAACAGGACGTTTTGCAACCGTTTGCAACAACTTGGATGTTTTCAACTGGACACTCTTTGGCTGTTCAACGGTGGCATCCGCGAGTGGATAGGAGAAGTGAGCAGCAACTGGCGAGCAGGGCGATTCGCAATTCGCAACATTTTGCTGAGTCACTAGGACTGGCGATCTGGCCTAATGGAAAGGGACCTTTTGTAGCCGGAAGGAAAATTTTGCAACTATTCAGATCCTTTCAAGCGTCTCCTTCCCAGGGATTTTGTTGATTTCTGGCTCAGAATGTATGATGTCGTCGTTGAACAGGGTCCTAGTTGCAAAGTGCCTATTCGGTTGCAAAATGTCCAGTAAACACTTATTTTTCTGGGGCCAGGTCCCCGGTTAACCCTCGGCTCTGCCCGATGTAGTGACTCGAAGAAAAATGTTGCGTAAACGAAAATCGCCGGGACAGTTGTTCTTCCTCTCCCGCTGCTCACTTCTCCTATCCACTTATCTAAGTGAAGGTCTAGTTGAAGAGCGTCTAGTTGCGAGGTGGATCACGAGAACGGTTACAAAGCGTCCAGTTGCAGAACGTCATGCGTTCGAAGGAACGGTTGATTGCCTAGCAAACAGTGATATTTTCCCATGTCTTTAACTTTAATCGTACCGTTCGCTTTGCCATCAAGCTGATTGCAAAGCGTAGTCCATAGTTGCAATATGTCTCACGTACAGTTATCTGGTTGCAAAGCGTCGACTGAGGCCCCAAGTCCCCAGTTAACCCCTCACAAACGTGGGGATGTTTTAAAATGTTGCGAAAACGACTAAACCCCCAGGACAGTTGTTCTTCGTCTGCTTATCCTGCTTGCTCAACACTTCCTCTGATCGATCGAATTGACAATTTTGTGTGCCTGAAAAACATCCAATTGCAAAGTGTCCAAAAAAAAAAGAAATGGTTGCAAAGCGTCCAGAACTTGAGACAAATACAAGAAAATCATCCGGCTCGCTGTCAGCGCATTTACAGTTCAGTTCGTTCCTAGAAAAATCTGTGCGGTTGCAGAATGTCCTTGTAGTTGCAAAGTGTCTTTTGAACATCTAACATCCAGTAAACACAAGTGTACAGGCAGTCAGACCCCGTGGCCAGTTGACCCCCTTCCCGTGACGTAGTGATTTGTTGCCGAAAGCCCTGCCCGGCTGTTATCCCCCTCAGGCAGCTCACTTCCCCTATCCTATCGCCAATGCCATCGTATCACAATTCCGTCTAGTACGTTTACATTTCGAGTTTAGTCCCTACAAGGCCTTGTGTGGTTGCAAAGTGTCCAAGAATAAGTCAGCTGGTTGCAACACGTCTTCAGAAGAAATTATATCGAATACAGTATACCGTGTACAGTTGAAACATGAAACAGACCAAAAAATTGAATGTGCAGTTCATCCCAAAACTTTACCAGAACATTGTAAATTCACCAAGTGTTGCAAAAGTTGACCTGAAAAGCGTCTGGTTGCAGAGTGTCCAGTCAACCCCCCACTTCTCAAATTTAGTCCCCATTAGTTGAGAACCCCGAGCGCCCGTCTACCCGGTGATCTCTGACCGTGTGACGGCGGCTCCCAACTCCTGGCTCCGTGCCTCTCCTCGCACACTTTTTTCCTCTCGAAAATGTCTCCTTCCTTCTAGTTTCTGTTTCATTTCTCCTCACCTATCATCCAAACTATCATCGTTTTTGTTGCAGGTCAAATATCTTCTTCTTCTTCTTCTTCCCCACACAGACGACGAACGAGAGAACGAGAAGGGAAACATTCGAAGAGGAAAAGGGAAAAAGGCTTGCTGCCTTCAGCAGTAGCAGCGGCTTTTAGATCAAATTACTTTTCTCACTTCTCCCGCTCTGAACACTGCGCTGAAAAAGACGGGGGGAACTCGTTGACGTAGAAGTGGAAAAAAGTTGCTGAGAAAAAGGGATTAGCGATGGAGGAAGTGAAGCAGAAGGAGCAAACGGAGCAAAAGGAAGGGTTGCTCATGAAATTCTGAAAATCTGAACCGAGAACATCACAATTTTACAGATTCTCTTCAACTCGCGGACGCCATTCATGCCCAGACACTCTTTTTCTCTTCAGATTCTGTTCAGATCCTCAAAATTTCAGGACAAGGAGCAACATATCGACCCCGTGGTATCGAATGAAACTCTCCCCTCCCCCTTGGCTATCCACCTATCATCACCAGTTGCTCCGAGCCGACGGCACCACTCGACAATTGTCTCTTTCTCAACTTCCTCCGAATCTCTCGTTTATCAGCAGAGGGCAGGTATCCGAAGGTCGTTAAGGGTCGTTAGAGCATTTGTAGAAGATCTGTAAATTTGCAAGTGCTATGGCCGAACTTCTTCACGGCCATCATCAAACCATGGTGTGAACACCGTCTGGCCTAGCGTTTCGGCCATCATCACAGCATGCCCTAAGTAAACCGGCAACACCTCCTGGCCTAGCTTTTCCCAGTCTACAGCCACTTCCCTCTAGCTCACAGCTCAACAAACACCGAACGCCTATCACTAGCCACCTAGAATAATTCCATCTTTTCCCAAGACCCCCCTGCTCGCTCTCCCAACAGAGATGGAGACCTCCCGCAACGCAATGCGTCGGCAAACAGTGTTCATTCTCCGTTCCTCTCCGTTCTTCTTTCTCGCCAAACACCGAACACTCTCGAAAGTGTTGCGAAAAACGTCTGGCACTGTGTCTCCGCGCATCAAACGCTCCCTCTTTCGCTTGGACGCATATTTAATTTGAGGCGCCGGCGCCGTACTCACACACACACTCACTCAAATCGGCGGCGGGGGAACACACACAACGCAAAGCAAAGCACGGCGGCTGGCGAAATAGGCCAAAAAATGGGGAGACTGAGGCGTAGAAACGAGACGGGCAGGAAAAGAAGAAAAAAAACGAAAAGAAGTGCACTTTTTTGCGAAGACGACCAACTTCGGGGGGGGACTAGAATGGTGTTGATGGACAAGGACGAGTGTTGCGAAAAGAAGAGATGATAGTGATCTAGTACAAGTTGGTTTGACAAAAAAAAACTGAAAAGAAGGCGTTGGAATTTATCGAGTTTTTCAAACAAACAAAATAGATTAGACAGTCGGCTGGCTTGAACGTAAAGATGATGCGCTACAAGAACCCTTTCAGAGTGGCCATGTGCACACGGCGCGCCAAAAGTGTAGAAAGGGGGGCGTGGCCTAATCTGAGACGCGTTTTCTGAAAATTGCCGCAATTCCAGCACTTTTCCGATATTTTTGTGTTTGATATCGACGAAAGAAGAGCACATTAAAGAGAGAAAACATTGAAATTTTCGTGAAAACGCCGCGTTTAAGACGTTTTTGGCATATTTCGCAATACGCTCGCCGCCGCAATTTCGGAATTTTCATACCGGCCGTTCTGAATAGTTTTAAGACAAAGTGAGTGTCGGAAGTGATTAAGCACGTTAATACAAGTATTTTAAGCGTTCAAACGGCAAAAAGTATCAGCGAATGAGTGAAATTCGCGGATTTTGAGCACAAAACTTGAAAATCGATTCAATTTATTCATTTCTGAATGAAACCTGCTCCTTTTTAAGCTCAAAAAGTGCGCGCGATGATTAGTTTAACAAAGTTATTATGCAATAACATCGTCGAAACCCGTACAAAATTGGTAATTTTTGACGAAAAACATGGAAAAAATGGGTTAAATTTCGAATTTCGCGCCAAAATGGTGGGTGATAAACCGTGCACGCGCTAGGCCACGCCCCTTTCTACATTTTTGGTCGCCGTGCGCGTGTGTGCAAAACGGAACATTTCGCCACCTTTTTGGCGCGCCGCTTTCGTTTCGCCAATCGCATTTACATCTTTCGCAGTCCTTTTTTTTTCCGAACGTGTGCCTGCGTCTCCGCTCTCCTCTTCATCTTCATTGTTGCGAAAAGCCATTCATTTTGTGTGGCGCCGCCCGTCAGGCCCCACGACGCACGGACTGACGGACCGAAGCACTTTTTTGCAACAAAAAACATCGATCCGTGGGGGGGGATCGGCGCGGGCAGAAAGAGAGAGAGAGACAGCCGTTTTTTATGGGGACGCCCCAGTTTTCTAATGGGTGGCCTCTTCCTCTTCTTCTTCTTCGGAATCGGCGGAGCGGGCAGATAAAAGAACGTCTCGGGCGGCCGCAGTTTGAATTCATTCGATTTATGAAGGCCCCCGAGAGGCTAGACAACTTTTTGTGATGCCACGTCATCAGAGGATGAGCATCAAGGGGCCTTAGTGTCATAAATTATTAGCCCGCTTGAGTTGGAAGGGGAGCGAAAGCTTTGTTCTTCCTCTTCTTCTCAACTAACACTACCGTAATGCTGAACTCTAAAAGTACCCCCAATCTCTCAGATTTTCAAGTGAAATCTGAGCCAATCTCACATGCTCCCTCTCTGCAATTGGCCGCACTTATGCAACAATGTGTCTAGTGCGGAGACGTTAAAAATACGGGCGGTCTACGTGTGTCTAAAGTGCGCGTCCATCCTCGTTCTTTGCTTGCGTCGCGCCGGCCGAAAAACGAACGAAATAGTGGTGTTCTCTCATTTTTTATTCCCACACAGACACACACAGAGACAGACAGGGAGGTCTGTGAGTGCTACTGTCTAGACGCGCTGATCTTCGCGACGAGCGGCGGGCACCGATCAGAGAACGTTTCCGAGGAGCTGCCTACAGTCTATTACGGATTACTGTAGCCTTCGAACGACGAATTCGAATTATAACCTTGCCGCGCGCCCAGCTAAATGCTCGGCCATTTTCGTGTCACCTCCATCGAGAACCCGGCAAAGTGGCAATTTGAAGGCTTGCAAGCAGAAAAAAGTGGATAATATATGTTCTCGATTCAGAGTAGTAGTGTGTGGTTAGTACACGTACGGAAAGTTTCATCGACTCTAGATTTGCAAAGAAACGCTCTTGAAAAAGGTGTACAAGTCATGAGATGGTCGGGTTTTCGGCAGCAAGGCAAAAATGTTGAGAAGAAACGTTCGCGTATTATTACACACATTTTCAGCAACGGCAGCGACAGCAGCTAAAGCAACATGGAGGTTAAAGAGTGTGAGGAGGAACGCAAAAAGTGTTTCGCTCTCTTTCTTTCGCTCGCTTCTTTCGCTCGCTTTGTCTCTATCGTCCGCACGCACTTTTCGGTGGCGCCCGTTCGAAGATAGCGCGTCCGGGCGATACGCAGAAAAGCGCGCGTGTCTCGCTGATACGCCACACTCTCGCCTCGCTCGTTTTTTTCGTCGTGTGTGGTCTATCCAATCGCCTCTCTCTCTTCAGTCGCCGAAATCAATCGGGCACGGCGGCGGCGGCGGCGGCGGTGGGGCGGAGCTTCGTCGCCGCGACTCGTCTCGCTGGGAGGGACCCGCCCCCCGGACTCGCCACTCGCGGGGAGGTCGCCGCCGCGTCTCAACCCACAAAGCCTCGCCAACCTTTACTTTGACTCTTCGACTTCAGTGTCTGACACAGAAATTGATACTTGAATGCTATAGAGCATCTCTTCTTTTTCTTAAATCATGTTACAACAGGGTAAGTTCATTTTCTATCCTATTCTGTGGCGCTTCCAAAGACTCTATGTATACCTGAGCTGTATTTCAATTCATAAAGGGCCCAAGATCCTTAGATTGACAATAGTTAGGTCTTGAGGTGTTTAGGTTGACCCTAAAGTAGTCATAGAGTTCAAAAGTTTCTTACTAGACGGTTTTTCGAAGCTCAAAAGTTTACCCCCGTTGCGTTCTGTTTACCTATACGTTGCTACCACCTTTCGAGTAAGCATACCCACAAAATACCGTAAGATTCTCTCACCACCACATAGATTAATCAATGATCACGTGCGAGGGTTCAGACTAGATTATGAAGTGAGAGTTGGTAGAAAGGCATGAGAAGCGAGGATTCCCATGACATTTCAAACTTTCCCTTGGGACTACCGTCGCCCTTTTTCAGAGGAGCCTATGCTCACCGAGGACTCTGCACCGGAGAACATCAGCAACGGCGACGACGAGGTGGTCGAGCAGATTGTCGAGGAGCTCGAGAAGAACTACTACTGTCAGCGGTGTCTCAATCACGGAGAGCACAATCCGCGCAAGGGACACAAGCCGGATTGCGGGTACGTATGAGTTCAGTCTGTCCTAGTCGTTCTTTTCTTTTTTTTTTGTTGCTATCAGTACATGTGGGAGTGATAACAGCGCTGCCACGTCATGAAGCTTTTCGTGAAGTTGATAGATGGCCACTATGTGTGCCACGTCATGAAAGGTTTCGGTCGAGTTATTTCTAGCCACTATGAATGTTTCTACTGTAGCGTTTCCATGTAATTCGCGTTTTCGACAAAGTTTATGAGATCGCCAGTATGTAGCACCAACCGAAACTTGACGTGGCATCTACCATCTTTCGAAACGACGTGGCACCGCGCCTACCGTAATCACACGGCTACAATAGCCATTTACAAGTGGCCCGAAAGGTCGAGCGAACCTCCTTTCCCTATAATAATTTCTTCGACCTCCCATATAATAACAATTTCCTCCGTTTTCATCCATTTCCACAAGGACACCACCCAGTTTAGCTGTTTTTTTTCGTATAAAATCGGGGTCGTCGTCGCCACCACCCTTTTTTTTGGGATATTGTGTGTGTGTGTGTTCACTTCACTAAAATGGGCATCGAGAAAGAAATCTCAATAAAATTGGATGCTTTTTGACAAAAGGAAAGGCAATATTATAAATGGTATAGATGGTGGTGGATGGTACCCGTAAAGCGACCGCGGACAAATACAATATCAACAGGAGGGGAGGAGGAGGAGGAGCAACTTTGAACACATTTATATATATATATATATTTCAGATACCTCAAATGCCCGTGCATAGAGTGTAATATGGTCGAGCGGCGACGACAGTTGAACAATTTGCTGAGCAAGAAAAAGGTTGGTGGGTTTTTTGTTGTGAGTTTGACGAATTTCGAGAAGGATAATAGAAGAAGACGCACTTTTTTTTGAACAACCGGAAGTTTCGCCTAATGTGACTGTAACCACTTTAAAGGCGCATCACCTAATGCGGCCCGTTTTGTCGTGACTTGACGTGGAAACGCTACCGTATCCATTTTATGCTTTTGTCAACGTTGATGTATGCTGTTCCTACATGATCCTACTAGGCTCCAAATGACGTGGCACTGAGTTGATGTACCCACTATGAACGAATAGGCATTCCAATTGGTTCCGCTCCTACAGTAGCCTTTTGCAGGTGAAATGCGCGCCGACGTCAACGACGCGGAACGGAAAGCGAGTGCGTGATCCGCACTGCGCGCGATGCTCGGCCCACGGGGTCCTGGTCCCGTTGCGCGGACACAAACGCACCATGTGCCAGTTTGTCACCTGCACATGCACTCTGGTAAGCCCATTATCCCGTCAACCTTTTCCTTTTTTTGTGTGTGCGTCCTTTTGCCATCGAAAATTATACGTCAGTTTCCCGGAGGGGCCACATGTAATTTCGTTTCGTATGGTACTTACTGTACAAGTGGAGGCGTGGCCGTCCAATCCATCGCGTTTTCAGTGCGCACTCGTCGAGAATCGGAGAATGCTGATGGCGGCGCAGATAAAACTGCGACGTCTTCAGCAGAAGACGCGCGACGGAAAGGAGCCGAAGGGCAACAAAAAGGAGAAGAGCCAGAAGGGACCGAAAAAGCACGGACTCGTCATGATTCTCGACGCCAACGCGACTAATGGACACGCAATTGGAGCACAAGCGATTCAAGTGACTGTCGGAGAGCAGCGCAAAGTGCAAGGTGAGCAGTATGGTCATTTTTGCGAACCCGACAATATCAGTAGACTTTGCGTCGGCATATCTCGGCCCAAAATGATCCGATTTACGCCAAACTTGGACAGGCGCTACTTTAAAGTGTCTAGTTTATGCGAAAAACGTTTTTGGAGCGTCTCGCTTGAAAATAAGGATCAGAACCACGCTTTTAGCGGTACACACGGTTCTAGGTGTTGTGAGGACTTGAAAACTGTAGTCTACTGAGCTCAAATGTCAAAAAATTTGTTTCAAACGTTTCGAGCCTTAGCTAGACCCTCTAAAGTCTGTCTTGGCCAAGTTTGACGTCAATCCGATCATGTTTGGCCGAGTTTGAACTGATATTGTAGTAGCGTTCAACAACGTTCAACTAAATATTGTAAATTTGCAGGTTCGCTCTCTCCGTCGCCGTCGAGCACGGACACAATGTCGCCGTCGCTGTCAATGACTCCCCCCTCCTCTCCCTCTCCCACTTCTTCTTCTTCTTCTTCTTCTTCTTCTTCCAATCTCGTCGCCCCCGTTCCCATCTATCCGCTACCGTTCCAATTCCTCCAACAACAGCACAATTTGTTCCTCATCAATTGTCTCCAACAACAACAACAGCATCAGTTGTCGGCGATGGTGGTCCCGACGCCGTCGCCATCCCAATTGTCCACCGTGAGCCCGTTCCTGCTCAACGAGCAACTTGGCGCCGCCCTTTGCTCCATGTACCTCAAGGGATGCCTCAAAATTTGAGCACACAAACACACACACAATCACTTTTCTATGCACCTTTTTCACACAACTATTGTATTGTTAGTCCGTTCTTCCAAACTCTGCGTCCGAAACGATTTCTCACCACAATCTCTTTTCTATTTTTGCTGTTCCAAACTCCACACACCTTATTTTTCAATTTTCTGCCCAATTCGTCTCCTCATTTTAATCGCGCGTTTTTGATGGTGGCCCTAGGTTTTGCATGTTGTTGCAAAACTTCGGCCACGGTTTTCTTCTCATTTTTCTCTCACCAAGTGAACGCTTGTTTTTGCAAAGACCCCGTCTTTTCCGCTCTGTTCTAATCATGTCAATCCCATTTTCTTCCCCCCCAATTTATCGTTTATAACTTTTTGAGCTGAGCTCTTCGCCCCCCCGGATTACTGTACTTTTGACCCCCCCCGCTCGCTCTGCGTCCTCCCTCTCTTTTTATCCGCATTTCTGGCGTTGTGCCGCAAAATTTTTTCTATTGTCAGGATTCAATCCGTTGTTCCCCCCTCCCACACCCGCATCCTAGATCCTCCCGACTGTTTTGGTCCCACTAGTCGTAGCCGGTTCCCGTCGTCCGCCCCCACCCACACAAACACACTTTTGACTGACCCGGTGGTCTCTAACTTTATTTCTCACCTATTCTTCCTAATAATAATTTCACCATTTTTCTTCTATTGCGGAGTGGAGTTGTATCGCATCGAGCCTAATAAATTTCGTTGAATACTCGAAAAACAGTTTTTAATGTGTTCATAGGAAACGAGACTGACAGTGAGCTCAACAAATTCTGGATTAAATTTGGGGGAAAATTAGGAGGGAATAACAAGGAGAAAACAGTGAAAACAGTGAAAATGGAGGGAATTTAGAGGCGTTCGGCTCCGCGGGACGCCATGTTGCGCAGACTTCCGTACACTTTCGATGGGTTCGATCCTGCAAAAAGAAATGGATTATTTCAGATTTTCTGACCTGTATTTGACAAAATATTTCATTTCAATGAACCACAGACTTTCGACAACTAGTACCCGACCAGATTCTGCACTTTTTGCACACCACCACCACTCATTGTGTCATTGTCATCACCCGGAAAAAAGCGTAAAAGAGTGGAGGAAGAGAGAGAGAAGAACATCAATTCGGTGTCGCATCGGCATCGTCGGCCGGACGGGCAATCCCATTTTATGTGCCTCTCAAAACCCCGCACGGGTTAAAGCCTCATCTCTTTCTGTGTGTGTGTGTGGTCGTTATTCTCATCGGTGTGTGTGTGCGTAGAAGAGAAGAGAGATGACACACGGCGACGCCGCACACATGTAACACAAAAAACGGCTGTTTCTGTGTGTTGCAGTTGACGACCGAACCGAACCGAACCGAACCGGAGAGAGAGAAAGAGAACATTCGAAGGACTACAGCCACACGAGGGATCTTTTCTCTTCGAAAATTTAAACTATTCACTTTTTGATTAACTTCCAAATCTCTTCTTTTAGTCGCATCTCGTGAGAAAACCAAATTCTGCTGCAATTCGAATATTTTCAAACTTCAAATTCCAACTCCACAATGCTCTTTTCTGTCGTGTCTGGCGCCTTTCGCTATCATCCAACTACTATCATCGACCGATTGAAAATGTTGCGAAAAAGTGCACATTTTCAGTGGCGCCAGCCGCTTTCCACACTTTACACAAAGCGATATGATAATGATAAAACGTCGCCGTCGTTTTTGTCGAAATCGCAACATTTTTGGCCGTGTTGCTGATGCTGCCGACTGCTATAAGCGTGTCGTCGTCGTCGTCGTCGCCCACCGACTATAGTCGCACCGAGCGAAATAGACGGGCGCTGCGCCCAGACACACACGGACTGATAACGAGAACGGCCGCGGAGAACACGACATATGGGAAGAGCCGGAGAAGCCAGTGCTGGCTCGTGCTCGGCAGAAAGTGTGACGCCCATCTTTGTACGTGATGATCATCGAAAGCGATGATGAAATATGGGACGGCGAGAAGCGCTAAAAGTCTAGACCCGCCGGAGTTTGGCGGTGTGTACGAGGGGGAGACTGGGAGTACTGTAACGTCGAGAATCTGCTCGAATCGGCCTAAAATCGAATCGGAAAAGTCCCGTTCCAAAAGTCGCCAATGTGCTAAACTGCTCTGAAAATCGATCCGTCTCCCAGTTCTCGAACAAAACCAAGTCCAATGTCTTTGCATTCCGGAAAAACGAGTAGGCGTCGCCACCCTCCCTTTCGCCGTCCAAAAAAAGTGATCGTTTCCCATTCGGATGGCATTTTCCTCACTTTCCACGGTGTTCAGAATGTGACACGTCTGTTGCGACAAAAGGGCGAGGAGGAGGACCTCCGGACGAAGCAGAAGAAGAGGAGAAAGCAATTCGGAGCGAACGACACGGCGAAACAGAGGGAAAGATCCGGAAAACGAGGGACACACAATCGCCGATTGACGAGATGAATGGGCCACACACACACACACAAAAAACATGTGTGTGTGTGACAAAAAAGTGACCGAATGGTGGTAGCTGGTAGCTCTCCGCGACAACATGTAATTTATGCACTTACCGAGGATCAGACTGCAGATGGCATTTCGCGCCAGCTTCAGGTTCTGGTACGCGCCCAGAATGTGGATTTTCGTGTTGGCGACCACTGCAAAAAAATGGGGATTTTATGGGAAAGTTCAGGTCGTTAATGGAAAATATGGACGCTTTCATCAAAATTGGAACCGTTCTCTGGAAAAATGCAGAAAATTAAGTGATTGTCTCGGTTCTCTTCAAGATTTTTCGAACATTTTCCCATTGCGCCTACCAATTCTCGTCTTGGTCGTGTTCTCGATGACCAGTTTGGTCCGTCCGTCTTTTCCGGCGATACGTCCGATCGCACGGCTCACATGGTCCCCTTTCAGCGAGTGTTTCACGTCGGCGATCTGAATTATGTATTTTTAGTAGTTTTCGCTTGTTCTGTTCAAAAAGCGCAACTTTTGGACAATTCATTTTTCAGTTTAAGGTAAATTCCCCTCTACCAGTTATAGGCTAAATTTCTAGAATTTCAGCCCGACTTCGGTTAATTTTAGGCCAGAGCGTTCAATTTTCTCGATTCTCTTTAAATAGTCGTCATTTTTAGGCCAATCCACTTTTGAATTTTTGCGTTTGAGTGTGGCGTGTTCTGTTATCACCACACAGTTCAGACGTTTTTGGCCGTCCTCTCCTCCTCCTTCTCCTCCTGCTGCTGCTGCTCCATTCCGTCTGTTTGTCTGTGTGCACTAGTTTCTCCTCTCCATTGCTATCATCAAATTTCAGTGTCGAGCGCCACAAAACTACCGTAATCCGTCGCCTTTTCTTCAGTCGCCAAATGGGCGGACTCGCGACGTTTTGTGGCGACGCCGAAAGCGAAAGATAGAGAGAGAGAGAGAGAGAGAGAGAAAAGGTGTCTCTCCACACTTATTAGACCGCTCCTCCATTCGAAAACGCGTTCGAAACGAAACGAAACGCGCAAGGTTGAAATGGAATGGGGAAATTGATAATAATAACAATAACAGCAATGGTAATGTGCTCCTCTGCGCCGTCGTTTCAAGGTTAATGGCGGTTCGTCATGCCGGCGCCCGTCCGTCCGTTTCATCCACAAAACGAGAATCGGTCGGAGGATCGGACTATCGAATGGATGGATGATGGAAATGCGGAAATGCAAATGCAAATGGAACATCTGTCCCAGGTGCTTTGAGCAGACAAATAAAGAGGTCAAACGGGATTGACACGAGCTCCGGGGGACCGACTTCATGGAAAACCGCTCCGAGAAGAAAGAAACTGAACAGTTTTGCTTCACACACAGGAAAATGGATGGTGGCACTAAAAACCTAGAACACCTTCAATTTCTCATCAATTTTTGCTCATTTTGTATCCTTTGCTCGCTCCGTACCGTCCGTCGTTTCCATCCGATTTAACGACGTTTCAATGATATGCCAATCTCGACCTTTCCTTTTCCCCCCATCAAAATTCTCTTTTTTTGACATTTACGAGTTGTTGACTATCGAAATATCGAGTCTCCGCCGACCTATCTATACACAGTTGATACAAATTCCTGCGAACAGGCAAGACGATGCAAAATCGACGATTTTCGAGTGGCAAAGTACCTCAAAAGTCTCTAAAAACAGGTGCTCGAGACGGATGAGCGCAATCGCGTCGTTCACCTCGAATCCCAGAATGAAGGCGCGCACAAAGTCGGTGGCCTGCAAGACATTGGATTAACAGTGCAAAAAGAATCTCCATTTCTCTTCCGTTTCCATTTTTCCACCATTTTCTCTCACCTTTTGCAAATCGGTGGTGTCCTCGCGATCCTCGGGATTTCTGATTTCCACCTGTCGCTTCTTGAGATTGAATCGGATCTGCAGTCCGAGATTCTTGACAATCGGCGTGAAAATGTTGACCCAGTTCTCCTTGAGCGGAGTATAACGATGTTTCGGCACCGCCACCACCCGATGCTCGCCCTTTTGGCCCTTCGAACGTTTCGCCGACTTTGGCTCGCCCGATCCTTCCTCGGCGACGTCGTCCGGTTGCGAAATGTCCTCCATCTCCACGTCGATCGCATTTCCCGACTTTCTCTTGCGTTTTTGCACCTGAAATTGAGCGAAAATCTATTTTCCATAATTTCCATCAAAAATCATCAGAAGACTATCAAAAACTAGTCGTGGGTGGTCGTAAAAGCTCTGAATCACCCGCCGTCGTCATCATCAAACAATCGTCTTTCTAGACCTCATGGCGGCGACATTAAAATCAAAAAAAAAACCGTTCCTTTGTGTGCGGGTGTATTCAGAGGAAGACCGCCGCGCGCTGTCAAGGCTAACCAAACGAAAAATTATAGTACAAACGCACAAAAAAAAAATTGGATTTTATCGAGAAAAGAGAGACTAACATTTCGCATTCCCGGAATTTTTTTCAGAAAAATAACTCTGGCAAATCGATCTTATCTGATCCGAAAGGAGTGTCGTAACGCGTTTGGTTTATTAGAGTTTACTAAAAGTTTATTAAACCGTCCGAGTCTGATCAGAGCGTTTTCCTAGTCTGATCAGGAGATTTCCGGACCAAATCACGCCGCGTTAGGTCCATGCTAACTCTCGAATGAGATAAGGATCGATTTACCAGAGTTTGCCTTTTTCGCCAAACTGACCAATTTGAAGCCGTCTCCCTTAGGGGCGGTGTCCAAATTCTGTTCGAGAAGCGACGGAAGAGCGCTCGGGAGCTCGTCGTCGTCGATCAGTTCGGGCATCTGCTCCTCCATCGGGAGCTCATCTGCAAACGCCGAGCTGCTGGTGGCCATGTTTACTCTGTCTGAACTCGCAAAATACGGGAAATGAGCAAGAAATGAGCAAGGAGATAGATGGGAAATCCGTTGAGAACGGTTCAGAAGATGAAAAATTGAGAAAAAGTGAATACTCGGTTTTCGTAAAAAAAACAATAAGAAAGAGCTAGAAACAACAAAAGATACAATGAAAACAGTGTAACAAAGAAGTGGGTAGAGATCTCTGAAAAACAAAAACAAAAACAATAAAACATTGGATTTTTTCAGATTAATATGATATCATCAATTCTACTCGATTTCATCCTCCTAAAACGGCCAAATTCTCCAGCGTTTTCCTTCGAATCCAACAAAACTAGTGTTAAACGACAGCTCTCATCTGTTTCCAGACGAAATCGAACAGACTGACGTCCTGCTTGGCCCGATCGAGCCGATCCATGTGTCGTTGGGTGTAGGGTAGAAGTGATTCGACGTACGAGGCCGCGTTGGGCAACTGCAGCAGCTCGTCCGGCGGACAAATGTGGATGATTTCGAAAGAAAACGCGTTGGGCCACGTGGGAATGACGGCTGTTCGTGTTCCATTTCACCGTGAACTGCAGCAGGATCTCCGTTTGACGGGCGTCCAGACGACGGATCGCCGCCGACAGCGCGTCCGGCGATTCCTCGGATATTAGTGCGTTTATCACCTGCAATATGAAAAATTTTGGTTTTAAAGTGGAAGAGCAGAGAAATTATGCATTTTGAGCCATGTTCTCGAAAAAACGCAGGAGATCTCTGATTTTTCAACGTATTTTTTGAAGTTCGAACAATACCAGCGAATTGCAAATCCACTGTGCCGAACGTCAAAACCTCGCCTTTTCAAAGAATTACATGAAAACTGGCTCAGAGCATCAGTTCTCTTCGTTTTTCTATCCTTTTCCCTACCTTGTAGGCACAGTAGGGTTTGGCGAGTGTCAAAGAGAACACGAGTGCCTCCTTGAACCGTTTCTGACTGAGCAGATTGGTGAGTGTCTGGTCCTGTTCGATGGCCTCGCGCCGTTTCTCGTCCTCCGCCCGCTGCTTCTCCTCCGTCACATCCTTCCACACGACGATCCGACCATCGGTGCCCGCCGTCACAAACTCCTTCTCGTGCCTATCCGCACTCAGGGACCAGATTTTGTCGGTGTGTCCGTCGACAGTACTCTCGCAGTCCGCCGTCTTGATCGTCCAGATCTTGATGATGCCCGCCGAGTCGGCCGAGATGATCTGTGTGTCGTTGCGCACGAAAATGACGCGGAAGACGGCGCACGAGTGTCCGGTGATCGTCTGCAGGCAATTCTTCTCCGCCACACTCCACACTTTGATGCTCATGTCGCCCGAGCAACTCGCCAGTTTGTGTGCGTTCCGCGCGAATTTCACGTCGCCAACGCCGCGCCGATGGCCCGAAAGGGTGCCGCCGATGCCCAACTGTATCTTTTGGCCGTCCACTTGCCACAGTTTCACCAGTTTGTCCATTCCGCCGGTGGCGATAAGGGCATCCGATTCGGAAATGTCAATGCAGTTCACGTCTTTTCCATGGGCCACCATTGTCGACGAGCATTGCAGTTTTGGACTGTAATTAAGGGAAAATGAAATTTGATGTAAAATCGATGAGAATCCAAGATTTCTGCTCAAAGCAGCATTAGAAACGAGAAAAGGAAGGAGTGACACCGGATTTGTGACCAAAATTGGGAAATGTTGCGAAATCTGGTGGAAAAGGCTCCAACCTCAAAATTCCATCAATTTTACCAGGAAAACTCGGTGTTCTATTCGAAATTCATCGATTTCTACGACTGGCGAAAATCATGTTTTTCGTTTCAAACTTACAGCTGCTCCACAAAATCCCCCTCGGCCTCCACTTTCGGCGCCTCTTTCGCCTTCGAAGCCTCACCGATCGGCCACAATTTGATGGTACAATCACTGGAGACCGACGCGAGGAACGGCGATCTCTGCGTGTTCGAAACGGCCAACGCGGTGACCGAATTGGCGTGTCCGGTGGCCGCGAAGAGCGGAATCAACGTTGCCGAATCGTCGGAATCCGCCGAGCAGAGACGCCACAAAATGATCGAGTTGTCCTTGGAGCACGAGGCGAGCAGGGAACAGTCCCACGCGGGCGAAACCACGGAGAGCACCGACTCCGAGTGGCCGCGGATCAGCCGGCAATCGAGGGTGTCGGTCGAGTAGAGACGGATTTCAGCGGTGTTCGACGCCACCGCCATGTGAGATTCGTTGTTTCCCAGTAGACAGCACGAGTAGATCTGAAAATGTGGAAATGGAGTGAATAAACGTGAAAAAGTTTTTTTTTTCGTTTTTTTTGGCGTTTTTTGAGGAATTTCTGCAGCAAATTTGTCAAAAATAGCTTTAAAATTGTATTTGAACAAAATTCTCATTTTCCCGTCCTTGCCTCGTCATGAAATCCGACAATCTGTCTGACAATCTTCAACTGCTCAAAATCCACCAAAATCAGATTCTGTTCTGCGGAGACGGCCAAAAATCGATTGGACACCGGATCGTAGGCCAGTTGATCGATTCCGCCGCCGCAAATTCGCTTTTTCCGCACGAGACGGGCGGTCTCGATGACGAACTCCTTGACGAGTCCCTCCTCGCCGACCGTGAAAAGGTTTCCGTTGTGACCGATGGCTCCGGATTCGACGGATTCGAAGAGCGGAAGTACTTTTAGGGTCTCCTGGGTTTCCGTCTCGTGCAAAGACATGGTCTGATCACGGGAAAGGGCCACAACTACTCTCGACTCGGGCACTTGCAGCAGGGCGGTAATCTGTGAACTGTGTTTTTTCCACTCGTTCGCCAACTTTTTCGGCGCGCCCTTTATCAAATTGTACAAATTCAGCTGGCCTTCGATGTAGCCGACCACCAGTTTCTCGTTTCTGCCGAACACGATCGCCGACACGACGGACGGTCCCTTGAGAGTGTGCGTGCACTGCGATTCCAGAAGATTCCACACTTTTACAGTGTGGTCCGCCGAGCCGGTCGCCAGGAAATGACCCTCCTCGTTGAACTCCATCACCAGAATCGGGGCCGTGTGCATTGTTTTCCACGATTTCGCCAGCTCGGGCTTCTGCACCGACGGATCCAGCGGGATCGTGTACTCGCGGATCACCTGGTTGTTGTAGGCGATCAGAAGACGGTTCCGGTTGCGATCCACCACCGTACACGTGATCCGCAACTCGTCTTCCGGGTCTCCGATCGTATAGCTGCAAAAATTGAGGGGTTTTCTGTGTGTTCTTTTGAAATTTTTAAAAAATTTGCACTTGTCATTATGTTTTCCGAAATATGTGCTCTTTTTAGTCATCATCTGTTCGTAGTCTGCCGTCGCGTTCTGCGGCCCTTCCGTCCGAGATGACTATCCGCCGAGAGCGATCCTCTTTTTTTTCTCCCCGTCCTCCCAGCGGTCCCAAACACCGCAACGCGCGCACTGTAACTTTAAAGGCGCATCCAAAAACTGTAGAATCTTTTAGTTTTGACCCACGCGCGGAACCGCAAAACAAACGATTTTCGGTCGGTTCGATAATTTTCCTTGTTGTTTTCCTCTCTTTTCGTTCCGATGCTAACCCATTTTTTGGCAAAACACGAAAAGAAACGTGCTTTCGCACGTTTTTCACAGAAATTTGGAGAAGCTTTGGGGAAATTAACGTAGGTTTTGAAGAAAACACATTGTTTCCACGTTCTTAGAGATCTAGTTTTTCAAGCTGATTAAGCTACCATTCACACGTTTTTGTTCAAATTTGGGATGAAAATCCGCGTTTTCTTGACTAACCTGGCGTTCGTCTGCTCCAAATCGATAACTTTCACCACATTCGTACACGTGGAGAACAATTTTTGGCCGTTCGCACTCCATCTGACCGTTCCGCCAGTGTACACCGCTTCCACACTCCGTTTCACCGCTATTTCCTTTATCGGCTCTGTCATTTTGCCTAAAAAATTGAGAAATTATCCATTTTAGTACAAATTTAACTAAACAATAAAAATTATTGCGTTTTTTTTAGCTGAAAATAAATAAAATAGGCAAAATCACATGTCGTTTTGGAAAAAATCGCAACCGTAAATCGACACAACGCCGAAACGAGTGCGACCGTAGCCGATCGTGGCGGGATCCGCCGCTGTCGTTTATTCGATGCGCCTTTAAAGTGCTCGCCTCGCCTTTTCCCTCCTTTATCGACGTAATTCACCCGGCTCTTTTTGCTCTTTTTACCGCGTTTTTGGCGCGATTTTTTGAAAAATTAACGGAAAAATTAAAAAAACGTAAATTTGCGGCAAAAAAACCGCAACGACACCGCGAAAAATCAAAATTTCCGGGCAAGCAGTGTTCAGTCGGAAAAAATCACAAGTTTTGCATTTTTCGGGTTTTTTTCCGCGTAAACTTGAACTAAATTCGAGTTTTCTGAGTTTTCCGAGTTCGCCTCTCTGTTTTCTGTACATTGCGCCGCCGAAATGTTCGTCGTCTCGTATTATCCGGGAGGTTTTCAGGATTTTGAGAATTTAGGTGCGAAAAAACCCGTTTCTCCTTTGTTTCTCGTTGAATAAAATATTCTCAAGCGATTTTACAGTTAACTCCCACTTGGTAATGTCTGGACAGCAGTTCCAGCAACATCCACAACATCAGCAACAACAACCGCGTGCACCCGTCGTCTACAATAATAACAATAAGAGCGGCGCGCCGAACAACAACAACAACAACAATTCGACGACGACGACGACGGCAACCGCAGGAATCGTGTTGAGTACGCCGAACCGCCCGGAAATACGACGAGAACGACGCCCGACTCGGGACTAGGCACCGACGATCAGAAGACGTCCGCGTCTGGAGGACAGCCGCGAGCGCCGCCCGGATTTGTGAGTGCTCAGAATTATCGGAAGACGGAGGAAGAGGAGAAGGAAGAGTGCAGCATAATTTTTTTGTGTTTTTAACCATTTTTCGTCTGAGAATTGCAGAGAAATGCCTAAAAAATCGGCTAAAATCCCGAAAAATGTATTTTGCAAATATCAGATTTCCAAACGTAAAGCAGGTGCGGTTCTTCCGAATGTTACCGAAATTTCCAAAAAAAAATTGCTGAAACCTCGCAAAAATCGTACCCGCCAAAACATTTCTTCCGTCTAACCAATTTCATCCGCTTCGTCTCAATGGCCCAAAAAGCGCATAAATCTGCGGCGGCGGCGAATCCCACAATTAACATGTTCATTTTTCCATTCTCAGAGTCGCGGAGGAGTCAATCCAACGCATCTTCAACAGCAGCAGCAGCCGGCCCACTATTACCAGGGAACTCAGCCGATGCGTCCGCAACCGCAAGGCGCCCCCGGAATGGTCTACTACAATGTTCCGCCGCAACAACCACAACAACAGCAACAATATCAGCAGCCACAGGGACCGCCGCAGGACGGATACGATTACGGATACGAACAGGCCGGACCGCCCGGACGCCAATACCACAGAGTTCGTTTTTTCCCTTGATAATTGTGAAAATTCGCAAAATTCTACAAAAATCTATCAAATTTCATGTAAATGCATCTAAATTGGAGTTATTCTGGGTGAAATTGATGCATCTGAAAAGCTTGGGAGTGTCAAAGTGGGCAATTCGTGCCCAAAACCGGTTCTTTTTCATCTAATTTTTCTGCAGTATCCACAAGAAGGCGGCTACGACGACGGATCCGGCGTCGGAGGAGCCAACAACAACTTTGTGATCCACGGACCGAACGACGGATTCGACGGACGGTCATACAGTAATCCGCCGCCGCAGGCTCAGATGATGGGCAACGCCTACGAGATCGAACACTACCGTCAGGCGTCGGGACCGCAGCAGGGACAGTTTCCGGGACCGCAGGGACACGCTCAGTTCTACACGGGACCGGTGATCCATCAGGGACCGCCGCCGCAAGGGGGCTTTCCCGCACAATTTCAGAGAGGACCGCCGCCCCCGCAAGCCGGTGGACCGCCCCAACAAATGATTCCGATGATGCAGGCGGGACCGCAGCAGCAACAGCAGCAACAGCACCAGGCGGCCCCGATGATGTACGGACAGCAGGTGGTCTACACACCGATGTTCCTGCCGATGCCGGCGCCGGTGGTGGTCCGGCAGGCACCGGCTCAGACCGATAAGGGCGCCAACAAGGGGAAGCGGAACAGTCAGCAGTCGGAGCAGGAGACGGACGAGGCGGTTCCGCAGGTTCAGCCGTCGCCCCCGCAGCAACAGCAACAGCAGCAGCCGCAGGAGTTTGTGCCGAACCCCTATTGGAGTCATCGTCAGCAGCAGCAGCAGGCACCGATGGGATTCCAGGGAGGACCGCCGCCTCCGCAGACGTTCTCGCCGCAATTGGAGCAGCAGCAGATGCACATGCAACAACAGCACTTGCAGGTTCGAGTTTGAACTATTCTAACTAGGGAATGGCCTGCACTTACCTTGGGCTTTTGGAATGGGACCTATATGATTCGAAAGAGAATTTCACGGAGAATCCGAATCTGCTCTCCATTTTTGCTAAAGAGCACTGGCTGGCGAGAAAATCGCATCTGAAATTCCAGTGCTAAATTCATTTTTTAACATGTAATCTGCAGTTTGGTGCAGAGGGTGTGGGCGCCCGAGCGACTGTTGTTGTCACTCGCCCAGTTTCAGTGCTTCCGCAGCAGCTGGATGGTCGAATGGTTAGTGAGTTAGAGTTGTGAGTGGTAGGTATGGGGTTCGTGTCCGCGCTATGGAAAAGTTTTTGGCAATCTTTTGCTCTTTTTTTTCGAACAATTTCTGGATATCACTTTTGCATTTTTTCGTCATTATTTTTTTAACGAGTCGTAACTACTGACCCTTCAAAGTCCCGAAAAATGAATCTCGTCGCTCTGACTCCAGTACTCACTTTTTTCTGCCTGTTTCTGCCTCATTTTCTAGCAAGTTCATCTTCGGCGATCTGTATCTCAAGAACCACGCGTCCGTTGCAAAAGTGGTCAACTAGTAAGTTAACGCAAATTATCTCGTGAATAACTTTGTAGTTGATCGTCTATTTTTAAAAAAATTAGTTTTCGAGTTATGAACTGTTTTCCTAGAGCGACAAGAGCTGGGGTCAGAGCGACGATAACTCGAAAACTAATTTTTTTAAAAATAGACGATCAACTACAAAGTTATTCACGAGATAATTTGCGTTAACTTACTAGTTGAATACTTCTGCAACGGACGCGTGGTTCTTGAGATACAGGTCGCCGAAGATGAACTTGCTAGAAAATGAGGCAGCAACAGGCAGAAAAAAGTGAGTACTGGGGTCAGAGCGACGAGATTCATTTTTCGGGACTTTGAAGTTAAAAAAATAATGACGAAAAAATGCAAAAGTGATATCCAGAAATTGTTCGAAAAAAAAGAGCAAAAGATTGCCAAAAACTTTTCCATAGCGCGGACACGAACCCCATACCTACCACTCACAACTCTAACTCACTAACCATTCGACCATCCAGCTGCTGCGAAAGCACTGAAACTGGGCGAGTGACAACAACAGTCGCTCGGGCGCCCACACCCTCTGCACCAAATTGCAGATTACATGTTAAAAAATGAATTTAGCACTGGAATTTCAGATGCGATTTTCTCGCCAGCCAGTGCTCTTTAGCAAAAATGGAGAGCAGATTCGGATTCTCCGTGAAATTCTCTTTCGAATCATATAGGTCCCATTCCAAAAGCCCAAGGTAAGTGCAGGCCATTCCCTAGTAAGCTTCAAACGGGCAAAACTGAGGAATTTTCGAGCGAGCAGATTAGACTATTTTGACCCTAAATAAAATCGAATAAGACAAAAACGAAAAATTGGAATCAGAAGAACCACAATTTTCGTCTTTATTTTTCAGCAAATGGGACCGTACGGAATGGCAGCCGGAGGACCACCGCCGCACGTGATGCAGCACCCGCACATGCCGCAACCGCCGTATCCGGGCGCCTTCATGCAAATCCATCCGACTCACCAACAGCAACAGCCACGGCGCCCGCCAGTCGAACCACTCATGGGCGGCTTCCCGCAGCAGATGGTCGGCGGCGGCGGACGCGGAGGATTCGCGCCGAACGGAGGACCACTCCATCAGCAGGCTCTGCAGCAGCAGCTCCAGGCCGGAATCCCGCACCCGATGGGCTACTTTGGACAACCGCCCACGCAGCAACAACAGCAGGCGGGACGCGGAAGCGGAAGGGGACGCGGAAGAGGCGGAGGCGGCGGATGGAGAGGCGGAAATGCGAGTCAGAGCGGAAGCCAGGCGGAGTACAGTCACTCGCGACAGAACTCGAGCCAGAGCTACGATTCGCGGCACAGTTGGCAGGGAGGATACGCGCGTGGAAACGGACAATATATGGATCAGCAATATCATCAGCCGCAGCAGCACAACCATCCGCACCAGCATCCGAGCCCACCGATGATGGAACCGCAGCAGCAGCTGCAGCACGAGACGGAAGAAGTGACCCTCCTCGCGAATCGCATCGAACTCCTGCAGCCGGTGTCGACGGCGTCGAGATCCGGATCGCCGAACAAGCAGATGCTCCAACTCGTCGAGGCGGCAACGAAACTCGAGATCACCGAGACAGTCGAGGAGACGATCATTCTCGTCAAGAATCCGAGCCGCTCGGTGTCGCAGTCGCCGACCGATGGAACGGGGAAGAAAAGCAGAAAGAACCGGAAGAAGGAGCAGATTGTGCTGGAAGAGATCAAAGTGGACGAGGAGCCACCGCAACAGCAGCAGCAGCCGGAGAAGCAGGCCGAGAAGGAGGAGGAACACGTGGCAGATCCGGAGCACACGGAGCAACAGCAGCAGCAGCAGCAGCAGGAGAAGCCGGGAAGCGACGAGGAGGAGAAGGATGCGGCCTACTGCTACAGATGCGCGTGTCACGAAATGTCCGAGGAGGAGATACGATCGCACAAGTGAGCGCTTTTTTTTAAAAGGAAGAGTAGACGAAAATTGAAGGATTTCAGCTATTTGCCAAAGATTATTGCTCTAAAGTGGCGAATCGCTTGCATAATCGTACCTAAAGTTTTAGGTCCTAAACCCCGTAAAAATTGCAGCATCCGCAACGAGAAAGGCGAGTTGGAGTGCGAGCACATGCGTGCGCAGACGTGTCCGTTTTGCGGAATCACGGGCGCGAAAGGACATCATCCGCTGGTGTGCCCGAAGAAAAAGGAGGAGGAGAAGGCGGAGAAGTCGCGCGAATCGTCGGCGAATCGGGGAGAAGAGCAGCCACAGCTTCAGCAGCACGGAGAGCACGAGCACCGCGGCGACGAGCAGTACGAGGAGGAGCATCCGCAACATCCGATGCACCATCAGCGCCAGCAGCAGCAGCAGTACTACCAGCAGAAGCCACGCCACAACTCGGGAAGTGCCGGCGGAGGAGGACACCGCTTCAACAGCAACTACAACAACAGCTATCAGCAGCAGCAGGGCGTTGGAAACGGCAGCTTCCGCGGCGGAAAAGGACGCGGAAACTATGGAGGAACACGCGGATATCAGCCACGTGGAGACCATCGCGGCGGCGGAAGAGGACAAGGATCGTATGAGGTAAAAATGTTAGAAAAAAGACTAAATTCCACGAAAATGGCGATTTCCTGTAAAATTCTTCAAAATTGCAAATTTGTTCATAAGAAAGCGACTAATCCCTTGTCAGTTTTCAGAATAGAAGGCAGTGAAGAGATGTGCTCTACTCCTTCTTCTTCTTCCTCTCATTCATCGCCGTCACCGTCATCTCAACTCGACGCGCACGCAAAACGCACAAAAAGAAGACGATTGTGACAATGACAATACGATCTCTCTCTCTCTCTCTCTGCCCATTTTTGACCCGTTTCGTCCCACCCGCCTCATCCCAGTTTTCGTTCCGTTTCCTTTTTCTAAGCTTTAATTTGCCCCCTTCTCCCTGATTTTTGCGCGCGCGCACTGAAAACCACTAATTCGATTTGAATCTTTTGTTGTTGATTATTCTGTTGTTATTTTTGGTTTTTTGATTCCCCCATCTTTCCCCTCCACACTTTTCTCACTGCTCAACAGTGCTCTCGAATGTAATTCGTTGCCATGCCCACACATTTTTTTTTCTGAAAATATGCTCTTTTCTAGGTCCCCCATCCCATGCTCTTGATGAAAATCTGGAAAAAGTCTTTTTAAAAGTTACTTTTTCCCGATTCTTTCCCCCGTTTTTCCATTCCTTTTTTGTGTCTAATTTAAAGCCTCCCCCCCTGTCACACTTTATATATGAGCGCATAATAATGATAAACCCACCATAATAGAGTAGGGGGCGAGAAAAATAGTTTATTAGAAAGGCGAAAAAGTTTATCGGTGCCGGTTCCTTGCCGCCACCAGACCGCCCCTCTCACTGGCCCATTTATGCATTTTGCGTTCACGCGCCATCGCCCGCGCCTCAGCCTCGGATTCGTGGGCGGATTCGGCGGACGAGAAGCGGTCGGCAAAGGGAAGAAGTGGAATCGGGACACTGCAATTCCCATTTTCTGATATTATCCGATTCTCCCGGCAAGCCTTACCCGTTATCGTCGATGAACGCGTGGTGCTGGCGCGTTTTAATGGGCTCGCCGCGGAACGAGCCGATGTAGTGAGCCTGGAAATGAGATAGTGTAGGGACCGCTCTAGAGACTACTGTACCGATCGCATTCCGACGTCGGCGTCCGATGTACGAAAATCGGGAATACTCGTGCGCACGTCTTTTCGGTGTACTCGGTCCAGGAGGCTGAACGGCGAGATTGCTGAAAGATGGGGGGACTGGGAAAAGTTAGGCCAAGTAGAAAAGCACTGTCTAGTGTGGCCTAACTCGTTTTCAGTTGAAAAGTTAGGCCATCAATTTCATTGGGACTAGGTTGTGGGATGGCCTAACTTTTTCACGACTTTGGAAGTTAGGCCATGCCTTTCAATTAGGCATAAAGTTTAAACGCTTCAAAACCAAGCAGTTTCTTTTTGAGATCTTTGGGACTCGGCGGCCTAACTTTTCCCCTAATTGGAAAGTTAGGCCGCAACTTTCTCTATGACTAACCAGCAACTAGACTGTAGAGAAGGATCCAGAAAAAAGCGTTCACGCTTTGCGATATCATCCTTTAATGTTTGTGTTGCCGTCTGAAATTGGCTAAAATTTGGAAAATTTAAGGGAAAAAACAAAAACAACCAACTAGAATCGAGACTATTTTCGGTCCTCTTTTCCCATTTCATTTCATCTTTTATACTCATCAACTGACCGTTTTGATGATTACGAGAGAGTGCGAGAGAGAGAGAGAGAGAGAGAGAGAGAGAAGAATGCGTGTGATTTGATTCGGTTTTTGAGCGGTTTGATTTCTAGATTCTAGGCCAATGTTTGGAAGGCAAAGTTTTGGGGTGGGCCAACTTTGAACCGATATTGTAGAGTTCCGAGTGATCCAATGGTTCTGAAAATTGTTGAGGGTAATCTTGAGGTCTAGTAGAACATTCTTGCAGTTGAGCACTTTTTTCTAGAACCACTCCCCGGGGTACTGTAGCGCTTGGAAGTTGGGACTAGTCTAGAGCATGAGAATTTCATCCCTAACTTCCAAGCGCTACAGTACCCCAGGCAGTGGTCCTAGAAAAAAAAGTTCAACTACAAAAACGTTCTACTAGACCTCGAGATTACCCTCAACAATTTTCAGAACCATTGGATCACTCAGAACTCTACAATATCCGTTCAAACACAAGTGACAATGGACATGTTGAAAAGACCAGAAAAATCGTGTAACTACAGTAATAAACAGATACAGTAACCACTCGAGAGTCAGCAAAAGTGAAAGTTACAGTAACCCTCTCTAGGATTACGGTAACAAGAGCATTCCAGAAAAAAAAAACAGTTTTTTGAGACAAAAAACTTGAAAGCACTTTAAAATTAGTGTCGATTGGCAACAATTGAACGCAAGTGTTTTGACCAGTTCCAGACTCCGCCTACGCATTTTGTGTTCCCCAACAAATATTGTCCTTTTCATTGACCACTCATTTTCAATGCTTTTCCACAAAAAAACCGAAAATTTTCAGTTTTCAGATGATCTCTTCAACGTCTTTCGCTTTCCGACTCGTTCTTCTAATATTATCCGTCCACAATTGTTGGCCAACACCGTCGCACCAGCCAAGACGGCCCAATACCTATAAATGGCTCGCCCAGAACTCTTATCTCTGTGAGTTTTCACTTTGCTCGGCCACAATCATCAGTTTCAGGCGATCCGAGCCTGTTGAACCGGCGGTCCCATCGGTTTCTGGCGCCTCGGGAGGCGACGAGATTGCGGTGTTCGTGCGGGGATCCGTTGGTGACCAAGTCCGCGTGCGCGAGACGGAAAAGCAGCGAGAAACCGCGATGTTTCAGATGTGAGTGAAGGTTACAACAGTACCGGTCATTCAACGCGATTTATCTCAGCGGTGTGTAAAGATATCAGAAAGTGGTCAACTGAGAAAATGTGCACAATGTCTTTCTGAGCAATTTATCAGTTGACAACTTTTTGATATCTCTACCGACAGCTGAGATATAGCGTTTTGAATAATCGCTATCTGGATTAGGGTGGGGTGCGCTATTGTAGTTCATTTCTTTTGCAAATCAGGCCGTCGATTTTTAGGAAAGTTAGGCCACTAAGCGAATGGAAGAGGTTTGTGCAAAAGCTAGGCCACATACCTGGAAAGTTAGGCCACCAAGTGTTCGAGGGAAGTCTTTCTGAAAGAGAAAACTAGGCCATGGAAAGAAATTGTGCAAAAGTTAGGCCACCAATCGTCACGGCAGGGGTTTCTATGATGAAAAAGTTAGGCCATCGACTGGAAAAACTCGGTCACCGCCTCAATTACCATTTTTTCAGTGCCAGAAGCGTGTATCCAAGAATACACGGTGATATTTGCGAACGGAGGCAATCGCCTGTCCAGTAAGCCCATTTTTCAGACCCTTTCCAACCGAAATCCTTCCAGAACCACCCAAACTTGCCCGTCGTCGACCGACCGTATCCATTACCGCAAAACGGAGACCGACAGTAATCCAGAGGTTTTTCTGCACTTTTTTTTGAGGTTTTTGCACTATTCTGGTTTCAGACGACCACATAGAAAGCCGAAAATCGTGTCGAAACAGTGGGTGAACACGGTGCTTCGAGTCAAAAAGCCCACGAAACCCGGGAAATCGTGAAATTCCATTTTTTACTATAAATTTGTAAAATAAAAATTCAGAAATCGTTGTGTCGCACCCAACATCCGCTCGATTCCAGCGCTCTTGTGTAGGCCCCCGGAGAGCGGGCAGCCGTCGGCCTCGATAGCTCAGTTGGGAGAGCGTTAGACTGAAGATCTAAAGCACAGGTGAAATGCGGATTAAGCATATGCTTCAAATATGCTTATGCGCCCATATAGGATTCCTATGAATCCCATTTTGAAACATAGGGATCCTATATGGGCGCATAAGCATATTTGAAGCATATGCTTAATCCGCATTTCACCTGTGAAGGTCACCAGTTCGATCCTGGTTCGGGGCAATTCTTTTTTCCTTCACTTTTTGTGACACTTCGTGTAACCAATTTCTTTTTTCGACATCATCACAGGATCAAAAACCATTTAATTGAAGATATTATCAAATTCTGAATGATCTGGTCTCTCAACTTGGTTCCCCCAAACTGTCAAGACCAATCAGATTCGTGTCGAGACGAGTGAAGAACGATCAAGGTTCAAGGCAAAAAGCTTGCAAAAGACAATTGCCTCAAACCAGGATCGAACTGATGGCCTTTAGATTTTCAGTCTAACGCTCTCCCAACTGAGCTATCGAGGCCGAAGCCGGCCGCAGCTCCACAGGCCATATACGAAATCGCGCACGCGTAGGTGTCAAAGTACAAAAGTTTTTACACTTTTGCACGCCGAAAAAAACCTTGCTGATATTGTACATCTGCCAATTTATACAATTTATTTATTGTAATAGTCTCGAGAAAGGCAAGACATCGACCTGTTCTGGTTTAATAATGATAAAAAGTTGAGGTGAGGCAGGAGAGCGAAAAGAAGATAAACTTTTTATTACTCAAGTGTACGGTAGGCCATTTAAAGGCGCATCTGGTCGTGTGATAGTCTGATCTCTCACAAGAACGAATATTATATGCAAATCTCGTTTCGACAAGGTGAGAAACGAGACGAATCACTGTGACGCGCTTCATTTTTGACCTTTTCGCCGTCTATTCATCAAATTTCCAATTTCCAATCATATTTATATTGTCGAACAACTTTTTTGTGGTCTAGGCGTGGGCGGGCGCTCATGTGACCACCCTGTTATGATATTGTGCGTCTTTTCATCGAGAGAACGCGCATTTTATCACTTTTCTTCTTCTTTTTCCCCATTCCAAGTACGGTTTTTTCGGTTTCTAGGTCCGTGGCCTAACTTTTGAACTTGGCGGCCTAGAAATCCAAACTGCCAATTTTTTGCCTGTAATTCCACATGTCCTAGAAAACCAAATTGCCTCCAAAGTCCATCATAACCCGTTCGTGGCCTAGAATTCCGATTCGGTGGCCTAGAAAACCAAACTTCAATCAACCCGCATGGCCTAGCTTTCCAGCTGGATGGCCTAGAAACCCAAATGCCTCAAAAACACCTCCACGACCTAGAATTTCAACGCGATGGCCTAGGTTTACACTAGAATCTTCTCTTGGCCTGTCTGAAATCCTAGAAACCCCCCAGACGCTCAAAAACTACAGTAACCTCTTCCTGGCCTAGAATTCCAACCGGCTGGCCTAAAACCCGAACTCGTCCTCAACCGATAGTCGAAATTTTTGTCAAAAAACATTTTCGAAAACGTTGAAACGCGGTGAACCCGAACAAAGCCCCAATAATACAACCGGTAGGCTGTCGCCGAAAAATTTGCATAAAAACTTGTCACATTTTCAGTTTTCGACACTTTTTGCCAACTTTTTTTATTCGAAAATCGCTCGACGTACTGATAGGCGTCGTGGCAAACTGTCAGCGACAGTTCAAAATGTTCACCCAAATGACATGTGATCGTTGTGATCATCGAGACAACCAGAAAACCTAGACCGACAATATTTATTGTTGTTTCACGTTCGCCACTTCTTTCACATGTTTTCAAACATCACAACATATCCATTTTCAACTTTTCGACGAGGTGGAAATGAAATAAAAGTGATTGATCTCCTCACTAATTGCATGTTGTTCGATGGAGATGTCAAGATAATCGGGAAGGAACACGCGTCATTCGAGAATAAGGAAAGCTAGGCCATGGCCTAGAATCCGAGAGTTAGGCCACGCGTCAAAGTACATATCGCTCTCGTCAGCACTCCACTCTACTTCCTTTCCTCTAGACAAAAGAAAGAGGGTGTGTAACTAATCCCCCCCCCCATAAACACATCTCGCTCACAATTCTCTTCTCTTCATGACCATGTTCGGGTCTTGTGTTCATATCCGTCTCTTGGATCTGGTTCTTTTGGAGCTCTCAAGGGGGTCGGTGTGGCTCCGCGCCGCCTCTCTCAACTCGGCTCAACTCACAACAATCAAACATGATCTTTTTCTCGTCTTTTCTCTCCTCTCTGTCCACTACACTCCACTCCAATGTTTCTGACACGCTGCCGTTCTTGCAGAAGACATGGGTGTTAGCACGGAAAAGTCGTTGCGTCGCTGGCGGAGTTGGCTGACGAAGAACATGCTGCTGCTGATGACGCTGGCCGGGATAGTCGGAGGAGTGATAGTCGGAGGAGTGCTCCGCTCGGCCGAACCGTCTCCGGAAGTCATCCGATACGTCGGATTCCCCGGCGAGCTCTTCATGAACATGCTCAAAGCGATGGTCCTTCCGCTGATCGCGGCCAGTATCGTCTCAGGTAAGAATTGCATTAAAACTATCAAGAAGTACCCAATCCTCACACGTTCAGGCCTCTCCCAACTGGACGGCAAAACGTCGGGGCGTCTGGGCTCTCGGGCGGTGATGTACTACGTGCTGACGACGACGCACGCAGTCATCCTCGGAATCATCGTCGTCTCGATCATTCATCCCGGAGATCCGGCCATCAAACAGGGAATGGGACTCGAGGAGGGCGCGGCTGCCGACGTCTCCGCCGCCCAGAAGTTCCTCGACCTCTTCAGGTTCGTTTCCAGACCCCTGTTGGTGATAATCCTATCGTTTTGTTCCAGAAATGCATTCCCGGAGAACATAATGCGAGCGACGTTCTCCCAAGTGCAAACCGCCTACGTGAACCAGACGACCAAGCACGGAGCAGTTCTAAAAGTACCAAAAACGGAGTATGTCAACGGGATGAACGTGTTGGGTATGAAAGTACAGTAACCCCCGATTCAATCCAAATGTGCTCCAGGCATAATAGTGTTCTGCATCGTGATGGGTCTCGTCATCTCGCGACTCGGCGAGGAAGCGAAGCCCCTTGCGAATCTGTTCCACGCGCTCGACCTAGTCATCACCCGGATGGTGATGATCATCATGTGGCTCGGCCCGATCGGCATCCCGTCGCTCATTGCCCAGAAGATGCTGGAGGTGTCTGACCTGGCGGAGACGGCCCGCATGCTCGGCCTCTTCATGTTCACCGTCATCGTGGGCCTCGCCATCCAGGCCTTCGTCACTCTCCCACTGATCTTCTTCCTCGGCACCCGTCACAACCCGTACCGTTTCTTGCGCGGCCTCGGACAGGCGGTGCTGACGGCCCTCGGCACTTCCTCGAGTGCCGCCAGTCTGCCGGTCACCTTCCGTTGCCTCAACAAACTCGGCGTCGATCCGAGAGTGACCAAGTTCGTGTTGCCCGTCGGCGCGATGGTCAACATGGACGGGACGGCGCTCTACGAAGCGACCGCCTCCATCTTCATCGCCCAAATGAACGGCCTGGACCTGTCGGTCGGACAGATCGTCACCGTCTCCATCACTGCCACGTTGGCCTCCATCGGCGCCGCCTCGATTCCTTCCGCCGGACTCGTCACCATGCTCATCGTGCTCACCGCACTCGGACTCCCCGCCACCGACATTTCGCTCATTATCGCCGTCGACTGGTTCCTGTGAGTTGATCGAAAACCTTTATCTTTAAAGAGAATCGCGAAAAGTGACCGACCTTGTTCCGTCGAAATTTTCATTTCCGTTTTGGTGGTCAAGAGGCTGAAGGTCAATTTGATCAGAAGACCTTCAATTTTAGAGTCCTCCTCCACTTTTTTCATCAAAAGTTGGCCGTGTTCAGAGACCGCCTGCGCACGAGCGTCAACGTGATCGGCGACGCGTTGGGATGCGGATTTGTGCACTACATTTGTGCGGATCATCTGAATGCCGACGTGGCGGAGGCGGAAAAGAACCAGCAACACGTGGAGGCTCATGCAAGTGAACTTTTGCAAGGACTACGAATAGTTATTTCATTTCCAGGGCGTCAATTTTGACGAGCTCGAAAAAGAGTGCGCACAGGAGAACAACAACGACGGAAGAGGTGTGGAGCACGTGTGATGCTTCCGATTCGACTCGATCCGCTTGAACAAATGTACATTAGGCGCCTGAAATCTCTAGCATTTTCGCCCCCCCCTCTCACGCACCTTTCCGGTGACTTTTACCGACTTTTCCATCTTCGTCTTCTCCATCAGCTTTAATATTTTTGCACAAAGTTTCGGTTTGTTAATAAATTTCTTTTTTTTTTGATGTTTGATGGAGAATAAGTGAAGCCGCGAACTAATCCGCCTAAAAATTTGCATAACGTTTTTCGACTCGATGCTTTTTTTCCAGAAATCTAGCCAGAAATCAGCAGTTTATACGTGTAATAGCTACCGCATCTTTTCGGGATCACTGTCGCTTTCATTCACTTTCTATAGTAACCATTCAGAAGAAATGTGCCGCTGGCGGAGTTGGCTGACGAAGAACATGCTGCTGCTGATGACGCTGGCCGGGATAGTCGGAGGAGTGATAGTCGGAGGAGTGCTCCGATCGGCCGAACCGTCTCCGGAAGTCATCCGATACGTCGGATTCCCCGGCGAGCTCTTCATGAACATGCTCAAAGCGATGGTCCTTCCGCTGATTGCGGCCAGTATTGTCTCAGGTGAGATTCTTATTAAAAACTATCGAGAAGTACTCAATCCTCACACGTTCAGGCCTCTCCCAACTGGACGGCAAGACGTCCGGGCGTCTGGGCTCTCGGGCGGTGATGTACTACGTGCTGACGACGACGCACGCAGTCATTCTCGGAATCATCGTCGTCTCGATCATCCATCCCGGAGATCCGGCCATCAAACAGGGAATGGGACTCGAGGAGGGCGCGGCTGCCGACGTCTCCGCCGCCCAGAAGTTCCTCGACCTCTTCAGGTTCGTTTCTTGAGATTCGGACAAAAATTGTTGCTGTTTTGTTCCAGAAATGCATTCCCAGAGAACATAATGCGTGCGACGTTCTCCCAAGTGCAAACCGCCTACGTGAACCAGACGACCAAGCACGGAACAGTTCTAAAAGTACCAAAAACGGAGTATGTCAACGGGATGAACGTGTTGGGTATGAAAGTACAGTAACCCTCCGATTCAATCCAAATGTGCTCCAGGCATAATAGTGTTCTGCATCGTGATGGGTCTCGTCATCTCGCGACTCGGCGAGGAAGCGAAGCCCCTTGCGAATCTGTTCCACGCGCTCGACCTAGTCATCACCCGGATGGTGATGATCATCATGTGGCTCGGCCCGATCGGCATCCCGTCGCTCATTGCCCAGAAGATGCTGGAGGTGTCTGACCTGGCGGAGACGGCCCGCATGCTCGGCCTCTTCATGTTCACCGTCATCGTGGGCCTCGCCATCCAGGCCTTTGTCACTCTGCCCCTCATCTTCTTCATCGGCACCCGCCACTACCCGTACCGTTTCTTGCGCGGCCTCGGACAGGCGGTTCTGACGGCCCTCGGCACTTCCTCGAGTGCCGCCAGTCTGCCGGTCACCTTCCGTTGCCTCAACAAACTCGGCGTCGATCCGAGAGTGACCAAGTTCGTGTTGCCCGTCGGCGCGATGGTCAACATGGACGGGACGGCGCTCTACGAAGCGACCGCCTCCATCTTCATCGCCCAAATGAACGGACTGGACCTGTCGGTCGGACAGATCGTCACCGTCTCCATCACTGCCACGTTGGCCTCCATCGGCGCCGCCTCGATCCCTTCCGCCGGACTCGTCACCATGCTCATCGTGCTCACCGCACTCGGCCTTCCCGCCACCGACATTTCGCTCCTCTTACTATTGATTGGTTTTTGTAAGCGAAAATTAAAGGAAGAAATTGAGAAGTGTTTTGAGGGGCCGCCTACGCACGAGCGTCAATATAATCGGCGACGCGTTGGGATGCGGATTCGTGCATTATTTGTGCGCAGATCATCTGAATGCCGACGTGGCGGAGGCGGAAAAGAACAACGCTGTCGTCGAGGTTCATGTAAAAAACGAGATTTTCCGTTGCTCACTGAAAATTCGCATTTTTCAGGGCGTAAACTTGGAGGAGCTCGAGAAAGAGTGTGCACAAGAGAATCACAACGATAAAAGAACAGTAATAGATGTCTAATATCAGCGATTCGTTAAAAATGGTGCAGTTTCGCCAGAGCACAAGCATTTTCTTCTATTTTTCTTTATTTCTCTGCCCCGATGAAAAATTAATAGAAAAAAAACATTTCAGTGAATTTTCAATGTATTTCTGTCATTTTAACCTGAATAAATTATTTCTCATGCGTCCTTAGCACACGGTGATTCTTTGCGAGGGTGTAGTGAGAAACCCGCCGCGAACTCGGCCACCATTCAAAGAAGGGGCGTGGTCTTGCGCAATTGCCGCACGCAATTTTGCAAGTTTGGCGCGCGCGCTTTCTGTTTAGCCGCAATTGTTTCCGACAGCATTTTGAAGACGTTCTTACTGCTTTTCAGGAATATTACACAGCGCTGTTATTGGTTTTTGCTGTTGGCAATTTTTCTCTGTCGATAACAATTACTAAAAAATAATAAAGCTTCTATAAACTGCGTTCTTTCATGTTTGAGATGAAAAAAATACAAAAACTCAGCCGAAAAACAAGCATTAATTGACAGAGAACAAGCGCTAAAATATGAAACAAGCGCGAAATTCGTGAAAAATTCCCCATGGCCGAGTTTCTTCGGTTCGGCCTCCTGGCCTAACTTCTGGCGTGGCCTAATAATTTCTTGTTCAGCCGGGGGACTCGGCGGAAACCGTGGCCTAGTACCACGGCCTGCGACCCCGGGCCAAATGGACTAGAATTTTCCTCGTCACCCTCGCAAAGAATCACCGTGTAGCAGGAAAAGCTGAAAACCTGAATTTAAAAGCGCGCCGAAAGTTGTTTGTACGGTGGAGCGCACTTGCTTACCGCCACTCGGCGTCGATTTCTCCGTCGATTCTCGCCGTTTCATCGCCGATTTCAGCTCAATTTCTATCGTTTTTCCGCATTTTTCAGTAAAAATCTGTCAAAAGATAATAATTTGATCATTTTCCAGTAATGGACCCCACATATTACGGCCATGACGGCGAAAATACGCGGCAACGGTCGAACAGCACCGCCGGCGGGCCTCCCGACGAACAAAACGGACAGTTTGGCGTGCAAGCACAACTCGGAAAGATGGTTTTACTCGATTTCCATTGTATTCTAGTCTAAAATGCGTTTTTCAGATGTGGGAGGCCGGATCGAAGCAAGTTCAAGACACTTTCAAGTCCTACGGCCGGATAGACCTATTCCGGCCGTATTTCGACGTGGAACCGGCGGAAGTACGTGATTTAAGCCGAATATCGAAGAAAAACTTGATTTTCAGGTCAGAACGCGATTAATTCGCTCATTTATCCCTCGGAAACCGTCTCAAATTCAAGTTTCGCCCGATTTGTACGGTCCGTCGATGATCGTCCTCACAATGGTTGCTCTGCTGCTGTATAACATGAAAACTAGCGGGTAAATTGAGAAATAGAATCGAACATCGAAAACATTAAAAAAATATTGCTTCAGAATCGTGATTCAAAACGGAACTCTGATGGGAACGGCCATGTTCACCTGCTTCGGCAGCTGGATGCTCATTTCTGGAGCCATTTGGGTCGCCTGTTTCTTGTTGGCCGCCGAACAGCCATTCCTCACCATTTTATCCACGTTTGTGAGTGATTTATACAGTGAAAAACTCTTGTGCTCGTATTAAGTGCTCTCGTTATTCAATTGAGACAAAACTAGAAGATCATAGCCCATAGAAGTAATGGAGACACTTGGGGCAACCTGACAACCTCCAATCTAGTCATTAGTGAACTTTTTAAAAATTAGAGTTTCAGGGTTATTCGCTGGCGTCGCAGTGCCTCGTGCTCCTGCTCACTTCACTTTTCCACTCATCTCACGACCACCTCTTCTTTTTCGTCCTTCTCGCCTCGTTTTGCGCACCTTCCGCCCTTCGAATGGTAATTTTTGCAATTTGATTTTTTTCCAGTCATTTTCTCGATTTTCAGGGTCTAATTGTGTGCCAACAGTCGCGGATCCCGGCCAATCGGCTCATTTTGATCGGATTCGCAATTGCCGCCCATTTATTGCTCATCATCTACCTCCATTTCGGATTTCACGTCGTTTTGGAAGGTACAAATGGATTTCCAGAAATTTCCGCATTTTTTATCTTGCAGAACTCGACGAAATTGTGGGCGATGCGATCGAAATGCAAGTCGTTCAGGACAGCCTTTCCAATGCATAATATCTCCTTCTTTTCCTAAAAATCTAATTTTTGTTCAAATTCTATCGCTTCCATTGTGATTTCGCTCATCTAACACGGGATTATTTATTCGTTCGTTTTTCGCAAACGCTAGATTATCGACTTTTCTTTTGAAAGGTTTTGAAAGCCTTGTCTCTATACTTTTACGCTTCTTTTTTAAGGTTATACATTTCAGTCAATTTTTGTGCAGAAAATGTCTGTGATCAGCGAGCATCAAGTGCAATTGGCCAGCTTTGAGCCGATTGAGAATTGCGTGAAATCCACGTGTCCAGGTAGATTTTCCCAAAAATGTTTGCCCATGCATTGTTTTTCAGGTTGCAAAGCGAGCCGGATGTATTTTTGCTACGATTGCCGCACACCAATGCCCGGAGTGTTCACGCCGAGTGTCAAAGTAGAATTTTTGCGAATTTCGGGGAGAACGAGAAAAAAATTTACACGAACCAGGCTTTTCGAAGGCTTTGGATCCACTTGAAATAATCGGATCGGGTTCAGACTTTACAGACTTCTTGTACTTGCATTGAAGTATCTTGGGTCCAAGTTTCAAACCAATCGGATCATCTGGTCCTCAGATATCCGGTGTTTGCGGCATTGCGGCCTCTGATCCACTTATCTAGGGAGCCGATAGTTCGATCGGACCTCAATCAAAGTTCAAGAAGCCTGTAAAGTTTGGGCCCGATCAGATCGTTGAAAGTGGGTCAAAAGTCCAGGCCAGCCTTTTGCCCAGCCCTGACTGAAAATAAGAAATATAAAATGGACAATATTCTCAGTAAAAATAGTATAGAAATTTTATTAAATTTGCAGCTGCCCTGTCAGGTGGACATAATCAAGCATCCGATGGAGAAGAACAGTAAATCCAGCGCGCTCCACTGCAAAATCGTGGCGCCGGAGCAGACGAGAGTAGGCGAGACGGCCTGAAATTCCCTTATGGCCAAACTTATGCAGGTTTTTGATCATCCCGACGTGCACGATTACCGCGAGGATTCGGAGGAGGTGCGCCAAGGGACCGCCGTCATTTTCCCGTCCGAATCGGCCATTTCCGTGGAGGAATTCGTGCGTAGGCGGGGCCCGATTCGACGGATTATTGTGCTTGATTGTACGTGGTTCCAGGTCGGAGTCATGCAGAAAACACCCGAAATTCAAGGTTTGTAGAGGGGAGAAGTGTACAAAATCGTTGTATTTCAGGACTGCAGCACGTGTCGCTGGGCTCGTACCGTACCGCGTTTTGGCGTCCGCAGCACAATGTGCCCGAGACGGGTCTCGCCACGATCGAGGCGATCTACTATTCGTTGCGCGAGCTGGTCGAGTTGGGTCTCGCACGGAAGTACGGCGGCGAGTTCGACAACCTCCTCTACTGGTTCTTCCACACGAAACACCTGGTGGACGCCCGCCAAAACGAGTATTTGCGACGGAACAACGCGGAAAATCGATAATTTTTGAAATGTTCCTGTTTTTTGTTATTTTCTCACATGATTTGCATTGCATGACCGGTCTCCCCAGATTACGTTTTTCCCCCCTTTTTTTCCTCCCGACAAAAAGTGAATAATCCGTCGATTTTTGCGCTCGAAATTGTTGCGGAAACAATTTGATATCTCATGATTTTAATTGTCGTTTACCGATTTTTATTGAACTTAAAACTTGCAGCAGCAATGTTGAAGCCGTTGTTCGGAAAAGCGGATAAAACGCCGGCCGACGTGGTGAAAAACTTGCGCGACGCTCTTCTCGTTATCGATCGGGTAGGAAAATTATCGTTAGAACTCCAAAAAGAGCATCGGATTCTAGGCCAACTTGGCCAATTTGCGACTTTCGATTACTGTCCCTATAAAAAAACGTGTTCATTGCAGCACACCTCGTCGCAAAACGAGCGTAAAGTGGAGAAAGCGATCGAAGAGACGGCGAAAATGCTGGCGCTGGCAAAGACGTTCATCTACGGATCTGACGCGAATGAGCCAAACAACGAGCAGGTCACCCAGCTCGCCCAGGAAGTCTACAATGCAAATGTGCTGCCGATGCTCATCAAGCACCTCCACAAGTTCGAGTTCGAGTGCAAGAAGGACGTCGCGTCGGTGAGCGCCTCTTTTTCTCGATTTTTTCCGTAAACTCCTCATTTTGAGGTGTTCAACAACTTGCTCCGCCGTCAAATCGGCACCAGATCGCCGACCGTCGAGTACTTGGCCGCCAGACCCGAAATTCTCATCACTCTTCTTCTCGGGTCAGCTTTTTTCCAGGGTTGATACGGAACAACATCTCGCCGGTAGCCTCCTCCCATCCAAATTCGCATTTGCAGATACGAGCAGCCGGACATTGCGCTGACGTGCGGCTCGATGCTGCGAGAGGCGGTCCGCCACGAACACCTCGCCCGAATCGTGCTCTACTCGGACTACTTCCAGCGCTTTTTCGTGTTCGTCCAGTCGGACGTGTTCGACATCGCCACCGACGCCTTCTCGACTTTCAAGGACCTCATGACGAAGCACAAGAACATGTGCGCCGAGTATTTGGACAACAACTACGATCGGTTTTTCAGTACGTTTTCCCCCTTTTGTTTAAAAGACCAGGAAAGCCTTCGAGTTTATGTGTCTGTCTAAATTGCTTCTGTCCGAGTCCCAACGCGCAGAAATGCCAATGGACGGAACAGCGCTTTTTTAAAGTTTTGGCAGTGGCCTACAAAACTCCTTGGTCATTGGACGGCGCCAAACATTCACAAAAATCAGCAGCCATAAATAAATAGAGCAAGAGAATCCAACTGCTAACAGGGAAGAGTTTTCACACCCGAGTTTTCTATGCCACCCACGGCCACAACTTTAATGCTGAAAAAGGAGAATTGAATTTTTTTTTTGCAGGCCAATACGCGGCGTTGACCAACTCGGAGAACTACGTGACGAGAAGACAGTCGCTGAAATTGCTCGGAGAGCTCCTCCTCGACCGCCACAATTTCAGGTAGCAAAGTTTTTGAGAGGAACATGTTGAAAAGTCAAGTTGAAAATGGAGATTTCTGAAAGAGAAGAAGACATTTCAGCGAGATAGCATTTTATTTTTCTAAAAACGGGTTTTGCAGCACGATGAACAAGTACATCACGAGTCCGGAGAATTTGAAGACGATTATGGAGTTGTTGAGGGACAAACGACGCAATATTCAGTACGAGGCGTTCCACGTTTCAAGGTTCGCGCATTTTCCTGCAAAACGTATTTCGTTGTTCAGATTTTCGTGGCGAACCCGAACAAGCCGCGCCCGATTACGGACATTCTGAATCGGAACCGCGACAAACTCGTCGAATTCCTGACCGCGTTCCACAACGACCGCACCAACGACGAGCAGTTCAACGACGAGAAGGCCTACCTGATCAAGCAGATCCAGGAGCTCCGCGCTTAACTTTTCCGCTTTCTCTCTCTCTCTCTCTCGACGCCCCCGCCAACTTTTTCCCCTTCATTATAGCTTTGTGTAGTGCATCCTCTCTAAACAACTCGCGCTTTAGGCATTGATCTGTACCGTCTTTCCCACATAATCACCCCCGAAAAAATGAATGAAAATCATGTAAAAATTAGCCACGGCCCCCTCCTTTTCCCCCTCGAGACCCGTTCTACGGTTAGTCCCCTCTCCCCTCCCGTCCCCTCCACTCCACTTAAATTATGATGGTTTTGACCGTATTTCTCTTGTATTTTACTCCTCAACTATTATTATTATTCTCAACTCTCTGATTCTTTTCCTTTTTTTCTTCTTTTCCTCTCGGATAAACTTGTCGCTTTATTTCAGGGAAAACACTGGGCGTGACCATTCCAATCACTACCCCATTTGCTTTTTTATTTTCCAAAAAAAAAATGCCCTCGGAACCGAATCCAGAAGTCATTCAAACACAAATGATGGCAAGAATGCTTCAAGAAAAGGCGAACAATGACGGGAAATTGAGAGCCCGACTCCGCGAGCGAAAAATACCGAAAAAGAGCGCGCCTGAAGTGCCAAAAATCGATGAGGAAATCGTCGAATCGATGCGACTGCTGATTCCGGCGGTTTTGAGAGTAAGTGTGCTTTATCGAACGCACAGTAAGCCAATGTTCAGCTTTACACCTCCTCACCGTCTTGGCTCATTCGTGACCGTGCTCTCGAATGTCTCCGGCTGGCACAAGAGAAATTGGGAAAAGAGTTTGTGAAAGAACACCTTGAAGCCATTTCCGACGAGAAGAGAACTGTTTTGGAGCGTGCTCTCTTGTAAACTGCGATTTTTATGGATTTTTACGGATATTGCGCGCACGGTCTCCAGAGCTGACAATATGGGCGTGGCCTCGGCGGCCAAATGGCGTTTTCACATGAATTGAGCAGGTTTTCTCTGATTTTTGCCGTCAAAGGCGATGAAAAATGCATGTTCGACATGAAACCACACTAATTCTCACAGAATTAATGACGCATTTTTCGCGGATTTTGCTTTTTCGCCTTCGCCGCCTAAAAACCGCACTTCTCATTTTGCGCTTTCTTGACCGTTTTCCGACAGAATTGGTTTTGAGAATGATAAATCACGTAAATACAAGCATTTTTAGCGCTCGAACCGCGAAAATTACCGAAAAGCAACTGAAATTCACGCAGTTTTAGCCCAAAAACCTTCAAACGGATAAATGTGATTTGCGACTTGACCAAATTTAACGCTCTTGTGCTTAAAAAATTCGTAATTTCCTATACAATCGGTCTATCGAGAGAAAAATGAGAAATTATCCGTTTTTCGTGGCTAATCCGGCAAAAAACACAAATTTTGCTGTTAAAATTTGAATTTCGCGCCAATGTATCGCTCTATTAGGCGGGGCGCACTTGCGCGCCCATTGTCAGCTCTCGAGGCCGTGCTAGGCGTACATTTGTGTGTGAATGAATGCGTCTTTATTCAAATCAATCAATGATCAGACATCATCCCATCCTCGACTTGGGTCCTCGACTGCTGACAAGCACGCTTCTCGTCGACGCGTTCCGTACCGCTTCGCGAGCCTTGACCTTCACCTCTCGCATCGCGGGCTTCAGAATTTCAAACGAGATGACGAGGTTCTCATCGACAATCATCACGCCCGCATTGTTGTCAAACTCGCCACAATACTTGGGCGCCGAGAAGATGGTCACCAAGCGTTTGTTGGCGAAAAACTCGTAGCCATCCTGCACGACCTGGTGTCCGCGCGCGATCAAATCAATGTTCATCTTGTCGGTAAAGTCGCGGACGACGTCGGCGCCGAACACGTACGAGACTCCACGTGTATTCTTCGCCCATCCGTTCATATTGTTCTCCGGGTCCGCCCACAGCAAATCCATCGCGATCGACTTGTTTGGCGGGTCGAACGGGCGCTTGATCGCCGCCAACTGCTTCCACGACTCGAGTTGCGGGCTCAGACCGCCGTGCATACAGAATATGCGGCCAGAGATGAGGGCGCACAGGGGGAGCGCGTTGAACAGATCCTAAATCACAACTATTGTACAACCCAGTCTCCGCAAATGTTCACAATTGTCAAACCTGAAACGCATTGTACAAACTGAGCGAATATCTCCGTTTGCACTCGTCGTAGAATCCGTAGGTACGGTTGATCGACGCGCACTCGTGGTTGCCGCGCAGAATGAAAAAGCTGTTCTTGTAGCGGATTTTGTAGGCCATCAGCAGGCAGATCACTTCGATCTGTTGCCGTCCCCGATCGACGTAGTCGCCGAGGAAGAGGTAGTTGGTGTCCGGCGGGAAGCGGCAACGGTTGAAGATCCGAAGCAGGTCGACGTACTGGCCGTGGATGTCGCCGCAAACCTGGAAGTTTATATTCTAGGTCATAATGGTCCCGGTTTTTCAGTCTGTCGCCTAGCTTTTGCGTACCGCGATCGGCGACTGCACCTCGACCATCGTCGCCTGATCGAGAATGACCTGCGTGCACATCTGAATGACTTCGTCAATCTCGGCCTCCTTGATGCAGTGCGTCAGCGACGGATTCGTTGTGTCATTCACTGGAAAGCGGTGCACTTTTCTCGCACAGCTCTTGCCAAAAAACGACTACCTGACAAAAGTCGATCGATAAAGCTGGGTATGTTGGCCATTGGTTAGTAGAGAGATGGTTGAGAGAAAGTGGTTAGTCGCGAGTGGTTAGTCGAATATGAAATGAGCATTTTTTCCGGCGAATTTTTCGTTTTTTTTAGCGCCCCCCACCCCGGGGTGAAGGGAGATGGGTTTCAATGATAAGGCGCCACGTGGAAATGGAGGGGTCAGTGGGGGTTTACAGAAGAATTGCGCGTGTTCTTCTATATATTGTTGCCAGCCACTTTGTTCAATTGGATAATATTGAACATTGTCCAGCTCTCCCTCTTCGTCTCCCCTACATATTGTTCAAAAAAACCACTAGACGAATGTTATGCAAATCGTGCGCTCTGTTCGTTTTCGGCCGCCGGAAGCGCACAATGGTGATTAGCACCCGAACATGATGTCAAGTGGCGACGGCGGTCTTGTGCTGCACACCACAAAGAGCACACACACACACACATTCCGACGACGACGACGATAGCATGTCGGATTGAAACCCGATCCACTCCGGGGCGGTACGTCCTGTGTGTGTGTGTGTGTCACATTGGACACTTCCACCACTTCAAACTTGTGTTTGGTGGAGAGGGGGTCGGTAATGATGATGATGATGATGATGAAGAGGAGTTGCGCAATGAGCCGCGTGGCTGTCAAGAACTGACAATAAGTGTCAGGGGACTGCTGGGACCAACTTGATCCTATCTGGAAGTTTGCAAATCAACCAGGAATCGCGGTATAGGTGATAAACGTGATCCTACAATATCAAAGTCTTTTCATACTACCCTATGTTCCCTGCAGATCAAACGAGCTCCGCTCTATCATCTGCACAGTTCAAGTGTACCTGACACCAATTATCCCTCTCGCTAGCGTATTGTCTTCCCCGTTAATCCTACAATACTCATTACACAACTCCTCACTTTTGCCTCCCCCCCCCTTCCCTCTTTCTCTCTCTCTCTCTCTCTCTCTCTCTCTCTCTCTCCCTCTTCAGCTTCCGCTTTAAAGGAAGCCGATGCGAAAGAGTACGGTAGATACAAGTGGGCGGAGCTTGAGCTTAGGCTCGGGCTCTTCGCGGCTCACGGTTAGTCACTCATGGCTTCTCAACAAACGACGACGTTGTCGCAAGAGCAATTGCTGCACTTTTGGGGTGAGTATTCGGATATTGTAGACTTTCAAGACTAATCTCTGTGCATTTCAGGCGCTCACAACAATATGGGTAAGATGACACGACGGAATTCGCACTCGGACGGAAGTTCGAAGCCAGCTGGCAGTAATAGCGGAGGTGCTGGCACGAAACCAAAAGTAAGGGACGGGAGGAGGGGTTACGGTAGTTCGTAAAGTGCGGCACAAGTGCTACAGTAATCCTAAACTTCCACTTTGATTCATAATAGTTCGGGAGGATTTTGAAGGTCAACGTGTAACTACAGTAGCCCTATGTACCAGGAAAGTGAAGTTACTGTCATCCTACTTGGTTTTAGTTCAAGTTTTGCTATGAATCTACTACTAGAGTTTCTGAAACGTACAGTAATCCTTCATGGACCTTTAGTTTGGTAAAACTACAGTAATCCCCAACAAAAAGTTTTCAGGTAGCGACGCCTCAAGTAGTGGCCAAAATCGAGCAGTACAAACGCGACAATCCCACCATTTTTGCCTGGGAAATACGGGAAAAACTCATCAATGAAGGTGCCGATCATTTTTCGGGCCTACAATAATATTATCAATATTTTGCAGAAGTGTGCACTACACCGCCTTCCGTCTCCTCGATCAACCGAATTCTACGCACCAGGGCCGCTGAAAGAGCCGCCGAAGAGCTTCAAATGATATTGTCGGCACAACATTTGGCGCGTCCGGCAGTTCGTCCTCAGCCCGGATCCCGGATGATCCATCCGGGACTTCCGCCGTTTCCGTTCCCGCTGCCGCTCGTCTGGCCCGGATTGCTTCCGAATCCCGCTCAACTTTCGTTCCTTTTGAACGGAGTTCCTGGATTGGTGGCGCCGCCTGCTCAGCTATCGAGTGATCCGAACCTGAACCAGAATTTGAACCTATCCGAGGATGATTCTGCCGGCGCCAACTCGAGAAGACTGTCTAGAAGCACGTTTAGCAATGGTAGGGTAAACGAGAAAGTTGGCTATCTAGGATTACTGTAGATCTACTTGCAGAACAACTGCAATCCCTGGAAGAAGTGTTCGCGCGCGAGCCCTATCCAGGACCCGCCGAACGCGCGGATCTCGTCAAACGGACCAATCTGCCCGAGGCCCGCATCCAAGTATGGTTCTCGAATCGTCGCGCGAAATGGCGAAAGACCAATTCGAGCGAACGGGATGAGGGACGCGCCGAACGATCGGAGACGGACGACGCGATGAGCACGACGAGCCAGTCGCCGACTCCGGGAGCCGAGGGAGCCGCCACGCCCGGAGCCACGACTCCTCGCGTCGAGGGAAGTGCTTCGGAGGTGCAGCAGCAGCAGCAGAAGAAGAAGACGTTCACTATTTTCAAGCCCTATGAGTGATGATTTGTGTGCATTTGTTTCAATAAAGTATGGATCTGGCCTAAACCCAGTTGGACTATAGGCCCTTTTGGCCTGAGATTCTCAATTTCTCTTGACCTTTCTATTTTTGCCACTTTCGGACGCTACAGTAACCCGACTAGTACGGTAGTACTGTAACCATGGCGCAAACAATTGCCCAGATGCAAACAATCGCCGTCTCCTTCTCGCCTTTTGTCTCGCCACACACACATTTGCCCCGCTCTTTGCAACTTATACGGTAACGGATACGGGAGGATCCCGGTGGATCCGAGGATCGCATTTCAAAGAGACACATTGATTTGGTGCGCGAGCAAGTGATACTCTTCGCGTGTTATTGTTGAGCACCGCCGCGCGCAAAGCACCCGTTTGTTTGTTCACTTTTTGGAGCGAGCGAGCGAGCGGGAAAGGTGTGAATGAGTGGATGAACAAGCGGATACTCTAATAGAAATCGGTCAGACAATAGCGGAAAGGCGTTTCGGTTTTTCGCGGCTAGACCCCCCGTTTTTGGTAGTTGGTCTCAGATCCCTCTATTAGCCTTCTGACTAACATTTGGGGCCATCAGAATTGTACTTACACATCACAAAGTTACACTTTGTTGAGCGAACGCTCAAGGATCACAAATGACCTAGTCTTTCCGAGCCAACACCGGGTTTCCATGGAATGAAAATGATTTATTGGTTGACAAAAGTGTACATGTGCAATATTATCGTCTTCACTGATTCTGTCCGTTTCCTTGCTGAGCCTGTTGTTGTCCTCCGAATCCGGCCTCTCTCTTTCCGTAATATCCGTAGCCACCGTAGTACGGATATCCGTATCCATAAGCGCTACCGTATCCGTAGTACGAGGATGGATAATATCCGTATCCGTATCCATAGTACTGCGCTTGAGTTTCGGTGACCGCGCAGAAGAGGACGGCGAGCGAGATGAGGATGAAGCTGGAATCGGACAATAATTGGAAAGCTACAATATTTGAGGACTTACAGCTTGGCGTTCATGACTGACAGTTTGTTGAAGCAGATAATATGTAGATGATCTGATGAGTTGTGCGAAAAAGTTTCCACTTTTATACCTTCCCGCTATTGTTTGATTAACTGATCGTTGGCAGTGGCAAGAGTTTCGTTTTCTCTGGTTTGACACTTAATGCGCCAAAGTTCAAAGTATTATAGATCTCTCGAAAAAGTTTGGATTGGCAGGATTGGGTCAGTTTATTAAGTCAACAATACTCTATTCTAGGCGGGTATAAAAGCGTACCGATCTTCTCAATGATACTTTCAAACCATGAACGCCAAGCTGTAAGTCCTCAAATATTGTAGCTTTCCAATTATTGTCCGATTCCAGCTTCATCCTCATCTCGCTCGCCGTCCTCTTCTGCGCGGTCACCGAAACTCAAGCGCAGTACTATGGATACGGATACGGATATTATCCATCCTCGTACTACGGATACGGTAGCGCCTATGGCTACGGATATCCGTACTACGGTGGATACGGTTATTACGGAAAGAGAGAGGCCGGATTCGGAGGCAACAACAACAGGCTCAGCAAGGACATTAATGCTATAAATATTCATGACAAATTCGTTTTATTATTGTTCATCGCCGCACTCCATCGATTCGTCACAAACTTTGCCGTTTTTCCGTGTCCAAATCCGCTCGTCTGCTTCTCCAGATCGAAAATTCGATGCGGTATTTTAGGAAGCCTGTCTTGTTCCATATTCCGGCTAAGGGAGTCCACTGACAAGTCTGGAATTGTAGACAATATTCATTTCAATGGCTGCTAACCAACCATATCTGGTCGCGGCAGTTGGGTTGGTGATCTGAGCTTGTAGGGGGAATAGCTCAGAGATCGACGTCTCCAGCTCGTCCAAGGCGTCTTGGTCATTCCGATGATTGTTGCTGACGTGGCAGACATGTCGGAGAGGAAGGTTCGGAGGAGAATCTGAGTTTCTTCTAGTGCTGGCCTAACTTTCGCGCCTACCTGTCGATGAGTCATTCCCTTGTGCTTCGGGTCCTTCTTCAACACATCCAACCGATCGATGCTGATCAACAATCTGCTCTCCTGTCGTGCCAACTTCTTGATAACCGTGTAAATCCTGCGCTTCGCGAGGTTCACCACATTCTTCGAAATGTGGACGTGAGTCACGAAGCAAGCGCGTGCGATTCCCCTCGCCCACGCAGTTTTGCCAGAGTTTGAGAGCCCGGAGAGCAGGAGCCGACGGCCCGGCTCTTTGCCAGACTTCCACGTGGCAACGGCCATGGGGATGCACACGGTGCACACTAGAAACGAGCGGAGATCAAAGTGAAATTGACGAGCGTCGATTCGGCACAGCTCTTTTTGCGAGACCAGCTCATGGAGCTCGATGGCGGCTAACGGAGAGACAACTCCACGAAAACACGCGTCTCGGAACGCGTTATCCGTGTGCTCTTTGAGCCTTAACAATTTGGCGGGATCTGGAAGCTCGCCAGTGGACGAGGCCAGAAAGAACTGAGATTTGAGAAGGTCCAGACACGCTTCGAGGCTCGACGGCTAGAAAAACACGTGATATTGTCGCTTTCTGGATTTGCGTACCATATCCTCCACCTGCTGCACTTTTTCCATTTCCACCTCATCGAGCTGCTTCCGTTGCCGCTCGGCCAACCGCACACGAATATAACTTTCGGGCGTCATGCCCAAAATGTTGAGCTCTTGTTCACGCATCTCTCGCACCATTTTACGCGCGAAATAGCCGCGGGTTCTCTGGAAACAAACGGGGAAATTGGGCAAACGGGGGAAGTGTAACGGACCGCCTGAATTCTGATTGCCGCCTGCGTCGCGTCAATTTCGACTTTTTGGCCGTGCAGTTCGGCGGCTCGTTCGCGCACGAACCGCACATAGTTACGACGCGATATCGATTGGTATTCTGGCAAAAAAAATGCTTGCTACAAGGTGGACTAGTTTTTAATAGAAACTTCTCTCCAACTTCTGAATGATCAGAACGGCGTCCTCGATCGACAAAAGCTGCGTCTCTTGATCCGCCTCATGATCGTCGAAATCAATGTCAAAGTCGGTTTGCGACTTGAGAAACGACTCGCGGAACGCCTTCTGCTCCTGAATCGCGCGCTTCACTTCGAAGTGATGCGCGTGTCGCCGTTTTGCCACGTCACTAACGACTCGTGACGTGGCACCGACTGCCACGTCACACTGCGTGAGTCCGTGTGCCACGTGGTACTCATCGAATGCGTGTTGCAGTTGAGACGCGGCAAGTTTGGTGAATGTGGACTCGAAAAATGTGGCGAGAAACTTGGCGGAAACTGGAAAAAAGGGGCGAGACGAAGAGATGGACAATATTTTAGTTGACACACACCCAAAAGACACTGCAAATTGACCGCCGAGCCCTCGATCGAGACCATTTTATCGGCCACTTTGAAGAGTCGAACCATTCTCAGAAACAAATCGAAAATCAAATCTCTTCGAGCGCCTCCCTCAAGGCTTCTGATCATTCTTGTCTGGAAATGGACGTTTTTTGCTAACAAAATGTCTGGGTTTTCAAGATTTCCTACCCTCGGCGCATTTTGCGAACGGTTAAGGACTTTCAGCTTTTCGGATATTGTCGTCATTAGGTAGAGCAGCTCTTCTTTCGTCAAATGCGTCGTCGCGAATTGCGGAGACGTCATTTCTGAAGCAAATATTGTCGTGTTACAGGGCAGTCAGGTGGAAATATTGGCGAGCACCGCCTACTTAACAGATTTCGGTGCAGAGTTTGGTGGACGCCAAAACACCGTTTGTTTATAATAGTATATCTAAGCTGTCGATGGAGATAGAAAAAAATTGTCAACAGACAAATTGCTCACAAAGACATTGTGCACATTTTGTTAGTTGAACACTTTTTGATATCTTTAACGACAACCCAGAAAACATGGAACGAAACCCGAGACGTTTCAAAACAGCTGATCGGCCAACCGTCTAATCATTCTTTGAGCGCTATGTATAATCGAATCTTCAACGCACCTGGTCACAGACCACAGTGATTTGTGCCTACCGTTGTGTATGTGACTGACCTCGAGAAACACCAGGTAAACATTAGGGTGTATATATAGAGGAACACGAATTTCCGAAACAAGTGACTCGAAAATGAGTGTCACAATACTACTATTCACCACTTTTTCCATTGGTTTCATCGGCTATTACCTTTGGATCTGGTCCTATTGGCTCAGAAGAGGCATAAAAGGGCCGATGGGTTATCCGTTTTTGGGCGTCATCAATGAGATGTTGGATCCTCGAATTCCGCCCGGCGTGAGACTTCAGAAGTGGACAAAGGTAACTAAACATGATATTAACTATATGAATCAACGATTTTGAGGAATACGGACCGTATTACGGTATCACAGAGGGTACGCAGAAGACGTTGATCACTTCGGATCCGGACTTTGTCAACGAAGTCTTCGTGAAGCAGTTCGACAATTTTCATGGCCGAAAGACGACTGCACTTCAAGGAGATCCGAATAAGAACAAAAGGGTGCATCTTTTGGCGGCACAGGGACATCGCTGGAAGCGTCTTCGCACCCTCTCCTCGCCCACTTTTTCCAACAACTCTCTTCGCAAAATTCTCGGCTCTGTTGAAGACTCTGCAGTGGAGGTGATGCGACTTTTGGAGGAGAAGGGCGGCAAAGGCGAGACTTTGGATATGTTGGAGTAAGTTAGGCCATGGAGGGGCAAAAAGTTAGGCCGTGCTATTGCAGCTTCTATCAAGAGTTCACTTTGGATGTGATCGGAAAGATTGCGATGGGGCAGGTCGAGTCGAAGATGTTCGAGAATCCAATGTTGGAGAGGGTCAAGGCGGTGAGTTGGGAGCACGCAGGCGATGGCCTAACTTTTTCTCTTCCAGATCTTCTCGGACGGCCGCAAACCCGTTCTCCTCATCACTGGCGTCTTCCCGTTCACCGTCCCGTTTTTTCGCGGACTATTCACTAGATTCTCAAGTCTCCAACCCGTATTCGCGCTCTTCGATGTCATGGAAAAAGCGGTAAAGGCGAAAATCGAACAGAGAGAAGCGGACGCTCAGAAGGGAATCGAGCCCGGCGAGCCACAGGACTTTATCGATTTGTTTCTCGACGTCCAGGCAGACGTCGAATTTTTCGAGGGAGAAGCCATCGAAGTTGGCGAGTTTGCAAAGAGTCAAGCGTCGAAAGTGGACCGCCATCTCACTTTCGACGAGATCATCGGACAGTGCTTCGTGTTCCTGCTCGCCGGCTACGATACCACCGCTCTTTCGCTCTCCTACACCACTTATTTGCTGGCCCGCCATCCGGACGTTCAGAGGAGGGTGCAACAAGAAATGGATCGGGAGTGTCCGAATCCGGAGGTCACTTTTGATCAGTTGTCCAAATTAAAGTACACGGAGATGGTGGTTAAGGAGACGTTGCGCATGTATCCACTGGCTTCCATGTGAGTTTTAATGGCAAAAGTTGGGTCTTGAACAGGGGTGTGCGGAAAATTTTTTTCGGAAAATTTCGGAAAATCGGTTTTTCCGAATTTTTTTTTTCGGAAAAATTCGGAAAATCGGTTTTTCCGAATTTTTTTTTTCGGAAAATTTCGGAAAAATCGGAAAAATCGGAAAACTCACTTGTTCATTGGTTCAATAAAGTGTTTGACAAAAACACGCTTTCTCACCGTTTTTCCGCCCAGTTAAATATACGTCCCACTTTCCCATTACGTCAGCTTTTCTGAAAAAACAACACAAATCGCAACAATCGGTTCATTAGAATGAGAAAAACGAAAGAAATTGCGTAAAATTTAAAAATCAAATTTAAAAAGACGCTCGCTGCTAGACCCTTCCAAAAATTTTGTGATGCGCCTTTAAAAAGCATACGGTGGTTTCGGACAAATTGACCTTGAATCCACACTAATTTTCCGAAAATTTCTCGGAAAATCGGAAAATTTCGGAAAATCGAAATATTTTCCGCACACCCCTGGTCTTGAATCTCTGCAACTATTTTCCTTAAGATTATAAATAAAATAAAGACACCCTCCAAGAGTTGTATTAATAAGAATGATGATGATAACGGGCGGACACACACACACACACACATTCAGCAACATTTCCTTTTGTTCTCCACCTGATAAGAAAGTGTTGTGTGTGCCGCCGACTAACTATGACATTCATACTCGAATTTGCAGTGTTCATTCACGCAAATGCATGCAGAGCACCACTGTTCTTGGACTGCAGATCGAGGAGGGCACGAATGTGGCCGTGGACACGTGGACTTTGCATTATGATCCGAAGATTTGGGGACCGGATGCAGAGGAGTTCAAGCCGGAGAGGTGGGAGAGTTTTGAAGCAAAATGATCTGTTACTGTTACAAAGTTGTTCAGCACAAGATTTACAACATTTTTCTAGTGCACAACTTTTCAAAATAATCATGAGCTGTTGAGATACAGGTCTTCAAAGTTGAGAAGTTAGCTTAATAGATATAAATAAGCTAGTGAGCGCCTAGGATCCAATTGAAACCCACAACTGAAACGATTCCAGATGGAGCTCTGGCGACGAGTCGTTCATGAAACGTGGCTACCTGCCGTTCGGCCTCGGCCCTCGCCAGTGCGTCGGTCTTCGTCTGGCGTACATGGAGGAGAAGCTGCTGCTCACCCACATCCTCCGCAAATACTCGTTCGAGACCACTGCCCGGACAGACATCCCGCTGAAGTTGGTGGGTCGCGCGACGACCGCTCCGACGAATGTTTGGCTAAAGTTGCGAGCGAGGAACTGAACAATTTATCTCATTCCTCTTCTTCTTCTTCTTCTTCTTCCTCTCTCAGCCACACATAAAAATTGGCGGGTGATTTGTGTAGTGTTCTCGAAAATGTTCTTCTTCTTCTTCTTCTATTCGGCCTTGAGCTCCCGCTCGCCCCCCGATCGCAATCGCTGCGTGTCGACGTGAGGGTGAAAAAGAGAGGCGCCGCAGCCACAATTTTGTGACTTTTTATTGGCACACACACACAAAGATGATGATTAGAGACTGCAGAGTGAGAGGAATGGACACGGCGGCGGGAGTGACACGGGCGCCCGCCTTCTTGTATAAATATCATCTCGCGAGAACACTTTGCCACCTTCTACCTGTCCCCTGTTCCTAGCCGAAACCGCTCTCGAATGGCCCTTCTTCTCACTCTATTCCTCACCGCTCTTATTGCATTTGTGGGCCACTACCTTTGGATATGGACGTATTGGATGCGAAAAGGAGTCAAAGGACCGCGCGGCTGGCCGTTCGTCGGCGTTCTCGATCAGTTGTTGGAGCACGAGACGCCCGGAATGCTCAAGTTGGGCGAGTGGACCAAGGTGAGCTCTTTTTTTCTCAAAAACCGTATTTAGGGCCTGATCTGGGGTCTCAATTTCGCGTTTCTCGTCGTTCTAGTGGGTACTGTTTAGAAACTTGAGCATAACTCCAGAATGACAACTTTTTGAATAAAATGCTCAACTACAAAGTTGTTAAGCTCAAAATTTGCAACAACTTTTTAGTTGCTCAGTTTTTGCAAAAATTATTGGATCTTGAGATATAAGTGCCCAAAGATAAGGGGTTTTTAGTGAGAGGAGGCGGCATCCTTCAAAGTGCAACGACATTCAAAAATTAGTTCCGTCACCAAAATATTGACTATTTACGCGTTGACCATGTACGTCATTGGTGGGTTTCTCATCAAAAGTGCACAATATCGGAATGCACTCGATGTGTTCTTCTACCTGGGAACCGGATCTTTGCGGCGCCCACACAGAACACTAATCCGATTAAACGCCTCAAGGCCTTTCTTCTCTCGTTTGCAGAATCAGAATCAGAATCATTGCAGAAATACGGCGCGGTGTACGGTATCACGGACGGAACGCAGAAGACGTTGGTGGTCGCCGATCCGGCGATGGTCCACGAGATCTTCGTGAAGCAATTTGACAATTTCTACGGCCGCAAGTTGAATCCGATCCAGGGAGATCCGGAGAAAGACGCGCGTGTGCACATGTTGGCGGCACAGGGACATCGTTGGAAGCGCTTGAGGACCATTTCGGCGCCCACTTTCTCGCACGGCAGTCTCCGGAAATTGAAGCCAACGGTCGAGGATTGTGCGCTGGAATTGTTGCGGCACATTGAGAAGCGGACGGCCGGAGGCGAGCAGATTGACATGTTGAGGTGAGTAAAACAACAAAAATTCGCCTCGAGTATCGAGTAATTCTGCAGATTCTATCAAGAGTACACGATGGACGTGATCGGCCGAGTCGCAATGGGTCAGCACGACTCTCAAATCTTCCGCAACCCGATCGTCGACGTCGTCAGAGATGTAAGAATTGTCGCAAGTGACAGTCTCTCTTATCAAAAATCAAATTTAGATTTTCTTGCGGCAGTCGCAAGAACCTCATGCTGATGTGCCAAGTGTTTCCGGCGGTCGGCCGCGCGATTCGAACTCTCACTTTCAAGTTTCCAAAGCACGGCAGTCCGGCGTTCAAACTCTACAGCATCATGGAGGAGGTGGTGCGAGCGCGCGTCGAGCAGCGGGAACAGGACGTGGCACGGGGCTCGGAGCTCGGCGAGCCGCACGATTTCATCGACCTGTTTCTGAACGCGAAAAGTGACGTGGATTTCGGGCACGAGGCGAACGAGGCATTCACGAAGAGAAACATGAAGGTGACGAAGGAATTGAGTGCCGAGGAGGTCGTCGGACAATGTTTTCTGTTCCTGATTGCTGGTTTCGACACGACCGCTCTATCCCTATCGTATTCCACGTACCTTCTGGCAACCAATCCAAAAGTCATGGCCAAATTGCAAGAGGAGGTGGACAGAGAGTGTCCGGACCCCGAGATCACTTTCGATCAACTGGCAAAACTCAAGTACATGGAAATGGTGCTGAAAGAGGTGTTGAGGATGTACCCATTGGCTTCTATGTGAGTGTTTTGAACCCAAAACCACTATAGACTCTCTTTCCGATTGATAAGAACCTTGAAACACAGTTTGATAAGAGTGTCAGGTTCCATAGTCTAGCAACCAACTTATCTACCATTTTTCCAGCTCCAACTCTCGGAAATGCATCCGCGACACCAATGTGTGCGGGATGGAAATCGAGGCGGGCACGCACGTTCAGGTGGACACTTGGTCCATTCATTACGATCCCAAGATTTGGGGCGATGACGTGGCAGAGTTCAAGCCGGAGAGGTGAGTTGCAATCGGGATCGGATTACTGTAGAGAAACTAGCTCAAATCAATTGCTATTCCAGATGGGAGACGACGTCGGACGAGCATCTGGAGCACAAAGGATCGTACATTCCATTCGGACTGGGACCGCGCCAGTGCATCGGAATGCGTCTCGCCCTAATGGAGCAGAAGGTGCTGCTGGCTCACATCCTGAAACGGTACACGCTCGAGCCGGGCACGCTCACCCGAATCCCTCTGAAGTTGGTGGGAAGTGCGACGACTTCGCCGCAAGACGTCTACCTCCATTTGAGACCCAGAAACGTGTAATTGCTCCTTTGTTTTCTCTCGTTTTGTCCATTGATTGACCCTTCTGTGTTTTATGTGCTTGTTGTTGTTGTTTTTTGCCACAGTTTTCGATCTTGATTCATTTTATAGTTCTACCTCATGAATAATGCAATTTGGATGATAAGAACAGAGTGAGTGAGCGAACAAAACAGGCCGTCGAAACCTGGCCATGACGTATATCAATTTGTAGCGAATTTCACGCCGATCACTTTTGTCTCTTAACATTTTCGCGCAGCGCTTCTCGTTTTTCAGATAACCCGCGCGGAAGCCGTTGTCAGGATGGTCCCCCCGAGGGAGATGACCGCCGTACACACACCTGACTTCAAGGTGTAATTAGTCGGATATGAAGAGCTCCGTGAGCCCGAGCTAGAGTTTCCCCTTTTTCCACTTTTACTCCCCACTTTCTCGACGTCTTCTAGACGTTTCTCAGAAGGTACTATGAGCGAATCGACTTCCACTGGCGTTCAGGATCAATTTCCCAAGCTCAAAGAGCTTTTGGAGGCGATTCCGGAGACTGTGAGTTTATGGATTTGATGAGGATCATGACAGTTTTGTTTGTTGCAGAAACCGCAAGTGTTCAAGGTCCCGAAGCTCGCCGAAGCGCCGTCTTTGAAGCGCAAGAGGGATGCGGCGAGAGCGGCGTGTCAGTTGATGGTTAGTCTAGACACATAGAAGCCTAAAAACCACGAAACTTTCTATTTTTTTCAGCGCGTCGCGCCGGCCTATCAACTCGGAAGACCCCCTCGCAGAGCTCGCGTCTTCAAGCCCCCAAATCTTGAAAAAGTGCATCAGAAGCCGCAGAAGCCTATCGTCAAGATTCCCGAGACTAAGGAGGAGCCGATGTCCACGTAGACGACCAGAAAACGACTATATTCACACATGTCTACCTCAAAATTTTCGTTCTATCTCAATAAACTGAAATGTCTCTGTTTTCCCATGAGATTCTTGTTTCTATGGCAATCTGGGGCCGGCACATGATTCATGCTTTGCGCTTTTCTCGTGCCTTGACGCAGCTCCAGGGCCTTTGCTTCATAATAGCCGAAACAAACGAAAAAGGACGGGCGAAAGAAACAGATTAATTTATTCAAAAGTACTGAAATTCTCGTTGATTTATCACTTTTTGGTCATATCAAATCATCATCCGCATCCTCCTCATCTCCGTCTTCTCACCGCGAAAACTCTCCCGCCGCCGCCGCCGCCGCCGCCGGCCGCTCCGTGCATCTGCGTCAACATCTTCGCCGTCTGAATGCGTTTGTTGAAGAGGCAGTGGATCGGCGAGAAGATGCACCGACGATCGGCCTTCTGCCGAAGACGTTGCTGTTTCGACGCGTCGCACGAGACCTCTTCGCCTGCAAACCTAGCCGATTTTGTTGAGAATTGGCGGCCACGTGGCAACGGGTGTCTGACCGTCAAAGTCGAAGAGACGCATCATGTTGCCGATGTAGCTGACGTATATCCGTTTTCCGCTGGAAACGCGAAACTTTTGTTGTGTTTTTTCTTCGCGTGCCCCTCTCCCTCCTAGTTCCGGTGGTTGAAGTGTGGTTTCTAGGCCACGTGGGTGAAAAGTTAGGCCACGGAAAGTTCATCTAGTTGGACACACAAACCTCTCCTGCATCGTCTTGAAACACCGCAACACCTCGAACATGTTCTGCGCCTCGTTTACCGTATCCATCGACGACGTGGCACCACCGGCGACGTGTGCGGACAGCACAACAACAGCAGTGTAGGTGGCGATCAACACGAAAAGTGTTGATGAGCGGCCCATGTTTTACCTGCAAAATCGTGCATGAACATTGGTCCGCCGGCGAGCAGTGGAGAAAAGTGGCGCGGCGACTACTAAAAACAGATGGGGTGGAGCTATAAAACAAGGCGGCTGAGGAGGAGGAGGAGGGGGTGAGCAGCTGAAAAAGTGGTGAATACTTCGTCAATTAGATAGAGCACACGAACAAATACGCGCTCATTTGTGGATGGAAGCGCGAGAAAGAAGAAGAAGAAGAAGAAGAAGGAGTGAGCAAAACAAGGTGACTACTATAATTGTTCGCGCGCGCGATTCTCATCATAAATGATGTGTTTGAGTGGAATTCATAGAATCACGCTTGTTGTCGGTGATTTGTGAGCGCCCGAATTGCGGATTACGTGGGAAAGAAGCTAGGCCAGTTGAAGACGTTTTCAGATCATTATCCTAGTCATAATTATGTAGGTCAAAGTTAGATTTCTCTAGGTAGCCCAGAACCTCCTCCTCCTCTCGGGAAAAGCGGAAATTGGCCAAGTGTGATGAAATGAATGAAAACAAAAACTTGCTTTTTCTTCTTTTCATCTGCCACCGGAAGGAACACGAGAACGAGCAAGGATTACGGTAACTCGAGCACGAGAGCTCATAAAAGCCGCTCGGTGCTGTGTGTGCAAGAAAACCCGCAACTACTAACCCATTCCACCCTCCGCACCCATTACCGCCCTCTTCGGATCGAATTGCACCAAAAAAATAAGGCACTTCTCTACAAAATCCGATAAAGTACTACATAGTACTAGAAGACGACGACGACGACGGCAAAAAAAAAAACGAGTGAGAGCATAGTAATGGAAAGCAAATAAATGAGGTAGGAAGGAGCATGAGACACTTGATCCGTTTATCGCAAAGACTCTCGGGAGACATGTGACTCATTCCGAATTGGAATATCGGACAGATGACGTGGCGGGACGGGGGTGTCTGGTTCGGTTCGCTCGCCTAACTAGTGGTTGGCTTTAGATTTCCTCTATCTAGTCCAGAACTCCAGCTTTCTGATCTAGAATATCATCTAACTAACTTAAACTGTGAACTAGTTGAGCCCTACAAGTTTTGTGCTCAATCTAGAAGCGTACCTGGATGGCCTAACTTTTGCTCAAACTAGTAAGCACACTGTAGACACAAAAAAATCAACTTGAATAGCCCAAGAACCCAATAGATCTAAAGTATCTTGGTCTGACGTGGTCTTGGAATCGAATTTTGTTAGTGAAAAGGACTAGATGGCCTAAAAACCCTCTTTAGAAGTTTTATAATAGCTCTAGCTGATGGCTAATTTGTGCGAAATTACCCTCGCCTACATTCTTAATCCAACGTCATCGGATCCGACTTCTTGAAGGTGTACACATACATAATTATATAGAGATGGCGTCCTTCCGCCCCTTCCGACGCGCTCTTTCGGTTCAATGCTCTTTGGCACAAGAGCAGTGTGACGTGAAACTTCATTTGCTAGATACACACATATAAATATATTTATATACATACACACAAGTTTCAGAGCTCTAATTTTAAACATCCCTGGGCTCGACGCGCACGTAGACACTCTCGGGAGACACGGTCAGTTTGCCGACGAGTTTCAACGGGATTTGAGTGCTGGCCGTCGTTTTGAACGTGTATTGTCGGAGGATTTGAGCCAACAGCGACTTTTGCTCCATCTGCGCCAGACGCATTCCGATGCACTGACGTGGTCCCGAGCCGAACGGGATGTAGGCTCCTGTGTGCTCCAGACGCTCTGTTTTCGGGTCGAGCCATCTGAAATCAAACGTTTAATTGCAAATACTCAAATAGAAGCGACAATAGTCGAACCTCTCGGGCTTGAACTCCTCGACGTCCTCTCCCCAGATCCTGGGATTATGGTGCATCGTCCACGTGTCCACCTGCACATGCACGCCCTCCTCGATCGTCAACCCGTTGATCGTCGTCTCTCGCATACATTTTCGAGTGTTGGCACTGAAAATATTAGCAAAAATAGTTGCACCTGCTAAGCGATCGAAGATCAAACATACGTAGTAGCTAGCGGGTAGAGTCGGAGGCTCTCTTTCATGACGAGTTCCATGTACTTTAGTTTCGCCAGTTGATCGAAAGTGATATCCGGGTCCGGACACTCCCGATCCACCTCTTCTTGCAGCTTGTGTTGGATTTCCGGATGCGTGGCGAGCAGATACGTGGCGTAGGACAGCGAAAGTGCGGTGGTGTCGAAGCCGGCGAGGAGGAACACGAAACATTGTCCGATGATCTCGTCGGCCGTCAACTGTTTTTGCACTTTTACGGCGTTCGTCTTCGAGAAATCCTCATTGGTCTCGCCGAAATGGGCGGAATCGGTGCGCGCGTCCAGGAAGAGATCGATGAAATCTTGCGGCTCGCCGGGCTCAATTCCCTTCTGCGCATCCGCTTCTCTTTGTTTGATCCGTCTCACCAGGCCCTGCTCAATGAGCCCGAAGATTCGGAACGAGGGCGCAAAATCCTCTGGCAGATACTTGTGGATGCGGCGGACGAAGCTGGCGAGCGGCGGAAAGACGCCGGTGAGGAAGAAGACGTTGCGCGAGCCGTAGAACACCTGAAAAGTTGACTTGAGCGCATTTAAAAAGAGCCCTTCTGAAAAACTCACTTCTTGCACCTTTGCCAACAACGGATTCTTGAACATTTGTGACTCGGTAAGCCCAAAAGCGACTCGACAGATCACTCCCAGTGTATATTCTTGATAAAACCTGAATAAAAGTAATGAAAGCTATTCGAGAACTTGTACAACACTCACTGCAACATGTCAATGTCCTCCCGCTTCTCCACTTTCTGCTCGATGTGCCACATAATCTCGGACACGCACTCTTGTACCGTACTCTTCACTTTCCGAAGCGAATTGTTCGAGAAACTGGGCGAGGACAGCGTGCGTAGACGTTTCCAGCGTTTTCCCTGTGCCGCAAACATGTGGGTCCGTTTGTCCTTCTCCGCATCGCCGAAGATCGGCCTCGATTTCCGACCGTAAAAGTTGTCAAACTGTTTTACGAATATCTCGTTGACCAACTCCGGCTCCGAAATCACCAACGTCTTCTGCGGACCTTCTGTGATCCCGTAAACCGATCCATACTTCTTTAAAAAAAAATGTATAGGAAAAAACGGTCTCTCTTTTCAGTACCTTTGTCCAATCCATCATCTTGAGAAACGGCGAATGTTCATGGTCCAGAGTCTCGTGGAACATACCGATAATCGGAAAGCCACGCGGTCCCTTGATGCCCTTCCGTATAAAGTAGGACCATTGCCAGACGAAATAGGCGAAGAAACCGAGAGAAATAGCAAAGATGAACAGAAGAATCATAGTGGTATTTGGTCGTCGTCTGGTTCTCGGTTGACCCTTATATACACAGTCGTCACAGGCGGCCACAAACAACAAATTGGGGGTGGGGGACAGGAGACACAAAACGATTGTAGTCGGAAAGTGTAGTCATGATTAGATGGATAATAGGCCGTTTAGATGTATCAAAGAACATTGGCACTGGGATACGATAATGGGAAACAAGTTTGTTTTAAAATGAGAGTACATACTTAGAGTTGGAATCAGAATCTCGGCTTTACCGAAAGCCACAAATCAGCCGGTCTCGTCGTGGATCTACCCACCAACTTCATCGGAACACTTGTCTTGTTGTTGGCGACGAAGGAGTGCTTCCGAAGGACGTGAGCCAGAAGGATCTTCTGTTCCAGATAGGCCAAACGCATTCCCAGACATTGACGGGGTCCCGCGCCGAACGAGAGGAACGTGTGGGCGGAGGAGGTCTCCCATCTCTCCGGCCGAAACTCCTCGACATCCGGTCCCCAGATGCTCGGGTCGTGATGAAGAGTCCACGTGTCGAGCATCACGTCCACACCCGCTTCAACTGTCGTCTCGCCGAGTTTGGTAGTTCTCATGCATCTACGCGAGTTGGCGCTGGAAAATGTAGATATTAGATGGCAAGGGTTGAGGTAATACTTACAAAGAAGCCAGTGGAAAGATCCTCAGCGCTTCCTTGATAGCATTTTCCACGTACTTCAGCTTTGCCAGTTGATCAAAAGTGATTTCCGGATCCGGACACTCTCTATCCACTTCTTCTTGCATTTTACGCTGTACTTCAGGGTGCAAAGCAGCAAAATAGGCTACAAAAGCCAAAGAAATGGCAGTTGTATCGAAGCCAGCCACCAGAAAGACCACACATTGGCTGATGATCTCTTGAACGGTCAGCAGACTGTTATTGTAGACAGTGGCCTTGGTGAATTCCTCATTGTCTTCTCCAAAATGAGCGACGTCATCCGCCTTTGCGTTTAGGAAAAGATCAATAAAGTCTTCGGGCTCTCCGTGCTCAATTCCCTCTTTTTCGTCCGTTTCTCTCTGCGCAATCCTTGCCATCACCGCTTCTCTCACTGTTTTGTGCACTTTCACAAACGGTCCGGCGCCGAAGAGTCCCAGTTTCAGGAACATCGTTTTGAGCACTGTCACAGCGAACGGAAACGCTCCGCCGAGCATCCACATCTGCCAGCGATTGTTTTCAAAGAACTGGAAGCGAGAAAGTTGGAGTTGTAAGGAAAGTATAAAGGAAAAGTACCCCTTTACAATCATACAATAGCGGATTGTTGAACATTTGTGAATCCGGCTGTCCCATTGCGATTCTCATGATTACGTCCATTGTGAACTCTTGAAAGTATCTGAAAGACGGGTCTCTGGTTGTGTTTTGTGTTTTGCAGTACAGGTACATATTAACACCCTCCTCTCTGGTCGCTTCTCTCTCCAAATGCTTCAAAAACTCCAAAGAACTGTCCTCGATCCGGCCCAACACCTTTCTGATGCTATTGTTCGAGAACGCTGGCGCCGTGATGGTCCTCAATCGCTTCCACCGGAATCCCTGAGCTCCGACAATATGCACATCCGCATCCTTATCCGGATCTCCTTGAATCGGATTCAACTTGCGGCCATAGAAATTGTCGTACTGTTTCACAAAGAGCTCCTGAACGAGACGCGGATCCGAGAGCACGAGCACTTTTTGCATTCCCTCCGTGAATCCGTACACTTTCCGTATTCCCGGGCCCAATTGCTCAGAATCTGGCCCGGCGGGGTACTGTCGTCGAGCAGTGTGCCGGATTTTCCGAGAATTGGCAGCCCCCAGGGACCGGGCATTCCACGACGTTTCCAGAATGTCCAGTGCCACAGGTAATAGCTGAAATTGTACGGTTATGGGATGAAATGTGTGAATTGAAGGTACCTGGCCACTGGAATCAGCAGAGTTATGAGAATTGTCAGTAGGAATGCCATTGTGAACAGTTTTCTGCAAAAAAGTTGTCCCCAAAGCGTTATGTACCCCTCCAAAAGTCTCATTTTGTGATCTGGAACACAAACCAAACTTTTTCACGTCTTATTTCTCATCTCACAGAATGATAATAGACGGAAAATGATAAGAAAGTTCTGATTTGTCTTTTGTGATTTGATGCCAGATTTCAAAGGGTTTATTCGGAAAATATCACAGAAAAAGCGCATGAATCACTTGAATTTGTAGACCGGATAAAGTGGCGCAAACTTTTGCACATCTCGATTCTTGAGCACAGTTGCCGAGTAGCCGAACACTGACTTTTTGTAGTCAAACTTAAGATCTACAATATTTGTTCATATTTGTGAATATTCACTCCGCCCCGCCTACCACTCTCAATTGGCACATTGCCAATAATGAACGGAAGTTCCAACTTGATGGCACTCGGAAACGTGCCCAAAGTGCTCATTTTCACTTTCAGATAGTACTCGACATCGATAATTTCGCAAGTTTTGGTGGAAGGCGCCAACGGCGGAACGCTCAGCGCCTTGTCCATCTCCACCTTTTCGTTTTTGTCGATTTGGATGTCCTAAAAGACGCAATTGCAAGTTGATATTATTATTATTGTTCACTACCACAATATCCTCGGAAATCTTGCGTTCCTCGACTCGAACTTGTGCGTTCAGACGTGTCGCGTACGTGATCTTCTCCTTTTCATGGCCGATGCACGCGTGCGACTGCGAGTTGACGAATCCGTCACGGAACCCGGTGTACGTGACGCGTTGGACTAGTCGTAGGCTTATCTGCAAGAGAAATTTAGGGCCATGACACAACTCAATAGAATACCTGCTTGAACTTTTTCGACGTTCTATTGTCGATCTTCATCTCGACCGGAATATGCTCTCCGCACACAAATCCCTGCTTCGGTATCCGAATCTCAACGTTTTGCTCTCCACAAACTCGTTCACATAATCAGGGTTACCTCAACTCTCACCGCGCCTCTTTTCCACAAAACCGCTCCGATCTGCTCGCAAACGTGCTTCCGCGACGGCAATTGCGAATTCGGTATCAGCGACAGATCGATTTTGGGTAAAACTGTGAAGCACGTGATGAACTTGTCGTCGAACTTCCACGGACGGTCGATTTCGACTTTGATAAAGTAGCGGATGAAGCCGAGATCGCCTGGACAAAAAGTGGAACGATAATATCAATGAGTATATGTACATTACCCTCAAAACTAGGCGGTGCCCAGTGTGGGAGTTGGAATGAAAACGGAAAAGTGTGCTCGCCGGCCGGCATCTCGTGCTTAGTGCCGTCACTTTTCCACACGATACTTTCGAACCGACAATACACTATTTTTCCCTTGTGATCCGCACAATTGTGACGGACTCGCGCAATGTCACCGTTTCTGTAAACTTGTGTGGCTTTTAGTGCCCGAAATCCCAAAAACCCACTTGATTTTGGTGTTGTTCTTCACGTTTCCCTCCCAGTACGTGTACGCTTTGCCGATCATCTCCATTCGTACCTTGCGAGCTTTGAAATCCTCGTCCGCAACGATCATCTTCACACTTCCGGCCAGTTTTTCGCCGGGCGAGTATACTGCGGGCGTCTTATCGAAGTCTACACTGCACGTCGCCATCGGGGGGGGAGCCGCTGAAATTAAGACTGGATGGGACCAAGATTTTACAAGACAATTCAAAGAAAAAGTGCTGTTTCGTTTACCGAAAAGAGCAAAAAGACACGTATGATCAAATTAAAAGTGGCTCCGCTCTCCTGCTCATTGTTGCGCACCAGTAGTACCTAACTACTAATTAGGTTATCTGCGTGAGAGCTCGAAAAGCGCCGCGGCTCCATCATGCTCCGTGCTCCATCTAACCGCCCACATTTCCGGTGACTTTATGAGCCCTCGTATTTATGAGCACACACATCTTCTTCTTTCTTCTTCTCGTTTTTCTTCACATCTACTGGGTTTACACGACAGACGAAGATGGATGAATTGGAAAACAAGATAAATTTAAATTTTTAATGTTTTTTTAGGGCCCTGTCACGAAAAAAATGTACATTTGAACGAAAAATGGGAAGCGGCGGGGGAAGAGGAAAAGCAGCGCGGAAATGAAATTCGAGAGATTTCAGCCAGATTTCTGATGGCGCTCTCTGTTTGTGTGTGTCGCGCGCGCGTTTGCCTTCCCGTTTTTTCGAGATTCGAGATAACAAGCTAGAGAGAAGGGCGCACACGATAATCAAATGAGCACAAAGAGACGGGCGACCTGAAAACGGATCATTGTCGTCGATGCACCATGTGCACCTTCACTTACTTCTATTAGGACGATTGAGCAAGAACGCTAGGAGCATTCGGACCGATGCACCATGTAGGAGTATTCGGGCCGATGCACCATGTAGGAGTATTCGGGCCGATGCACCATGTAGGAGTATTCGGGCCGATGCACCATGTAGGAGTATTCGGGCCGATGCACCATGTAGGAGTATTCGGGCCGATGCACCATGTAGGAGTATTTGGGCCGATGCACCATGTAGGAGTATTCGGGCCGATGCACCATGTAGGAGTATTCGGGCCGATGCACCATGTAGGAGTATTCCGGCCGATGCACCATGTAGGAGTATTCCGGCCGATGCACCATGTTTGATCTGAAGACGTTAGCCTTGCTGATGGACCACGTTGTGAGTGGATATCGATTTTTTTGGTTGATGCACCATGTGGAGGCTGGTCCGGAGCTGACGATCCGGGAGGAACATGATCGTCGGCGGAAGATCCGTACACCGGCAGCGGTCGGTACAAGAGCGATGCACCATATCGAGACAACTTGAATCATAGAAACAAAACCGATGAATCGAAAACATGCCTTATTAGAAAAGAATAAAACAGAGAAGTTACAAAATCAGTTAGATAGGCATCAAGTAATTATGGAGTGTATGGCGGTGGTGGAGACGACTCGACCTCCTCCTTCTTCTTCTTCTTCGTCTCCACCTCCGATCCATCCGACTTCTCGACGATCTTCTTCTCCTCTTTCTCCTCGCTGAACTTCAATAGGTCCGAAGAGTGGAGCGGAGCGGTCATTCTCGCGCAGTACGAGACGCTCATCAGTCGATCCGAGAAGGTGATGTACCAGTTCGGCAGTATAATCTCTCGCTCCAACACCATCTTGGTCTTCGGCGGCACGTTCACGTCGAGAACCGTCTTCTCTACCTCCTTCAGCTCCATCGTTTGAGCCGTTCCCTCCTCCAACGGGCAGTAAAATCCCTTCTCGCACGGTTTCGTTTGAGGACGGGCGTGATAGTGAGTCCAGCGGTTGACGTGGAAGGTCAGCGAAGTGAGCGGCCTCTGGCTCAGATTGTCCACCTCGAGCTTGATCAGAAACTTCTCACCGATATTGTATTGATTCGGGAGAGTGAGCTGAAATTATTGATATTATAGAGTAGGCAGTGTGTTGTATGTACCTTCAGCTTCACAACTCCATCAGTCATGAAAAGGCTGCCCATTCTGAACATGGTGTTCAGCGGATTCGTATACTTCTTGTCCGTCTCCGGCTTCTTCTTCTGCTCGCCGCTCTTCACAGAGCCTCTCACTTCGAACGTCTTCTTGACGCGGATGTCGAACCGCATCGTACGGTTCAACGTCACCTGGACGTAGTGCTCCACTTTCCCGTACTTTCCCTTGAAGCTCGGCGAGCAATCCTTCGGGAGCTCAAACGAGAACGGGTACGAGTGCTTGCCCGCCGGCAGTTTCCACTGAAATCGAGTTATCTTTAAGGTGAGGAGTTTAGTGTGGAAGGAGCGAACAGATTTAAGGCTCTACACAAATTTTGGGCGGTTGCAAAGTGCATTTCGCTACAAAACTGGTTGCAAAGTGTCCAAACAACCGTACCTGCCCATCTTCACAGCACCAGACGGTCTCGTCTCCCGAGTAGAAGTTCAACGGCACAAAGTCCGACTTCTTCTTTGACCAGTGGGTCGATCCGATTCCCTGCCACTTGATCGTCAGAAAATTGGCCGAGATCGGCGTCTCGGTCTCAAACGAGACGTGTCCGTTCACCGTTTCTCCGCTGCGGTACGTCGATTTGTCGAACACGATGCTGGACTTGTTCAGGAACGACGGCATGACTGACGGCTGCAAAGCGGAACGGTATAATAGTGGACAAATAGCGAAAGAGAGTAGAAGAGCGACTCGGCCTCTCGAGAAGGAGGCCAGAGCCGAGAATGAGTGTGTTATCGACGGGTGGCCCGCGGGGGAACATTGGAGAAGGGTTGTGCGGCGGTCCTTGGCAGCTGGTGGTGCACCACACCCGGTCCTTGTCCCTCGGTGCCGAAGGGAACATCTGTCCTCGCACCGGTTTTTTTATCTCGACGCCTCGATGCACCATGTTAGTGGTGCATCTGGTGTGTCACTAACAGGTGCCGATTACGATGAACCATGTGCAAAAAAACAAGTTTATTCATTGACGCCATTCAAAAACATGTCAGAAATTTAAGCATCCTCCTCAGGTTCGTCCTTTCCGATCTCTCCGCTGATTGGGTACAAGTCGAAGACGCGCGGGATGGCCACGTGCATCATGTACCTCATCGATATTAGCGAATTGTTGAACGGCGCCACAATACCGCCACGTCGACACGGCACCTCGAACTGTTTCGTCAAGCGACCCATCGCCAAAATGTTCAACTCCAATTCCACGTGTACGATGGCCTTCGACGAGTGCTTCACGTTCAACCGCTCCTTTTCGTCTCGATCCAGCCGACACCGCTCCGCCGAATCGCAAAGATGATCCTGTGCGCGGGCGTGATAGTGCGACAAGCGGCTCATATAAAAGTCGAGGGACGGAATGTTCTTGGGGCTCCGGTTCTCGACGGTGATAACCAGAGGGAACGAGTCGAGCGCGTAGAATCGGAGCGGGATGTGGCCGTAGATGTTGAGGCATCCGCCGGTTTCGAAGTGGACGGTATCGTGGAAGTCGAAGCGCTTCAATGAAAGAGCCAATGAGCGTGGGATGCACGCTTTTCCGGCGACTATTATCGGTTTCGAGGCGTTCGCATTGAACCACCACCAACGGGACAACGACACTTTGACCTGATACTCGACGCTTCCGAATTCTCCAACGAAGCTCGGCGAGCTGGTCTTCGGGAGCACAAACTTGAAGGCGTAGTAGTTCTCGCCAGCTGGTATATGCTTCTGAAAGATTTAGGATAAAGTAGAACCAAGCACAACACATTCGAAACCAACCTCTTTGCCGAGCGCTCGCCAAACCGTACGTTCCTCGGAGAACAACTTCATCTCGGCGCGTTTCTCGTTGTTTCTCCAGCCGGTACGCGCCACTCCTTCACACGTCACTTTGAGATGACGGGCTCGAATCGAGCTTGGTGTGTTGAAGAAAATGTATCCGGAGACCGAGTCTCCGGGAAGGTATCTCTTGTGTGGTTCGTCGAAAACGATGGAATCCTCGTTCAGAATCGATTGCATCTGCAATTAAAAAGTTAGAGAAGTTAGGGACCATCATCTGCGATGAAAAAAAGCTAAGTGAGTATGAGCTGGCGTTTTGGGGCCTAATACGGTAGGAGAAAAAAATGCAAATCTCACCGTGCACAACTGTATAAATAGGATGGTCCGGGTGCGATTGCGTAGCCACATAAAGGACCATTCTTGAATGTACTGCGCGACCCCATCAGATTAGGGGTTGCGCAAGCAACAAAGGTCCCTTCTGTTCTTTCTCCTGCTCTTATCGTGACCTCCTTTCCGTCCTACGTCAACAGAAGACGTCCTCCCTCGCTTGGCCGTAACGGGGAAACGGGGGACCCTTCGATCGGGGCTAGGTCGCATTTGGCCTCTTTCTGTGACTCCCTTCCCCTCTTGCCCGAGGAACAGACGACGTTTAGCCCTTCATTACCAATAATAATAATATGCTCAACGTCAAGAAGGATTGTATTGTCTTCGAGGAACCGAACCGGACATTTCTCCCCCGGTGACATTCGACATTTCCTGAATCGGATTCGTTTGAATGAGTTGAGAAAGCCCGAGAAATACGGCTTACATGGACTACAGCTTCACCACGTTTTTGGAGGCGATACAATGATCTTTTGCGATTGTGAGATTGATAAATTCGACTATATTCTGACTTGTTTTATTGTTGCCAATGAGGGGTTATTCGAATACATTTGGTCGCAGCTGCTCTCGCTCCGTCCCACGTCAACAGAAGACGTGTCCTTCCCGTCCGCCTCCCGTTTCCGAGTCTCTTGTCGCATTTGCTCCTGCCTTCAGCCGTTCATCACCAATATGCTCAACCTCAACAAGGATTGCATTGTCTTCGACGAGCCGGACCGGAAATTTCTCCCCGGTGACACTGTATCCGGACATGTTACGTTTGTGACCAAGTCGCCGACGAGCGCCCGCTCCCTCGACATTTCGTGGATCGGATTCGCGTGGACTCGCTTGTATGCGTTAACAAAGCCCTATAACTCAACCACCTACTTCTCCGATCAGTATACCGCTTGGAGCTCTAAAGATGGAAAGGTAGACTAGTTCTAGTTCGATGCAACCCCTCCATAACATGTTTTATTTCAGGAAAAACTTCCAGCTGGCAAACACTCGTTCCCCTTCTCCTTCAAGCTACCGAAGGAATGCTCGCCGAGCTTCAAGGGACAGAACGGAGGCATCGAGTACTTTGTCAAGGTGGCCATGAATCGACCACGTTGGCGCAAGAATCTAGAGTTCAAGAAGCGCTTTCCTGTTACTAACGAGCCCGTAGAAACGAGAAAAAGTGACGCGTACAAAAAAACGCCACTGAATTTCCATATTGCACTTGGAACCGGTGGCTATTGTTGCGTTTCATTCGGCGAAGTCAAGATCTCCGGCAGCATTCCCGTGGCGCAGGAGTTCGGTAAGACGATGCACGTGACGCTGACGGTCGAGAACATGAGCAGCAAGCCGGTGAAGTACGTGAACTTGCACATCACTCAATGGTCTCATTATCACGCTCTCAAAACGTCGTGTAAATGGGCAGCCGGACACGAGTGTCCTCTCAGTTCGTATGCAACGAGCACCTGTTCTGCCGGCCTTTTCAAGCAGAAACTCAAGTTTCACGTGGCGCCGATGATGAAAAAGACGCAAGAGTTTGAAGTGGAGCTACCCGCCAAACGTCCGACAATTTTCACGGATCCACTGATGGCAGTCACATTCGACTTCCGATTGTCCGCTTCGAACTCTTCAGAAGGGCCGAAGAGCTTCACAGGGATGGGTTCAATGGCATGATTTTACGGAATTCCGGAAAACATTTGTTCACGTTTTATTGTATTATAATCGAATCGCATCAAAATAAAACGTTTCCATTCACTCAAACACTATCAATCCCCTCCCTCTCGTTTCGCCGATCCGATCGTCTCCAGACGCTCCTCTTCCCATCACCACGTTCTCGAAAATAAAAGAGTTGACGCCGAAAATGCCGCGTTCATTTCCATCACATATTTGACCTTCACGAGGTGGTCTGAGAAACTCGCGATTCCGGATTTCGGAGGCTCTGGAATCCGGGACACACTCGAACATCCATCTTCTCTTGGGCTACAATAGTTCGACGTGTCATTGTCATGCAGCATCCAGAGTCGAACGATAGCTGTCCTTTGTAGGTGATGAGCTCGACGAGACGGAGTTTGGCCTTTGTGACGATGCATTTGGAGGAGTTGTCGATCATGACCTCGATTGGTATGTCTTCGGGGGAGTGTGAACTGAATCTCATGAACTTTTTGACGAGAAAAAACATCAAGAACTAGCCAAGATCTCCACAAAACCGTTTGAAAATGGCCAGCTGCCCGAATTGTCAATTCCCGAGCACTCAACGGGCGAATTTTTCAGAGCAGCCGCGTTCAGACGTCTCGAAGCCACTTCCAACGTTTCCATTTTTATCAAATTTCCAGCTACACCGGATCTCTCGATGCAAACAGATACCGAGTACTCGATACTTCCTCGCGAGCCTTCATTTCACTATTGTATTACTGAAGAAAAACATCGGTTTAGTTTTCCATGTGATAGATAGTCTTCTGCAAGTGCGCTCTACTGAACTTTGATCAGCGAAGAACCCACGTGATGCAAAAGCTCATGAATAAAATGAATAGACCCAGCGGTTATATGTACAAAAGAAACCAACTGACACGGCCGTCCAAAGACCACCAGACAAGCGACGATTCGTTATAGAACGTGTCCTTCGAGTTGACATCGATGTGATGACGAAATCCGGAAACTCGACTCCGCGACATTCCATTACACCCAACTTTTATCGCCTTCACTGGAATTTCCTTTTTCACGTCCACAATAACACTTCCGGATACGGTCCCTCCGACGATGGCTTGCTTGTCGAAAGCAAAGTCAATGTTGTGCGGTGAGAAACTCGAATAGTCGCACAGAATATAAATCTGGGAACCAAAGAGAATATGGAAATGTATGGAAAGCGAGGGCAAGTCACATGTCTTTCCCCCGATACGAATCGGGCAGTAAACTTTTGCAGGACGAGCACATAAAAACGGATGTTAACAATGGTTTATTCGGAAACCGAACGAGTTCAATTAAAATCCTTCGGCGAGCTGGACGTGATGAGTGTGGCGCCAAGTTTCGAAGCGCTTTCTGAGGCCGCACACCTTCATCTCGACGAGATGCTCCCGCTTCACGAGCTCTCCGTCGAAGCTCGGCATTCCGTTTGCCGGCACCGCCAGCTGAAGAGTGTCGTTCCACAGATTTCCGGGCAGCACGAGAAGCTGATGCTCCGTCTCGGCGATCACTTTTTCGCAGCGGAGCGTACGTTTGCGGCCGATCGAGTTCGGCGACTCGTAGATCAACGCCTCGATGAGACGAAGCTTGAGCTTCTTGACGATACAGCCGCAGAAATTGTCCAACATCACCTTGATCGGAACGTTCTCGCCGAAGATGAGGCACTTGCGCGGGAGGGTGAACTGCAAAATATTGCCCATCTTTAAATGTTCCCTTTTAAACCGGTTACCTTGTAGTTCACGACTCCGTTGAAGAGCATCCAAGTTCCGGACTTGAGCGATCCCTCGCACTCGATCGGCTTCTGGACCGCCTGGATCGCGGCGACGTCCACCGGCTTCGGAACCATATAGAACTTCTGGGCGCGAATCTGTCGCTGCTCGTTCGGAGTCTCCATCCACACGGACACACAATAGTCGATGCTTCCGCGGTGGGCCGTGAAGCTCGGCGGACAGCTTGACGAGACGTCAAAGTTGAACGGGAAGACGTACTTGCCGGCCGGAATGATGTCGCGACCGTCGTCGGAGTTCCAGACAATCTTCGAGTCGCTGAGGAACGTGTTCTCGGCGTGAAAGAAGACGACGGAGCGGCGAGCGCCTTCCGGCACCTCCGTATACGCCTTTCCGATCCAGGCGATCTTGAGACGTTTCGCGCTCGTCGGCTCGCGAACGTACATCACCACTTGTCCGCCGACGGTGCCTCCGAGAGCGTAGGTGGCGTCGGGACTTTTGAAGAGCACACGAATGTCGTCGGTGAATTTCGCCATCACCTGCAAGACAATCGATTGATTTTATGCGGCTGGAAGAGAAGAGAAGAGAGGGAGCGGCCGGTCGCGGGCCTCGCAAATACATGGTATGACTGAGGAAGAAGTTTGGGGGAGGCGTGTCGAAACCGAGAACAAACAAACGAGAACGTGTTGGCCGGCTCTGCCCCCCACCTCCAACAACATAACAGTTTCGAAAGCGATGAGGGCGCCGAATTTATCGCTTTATTATCATGATAATGGACCCGTGAGAGAGGCGAATTGCGCCCGAACATTCGAATTTTGGAATAGCGACAAATCAAACAGATTCTAGGCGAATACAGGGATCATTTAGAAGGATATATGTCAGGTGCCGATAAAAATATCGAAACAGTGTCAACAGATAATTTGTTGATTGATACATTTTGCACATTTTATCTGTTGACAAGTTTTCGATAACTCTACCGGCAGCCCAGATACATTTCAGTGAATGAACAATATTAGCGCGCCGACCGTCAAAACAACAGATTCTATTTGTTGTATAGCCTGACTCATCATAGGCTATGAGTCAAATTGTTGAAATCTAAAAGTGAAAATGCAAACGCGTCGGCTTTGAAAGTATGCAGGAAAACAATTTCTCAATCGTTCTTGGGTTTCTGAACAGTTCTTCTGAGCACAACTTTCGTTTCTTTCCCAAACTTTATTAGAAGCAAAGGCGACAAACTCTAAAAGATAATGGATATTATGGTTGAATGAATGAGATTAAGGTTGATAGGGTGGCGGAGCGTCCTTCTTCTCCGTCTTCTCGGCCAATTCTCCGACTTCAAATCGAGCGTACATCGGATAGTTGTTCGGAGTGTCGAGACATATCTGATAGGTGACCGTCATCAACGAGTCACGGAAGCTCGGCACCGCGTCGTCGGGTACTTTCAGCTCAAACTCGAGCGTCTTCTTGCTCATCGCATCGACGCCGAACGGCAGTTTTTTGAACGTGGCCACCTCTTTCGACTCGAACTTTTGACGCGTCAAATCGAGCGGACACTCCTTGGAAAAGGGCGATTTGCACGGCGCGAGTTGGGGTCGGGAATGCGCGTGACAGAGCCGGAAGAGCCGGATGTTGATGGACGCAATCGGTTTTGTGCTCATGTTCTCCAGGAGCACTTTGACGGTGAACGACTCGCCCGGCGCGAACGCCACTTTCGGCATCTTCATCTGCAAAAAAGCGGTATATTTCGCAACCGCAAATCAGCGCAAACCGCAAATCACCAACCCCACCTTAATCTTCACAAGTCCGTCCTTGAAAACCAATCCCGACTTGGAGAGAATCGAGTACCACCACGACTTGAGCTTCTCCGGCTCGGCCGAGAAGTCAGTCTCCTGGGTGACCACGAAATTCTTCGCCAGTTTGAAGTTGGACAACTTCCACGGACGGTCGACAACGACACGAACGCAGTACGCGATGTTGGCGTACTTGCCCGAGATGCTCGGCGAGCAACCCTCCGGAAGAACAAACGAGAAGGGGAAGACGTGCTTGCCAGCGGGCAGTTTGTTCTGGAAAAGGATAATAGTTAGTTGAATAGGTTGGAATAGAGCCTGTACCGAGCCATCCTTCGAGCACCACGCGATCTTATAGTCCGAGAAGAACTTCTTTCTGGTGAACGTGTCCGCACAGAAGAACCAGTCGGTTTTGGCGATTCCGGACCAGTAGATCTTCAGAAAACGAGCAGCCAACGGCTCGGTGTTGAGCAGAGTCACCTCGCCGCTCACTTTCTCGCCCGGAAGGTACTTACGGTCCGGTTGATCGAAGTTGATCGACAAATCGTCGAGGGCGGGCATCTGGAACAACAGACGACAATATCAAATGAGAATGAAACTTGAGATCGATTCTCTATTCGGATAAATCATGGCATGACACAAATATAAACACAATTTCTGCAAAAGTAGTTTGGCGCAAAAAGTAATAAAGAAAAGGGGAGCTTGAAGTCAGAGCCCTTCTCGGAATGCGAAAGAGAGAGAGAGAGAGGGAGCAAAAAACGGAGGAGGAGAAGAAGAAGAAGAAGAAGAAGAAGTGAGAGAAGAGAGAAAAAGCACTCCGGAGATGGGAGGACGGCTCGCGCTCTCCTTTTTTCTATCATCCTACTTTTTCGTGCCCCTTCTCATCTTTTAGCGCATAGAAACCGAGACCTACAATATCGCGACTTTGCGCGGGCCTAGTATCTCAGCCAGAAACGATCGGATTGACACCAAACTTGGACGAGGGATGCTGAAGGATGACTAGTTTGTGCTCTTAAATTTGGAAGAGCCGCGCTTGAAAACGAGTCAACGTTTTGTGACGAATACAAAGGAAATGACGTAAATCCGGCAGGATTCTGATTCTGAGATTCTGAGAAAATGAACTTCAAATTCGGAGAACAACGCCGCGTCTAACCTACAATTCACCGACTATAGTCAGAAAACGGGCTGAGATTTGTGGGAATTGGAATTGAAACTGAGAACAGGTGATTCTGGAAATGTCAGAATCATGACCAAGCAGTTCTACAATATCAGTTCAATAGTCACAAGCTTGCGTGGGTGTATCTCGACGGAAAATCATCGGATCGAAGCGAAACTTGAACAATAGATTCTCTATGGTTTATAGTTTGTGCTGTGAAATTTTGAAGCTTCTAACTTGAAAATAAAGGCCAGGAGCATACTTTTCGCGATAGAGACGGACTGATATTGTAGAATCGCTCAAACTACAGAAAAAGCAGTTCGGAAGGCGGAATTTCGCGCTTTTAAACTGTCAAAGACCACAACAACATTATGATTTCTGCAAAACCACGTCACCTTTGCGTGTGCTTGGCTAGATTCAAGTGGAGAAGACGGCGTCAATGGCAACGGGACAACATACACGTTTCCTCTATGAAATTTTATCGAAAAACCACAAAAAGATAGAGGTAGAACATGAAAAAAAGAGAGAGGAGATGAATAGGAAAGAGATGTTGGAGTTTGTATGGTTGCAAAGTGTCCTCTGCGAAACTATTGAGCCTGCGAGATCAGGAACGACGTCTGCAGCCAGCATCTGAACGGGAACCACCACGACGGCTCGTAGACGATTCGGAGTCCATGGTCCACGAGTTGACTGACACCCTCGTAGGACGGAGGGCACTCGCGCGGGATGGGGAACTTGAACGGGAGACTGTAGTTGGGGGAGAACGATTTCTGTAAAATGGATAATAGCTTGAGAAGCACGGGGTTTTGCCGGATAGTAGCCTAAAGTATCTTGCGATCAAGTTTCAGACTCATCGGATTGTTTACTTTCGAAATATGTGGATTAGAAGCCTAAAATGTCGGGTCTTTGATCCTCACACCTCCCGGATTATCCGATCGGGCTGAAACTGCAACCTCAGATACTTGAAATCAAGTCCAAGAAGCTCACAAAGATTGGGGTTTGCCGGGATTGCTCGAAAGAACCAAATAGTCTCAAGTTTGGTGCCGCTAGCTCACCCCCATCAGTCCTAGAATCCAAGATCCTTATAGTTAGTTCTATGCTCAAAGTTAGAGAACAACTGACAGTCTATTAGTGCGCTTACCCCCGAACTTCAAATAAAAACGTGTTTTTGTTAGTTAGTCCCACCAAAGTCCCGAGTTTACCTCCAGGTATGTAATCAAGGGACGCTGCTCCTTCGGACCGCTCAACTTTTCGGATCCGATCCAATTGTGCTCCCATCTCAGCAAGAGCGGACTCTGCATTGTGATCGGTGTCGGATTGAAAAAGTTGATGGTGCCGGTGACGGTCTCGCCGGGATAGAAGATCCGATCCGGATCGTCGAGTTTGATGAACGGAAACGAGGGGAACATCCAGCTGACGTCCGTCATAGTTGGGCTGAAATGAAATGGCTGCGAGTTGAGGAGAAGAGAAGAAGTGGAGTATTCAAGAGAGTATGTCTCCGTGACAACGACGATCATGCGATAATTAGCGATTCGTATGTCCTACGCGAAAGTGGTAAACAATGACATTTCTCAATTTCATGGGAACGAACTTGTGAGCACTTGTGAGCACTTGTGAGTACTGTTTCCCAGCCCAATATCATTAATTTAATGGTAATGGGTCGAATTCCGCTTTTTTTTGGCTCTTCTCTACTCACAGTTAGGATTTTCGACGTTAGGGGCAACACTTCTAGACAACCTAGCTTGGAAATGAAACGTCGGATTGGTTAAAATCTTGGAACCTGGGTTGAACTAGTCGTAAAGAACGTGTTTTGAAAGATTTTTGACTTGTAAACTTCTTGGGACCATTTACGGAGCAGTGGAAGCTTCTAGACAACTTTTTAGCAACTGGGAAGGTCTAATTGGCTCAAAACTTGGAATTTGGGTAGATTTGATCATGAGGGACTTGTTTTCTAAGATTTTGAGCTATTGAAGTTCTATGAACCGAATATGGGCATGTTCAAGCTGAGCCGAAGTACACTATAGTTTGTCATCATTCAAAAACTTACCACATCACTTCAGTCGGCCTAAAACTTGGAAAATGTGTAGATTTGACCATAAGGGACCTGTTTTCTAAGATTTTTGACAAGTGAGCATGTATGAACTTGAACTTGGCTACATTATAGTGCAAAACCGGATTTTTGCGGTACCAAATCTCACCGCTAATGCAGAATGATAGTCGTCAAAGAAAATGTTCAGAATAAATTTATTATACATCATTTTAAACATGGTCAAATGAAATTTGTGTGTGTGTGGGGGCGAATGCTCAATATCAGAGTGTTTGGGGTAAAATTATGGGTTAGTTAGTCAGGCGAGAAAAGCAAAGCGGCGGGGCTAGATATTGTCGGACTCTAGAGAGACAACACGACAAACGGAAGTCTGGCTTTCAGGTCCGCAGTTGCTCCGAGCACTCGATACGACACCTCGACGTTGTGATCGACAATATCGGAAGTTGGAGTCCTTCGCGGCAGCTCGATCGAGAAGTGGCAGGTGTAGTGAATGGGGAGAGGGTTCTGCAAACTGACAATATAGTTCGAGCTTCAAAAATTTATGAAATTACCCTAGTTGCAGTGAACACAACCGCCTGGAAACATTCTTTGAGCAGCCTGGGAACGGTGGCCGGGAAAATTCCAATTTTCAGATCAAAATCCCACTTGACAACCGCAAGTTTTTGGGGCTCCAAGTGCAGGGGCTCCAAATTGTTGAACAGAACAGTGCCGCGCACCGTCTCTCCGGGATAATACTCGGTTTTTCCGTCGTTCAGCAGGATATCGATGTCGGGCATGGAATAGGAGGAAGGAATAGTGAGGAGGAAGGAGAAGAGAAACTGATAATTAGTCTTCGGCAGGCAGCCGGAGTAAATCCCGCCAAGTCTTGCGTGGTGCGAAGCAAGAACCTAGCCCCGGCTGCTATGGTGATCATTGAGAAGACGTCTGCGGGTGATAGATGCAAAATGAGTACTTTGATGCTGGGTGGTGGGTGACTTGACGGGGCTCTATCAGAGTTGAGCGGAATTCCTTCTGCCGTCTTCCGTCTTCCGTAAAAAAAAATTTTTTCCGTCTTCCGTAATTTTTTCTTCTTACCGTAAAAGAGTAATAGCTTTTCAGAAGCCATTTACTAGCCCCGAAGAACGCGAATTTCCACGGGCAGTGACCCAGATCCAAATTTTTTGTTGCTTTAGGTTTAAAAAAAAACCGGAAAAAAAGGTTCTGCATTGACGATTTTTTTGTTCCGTCTTCCGGGAAAAAAGTGTTCTTCCGTCTTCCGTTTTCCGTGTTCCGTGAGAAAAATTTTCTTCGGTCTTCCGTCTGCCGTCTTCCGGATTTCAAAATTCCATTTCCGCTCAACTCTGGCCACAAAGCTCCTTGGAGCACTCATGCTATCACACAATTCTCATTCGAGCCCACCAAACTCGTCTCATTTGCTCGCTCTTTTGCCAGTTTCCAGTAGGAATTGAGTATTGTTCCGTTTTTCGCGCTGTTTGTGGACCACCGTTGTCGACAGTAACCGGTAAGCTCAAAAATAGTGTAAAAAACAAAAAAAGCAAAAGGGATTGGGGGGCTGGGACTGGGAATTATCACATTCACATTCTCTATGCCCCCTTCCCCCCTTGTACTCTGAATTTTTCGACAAGAATCATCACGGATTGTGCGAGACAACACACTTCATAGTTCACTACAAATGTCAGCCACCTGTGTATGCACCGAAAAACCGCAATCACCGGGCCGATTTGCATAAGCAGGTCGCCCGTCCTATAAAACGTACAACTCCTATCCGATCGAGCATCGAACAACTGAAAAATGTCATCATCTCAAAAGCAAATTTCAAGCGTCACCTCAACCACTGACACCGTTACCAGTGATGAAACCGCAGAAAGGCGGTACGGTTGTCTCGGCGCCAATCGTTACATTATCCTCGTCATTTCTTTGCTCTTTTTGAGCTTTAATCTTGCTTCGTAAGTGGTTTCGACGGCGATCCATTCGTCCCATTTGATCACATTTTTTTGCAGAATCATCGCCTACAACGCGACGTACGTGTCAATGGTGAACCTGGAATCGTCGCCTTACTGGGAAGAGTTCATTGGCTCGAACAAGACCGTCGACGAGATCGACTGGAACTCTTCGGACCTTCCTCTGTCCGAACGACGTTTCCTCTTCACCTCTCTCCATAAAATGTTGGGATTTGCTGGCGGTTTTATGGGTGCCATCGCCGCCGTCTTCCCAATGACCCACCTTTCGACCAGATTCGGAGTCCACAAACTGATGACAGCTACCGGCATCCTGGGCACCATTCTCGTCTGCATCACCCCGATCGTCGTGTCGTGGTCCTTTCCGATCTTTGTGGTGCTTCGTGTAGTCCAGGGCTTCACCCTTGCCAATCTCTTCACGACCGCCGGAGTTGTCGTCAACGAGTGGGCGACCGTCAACGAGAAGGGACTCTTCATTTCGGTGCTCTCTGCCCACGTGGAAGTCGGCGCCGTGTTCACAATGCCAGTCTCTGGCGCACTTGCCACGTCGGCTGGATGGCCGTGGGTCTTCTACCTGCACGGCATCATTCTCGGCGCGTTGACTGTCCTTTGGGCCGTCTACTATAAGGATCGTGCGGTCAAACATCCGTTTGTGAAGCAAGCCGAGTGGCGCAAGATTAGCCATGGAAAGCGACCGCATACCGGAGCAAAACCGCAGGTGAGCACACGTTTTCAACAGTTTTTGTGGCCCATAAAACCGGGCTTCAAGTTTAGCAACCGAAAAAGCCATACATCTCTGCTGCCAGTAGAGATATCATAAAGTGGCCAACTAACAAACTTTTTATCAGAAAAGTGTGCACATTTTCTTAGTTGGTACCTTTTTGATATCTCCACCGACAGCTGAGATATATCGTCTTAGCTGTAGCGTGCGTTTTGAGCGTCATTGTATGTCTCCGAACTCTACAATACTCGTTCATGACTCAGGACCGACACTACTACTGTAGCCTTCCAATTTTTCAGACACCCGTCCGCAAAATCGTCTCGTCCATCGTCATCTGGGGTGTGTGGATCGCCGTGATCGGAAACTTCCTCGTCTCCCAGTTCTCCATCTCCTACGCCCCCATTTATTTGCGCGGAGTCATCGGCTGCACCCCGACAGAAGCGGGTCTCCTCACCCTTATTCCGATGGCTTGTCTGGTAGGAATACAATATCTAAATTCAACAAAACCTTAAACTTTTACAGTTAGTCATCAAATTCAGCACGGGATTCTTCTCGGACCGCATCAAATCGATTTCGGATCTCACCAAAATGAAAATGTTCAACTCTTGTGCTCTCCTTGGCTCCTCCATCTTTTTCATAGTTTTAGCATGCTCGAATCCTGGCGGCAGCAAAGTTCTAGACGTTATTTTGCTGTGTAAGTTTCCATTTAGTTGCATAATATCTAAAAATGTCAAATTCAGCGATTCCTATGGCGCTTCTCGGCTTCTCCTCAGGCGGTTACAGTAAGTGCGCGGTCATGGTGGCCGGACAATATTCGCCGTTCGTCATGGCTATTGTACAAGTGAGTGGATGCGCAATACAAGTCTACAATACGGATATTATACTTGCAGATAATCGCATGCGCTTCCCTGATGGCCGGCTCTTTCCTCGTGCCCGCGTTGACGCCAACCGATAGTTTCAGTGAATGGCAGAGAGTTTTTATGATTTACGGAGCGGTCTTGGCCATCACCAACACAATTTTCATTGTTTTCGCGAGAGCCGAGCCCGCCAAATGGTCCCAACAAAAAGGCGATGTCATTTTGGCGAGAGCTGTGATGGGCGGAGCCTCGGACGGCGCCACAGAGCCCCGGGAGCCGGCGGAGCAGCCACGAGAGCGGTGGATTGACGCGGAAGTTGGCAGAGTGAATGGGACGTTAGACAGAGGAACAAAGAACGTTTCGGCTTCAACCTGAACCGCCCGAATGCCATGCTCAATAGTTTTAAATGTATAATATCTTCACAAAAGTTCTCAATTCAAGTGTTCCCATAATCGCTTACGTTTTTGACTGAAAGTCTATGAATAAACTGGAAATCACGTTGAACCAGTACACTTTTCAACCCTCTCCCCCTAACTTCTAATGTTCTCATTTGTTTTTCGACACTCCAGACTGACTACAACTATATATTTATCATTGCCACACCACCCCCACGAGGTAGACATTAACTCGAGCGGAATAACAGGAGAACGCGTAAACAACTGAGCACTCTAATGAGCACGGATTGAAAAGGAAGGACAACTCGAGTTTGTTTTGTGATTTTTTGTGTTATTCTGCTTGAGGGGCGTCTTGAAGAACTCCCGAAATGTGACAATCTCATTCGCCTCGATCCAGATGTCAGTGTCATTGGAGATCGCCGCTCGATGAACGCCTCCAGACGCATCATGTAGTTAAGGGTCCTCGAACGACGGCGCCAGGTCCTTGGGCACCGTCACTTACGGCTTTTGGACCTGGAGCTCAAACGAATCGGCTTTGTGACCGCGAAATTGGTCTCGTTGGTCACTGTGATAGTTTTAGTTTACGGGCTCCGCGAGCTCGTCGGTTGCTCTGGAAACCGGGCACACGCACACACAAATTCTCGAGCGTTTCGAGTCCGATAATAAATTTCTGACGAGCGGAAGCAGGGAGGAATTCCGCGCGAAAGTACAAATAAACAACAACAGATGCATTCATTTATTCAAAAGCGGCACAAAGAACTCTCGGACTGGACTTTTGAAGCACTTGCGATATTCGGATCGGGCTCAAACTTTGCAGAATCGTTGGACTTGGATTGAGAGCCAGTGGGACCAAGTTTCAGCCCGATCAGATCGTCGGGGCCCGAGATATGTGATTTTTTTCAAGAAAACCCGGGCTTCCGGCCAGCTTCGGCCAATGATCTAAATATCTCGGGACCAGATGATCCGATCGAGCTGGAACGTGGTTCCAATTGCCCTCAATCCATGACGAAGAAGTTTGCAAAGTTTCGTTCCGATCGGAAATCTGCAAGTGGCTCTGCTCTCCGCGGCTCATCCTCGGGATTGATGACCTGGAATCCGAGGGAGCAGTAGACCGGCTCCGACGACTCGCCACCGTCCACGACCGCCTTCACCGCGTACTCGACAGTGATCAACGGATGCTCGAAGCTCGGCACCACATCGAGGGGCAGATTTATATGAAACTCTTCGGTTTTCCGCTCCTGCGGCTGCACTTTCATCTCGACTCCGCGCTGCTCCACAATCTCCCAGCTGAACTCTTGATTCTCGGCCCGCAACGGACAATCGACGGGGTACACCGATCGACAGGGACGCTCCTGCGGAGAAGTGTGATAGTGGGAGAGCTGATGGAGGTAGAGATCCACGCGCGTCACTGGCGTCAGCTCGAAATTGTTTTTGATCGAGACCTGCGGGACGAGAACGTCCCCTGGGTAGTAGACACGTTTCGGGAGGCTCAGCTGGAAAACAAAAGTTGTTTAGCATCGAATTTCTGCCCACCTACCGTAATCTCCACCTCATTTGCCTTCTTGGCGTCCACACGATCCGTCGAAGTGCTCCAGCAGCGGGTCATCAAGTTCGCGTCGGGATTTGCGAACGGTTTGGTGACGGTGAACTTGCGCTCAAAGTGCAAATTCGGCAGAATCGGACGGTTGATCGTGCCTTTGATGGTGTACTCGATGCTTCCGAACTTTCCGTTGAAACTCGGCGGACACTCGTCGGGGAGACGGAATGAGAACCGAAAGTGTTGGACGCCGGCGAAGATTTTGGTCTGAAGTAGCGGCCGCGTATCTTGAGAACTGGTGATTACTTCAAAAAGTTGTCAATTGGAAAATTGTTGGAAATTTTGTGCTCTACAACTTTGTAGTTGATCATTTAACCTCAAAACGTTTCATTTTTGCGTTACAGAAAATTTCAACTAACACTACAGTACGGTGTCAGCTAATTTTCGGTGCTCACAGAAACCATTTAGAAAATGGCCCATAACTCAAAAATGACAAAGTTTAGAGCAAAGTGGTCAACTACAAAGTTGTAGAGCACAAAATTTCCAACATTTTTCCTGTTGACAACTTTTCGAAATAACCACTGGATCTTACCGTTCCAACATCCTGTTGCCAGACGAGTTTCTCGCCTTTAAAGAAGACACAAGGGGCGAATGCGTCAGAAGCTCCGCTCCAGCAAGTGCTCGAGCGGCCTTCCCACTCAACTTTCACAAATCTCGCCGACATTGGCGTGCGATTTCCGGTGACAACGCAGCCGGTGAGCACGGAACCGGGCAGGTACTTTCTATCATAGGGTCCATTGTAAAATGCGATTCGAAGCATCTGAACCGAGTTGAGATGACACAAAAAGACGGGCGGGGGGAAACTTTCGAGCAAGAGAGTTGATGTCTGTCGTCCCTGGCAACCGAACTCGCTTCTCGAGCAAGAGAGATTCAGAGATTCAGGCTGAGTATAGAGGAGCATAAAGGGGAATAAATGAATAAATGTATACTCTCGTTAAATTCAATAATTATTATCAATCTTCTAATGGTATGGTGGTGGCGGCATTGTCGTGTCCCACAGATATCTGGCCTCGAATCGATCCGGAACCCTCGGAGTCGACGTCGTCGGCGGCCTCAACGTCAGCCGCTTCAGCTTCTCGTCCAAAGACACGAGCGTTCCGATGGCGATCCGAGCATTGCACTGCAACTTGTTGCCGCTCCAAGACTCGCTCTTCGCGCTAAAGCACATGAGGTAGCCGACGGAGATGAGTGGCGACTGGAAAGTGGCGAGCAGGTCGTCCGGCAAATTCACCTCCACTTTGATCACTTTTGTCGAGAACGGAGCCACGTTCACTTTGCACGACGCCTTCAGAACCGATCGCTCCGAGTCGGCGCTGTTCGAAACGTCCAGTGAACAGTTGCGCGAGTTTGAGATCGAGCACGGAGTCGTGAGGGGTCGGTGATGGTAGTGGGCTTGTTGGAGGAGGTTCGCTTCGAGGCGGGTGATCGCCTTCGACGAGTGGTTCGCGAGTTCGATCGATGCGGTGATGGTGTCGCCGGAAAGGAAGGCGCGTTGTGGCAACGAGACCTGGAATGATGAGATGGTTACGTTTAACGACAGGCCTCGTAGTCTTAATATAGGCTCCTCAGAAATCAAATAGTTCCAACAAAAACCACAAACCTTCATGCAAAACGATCCGTCCTTGAAAAATGAGGCCAGCGGTGCGATGGCTCGCAAACCTGGCCGTCTTCAACATCTCCGGCGCCGTCAGCCTCAAATCGTTCGTGCCCATCACGACGAACGTCTTCGCCGCGCCGACGTCGGCCATCCACGGACGGTTCATCTCCACCTCGACCGTATAATTGATGCGTCCGTACGAGCCCCGGAAACTCGGCGGACACTCTTTCGGCAGGATGAACTCGAATTGGAAAGTGTGTGGACCGCGTGGAAGTTTGTTCTGAACGAGCGATGCGATTTGATGATAGATTTACAATAAACAAGCCAAAAGTTGATACCTTTCCGTCGGGAGACGTCCAAACCACGTTCGCGTTGTAGAAGTGTCGTTGACGTCCGTTTCCGATGCCGCCGAAATTGGTTTTCGAGCATCCTTTCCACGAGATTTTGAGGAATCGCGCCGAGATTGGCTCCTCGTTCAAAAGTCGAACCGTTCCGGACACTTTTTCGCCCGGATAGTATTTCATCGACGGTCGATCGAATGTGATGGCCGATTTCTCGTCGATGATCTTGATCTTAGGAGCGGGTACGACGAGAGCGAACATTTTTCGGCGAGGGTACAATAGAAATCAATGGATGGGGACCGAGAAGAGAGCAGCGAACCAGAGGTGACGAATGAACGAATGAGGGAGTGAATGGATGAGCGGGTGAGCGGAGGGACCTACGTAGGTGAAGATGTCGGGAACGCGACGCGTCGTTTTCGTTAGAACGGAGTGTCGTTGCAAACAAAAGTAGGTCCGAAAGTTCGACGTACAAGATCACGCTGCAATTTTCTCTGTCCTCGACCTGCCACGTGGCACGTTTCGCGCGCACACCTCCCGTCTCCCATCAGTTTCGACTATTATACCTTTGCGATTTTGCGAAAAAATTCTCGCATCGAAGAAGAAAAAATGCAAAGCAAGTCGCCGAGTGAGACGAACAGAACCAACGAAGTGGACAAGACGCAGTTGCAGATGAAAAAGGTGAGGAAAGAGTGTTCGACGCCTCACATTTCGGCGCAAATTGCAGAAAACGCCGGCCGAGCTGGCGCAAATGGCGATTGTGAACCGCGCGTTCTCGGCCGAATCGATCGACGAACCGCCGCCGCTGTCGCAAAAACGATCGGAGACGTCGCTGGATCCGCTGAAGACGCAGCTCAAATCGGTGCCGCTGGTGAAGGCGTTCAACTCGGCCGAGAACCATTTGGAGGAGCCGCCCGAGAAGAAGTGATCGATTGAACTGATCGCCGCGCGACGCTTTGTTTTGGTTTGAAATAAATGAGATGCCACGGTCTTTGTGGTCAACGGCGACGAAAAATGCTTGTTCGACATGAAAACACACTAATTCTCACAGAATTTAAGGCCTTTTTGGCGCATTTTTCGCGGACTTTGCTTTTTCGCCTTTGCCGCCTAAAAACCGCACTTCTGATTTTGCGCTTTCTTGACCGTTTTCAGACAGAATCGGTTTTGAGAATGTTAAATCACGTAAACACAAGAATTTTGAGCGCTCGAACCGCGAAAATTGCCGAAAAGCAACTGAAATTCACGCAGTTTTAGCGAAAAACCTTTAAACGGATAAATGTGATTTGCGACTTGACCAAATTTGACGCTCTTGCGCCTAAGAAATTCGTAATAGCCTATATAATCGGTCTATCGAGAGAGAAATCAGAAATTATAGGTTTTTCGTGGCTAATCTGGCAAAAAACACAAATTTGGCTGTTAAAATTTGAATTTCGCGCCAATGTAGCGCCCATTGTCAGCTCTGGAGACCGTGTAGGACTAGATAAAATTGATCTTCATTCCATTTTCGATCGCTTTCTCATTGAAAATACAGTGTAGTTTTGTCAATTCTACGCCATAGACCACTAAAAGTTCAATAAGACAGAGACAAATCGAAGGGGAGAGAGTGAGACGATCCGAGAGACGCAGACGGTCATAAAAGTGTTGTCTTTATATCAGAAAACCTCAAAAATCCATAGTCTCCGGAACTTTAGGGCTCACTTCTTGGTCCCTGACTCAGACCCTTCTCCCCAAAGCGACGTTATGAAATTGTGCGTAACCTTGCTCATCACTGATGATTACAAGAAGCCCGAAACTAAATATTGTTGATTCAATTTTGTTGAAACCCACACGCTGATTCACTTCTTGCTCTGTTTGTTTTGTTCCGCATTAACAGCAACCTACATCCACTTTCGCCGAGTATATAAAGTTGTTCACGTACACGTCTTTCCGCCACTTTTCCCTCTTTTTCCACAAGATGGCCGGTGAGTTGCTTAAGCGCTTTTTTCTACTATAAAAAGGTGCATCTTCTTGTAGACGCCGAAAAAATAGTGTTGGACTCTATAAAACTGACCAAGGACTGTCTGGACATTGGAAAGTTTGCGAGCGAGGAGCTCGCAAAGACGCTTCCAGTGTTCGGAGCATTCGGAGTGCTCGTCATCGATCTGATTGGTGCATCACAGCATAAAAAGGATTCGGTGAAGCCGATGCTCCAAAAGTTGGAGAACAATATCCGGAAATTGTCGCAGCAGACCGCGAAAGGATTCGATGATATGAAGGCGTTCGTGACGGAGCAGTCGTTCTCGAGGGTTAGTACACTAAATGACGATCACACCAATAGATTTATCTCTGCTGCGAGTAGAGACATCAAAAACTTGTCAGCTGATAAAATGCGCATCAGAAAATTGTGTACATTTTCTTAGATGAACGCTTTTTGACATCTCCACCGACCGCTGAGATATATCGTCTTGAATATGGGCAATAGTAAGGTATAAGCAAACCGTTTGCAGGACATTCTGATGCCCGTTTCCACACTCATCAAGTTCATGCTGCCGACGGTCGAAGATCCGAACACGCACAACGTCGAGCACTTTCGAAAAGAGTGCGCCGCCACTTCGGCGCTCCGTATCGCCAACGACATGCTGAGTTGTCTGGAGAGAAGCGCCACGAATCCGCTGAAAATGGCGATGGCCGCAGAGACGGAAAAGTCCACGGCCACTTTCAACAAATGGAAAAACTTGTTGATGACCGTGATGGGCGAGTTGGTTCGTTTTATTCATATATCACGGAACCCCAGCATTCCAATGCGCAAGCGAGTTGTCAATGGGGCGCGCTTGCATCCACCGTCGGCTCGGAGTTTCTTTTTTCAACTGAAAACCAGAATTCGTTCGTTTTTCTCTTAATAAACACTCACATTTTGTTCTTTGCGAACAATAGGGCGATTGTTTGAGTTAAAAGCATCGAATTAAGCGCGAAACAAAGCAGATTCGTTCAGAGTTGACCAAATTGAGGGATTTTGTCGAAAACTACTGAAAAAAACGGAGTTTTGACGATTATTTGCCGAATCGAGTTCGGACAGTCAACAAGGAGTTTATTGCGCATCTTTTAAGCGCTCAACCGTCGAAAAATATACAGAATTGAGATAATTGAGGCAAATTTTTGATTCCAAAAAAAAAATTCTGTAATTCTCACATAAAACGTTTCGAAATTGATGACAAAGCAGTTAACATTTCATTTTTTATTCATTTCCAATCATTATCATAGGTTTTGGCACTGATTGGTTCTGAAAAGATGGGGATAATGCAAAAAAATGGGAAAATTGAAATGAGAAACTCTACAACGACGCTCCGGAATTACGCGTTACGCGCCTTGTTTAGCGCACGTGAATTGCGCCAAGCGAATTTGTTATTGGAAGGCTGGGGTTCCGTGTGTGTGTACGAAAACGTTAATGTTCAGCTAATGCTCGAGACGTACATCAATGCAATGTTCTGGCAGCGAAACATGTGGGGACCCAATGAAATGATGAAGAAGGCAAAAGTTCTAGAGGAACACATTGATCAATGGGAGACTGAATTAAGGTACACACTGACACACAACCGTTTCATGAGTTCAAGATTTGTAGGACAACTACTGGGAGGGTGTTGTTCAGAAATTGATCGAAGAGACTCAAGACAACTACACACACGTCGGTAACCGAGAAAAAGCGGACATTCTGGAGCGAAAATGAACGCGGGACTCAAATAGTGAGGCGACTTTCCACAAAACGAAGCGAACAAGTGACACGTTTCAGCAAGAACAGTTCCTACTACATAATGGTGTACAACGATTGCACCGGTTACGGTCGGCACTCATTCTACGCGCCGAATGGAGCGGGGAAGCACTCGTTCCGTCGCGGCGGATGCAATGTGTACGTGTATTGGAGCAGTGATTGGAACAAAGCGAGTCAAGCGGCGAGGGATCGATTCACGCAGCAAGCACGGACATTCGGAAATAAAGGGCTACCAGTGTAAGGGCTTGAACGAATGCAACTAGCATCCAAAACGTCCTAACCAACCTAGAAAATGCGACGAAAGCTTTTGGAGCGGCCCGGATCTCAACTACTCGGGCTATCCGAAGCACGTGCTGGATAACGAGCTCACCAACGCCGGCTTTGTGGGAATGATCAGAGACGATCAGGGTCTGACGCTTCGAGTCTCGGCCTGTGTGACACCTACGCCCGGATACCACACAGAGATGACACTCGGCATCCCGAACTCGAACAATCCGAATGTGTTCGGTCTTCCCGGCCGGTACGAAAAGTTCCGGGGGACCAAGTATATGATGATTTTTGGATATTATTGAATGGCGGTCGTTGATTCATAAATTTGTTGAAACTGATTCCAATCATTCCGAAAACGCTACTGCTCCTGTATTAACCGAAAACTGTATCGATTTTGTGGAAAAAGCACGAGTTGTGTAATCTTATCGTTGCAGAGTTTTATTCGATGAGGCCTGGACACCTTTTTTCAACACACTTTGCTAGTTCTAGAAACTTGCATCACCAAAAAACCTATCGTTTACAAAAGAATCTCATTTTTGTTTCCAATGTTTCTCGGTACGCGCGTAGATCGAAAAACTAAGGGTCTCGCAGCGATCGGACAAATATACGGTATGCGCATTCAAATGAGTGCGCGCGTTGCGGTGTTTGGGACCGCTGGGAGGACGGGAAGAAAAAAAAGAGGATCGCTCTCGCCGGAAAGTCCTCTCGGAGGGAAGGACCGCAGAACGCGACGCCAGACTACGAACAGATGATGACAAAACCAACGAAACAGTCGTAAAGATCGTTTGATCTCTGCGACATTCTTGAACGGTCCCTGACCCGGTCACCTATTGTCATCATTTTGGCGTCGCGTTCTGCGGTCCTCCCGTTCGAGAGGAGGACCAGAGCGATTCTTTTTTTTCTCCAGCCTCGCCTGCCGTCGCAATGGCCGCAACGCGCCCACTGTAACTTCAAAGGCGCATCCTATTTCTCCGAAAACTTTGTCATTATCGCTGCGAGACCCATTCGACCTACAGCCCGCGCACCGCGAAACGTTCGGTTTTCGGCCGGTTCTAGATGTTTCCTCGTTGTTTTCTCGCCTTTTTCTGTTCCGATTAATCGATTTTTGTGATTTTTCACTCGGAAAAAACGCATTTTTCTTAGAATTTCGCTATTTCAAGCCGGAAAAACGTTATTTGCGTGGTCCAAATTTCAAAAAGCCGTTTTTTTCTGATTTTTCACTCGGAAAATTGCTGTTTTACATTGAAATCAGCGAATTTTAAAGAAAAAAGATTCAATTATAAAATAAATGACTTAAATACACGTAATCACAGGAAAAGATCATCCAGAAACTCGTCGATCTCATCGTCCACTGTTTTTTCGGTTTCCACCGGCGCCGGTCCTTCCCAAATGTCCGTGGAGGCGGAGAGCGTCGATGAAGAGATAGACGATCCTGGTTGACCTGAAAATTGGAAATTTTGAGTGAAAAATCGGGTCTAACTACGTGTTTGATTAAATTCACAGCCAAATTTCTTTAAAACGACAAAAATCTCGATTTTTCTTGAATTTTCCCATAAAAACCTACCTTTTTCCGGCTTTTCCTCAGTTTTCCCCTCGTCCAAATCTTCGTCCTCATCGGATTCCCTCCGCCGCTTCCGCTCCTCTTCCCATCGTCGCACCGCCCGTTTCTTCTGTTTCACTTGTCGTTTTTGTGAGCCGTAGTTCAGTTTTTCCGAACATTCCGGACACAATCTCGCCTTGACGAGCGTATTCTTCGAGCGGCCTCCCTCTTTGTACGCAAAGTTTATCTAGATATCAAATTTTTTCAAAATTTTCAGGGGAAATTTACCTCCCAACTGGCAAGACGCGCAGTTTCCTGACACTTTCTGGCTCCGCACACCAATTGCCCTTTTCCGTCCTTGACTTCCGTCTCTGTGCGCCAACGCATTCCGATTTTGCTCGTCTTGTACATGGACAAATCGACGATGCAATACTCTGAAACCCAAAATTCGCTAAATTTTCATCTTTCCTATGATTCTCAGCACCTTTGAACAATTTTTCATAATATTTCTTTCGCCATTCTCTTCTCCCACGACTCGGGCGCACTGCGATCATCCTCCTCGCTCCAGACGAACCGGTGATGTTCTGCGAGCACGTCTAAATCCGTTTTCTCGTTCTGAACTTTCGATCGAGCAATTTCGTGGCGCCCGGATACGAGATATAGTATAAATTGATCATTTCCTTGTGGCGCTCGTACGCATTCATCGACATCATCTTCGCCATCCGTCGGTGCATTCTGCCGTGCTCCTCCTCGAATCCAGCCCTTCCTCGCCTCTTTTCTTCTTTGGCTCTTCGCCCGGATGCTCTTTTTCCCAAAAATCGCCTTTTCGCTTCGTTTTCGACGAACTTTCGGCAATGTCGTCGCCAAATTCCGAGTTCAAATCGTCGATTCCATGGTAGGGGTTGCGGGCGGCCATTTCTGAGCAAATATTGATTTTTTTATGTTTTCAGATATTTTTTCTTTCAAACTTTCGCAATGTTTTGAAGTTTTTCCACAAAAAATCGTGAAATTTGAGCAAAAAACAACTGCAAAGGCACTTTTTTGCAAAAAAATAAAAAGACACAGCTGACACGAGTGTTACCGTACCCCGATGCGCCTTTAAATCGTTGCGTGGCAAACGTGTTCGCCGCACAGTTCCGTCGACAGTTTTCAGTCATTTTCTCGACAGCGACGCCGGATTTTGCGATTTTGACCACTTTTTCGTTTTTCTCAGCTCGAAACGCGTCAGAAAAGTGTAATTTTGCGCGAAAATCATCACCTGGCACCTGTTTTTCGGTGGAATTCCACGAACCTCTCGGTTTTGGTGTTGAATAAAAAAAAACAAATTCATGAGCATTTTTCGCGCTCGTTCTCTTTTTCAATTTCCTTTTGAGCCAATAACTGCCAAATACGTCACTCAAATTCTCTGCTCGCGTCGCTCCGCTATTTTTTTCATTTTTCGGGCCCCGCTGCCTACGCTTCGTTACGCTTCGCTCTGCTCGCTCTTCTCCCTCCCACTTCTCTCCGTTTCGTCTATAAATCGAGTACCGTATTCGTCGCCCCCGCGTTGCAGTTCGGGAGAGAGGAGGCACGTTTTTATTATTGATGTGGCAATCGAATCGCGCCGGCCGACCGCATTTTGGCCTTTCAGTCGTTTCCAGGCTTATCAGCTCGTCGTTTTATCAAAAATTTTGGACATTACAGCAGTGTCCTTCAACTGTCCGTCATTAGAAGATCCTTTTACGTGTACCTATCATTCATACACTCGCCCAACGACCTAGATTTTATCGCTAGGCAGTTAGTATCTTCTCTAGCGGCTTCGGGAAAAAGACGATCATGATTCGCTTCAGAGATACAGATACCGCGTCCCTGACCTGCTAATCAGGATCGGGTTTTTTTGTAGTTTTCATCCGAGTGCCACAGCTCAATTAGAAATGTTTATATTATCCATCTATCCGCCCACACTCACTCACTTCCTCCTTCGTTATTCTCATCAGCAGCACGCACGCACGCACAAATACGCACAATTCATTGCGATTCCCACGTCATCTGCTAGAGAGTTTAAAAAATTCGGTGGGGCCCCGCTCCGTTCCCCCTCTGCTTCTCTATTCTGTCGAGAAAAAAAAGATGTGGCCAGCACGGGAAGGCGTTTTGCGCAAACAACAGCGAATCTGGAGAGACGCAGACCACATGTGTGTGTTCATTCCTATGGAAAACGGACGGGGGACGGACTGTCCCCCTTTTCGCCCATTCTCTTCGCTTACTGTGTAGTTAGTCGGTCGGTCGGTCGGTCCTCCTCCTCCTCCTCCTCGTCGCATTCTCTGTGCGGGCCTAAGCGCTCGCCTGTTGTGTACGTCGCTGGTCGTAATACGACCGCCGACCCTGACCTACTAGTCTGTCCGAAGCGTAGTTTTGCACGTTTTTGGATTCGTAGAATCTAGGCCTAACTAGTTTTGGTTTTGATCTCCCCCTACTCGGGGCGCGAACAAGTGATACGGGCGAACCAAACGAGGAAGAGGAAGTTGTTCCTCCACTTTTTCTACACTTTTCACGACAAGATCCGTCGGATATCTCTATCTATCTATCCGTTGTATTCATCGTGCCGCGTCGCAACTTTTTTGCTTCGCTTAGTTCGACGGCTGTTTCGCACTGCGACACAAGAAGAAACGCCAGAACTAGGACAGCTGACCCCAATTGCCTTCGGAGACACTCCCTTCGCATCAATCGATATAAATTGTCGCGTTTTTAGTTGCCTTGCAAAGTTCATGCAAATAGACCTGATGTTTGACTGTTCGAAGTTCGAACTGCGAAGTTTTCCCATCGTCGTCATCATGTGAGCCTCATGGCGGCTCAGCAAACACCAATCATCCGTCCATTTCCTTTTTCCTCTTCTTTCCTTCGTCTCCTAACCAAACTCGATCATCGCTGATTTTTGTAGGTATTGTTTGATTCGGACGGTGTGGTCTAAAGAGCCCCGGTTCGGTCAACACACAGGTCAGCCCTCGGACTCTTTTGCCGCCAGACACCCCCCGATCGGATTGATTGTCTCCTGCGCACGGAACCCCGGACACGGACACAGCCCACCCTTCTGACAACACGAATCATGGACAACGGACATATTGGTACGGATTTGAGCCTGTCTTTTGTGAAATTTTCAGCCTGGTTGAATTATCTAGAGATGTATTGAATTGAACAGGAAAGGTTTTCCGGTTCATTTCAATACATCTCTAGATCGGATAGTTCAATCGGGCTGAAACTTTCACTAAATATAATCATTTTCAACTCAATCATCTCCCGCAATTTTCAGAAGAGACTAACAACGTTGAGGTCGACCCGGCCACCGGAGGAGTCGTCATGAGCTTCAGCTACGCTTCTGACTTCCCGACACTCCCGGAAGCGGCGCCGGCGACGGCTCCAACTGCCAAACAAGTGAACGTGTGGCACCGCTCGAACCTGTCGAAGGCCGACGTGACGATCACCTTCCGTTTGGCGTCGGACGAGCGCTCGAACAAGGTGAAGAGCTTTGGAAACACGTCGGACGAGTCGAAGAAGGCGCAGGCGATCGCTTCGGCTACTAGTGAGTTCAATTGAAGCGTTACAGCTCGAGTAACTATAAAATTGTAGAGACGAGAATCGAGTTGTCCGAGTCGAAGGACGGAGAACTGACGGTGGTTGTGAAGGGAGAGCGCGCCAAGGCCGAGGAGGCCCGTGCCCGCATCATTCGCGACCTCCAAACCCAAGCCTCTCGCGAGATCAACATCCCGAAGGACCATCACGGACGTCTCATCGGAAAGGAGGGACAATTGCTGCGAAGCCTCGAGGCGGAGACCAACTGCCGCATCCAGATTCCGCCACGCGATGAGAAGACGTCGATCATCACGATCACGGGACCGCGCGAAGGCATCCAACGTGCCGCCCAGCACATTTTGGCTGTCTCGGAGCGCGAAGCTCGTCTCGCCACCGAGCACATTGTCTGCCCGAAGCACCTCGTGCCGTTCGTACGTGGACCGTTCAACGAGACTTACGATCGCCTGAGCAACGAGACGGGCGTCAAGATCAACATTCCGCCGTCGCACGTCACCAACGAGGTCATCTCGGTGACGGGAGAACGCGACGGAGTGCTCCGCGCCGCCGCCGAGATCCGCAAGATTGTCGAGTCGAAGAAGGACGTGTCGACAATCACTGTGCAAGTCGCGCGCACCCAGCACCGCTACATTGTCGGACAATCACGCTCCGGAATCCACGAGGTGCTCCAGAAGACGGGCGTCGTTGTGGAGGTGCCGCCAGAGGACTCGAACTCGGATCAGATCACTCTGATCGGAGCCGCCAACGATCTCGCCAAGGCCCTCGCGCTCGTCATCGAGAGAGCTTCCTCCGTGGTCACTCAGTCGATCGCCGCCCCGAACTGGCTCCACAAGCACCTGATAGGACCGAAGGGAGCCACCCTGGCCGCCCTCGTTCCGAACAGAGGAAGTGTGCAGATTGAGTTCGACGATTCGAACCAGATCTTCCTGGAGGGATCTCCGGAAGAGGTAAAGGCTGCTTTTGAGCCGCTGAGCAAGGAAGTCGCCCGTCTTCAAATCGAGCTCTCGATTGAGAAGGTCAAGGTTCACCCGACCCTACATCGCCACGTGATTGGACGCGGAGGATCGTTGATCTCAAAGATCAAGATCAGACGGGAGTGCAGATCACGATCCCGAACGAGGAGACGAACTCGGACGAGATTGTCGTCGAGGGAAAGAAGGACGGAGTGAAGAAGGCGGTTGCCGAGATTCGTGCCATCGTGACGAAGATAGAGAACGAGAAGTCGAAGGACATCATCATTCCGCAGAGACTTCACAAGTTGATCATAGGAACGAAGGGATCCGGAGTGCAGGTCATCCGTGACGCCACCCGAACGTTTCGATAGTGTTCCCGGACGCCAAGTCTAAGTCGGATGTTGTCAACATTCGCGGAGATAAGGCCGAAGTTGATGCTGTCTACAAAAGCTGACTGTTCTCTCCAAGGAATATGTAAGTTTGAACGCGTCTTGTTTCTCGAATCTATGTGAATCTATTTTCAGGCTGAGAACAACTACCAACAGACTGTCGCCATCTTCAAGGAGTTCTTGAAGCACATCGTCGGAAAGGGTGGAGCCACGATCCGCAAGCTCCGCGACGAGACGGAGACCCGCATCGACCTGCCGGAGGCCGGATCCGACGACGGAAAGATCACGGTGACTGGAAAGCAAGCGAACGTCGAGAAGGCGGTAGCCCAGCTGAACAAGATTCAGGAGGAGCTCGCCAATGTCGCCGAGGAGTCGATCGAGATTCCGACGAAGGTTCAGAGCCGCTTCTTTGGAAACGGACGTCGTCTGATTGCCGACATCGAGGAGGAGTGCGGAGGAGTTCACATCAAGTTCCCGACCGAGAAGAGCGAATCGACGAAGGTGACGATCCGCGGACCGGCCGGAGATGTGAAGAAGGCTGTCGCCCTGCTGTCGGCTCTCGCCAAGGACAAGGAGGACAACTATGTCGAGGACACCGTCAAGGCCAAGGCCGAGTTCCATCGTTTCCTGATAGGAAAGGGCGGATCGAAGATAGCGAAGCTCCGCGACACGCTCAATGTGCGCGTCATGTTCCCGAAGGAGGGCGACGCCGAGAAGGAGACGATCCATTTGCTCGGAAAGAAGGACGACGTACCGAAGGCGAAGGCCGCGCTCGAGGAGGCGATCAAGCAGCTCTCGGAAACGGTCGACATCAAGATTCACGTCGAACAGAAGCACTACAAGCAGTTCCTCGCTCGCGGAGCCGCTCTCATTAAGGAGATTCAGGAGCAGAACGGCGGCGTCGTCATCTCATTCCCGAAGAACGGCACCGACAGCGATGAGGTGTCGATCCGCGGTTCGAAGCAGTGCGTCGAGGCCGCGAAGGCTCGCATCGAGGACATTGTCGAGGATTACGAGAAGCAGGTCACCGACACCGTCTCCATCCCGGCTCAATTCCACCGTGGACTGCTCGCGGGACGTGGAGCCAAGATTCACGAGCTGCAATCGAAGTTCAACGTGTCGATCCGCTTCCCGAACAACCGCGAGGAGGGAGCCGAAGGAACCGACGTGGTAACCGTCTCAGGACGTGACACGAAGGTCGAGGAGGCCAAGGAGGCTCTTCTGGCTCTGGTGCCGATCTCGAAGGTCATCCAGCTGCCAGTCGACATGCATCGTTCGATCATTGGACGTGGTGGAGAGACTGTAAGTGATATTCGACTTTTTTGCCCGTTTCAACCAGATACTCATTTCAGGTGCGCAAGCTGATGCAAGACTACGACGTGAACATCTCGATCCCGAAGGACAACTCGTCGGAAGACATCACCGTCACCGGACAAGTCGAGAACGTCGATCAGGCCCTGGAGGCTCTCCGAGAGAAGCTCACCGATTACGAGGCTCAGGCCGAGGACCGCAAGCTGAAGCAGTGGTCGATGACGCTGAACGTGCCGACCGACTACCATCAGAAGATCATCGGACATCGTGGAGCGACGATCATGGCGCTCAAGGACAAGTTCGGAGTGATCATTAACGTGCCGCGCGAGGAGGGCAACGAGACGATCACGATCTCGGGATACGAGGAGAAGGCGAAGGCGTGCGCCGCCGAGATTGAGGAAATGATCTCGGAGCTGCGCTCGATGTTCACTCAGGAGATCTCGCTCGACTCTCGCTACCACCCGCGTCTCATCGGACACGGCGGCAAGAATCTGAAGAAGGTGATGGACGACTACCGTGTCGAGATTCGCCTTCCGCGCCAGGGAGCCGAGGACCCGAACCTTGTGGTAGTCGCCGGAAAGGACGAGAACGACGTCTACGACTGCATCGACTTTTTGCGCGCCGAGGAGGAGGAGTTCTTGCTCGACAATGTTGAGAGAGTGAGTTTTTCAGACGTTTTTCGGTATAATCTTTTTAAATTTTCAGACCCAGTACCTGTCGCCACGTCATCAGGAATCATCGTCGTCTCGCCAGCACCAGGCTCCGGTCACCGTTCAAATGAAGGGCGCCCCGTGGCAATTGGACATTGGAAGCTCGGAGCAGTTCCCAGACATGGGCGCTTCGTCGGCTCCAACTGCCGCTGCCGGAGGAGCCTGGGGAGCCGGACGCCGTCATTGGTAAACGCGCCCCCGATCGGATGATTCAACCAACGTCAACGTCTCTCTAACTCGAAATCCCCCAAAAACAATTGTATTTATTAGTTTTTTGTCTTCTTTTCTTGTTGATATATCAAAAAAACATTTCCCCACTTTCTTTTTTCTGCTTCTCCAAACTATTGTAGTCGTTTTTCCAGTCCTATTTATTGCCTCCCAGCGAACGGTTATCCCCACCCCCAAAAGTGCCTTTTGAACAAAAAAAGAATAAAAGTAGTGATAATAAGTTATTGGGTACTACGTTAATATCCGCGTTTTGATGGTTTCTTCGTTTTTTTTTGCTGTTATCTCCCCGTATCGTTTTTTTCTTTTTCAATGTAATATTTGTCCGCTTTTTTTTCGCCAAATTCCACCAGAGGTTTTATCTTTTTCCCCCCGAAAAAATCCCAATTGACGTTGGTTTTATCATATTTATATTCTCTTTCCCTTCACCACCACACACATGCTGATTGATTTTTTTTGTTGTAAAGAATAAAAGTGCTTTGGTGAAGAGTTTTGTAGGCGATATTGTAGGATTTTCGATTATCACAAATATCTACTAACCACTGAACAGGTTTTCGGAAACTATTGGGAAAATTGTAGAAAAATGGGGGAAATACGATGGATTTTGGCGGTCGGATCGGCTCTGATCGCCTTCAAATGCCTTCTGATACCGGCGTACACTTCGACGGATTTTGAGGTTTGTTTCTGGAGGTTTCTGGGGTAATGCAGTTCTGAAGGTTTGGGTTACTGTAGAAGTACGGTATTATTAGCTAGAGAGCTGGAAAACTTAGTTTTTCAAGATTACAGTTGTTTGAACTGTAGATTACGGAAAGAGCCAAAAATTGCAGTTTTACTGTAGGTTCCAGAAAGACAGAGTTACTGTAGAATAAGAAGAGAAGTGTAGGATTAGGTAAACAGGATTGCTGTAGGTCCACCGCAACTGGATGGCCGTGACGTGGCACCGACCGATCGGCGAATGGTACACGGAGGCCACTTCCGAGTGGACACTCGACTACCCGCCGTTTTTCGCGTTTTTCGAGCTCGCCCTGGCCAGAGCGGCACACTTTCTCGGGTACGGTACTCGCAGGATTACTGCTGTCGACTTTGCAAAACTGAAACAATTTCAGAATAGATGAGATTCTGGAGATATCGAGCACGCCGAAAATGTCACCCGAAATCCGCGTGTTCCAGCGACTTTCCGTCATTTTTACCGATGTTTTCTATGTAAGTCACACACGGTTTGAAAATGTTCGAGTCATGAAGCAAATATTGTTCAGATCCTCGTGTGCGCCCTCTACTCGTTCCGGTCCCATCGGTTGACCGCACGGATCCCGCTGAAATTGCGCCAAAACGCCCGTGAGGCCTGTTTCGTGCTGCTGACGTCACTCCAGGCACTGCTCCTCGTCGATTCCGTTCATTTTCAGTACAATTCGATGCTCACCGCCTTTTTCCTGCTCTCCCTCTATTTTGTGGACTCTGGAAGGCTCTTGGCGGTTGGTGATGGTCTAAATAACGGAACGTTAGGCCATAGAGGACTGGGTGCCTGAACCTTGGGCTTAGTTGCACTTTTCCGATCGGACAGGCATTATGGACTTGGATTGAAGTGGCTTGGGTCCAAGTTTCAGGCCGATCGTTCAGTCCCCCGGTCGCTAGCTGGCCTATCTTTCCAAGTGGCTATTCTAGGCCACCTCGCAGATTTGAATAGTCTTTCCTAACTTTCCTCTTCTAGGCCGCCTTCACCTTCTCGGTGCTGCTCAACTTCAAGCACATTTACGTGTACTACGCCTTCGGATACGTCTTCTACTACATGGCCGCCTATTTTCAGTACTCTGGATCGGTGCTCGGCGAAAATGTGCCGAAAGGTTCCGGAAAACCCGTGTACTGACAATATCCATTTAATTGCAGCGCTCCTCCTCGCCGTCTCCCTCCTCGTCCCTTTTGCACTCTCTCTCCTCCCCTTCTTCATTTTCGGCGGTGGTCCCAGTGGCTCCGAATCCCTCCGACACATCGCCGTCCGCCTTTTCCCCGTCTCCCGTGGCCTTACCCACGCATTCTGGGCGCCCAACTTCTGGGCCCTCTACAATTTTGCCGATCTCATCCTCTACCGCATCCTGACCCTCTTCAAAGTTGGCAATTTTCAACCGCCCACGTACACTTCCGGTCTGGTACAAGAATACGCGCATAGCGTACTGCCGAACGTCTCCACTTTGGGAACTTTGTGTCTCGTGACCGTTTCGTCTGTTGTGGTCCTTATTGGACTGGTGATCCGAAGACGAAAAGGTTGGCGTTGGCTAGTAAACGTTTTAGTTGAAATCGGTGCTTCCAGACTCGAACCTTCCGGATTTCTCGCTTTTCGCCGTCCTCGCCGCCCTCTCCTTCTTCTACTTTGGATATCACGTTCACGAGAAGGCCATCATTCTCGTCGCCGTTCCGATGACGGTTTTCGCGATTAAGGTGAGCACTGGAAACATGTGGAAAGCGCAAACGGAACGCGTTTTTAATTTTTAACACTAACTGACACTTGCTGGTCGTCTCGAGACCCATCGATGATAAAAAATGCGATTTTATGAACGTGCAATATACAAAACCGGTCGTTTCACTTTTCCTTCCCTTGATTAAATACTGTAAAGCCAAAAATCGCCCAGTTGTTCTCAACGTTTTTGTGTGAAATCTTGACGCCTAGTGAAACTTTTTCAATGTTTGTTGTATATTGTACGTTCGGAAAACGTATTTCCCGCAATTGTCTATTCTCCTTTCAGGACCCCAAATACCTGCCTCACCTCGTCCGTCTCTCCACAATCGCCTCGTTTTCCCTCTTCCCGCTGCTCTTCACTCCGCTCGAAATCCCGCTCAAATATGCCATTTGCGCCGCCTATTTCCTCCTTCAACTCGTCGTTTTAAAGTGAGAAGTCAGCCCGTTTCTCTCAAAAAACACTTATTCCAGACGATTCACTAGAATTTCGCTCTGGGACCTTTTGCCGACGCGCCATTTGATGGGATTCGCAATTCTCGCCCTCGCGGAAGTCTACAACACTTTTGTGCATCAGGTACCTACCGTACTCCTTCTCGCTACAATACCCTCTTCTTCTACAGTACCTCTTCTCCACGCGACTCCCATTCGCCCCTCTTATGGCCATCTCGGTGCTCAACGCCGTCGAGCTCACCGACTTTTTCGGTTCGCTCATCTGGAGCACCTTCCTCGACGGCCTCCTAGAAACCACGTGGCACAAGGCGACGTGCCGCCTACGCGAACAGCTCATAATCGACGCGACGTACTCGGTGCAGACGGTCGACGACGTCGAAGAAGTGCAACTCGTCGCTGGCGTCGACGTCTCCGCCAGCAAAACCAATCAGGACCTGGTGGTCGTGTCGTTGAGTGTCTGGAAGTTTCCGCAATGCGAGCACGTGGCTACAGTAGCTGATACGCGGTGCCTACGACTACCCTACATCCCGCAGTACCTGGCGGTGCGGGAGGCGCAAGTCGTGGCCGAGTTTGTGAAACAAGTGCTGGAAGAGCGGCCGCAGTTGAGGCCCGACGTGCTCATGTGCGACGGATTCGGACAGTTTCATTCAAGAGGTAAAGATAGAAAGAGTCAGGGCAGGGAAACAAAAAGTTTCAGAGACCTAGTCAAGTTGGCCTTACGGAACAAACGTACATAGCTAAAAAGATTGTAACGAGAGGATTCCAAATGTATTCTTGAAAAACTCATCTGAAACATGATTTAGAGGTCGGTAGCAAAATTGAAGAACACGTTTCGAGAATCCTCTTGTTAAGATCTTTTGATCCATGTAGGTTGTGTGCCGATAAGCCAACTTTTCTGTAGACAATAATGAGTCAAACCCCCATCGATTCCAGGTTGCGGAATGGCGTGCCACGTGGGCGCCCTCACCGGAATCCCGACAATTGGAATCGCGAAAAAATCTGGCGCTCCACGACGTCTACGAGACTGTGGGAATGGCGAACAAGACGAGAGTTGACGAATTTGTGGACAGCATTCGAGAAGTTTGAAAAACGCTAAAACCGCTTTGAATTCCCGTCAATTTAGGCATTCAAATCGAACAAAACGCCAGGATTTGTGCCGTTCGATATTGTCGATCCGGTCAAACTGAACGTGATCCGAATGGGCGGCTCGATGAGCGGCGTTTTTGTGTCCGCCGGTTACGGTATCGAGTTGGATCTCGCCACGCGGATATCGATTGGAATGCTCGCGAATAACACGACTTGTGAACCGATCAGAGCGGTACAGAATTTTCAGCAAAAAAATTGGATCAAATTGAAATCGGCTAACTTTTAGGCGGACCTCTCCTCACGGGAACGCGTTCGACACCATTTCGACGGCGAAAAACACGATTAATTTGAGTTTTTACGGGTTTTTATATACATATTTAAACATGATGAACTCTAACTTTATTAGAACAACAAAAAAGTTGAGTACGAAATCGAAATCCTAGAAGCTACTCGAGTTTTGTGGTTGGGGGGCGAGGGGCGGTGGCGGACGAACCCGTTTTCATTTCCAAGTTTGACCCGTGAGAGACGTTCCAGAGATTTTTCCAGACAATTCCAAAACCTATTCTGGATCCTGGATGCCTGTATAGGCGGCCGGTTTCGCTGGAGACCTGTAAGCAACCGGGCAGATCAGATTGAGCTTCAGGAGCGCCGAAAAGACGAGGATTATGGTCGAACAGCAGCCGAGTATGGTCAGGATTACGATCACCTGGAAAGAAGAGAACATTTGAGTGGAATGGAACGTTTTCTGAGATTTCTGGGCCTCGACTTATAACCTCACTAACCCATCCCTGAATGGCGAAACAACAATCGGTCTCGTGCGGACCGCAACAGTCGAACTGATGAAACGCCGAAGCTTGTGGGCATTGGGTGTGCCTGAAATTTTAGACGTTTTGAAACCACATAAAAAGCTTTCAAAATGCCCTACACTCACTGATTAACTGTGAAATTTCGGCACCACTGTCCCAGATTCTTCTCGGACCAATTGCGCGGTTTGACCACTGTCGAACGGGTTGTATTGCGGTCAAGTACCGGCCAGACTACCTGAAAATTGAGAGATCTACAATAGCGGGCTCTTCCACTTTTTGCTATCGGGGCACTAGGATTACTGTAGCCATTGCGGACACTGACTTACCATCGAAAAAGTGACGGGTAAGAGTACGAACAGCAAAAGTGGCATCGATTTTGTCATTTTTGATGTTAGTCCACCGAGAAACGGTTCAATACCTGCAAAAGTTTAATGACGCAATGAATCGGACCGACAATATCAGTAAACAGATGAGAGGGAACGGTCAGAAAGAGAGAGAAAGAGAGAGAGAAAAAGTTTTCGGAGATAAGTTTGGCGAACTTGTCTCCTTTACTTTTTTCTATCAGTTTTTGGGAATCGGACAATATATATGCTTAGTTGTTTGTCTCACTATCATCTACTTGTGAAGCGGAACACATTTTTTGCAAAGTGTAATGCTTCACATATAGAATGCGGATGTTTCGAATAGCAAAAGTCAACTTTTTGGGGGTGGGAAATGTAATAGTTGGACAATAGTTTTGTTGCCACGTCATTGAGGACATTATAGTGGGTAGGAATAGAAAAAAGTCGAAAATGAAGTGAACGGTACTTTTGGTACAACATTTGCGATTTGCAAAAAACATCGTCAACAATTCGGGGGCTACTGTAGTTCTACCAAAAAAAAACGAAAATGTTTCGAGATTGATGCGCGCGCGTGCGACAAAATGTTTACTTGATGATTCAATCGCGAATTTGCATCTATTTTTTGTGTGAACCCACCTCAAACTTGGTAAGTTGTGGTTCGAGGACCGAAAAGGGGCGGCGCCGGCCGGCCTTGCGCCGTTTTACCGAAGAACACAAATTGGCGAACAAATAATATTAACCAGAAATTGGAGAGAGAGAGAGAGAGAGAGAGACGGAGAGAGACGGAAAATTGAGATGGAAAACAGAAATTGGGCGAGAAATGCGTGACGTGGTAGGAAGGTTTTTGTGGAGAGTTGTGAAAAAGCGAGAATACTCGAGTTTCCACACAAAAATTGACGAATTTTGGACAAAATGGAGATTCGGGGGCTTCCCTACTGTATTCAGTGACGTGGCAAACCTAAAGCATTCGGAATTTCTACAAAAACTGGAGCAGTTTGAGCCAGCAACGCGATAGAAAGGTTTGGTGTGAGTTGAGGGTGCCCCACTATGTTCAATGACGTGGCAACAGCGTTTTTGGAGAGGTTGAACATGGTGACATCCATGAAAGAGGGAAATTGGATCGAAATCTTCAACGTCTTTTCGGAAAAGGGGCGCGAAAAGACGAAGAAGAAGAAGAAGAAGAGACAAGAAATGGAAAGTGCGTCTGTCTCGAGAAAGAGAGAGAGAGAGAGAGAAAGAGAGAGAGAGAGAGTATAAACTGGACATCGGGTCTCTCTTTCTCGGATAAAACGGTGTACAAATCGGAGAGAACGACAGAGAAAGATCCGAGAGGATATGAGGACAATGAGATTCCTGGAAGATGGGGGAGGGCGAGAACGAGTGGAAGGAGAAAACGGGCGAGAAGGAAAGGGAGTAGGAGCATCTAGGATGGCGGAAAAGTGGAAAGGATTACTGTAGATTTGAGTGTCCAGCCTATAGAAACAGTTTCAGTTGGAAAAGAATGAAAAGAAGGACAGGATTACTGTAGATCTCTATGAAACCATCCTCCAAAGGTACAGAGGTCAGGATTACTGTAGGTGGTGCCGATCGTCCGCAATCTCTCCGAAATAACACGTTTCTTCAAGTTTTTACCCCCTTTTTTCCTTTTTCACTCTCAAATGGCATCCCGAGAAAGAGAGAGAGAAAGAGAGAGAGAGTGCGTGGGTTTGTGTCGGAACAATCACGGATTCCTCGTTTTCCTTTCATTCTTTCGCTTTTCAAATGGCATGCGCGGCGGCAAAAGATGGCAATGTTTGAAGTGAAGGGTTTTTCGCAGTGCCATTCACATTTTCCACTCTTTTTTGTTCTCGACAACTTCTTTGAGAGGAAGAAGGGGTCAAACGTTGAGGATTACGGTAGTTATAGTCCAAAATGGGGCGAAAAACAACGTACGCGTTCGGAATATTGTCCATTTCCGAGTAGCCTACGACGTAGCGGCAATGAGGTCAGAACCAATGAACCGGTAGACAATTGGGAGAAGAAAAAGAAGGAGAAGAAGAAGAAGTGGATGATATTTGACCTTGGTTATTGTCTCACTAACAAACCGGGCTTCGAAAAGTGTAATAGAGTGGTCAGAAACTGAAAAGGAGTAAAGAGAACCGACAGTTTTTGTTCAAATGGGCCGAATTCAAACATTGCCAGTTTTATGACCAAAAACTTGCAAAAAAAAATAGGAAAACGCTCGAGAGATTCTTGAAAATCACTTAATCACAAACATTCCTTTGTTTGAAGTGGTCGAGTGGAGTTTCCGGAAAAAACTTCAGTCTTTTAGTGGGTTTGAACCTATTTTGCAACTTGGACACTTTGCAACCGGTTAGTTTTGATTTTCAAGGACCCTAGTTGCAAAAAGTGTGGTTGCAAAACGTCTCGACAAATTTTGACCTCATAAAGAGGTCCCAGGCGCCAAAAGACTCACTAGACAGCCCTTCAACTCATCTAAAATCTCATGACCATGTCATCTACCATAACTTGGAAATGACACGTTTTGCAAGAAAATGATCAATAACAAAGTTGTTAAGGACAAAATTTGTAACAATTTTTCTGTTGACAACATTTTGAAATATTGTTTGGTTCTTGAGATATAGAGGTTTAAAGATAAGAGACAATCAATTACTACGGTCTTTCAAAAATACACATAGCTCAAGAATGACGGGTTTTGGAATGAAATGGTCAATTACAAAGTTGATCAGGACAAAATTTGCAACAATTTTCATGTTGACAACTTTTTCAGATATTGATTGGTTCTCAAGTTATAGGTCTTCAAAGATAAGTGAAAAATTGATATGGAGAAAACTGATGTGCTGTAAGTTTTCTAATGAATTTTAAGTCCTTTAGGAGCTGAAAAACTCAAAAATGAAACAGTTTGACACTCTCTCAAATGTTACGTAAAAGCCGGCGTAGCATGACGAGGCGGGATTGGTTATGATGATTGCGTAACTGGAAACTCTCCCTCTCCCCCCTGCCTACTCGAAAAAAAGCGAAAGGGGGATGGGTCTGTGGGCTAACCGGTCTGTTTGAAGGAAGCCTAAACGAAATCGGATTGGCAATTGGCGGAGGGATAAACCCAGTATGTACATTGGCAAATCGACACCAAAAGTGAAATCGAACCACTGTTTTTTTTGGAGCGCTGATCGGTTTTTTGGAGGGAAACGAAAGGAAACGAAAGGTGGATCGTGTTCTCGAAGTGATTTACGTCTTTTTGAGCCAAACCGGGGAGTGGTAGCATTCTTTTGAAGTTTGTTGTGGCTTTGCAAAGTTATCCAATTTCTGATGGCTTCTGACACAGTGAGTGTTGATTGGATTATGGATAGACTTGAGACGAGTATTGTAGCTTTCCAAAAAAATGTACGAACACGTTATCAAGCGTCTTGTGATTGATGAACATATCTAGAAAAAGGGAGTTAAACTGATCTACACAAAATCGCTGATTTTTAGAATTCTAGGGTACTGAAGACATCTACAGTAATCCAGAAGGGACCCAAATGAGCCTGAAACCTCAAAGCCTGAACTTTTTTCGGATTTTTCTATTTTTCCTGCATATTCAGGAAATATCTGGGCCACCCGCTAGCCGCAAAACCCGCGCGACTTCCCTGCATAACACCGCCCCGCAGCCCGCACTTTTCCCGCCGCGTTCGTGGTGTAATGGTCAGCATGGATGCCTTCCAAGCATTCGACGGGGGTTCGATTCCCCCCGAACGCAGACACTCTTTTTCTTTCTTTGTCCTTTGTTTGAGCATCGCATTATCGACTTCCAGACAGTGTTAGTCACTGAACAAACAGTATAGTTTCATCAATAACCATGACCAAAAAGTTTACTCTCTTCCTGCTTTCTATTCCCAGTTGAGCAAATAGTGGAGAAAAAGTGACGTCATAATAATACTAATCGATAATAGTCATTGCTTGCGTACATTATATCACTTTTCGAGCATGTCCCTGATAACTGTTTTAAGTCATCAATACCCGGGCGTATTTAAAACGGAAAACGAAAAACTGATAGCATTTTCATTCTTGACTTTCATTTTCACCTTCCTCTGCCCCTTTTCTCTTTGTTTTTTCGAGTTTTCATAAAAAAACAATTTCAGATGGACGATTTCCGAATCGAATTCGACAATCAGCAAGCGGTCTACTTCCCGGGACAGGCGGTGACCGGCAAGATTTACATTCAGAGTCGGGAGTCGATAAAAGCACGCTTTTTGAAAATTTGCATTCATGGCGGTGCGCACACAAAGTGGTCCGAACACGAACACAAGCACAGAACGTGAGTGCGGCCTGGGAATCGCACGGCCACGTTCGGTGGCCTAGAAATCCCCCTGGTTTTGTTCTAGGCCACCTAGAAACCGAAATGCCCTCATCTAGGTGATGTTTGATGAAAGTTGGGTCATTAAAAAGGTATTGCGAAATGTTTGAAATGAAACTGATATGCCGATAACTTTGTTGTGGCCTAGAATTTGAACTACATGGCCTAGAAATCCAAATAGTGGTTTTCTAGGCGATCACCCTAAAATGTCTTTGTGGCCTAGAAACCTTTTGATGGCCTAGAAACCATTTGATGGCCTAGAAACCTTTTGATGGCCTAGAAACCATTTGATGGCCTAGAAACCTTTTGATGGCCTAGAAACCTCTTGATGGCCTAGAAACCTCTTGATGGCCTAGAAACCTCTTGATGGCCTAGAAACCTCTTGATGGCCTAGAAACCTCTTGATGGCCTAGAAACCTCTTGATGGCCTAGAAACCTCTTGATGGCCTAGAAACCTTTTGATGGCCTAGAAACCTTTTGATGGCCTAGAAACCTTTTGATGGCCTAGAAACCTTTTGATGGCCTAGAAACCTTTTGATGGCCTAGAAACCTCTTCTTCCAGAGACGCACGAGGACGAAGTGAAAGTTTCACGGAGCACGTCGACTACTCGTCCACAGTCAACTACCTAACTGGAGAATCGATGGCCTGGAGCTCGACCGACGGATCGGTACGTGGCCGAACTTTTTCTTTTGCTTCTTCTAGGCCACGACCGATCCTCCCTTCACTTTCGCTTTCAGAACAAAATCCCGGCGGGCCGCAACATCTTTCCGTTCGCATTCTCGACGCCCGTCAACTGTCCGCCGTCTTTCGAGGGAATCCACGGATCCATTCGATATTCGGTACACGTCGAACTCGACCGCCCGTGGAAATTCAACAAGAAATCGCGGAAATGCTTCTCGGTGATACCCGCCTACGACCTGAACATCACGCCAACCGCCATCAATCCGATGGTCAACTCGACGTCGAAAAATACCGGATTGATCTTCAAGAAAGGCGTCGTTTCGATGACGGTGAGTGCTCCTACGACTCTAAACAGTTTCTATACGAAATCTTGACATCTAGTACTTCATTTTCGTACTTGACAACTTTTTTCCAACACCAGGGGTACTGTAGATCTTGAAAGTGGAAGTAATTGGACACTATCTCAGGGCCTGGTGCCGAATCAAAGTAAAAGAACTTTTCTGGCGCTTCTCCGCCACTAAAAACCTCCATTTTGCAGGTAAGCCTTCCGAAACGTGGCTACGTTCCCGGTGAGCTCCTCCCGATCACCGTGAACATTGAGAACGGCTCGAAGAAGCCGGTCTCGGTGGTGCGTGCGAAAATGATGCAGCTGTCTGTGTTCAACGCGAGCCGCGGCCGCTCAACGTGCCACGATCCGATGGCGACCGGCTACGCGCACCCCCATCAACATCACAAGAACGACGAGAAGATTGTGGCGGAAGGGAGGCGGAACGTCGACGTGCCCGCGTGCTCCAAGGGCCAAGTGATCCTATCGTTGAAGATTCCCGCAATTGTGCCGTCTTTCCAATGCCCCATCATCACCGTCGACTATTGTATCTCTGTGAAAGTGGACACTGGCGCCACGTTCGGCAACACGTTGAAGTGCGAGTTCCCTCTGATCATCGGAACCATTCCGATCCGTCAGATGGCGATGCCAGCCGGCTTTCCGACCGCTCCTCCGGCCACCATGCCCACCGTCAACCCCTCGGCTCCACCTTATCCGACCGTAGGGGACCAGGGAGCCTCCGCTCCTCCCGTCTATCCATCTGGAGCACCTTCAGCTCCTCCGGCTTCTCCCACCGCCCCTGGAACCTTTGGCCTACCGCCATCCTACGAGGAATCCGTGTACGGAGCCAGTGCGCCGAAAGGGGACACTGATTCAGAGGTACTTGCCTTCAATTTGTCTGAATATTTGTGATTTTCAGCCCTTCGCTCCACGGTATCCGGTCTACAACAATCTGGAACAGTCCGCACCGGCTCTCCCGCAGAAAACTGGATTCTAAACTTTCTAAAAGTATACATTTTAATTAATACTACACAAAATTAGAAAAAACGCTGCCATTTTGAAGATTACAGCTTCTCAACTCAAACAGTCACAAAGTACACCTTTTTGGGGCCAGATGTAACAATAATAATGACAATTTCAAGTGATTCACATCCTTGTCGATGACGTTTTTGGGGAACGTGACGTAAAACTTGTCTGTGGGTATACATTTGTATTTAAGAACTGATAAAGCGTCGATAACAGTTCACAGTGTCCGGAAACAGTTTCTTTTTCCTCCACTTTTTTCTTCAACTTCATCACATCTCGTGTAAAAATGGAAACGTTCGAGATTGAGTACGACAATCCGACTCGAGTCTATGCGCCAGGAGAGCGAGTCACTGGAAAAGTGATAATTCGCAACTCGCACTCGCTCAACGCCCTTTCGCTCAAAGTTTGTATACATGGAGAGGCTCACAACTTTTGGCGAAAGTTTGAGAATAAGGGAAAGTTGTGAGTTTTTGAATGAGTATTGTAGCGTCAGGAGATGGCCTATGAGTCTGAAAATTAATGTGCATAATCCTCGACATCCTGTACTTTGCTTTTGTAGTTGACATTTTTTCAGTACGACCCCTCTCTGGAGTACTGTACCTCTTAAAAGTTGGAACACCCGTTCACTGCACTAAAGTTGTCCCAACTTCCAAGCGCTACAGTACCCCAGGGAGTAGTCGTACAAAAGTACAGTACTAGACGCCAAGATACCGTACAACAATTTTTGGATCCCTGGAACGTCTTCAAAATGTGCTCAACTGTAAAAACGATCAGTTTTCAGTGACAAAAACGGACGTTGGTACACTTTTTCGGAGCACATCAACTATGATTCCAGGATTATGTACTTGAACGGCGTCGCCAAGCCTTGGAGTTCATTGGATGGAACTGTAGGTGGCCTCTGAAGGCTCGGAAACTAGTCCATCCACTCTTTCGTAAAGTTAGGCCACACAAGTAGTACCATTCATGCGACGAGTGACTGTGGCGACGCAGCCTGAGTGTCTGCGTCTCTCGTATCGCATGAACATGGCTAAAACTGTATTCTAAACGGTATTCCACGTTTTATAACATGGCCTAGCTTTCTCTAGGCCACAAAAATGCTTTTTTGCAGAACAAGATCCCGTGCGGCGTGAACATTTTCCCGTTCGTCTTCCAACTTCCCCTCAACTGTCCGCCGTCTTTCGAAGGCTCTCACGGCTCGATCCGCTACTCTGTCCACGTGGAACTCGACCGCCCGTGGCGCTTCAACGCCGACACCAAAAAAGTGTTCTCAGGTTTGGTGCTCAAGGGTTACGGTATTCATTGATTGTTACAGTAATCCCATGCACCGACCTGAACACCATCCCTAAAGCCGTCAATCCGATGATCGCGCATGCGTGCAAACATTCCGGGTTTTTGGGGAACAGGGAGGTTAAGATGAAGGTTAGCAACTACAGTAATCCTTTTATTAACCTATAGTACCCTTCCATTTCAGGTCAACATTCCTAAACGAGGTTTCATCGCCGGAGAACTCATCCCAATCCACATTCAAATCACGAATCACTCCAAAAAGCCCATCAACGAAGCGAAGGCCCAGCTCATCCAACACGTGCACTACTCGGCTCAAAGAGCCCATTCGCATCTGTTCCCGCAAGAGCACTGCGAAAAGCATTGCGAGCACAAGACCGCCCGAACCGTGATGGCCGAGATCGAAAAGAGCGTTCGCGTGGAGTGTTGTACTGACGTCCGCGTGGATCTTGTGCTCGTCGTGCCACAACCATTGACGCCTTCGTTCCACATTCCGATTCTAGACGTCGATTATGTGGTTTCGGTGGAAATGGGCGAGAAATTGAAGTGCGAATTCCCACTGATTATTGGCTCTGTGCCGGTCAGCCAGATGGTCTCGATAGTTCCACCGCCAGCCTTTGTGGGCAGCTCAAGGGATCCGGAAAAGGTAAAAACCTGTATTTTTGTAGTTGTTCCATGACCACTCCCTGGCGTACTGTAGCTCTTGGAAGTTAGGACGACTTGGGGTGGCCTAGCTTTCAAGAGCTACAGTATTCTTAGGAGTTGAATACACTACTACGTGCCAAGATACTGTAAAAACAATTGCAGAGTCATCTCGGCCAACTCCTAACACTACCGTACTCTCTTTTCAGATGACCGCTCCCCCCGAATACACCGTCGGAGAATCATTTTTGACACTGAACACAAATAAATAATATTGAACAAACCGCAACTCGAAGACACGTTTCAGAAAGAAGGGAAATTGTGCGAGTGACTCTGAAATTGCGGCCAATTTCCGCGTCTTGTGGCTCCGAAACCGGCGCAAAACGAGCACATTTTGTGTGTATTCAAGTGTTTCCGCGACAAACCGTTTTGTTATGCGATAAAAAGTAGACGTACAATATCAGTTTCTTATCTCAACCAGCGAAAAATGTCTTACCATACTCTATTCTTCCTGTTATTCTGCTCAACTCTAGGCTACAGTAATCCGCCGGATCTTTCTCAGTTGAAACTTGAATTCGTTCAAGCGGTACGTGTACAGTACACCCACGCCCACACAAATCTTCTACACACTTTCAGATTTGGCGGCATGGCGAACGGGCGGCTCTTTCCGATTTGTACCCGGTTTTCGAGGCGAACTGGACGTTCGGAGGCGGCGGATTCGGAGAGCTGACGCCCAGAGGAATGGCTCAGATGGACGAGTTTGGCGCGTTGATTCGCAAGCGATACGTGGCCGAGCAACTGTTTCTGACGCAGAGGTTCAAGGCGAATCAGGTGCGTGCCCGGTTGACTCATCTACTTTCCACTTTCCACTTTTTAGATCCACATCCGTTCGACCGACGTGAACCGCACGATCCTGTCCGCTCAATCGCTTCTCTACGGCCTCTATCCTCCCGGCGACTGGAATGTGGCAGGTAGGGCGAAAGCTAGGCCACCGCCCAGAAATGCTAGGCCATCTCTCAGGTCTCGACTACCCGGCCACCGATTTCTGGCAGCCCGGATTCACCTTCATTTCGGTGCATGTCGACGGAAAGGACAAGTGTGTAGGTTATAATACAAAGAAACGTTCTAAAATTTTATTCTTAGGCCACTTCGCAGACGTGTGATTGTCCCAGGATCTCTGAACTTTTGACAACGATGCAGAAACTGCCGGAAGTCCAAGAAGCGATGAAAAAAGTACGAAATTCTCTATTGTCCTCGTGAGAATTCGCATTCTCTTGCAGATTTTCGCTCTGAACCGTCAAGTGGCCGGCTACTACAATATTTCGAAAGATGCGGATCAGTTTATGACGTACGCGGATGCGTGGAAGTGCCAACGCGCCTATTTCAACGATTCCATGTACCGACAACTTCCGTTCTACACCGAACAACTCTACACGACCGCGCAAACCACGTACGCACCCTACAAGGGCTTCATTCAGGGATATTTCAGTGAGTTTAGAGGAGTTGCGCACAGAATTCATCGCTTTTTTTGTCGGGAATTCTACGATTGTCGACGGAAACGATGTTGGCAGAGAGTTGAGAGCTTTGAGGGCGGGGCCTTTGCTCAATGAGCTCTATCAGAGGGCGCTGGAGAAGTTCGAGTGCTCACAGAGCCCTGGAACCTGCGGAGGCTACTTGCGGGCGATGAAGTTCTACGGATATTCAATGGTAAGCGATTTCTAGGCCACATAGGGGAATTCTAGGCTATGTAGGATTGTCCACGGCCGTCTAGGAGAATCCTAGGCCACCTTGCATCTTCCAGCACGACAACAACGTCTACTCGACCCTAGTAGTACTTGGCCTACAAAATCTGACCGGAACTCTGGACGGCTGGCCCGACTACGCTTCCGGAATTGTCTTCGAGTTCTTCCGAAACTCCACGTCGAATGAACGCTTTTTCAAGGTCTGCAAAAGTTAGGCCACCACTCGAAAAACCTCGGCCACCCGTTTTTCAGGTCCTGCACCGCGCGAAAACGGGCCAAGACCTTCAGGAAGTGACCGAAATGATCGCCAATTGCGATGGATCCACTTTTTGCCCGTTTTCAGCGTTTCAGAAGTTGGCCGACATGTATCGACCGGTGCCGGACTATCAAAAAGTGAGCAGATAATATTGGAAACGTGTTTTTGCATAAAACTCTTTTCAGGCTTGTCTCGCAACGACTTCATCCTCGAAAATCAATGTATTCGCAGTTTTTCTATGCATTTTTGTACTAGTTCAATAGTTCAGTGCATTTTTTTTGTTGTTTACAGCCTCCCCCCACACACACTCATAACTAGATCTAGGGATTACCCGAAAACCCCCACACCGACCTTCTTTTTTTCTTTTTTTTTTAATTTTTATGTACCTCTGTTTTGTGATGCAGAAGAACAAAATAAAGTCAATATTTGAGCTTGCCTTCCTTTACTTTTTTCAGTTTTTGTTTGAGTTTGGATTAAAGTAGGACAGAACAGACGGTTGAACACTTTTCTCGTTGTTTTTTGGGTGTTCCGTACTGTTTCTGTCGGTTTTTGGGTATTTTTCATTAGTGAGAAGTCATTTCAACGCAGAAAATAGAGCGTGGCAGTTATTTTCAATGAGAATTACGGTATTAAAGGCACAGCAACGAATCTTTGACAAGTTAGGAAAGTTGATCAACTTTCAACGCATATTTCTGCGTTGGCAGGCGTCCTATGACTCCAAAACTTCTTAAGCCTAATCTTGACGTCTAGTACTACATTTTTTCAGTTGACAACATTTCTCCACGGCCACTCCCTGGGGTACTGTAGTTCTTGGAAGTTAGGGCACCTTTTCACCGCACTAAAATAGCTCTAACTTTGAAGAGCTACAGTACCCCAGGAAGTGGTCGTGGAAAAAAGTGATCAACTACAAAATTACACTATTACACGTCAAGATTTCACACAACCAATTTTAAAGTCATAGAACGTCTTATAAAGCTACAGTACGTACTTGAAGTTGGCCCTTTTCCAAGTTCGCTTGCAATTCGATATTGTAGTTGTTTTCGACTGTTTCTTACGGTCTCCTATTGTACCCATGTAGCTCTAAAACTCTTTTTGCTTCCTCATTCCTTTGATTGTGTCGAAGAGCAATAAAAAATTACCTCAACAAACACCCAAAATCAGATCAAAAACCACAACGCGCTCTCTCCGAAAGTCACTATCACTTTATTATCATTTCGGCTCGACATTGTTCGTACTCTTCTCTTTTCAGATAAAAACCGTCTCGATTCGTTATCAGCCTACTTCCAGTCTGAAATCGAAACAATGCTGCGATTTGTGATCTTTCTTTCGGGCATCTATGGACAAATTCTCCTTCAAAACGTCATTGATCCGAGTTTTGTGAACGAGAATGATCTGGAACTTGAGTTTGTGCAAGCTGTAAGTGACCTAGGAACCCAAAATGCATTGATTCTCTAGAAAGACCTACAGTAATCGTTCAGGTGTGGCGACACGGCGATCGCGCGGCTCTCTGGGAATTATACCCCATCTCCGAGGCGAACTGGACATTCGGAGGCGGCGGATTCGGAGAATTGACGCCCAGAGGAATGAGCCAATTGCATCGGCTGGGCGCCATTTTCCGACAGAAATACGTGACGGATCAACAGTTTTTGAAGCATAGATACGCCGCCAAAGAGGTGAGCTCACGCAGTTTGGGTTCAAGAAGCCGTGAAGTTGCTCCGCATTCTTCTCCATCATTTTGCAGGTGTACATCCGCTCCACAGACGTCAACCGCACCATCATCTCCGCACAATCGCTTCTCTACGGAATGTACCCTCCAGGCGCCTGGAACGTGCAAGGTTCGAAACACATTCACTCTCACTCTTCGCTCAGACACTTTGATGTCTTTGAAACTTCGAATGATACTATGGAAAAGCATAAAAACGGCATGTTATAGGCGTCGATTACCCGAACAGTGTCGATTGGCAACAAGGTTTCACGTTTGTGCCAATTCACGTGGACGGCAACGATGCGTGTGTATGTTGTGGCCTAGAAAACGTTAGGCCACACTCGTTCTTCTTCCAGGCCGTCAATCAAAAGTGCCAATGTTCGCGTCTCGCCACACTTTTAACACTTTCCGACGAGCTGCCCGAAGTGCAGACCGCTCACGCGACTATGCTGGAAATGAACAGACGCGTCGCCGGATTCTACAATATCACCGCGAATGTCGAAACGTTTTACGAGTACCCCGACGCGTGGAAGTGTCAGAGAAACTATTTCAACGAGTCGCTCTACCAACAACTTCCCTGGTACAGCGAGGACCTCTACGAAGAGGCACAAAGAGCTCAGGCGCCGTACAAACAGTTCCAGGAGGGGCATTTCAGTGAGTGCGCGCGGATGGGACGACTCTAGATCGCGATGGTTTGCAGCGAATTCGTCGGTGGTCGACGGAATCGATGTGGGACGAGAGATAAAGACGTTGGTGGGAGGGCCGATGCTCGCGGAGATCTACAATAGAGGACAGGAGAAGTTGGAGTGCTCGGCGAGTCCGACAAATTGCACGAGCTACACAAAACCCTTGAAGTTTTACGGGTACTCGTCGGTGAGTTTGGCCGCTCTCTTGAAGTTTCTCACACAATTTCCCAGACAATTTTCTATATTTTCAGCACGATATGATAGTGTACGGCCTCCTCGTCCTCCTCGACATCGCCGATCTCGTGCAAACTGTCGATGGCTGGCCAGACTACGCCTCGGCCGTCGTCTTCGAATTCTACAGCAATCCCGACACGGACGAGCAATTCTTCAAGGTGCTCTATCGAGACAACGCGGAGAATCCGCTGGCCGAAGTGACGCACAGGATTCCGGTGTGCAACGGAGCGACTGTGTGCTCCATGCAGAATTTGCAGAACATTGCAGAGTACTACACACCGAAACCGGATTTCAAGACGGTATTCGCGTTGAAATGACATGGAATAGAGATGAAAATTAAGTTGTAGGCCTGCAAAACACCTCTGAATCTGGACAAAGCCTCGACAACGTCTTCAGCTCTTTCTGGCACCATTTTGTTGATCTCAACCCTAATTTCTACGTATTTTATGTAATATTAACACTTACAATTAAAGCCGGACACAATTTTGAAATAAACAATCGTTGAATGCTTGAAATATGTTGACGATATAAATTGGCATGAACCCTTGACGGTTACGGGTACGCGGCAATGATTTGATTGTTTGCAAAGGATTTTTATTTTGGAAACGTTCAGCGGGGGAAGAGAACGAAAAGACATTGAAAGTATGAGCCGTTACAGAAAATGTTAGAAAATCGGGAACTTTGACACGTGAATGAATGGATGAAGGGTAGGAAAAATAAAAGAAATGGATAGTATTATAGTTTGTGTCGTTTTGCGAGTGCGGCGATTGCCTCGGCGGCGGGCCGTTTGAGGGTGGCTTCCGGACGTCTGTGCACATTCCGATTGATTGCAACCGCCGCCATTCTCGGGTCGAAGGCGAACGGTGCCGGCTGGCTCACCGGCTGGTCCCGTTGGTTCTTGCGACGAGGTTTGTTCGTGGTTGGAGCAGAGGACGGTTGACGTGGAGCACGGGGTTTCTTCGTGGTTGGAGCAGAGGACGGTTGACGTGGAGCACGGGGTTTGTTCGTAGCTGGAGCCTTGGCGGGAACTGGAGCACGGGGTTTCCTCGTCGTTTTCGGAGCAGCAGCAGCAGAGGTTGTGGACTTTTTGATGGCAGGAGCACTTGGTTTCGGAGCAGGAGCCGCTGAAGTTGTGGACTTTTTTTGATGGCAGGAGCACTTGGTTTCGGAGCAGGAGCCGCTGAAGTTGTGGACTTTTTTTGATGGCAGGAGCACTTGGTTTCGGAGCAGGAGCCGCTGAAGTTGTGGACTTTTTGATGGCAGGAGCACTTGGTTTCGGAGCAGGAGCCGCTGAAGTTGTGGACTTTTTGATGGCAGGAGCACTTGGTTTCGGAGCAGGAGCCGCTGAAGTTGTGGACTTTTTGATGGCAGGAGCACTTGGTTTCGGAGCAGGAGCCGCTGAAGTTGTGGACTTTTTGATGGCAGGAGCACTTGGTTTCGGAGCAGGAGCCGCTGAAGTTGTGGACTTTTTGATGGCAGGAGCACTTGGTTTCGGAGCAGGAGCCGCTGAAGTTGTGGACTTTTTGATGGCAGGAGCACTTGGTTTCGGAGCAGGAGCCGCTGAAGTTGTGGACTTTTTGATGGCAGGAGCACTTGGTTTCGGAGCAGGAGCCGCTGAAGTTGTGGACTTTTTGATGGCAGGAGCACTTGGTTTCGGAGCAGGAACAGGGACCAGTTGAGCCTGAGGGACTGGAGACGGTTTACGTGGAATTGCCGGCGGAGCAATCGGAGTTTTAGGCAGCTTCGGAACGGACCGAAGTTGTGCACTTGCAGGAGGCGGTGGTGGAACTGGCGACGGCTCCCGGTTCTCCTTATCCTCCGAATCGGATTCCTCCAAATCGGATTCCTCCTCCGAATCGGATTCATCGGAATCGGACTTTTCGGACTTGTGGGCCTCCCACATTGCGCGCATCATTTGGGCATTCTTCGACGGAGCATTGGGATGGACGGGTCGGACCGGCAGAGGCATGTCTTCTTCGGATTCGGATTCGGAAAGATCGAGACCGTACTTGGCGAGCTTGGACGGAGAAGACATAGTTGGTTTGGAATAGAAAGACAAAGTGAGAAGTGTGTCACTGAGGTGTGAGTTGTGACGGTACAAACGGATATATATATATGTTTTGTGAGTGGGCGGAGCAACAGGGAAGATCCGTTTTAGGGGGGGATTGGAGGTATACTGGGAAAACACCCGGTGGTCCTTTTAAGACCGCCCGGCTGTGGGGTCGTAAATTCATAACTGGAGGCATAGATGTCAGGAAACTGCCTCGAGGAAGGTATGCATAGGGAACACACCGAAAGAGGTCGGGAGATTGGTTGGCAAAGGACGGGAAAGTGATTTCAGGAAGGAAAAGGAACGAAACTTCCTTGGTTTTGTTGCAGTTTATCATGTACATTTCGATTCCGATATCATCAAAACGCTGGTGGACGGCCAGTGTCACCCCGAAAACATGGAAACTTCTTTTCTGAAAGATAGATCAAGGAGGAGTGCTTTCAAGTGGTCCAATCTGTCTGAAATGCACTCCAATGGCACTAGAAGAGGGGTGATAGTCTGAAACAGTATCAGCGCAAAGAAAAGGTGTGAATCTGACTTTAAAATCGGATTCAGCACATCAAAACTATCGAATTGCGTTGTTACATGGCCGGTGGATTTGCTTTCATCTCAAGATGGCAATCTCATCATAGACCCCCGTCTGTTTGTTTGGGAAAACCATGACAGTTCGGCTCAAACTGACACTACCAATGGATTCGAAGAGGTCGACTACATGCATCCAATCACATCTTATGATTCAGTATCACCGGGTGACCGTAGGTGGCCACAGACTCCTCATTCACCTACAGTGCGCGTCATAAAGATAGGACACAGCCCCCTAAAATGATGTCCTAGAGACAACTAAGCACATTTTCGAGAAAAACTGTGAATGCCATTCGATTCAGTATCCAAAGCAACCTACGAAACCAATTTTTTAAATTCCTACGTCAAAAACTGAAGCTACAGCACTGAAAAGTCTTAAAATCGGGCGCGCCATAAAGATAGGACACCCCCCAAAAATAGAGGGATTTTTAAACTTTTTATGCTTTGTTCAGATAATGTTCCGGTTTTTGGGTTGTATTATTAAAGTTTCATTATTCATTTGTGTTTTTATTGAATTTCTGACAAAACGATCCAATTATAGTGTTGTTCGCATAGATGTTAAGTTGTTCCGGACAAAATTCGAAATCTTTGAACAATTTTTGTTTTAAAATGTTTTATTAACAAAGGAATCTTATTAAATGTTCACAGAACATGAAATAATTAATAAGAAGTTGTTCCTCCAAACTTTCGTATCACTTGGCTCAGTCGGTTCGGCATTCTCTTTGTCAGAGACTCCAAATAGGTTGGCGAGAGCTTGCCCCATTCGTCCCAATTAACATCCTTGAGCTCGTCAACTGTTTGAAGATGCTTAATCGAATGGCATTCACAGTTTTTCTCGAAAATGTTTAGTTCTCTCTAGGACGTCATTTTAGGGGGATGTGTCCAATCTTTATGACGCGTGAATGAGGAGTCTGTGGCCACCTACGGTCACCCGGTGATACTGAGTCATTAGATGTGATTGGATGCATGTAGTCGACCTCTTCGAATCCATTGGTACTGTCAGTTTGAGCCGAACTGTCATGGTTTTCCCAAACAAACAGACGGGGGTCTATGATGAGATTGCCATCTTGAGATGAAAGCAAATCCACCGGCCATGTAACAACGCAATTCGATAGTTTTGATGTGCTGAATCCGATTTTAAAGTCAGATTCACACCTTTTCTTTGCGCTGATACTGTTTCAGACTATCACCCCTCTTCTAGTGCCATTGGAGTGCATTTCAGACAGATTGGACCACTTGAAAGCACTCCTCCTTGATCTATCTTTCAGAAAAGAAGTTTCCATGTTTTCGGGGTCACACTGGCCGTCCACCAGCGTTTTGATGATATCGGAATCGAAATGTACATGATAAACTGCAACAAAACCAAGGAAGTTTCGTTCCTTTTCCTTCCTGAAATCACTTTCCCGTCCTTTGCCAACCAATCTCCCGACCTCTTTCGGTGTGTTCCCTATGCATACCTTCCTCGAGGCAGTTTCCTGACATCTATGCCTCCAGTTATGAATTTACGACCCCACAGCCGGGTAAGCCGGTGTCCAAAGTTGCGTTTGGGAATAAACACTGGGTGGTCTTAAAAGGATCACCAGGTGTTTTCCCAGTATACCTCCAATCCCCGCCCTAAAACGGATCTTCCCTGTTGCTCCGCCCACTCACAAAACATATATATATCCGTTTTTGCGTCACAACTCACACCTCAGTGACACACTTCTCACTTTGTCTTTCTATTCCAAACCAACTATGTCTTCTCCGTCCAAACTCGCCAAGTACGGTCTCGATCTTTCCGAATCCGAATCGGAAGAAGACATGCCTCTGCCGGTCCGACCCGTCCATCCCAATGCTCCGTCGAAGAATGCCCAAATGATGCGCGCAATGTGGGAGGCCCACAAGTCCGAAAAGTCCGATGAATCTGATGAGGAGGAGGAATCCGATTCGGAGGAATCCGATTCGGATGAATCCGATGAGGAGGATAAGGAGAACCGGGAGCCGTCGCCAGTTCCACCACCGCCTCCAGCAAGTGCACAACTTCCGTCCGTTCCGAAGCTGCCTAAAACTCCGATTGCTCCGCCGGCAGTTCCACGTCAACCGTCTCCAGTTCCTCCGGCTCAACTGGTCCCTGCTCCTGCTCCGAAGCCAAGTGATCCTGCCATCAAAAAGTCCACAACTTCAGCGGCTCCTGCTCCGAAACCAAGTGCTCCTGCCATCAAAAAAAGTCCACAACTTCAGCGGCTCCTGCTCCGAAACCAAGTGCTCCTGCCATCAAAAAAAGTCCACAACTTCAGCGGCTCCTGCTCCGAAACCAAGTGCTCCTGCCATCAAAAAAAGTCCACAACTTCAGCGGCTCCTGCTCCGAAACCAAGTGCTCCTGCCATCAAAAAAAGTCCACAACTTCAGCGGCTCCTGCTCCGAAACCAAGTGCTCCTGCCATCAAAAAAAGTCCACAACTTCAGCGGCTCCTGCTCCGAAACCAAGTGCTCCTGCCATCAAAAAAGTCCACAACCTCTGCTGCTGCTGCTCCGAAACCAAGTGCTCCTGCCATCAAAAAGTCCACAACTTCAGCGGCTCCTGCTCCGAAACCAAGTGCTCCTGCCATCAAAAAGTCCACAACCTCTGCTGCTGCTGCTCCGAAAACGACGAGGAAACCCCGTGCTCCAGTTCCCGCCAAGGCTCCAGCTACGAAGAAACCCCGTGCTCCACGTCAACCGTCCTCTGCTCCAACCACGAAGAAACCCCGTGCTCCACGTCAACCGTCCTCTGCTCCAACCACGAACAAACCTCGTCGCAAGAACCAACGGGACCAGCCGGTGAGCCAGCCGGCACCGTTCGCCTTCGACCCGAGAATGGCGGCGGTGGCAATCAATCGGAATGTGCACAGACGTCCGGAAGCCACCCTCAAACGGCCCGCCGCCGAGGCAATCGCCGCACTCGCAAAACGACACAAACTATAATACTATCCATTTCTTTTCTTTTTCCTACCCTTCATCCATTCATTCACGTGTCAAAGTTCCCGATTTTCTAACATTTTCTGTAACGGCTCATACTTTCAATGTCTTTTCGTTCTCTTCCCCCGCTAAACGTTTCCAAAATAAAAAATCCTTTGCAAACAATCAATTTTTAACTGCTCATCTTGATTTAGATTCATGGGTCACCCACATATGGCCTGAAAAAGGTAAAGAAGCAAAGAAGAAGCGTATTTACAAACAAAAGAGGGGAAGCCAGGGCTGGGCAATTGGCCGGCCCGGGCTTTTTGTTGGCCGACCATTGACCTGGACATTTGAACCACTTGCAATATTCCGATCCGACCCAAACTTTGCAGGCTTCTTTTACTTGGATTGAGGGCCATTGGGACCAAGTTTCAGCCCGATCGGATCGTCGGGTCCCGGGATATGTGGATCATTGGTCGATTTTTTCCAAAAAGCCCGGGCTTCCGGCCAATTTCGGCCAATGCTCTACATATCTCGGGACCCGACGATCCGATTGGGCTGAAACTTGGTCCCAGTATGCTATCACTCACATTTCCTCTGAAAACACGTGGCGTGGCAACCTCTCCTCTAACTCTACTTTCAATATCAGAATTTGAAGTTGAGGGCGTTTGAAGTCAGTTCTCGTTTGATTCGAAATCGAAATCGAAGAGAGATGAGTCGGACCATTTGGATCGTTCGTCACGGACAACGCATCGACAATGTCGACAAGAAGTGGAAGGCTAACAATCCGACGAAGCGCGACGATCCGGAGCTAACGTGGGAGCCCAAAAATCCTTCAAATGTTTCTTTTTCTTTCAGAATCCGTGGAAAGCAGCAGGCTCACGAGGTCGGGAAGTATTTTGCGAACATGAACATCGAGGCGATCATCAGTTCGCCGTTCACCCGCTGCATCGAAACGTCCGCCGAGATTGTGGCGATGATGCAAGAGAAACCGAAGATTTGCGTCGAGCCCGGACTCATAGAGCCGCTCGACCGGTGCATGGACCCGCCTGGCGCGCCAACAATCGAGAAGCTCAAAGAGCTGACGACGCAGATCGACGAGACGTACAAACCCGTGTTTGAGAAGGTGCCCGCCGAGCCCAAGGGAGATTTGGGATGTGCCGAGCGGGTCGTGAAGACGTTCAAAGAAGTGGCCGGAAAGTTCAAGGGCAACATTATCATCGTGTCGCACGGCAGCCCCATCGCCAACATCCACGCGTTCCTCAAGGGACACTGGAAGTACGTCGGACAATGCACCATTTGTGAGTTGCATAATATCAATGATCATCTTCAATCGTTTCAAGTTTTCAGCCAAAGTGACGGATCTCTATGGAACCGGTTTCCGTCTCGACTACTACAGCGACAAGAAGCACCTCTCGCAGCCGTACGATTTGCACGAGGACGAGGTGATCGTGCCGCGTACTGGAAACGAATAAATTGCGAGCGTTTGTGTGTTCTTTCCATAATAATGAAGATTTTTTGGGTGTTTAGGAGTTCTGTTTCCTAATATCTATACTTGAAATCAAGACTTTCGGACTCCTTCCCAATAAAGTGGCCGATGCACACACAATTGTATATTCACCATTCATTAGAGGATGCAGATGTATCACATTGATTTTGATTGAATTTTGAGGTTACAGGGGATATTGTCGTTCTGAAGGTGCGTGAATGTCACTCTAAAAGTCGAACTTGCATGGCGGTGGGCTTTGATGTGCCACGTGGAGGCCAGAGGTCATGCTTCTCGAAAGTTCCATGACCTCTGACCTCTGACACACGTGGCGTTCTGTACTGATTCGATAATATCAACGACGCTTCGACCCTCGACTTCCCAATCATTTACTCTCGATCGCCACCGGCTCTTTCCTCCGTCTTCGCAACTCCCAGATGATCGCCACCGGGTCCAGGATGCTCGAGGATGCATAACAAGATTCTACAGTCGAATGGATACGTTGCGAACGTCCAAGAAAATCCTCATTGCTGATGATGCCTCGAAATGATGATGCCGACTCAAGAAGAAAGAGATGCCAAAGAAAAAGCACAACTTTTTTACCTCATTATTTACCCATTTTGGAAAGTGTTTTGATCAATTTTTGTGGTTCTAATAAAGCACTTTATCGTTGAAGTATGTGCGTGGCCTAACTTTTCCTAGGCTCTTCGCTACAAACAGAAAATGACTCGATTTTTAACTTTATTCCATCCAAAAACCGTTCACAAAATGACATAAAACGCGACACATTCGCCGGCCGGACACACTTGATACCATTCACAATCGGCACGAGTTTGGCATGGACTCGGCGCCCAAAACGGCACAAACGTGGCGTGAATCTTCTGGAAAACAAGATGTGAACGCATAGAAATGCTCCAAATTGAACACGGACCGTGAGCAGAAGAAGTAGGAGGAAAATAGTGAACTTTATCATTATGAAGACAGAAATGAAACGTACTTAGAAATACGACTATTTTGTTGTTAGAAATGACGTGGGAGGTAAGTGAACCGGCGACGAAAATACAGAAGAGATCAACAGGGGGATGGCCTAGGTCGAGTTTCCAAGGCCACCACTCGCGGCCGCGCTTTTCAAAAGCTCGGCCACAGTCGGCGGCGCGGTCGACGGAGCCGTGGGCGTGGGTGTTGGAGCCAGCGGAGCCGCCGGTGATTTCTCGCGGATCACATTTCCGCCGGGTTGAGTGATCGGGAAGAGTGGCAGCATGAACGGCGAGAGGTTTTTGCACGCCTGCAAACGAGGTTCTCATTGGGCAGTTTGAAAAAATCGGGTTACCTGAACTCTTGGGTACTTTGCGTTGGGTCTTCTGCCACGAGGCACTCGGCTAGCCGCCAGGATACTGTCAATTGAGAAGGGGAACGTGGGCAGCGGCTGGAAGAGGAAAAGTTAGGTCAAGTCCTCAAGAGATTCGCCACCACCACCAACCTTAACTTCTCCAGCAACTCCATCGCCATCCTTTCTCTGCTCACCACCTCCGTTCCGATTCTGCTCTCGCTTCCTCCACTTGGCTCTTCGATTTTGAAACCACACCTGTAAACAAATAGTGGCCGAACTTTTTTCCTAGGCCACTGTGGTAATCAAGATCCCTTAGCCGAAAAGCCGAAAAAAAGACGTTCGAGGCCATTAATTCCCGGAAACTTGCAACCCAGTCGGCCGAGTTCTAATCAGATTCTCCTATTTTCATTCTACTCTCGTGCCTAAAGATATCTGCGACACGATAAAGGCGGCAATAAATTTGTGGAGTCCCCACGCAGTTGTCACATCTTTTTCCGGCCTTGTTTATGTGTCGCGCTTCCTGAGATTTGCGGGCGAAGAGAATGGGGGAACGGGATCCCATGCCTACCGTAACCCCTCGCCTCTCCCTTCCCTTAATGGCAAACAAGTAGTTATGAATGCGTGCCCTCATAAGGGAATTCGCGCGCTCGCCCAATCCATCATGTCTCACTCAGTGCTCTCTCGAGCCACAGACACCCCCCCCCCCCTTTAGAAGATGCTTTGCGCTCGCTCAAAAACAAAACCAATCATCTCGAGGAGGATTACGGTAGCCGGCTTGTTCAGTGGGGAAAAATGAGGATGAGATGATACCTGAACTCGACTTTCAAGAAGGTCCAAACGCATCGCCAGGGCCTCGCGCATGAAGACGTCCGGATAGTGAGACGCCTCGAACGCCGATTCCAGTTCTTCTAGTTGCCAACCTGTGAACAAACCACGATTTTGTCAATGCTCTGTACTATTTGGATCATTAGCCGCTCATGGACTCTAAGTCGTCGCATTGTTTATCGCAAAAGTGTATGTTGTCAATTAGTCAGTTCTAAAAGCAAGTCTGGAGACATTTTGTTTACGCTAGGTGGTCTCGCTGATTGTGATTATCAAACAACGTTGTGACTTTGAGCCTGATTATGATCCAACAAAGCTCTGACTCATAACGCAGAGAATCTTTTCGAAACGTGACTAGGCCCAGAATCTAAACACCTTGTGGCCTAGAATTTGAAAAGCCTATGGTCTAGGATTCAACAAAACTCTGGCCTAGTGGCCCACAAACCGACAAGCCCGAAGACTAGGATCCGACGAATCCATGACCTAGAGATGGACTAAACTGTGGCCTAGGATCCGACAAACGAGACACCCATAGTACGTTACCGGAAAAGTTGGTCCTGGTCCTCCGCCGCTTCGCCGCCGTCTCCCCGCTCTCGTTGTCCTCATCTCCGACGACCTCATCCTCCAGTTCGTCCGGCGACGTGGATGCTTCGCGCGACGACGTCGATTTCTCGGTGGTCGCTTCCGGTTGTTGGGCCGGTGATACGGGAGTCGCGAGGAGCACTGAAATGAGCAAAATGCTGAACGATTCGGAGGATTCAAAGTTACCTGAATGGAGTTGAGTTTTGAAAAAGTCGCTCCAAATATCATTGATGATTTTGACGGGCTCAATATCGCCACTCGTCTGCTGGAGCCCGATCATTTTGAGCCGAAAGTCAAGAGGAATACGAAAAATAAGCAAAAAAAAGTGAAGAGAGAGAGAGAGAAGCTGCTCCTCCCCTTTTCGCGTCCAATCCTCGAAAAAGTGGGCGGAGCCTGGGCTAAGGCTCGCCGAGCCAAAGGGAAAAGAACAATTAACATATACTAATATGATGTGATTTGTCCCCAGAGACGCTCCGAAAGAGCCAAAAGATGGGAGAGGCAAAATATGAAAAGTTTTCGACTAAAACGTGTTATCGTTTTCACTGATCTGTTGAGGGGACCCAATTATAAGAAGCTTGGGCCTAAATTTGTTGCGTCGGCAAGAAAGATTGAAATGGATGATATCGACAAGATGGATAATATAAAGATGGTCCCTACAGTAGCTCTTTTTCTTTTTTTCGTCCAATTCATCCTCATCCGCCTCATTCGGTTCTCATCAAATTGTGTGGAGAAAAGGGACAGAGACAAAACAAATTGACTGGTGATCCATCTCGAATTTCGCGGTTTCAAATTAAGCGACGCTTGGATCCATTGCCATTCGTGTACGCAGAAACAGAGAGAGAGAGAGAGAGAGAGAGAGACAAAAAATTAGCATTGAAATTGAAATTTTCGCTTTGTGAAAAGGCACCGTCTCAAATGGAATAATAATAATAATAATACAAATAAGTTGAAGAGCATTTGCATTCTTCCATTTTACGCCAAAATGCTTTTTAGGGGTTGGTGTTCGGGATTCGGACTTCTAGGCCATCTACTAAGATTCCTAGGCCATCCCTTGAGTTGTACATGGATCCCTGAGACTTTCAGTTTATTTCTAGGCCATCTACAGTAGTTCCAAGGCCCCTTCTTAGATATCTAGGCCATCTAGATATCTAGGCTTCAATTTCGAAGATTCATTGTAAAAACCAGCAGAAATAGAAAAAAAGACGAAAAAGGCAATGTTATAGCATAAAAACCTGTTAAAAAATAGAAATTGCTGTTTAAAGTCGCAAAATTTTCACAAAAATTACGAAAATTTTCTCAAGAGTGGGCGGAGCGATTGATTGCAACTCTGGCACGCCATTTTAGCAATTTTGCCGCACGCGTTTTCCTCTTCCTTCATATTTTTTTTGCATATTTTTTTTTGAGGTCTAACTTCCGGGCCGACGATTTGCTGGCCCGGCCCGGCCCGGGATTTGGCAAGTCTGGTTTCTAGAGGCCGTTTCCAACTTCTCCACCCCACTGGAGTGTGTCAAATTGCAACGACGTCAATCATTTGGGAGTGTTGAGTAGTCAACTGCTAGATAAATCTTTGCTCATCAGTCACAATTCCATTTTTACTCTCTCACTTTCCACGCGAGTCAGGAGACGAACGAATCATCATTGAAATGCGAGAGACGCAGACGAATTTCGAGGGTGAGGCGGGTGCGCGAAATCACAAAATTTGCATAATTCGGCCGGAGGTGGTTATGGTTATGATGGACAGCTCATTTGAGAATAGAATTGGATCGTGTTGAAGCATTTCCTCGACTACAGTAATCTTTTGCGATGATGACGTGGCACTACCACCCAGTTTTTGGCAACATTCTTTCGAGTTCGTTTCTCGCAAATTTGCTGTGCGTGTGCCGCCTAAAATAAGAAACGAGACCGCGGGGAATTCGCGAGGGGCGGAGATGAGTTATATGTAATAATAATGTGGTCCCTCTCAGTTTCGGTCCCCTCGAAACTTTTGCCGTTTCCAACTTTGGACGGGCAATCAAAATATTATCGTTTTGAGCAATCTTTTCTTTTCATATTCCATATTTTATGGAAAAAGTATAGAGTGGCTCTAGGCGTTTTCGATCATTCAAGCACAGAGAGTGATTTACATAATTGGGGGTCGGGTGTGAAACGTTGAAAAATTGGAAAAATTGCCTGCGACCGGCGGTGTGTCTTTGTGGAAGAAGATTGATGAAGGAGCAAATTGGAAACGGACTCAAATGAGACATTCGAATGGAGAATTCATGGTTCCGGGGTGGATTTTGGGATCCGAGTGAGAGACTGTCGGCTCATTTCTTGTGGACCTAGCCGGGCAACCTCCACTTTCTCGCAAAAAAAAGGCGTTCAAAGAGCAACACGTTGGGCCATCATACAAAAGGTTTTATTGTAGGTGCACAATCCATTCACATAGTGATCCAAGTCCCGTCGGTTAGCATCAGAGCGCATCCGACGTTCGTCCAGTAGGGACCGCCTTTCTTCACCGCATTCTTCTTCAACTTCCACACACGCTTCCGGAGATCACACTCCAAATTCGCAATTATCGATCCTTGGCCGATGCCCAACTGAAACAACAAAAAAGGTATAAATAAAGCGGGTACCGTACCAATTCTTCTTGTTTCGGATTCCCATTGACCGTCTGATTTCCAGCGATTCCGACGGCGACGAAGGTTCTAGAAGGGGCCATGTTGCACGTGAGTTCGATGGGTTCGGAGCATTGGAAATCGGTGTCGGAGACGTTGGCATGGAAAGATTGGATAGGGACAGCAGTCTGGAAAGAGAAAGGTTTGTGGTCGGTGGCCTAGAAACCTTACCAATTGCCTGAGCCACTCCGGATCCAGCCAAAACGAGGAGAGCAGTGAGAAGGGCGTTTATTTCGTTTTCTACACACGTCTGTGCTCGTTTATATACTCTTGGTCATAACAGTTTTATGAAATGAGTTTATTACACCGATAAAATCGAAAAATCATAAATTTGTTGAGTTTTCGGTGTGCGACAGTCAGCCACGAATCCATTTTCCGTTGATCTTCTGATAGGCACAATAGAATCGTTGGTACTGCTTCTTCTGTCCGTCTGCGTGCCACAAATGCTGTTCAGGATCGCAGACGACGTCGGAGAACGCGTTGGAGGCGTCGGATTTGATCTGAAATGTACGGTTTGAGGACATTCTAGCACATAAACCGACAATATTCTCTTCAATATTCTCGACCACATCTCCTGGCATTCCGACGGTCGCCACTTTTTTGAATAGCGTCGAGGGCGCAAGGCTGCACGAGAAGTTGACGGGCTCCGAGCATTCAAAGTTGTTCCTGGTGACGTTGGCGGTGCTGATGCTGATGGTTAGGAGCGGGTACGAACAGCATTCTGAAAGAGGGGACTAGAAATTCAGGATGGTGGCCTAGAATTCACTAGTTTCCTGTCCTGCAGCAAAAACGACGAGAAGAGCGCTAACGAGAAGAGTTTTCCCGATCATTTTTGTTCTGGTCTTGGCTGGAATGGCTTATATACTGGGTGTTGGTGATAAAAAAGGGGCATAACAGTTTGTTTTATGATAATGTCCTTCTGAAATCGAAAAGAGATGTGTCAGAATCGAAGGAAATTGAGTCATAGATTCCTTGCCAACTAGTACACTTCAAAACTACATTGTTGAGCTCTCAGTTCCCAAAATGTCTTACCGTAAATGTGTACTGTAATAGCGTTCATTCATGACAATATATCTCATCTGCCCGAAGAGATATTAAAAAAGTTGTCAACTAATAAATTATTCATGAAGACTTTGCACATATTTTATCAGTTGACAACTTTTTTTCATATATCCGCCGGGAGCTGAGATACACCACGGCCATCATTGTTGTTGTTAAGACCTAACACTGCTGACACTTGGATTGCAGAAATGAATGCTTATAAACTTTATTGATCTGCAGATCAAATCAAACAAAATTATCCATGAATCCAGGATCCGTCCGCTTTCTGATAGGCGCAGTAGAACGAGTTGTACAGCTTCACCCGCTTATATCCGTGCCACAAATGTTTCTTAGCGTCGCAGACGATGTCAGCAGAGGCCATAGTGGTATCCGATGCGATCTGGAATCCACTACTTTCCAGTTTCTTCCGTCAACTTCTATTGCACTCACAATATTCTGCGGAATGCTCTCCGTCGAGTTGATCTGTTTTCCAACGGCTGCCACACGTCGGAACGTCTCATCCGGGTCTGGAGCGAGTGCGCAGTAGATCTTCATGGGTTCGTCGCAAGTGAAACGGAATATGGTGACGTTGGTCGCCGTGATGCTGATGGTGATCGGGTACGCACAGCAATCTGAAAGCGGGGGACTAGAAATCCATAGTGATGGCCTAGAACTCACCAATCTGTTGCCCGTGGGCCACAGCCGCCAAAGCGAAGAGAGCAGCGCTCACGAGAACACTTTTCGCGATCATTTTTCGTTGAAGAACACGGGGAGTTTTGTGCTTTTATACGGAAGTGGTCGGTGATAAAAAGATAAAAAGTGAAAATGGATGTCTTCACTAGAAAGTGAATTCACTTTCACCTAGCCATGAACCCCAAACATGGCTACCTCACCTGAGGTATTAACTTTTTTTCACTTGGATCAAACAAGATATTTGTTTTGCTTTTTAAAAAATAAACCAAGAAGATAAAATAACAACAAACATGAAATAACAAAAATTAACAACAATCAATGATTATTCACTTTTCCCCTTCCGGAGAAGATTCTTCAAGTCGTTACATAGACTTTTTTCCTCAGAATTTCGATTGCTCATTCAACATTTCCTGCTTAACATTTCCTGCTGAAATATATCTTATTCAAAGTTATTTAAAGTCTTTGGCCTTTTCGACTTACCTTTTCAGCATACCGTCTTGAATCTTTCTCCTCGTTAAACATAATAAAATATCTGGTCAGTGAACACATCTTTCACTGTTCGAAGAGATTCACTAATTTCGTTAAATTGATTTTGTAGTAAAACCTGCAAATAATAAATAATCTAGTGTATCAAACAGAATAGACTTACCAGTTCTTTCTGTTCACTTTTACACTTTCTATGGAGAAGTAGAGATTTCTTGACACGAGAAGCATCCTTCATCTTAGAAAATATTGAACTTTGCTTGAAAAACATCTTGAAAATGAAATAGATAACAACACAAAAACTGAAGAAAATTGCGACGCAAATCGTTCTCAAATGAGACACTTCGTTCTTTCATACCTGTTTGCCAGCACCTTCGAGAAGTTTCGAGTGTGACCACTCTCTCCTTTTCCTTCAGTTCTCTCGACGCGACACGCAAACGCGTTGGGGTAGAGTGGAAGGGTGATGAGAGTGACGCGTGACCAGAGACGCAGAGGAAGGCGAGAGACTGCCAGCATCACATTCTTGCATTAATCTTTGTGAATAGGAAAGAGACCCTTTTTTCGTCTGAAGTTCGCATTGTTTTCGTGATTTTCCATCTATGTATGATAATCATTGTTTTTATTTTATTTTTCAGTTCCACAACAATGGAAATAGGTTTGCTTCTCATTCTTCAAGATCAAAACGGAGTATCCCATCGTCAGAAGCCAATCACATTCACTGATGAGGTTTTTTAACAATCATATTCTAACTAATTTGAATGTTTGTTTTAGACGACAATCAAAGAGTTGAGCGAGGCAATCAATTCCTTTTGGTTTATTCATCAAAATTATCAAGAATTATATCACAACGGGAAGCAGATTATATCGCTAAAGTCTACATTAAAACAAATTGGTGTGAAGGACGACGACGAGATTGTGATCGTAAGTGTTTTTATTATTATTTTTGTTCATTTAGCATTGCTAAGCCAAAATTATATCAAAGGTTTTTTATTGGATATACGTAGATCTTTTCATGGGTAAATTTGACGATTTTTGAGATTCAAAAAGTGCTTAATTTTTATATACATAGCTAGCGGATTCTGTAAAATTGCTCTCGAGTTGAATAAAATTAGTAAAATTGTTAATTTTCAGAAACATTCTGAACTTTCACGGTGGACTGCGTACAAAAAATGTCTGGATTTGGTGCTAAAGAAGACCGATGACAAAAAAGCAAATGCAAGAGATGCTGTCAGACATCACGAACTTCTGATGAAATGTGGATTCTTCGATGCCTACCTTCAATTCGACGACTATCGAAAACAAAAACATTCTAAAGTCGCCTCTTGGACCGATGGGGACATCAATTTGATTCGTGATGCGGCAGAACAATACTTCCACCGTCTTCATGATCTGAAGAGAGGAAACCAAGAATCCGATTTTATTTGCAACTTCGAAGACCAAGATCTCGAATTAGGAGGCAGATCTACTAGTACACTGGCATTTGTTCGGATCCATGGTGAAGACTTCGTTTCGAAGTTCTACATCAAGTATGTTTTCGATTCATTCATTCAAGATCCGTTTTTGTTTTTTCCTATTTTATTTTTATCGAAATCAAGATTGATCTGTAATGTTCAGATGTCACCATTTTGGACCAAAAGACACAAGCTCGGGCCAGCCTCCGGACATCAACGAACTATACTGCTACAAGCTGTTGGAGCTGATCGCCGTCGGACCAACATGCCACATTGTTCCACCCATCATCACTTCTGGAACAAAACAAGCGTGTAAGGATATATACATATTAGTAACAAGTAGCAATATAGTATAGAAAGTGACATACATACCTATGCATTTGTAGGTACATTGCTACAAAATGGGACGACAATTTTAAACTCATGGAGCACGTTATCCAAGAGAATGGTCTTACCGCTGATTTAGCCGTGCAGCTGGTTTTGCTGCGGGTGTTATTATTTATTGCTGATCTTCATCTACAAAACTGCGGTTTGTTTCAAAGTCTGAAAACCTGAATATTATTGATTTATTAATTTCAGGGGTCTGGAAAGGGACCAATAACATTGCGATTGTTGACTTCGCACCGGAAAATGAGATTACAGTTCATGATGACATCAAAGCCCAACTGTTTACAACTTTTCCACATTCAAGATGGAAAGAAGAGTTCAAAGCAGTGAAAAATAAATTGGACGACAACTCATGGTTGAAGATAGCCAAACAGAATTTGGATAAGTGGGGTTTGTCTCGTAAGATCGAACTGGCTCAAGAACAACTCGATCCCACAAAAGACGTTTTAAAAGGAATAGAACTTGGCTTTAAGAAGCGGAAATTATGCTATAGTCCCACAGATCAACTGAAGCAATACGTCGATATATTGAACAAGAATTTAGAAAATCTTCAAATTGTTTTGAATTCCACTGTTCACTAACAGTAATCTTCGTCTTGCTGGGTTGTACTTGTCGATAGTGATCTCAGAACCATAAATAAAGCGTGTATTCTACCTCACATAGTATCTTTTGCTTTTGTTACTGAATTCACAATTCCTACTTCTCGTGGTTGTATCCATTGTGGTGGTAAAGTGTCTCGCATGAAGATACCTCTACAATTCTTGATTTCCAATACTTCGATTAAAGCAAGGAGATCTTTCTCTAGCTTCATCATTTAATGAACATAATTTTTATTCACCGTTCTAGCGCATTTTTCTCGACCATTTCGACCATTGGATTTCGACCACATTTTCAAGGTAGCGCATTTCGACCTTTTTACCATTTTTGAAAATTGTTTGAAATGACACATTTTTGATGACCGAAGGTTAGAAATCAATGAAAATAAGCCTTAAAATGGCTTAAAAGTGTAAAAATTGCGGATGGGCGAAAAGGTGCGTTAGAACGGCAAAATACATATTATTCGGGTACGAACAGCATTCTGAAAGAGGGGACTAGAAATTCAGGATGGTGGCCTAGAACTCACTAGTTTCCTGTCCTGCAGCAAAAACGACGAGAAGAGCGCTAACGAGAAGAGTTTTCCCGATCATTTTTGTTTTGGTCTTGGCTGGAATGGCTTATATACTGGGTGTTGGTGATAAAAAAGGGGCATAACAGTTTGTTTTATGATAATGTCCTTCTGAAATCGAAAAGAGATGTGTCAGAATCGAAGGAAATTGAGTCATAGATTCCTTGCCAACTAGTACACTTCAAAACTACATTGTTGAGCTCTCAGTTCCCAAAATGTCTTACCGTAAATGTGTACTGTAATAGCGTTCATTCATGACAATATATCTCATCTGCCCGAAGAGATATTAAAAAGTTGTCAACTAATAAATTATTCATGAAGACTTTGCACATATTTTATCAGTTGACAACTTTCTCATATATCCGCCGGGAGCTGAGATACACCACGGCCATCATTGTTGTTGTTAAGACCTAACACTGCTGACACTTGGATTGCAGAAATGAATGCTTATAAACTTTATTGATCTGCAGATCAAATCAAACAAAATTATCCATGAACCCAGGATCCGTCCGCTTTCTGATAGGCGCAGTAGAACGAGTTGTACAGCTTCACCCGCTTATATCCGTGCCACAAATGTTTCTTAGCGTCGCAGACGATGTCAGCAGAGGCCATAGTGGTATCCGATGCGATCTGGAATCCACTACTTTCCAGTTTCTTCCGTCAACTTCTATTGCACTCACAATATTCTGCGGAATGCTCTCCGTCGAGTTGATCTGTTTTCCAACGGCTGCCACACGTCGGAACGTCTCGTCCGGGTCTGGCGCGAGTGCGCAGTAGATCTTCATGGGTTCGTCGCAAGTGAAACGGAATATGGTGACGTTGGTCGCCGTGATGCTGATGGTGATCGGGTACGCACAGCAATCTGAAAGCGGGGGACTAGAAATCCATAGTGATGGCCTAGAACTCACCAATCTGTTGCCCGTGGGCCACAGCCGCCAAAGCGAAGAGAGCAGCGCTCACGAGAACACTTTTCGCGATCATTTTTCGTTGAAGAACACGGGGAGTTTTGTGCTTTTATACGGAAGTGGTCGGTGATAAAAACGGGCAGTTATGCAAATGTAAATTCAAATGAGCTCATAAAATTTGATAGTGTTCGGGTGATGAAAAGCCAACAAACAGTATACATTCCCATTTTTATTACTAAAAAAGTGAGTCGGGAAGTTTCATGGACATGTGAATGTGATCCATATGGACAATATTGATTCCCTCTAGAGCGTTGTAGTGTTGCAGAGCTGAAAACCAAAAAAATCTTGTATGAAGCTACCGTACTCTCTCATCCTACCGTAGTAATGTCCGGAAGAGGTTTGAGTGTCTGTGCCAGAGTCTGAAGAGCCGAGAATGGACACAAAGTGGCTCCGGCGCAAATTGGAAGCAATTGGGTCATCGGCTCGATTGCCTGATCGTCTCCCGAACGGTAGAAGACCTAGGCAACGGGTTCTTTGAGTACTGTGAGATTGATTACCTTGAAGAACTTCTCGTTGGTCGCTGTGTCTCTGTGGAACTCCAAAAAAAGCCCAGCTGCGTAGGCTGGCCAGCCATCAATGGTCCCGGTGAGTTGCGGGATTCCGAGGGCCACAAGGGCTGCGTACACATTGTTATCGTGCTGAAATCGAAAAAGATGGTCTAACTCTAGATTTTGTGCCAAAGACTTTGAACAAATGGTCTTAAAGCTATAATTTTGATGGCCTAGAATCACAAACTCACAATCGAATATCCATAGAACTTTAATTTCTTCAAATAGCTCGTACAACTCGTGTTCGCCGCCGCACAATCCAACTTCTCGTTCGCCCGATCGTAAAGCTCGTTGATCAACACTCCGGCTCTCACTTTTCTCATCTCCAATCCAATGTCCACTCCATTAACAACAGTCGAGTTGTCTACAAACCACAAATATGAACAATTTCTCAAATTCAAGAGGTGCTACCGAAATTTCCCTCCAAAAATCCTTTGACTGGTGCGTAGGTGGTTTGCGACAGCGTGTACAGTGTCTCGTTGTACCAGGGAAGATTCGCGTAGAGTGTCGAGTTGAAATAGGCACGCTGACACTTCCACGTGTCCGGATAGGTGTAGAAGGTATCGATTCCTGAGGTCAGGTTGTAGTAGGGACCGACTTGACGGTTCAGAACGACTACCTGGAAAGATTATTGTAGGATTGAAGTTGATAGTCTTAACAACATTTCCATACCTGCTGGAACTTTTTCACGACCTCTGGAAGAGTCAACATAGTCGCCTGAAGTACATTGTAGCGTGGACAGTCGCAGTTCTGACTGGCCGCGCACTGATCCGGACCGTCGACATGAACCGGCACAAAAGTGAGTCCGATTTGCCATTTGAGCGGTTCGAATGGGTAGTCAACATCTAAAAATTGAGTATTTGTATTCCATTCTGATCTAAAATGCGTACTTGGAATATCGTAGATGCTCGGCTGGAAGAGCCCGTAGAGCAGAGCGTTGGCCGAGAGAATAGTGCGGTTGAAATCGGTGGATCGGAAGTAGACCTAAAGTTTCTGATCAGATTTCCGACAGATTGCCAATATACCTCTCTGGATAGATATTTTGGGGTCAGAAAGTTCAGCTCGTTCACATATCGTTTGCGGAGAAGCCGTCCGAGTTCGTTCATTTCTCCGGCGCCCTTGGCAGTGAGCTCTCCGAGCCCGCCTCCGCCGTAGATCCAGTCATCCTCATAGATTGGGTACAGGTCGGCGAGAGCAGAACGTTCTCCGTGGCGCCATAACTGGAAAAACGCAATGATTGTCTGGGATTCAAGGCTAGAAGCCCAGAAAAACTACACTGTCAAGTAGCCTAGCCCGTCCACTTACTCCTTGCACAAACTCCAACTTGACATTGCTCTGACAGCGACCGTAACCGACAAGAAGTGCGGAAATGAGAAGCGTCAACACTGTGCTCTTGACCATTTCGATCTGTCCTCTCACTGATAACCTTCGTCCTTTTAAACGCGTCTGCGCCATCGTCGGATTCATAAAAGAGTTATCAAGAGATGATCAGAAATGATCAGGTTTTTAGTGCCGTCGCCGCTTTTTCATCTCGGCGATTATGATAAAGTTTTGAAGTTTGAGAGCACAAATAGATTTCGCAAAAGATGATGAAAGTGTGTGGTGCCTGAACTTTGATTTCCAAACACTGTGCATGTACTTTCCCAGAAGTTATCTTATCTCTAATCCCCATCTGATCTCGAGGTCCAAACGGCCAATTCAGCTCGCTCTGCGCTGCACACCTGGCAATTAAGATAAGAGGATTACGCCAACTCACCCGCAAATGGCCCAGCTGCAAACATCCATTACTCGACTAACCAGCTATTAGTATGCTCGGCCAGTAACGCAATTATTTTCTGACGCGGGTCACACACGAATGCCGAGTGCCTCCCCCATCTGCCCCGTGTGTATGCCCTTCTTACCGAGGACCAAAAGGCCACATCACATCATCGAGTGTATAGAAACCTTTCTAATTTGCAATCATCTCAATGTACCGAAAATGAGCCAGCTTTCATTGGAATTCTAGAAGAGTTTTCAATGTTTTTCGGTGATGTTTCTAACTGCCAATTTCCTTCTAATCCCTGTCTGTGCTCTCTACAACCTTATCTTCTAGCTCGAAGACCAAAACGCCGCATCACCATGGAAACCAGCGGGATTTGTTTTGCGAGTGTCAAGCTCGCCTACCCGGCACACCTGGCACGCTGAGGATAAGAGAATTAGCTCAACGTACCGAAAATGTGCCGGCAGCAAACATCCATTATTCCCTATTAGTATCCGCATTTGCTATATCTGATCATTCGCCCATTCACCGAGTGCCCAGCGTGTAGCCCTTCTCGCCTTCTGCCATCATCTCGTCCTCCCCTTCATTACTCTCTTCTCCGCTTTTCTTCTCTCTCTCTCTCACTCTTTCCCTCTCTCTCTCACTCTTTCTCTCTCTCTCTCACTCTTTCTCTCTCTCTCACTCTTTCTCTCTCTCTCTCTCTACACACACCCCTCATTATTCCGAGCGCGGGCAACATCTACTCTCTCCTATTTTCGCGTTTGTTGTATGTTGTATTCATCCTGATCTGTCTGTTTTTCAGAAAAACAAAACCTCGTTGCAACATGAGCACCAACTCGAGAGCCAGCAAGCGGTGGGAGGAGAGAAATGAAGATGGAACGAACAAAAGGTGAGTAATTATGAGCAATTTGACGACTTGGCAACCCAAAATATTTTTTCAGATCATCCGAAGAGCAAGCACAAGTGCCACGAAGAAAGCCACATGCTCGCCAGGCGCGAAGGAACCCGGAGAGACAGAGCGCCGCGAAAAAAGTGTGGGCGAAAGCACCAACTACTGGTTCATGGCGCTCCGATGCGAACAGTGACCAGCACGAGGACGTCGTGCTGCCAGAAGAAGAGAAGCAATACTGCTGGTCAGTAGATAATGTGGTTGAGCAAGGAGAGCCCGACGACGGAGCAAAGGACAAGAGATACGAGGCGTACGTGGCGGAGAGAGACAGGAACGTCTTCAGCAAGTACTACGAAGGTGCTCCGACGTGTTCGAGGGAGATTTGCGCGAGAAACGACTCGTCAGTGATGCAACGTTTGAAGCGCTACAGCCACAAGGACGCTCTGAACTTTGCCGTTGATTCTCTCGAGTGGAGTGCGAATAAGGAGAAAGATCTGCCGGTGCGCCGACGTGTTTCCACGGTAGAAGTGGTCACAACGTCGTACTTCTCGGGAAGCCACGCATTTTATCGAGTGATTGCCGAAAAGGACGATAGGTACACACTGCTGGCCTGTCACGCCAACGTTCACGGCTGCCACCGAGGAGATTTGCGGTTTGTGGAGGTCAACGATCGGACGCAAGTGCAAGAGTTCGAGGAGAGCGTCGTCGGACTGCTCTACTTGGGCGACATTCTGGCGGTCTACGAGCTGGCGAGAAGGACGCGTGGACCGACGATTGGAGCGGATGTGGCGAGCGTCAGTATGGAGTCGAACCTCACGTGGATGGTGAAAAGGATGGAAGTGGCCGAGCGTCGGTCGGCCGTTCGCATCGGCTTCTCTTTCCTGCAAAACGGCACCGCAGTCGTCATGGGACACGATGAAGCGATGACGGTTCTCGAGGATGAGCGGCACGGCGCGGAGCTCGACAAGATGTACGTCGGAGATGCGTTTGTGCCGGAAAAGTATCGCGACACATTCTGCTCGGGCCACCATCCAATGTTCTGGCACCATCTAACGCGGCTGACGGCCAAAATGTGCACCTTCTCCACCGCTTTCGGAATCATTCATCGGTACGAGGAGTGTCCGGAGCAGAATCGACGATTCACGATCGGAACGACGGCGTTCGACCCGGCGGCCACACTGCAACGCTTGGATTCACCGCGCGAATTGAATCGGATTGTGGAGACGTGCACGCTGATGGGATACTCGGCCGCCAATTCGCTCTTCAACGGCCGATGCGACTGCCGACCGTTTGCAGCGCGAGATGTCAAAGTTTCGGGTCACATTGTCCGATTCGCCATCGACAATCCGAAGAAGATGCCGACTTTGAGACTCTGGAACCCCAACACTCGGATTGTTTTCGGCTCACCGTCGGGAAACATCTCGGCCACTATCGAAATTGTGATGGAAGACGAGTCGCTGTTGCGGATTGTGGCGCGATTGGTCGGTGGAAAAAGAGGGAATCGGATGATCCCGAAGGGAGACGTCGCAGTGTGGCAGAAAGAGTCGTTGGATCCGATTGGTTTGGAGAATGGGTACTTTGAGGCATTGCCCGAGCACTCAAACGGCCGCCGAATCATCGAGACTCTGTACGGAGGCCCTGGAATTGCGTTGAAGAAGCCTGTCGTCAGAAACGAGTACGTGTTCCCCGCGCAGCCGGCGATCAAGCTCAACGACTACCAGTGCGAGTACGTGCAAATGGTGCTGGACAAGAACCCGCTGGTGCTCGGATCTTCTCCGTTCGGCTGCGGCAAATCCATGACGATCGTCGCCACCGCGTTCGAGGTCTACAAGCGAAATGCCGAGGAAGGCGAGCTCCACAAACAGTTCCAACAGCTGCTCGTCACGCAGAGCAACTACGCGAGCGTGAATCTCATCGACATTGCAAAAAAGGCAAAGACATTCGACATTCGATTCGTGCGATATGTGTCGGAGAAGAACTGGGCGGAGATGTCGGAGAACTGTCGAACCGAGTACGATATGCCGCGGCTCATGCAGAAGGTCTTTTGCGATTGGGCGACCGGAGTCACCCCGGAAACGGACAGAGGTGTGAAGGCGTTGAGCACGTGGAACATGATGAATATCATCTCTTTCCTGTTGAGAGAAGACAACGATGGCAAGAGTCTGCTGAAACCGCATCAATTAGTTGGAAAGGCCCTGTATCACTACAGCGGCAAATTGGAACGGCCGAAGAATATGCTGGACATTTTCTTCTTGCTCTACCAGCCGGATATCATCATGACCACCGCCGATTCGACGGGCAATTTGCTGCGATTGAATGTGCTGAAGGAGGTGAGCACGATCCAAATCGACGAGGCCAGCCAAGTGCCCGAGTACACCTTCATCACCCTTCTCTCCAAATTCCCGAACGCGTGCTTTGGACTGATCGGAGACATTCACCAACTGCCGCCCTATTGCGAGGAGACGTTAACCGGGAAGTTGAAAGAGTATGGGGTCGGCAACACGATGGAGAGAGCGATCAAGAATAACATGTTCCCGAAAGCGGAGCTTCGATACGTGTACCGTTGTCATCCGGAGACTACGAATCTGCTCAGTGCGCTCTTCTACGACGTCGATCTCATTCCCGGAGTCTTGGAGACTCATCGCAACGCGTTCATGCTCGGAAGAGCCGACTTCTGGCCGAATCCGAGTTTCCCAATCGCGATCATCAACAACTCGGCCAGCGGATCCAGGATGGGAACGTCGGTGGCCAATGATTCTGAGGCAGTCATTGTGAAGCAACTCCTCCGAATGATCACGAAGAAGCACAATGGCTACGAGCTGCACGCGCGCGACATCGGCGTCATCTCGTTCTACAGTGCGCAGACGTCGGTGCTGATGGAAGCGTTGCGTGGGAGCGGCGTCAAGTGCGGAACAGTAGACTCATTCCAGGGCACCGAACGGGAAGTGGTCATATTGTGCTGCACAAACGAGAAGCTCTCCGAGTTCATGCAGCTCGCCAATCGGTTGAATGTGGCCATGTCCAGGGCGCGGCAGGCCACTATCATCATCGGAAATGTGTACGGACTGCGGAAGGCCAAGTATTGGAGCACCATTTTGGAGAAGGTCGAGAAAAATGGATGTTTTATTGATATGGTATGCGGGTCTCGATGAGGTGAAAATATTATTTTATTTTTTTCAGAAAAACTTCATGTCATGATGATAGCAAGCTAACAGTAAACAATGTGCAATCATTGCAGCACGCAACCCAAAAAATCGATAATACGCGGTCAATTCACGAGTCATAAAAGATGCTCGCTGTCTTTCTATTCACTTTTTTCGTCTTTCCTGTCCATTTTCCGCTTAATGTTGTTGTTCTCTGTTTCTTCTCAATAAAATTCAATGTAATATTTTGAGGCTATGCCAAAACAGGGGAATTCACGAAAACCGCGGAAAAAAATGCATTTTCTTTTCGTAATTTCTCCGTCACAACTAGAAATCAAAGTGGAGACGGACAAACAGAGAAATAAACAAAGAAACGAACAGATGATGATTTTTTTTTTACCTAAACTGCTTTTATTTTACTGCTGCCTTTTTTTTTATACGTCCCAATAAATGTTTAAAGTTATTTTCTGCAAATTGTCACGTTTGATGCTATTAAATTTTTAATCCCTTCTATTCAATAAACGCCGAAGTCTGCAAATGCGCGTCAAGTATTGCGCCTGCACGAAAACACACACACTACTTACTTGTTCATTGTCACGGCGCGGCTTTTGCGACGTTCACCAAACGTTTGATCCTCAGTCTGTGCATTTTGACACGCCGGTGTTGCTCTGCGTACAGTGCATTTTATGTTACGCGCAAAGTTCTTTTTTTTTTAGTTTTTGATGAATTTTCTCCAAATATTCATCTCTTTAAAGCGTTTTTCTCCACTTTCTAACGCAATTAGACCTTTTTTTACAGATTCCAGGTGAAGTAATACGCGAAGAAAAAGTCGATGCGATGAAAAAGAAACGCGTAAGTATGTGAAAGTAAGGTTTTTATTCAGAAAATGCACGATTTCTCGAAAAAAAGGTGTCTAGATTTTTCTAATCTTTTTGGTTAAAAAAACTTTACTTACATTTCTGAGAATGTTTTGGAACCAAAAAGAAGTAGAGTGAAAGCTCGATTTCGCGGAAAAACCGATAGTTTGCCGGAAGACAGTGAAATTTCGTTAAAAAAAATTTTTTTTGCTTCTATGAACTGTCACTTTAATTTTTTTTGGTTCGAAAACATTCACAGTCATGTAAGTGAACTATTTAAACAAAAAAAGTAGAACATCTAGAGACGGTTTTTGAGAAAAAATTTTTTTTCAACGAAATGTCACTGTTTTCCGGCAAAAAACCAATTTTTACGCGAAAGCGAGCTGTCACTCTACTTTTTTTTTATTCGAAGACATTCACAGTCATGTTAGTGAACATTTTAAATCAAAAGATTAGAAGATCTAGAGACGTTTTTCGAGAAATCGTATATTTTCTGAATAAAACATTACTTCCATTTACTTACGCGTTTCTTTTCATCGCATCGACTTCTTTTCGCGTATTACTTCATCTGGAATCTGTAAAAAGGTCTAATTAAGGTAGAAAGCAGAGAAAAACGCTTTAAAGAGATGAATATTTGGAGAAAATCCATCAACAACTAAAAAAAATGACTTTTGCGCGTAACATAAAATGCACTGTACGCAGAGCAACACCGGCGCGCAAAAATGCATACCATTTTGCTGCGTATGTTGCGAAAGCCGCGCCGTGATATATTGTTGTTCCTTTTTCCCCATCAAAAATGAGCTTTTCCGCTGCTTTCCAATGCAATCAATCTGTTACAGCTCTATTTTTTCTCGTTTGCGACAAAAATCATCTTGCCAATTACAGGTGTAATACAGGTATATGGGAAACTATCTCTCGCCGCTTTTCGGCTCTGAACCCGAACCGCAAAATGTGGCCGGCCCCCAGCAGAACAGGAGATACCGGCAAGTGGGGTATGGAGTTAACGATTTGTCCGCGTCTGCCGACACTGTATCTGTGAGGTGAGAACGAGTCTTGCCACGAAATGTCGAACCTTGGACCAAACGTGATCAAATTAAGTTAAAAATGTTCAGACCACAGTCTCTGCCATCTGCCGAACATCGCAACGCATTCGACAGTTTTAAGCGCCGTAATAAAGTCGATACTGATTCATCTCACGTGGAATATAATCTCCACAAACTTGAGGTTAGTGAAACTTTCAAATATTTAAAAAAAAACCTAATATACCTACTTTTTTAGGGTGTTGACATAAACGATCTGTATCGTATGGAAAGAGACTTCAACGAGTTCAGCAAGTTCTATCCATGCCTACCTATAACGTCCACGAGAGCGAAGAATGAAAGGAGAAGCGGTACACAGAATGTGATGGACTCGTTCACTCACTCCGACGCAATCCGCTTTGCCGTTTCAACATTTGAATGGCAGAGCATATCTGCAAATTCTTTGAGTTCACTGCCACGCCGCCAATACACGGTACTCGTAACTCAGCCGCGGCCAAGCTCAACTATTGTGGCCTACTATCGCGTGGTGTGTGAGTTCGAGAAGAAATACATTCTGGAAGCGTGTCATATGGATTTGCTCGGTTTTCATCGCGTCGATTTGAGATTTGTGGAAGTGACCGATCGGACATCAGTGAATGGATTGGAAAAGCGCAGTGCCATTGGAATATTGTTAATCGGAGATGTTGTGGCAGTGCATTCGTTGGCGAAGAATCTCGGCACGTTTGAGATTGCCGATCCGTCTCTCGATGTTTTGAATCGGTTATCCGTTCAGCCGTGCGCGTGGATGGTTTGTAAGATGGAGGTTTTGAATCGAAGACAGAGAAAAGTTCAATTCATTATCAAAAATGGAGCTGTAATTGTCATCAAAGGCTGTAAAAATGCGCACAACTTCATTTTGGCCAGTAACTTAAACTTGCAAGAGGATATTCTGTACACTGGAAATATGAGCCTAACGATGAGGCCTTCACATCCCTATTCACAAGGTTGGCTCAAGGAGAAGTCACAGAACCTTGAAGAAGAAGCAGCCAAATTTGCAAAGTTCCCATTTCCGGATGGAGTGATTTTTAGGGCTACCCCGTGTGATGCTGAGAAACAAAAGAAGATATTAAAGTCTGTAAGGAGGAAGGAAAAGAGAACGAAAAACGAAGAAGTCAGACAAGAGAGTGAAACACAAAATCAGATGTCCAAACAGTTTGGAAAAGAGCACGATAGTGGGTCCGGACTATCAGAGCAAGAAGCGAGTTCAATTCATTCTATCCCTATCGACAATATGCATCGTCTTACAGAAACCCAAATCGGGAGCACAACTCGACGTGGAGCGTGAAGCCAACGTGTTCTCTGAATTTTACACGTCCGACAAGAACCAAGTGAAACTAGTTGACATTGGTCCAGTTCACAAAGCTCTTCGAAAGTACAAACATCTCGACGCTCTCCGATTTGCTGCCGAATCGAGCGTCTGGAAGGCCAACCTGCAATCCTCTTTGCCACGGCTACCACGTCAAAAAGACCGGCTGACGTCTTTGGACTTCCCTACCGGCTTCTCGGACTCTAAAATCAACGCATTTTACCGTGTCATCGACGAGAAGGCCGACAAGTACATTCTGGTGGCGTCTCATGTGAATGTGCACGGATTTCATCGTGGCGACCTTCGATTTGTGGAAGTCAACGATCGAACTGTGGTCGAGGGATTCGAGGGCAAGAGTGTCGTTGGTCAACTGTTTCTGGGAGACACTGTGGCCGTCACTAAACTCACTCAAACCGATAGTTCGACTCCGACAACTCCGAAATCCGTGTTCCAAGTGACCCATGCGACGCCGTGCACGTGGATTGTCGCCAACATGTGTGTGCTTCCGAGGAACGAGCAGAACAATCTCATCTTTTCGGTGCTCAAAAACGGAGCGGCTATTGTGAAAGGATGCAATGAGGCGATGAATGTCGTCGTAGATCCAAAGAAGCAGCCGAAGGAAACAAGTCCGATGGCCGATCACTTGTACCGCGGATCGGGTTTTTTCCCGGAGAGTGTCGAGTCGATTTTCGCTTGGGATTACGACAGAATGCACAAAATCGGTGTTACGAGTGTGGCCGCCAAGATCCCCACTTATCCGAAACCTCTGGGGACCATCTACTCGTTCGAGTATTCCGCGGAACTCACCGAGCAGTTCAATATTGGATGCAGTGCGTTTGAGCAGAAAAGTGAGCTTTCCATTCTGTTTTCCGTCAACTATTTGTCCTCTTTTTCAGACCATTCCGGCCCAGATGGCGCAGAAGTGGTGCAAACTTGCGCAGTGATGGGATACTCTGCTGCTCAGACCGTCTTCAACGGCCGATTCGACTCGCGAACTTTTGAAATGAGCAATATCAGAAAGAACGGATTGCTCATCTTCTTCTTCATCCCCAATCCGCGTGGGCAACCGACACTCGGAAAGTGGACCTCGAACAATCGGATCAAGATCGGCGGACGGTTCGCCGGCGAGGTCAACGCTGTCATCGAGACTGCGATCGCCGGCGGTGAATTTTTGCAAATTGTGGCCCGCATCTCGAGAGCTGCTCCCAGAAACTTGCAATTCAACAACGAGGAGCAGTACGTGGTGTCACAGAAGGAGCCATTCGAAGCCATTCTCTTGCCCGACATCTTCTACCAAATGATGGATCCGACCACCAACGGCGCCCGAATCATTAGGACTCTCTACGGGGGTTCGAGGATTGAACGGGTTACGAGGGCTTCTGAATCGAATAACATTTTTAAGTTTGGCGACGTGGTGCTCAACGATTCGCAGCGCGAATACGTGCAAATGGTGTTGGATCGGAATCCGATGGTCATTGGAAGTTCGCCGTTCGGGTGCGGAAAGTCGATGACGATTGTGACCGCCGCATTGGAGCTGATGGCACGTGAGAAGGATCAGGAATCCGGGAAAAAGAAAGAGCACAGCCAACAGCTTCTGGTGACGCAGAGCAACTACGCGAGCGTCAATTTGGTGCACATCATGGACAAGGTCAAGGACTCGAGGACGTCATTCAAATTTCTGCGATACGTTTCTGACAAGAACTGGGAAGAGCTGCCGGACGGATGCCGGACCGATCACGATCTTCCAAAGCTGATGGGCGACGAGTTCTTGAAGTGGGCGACCGATCCTATTGGTAGTGGAGGAAAGGAACTCGGAAACCGGAGGAAATTTATCATTATGAAGTATCTGATGGCCACTGGCCGTGTGGATTCGGAGCGGCTCAGTGCCGACGCAAAAGAGATTTACGAGCAGATTCAGAGCAGTTTGAAAAATGAAAAGCTGAAGAAACCGTTTCCTGGGGAGCTCATAGAACCATTCCTCATACTTTTCACTCCGGACATCATAATTTCCACCGTGGATTCTCTTCAAGGACTGCTCAGTTATGGAATTGTGAAGGAAGTGAGCACTGTACAAGTCGACGAGGCCAGCCAAGTGCCCGAGTACACCCTCATCAATCTCTTTGCAACTTTCCCGGACGCCTGCTTCAGTCTCATCGGAGACACCCGACAACTGCCGCCCTATTGCGAGGATGAGTTGACCGGCAAGTTGAAGGAGTACGGTATCGGCAACACCATGGAAAGGGCGCTCGAGGGTGGAATGTTCCCGAAGACCACGCTGAAGTACGTCTATCGATGCCATCCGGTGATCACGAGCCTGCTCAGTGATATTTTCTACGAGAGAGATTTGATTTCTGGAGTCAGCGAGGAACAGCGAAACACGTTTATGAGGAAACGACCCGACTTTTGGCCGAATCTTCATTTTCCTATGATCATTGTGGACAATAAGGCAAACAGTCAACAAATGGGAACATCTAGTGGCAACAAGTCGGAAGTGCAGATTGTGAAGCAACTCCTCCAAATGCTCACGAAAAAGCACAATGGCTACGAGTTGCACGCGCGCGACATCGGCGTCATCTCGTTCTACAGTGCGCAGACGTCGGTGCTGATGGAAGCGTTGCGTGGGAGCGGCGTCAAGTGCGGCACAGTGGACTCATTCCAGGGCACCGAACGGGAAGTGGTCATATTGTGCTGCACAAACGAGAAGCTCTCCGAGTTCATGCAGCTCGCCAATCGGTTGAATGTGGCCATGTCCAGGGCGCGGCAGGCCACTATCATCATTGGAAATGTGCACGGTCTGCGGAAGGCCAAGTATTGGAGCACCATTTTGGAGAAGGTCCACGAAAATGGATGTTTGATGAATATGGTAAAAGGGTTACTGTGTCCTTGGCGAATATTTTTGTTACAGAATGAGCCTGTACAGCCGAGCTTCCAAGGAAATTATGGTGGATATCGTGGAGATCGTGGTCGATTCAACAATATTTGAAGAAAACTTTAATGTCTTACGGTTCCTCTTGTGATCATCCTAATTTGCGTTTAGATGGGTAATGTTTATGTATTTATTTTTTACGCACCCGCAAACGAATAAAATCGTCCAAAAAAGCATGTTATCACTCTCTTGGCTTATCAATTGTAAAGTCACTGAAGCGAGTCAGTCGACTGTTGTTTACTCTTCATTGATTTTTCCTTCCGCCAGTTGAATTTTCGTTCAAAAACCATCCGAGCCAAATGGGAGGTTGGTTCAGTTCTCCGGAAAGCGAACCGCCGGCGAACAGGTTAATCAGTGCTTCAAATCATTCGAAATAAAGGGATTTCAGTTACAATGATTTCACCAGTCATGCAAATCCTCAGCCCCCTAGAGTGTCGGTTCTATTGTTTTTTCAACTTTTTTCTAGATTGAACTATTCAGAACTACCACCTACAGTACTCCTTCCTACAGTACTCCTTCCTACAGTACCCCTTCCTACAGTACTCCTTCCTACAGTACCCCTTCCTACAGTACTCCTTCCTACAGTACTCAGTCCTACAGACCAGTACAAACAGAGCGTGAAAAGGTCAGTTTGAGGTATATTCCTGAAACTTTGCAAGTTTTTCAAATTTCCAGAGGCTACAACTGATAGAATCTCGAAAATCTATCGAGACCACGAAAAATGTGTTCAGTCGGTTCTACACAAAACCGCCGGAGCCTTCTGATGACGCCGTCGCGGATCTTACCGTAATCCAAAAGGAGCTGAACAGGTACCGTCACTCGGACGCCATCGAATTCGCCGCCACGTCACACGGAGAAGGTCCACGAAAATGGATGTTTGGTTGATGTGGTAAGGTTTGCTCGGAATACGGTAGTTTTTAAAATGTTGAGCTAACTGAATTGTCAGAAGAACTTGCAAAACTTGTTCATACGAATAGTTTAGCCTTTCTGAATCATTTCACCGATATTAATGTTACAGAAACTGAAACCGCTCAATATTGTCAATGACGAAGGAAGCGGTCCCAACTCGAACGCTCAGAGCAACTCTTCAAATCAAGTGACTCCCAAGAAGAAGAATCGGGGAGGAAGGAAGAAGAAGAACGAGAAAGGTGGTTCAACTGTTGCTAATTCTTGACTTCTTCACACAACAATGAATAAAGACCTAGTTTGTAATCTAACTTCACTTTATTTACACATTCAACAAAAACTGTTCAATTGGTCTTTTTCTCGGAGAACTTCTCGACGGCGGCGCGGACCTCGGCAATGTTTGCGGCGTCTCCCCACTCCTTCTCCAGATGTGTGTAGACGATTTCGTTGTTGGCGATCAGATAGACTCCTGAACATTTTATCAGTATTTTCATTCCAAACATGAGCACGGCGCCCACTTGAGATAATCCGATTGGATCCGAACTTTACAGTCTTCTTGGACTTGGGTTAAAGTATTATCTGGTCGCTAAGTATACTGGTTTGGTTTGGCCATTTAGGCTTCGAACTAGGGACCAGATGATCCGATCGGTCTGAAACTTGAACCCAATATACTTCAACCCGAGTCCAAGAAGCCTGCAAAGTTTGAGTCCCATCGGAATATTGCAAGTTGGTCAAAAAGGCCATACCTCCCAGGAGTCGTCCCTCTCCGATCAGATTTCCGTCGACCTTCGCCTTTTTCGCTTTGTAGGCGTTCGAATAGGTGCCGACGCGGAGGACTCCCATCCAGACGGGCAGCCAACGTTCGTTCGGGCCGTAAAACGTGCGGTCCGCGTCGAAATACACTTCGCCGCCCGTGAACCACGACTTGAACTCGTTCGCGCCGAGTGTCTCGTGAACTACGGCCGCCTAAAAATGTGGGATTTTGAAGTGAAATTCGAAATTTTATGGGAAATTTATAGAATCGGCGCGCCGTGCGCTTACCAATCCGATGCCTTTCTGCTTGAGCAACGGCTGAAGAGTGTGCAGTTCGGCGGCTTCTCGACGGCAAAGAAGACATCCCGGTCGTCGCACCGCCATCACCAGAATCGGTCCCTTTGTGAACAGCGATTCCGCCTGAAAGTTTTTTTAACCTGCTGCTAATTAAAATAAAGAAACATTGAAACTGATTATTCGAAAAACGATAATTTTGGAGGAAAGTGTTCGTTTTCAATTCTTCCGCTAAACCGTTGAAAATAAGTGTCGCTAACCGTGAACTGCTCGCTCCTCTCCACTTTCTCCTTCTCCCCCGGCGCTCCACGAATCGGCACCAACTTCGCGGCGGCCAAATGCGCAAACGTCGGCGCGACGGCTCCGATCGTCAAGTACGTCGGCAGATTTGCGTAGATGACTGCGCCGCCCAAAGCGGCCACAGCTCCGTATCCCAAAAATGCCATTTTCTGCAATTGTTTAGGTTGTGAGGCAAAATGTGAGATGAAAATGGTGAAAAACAGAAGAAATGTCATGCTGTTTATCAGTAAAAGTTGCGAAAGGCAGAGGAAATGGAGTAAACAACAAGTGTAGCGAGAGAAATAGCGTTGAAAAGCGAGAGGCAGCAGAGAGACGCAGAAAAAGAAGGCACAGGAACGCTGGCACTTGTTGATTTGATCTATGAGCATTGGAAAAAAAGATGTTGCCGCATTTTTTAACAGAATTTTAAGAAAATACGAGGGTCTGGACATTTGGACCACTTGCACAATTCCGAAACTTTGCAAAATAATTGGATTTAGATTGGAGTTTTATAGGGTCAAGTTTCAGACCGATCCGGTTCCAAGACGTACTAATTTAGACCCAAAACGCCCGGGCTTTTCGCTAATACGAGAGCTTTCAGATTTTAGATAAGTAAATCTCCATATCAGATGATTCGATCGGCCTGAAACGTGGCCCCAATATACTACAATCCAAATCGAAGATTCCTAAGTCTGCGCCTAGACAGTTTTCCGATTTATTTCCTCGATGACTCCAATTCCGTGCTTATCACGCCTAGACTGTATCACAGATGAAAACTTCACACGATTCGCCGCCTCACACCTTTTCCTTTAATATGCTAATAAAAACGGGGTGTTTCGAGTATCACCCGCATAAAAGGTCTGGTCCGGGGTCGGAAAATTGGTGATAAGAGCTCAAAATGCGTCCAGACACTTCGTTGTTGCTTTTCGCTATTGTCGGACTCTGTTCCTGCTCGAACTTTCTGATAATCAGTCCCGTCTTCGGATACAGTCATTGCAAATTTATGAGCAAAATTGCGGACACTCTGGCCGACGGGGGTCATAGTGTTGTGCTGCTGCAAACGTATATTGTCCAACATTTCGGCGCGGTTCGTCTTGCCAAAAACAAAAATGTGGAGGTACAATATTCAAATGAGAAAGAGAAAATTTAACCAAAGAACTTCAGATAATCGACTATTATCTGGACGAAAAAGATATCCCAGATGAGGAAAAATCGGCAAGTGCTCTAAAAGATTCATGGGATAGTCATCTGATAAATAATCCGATTGGAGTACTCTGGGTGAGCATATAATAGCAACAAAAAAACGTATAAAACATGTGAATTTTTCAGACCACATCATATTTCTACTATCTTTTTAGGCCAATGTGTGAAAGTGAGTTGGTTAGTGTGACTCCAAAAAGACTGAAATAAAAATTGACAGAAGTGCTATCCGACAAGAATATTCACAATTTGATTCTTTCCCGAAATTTCGATGCTACAATAGCTGAAGCGTTCGACTTTTGTGGTCTTTGTAAGAATTTTCCAAGAAACTCGACTAGAACAAAAATTTCCAGATCTTGCCGACCATCTGAAACTAAAAACGCTTCCCGCATTCTCGTCAATCAAGTCGCTATCGGGTTCACGGGCTATCGGAGAGCCCAGCCCGCTCAATTTTGCTCCAAGTGAGTTTTTGGGTCTCGCCACGAAAGGGATTCACCCAACTTTTGCTTATCTACCTTGAAAGTTTCAGTCCGAGTGATCTTGAATCGGATTGAAGCTTTTAAGGGAGACACGGCTTTTAGTTGCTACTGCAAAATTTTGAGTAAAGAAAATTTACCTCGAAGCAATTTCTTCAACTTTAGTGAAAACTACTACGATAATTCCTGCAGCTCTCCACACCAACTACGGATCGGATCAAAGTCTGTGGGACCGAATGCAGGACATCACAATGTATTATTCCATCTATTACGCGTCCGCACTCCAATTCGATTTACAATACTATCTAGCCCGTACCTTTCTGGATGGTGAGGTCCGTCACTGGAAAGACATCTTCCGGACCTCCACTTTCTTTTTCTACAACCACAATCCGTACGTTGGATTTCAAATACCTAAAATTGAAAAGTCCGTCGAGATTGGCGGATTCACAGTGGAAAGCGACGAGAACGCAGTTTTGAATGAGGTTTTTCAGAGCGCATTTTGAGTTTCAAAACTTTCAGCAAGCATTTTTTTAGGAATATGAAGCAATCCTAAACCTTCGCAATGCTACAGTGCTGATTTCTTTCGGGACAATGATCAGATCTTCGGATATGCCGGATTACTTCAAACTCGCGATGGCTGAAATGTTCAAGAATCTTTCAAACATCACGTTTATTTGGAAGTACGAAGTGGATGATATCGATTTTTCGAAAAGCTTGTCTGAAAATGTAATTTTAACAAAATGGATGCCACAGGCGGCGCTTTTAGGTAAACTTTTCAAGATTTATAGGTGAACTAGTGCAAAATTTCAGCTGACTCCCGTCTAAAACTCTTCATGACTCACGGAGGAGTGGGCAGTGCTTTTGAGCTGGCATATTCCGGAAAGCCTGCACTTTTAGTAACAAAAATCAATTTTTGTCTAAGCAAAATGGTTTCCTTAGATTCCAATATTCGGAGATCATCTTCTGGCCACCAAAATGTTGGCTCGACACGGCGGAGCACGATTCTACAGCAAGCACGATTTGAGAAATTCCGAAAAGTTGACAACGGCGGTTCGGGAGCTCATTTCCGATGAGTCCTACGAACAGAACGCGAGGATGTTGGCGGAAATTGTCAGAAATCAGCCGATCAGTCCGAGAGAGAATCTGCTGAAACATGCCGAGTTTGCAGTGAGATTCGGCCGAGTCGAGGCCCTTGAGCCGTATAATGTTGATTACGGATTCGTGCAGTATTACATGTTGGACGCCTACACGATTCTTGTCATCCTATGCACTTTCAATTGTTATCTGGCATTCCGTGTTGTTTTTTGGTTATTTGGTCTGTTTTTTGTAAAGTCGAAATTGAAGAATGAATAAAAATGTTCTGAACAATTTTCACGGGCCAAGAAATACACCGGAATCTTTGCACCGAAATCGTGTTTCCGACCAAATCGGAACATTTGTGAGTCACACCGAAAGAAGGTGTCACTAGTCAGTTACCTAGTTCTAGAATAAACCGGCTTCTGTCTAGATTTGAACCTTGGACCCCTTTCAGTTGACCTCAAGAAGATTTACTACGACGCAGAGTGTGAAACAGAAACAGTGTAAAGAACCGCTTTGTCTTTCTTTGCCTCACAGTTACAATCTCGTCGTCACGCGAAAGTATCGAATATGCGACGAAATTCTTGCTATTATCTACTTGTCCCTTTGATTTGTCTAACTGTGAAACAGACATGTTCCGGTAAAATTAAGATCAGCAACGAGCAGTTGGTCGAAGCGGTCGCCGATTTTTGCACCGGACACTATGGATACGACAGTGATTTTTGTGTGGATTACGCGATGCTTCGGAGGTGTAAGTTTCACATTTTTCTCCAAGATTTCAAGTTGAGCTAAATGTTCGGAGTATCTCTCTCTCTGAATTTAAAAAATTATGAATTTTACAGCTCGTGCCACTTCCAACGCCACTGTCACCACTCCGGAGGAAATAGTCAACAAAACTGCGGGCGCCGAGGGACCACGACCGAAAATTGGAGGTCCCGGCGATATTGTGCTCACTAAGGGGAATCAGACGGAAATTATCAATACGAAAGCGGCAATGGAGGATCCGGATGAGGAAATCGCTAGTCTAAGTGAGGACTAAATTGTTTAGGCCAACCAAAAATCGGATTTTAGCTCCCCAACAAATCCGAGACGAACTGCGGAAGATCATTCAGGAAGAGTACGCGAAGAAGGAGATTCAAGAGAGTTTCGCCGATGATCCAGTTATTGATTTCTTGCAAATTTTTCCAAAAATATTTCAAATATTGCAGGCATGCAGTAATCTACGCGACGAATACGACGAAGTGTGTTTCGCAACTCCTCCGCTCGCCGCTTTTCAGGAAACTCGCGAGTTCTGCCTGGCGTTCGTCAAAAATTGCCACAATTCTCTGCTCACCAACATTTTCACCAATGTCAAGTGGGCCCAAATATTAGAAGAACTTTGTTTTCAAAGCAATTTACAGAAATTTCAAGGTGGATTTCGCGGCTTATTGCAAAAAACATCGCGAACGGTTTCGTTACGTGTGTCCGAATCCGTTGCGATTTCAGAGTTTCGCCGAGGATGTAAGTGCTTGTTTTTTGGATTTCTCATGATTTTTCAACGAGAGCATGCGTTTTTTGAGTCTTTAAATGGAAATATCGCGATTTTTCTCAGAGTTCTGCCGATTTCCCGTTCAAACGCACACTTCTCACGTAAACTTGATTGCAAATCGCAAATCAGTCGGAATTCGATGGAAAAAACAGTGTTTTGGATCATTTTCAGGCGGTCCAATTCTGTCTGCGTTACAAAGAGCGTTGTCCGAAAGAGGTGACGCCCGCGGAGCCGGTGATGTTTCACAAAAAGGACGAGGGACACATTTACACGCGAGAAATCGAGTTCTGGTGTACGCGCACGAAACGGACGGCGTACAATTATTGCACGGAACCGGATTTGCTCAAAGTTTACAAGTATCAAATGTTTTGCGGAATGTACAAGTACGCGTGCATCGACGTTTACAAGCGAGTCATTTACGGAAGATAAATAATATTGTTTTTCGGTGTTTCTTCAACCTTCAATCATAGCCATGACCTTTTTCAATAAGAAATCAATACGATAAGATAAAAAAAAAACTATTTTATACACATAATCATCACAAATTCGACCTATTACACCGTTCTTCCGAGTCGTCCTTCAACTTGTACGCCGGCAAATATTTCTCTTTTCCGTCGGCGCCGATCACTCGCAAAGCCGGGTGTTTGACCGTATTGTCGCGTCCGCCCAGCGAGGTATAGCCCTGAAAAATAAACAATTGATTCTACAACTATTTTTCTGGAATAAAAGCCCAAGATGAGGAAGTTTCATATTTTTCCTACAATCTGCCGTCCAATCCAATGCATGGAAGGCAGGCTTGTACCACGATAATACCTGATCGTAAAGTGTGCAATAGGGAATGCACAGTCCGCGGAGCATGTGCCACACGTCCGTGTACGTCCAATTGAGTATCGGACACACTCGGAGCACTCGCGGCCAGTCAGCGTCCGTCCATTCCACCGGCGTTTTCATATATTTGCCGTTCGGATCCGTCGCCCGGCTTCCCATCAGTACCGGAATTATCGAGGGTCGTTGGACTTTCAGCGCCGCCAGTCCCGTCTTCAGTGGTCCCGGAAATTCGAGCACTTGGATGTTGTAACTGCAAAAATTAGATTCTGGAACGTTTCGCAACATGTTGGGTGAAAATTTTTGAAAAACTGAAACAGTTGACAAAAGAACGCAAAGAGAAACAATAAATTATGAAATTGTGAATGTACTGACAATTTGGCGGCGTCTATGATAAACTGCGTTGCTTCTGGAAACTGATCTTCGACCATAATGTGGAATCCTTGAATTGGCGTCGCTGGGCCGTATTTTCTGGAAAATACGGATAGATTATATTGAAAGAACTTCCATTACTACGAAAAACAGGACCAAGCTCTTCTAGAATCTTCCAAACCATGCTAGGCAGAGGAGAATGAAGAAGAGCAAAAAAATGTGCACCGGACGGGATTCGAACCCGTGAGGTCTTGCGACCATAGGAGTCCCTGAAGCTCATACGCCTTGACTGAATTGGGCACTTCCTACTCATCTCGCAACTGGTTGGGGACCTTTTACAACCAGTAAAAGTAGTAAAGCTACCTCTAGATACAAATACAAGTAGTTTTACAACTATTACTGGGGGTGGTTTTACAACTCTTACTGGTTGTAAATGATCCCAAGGCAGTTGCGAGATGAGTAGGAAGTGCCCAAGTCAGTCCCGACACAGGTGAAACGCGGTTGATCAATTATACAATTGAGCCAATTGTAGACAAATTATCAACAAATCGCGAACGGGATGAGAAGCAGATTGACGCACAACACAGTGTATAATAAAGAAATCGCGCTTGTTCGCGATTGATGTATAATTAGTGAATTATTGACAAGTTCGCGAACGAGGGTGCATAATCGACAAATCGGCGAACGGGCTGGTCACTCTGAGTTTCGCTTTTGCATTCAAACATTTGTGATTTTTTCATATTTTCGTTGGTTTTTATTGCAATTCCGCATGCTTTTATGTAATTAAACCAAAGTAGAGCATACAGGTTTCGCATTTCAATTCGTTATGGTTCATTGCCACGACTAATACTTCCAGAAACAGACAGCCGCAGGTGAGAAAATGGATTTTTGATTCAATTGCATCAGAAAAAAGATTTCAGATAATGCGAACGAATTTAGAAAAAGAGAATAACTGGAAGTTATTAATGCCGACCAAGATTTAAAAAAGTGATTCGAGTGTGCCGGGCGCAGAGTTCGAACAGTGTCAGACGGCCTATTCCTCGCAAAAAAACGAACAACGTGGTCGTTGGACGGTGAGATTCAGAAGGATACAAAGAAAAATCAATCATTCAATTTCAGTCAATGTTCGTCTTCGAATAGTGTGTGGGAAGAAAACGATGGCGTTTCGAAAAGGAAAGAAAAGATGAACGCATTCAGCATGAGGACGGAGTCGCAGAAGTAATCGCCGACTGTTACGTGATTTTATACTCAATTCTTTTTTTTTCGATTTTTTCTTTCACTTCTTCTTTTGTCTCTAACATTGCATTCTGTTATTTTGTTACTTTTTTCGTTTAATAAAGTTATCTCGTCTAAAGTGCGATTTGTGAAAAATTGGCTTGGAATACAATGGGCGATTTGCGCAGGATTTGTCAATTATACAATGCCCGTTCGCGATTTGTCAGTTATTAATCAACAATTCGCTTCATCGCGTGTACCTGGAGAAAAAATCTGGGATAAATCGCGAACTAATTCCACACTTTTCGCGATTCACCTGTGGAGCACCGGTGGCCGAGTGGTTAAGGCGTAGGAAGTTACGATCCTGTGGTCAAAAAGACCTCGCGGGTTCGAATCCCGTCCGGTGCAAATCTTTTTCTCTCTTTCTCTCCTATTCTCCTCATCCTATAATGGTTTTGAATAGGCTCTAGAGATTGAAACTGTTTTTTGTATCAATTAGAGGCCTCTAGCTAGAAAAAACTCCCTTACTCATCGACTTTGAGCCTCAACAAGTGCAATAAAACAGTGCAATCTTTGCCGCCGTTGAAAGAGAGCGCAATCTGGTCCAACGGATATTCGGCCACAATTTCCTCGACAATCCGTTCAGCCTCTTCCAATTTCCGTACGAACTCCACGTCTTTCATCGCTTCTCTCTGTTTGAACGCCTTCCACTTCGACGACGTCTCCGTCCACGCGTGCGAATCGAAATAAACGAGGTGGCCGGAGAGCATCTCGTTGAGCGCCGAGATCACCGTTTCCAGAAGGTCCGCCGATTCCGTCTCCACTATTAATTTGGTCTTGAAAAATCTAAAAGAGAAATTTGAATAGGGGGAAAGTTAGGCCACCGCCAAACTTGTTCTGCAGTTCCGGATAACTGCCAATCTGGACGTTCTGGTGCTCGAAGCGGGTCGCCACTTCTGTTAACTTTTTCGAAAAGTCAAATTCATCCAAATCGGTAAACACTTTTTTGATGTACATCAATTGACGCTCGGCCAGCGGGAATAGTTGGTCCTGAAAGTTGGAAAATTGTAATTTGTCTTACCTTTTTAAAAAAAAATTCACCTGAAGCTCATCGAAAGCTCGTTCGCAAAATCGCGGAACTCCGGGCAGCGCGACGACATTTTGCACGCGAACTACCGGAAACGTGCTCACCGATCCGTCGATTTTCTGTGTTCCCCACAATAGTTGCGACATTTTTGGGATCTGAAAAGCAAAGCTATTGAAGGAACAGCACTTTTTCATTTTAGAACAAGTCTGGGCAAAAGGCCGGTTCAGGCTTTTGAGTCACTTGCAATAATCCGATCGAACCAAAACTTTGCAGGCTTCTTGTACTTGTATTTAAGTATTTTGGGTCCAAGTTTCAGATCGATCAGCTCAGATATACCGGTTAGAGGCCAAGATAACAGCACTTTTCGCACAAACATTTTCGGTCTCAAACCAGTATACCAGATGGTCCGATCGGTTTGAAACTTGATCGGACCAAGCTGGTCCCAGCATACTTCAATCCAAGTTCAAGAGGCCTACAAAGTTCGAATCTAAAAAGATTATTGCAAGTGCGCCAAGAGCCCAGGTTTTCCACAAGCCCGGGCCGGCCTTTTGACCAGCTCTGCGAAATTATAAGAATGATGAAATCTCTAGTGAGTCGTGTACTAATGACGTCGACTAAATCGGAACGGTTTCCGCGCGGAAACCTCTTTTTCTCTGCCGTCTCTTTCCGCGCAGGCGTAAAGTTGGTAAATTCACGTTTCCTAGCGCATCAATGAGTTCTGATTTTTCCAGAACTTTACAATATGATTTGTTGTTAGACTATTTGCCCATTTCATCAATCATCGGGAAAAAAACGAACGGGTTTCTATGAAAACTGTATCGAGACTATTCAGAAATGAAATCAAACAAAGGATAAAAACGGACACATATTCAGTCACTTGCCAGCTGTTTTTTTTTTGCACCTTTTCACGGAAATGCGCGTACCGTGCATAGTTTTTCGGTGGCCATTCGCACGACCTCCTCAAGTGATTCGCCCACACCCTCCGCCCGCTTTTTCGCCGTATAAACGGGCAAGAAACGGTTGACGGCGGCGCGGATTTCATCCGAAAAGTGCAATTGATCGGTGAACGCGTGGGCGAGGCCTGGAAATTTCAGGAAAAAAAATTAGACCATCAGTGAGAAAGTTAAGCCACACCCACCCAAATACGTTTTGTCGTCGTGCGTCGGTCCGACACCGCCGCTCGTGATCACGTAATCGTAGGCTCCCGAGGCCGACTGAATTTCACGCGAAATCTCGGAAATGTCATCGCCGACCACACATATCTGCAAAAATTGAATTTTTTGATTTTTTGAATTGGGTACCTGTTTTCTCCACCTTTTTGATATTCACACCCATTTTGTGCAGTCTTTTGCACAAAAAGTGCGAGTTCGTGTCGCGTGTGGTCCCTTTGAGTATTTCGTCGCCAATCACCAGAATCGCCGCCGTTTTCCGGGCCGGCATCGCAGTTTTCGACGTCACAATTCGTCTGAAGCACTCAGGAAATGAGCGCATTTAAAAATAGAATCATTTTCGGCGAAAATTCGAACAAGCACAGGAGAAATACAACAGAAAGAAGGCAAAAATGTGGGAGGTTGCTCGTCCGCTTTTACAACAAAAAAAGTCCTAAAATCAATAGATCTTAATTTTTTATCAAGTTTCTCTTGATAAGCGACTACACTCGAGTCGGCGGGGGGAGGGACAAAAATAGAAGACGAGAAAAATTTGCGGGTAAATAAAAGACAATTTTTACACAAAAATAAAGAATAAATTAGCGGCTCAAGAAATCTTTCTTTTTAATTAAACACAAAGTCCAATTATACATTAAATAATTAGAAAAACCGTAAAAAAAATGGGGCGCGGCTTCACACCGAATACACCATTTCGATAATGTCGCGGGCGATTCCTTTTCCCGTTTCGTTCGGCACCGCATCTTTTAAACGTGCCGCAATTGTAGCCAGTTGACGGTTTTTGGCAAGCTGAAAATGGACAAGTTTGATCATTTTTAAGATGATCACGTAAAAATCATTGATTTGTATCAAAAATTGAACGGATTCCATAAGGTTGTTCGTTGAAAATGAAACGATTCATTGTTTACCTGAATAACCGACTGATCTCCCCACATGACAGTGACGATCGACTGCAGAAGGCGTGTGATCGCTTCTTCGCACAAATCGCCGAACGAGTTCACCGTCTCGATGCCCTGCAATGAAAATTAGTAGTGCACAGGCTTAAGGACTCGGAGTTATATGAAAATGAGCTGAAAACTGCAGGAAGCGTAGGAGAAAAGGTGTTCAGTAGGGAAAACTGGAATTGCACTTAAAAGCTCCGAAATTTTCAATTCAAGCCGGAAAGACCTCGAAACTGAGCTCAAAAAAAATCTAGAAGCTCTGAACTCTGAAAAATCAGAGAAACCTACCGTAATGATGGCTCTGAGGAGGTCCTCCCTTGGTCCCAATTGCGCGCACTCTTCCGACTGCTTCAACAGAGCGAGGGACCAGTTGGCGAGGGCTGTCGCGGCGGAGATCTGCAAGTGCGTCTTCGAACTCAGAATCTCGCGGACGACCAGCGGCGCAAGTGTCGACAGTTCTGTCGAGGCGAACAGATCACGGCCCGACGGATGGGCGAACGCGTTCGCGATGCATCTGTTGAAAATAGAAAGGTTTGGGTGGGATAATGAACGGAACTTATCAACAAAAGAACTCTCTCGAATTTCCAGATTTTCACTAAAAACCGGCGAAAATGAATATTTACAAGCGGCAGTTGCCAAATTGGCTCAATATTTACGAAAACTTGACAAAAACTTGTCAATGCTGGCAATGTCTAACCTGCAAACCATAACTTTGACGGCGATGTCGCCGTCCGAGATGAGGATGGCGATGAATCGTCCGATGAGATCGGCTCCCCGTTTTCTCGAGCAGAAATAGTCGTTGAGCGACTGATGAATGAGGGCGATTCGCAGGAAATCGAGGACGGGAACTAGCTGGTCAACTTGCCACTGGAGGGCCAGATCGAAGGCAGACTGTGCGAGTTCCGAAGAGTAGTTCGAGTTGCTCGGCAGCACGAACAACTCTTCCAGACAGTTCAGCTGGTCCGGATTCAGTTGGAACGCGTCCTGCTGCTCGTTGAGTTCGCGCAACTTTGCCACCGCCTTCTCGCCTTTTCCGGACAGACCGATCTGCAAGAAAGGAATATGAGTGCAAGAGCTTCAAAATGTCTGAAAAAGTACAAAAACGACCGGATTTTTCGTAGAATTGTAAATTTTTGAACGGAACCATAGGTGCGGGATGTTTGAGATACGCCAAAACCTATGAACGGAACACTGGAATTTAAAGCGACAAATAACTCTACAACTTATTGAAAAGTATGAAAAAGGACACAAGAAATCAAACTTCAACAGAACACAGCTTTTCAGTGCTCCAAGAATTTGAAAATTGCTCTAAAACGCAAAAACGCCGTACCAAATAATAGTCGGGTACTGGCACGAGTGGTCCTCTCGGTCTCCGCTTGTCCACCGGCAACGAGGACAACGGAACGGCGTGTCTGCTCCCATCCGCGTCCCCGGTCCGATATCCTCCGGATCCGGTGAGCGGGTCGCCCATGTACTGTCCGCCCGAAGACGTCGAGTTGCCCGGCACGTATCGTCCTTCTCCCGTGAACGGATCCTCAGAGGCTCCCGAAGTGCCCGACGATCCCCCGGGCACATATCGTCCGCCGCCGGTGAAGGGGTCCTGGTATCCAGACTGCGCGGCGCTGGCCCCCCTGCTCAGTTTGTCCATCTCCGCCGAGATCATCGCGGAAAGCGCCGGAATCGCCGAGATGGGCAGTCCGCGTCGCTCGACAAATCTCTGCGCGGCCGCTTGCGGACTCTCATTCAAATTGAACGGCATCTTCATGTCCTGGTGTCCGACGCCGAGGCTCACTTCTAGCGCGAAATCGTACTCTTCGCCGTCGACGCGCACTTTCCGGCCGGTTCTGGCGTCGTAGGCGCGTGCCTCTGGGATGCGCTCCTTGATGAATCTTGTGATCTCCTCGAGATGATGGCTCGGCAGCTGGTTCTCCTGAATGAAATCCATCGCGCACAATCCTGGATCGGTTCCTTTTCGGTAGCGGAGGTTCAGCTGGGTCGGTCGATCGTCCACATCCACCTTTATCGACACAATATCATCGGATTCCTTGTGCTCCTGCGCCAGACGGTTCTCGATTTTCGCGACGACTTCCGCGTCGAACGCCTCCTTAATATCCTGCGACGCTTGTCGTTGCGCATCGTTCGTGAGAATGTAGACGTGTCCGTTGGATCCGGCGACGGCAATATCCGAATTCGGAAACACGGCCACATCCCACGACGTCCCGCACGGCAGTTCCAGCACCGATTCCGACGCAATTCGGATCTTTCCGTCAGATGATGCGTCCATGGTCCAAAACTCGAGGGTTCCATGCTCGCCGGTGGTCAGAATGTGGCTGTCGCAGAGTGTCATCGAGTAGATAAAGTCGTGCGCCATCGTCGCGAATTTCCCGATGACCGTGGCCGACGCGACGTCCCACTGGATGATTTGTCCGTCGTTTCCGGCCGACAGGAATTGCTGGCTCGAAAGGACGGCCAGGGCGCGCACAACGTCCGTGTGGCCCGTGAACATGGCGATTGTCGCGTCGCGGTGCCAGAGACGGATCGCCTTGTCGGCCGACGCAGACAGGTATTGATCGGGCACTTCGGGGAACGAGGCGAGCGCCCACACGGACAGCGTGTGGCCCGTACAGCGAAGAGCCTGAAAAAATAGGGTTTTGAGGATTTTGAGAGAAGAAGTACTGCTTTCTGTTAAAAATTAGGAAATTCAGAATTTTTATATGATTTTGAGAGAAATTCCGCATTTTTTGTATTCTCACCGTGAATTCGGGTTTGTTGAGGTCGGAAATCGGCCAAATTATCACGTTCGTATCCCACGAGCCGCTAAGCATGTGCGTCGCTTTTTCGTTCACGTGAAGGCAGCAAACTGAAACATTTTAAGATTTTTATAGCAACAAATGCTCAAATACCATTCTGTGCGTGCTCGCTAAACACTTGCACCGGATCCTGCTCGCCAGACGCGTACACAGCGATAGATCCGTCCTTTCGACCGACGAAAAGTCTAAAAATCCGCATGTTCACTTAAAATTTTCGATTTTCCGTGAATGTTACCTCCATCCATCGTCGAGTTCCGCGTAGGCGAGCGAGTTGACCACAAGGGTCTTCGGCTGCGTGTACGTCATCACCGACGTGTACTTTCCGCCGCGTTTTCCCCACCATTTGACCGTCTCGTCGCGTCCGCCCGATATCAGAGTGCCGGTGGAGGTGAGCGCCAGCGCTTTTGCGTCCGTCGTGTGTGCCTCGATCACTTGTGCCACGCCGTACGATTTTACCTGAAGCTTTCTAGGGGTTTTTTGATTTTTGGCTTTTTTTCTTACGTTCTGAATGGGTTGGGGCGCGGAAGTGTCCATTGGCTCGTCGGAAACACTAGGCTGAGCCATTTTATCTGGAAAAATTGCGAAAATTGCGTGAAAAGCAGGTGAAAATCGAAAAATTTCGCGCGAGAATGATGATAATCCCGCCGGGGGCCAAGAAAATTCGCCGGAGAAAACTAGGTCATGGGAGTTCGGCCACCGCCGCGAAGTCGATGAATTATGAATTTAAGCTCGTTTTCCAACGTTTCCGAACCATTTTTTGGCCATTTTCAGCCAAAAATGAACTCCGGGAACCCGACACGTGGCGGAGTGGCCGATCAGGCACTCCAATTAGTGCTCGAAATGAAGAGAAACCCGGATGTGATGCCGCCATACAACACCGAGCTCGTCCGGCAGTGCACCGCCCGTATTGAGGAGCTTTTTCAGAAAAACGCAAAAGTTGTGTAAGTTATAGCTCACAAATGAATTGATTATCGATTTTTGCTCAGTGAAAATATGCGTGACAACATTCCCGACGACATGTCGATGCTTCAGCCACGTCTCGCCGCCATGGTCCATATTCGGGTGAGCTTCACTGATTTTCGGCCGAAATTCTCAAAAAATGCTTGGCAAACACAAAAACCCGGAGTTTTTAAAGGAAAAAACGAGAATCTCATAAAAGTCTATCATTTCAGCGTTGCATGCTGGCCTACGAGAATGAGCGCAAAAATCGAATTCGATCGTATCGATGGAAGTACGGAGGAGCTCTTCCGGTCTCTATTCGGGTTGGTTTTGCTAAAATCATTTAGAAAAATGCTTACCCTTATGTGTTTTCCAAGAAATGAAACAAAAAATGAGAGGAAATTGAGGACAACTGGCCGATATTGCATGCTTCGCGGGTGCGCGCGCTGGTCAAAAACGGAAGGGTCTCGTAGCGATCAGACAAATTTATGGACGCGCATCCAGAATGAGCGCGCGTTGCGGTATTTAGGACGACTAGAAGGACGGGGAGAAAAAAAAAGAAAAGCGTTCTGGCCAGAGAGTCCTCTCGGACGGAAGGACCGCAGAACGCGACGCCAAACTACGAACAGATGATGACAAAACCAACGAAACAGTCGTAAAGATCGTTTGATCTCTGCGACATTTTTGAACGGTCCCGACCCGGTCACCTTTTGTCATCATTTTGGCGTCGCGTTCTGCGCTCTTCCAGTTCGAGAGGAGGACCAGAGCGATCCTCTTTTTTCCTCCAGCCTCGCCTGCCGTCGCAAAGACCGCAACGCGCCCGCTGTAACTTCAAAGGCGCATCCCATTTCTCTGAAAATTTTACCAATATCGCTGCGAGACCCAGTTGACCTACGGCCCGCGCACCGCGAAACTTGTGATGTTCACTTGTTTTTCTCGCTGTTTCTCTCATTTTTCGTTCCGATGCCCCTCTCTCACATAAATGTTATACAAATCATGTCAAACATTATCGCTGCGTGCCTTTTCCTTTACATTTTTCAAATTTAGACAGTGTGAGATTTTGAAATAGTACGGTAACGGAATGAGGAAGGTCTCAAGACACCGTCTTGTCGACAGAGAAGGCGACCTGTGCCTTCTTACCTCAGGCGTTATCACGTCTTCCGCTTTCACCTTCGGGTCGACGGCCGCCTTCGCGTTCTTGTGAAAGGCGACAGTTCGCCTTCGCCTGTTCATCGAAGGCGGACGGCCGCCTGCACCCCACATTCAAATGCGTCAGGCTGCTTTTTCCTGAAAAATTCAGACGCCTGCGGTCAGCCTAGCCTACTTTTCTTGAGAATCTTCCCTAGTCAATAGAGCACCAGACTCTAAAAATGTACAGAATGCACAAAAATGTTGCATTATGTACATTTATCGCCTTTCTATGTGTTCCAAGTGTATGAACTACTTCCGAATATCATTTTCCATTAATTTGAACTCAATTGGTCGCTTTCGAATCCCTTCAAATTGCAGAATGCGTTGTGCGAGGCGGAGATTCAGTTTTTCAACGACTACTCGTCGACACTGGCCCGCTACCAGGTGAGTCTGGGCGAGAACGGAGTCAATTTGCTGCTCAACACCGCACCGCCCAAAACATTGTTTGTGCAAGTGCGCGCGATAGAGGAGTACGGAGAATTCGAGACTTCCGATGGGACCACCGTTCAGTTGACCAAGGATAGCATGGTCCGTTTTTTCTGCACATTTCTCTGTAAAAAATCACAATTTGCAGCACTCATTGCCACGTCAAGACTGCGAAATGCTCATTCGACAAGGAGTTCTTGAGCTCGTTCACTAAAAAATCGATTTCCTTTATCAAATTCTCCCCATGATTTTGTCCCAGTCTGTGTGTATAAATGAACCGTATTTACCAAGAAAAGCAGGCGAATTCACATTTTTCGAGCACGTTTGTTTTAAAAAACCAGAAAACTTGCTTTCAAGTTATGTTTATTGACGAAACGTTTCAAAGGGAGAAGAACCGGTAATACATGGAAATTATGAACATGAGAAATTTTACAGGAAATATGGCGAAACTTGGAAAATCACCTACAAAGATGGACATTATCACAGTTTCGGTCATTTTTCCGATTGCCTCGCCGGCGGGAAGTCACACTTTCCCATCAGAGTCCTTTGTCGGCGTCTTTATCACTAATCTCCATGGAGATTCCAACCTCTGGAATTGCGTTATTCCATGGAGACTCCAACCTCTGGAATTGCGTTATTAATCTAATCCTAGTCTACTGGAGTTATACGGCGGCCTAATAAGATTGATATGACACCTAATTAGATTAATAAATTGTCTAGCTAGATTAATAAATCTTCTAATTAGATTGATATGTGCTCAAATCAAGTTTCACGCCAACCGTCTGCTGGCTCAAATCTCGATTGCGCCAAGAAAAAACAGCCCAATCTAATTAGGTCGCGTTTAGATCAGTAACTTTCTAATTAGATTAATATCGAATTGCCAGAGAACGGTAATCAAGTCAGTTGCTTTGAAATTTGCCGCAAATCCGCTTGAAGCTGAAATTCCCACACCTGCGGTCTTGATTAGCGGGGGAGATTAGTGATAAGAATGCCGACAAAGGACTCTGATGGGAAAGTACGATTGGAATTTCGAAACGTCATGGCACCGTGGGAAGAAGGAAGTGGCCACGCCCACTATTTAACTGTGTTTCTGTGCTTCGTGCTTCACCTGCGGAACCCTCGTCTGCACGCGAGATTCTCAATCGGGACACGAATAAAAGCCGCGAACTTTTGGTCGAATTGACGGCCGAAGGAGCCGAAGGACCCGGCGGTTTGAAACAGATTTGCGCTGCGTATCATTCCGCCACCGAGTTTCGCAACAAATTGCTGGAAACCGGCGCCGAAACGTAAGGAACCGCGGGATTTTGGGCCGGGAGAGACCGACTCTTGAGATGCAAATGCTGGTCCCAACTTCCAAGAGCAACAGTACTTTAGGGGGTGGTTGTATAGAAGAAGTTAGCTGCAAAATTTGATGGTTAGGTATGAAGATTTCAGTAAAAACATATCAGAACGATATCATGTGTTTCGGCTGTTTTATTCTTCATTTATCTCCTGTTCTGCTGGGGGCCGGCCACATTTTGCGGTTGGGGCTCAGAGCCGAGAAGCGGTGAGAGATAGATAATTTCCCATATACCTGTATTACAGCTGAAATTGGCAAGATGATTTTTGTCGAAAACGAAAAAAGATAGAGCTGTAACAGATTGATTGCATTGGAAAGCAGCGGAAAAACTCATTTTTAATGGGGAAAAAGGAACAACAATGAACAAGCAAGTAGTGTGTGTGTTTTTGTAAAAGTTTCAAAGCAAAACGAGCGAGAAAGTAAGATAAAATTGTAGATTTTATAAATTGTTATTCTTGTTTGGCCGCCGCACTGTTTCGGCGTCTGGCACAACGCCTTTTGCCGTTTTTCGCCGGATTCAGAGTCGTTTCGGCCATCGCTTCGGTCATCTCGGTGATTTCCTGTAAAAATTGGCTGTTCTTAGTGAAAATTCGTATTATAGGGGCACCGCACAGAAATGGCGCTCTGTTGAGAAACTCTTTTTGCAGTGCAAATTGAGCGACCTCGGGGCCGAGTTTGAAAAGTTAGGCCACGTTTTCAGTGGAAAATTACTTCGCGGCCTAGAAATTCGGACAGATTGCGAACAGCGCGCCCTTTCTGTCCGGTGCCCCTATAATAATTTGGGTACCTTTTCGGTTGATTTCGCTGTGCACTTTTTTGCCGCCGGGTTTAGTTTTTTGAATTCGTGATTTTTCTGTAAAAATAGCATAAACAAGTTTTTTTCAATAAAGAGTATTGTCACGGTATTTTGTTAGCAAAATTGACAATTTCTGTTCGAAAACTTTGTCTGTGGACACCACACAGCGCAAAATACCGGGACAATAATTTCTTAAAAGGAAACGTAGAGACCATTAGTTTTTCATAGGAGAAACGCTCATTGTGTAGAATATTGCGCACTATTTTCAAAAAATCCCCGCCTGCTACTCACCATGTCAACCAAACATCCATTTTCCTCGACCTGCTTCAAAATCGTACTCCAATACTTGGCCTTCCGCAGACCGTGCACATTTCCGATGATGATAGTGGCCTGCCGCGCCCTGGACATGGCCACATTCAACCGATTGGCGAGCTGCATGAACTCGGAGAGCTTCTCGTTTGTGCAGCACAATATGACCACTTCCCGTTCGGTGCCCTGGAATGAGTCCACTGTGCCGCACTTGACGCCGCTCCCACGCAACGCTTCCGTCAGCACCGACGTCTGCGCACTGTAGAACGAGATGACGCCGATGTCCCGCGCGTGCAGCTCGTAACCATTGTGCTTCTTCGTGAGCATTTGGAGGAGTTGCTTCACAATCTGCACTTCCGACTTGTTGCCCGCGGACGTTCCCATCCTGTATCCTTTTTCCTGGTTGTCAATTACAGTGATTGGGTATCGAGGATTCGGCCAGAAGTCCGATCGTTTCATGATAAATTCGCTTCGCTCCGTAGTCGAGACTCCAGAAATCAGCTCCCCTTCGTAAAATAGCTCACTGAGCAAGTTCGTGATCACCGGATGGCATCGATAGACGTACTTCAGCGTGGTCTTCGGGAACATGTCTGTCTCGAGTGCCCGTTCCATCGTATTTCCGATACCGTACTCCTTCAACTTGCCGGTCAACGCCTCCTCGCAATAGGGCGGCAGTTGTCGGGTGTCTCCGATGAGACTGAAGCAGGCTTTCGGGAATTTGATGAAGAGACTGAGCAGAGTGTACTCGGGTACTTGACTGGCCTCATCCACCTGGACGTTGATCACTGTTTTGAGGATTCCCGATTTCAAAAGCGTCGGCACCGAGTCCACCGTGGAAATGACAATGTCCGGGGTGAAAAGAACGAAGAACGAGATGAGGAGACTTCCAATACTGTTCTTATACCCCTTCGCTTTCCTCGGAACCTCCTTGATCTGTCTCTGAATCTCCTTGGCTTCTTTCGTCCATAATTCCGTTTGCATCTCTTCCATCGCCATCAAATATTCGACGATTTTCACCTTTCCGGCGTGACTCAAATATCTTTCGCGCTTTTTCATGTGCTGAACAAGCGCTCCGGTGGCCCATTTCGTGAAAATTTCGCCAACGAGCGCCGGAAGATCGTGATCGGTACGGCATACGTCCGGCAGCTCCATCCAGTTGTTGACCGACACGAAGCGCAGGAAATTGACGGGCGGTCCGGCGTTTTTGAGCTTCGCCATAATGTGCACCAAATTGACGCACGCGTAGTTGCTCTGACACACCAGAAGCTGTTGTTGTCGTTGTATCTCGTATCCAGTGCGATTTTTGTTGAAATTCTGGAAAAATACACGTATTGAACCGAAACCGATGTTTTGGACTAAAAATCAGTGTTCAACCACCCAGAATGCTTGCATTCTCATATTGCATCCCCTTTCGAGGAAAAAGTCATCGAAGGCGGAGGAAAAGGTCCACTTGTCGATTTTTCTGAAAAAACGCTGTTTCTGCTCATTTCGCTGATTCTATCTCTATTTTTATCGAAAGCGGAAAATAAATGAGCGAAATTAGCATGAAATGCAGTGTTTTCAATCAAAGCGACAAATTTCGAGCGAAAAATGTCTTTTTCTTCACTTCCGATAAGCGTTTGTTCCAAAAATGATAAAAGTTGATAATTAGAGCCTTCTGGGTGCTTGTGAGCCCAGTTCACAAAACTTGTCGAGATATTGAGCTTTCTGAGCAGGAAAAAGAGGTTTTCAGCGGAAATATGTCAGACCTTCACAATTTCGAGTGCGGCGGTCACAATCGTCATCGATTTTCCGCATCCGAACGGCGAACTTCCGATGACCATCGGATTGCGGTCCAACACCATTTGCACGTATTCGCACTGCGATTCATTGAGCTCCATCTCTCCAAACTTGAATTTTCCTCTGGCGCCGACAGTAATAATCGGAATGGGCGGTCCTCCGTACAGGGTCTTGATGATGCGTTTTCCGTTCGATTCGCCGACCATCGATTTGACGAAGATATTCGAGAGCATGGTGATCTCGGAGGGTTCCCTCTGCGAGACCAAGTACACCATTCGGGAGCAGAAACGCAAATCCTTCGGGGCGCCCCTCGAGATTCGGGCGGCCAGCTGAAGGCGTCCTTTCTCGGCGATCACCGTCTCGATGACGGCAGGCACTTCACCGCCCGGAAGCCGTCCCGAAATTCTGATGCGACCGCTCGTGTTCCAGCGGCCGATTGTGGGATGGGCCGACGGATTGAGGATGGTGAAGCGGACGATCATTCCGTTCTTTGAGATATTTCGCATTTGGAACGTTCGCGAGTCGAAGCGGCCGTTGAAGACGGTCTGCGCGGCCGCATAGCCCATCACTGCACACGTTTGCACCACTTCTCCCGGATTGTGAGGGCTCGTGGAAAATTCTGCAAAGAGATTTGGGTTTTACACTCAAAATATCCAGACCCACAAATTTACCTTCAAACGCTCTCCATCCGATGCCAAATTGCTCGGTGAGCTCCTTCGAATACTCGAACGCGTAAATGGTGCCCAACTGTTTCGGATACACGGGAATCTTCGTGGCCATCGCCGAAATTCGATACTTCCAATCGCTCTTATAGTTCAAAGCGACGAGCGACTCGATTCTTTCGGGCATAAATCCTTCGCCAATGTACATTTTATCACTTTCCGGTCCTTTTCTCATAGTTTTCGCGTTCACGTTCATCGCCTCATCACCTCCTTTCACAATGGCAGTTCCGTTGGCGAGCACCGAAAAAACGAGGCCGTGGTCGAGAGTTCGCGTAAGAACGGCCATTTTTGCGACCGCCCATGTGCACGGGGTCTCGTGGCTCACACCGAACACCGAAATCGGGGTCCCTTTCGGTTTGGTCCCTTTAACGGCAAGCTCTAGCTCCGTGACGGCTACGATATCGCCGAGGAACAACTGTCCGATGCAACTGTAGCCCTCGAATCCGGCCACTTCCGTCTGATCGTTCACCTCCAAGAATCGGAGGTCGCCGCGATGAAATCCGTGCACATTTACGTGGCACGCCACCACAATGTATTTTCCATTGCTCTCCACTTTATCATCGATGACACGATAATACGCGTAAATCTCTCGCGATTTTTCGTTTTCCGTCGGAAATTCGGCCACTTGTCTCTGCTTACGTGGCAACTTTTTGCGTGTCGACTCGGCGGCCTTCCGACAGTGCCATTTGGCGGCAAAACACAGTGCGTGGGCGTGCTTGTACTTTCTCAGACATTTTTGCACTTCCGACAACTTTTCGTCCAGCGGATCCACTCGTCCCGGTCGTTTTCTGTGATCATTTCGCGTGGAGGCCGTGTAGAATTTCGAGAAAATGTTGGCCTTGCGCTCCGCTTCGATCAGCTCTGCCATTGACGGATTCTAAATTGAAAATTTGAGAAAAATGGGTAAAGTTCACTTTTTCTATATTTTTTAGTGTCAAAATTTGAGAAACGATTCGTTATCAGTTGCCAAATTTTCAGACAATTCCAGACATTTTCGTGCTGTTCAGAAGCGTACCTGACTCATTTTTGATCGTGCAAATAAATCGGGGCCAATTTCCAACAAAAGTCGTTTGAAAATGTTTATTTAAATTCGGGCTGCTGAAATTGGCGTAAGTTCATTAGAGCGGGCTTGCATCCCAACACAAAAATAGGCCGATTTTGGGCAGAAAAATGGCGTGGAAAAGGGTTTGAATCTTTTATTATCTTCGAGAAACGCGTGACGCATAGAACATGGCTTTTCAACTGGTGAAACAAGATGTAGTTGATGTAGTTGTTGTAGTTGTGGAGGCAGTAGAGTTGTTATTGAAAATGCAGAAATTATTTTCAAAAAAAGGGGGAAAAGCGGCGCTTACATACATTTTCTAAAAGTTATTGTTAGGCCACGTTTTTTTGCGGGACATCGGCGTCATCTCGTTCTACAGTGCGCAGACGTCGGTGCTGACGGAAGCGTTGCGTGGGGCCGCTGCGTCCCTGCGTTGAGAAAACAGGCGCAGGCACCTGAAATCGCCTGTTCGACCAGCCTACGGCCCGGCATTTGCGAGAAATGAACACGGAAGCGGCGGGGCCCCAGTTGAATTTCACGGCTTTTTCTCAAGGAGCAGGAGCAGGAGCGGTGAAGTATAATGATTTGGTTCAGGACAAATGCGCAGTTTTTCGTAAAGCTCTTCAAATTACAGTAATCTAAAGCCAGAAAATCGCCAATAGTTTTTTTTATTCAGTTGTAAATCTATGTTGTAAAATGACATTTTCCACCCAATATTGCCAAAAATTCTCAAAATCGTTCTCATTTCGAAAACAACTTTCCAACTCCGCCTCGTTGACCTTGGCGGTAATTCGATTTTGCCACGTACTAATATTGATTTCTAGATTCCACTCATCTGCACAGTACACATCTTCCCAGTTAACGCGCGCGATTGTGAAGATGGGCGACCAAATATCTCGGTGTGCAGTATTACTCATAACACATTCGTCGGCCCACTGCCACGTCGTCTCAATTTATTCGTCTTCCTTTCCGCTCTCCACCAACCAATCGATTCATCATGTTCTCGTACGACTCTCTGAAGACGATCGCCAAGTACTCGAAGTACGGAACAATGTAAGTTGCTCTTTTCTCGTATTGTACGGTATCATGACCATCATATCATTTCAGTGCGCCACTCGCCTCGTTCGATCGCTCGCTGCGAGTGATCACCAAGATCAAGGCCTGGACCTTTGAGCAAGTGGTCTTCGAGCAGGACCAGGACCTTAACTCCAACCTCACGGTTGATGGAGTTAACTGGACTTTCACTTTTGACGCCCAAACTGAGAAAGTAACCGTGTCCTGCGAGTCGGCCCCGTGGAAGACCAAGACGTTTGAGGAGAAGAACGTGGCCAAGCAATACCTGGCTCATTTTTTGGAGAGGCCGGTGAAGCACCTAACGCTCATCCGATGCGAGGATCCTCTTGAGTTTGTGAAAGAGCTCAAGTGCGACTCTCTGACCGTGCACCTCGACTCGTTCACCAATGAATGGTTCGAGCGGATCAAGGACCGAACGTTCGAGAAACTGGAGCTCATCGATTCGAGCTCCTGCTCCAACGTGGCCAGTCTGGAGATTGCGAGAAAGGCCAAGAAGCTGGTGATTCGCGGAAAGCTCGCCGCGATGCTGAATGAGGACACCATCATGCGGTACCACGTCCTCAGGAGCCAGCTGGTCAACGTCGTGTTGGAAATGAACAACTGCACACCGTTATTACGAATGGCAGGGGTGAGTTACTTACAATATTTGTTGTAAAATCATAATTCTCAATTTTCAGTTCCTCATCATGAATCAGTTGCCGATAGGCAGTCACTTCACCGGAATTTTCAAAAATTCGCCTGGCGTGAAGATGGCCACCTTCCATCACTTCTTGCGGAACTGGCAGGGATCAACGTATGACAGATTCGGGTAAGATTTGAGCCTAAAAATGCTTCTTCTGAAACTAAATATCATTTTTTTTGCAGAGAACGAGTCGTTTTGGGATCGGCCGAGGACTACACAATCTCGGTCTATCGGAACTTCCACAACGACGACAAGCCGGGAACGACCAGCTTCACGGTCATCAAACTCAAGAAGCTTTAACTCGATTTTCATAGTTAATAAATTCTTTTTTAATCACAATCAATTCTAATGTTCTTCGAGCCTGAGGAAACTTGCACAATTTGCTCAATGATAATGAAAAGAGGTTTGTAGAAGTGAATTCCTTGCTTACCTTTCGCGTAGAGCTCATTCGAGCCGCACACACTTTTTTGTCGAAAGTGGGCAAATGAACGATTTTCCGTTGTGTTTTGCCACTAAGACAAATTTGGCAACTCTCACGCATTACACGAGCGATTACAATAAATATACATGAAGACTGTTCACATTTCTCTTATTTCGCATTTTAAGAAACATTTGCAGTAACCATAACGTTTATTAAGTTCACATTAAAAGAAGTAAGTGCTGTAAGAATGGAGAGGTGAAAACCGAGGAAAAAATATTATGAAATCTTGGGTGGAGGTTCTTCTACAAAGTGCGTGGATTCTCAGAGGTAGAGGTAAAGCTCTAGAGGGTAAATCGGAGAGAGAAAAGTGAAGAAGGAGTGGGAAAAGGAAACAAGAACATGATTATTGTTACAGTGGAACAAAAAAAACAGAAGGGACACACACACACACACACACGAAAATGGTAAATTTGATGGGGTCTACGACTCAGAGGTAATTAAAGAAACTAACAGAGATTTTTTTGGCGGATGGAAATAAAACAAGAAAGTGTTGGAGAGAACGGACGGTAAAACTGGCATTTTTTGAGGGGAGAGGTGGTTGTTTCATTTGTTATTATTCGGCACAATGTTCTCCGTGCTGCTCGACGTGGATTCTGGAGTTGGCATCGCCGATGGGGGCTCTTCTTCCTCGGTCGGAGCAAGCGGCGAACGCAGGATGAACGTCAGGAAATCGGTCAGAGAGATCGCACCGATCACCTGAAAGTTGTGAGGATTTTGTACAGAACTTTCGAGTCACTTGCAATTTCTCGATCAGGCTCAAACTTCGCAGGCTTCTTGAACTTGAATTGAAGTATTTGGGGACTAAATTGCAGACTGATCGGATTATCCGGTCCCGAGTTGTGTAGAAAAAAGCTATCGGGCTAAGCCGATCTCGGGATCAGACATGAAATTTATTCCTATAATACTTTAATCCAAGTCTAAAAAGCCTGTAAAGCTCGAGTCCGATCGGATCATAGATTATTGCGGCTGGGTCAAAAGTTCAGGCTTCAAAAAGCCCTGAAAAAAGACAAACTTTGCGGTTGTAGACGGCGAAGGCGGTCTGCGAGTCGGCGTTGATGAGTGTGTCGAGGGTCTGTCCGATGGTGTCCGCCGAGCTGATGAAGATCTGGCTCCGGCAGATGTGCAACATGTCCTTCACCAGTGTCTCCTTCAGCCAACGCTTCGGTTCGTAGAAGCTCAGCGGCAGCGCCTTGCAGATGTCCGTTTTTGTGATCACGCCGAGCACCTGAAGGTAATTTTTCTAATATTTCCCGATTTAAAAGTCGATAAATTTTGGACGAAATCAGCGACAAACCTCATTATTCTCATCAACAACCGGCAGAGCAGAATAATGGAATCCGAGCATGTCCTCCATGGCCCTAAAGACGGTGGCCTCGTGCGAGATGACGGCCACGTTGTCCCACGTGCCGATGGTCGAGAATCCGATGGGTTTGGAGAGCCACTGGGCAAAGTGCAGCGAGCGGTTCTGTTTGTGGATGGCGGCGATGACGCGCCGGACCGAGATGATGTGCACCACTTCGGAGAGATCATCGAGGACGACGACTCTGTGGAGGCGGTTTGAGTGGAGTTCCTCGCAAAGTTCCAGAATCTTCGAACTGATCGACACGCTGACGAGCGAGGATCCGGAGAGGATGTCCCTCGCGCGTAGCACGTGCTCCTCATCCTGCGGGTGCGGTTTCGTCTCGTTGCGGATCGCCTGGAGGCAGTCCGTCAGCGTCAGAATGTTGCGCTTCACGTGCAAGTGGTCCGAAGTGTCCCAGACGATGAGCGTCGTCACACTGTGGTCGCGCATGATGCGGAATGCGCGCGTCGCCGGCGTCAGCGAGTCGATGATGATGATTTTCGAGTTGTTCGGGCACAACTCGTACACGTCCACCAGCGACATGTACTGCTGGTACGGGTCGTTTTTCTGGTCTGAAATTTGTTTTTCTTTGTAAACAGGTCTCAAATGATTATTCAATTCTTACCAATAACTCCGACGACATTGAACGAGACGGGACGCGAAGTCTTGCGCAGCAGCAAAAGTCCGGAGCTGTTCGAGCGCGGGCGTCTGAATCCCTGATCGTCGTCGTAGAAGTTCGGATTCTTGTCGCGCAGATCGTACGCGTCCACGTGGCACTCGGCCACCTGCACCCGACGGGTTTCCGAGCCGGCCGACGGGCGACGGAACATCGAGGCGCCCAGGGAGCCGGCGCGCGGGTGGATAAAGTCCCGCACCTGCGAGAGGAAGGACGGACGGCGCGAAGTGGAGGTCGTGTTGCGGCGCTGCTCCGCCGACGGAGAGTCTAAAATGGGTTCTTACTATTAGGTTGACAGGAGAGGCACTGATTGATTTTGTGAAAAATCTCCTCAAAAACCGTCCACTACAGCTCTGGTCAGTTTTTTTGAGAAGGGGGAAATTGGTTTTCCAAGTTCTAGGCCATCAATATGAAGAGAACTCGGTTAGGTATTACTGTTACTTCAAATCTAGGCTAGAATTGCAACTGATAACGCGGAAATTCCCGGTCAAAAGCCCTGGAAGGAAGACGGAACGCGCAATTTCTGTCCGTGGCTCTACTTTCGCTCACCAAGATCGTGGAGACCCTCTGCCAGCCGTTGAACATCCGGATCCGCATGCTCTTCCGCATCGCCCGGATGCTTTTCCGGGCGTGGAGCGTTAATATCGGCGAGACATTCTTCGACGATCGCCTCCATTTCCGCCTCCAAATGTCCATGACATTTCGCCACTTTTTTCGCAACCGCGTGAATAGCAGCCGATGAGTGGTGTTCCATTAGTGTAGAAATGAATGAGGCTCGACGAACAACAAATAGGTTTCCATTTAAAAATGGGCGGCGCTTGGTGTGTTTGGAGAAACATCTGGCGCTAAATGCTCTGTTTTTCGAGACGACGGAAAAAAGTGTGTCTATGTCCATGTCAACAAGTTGTTTTTGGACGGAAATTCTAGCGGAAACAAAAAAGGTTTCACTTTCGTAGGCTTGTTCAGATTACTGTACATTTCCAAAGTCTCTAGCCCGAAACAATTGTGGAACAACAACAAGCCTTCCATTTTCACAAATTCATCGCCGAGCGTGGCCGGATGATAGATTTCAGGGATAGGAGAGATCAAAGAAGCTGGAGGAGACGCTGATCAAGAGGACACTAATGAAGATATCGACGGTGTGCGGAAAATAATTCATTTTTACCAGTTTTCCGATTCTCCACCGTATTCGTCTCATTTCGACCGCCGTTTGTATGGGAAGGACACATTAGCAGCTGTTGTCGCGCGAATGTCCTTCACAAAATAATAACAACTTTTTACGACAAAGAAGCGTCTAGAGAAGCTACAGTATGCGGGAAGGGTCTCGAAGCGAACAAAAAGTAGCGAAGCCACTACTCTAACCTTGAAAAAGATCTCGCCACGAAGTACAGTTATGCAAAAACTTTGTGGCAGTAAAAATTATTTTCCTACGTCCCGGATCTCATTCATTCCATCCAAAAACGTGCATTTCCGTGCAAATCTTGACTTCCTCAGGAATCCTAATCCCATCGAATACCAAACATCACGTAATTCCAGCTTATTCGAATCATCCGGAATATGCGGATTGAGAGTATATTTAGCTGAAAGTGCAAAATCTTGTTGATCATCCTCTATTTTTAAGCCAGATTTCCGATATTGCCGATTTCGCCTTCGAAAGGAGACCACCCACGAAGACACAAGGCCGTTTCGTACAATTTATGCACGCAATGCGTCAAAATAAGAGGGAAACTGGCAAGAACAGAGAAGGCAAGAACAGAGAGTAGTAAATCGTCCAAAAAACATCTCTGAAGAAACTTTTCACGCCGAAGAAACCCAAAAATGTGTCTTTTCCCATTCGGAAGACGTCCAACGGCCTGTTCACGGCGCGTAAAAGTTCAACATCATCCGTCATCTTATCAGTTCTCCACCATCTCCTTTTCGGTACTGGCGAGGCGCCAAAATGCGACGGCGGCGGCGATATTATCAGTTTTTGAAGTGAAGGAGGAAAACATAAACTTTTCGCTTTCTCTCTCTCTCGATCATGAGTGCAGCGGGCGGTTTTATGAGCCATACGATAACGGGAAAGTGGGAAATTTCAAATTTGTGTGCTATTACTGATAAAATGGCTCAATTTAGTCAAACATCGGGGAAAACAACTGCAAAACGAGGGTTTTCGGCCTACAATCGTGGAGAATCGCGGTTTTTGCTGGTATCGCACAAATTTAGCGGTGTCTCACCTGATTTGGAACTGGGCGATCTTGTGTACGAGTTTCGGGCCGACGGCGACGATCCGGTGCTGTGAATGGGATCGCAGCCCTTTTCGAGCATCGTCATGCGATTCATCTGCAAAAATGCGAATTTTCGAGCGTTTCGGACACAAAATTGTTTGATTTTTGAAAAACACGTACCTTTTCGGCCTAAGATTAACAGACTAGAATGAGGACGGATTTCTAACAATCTAGGGGGCCTAAAACTCGTCCATTTTCCATTTTGAGGGCTTTCCCGGTGCCCAGACGACTGTTTTTGGGGAAGGCGAGGCGCCGAGAGCGACGAAATAGTGCGCGGAAGTGGGAGAGTGCAGGCAGAGAAGAGGAGCGACGGAGAGAGAGTGTGCGGGAGGCGGAGAGTGCGAGAGAACGAGAGGGACGAGAGAGAAGGGGCGCCCGTGGAGACGCAGACGGTCAGGGAGCGGAGTAGAAATTGAGAAGTGGGGGGAGTGCGAAATGGAGAAAAAGGAGCGGCGGAATGGTCGATGATGCGCTAGAGTGAGACTGAGCTAAGAGCTTTTGAGTATTCGCAACAGGCGACGCCCCCACTTTTTCTGGATAATTTTACAGTTAATGGAAACGAAAATCTGCAATTTTCGGCCTTGTTTGAGTGGTTTTTGGGAAATGTGCACTGAAAACCTACGCCACACCCATATTTTAACATTTTGGGACGAAAAATTAACTTGTTTGGAATAAAATCGCGCTTTCACGGGATTTTTGCACTTTTGGTGGGAAATGCTTGTCTATTGCCGTTTCTCGACAATTTTACGCAAGACGATGCCTTTTCGATGGGAATTTAGCTTCTTCGATCTAAAAATTCCAAATTTTGGCGAAAAACTGAAAAAAGCCAATATCAGGTGCCGGCAGGTGATTTTAACTCGGATTTTCTATCGGAAATTGAAAAATAAATTGAATTTCAGTCGGAAGTCGAAAAAAATTAACCTGAAATCGTTCAATTACCGTGTTTTCCTCGGATTTTTGGGCCATCGCTGCGGAAAGTGCGTGGCGGCGGCAGTGCTGCGCGTTCAAACTACGATAGGATACGGTAGCCGATTTAAAGGCGCAGCACTCGTTTTTCAAGCGATTTCAGCGATTTCGAGGGCTCTTGGGACATGACTAAGCGGTATTTTCAGCATTTTGAGACGAAATCCGATGACACAAAAAATACCGTATGCCAGACGCGGCGATCCTTTTTCCCCGAATGTTTTGTTCGGCGCGTAATGGGCCCCGTCGCGTCTTTGTCTAGGGCATTGCGCCGCGCGGGCGAAGGAAGGAAATAAACAGAGAAGCGAAAGGATGGGGGAAAAGACGGACGGACAGGAGGCACTCGCATACACACAAAACGCGCAAATGTTTTGAAAAATGTTCGCGCAGTGATGGGAAGAGAGAGAGAGAGAGAGAGAGAGAGAGCACATAGAGATTCAAGATCAGTCAGACCCCGGAGGTTAGACGGCGAAAAGCTTGAGATTGCGAGACGAGAGAGGGACTTGAACTTTTGTTAATATTGTGCTCTTCTCAATTTCCTCTACTGTAGATTGACCAACCGAACTGCTAACCTAGAAAGAGTTGTGTGACCTAGTTCTTTGATGTCCTCAATATTTTTCAACTCTACAATATCAACTCACCAGAGCGAAAAGAAACGCACACGTACAAAAAAAAGGCAATGAACCGAACTATTATAATAAACTTGTGACGTGCGTAATCTGTTTATCAGTGCAATGGAAGCGGAAATGTAAAAAAAAAGGGGGGGGGGGGGCGGAGCCATGAAGCCGAATGGGATTTGGCTTAGGATTACGACGACAATGGTCGACAACAGTTTGAGGCGGAAATGAGAAAAAAAAAGTTGGATTTCCTCAACTGTTTCTCTAAATTCCAGAAACCCGCGTTCCCATAGACACACAGCTGCGAACGGCGTCCCCGTTCCCAAACCCTTTCTGAGACCCCCCCGGCGTCCGTGAAATCCATATAAAATGTGCGGGTTTTGCGGAGAGCCCACACAAAACAGTGCACGAGATGAGTCGTCTAGCCGCTCTGCTGATTTTCGTGGCAATTGGAGCCGCGTTGGCCGCTCCGCTCAAAGTTCTTTTCGTGTTGGCGCCAGTTCCAGTCAAACGTACGTCAGGAAGGGTTTCCGTACTTTTCAGAAATCGTGTCTAGAAACGTTTTTTCGACAAAACACGTGTGTTTAGTGGTCGTAGAGATGATGCGGCCTGGAGGCTATTTATGTTGTGTTTAACGGTTCCGATTTTATGGCGAAAAGTTGATTTGGGACCAGATTTTTGGTGTCTTATTTTATGATCGTTCTAGAGGATTGGGGAGAAAGTGGAAGAAAGGATTAGTGCAGTTTGACCTCAAGTTGGCCTAGCGACACCTAGTCCACTCTCATTTCTTCCAGAAAGCGGAACCGACGGCGCGAAACTCATCGCCGTGATTCCCTCGAACACGACGCGTCTCGTGCTCAAATTCGACAAACCCATTTTGGCGCGAATCGAGAAGACTGCTGAATTCTCGGCTGCATTCCAGGATCCGGGCGCCGCGTCGAAGGAGTCGTCGGTCGTGCGGCTCGAAGCGATCGGAGAGCTGAAGAGGCCGGTGATTGTGAGCGTGAAGGACGGCAAGACGGGCGATGCGGTCAAGGTTCTCGTCAAGGTGGAAGAGAACGCTTAAGCATAATAAAGAGATTTTGCATTGACCTGCTGACCTATTTTCTTAAAATGTACTCAAATTCTTAAAGGACCAGGGAACCCAAAAATTTTTTGATTAATTTGTGAAATTTTTTTGTGACTGTTTGAATTGTCTCTTATTGCCTCATACACTGGTGAAATGCTGCCTCTCAAAAATGCCAATGAACGAAACGGCATGCAGTTGAAGTTGTGGCCGTGGCCTAGCGCCAATGGCCTAGAAATATGCGCTTCTCGGCCATTTTATTTTTTTCTGCTTTTTTACCGGTTTTTTTCCAAAAATTCACGGTTTCTCCCATTTTTCAGTTGATTGACATTTGTTCGGCACTTACTTATTTTATCACTGCTAAAAAATTGTTTTCATTCAGTCGATACGAAGTGCCAGATGAGTGGTTTCCGTGGAACAAGGGCGATTTTATCGCGAAAAAACCCGAAAAAAGCGGAAAAAATAAAATGGCCAAGAAGCGCATATTTCTAGGCCATTGGCGCTAGGCCACGGCCACAACTTCAACTGCATGCCGTTTCGTTCATTGGCATTTTTGAGTGGCAGCATTTCACCAGTGTATGAGGCAATAAGAGACAATTCAAACAGTCACAAAAAAATCAAAAATTATTTTTGGGTTCCCTGGTCCTTTAAACGAAATGGATACTGTGACCTAGATCTGACAAATTTTTCAACACAAACTGCAAAAACGTGAGCTCTTATCTCTCCAACGATGACCAATGTTGCCTAAGATCAAGTTGAGCGGAACAACTGACTGCCAGGCTCTTTTTCCAAAACCCTGAACAGCCGACAAAAAACAGTGAAAGAAAAGCGATGAAACTGGATATATTCGTTGGAAAACAAAAAAAAATGGATACTCTTTCGGTGTTTTTTGAATGGGAACGGATCGTCGATCATGCTGAACAAGAGGAAAAATTGAAATTCCGGGCTGGAAAAGCTGGAGAATCGAGTGGGCGTATTCGGAGGGGAAAGGGAATTTATTTAGAGGAAGATACAACAAAAACCGTTGTCAGTGGGGCGGTGAAACAATGGAAAAACACAATTGTACTTTAAAGAGAATGCAATAGTTGAACTGAGTTGATAGATCGTGTGAAGACAATGCCGCCTGGAGAAGCCTGAAAAATTAAAAATTAGGTCTAACCTGAAAGATCTGGTGTATACCTTTTCTTTTCCTTATTTTCTATGCTGCCACCATGTCTTTCGCGGTTTCAATTTTTCAATGACGACTTTGGAAGTTTCAGATGTTTACCCTTCCACAGATATTCTTTCAGATGTTTGTGCTTCAACAGACATTCTTGAATGACTCTAGAAGTCTCGGATTGACGGGTGAACTTGCTCTGTAACATAAAGGATACAATATAATCAAGCTACAGTACTTCTCTCACCATATCCATAATCCCATTATTCTTCTCGACATTATTCAGAATAGTTTTCCAATACTTGGCCTTCCGCAGACCGTGCACATTTCCGATGATGATAGTGGCCTGCCGCGCCCTGGACATGGCCACATTCAACCGATTGGCGAGCTGCATGAACTCGGAGAGCTTCTCGTTTGTGCAGCACAATATGACCACTTCCCGTTCGGTGCCCTGGAATGAGTCCACTGTGCCGCACTTGACGCCGCTCCCACGCAACGCTTCCGTCAGCACCGACGTCTGCGCACTGTAGAACGAGATGACGCCGATGTCGCGCGCGTGCAGCTCGTAACCATTGTGCTTCTTCGTGAGCATTTGGAGGAGTTGCTTCACAATCTGTACTTCCGACTTGTTGCCACTAGATGTTCCCATCCTGTATCCTTTTTCCTGGTTGTCAATTACAGTGATTGGGTATCGAGGATTTGGCCAGAAGTCCGATCGTTTCATGATAAATTCGCTTCGCTCCGTAGTCGAGACTCCAGAAATCAGCTCCCCTTCGTAAAATAGCTCACTGAGCAAGTTCGTGATCACCGGATGGCATCGATAGACGTACTTCAGCGTGGTCTTCGGGAACATGTCTGTCTCGAGTGCCCTTTCCATCGTATTTCCGATACCGTAATCCTTCAACTTGCCGGTCAACGTATCCTCGCAATAGGGCGGCAGTTGTCGGGTGTCTCCGATGAGACTGAAGCAGGCTTTCGGGAATGTGATGAAGAGACTGAGCAGAGTGTACTCGGGTACTTGACTGGCCTCATCCACCTGGACGTTGATCACTGTTTTGAGGATTCCAGAATTCAGGACTCCTGGCAGTGAGTCTACGGTCGAGATGATGATTTCCGGCCAGAAGAAGATGAAGAAGGATTCCAACGGCGCAGGGGGCATTCGAGCTTTCTTCGACCAGCCCAGAGTCTTCTCGTAGATCTTACTTGCTTCCGCAGTCAGCTTTGTCGGCTCCACCAGCTTTGCGAACGTGAGATACTTCATAATCATCTCTTTTCTTACTCTACTGAGCTTCGCCGCGCACGCACTTTGATAACTGTCGAGTGTTCCAGTGGCCCACTTGGTGAACACGTCTCTCATGAGCGCCGGAAGATCGTGATCGGTTCGGCAGGCATCCGGTAGCTCTTTCCAGTTGTTCTCAGAGACGTAGCGTACAAACTTGAAAGACGGATCCATTTTATTCGCCTTGCTCATAATGTGCACCAAATTTACGCTCGCGTAGTTGCTCTGCGTCACCAGAAGCTGTTGGCTGTGCTTTTTCTTTTTCCCGTATTCCTGATCCTTCTCACGTGCCATCAGCTCCAACGCGGCGGTCACAATCGTCATCGACTTTCCGCATCCGAACGGCGAACTTCCGATGACCATCGGATTCCGATCCAACACCATTTGCACGTATTCGCACTGCGAATCGTTGAGCACCACGTCGCAAAACTTGAATTTTTCCAGTGATCTTCCACGAATCTTCCGAACCAAACGAATGCTGGTCCCTCCGTACAGGGTCTCCACGATCGCTTTTCCGTTTGAATCTTTAAGCAATAAACGGTAAAAGTGATCGGACAAAGGTTTCGCGCCAAACAGTTCTCGCTGCGAGACCATGTAAAGCGGCCACTTTCCGTCCTCCGTCTGATTGAAGTTGATGTCTTTCGGAGCGTCTCTCGACATTCTGGCCACAATCAGCAGCTGTCCTTTCTCGGCAATCGCCGTCTCGATCACTGCATTCAGGCCTTTCTTTCCTTTAATCTTTCCTCCCTTGATATTGATTCGATTGTTCGAGTTCCAACGTCCGAGAGTCGGTTGGACCGATGGATTGGGCAGGGTGAACTTGATAATCAATCCGTTCTTTGTGATATTCCTCATTTGGAATGATCTCGAGTCAAAGCGACCGTTGAAGACAGTTTGCGCGGCGGTATAACCCATCACTGCGCACGTTTGGGTCACGTCTCCAGAGTCTTGAAAGTGGGATTCTGAAAATAGACACCACTAGCTGTTGCCAAGTCATGTTTTCAACAAATACTCACCTTCCTTGAAAGCGTCCCATCCAATCTCAAACTGTTGGGTGAGATTCTTCGAGAAAGCACAGTTGAAGATGGTCCCCAACGGCTTCGGGTAGCTATGAACCCTTGCGGCCTGGGCCATGAGCGGATATATCGCACTATTGTTGTATCCTCCAGCAAAGTTTGATTCAATCTTCTTTGGCACAAACGCCGAGCCCAGGTACAGCTTGTCGAACTGCGGACGACGTTCTCCCGCCTTCAGCACAACCTCCATCGCTTCCTGGTATCCTTTCACAATCGCCGTTCCGTTCTCGAGCACCGCAAACGTCACATCCTTCCGGATATCCCTCGAGATCAGCGACATCCGGGCGACCGCCCACGTGCACGGGGACTCATGGGTCACTTTGAAAAACGGAGTGGAATGGAAGATGTTGGATTTCAAGACGAGCTCGGTGACGGCTACAACATCGCCGAGGAAGAGTTGTCCGATGACACTGATGCGCGTGTAGCCCTCCATTTCCGTCCGATCGTTCACTTCCAAAAAACGAAGATCGGCTCTGTGAAGTCCGTGCACGTTCACATGACAGGCCACTAAAGTGTAGACGTTTTTTTCCCTTGCAATCACACGATAGTACGCGTAGACTTGGCCGTGTCCGTATGCGTTCGGAAAATTGAACATCATTCGTTTTTGAAGACGTGGCAGAACTTTCCGAGACGACAACGCCCCCTTTTTCTTCCAAACACTCGTCTCGGAGGCGAAGCGTAACGCCTGAGTATGGGTGTACTTTTCGAGTTCCGTTGGTTCTTTATCGACGTTTCCCCTCATGGGGGTCTTCAGCGCTCCAGACACTTCAGACTGGTCGTAGAATTTGGAGAAGACGTTGGCCTCACGCTCTTCTGCCACACGATTGTCTTGCTCTATCTTCTGAAAAAAAGGGTTGTGTAAGTATTTGTGACTTGCGTCAAACCAACCTTTGACGGGCTGCCCATTGCTTTTCTCACTTTCTTCCCCAATGGATCGTACCGAGCGGACACATCGAAATCGTCGTCGTCGTCGATGAAATCATTCTCCGCCATTTCATCATCGTCGCTGTTTATGTTCGCACGTTTCAGTGCATCTATTATGAAATCGTCCATGTCATCCGTATCATCTTTATGGTCATGTCTGAAATTCACTTCAAGTTTACATGCATACAATAAATTATAAATCACTCTAACATGTCATCGTAGAAATCGCTCGAATCGTCGTTAGTCCAGCAGTCTGCCATTTTTTGTGAAATTGTCGATGAAACTCTAAAATGAACAGAAATAGGAGAGAAAGAAGGGAGAAGGGAGAAGGAGCAAAGAACGCACTGACTGTGAACGACCGAGAAAGTGTACGATGGTCAGAGACACATCAAGTGAGAGAGAATAGGAAGGGTGCGTATTGATTCTCTCGCGTTCCCTCTCATTTTTAGACAGAAAACCACATAAAAAAAGTGAGAAAAGGAGAAATGAGGCCTACCTAGAACATTGCTTGTGAGGGAGAAGAGGAGAGAAGAAAGAGAGCATGCAAGAGAAAGGAGGCCACTGACTACTTTTGCTCAGTCTAAAATTGATTGAGTGAAGTTGGGCGACAGCAGCGGAAACGCACCGACATTCTGGCTCCTTGCAATGGAGCGCACTTGCACAATCCTTTCGAAGAAGACTATTTTACGCAAGTCTGCGGCAGCCAATCAACTTAATATTTCGAAGTATGAGCCGAATGAAAATGAAATGAACAAAACTAGTAAAAAATCATTAATTTGTTGCATTTATTGCAGACAAGTAAGTAATGATGGGAGAGCATTAGGGAATTGGGAGGATCGCACCGGAAACTCTAACAATAATTGGTTTTTGCATGAAAATGAATTATTTTTAAACAAGGAGTGCGTTTTGTGGGAAAGAATTTGATAAATTTGAAGAAAACAGCTGAAGTATCGAACTTCTGATCCTCCGCTCGTTGATCCGCGTGGCACGGAACCCCAGCATTCCAATGCGCAAGCGAGTTGTCAATGGGGCGCGCTTGCATCCACCGTCGACTCGGAGTTTCTTTTTTCAATTGAAAACCGGAATTCTTTCGTTTTTCTCTTAATAAACACTCAAATTTTGTTCTTTGCGAACCGTAGGGCGATTGTCTGAGTTAAAAGCATCGATTAAAGCGGGAAACGAAGCAGATTCGTTCAGAATTGACCAAATTGAGGGATTGAGTTTTAATGATTATTTGCCGAATCGAGTTCGGACACTAGCATTCGAACCGTCCAGTCAACAAGGAGTTTATTGCGCATCTTTTAAGCGCTCAACCGTCGAAAAATATACAGAATTGAGATAATTGAGGCAAATTTTCGATTCCAAAAGAAAACATTCTGTAATTTTCACATAAAACGTTTCGAAATTGATGACGAAGCAGTTAACATTTCATTTTTTATTCATTTCTAATCATTATCATAAGTTTTGACACTGATTGGTTCTGAAAAGATGGGGATAATGAAAAAAAAGAGAAAGTTGAAATGAGAAACTCTACAACGACGCTCCGGAATTACGCGTTACGCGCCTTGTTTAGCACACGTGAATTGCGCCGAGCGAATTTTTTATTGGAAGGGGCTGGGGTTCCATGCGTGGCAATCGTGTGGGTGCAGAATGACAGCCTGAAAGACATTCTTTTTGAACAAACGGTTTGGGAAATCGATACGGAACAACACTAGAGTTTCACTCACAAGAACAGGTGTGACTGCTTTCAGATGCTTCCGATGGAGATTGCCTGGAATGGAGAGAAAATTCCAGAAAAAAGAAATAACGGTAATGAGTGGGTCGTGGAAAAATGGGACGAGAAAACTCATGCGAACGAAGGGCGTGGGAAAGTTGGGCGTGGGAAAGGGTGGTCTATAAAAGCTAGAATTCCTTATCAGTTTAAATTGATGGAATGTTCGAGATCACGTGTCCCAGATGCATATATGTATCGGCGAAGGCGTCGAGGAACCTTTTCAATATCCACAGCCTAAGGTGCACTGAAACTTACGTCAATCATATCTTGAAATACTTAGAAAATCTGCGTGGAGGCATCGGAACGAGTAGGTGTATGAAAACTTTCCAATGTATCGGATCGTCCGGCCACAGCGGGTAGTACTGTCAACTGTCCGGTAGCCTCCTGTGAGCAGAAATTCCCATCTCGGGAGCATCTGGCGACCCACTACTGTAGGGAACACTCTCCGGATTCTGAAATTGAAAAAGTTTCATTCAAATCTGAAATGGAATTCCAGGTATGAAAAGATTTCAGCCTAGGGAAAGTAAGACAAGAACTTTTAGGATTGGCTGAGAATGCGGGAGAAGGAGACGTGCTCGAATCTGGTCGTTCGCAGCAAGACAAGAGAAGAGCATTCGAATTATGAATATCGAGTTTGTCGCGACGAAGGGGAAAAGAGACTTGGCGGCGGTCAATCAATTCGAAAACAGTCGAAGAAGATCACGGGAGATCATGTCTGCGTGGCGTTTCTGAAAAAGAGAGAAGTTAACGGACAGATCTCCATCACTGCATTTTTTGGCCACGAGGGACACAGTTTATTTCATGCGCAAAGACGACTGTCGCAAGAGGAAGCTCAAATTCTCATCTCGTAGTTTATTGAACGTCCGTCGCAGAACGACTCGTCGCTGTCGTCATAATTGTTCATCGCGAAAAGACGGACGGTTAAAGACTATCCGAAAGAGTCTATCTGAAACGGGTCACATGAGAATATCTTGTTTTCATTTTCAAAAAATGCATACCTGGAAGGACTCGTTCACCTCAAGCAAACATCTTCTCGGTGCTTGTTTGCCGTCGTTCGGGATGGGACTTCCTTTCCTGTTCAACGCCGTCTCGACATTTTTGGAATCGGGACTGCACGGACTATCAAACGCGAAAGGAGTCATCTGTCTCCGGCTTCCGGTTTCACGTCTGCGCTTTGGAGTGCTCGGGGCGACCTCCGACTCTCTCTCTCTCTCAAACAACGGCGAACTCGGCTCGAGGATGTTCATCTGTTCGGAGGCCGGAACAATGGAAGACGATGGTCCGGGAGTCTTCTTCGCAGATTGAGTATCGATTGGAGTAGAAGTCATCGGCTTTGCGGAGAATTGCCCTCCCTTCACAGTCTCGAGACCCTTTCTGGCCAGAAACGCGGCCAAATTGCGATCCGCCTCACCAATTTCAGTTCCGTCGGTGGGGCGAATCTCCAGCGGGACCATCTCCTTCTGCATCTACTTCACAGCCGGAAAGAGCACAAATAGGCAATTTGAGCATTGTCACTTGCGGTCCTGGATTTCTATCCTGAAAAAAAGTAATGAAGTGCGTCTAATAATGATGACAGTTCTTTTATTTCAGAGATACAGCCAGAGCGAGAATAGCATGAAAAGAGCTCGTGGAAGTCGGCGGCCGACTGATTCCACGAAGCCGCTCGTTTTTGACGCAGTCTCTCGATGAAATGACAGCTCCGTTACAATTCTGATCGGCGAGAGCGCCGAGATTCGAGAGAACGGAAGGAAATAAGACTCCGCGCTCTCGGAGTTCAGGGAAACATGCATTTTTTGCAGAGAAACTGTTCTCCTCGTCGAGAAGTGAGAGCAGTCGGGGGAATAGCATGAAAAGAGCTCGTGGAAGTCGGCGGCCGACTGATTCCACGAAGCCGCTCGTTTTTATCGCAGTCTCTCGATGAAATGACAGCTCCGTTCCAATTCTGATCGGCGAGAGCGCCGAGATTCGAGAGAACGGAAGGAAATAAGACTCCGCGCTCTCGGAGTTCAGGGAAACATGCATTTTTCGCAGAGAAACTGTTCTCCTCGTCGAGAAGTGAGAGAAGTCGGGGGAATAGCATGAAAAGAGCTCGTGGAAGTTGGCGGCCGACTGATTCCACGAAGCCGCTCGTTTTTATCGCAGTCTCTCGATGAAATGACAGCTCCGTTCCAATTCTGATCGGCGAGAGCGCCGAGATTCGAGAGAACGGAAGGAAATAAGACTCCGCGCTCTCGGAGTTCAGGGAAACATGCATTTTTTGCAGAGAAACTGTTCTCCTCGTCGAGAAGTGAGAGCAGTCGGGGGAATAGCATGAAAAGAGCTCGTGGAAGTCGGCGGCCGACTGATTCCACGAAGCCGCTCGTTTTTATCGCAGTCTCTCGATGAAATGACAGCTCCGTTCCAATTCTGATCGGCGAGAGCGCCGAGATTCGAGAGAACGGAAGGAAATAAGACTCCGCGCTCTCGGAGTTCAGGGAAACATGCATTTTTCGCAGAGAAACTGTTCTCCTCGTCGAGAAGTGAGAGAAGTCGGGGGAATAGCATGAAAAGAGCTCGTGGAAGTCGGCGGCCAACTGATTCCACGAAGCCGCTCGTTTTTGACGCAGTCTCTCGATGAAATGACAGCTCCGTTACAATTCTGATCGGCGAGAGCGCCGAGATTCGAGAGAACGGAAGGAAATAAGACTCCGCGCTCTCGGAGTTCAGGGAAACATGCATTTTTCGCAGAGAAACTGTTCCCCTCGTCGAGAAGTGAGAGCAGTCGGGGGAATAGCATCAAAAGAGCTCGTGGAAGTCGGCGGCCAACTGATTCCACGAAGCCGCTCGTTTTTGACGCAGTCTCTCGATGAAATGACAGCTCCGTTACAATTCTGATCGACGAGAGCGCCGAGATTCGAGAGAACGGAAGGAAATAAGACTCCGCGCTCTCGGAGTTCAGGGAAACATGCATTTTTTGCAGAGAAACTGTTCTCCTCGTCGAGAAGTGAGAGCAGTCGGGGGAATAGCTTGAAAAGAGCTCGTGGAAGTCGGCGGCCGACTGATTCCACGAAGCCGCTCGTTTTTGACGCAGTCTCTCGATGAAATGACAGCTCCGTTACAATTCTGATCGGCGAGAGCGCCGAGATTCGAGAGAACGGAAGGAAATAAGACTCCGCGCTCTCGGAGTTCAGGGAAACATGCATTTTTTGCAGAGAAACTGTTCTCCTCGTCGAGAAGTGAGAGCAGTCGGGGGAATAGCATGAAAAGAGCTCGTGGAAGTCGGCGGCCAACTGATTCCACGAAGCCGCTCGTTTTTGACGCAGTCTCTCGATGAAATGACAGCTCCGTTACAATTCTGATCGACGAGAGCGCCGAGATTCGAGAGAACGGAAGGAAATAAGACTCCGCGCTCTCGGAGTTCAGGGAAACATGCATTTTTCGCAGAGAAACTGTTCCCCTCGTCGAGAAGTGAGAGCAGTCGGGGGAATAGCATCAAAAGAGCTCGTGGAAGTCGGCGGCCAACTGATTCCACGAAGCCGCTCGTTTTTGACGCAGTCTCTCGATGAAATGACAGCTCCGTTACAATTCTGATCGACGAGAGCGCCGAGATTCGAGAGAACGGAAGGAAATAAGACTCCGCGCTCTCGGAGTTCAGGGAAACATGCATTTTTTGCAGAGAAACTGTTCTCCTCGTCGAGAAGTGAGAGCAGTCGGGGGAATAGCATCAAAAAGAGCTCGTGGAAGTCGGCGGCCAACTGATTCCACGAAGCCGCTCGTTTTTGACGCAGTCTCTCGATGAAATGACAGCTCCGTTACAATTCTGATCGACGAGAGCGCCGAGATTCGAGAGAACGGAAGGAAATAAGACTCCGCGCTCTCGGAGTTCAGGGAAACATGCATTTTTTTCGCAGAGAAACTGTTCCCCTCGTCGAGAAGTGAGAGCAGTCGGGGAATAGCATCAAAAGAGCTCGTGGAAGTCGGCGGCCGACTGATTCCACGAAGCCGCTCGTTTTTGACGCAGTCTCTCGATGAAATGACAGCTCCGTTACAATTCTGATCGGCGAGAGCGCCGAGATTCGAGAGAACGGAAGGAAATAAGACTCCGCGCTCTCGGAGTTCAGGGAAACATGCATTTTTTTGCAGAGAAACTGTTCTCCTCGTCGAGAAGTGAGAGCAGTCGGGGAATAGCATGAAAAGAGCTCGTGGAAGTCGGCGGCCAACTGATTCCACGAAGCCGCTCGTTTTTGACGCAGTCTCTCGATGAAATGACAGCTCCGTTACAATTCTGATCGGCGAGAGCGCCGAGATTCGAGAGAACGGAAGGAAATAAGACTCCGCGCTCTCGGAGTTCAGGGAAACATGCATTTTTTTGCAGAGAAACTGTTCTCCCTCGTCGAGAAGTGAGAGCAGTCGGGGAATAGCATCAAAAGAGCTCGTGGAAGTCGGCGGCCAACTGATTCCACGAAGCCGCTCGTTTTTGACGCAGTCTCTCGATGAAATGACAGCTCCGTTACAATTCTGATCGGCGAGAGCGCCGAGATTCGAGAGAACGGAAGGAAATAAGACTCCGCGCTCTCGGAGTTCAGGGAAACATGCATTTTTTGCAGAGAAACTGTTCTCCTCGTCGAGAAGTGAGAGCAGTCGGGGGAATAGCATGAAAAGAGCTCGTGGAAGTCGGCGGCCAACTGATTCCACGAAGCCGCTCGTTTTTGACGCAGTCTCTCGATGAAATGACAGCTCCGTTACAATTCTGATCGACGAGAGCGCCGAGATTCGAGAGAACGGAAGGAAATAAGACTCCGCGCTCTCGGAGTTCAGGGAAACATGCATTTTTCGCAGAGAAACTGTTCCCCTCGTCGAGAAGTGAGAGCAGTCGGGGGAATAGCATCAAAAGAGCTCGTGGAAGTCGGCGGCCAACTGATTCCACGAAGCCGCTCGTTTTTGACGCAGTCTCTCGATGAAATGACAGCTCCGTTACAATTCTGATCGACGAGAGCGCCGAGATTCGAGAGAACGGAAGGAAATAAGACTCCGCGCTCTCGGAGTTCAGGGAAACATGCATTTTTTGCAGAGAAACTGTTCTCCTCGTCGAGAAGTGAGAGCAGTCGGGGGAATAGCATCAAAAGAGCTCGTGGAAGTCGGCGGCCAACTGATTCCACGAAGCCGCTCGTTTTTGACGCAGTCTCTCGATGAAATGACAGCTCCGTTACAATTCTGATCGACGAGAGCGCCGAGATTCGAGAGAACGGAAGGAAATAAGACTCCGCGCTCTCGGAGTTCAGGGAAACATGCATTTTTCGCAGAGAAACTGTTCCCCTCGTCGAGAAGTGAGAGCAGTCGGGGGAATAGCATCAAAAGAGCTCGTGGAAGTCGGCGGCCGACTGATTCCACGAAGCCGCTCGTTTTTGACGCAGTCTCTCGATGAAATGACAGCTCCGTTACAATTCTGATCGGCGAGAGCGCCGAGATTCGAGAGAACGGAAGGAAATAAGACTCCGCGCTCTCGGAGTTCAGGGAAACATGCATTTTTTGCAGAGAAACTGTTCTCCTCGTCGAGAAGTGAGAGCAGTCGGGGGAATAGCATGAAAAGAGCTCGTGGAAGTCGGCGGCCAACTGATTCCACGAAGCCGCTCGTTTTTGACGCAGTCTCTCGATGAAATGACAGCTCCGTTACAATTCTGATCGGCGAGAGCGCCGAGATTCGAGAGAACGGAAGGAAATAAGACTCCGCGCTCTCGGAGTTCAGGGAAACATGCATTTTTTGCAGAGAAACTGTTCTCCTCGTCGAGAAGTGAGAGCAGTCGGGGGAATAGCTTGAAAAGAGCTCGTGGAAGTCGGCGGCCGACTGATTCCACGAAGCCGCTCGTTTTTGACGCAGTCTCTCGATGAAATGACAGCTCCGTTACAATTCTGATCGGCGAGAGCGCCGAGATTCGAGAGAACGGAAGGAAATAAGACTCCGCGCTCTCGGAGTTCAGGGAAACATGCATTTTTTGCAGAGAAACTGTTCTCCTCGTCGAGAAGTGAGAGCAGTCGGGGGAATAGCATCAAAAGAGCTCGTGGAAGTCGGCGGCCGACTGATTCCACGAAGCCGCTCGTTTTTGACGCAGTCTCTCGATGAAATGACAGCTCCGTTACAATTCTGATCGGCGAGAGCGCCGAGATTCGAGAGAACGGAAGGAAATAAGACTCCGCGCTCTCGGAGTTCAGGGAAACATGCTTTTTTCGCAGAGAAACTGTTCCCCTCGTCGAGAAGTGAGAGCAGTCGGGGGAATAGCATCAAAAGAGCTCGTGGAAGTCGGCGGCCAACTGATTCCACGAAGCCGCTCGTTTTTGACGCAGTCTCTCGATGAAATGACAGCTCCGTTACAATTCTGATCGGCGAGAGCGCCGAGATTCGAGAGAACGGAAGGAAATAAGACTCCGCGCTCTCGGAGTTCAGGGAAACATGCATTTTTTGCAGAGAAACTGTTCTCCTCGTCGAGAAGTGAGAGCAGTCGGGGGAATAGCATGAAAAGAGCTCGTGGAAGTCGGCGGCCAACTGATTCCACGAAGCCGCTCGTTTTTGACGCAGTCTCTCGATGAAATGACAGCTCCGTTACAATTCTGATCGGCGAGAGCGCCGAGATTCGAGAGAACGGAAGGAAATAAGACTCCGCGCTCTCGGAGTTCAGGGAAACATGCATTTTTTGCAGAGAAACTGTTCTCCTCGTCGAGAAGTGAGAGCAGTCGGGGGAATAGCTTGAAAAGAGCTCGTGGAAGTCGGCGGCCGACTGATTCCACGAAGCCGCTCGTTTTTGACGCAGTCTCTCGATGAAATGACAGCTCCGTTACAATTCTGATCGGCGAGAGCGCCGAGATTCGAGAGAACGGAAGGAAATAAGACTCCGCGCTCTCGGAGTTCAGGGAAACATGCATTTTTTGCAGAGAAACTGTTCTCCTCGTCGAGAAGTGAGAGCAGTCGGGGGAATAGCATGAAAAGAGCTCGTGGAAGTCGGCGGCCAACTGATTCCACGAAGCCGCTCGTTTTTGACGCAGTCTCTCGATGAAATGACAGCTCCGTTACAATTCTGATCGGCGAGAGCGCCGAGATTCGAGAGAACGGAAGGAAATAAGACTCCGCGCTCTCGGAGTTCAGGGAAACATGCATTTTTCGCAGAGAAACTGTTCCCCTCGTCGAGAAGTGAGAGCAGTCGGGGGAATAGCATCAAAAGAGCTCGTGGAAGTCGGCGGCCAACTGATTCCACGAAGCCGCTCGTTTTTGACGCAGTCTCTCGATGAAATGACAGCTCCGTTACAATTCTGATCGACGAGAGCGCCAAGATTCGAGAGAGCGGAAGGAAATAAGACTCCGCGCTCTCGGAGTTCAGGGAAACATGCATTTTTCGCAGAGAAACTGTTCCCCTCGTCGAGAAGTGAGAGCAGTCGGGGGAATAGCATGAAAAGAGCTCGTGGAAGTCGGCGGCCAACTGATTCCACGAAGCCGCTCGTTTTTGACGCAGTCTCTCGATGAAATGACAGCTCCGTTACAATTCTGATCGGCGAGAGCGCCGAGATTCGAGAGAACGGAAGGAAATAAGACTCCGCGCTCTCGGAGTTCAGGGAAACATGCATTTTTTGCAGAGAAACTGTTCTCCTCGTCGAGAAGTGAGAGCAGTCGGGGGAATAGCTTGAAAAGAGCTCGTGGAAGTCGGCGGCCGACTGATTCCACGAAGCCGCTCGTTTTTGACGCAGTCTCTCGATGAAATGACAGCTCCGTTACAATTCTGATCGGCGAGAGCGCCGAGATTCGAGAGAACGGAAGGAAATAAGACTCCGCGCTCTCGGAGTTCAGGGAAACATGCATTTTTTGCAGAGAAACTGTTCTCCTCGTCGAGAAGTGAGAGCAGTCGGGGGAATAGCATGAAAAGAGCTCGTGGAAGTCGGCGGCCAACTGATTCCACGAAGCCGCTCGTTTTTGACGCAGTCTCTCGATGAAATGACAGCTCCGTTACAATTCTGATCGGCGAGAGCGCCGAGATTCGAGAGAACGGAAGGAAATAAGACTCCGCGCTCTCGGAGTTCAGGGAAACATGCATTTTTTTCGCAGAGAAACTGTTCCCCTCGTCGAGAAGTGAGAGCAGTCGGGGGAATAGCATCAAAAGAGCTCGTGGAAGTCGGCGGCCAACTGATTCCACGAAGCCGCTCGTTTTTTTGACGCAGTCTCTCGATGAAATGACAGCTCCGTTACAATTCTGATCGACGAGAGCGCCAAGATTCGAGAGAGCGGAAGGAAATAAGACTCCGCGCTCTCGGAGTTCAGGGAAACATGCATTTTTTTCGCAGAGAAACTGTTCCCCTCGTCGAGAAGTGAGAGCAGTCGGGGGAATAGCATGAAAAGAGCTCGTGGAAGTCGGCGGCCAACTGATTCCACGAAGCCGCTCGTTTTTGACGCAGTCTCTCGATGAAATGACAGCTCCGTTACAATTCTGATCGGCGAGAGCGCCAAGATTCGAGAGAACGGAAGGAAATAAGACTCCGCGCTCTCGGAGTTCAGGGAAACATGCATTTTTTGCAGAGAAACTGTTCTCCTCGTCGAGAAGTGAGAGCAGTCGGGGGAATAGCATGAAAAGAGCTCGTGGAAGTCGGCGGCCAACTGATTCCACGAAGCCGCTCGTTTTTGACGCAGTCTCTCGATGAAATGACAGCTCCGTTACAATTCTGATCGACGAGAGCGCCAAGATTCGAGAGAGCGGAAGGAAATAAGACTCCGCGCTCTCGGAGTTCAGGGAAACATGCATTTTTCGCAGAGAAACTGTTCCCCTCGTCGAGAAGTGAGAGCAGTCGGGGAATAGCATCAAAAGAGCTCGTGGAAGTCGGCGGCCAACTGATTCCACGAAGCCGCTCGTTTTTGACGCAGTCTCTCGATGAAATGACAGCTCCGTTACAATTCTGATCGACGAGAGCGCCAAGATTCGAGAGAGCGGAAGGAAATAAGACTCCGCGCTCTCGGAGTTCAGGGAAACATGCATTTTTTTCGCAGAGAAACTGTTCCCCTCGTCGAGAAGTGAGAGCAGTCGGGGGAATAGCATGAAAAGAGCTCGTGGAAGTCGGCGGCCGACTGATTCCACGAAGCCGCTCGTTTTGACGCAGTCTCTCGATGAAATGACAGCTCCGTTACAATTCTGATCGGCGAGAGCGCCGAGATTCGAGAGAACGGAAGGAAATAAGACTCCGCGCTCTCGGAGTTCAGGGAAACATGCATTTTTTTGCAGAGAAACTGTTCTCCCTCGTCGAGAAGTGAGAGCAGTCGGGGGAATAGCATGAAAAGAGCTCGTGGAAGTCGGCGGCCAACTGATTCCACGAAGCCGCTCGTTTTTGACGCAGTCTCTCGATGAAATGACAGCTCCGTTACAATTCTGATCGACGAGAGCGCCAAGATTCGAGAGAACGGAAGGAAATAAGACTCCGCGCTCTCGGAGTTCAGGGAAACATGCATTTTTTTCGCAGAGAAACTGTTCCCCTCGTCGAGAAGTGAGAGCAGTCGGGGAATAGCATCAAAAGAGCTCGTGGAAGTCGGCGGCCAACTGATTCCACGAAGCCGCTCGTTTTTGACGCAGTCTCTCGATGAAATGACAGCTCCGTTACAATTCTGATCGGCGAGAGCGCCAAGATTCGAGAGAGCGGAAGGAAATAAGACTCCGCGCTCTCGGAGTTCAGGGAAACATGCATTTTTCGCAGAGAAACTGTTCTCCTCGTCGAGAAGTGAGAGCAGTCGGGGGAATAGCATGAAAAGAGCTCGTGGAAGTCGGCGGCCAACTGATTCCACGAAGCCGCTCGTTTTTGACGCAGTCTCTCGATGAAATGACAGCTCCGTTACAATTCTGATCGGCGAGAGCGCCGAGATTCGAGAGAACGGAAGGAAATAAGACTCCGCGCTCTCGGAGTTCAGGGAAACATGCATTTTTTTCGCAGAGAAACTGTTCCCCCTCGTCGAGAAGTGAGAGCAGTCGGGGGAATAGCATCAAAAGAGCTCGTGGAAGTCGGCGGCCAACTGATTCCACGAAGCCGCTCGTTTTTGACGCAGTCTCTCGATGAAATGACAGCTCCGTTACAATTCTGATCGGCGAGAGCGCCGAGATTCGAGAGAACGGAAGGAAATAAGACTCCGCGCTCTCGGAGTTCAGGGAAACATGCATTTTTTGCAGAGAAACTGTTCCCCTCGTCGAGAAGTGAGAGCAGTCGGGGGAATAGCATCAAAAGAGCTCGTGGAAGTCGGCGGCCAACTGATTCCACGAAGCCGCTCGTTTTTGACGCAGTCTCTCGATGAAATGACAGCTCCGTTACAATTCTGATCGACGAGAGCGCCAAGATTCGAGAGAACGGAAGGAAATAAGACTCCGCGCTCTCGGAGTTCAGGGAAACATGCATTTTTTTCGCAGAGAAACTGTTCCCCTCGTCGAGAAGTGAGAGCAGTCGGGGGAATAGCATCAAAAGAGCTCGTGGAAGTCGGCGGCCAACTGATTCCACGAAGCCGCTCGTTTTTGACGCAGTCTCTCGATGAAATGACAGCTCCGTTACAATTCTGATCGGCGAGAGCGCCAAGATTCGAGAGAGCGGAAGGAAATAAGACTCCGCGCTCTCGGAGTTCAGGGAAACATGCATTTTTCGCAGAGAAACTGTTCTCCTCGTCGAGAAGTGAGAGCAGTCGGGGGAATAGCATGAAAAGAGCTCGTGGAAGTCGGCGGCCAACTGATTCCACGAAGCCGCTCGTTTTTGACGCAGTCTCTCGATGAAATGACAGCTCCGTTACAATTCTGATCGGCGAGAGCGCCGAGATTCGAGAGAACGGAAGGAAATAAGACTCCGCGCTCTCGGAGTTCAGGGAAACATGCATTTTTCGCAGAGAAACTGTTCCCCTCGTCGAGAAGTGAGAGCAGTCGGGGGAATAGCATCAAAAGAGCTCGTGGAAGTCGGCGGCCAACTGATTCCACGAAGCCGCTCGTTTTTGACGCAGTCTCTCGATGAAATGACAGCTCCGTTACAATTCTGATCGGCGAGAGCGCCGAGATTCGAGAGAACGGAAGGAAATAAGACTCCGCGCTCTCGGAGTTCAGGGAAACATGCATTTTTTGCAGAGAAACTGTTCTCCTCGTCGAGAAGTGAGAGCAGTCGGGGGAATAGCATGAAAAGAGCTCGTGGAAGTCGGCGGCCAACTGATTCCACGAAGCCGCTCGTTTTTGACGCAGTCTCTCGATGAAATGACAGCTCCGTTACAATTCTGATCGACGAGAGCGCCAAGATTCGAGAGAACGGAAGGAAATAAGACTCCGCGCTCTCGGAGTTCAGGGAAACATGCATTTTTCGCAGAGAAACTGTTCCCCTCGTCGAGAAGTGAGAGCAGTCGGGGGAATAGCATCAAAAGAGCTCGTGGAAGTCGGCGGCCAACTGATTCCACGAAGCCGCTCGTTTTTGACGCAGTCTCTCGATGAAATGACAGCTCCGTTACAATTCTGATCGGCGAGAGCGCCAAGATTCGAGAGAGCGGAAGGAAATAAGACTCCGCGCTCTCGGAGTTCAGGGAAACATGCATTTTTCGCAGAGAAACTGTTCTCCTCGTCGAGAAGTGAGAGCAGTCGGGGGAATAGCATGAAAAGAGCTCGTGGAAGTCGGCGGCCGACTGATTCCACGAAGCCGCTCGTTTTTGACGCAGTCTCTCGATGAAATGACAGCTCCGTTACAATTCTGATCGGCGAGAGCGCCGAGATTCGAGAGAACGGAAGGAAATAAGACTCCGCGCTCTCGGAGTTCAGGGAAACATGCATTTTTTGCAGAGAAACTGTTCTCCTCGTCGAGAAGTGAGAGCAGTCGGGGGAATAGCATGAAAAGAGCTCGTGGAAGTCGGCGGCCGACTGATTCCACGAAGCCGCTCGTTTTTATCGCAGTCTCTCGATGAAATGACAGCTCCGTTCCAATTCTGATCGGCGAGAGCGCCGAGATTCGAGAGAACGGAAGGAAATAAGACTCCGCGCTCTCGGAGTTCAGGGAAACATGCATTTTTCGCAGAGAAACTGTTCTCCTCGTCGAGAAGTGAGAGAAGTCGGGGGAATAGCATGAAAAGAGCTCGTGGAAGTTGGCGGCCGACTGATTCCACGAAGCCGCTCGTTTTTATCGCAGTCTCTCGATGAAATGACAGCTCCGTTCCAATTCTGATCGGCGAGAGCGCCGAGATTCGAGAGAACGGAAGGAAATAAGACTCCGCGCTCTCGGAGTTCAGGGAAACATGCATTTTTTGCAGAGAAACTGTTCTCCTCGTCGAGAAGTGAGAGCAGTCGGGGGAATAGCATGAAAAGAGCTCGTGGAAGTCGGCGGCCGACTGATTCCACGAAGCCGCTCGTTTTTATCGCAGTCTCTCGATGAAATGACAGCTCCGTTCCAATTCTGATCGGCGAGAGCGCCGAGATTCGAGAGAACGGAAGGAAATAAGACTCCGCGCTCTCGGAGTTCAGGGAAACATGCATTTTTCGCAGAGAAACTGTTCTCCTCGTCGAGAAGTGAGAGAAGTCGGGGGAATAGCATGAAAAGAGCTCGTGGAAGTCTCCGTTTGGAAATAGTTTCGATCGCGAGCGCGACGTTCTAAATTTCACAAAAGAGAGGTACGTCGCGATGAAACCGACAAAAGGTCGTCGGAAAAGGAAAAAGAAGGGAGAAGCAGTCAAAATTTGAGGTAAAAGTGTGGCATCGAACGTAAAAATTGTGCAGAACACTGAGTGGAGCGCGTTTGGCTGTGGGAAACAGTTTAAAAGTTATTTTGAACAGGGGACATACCGAGCAGTGACGAAGTGCCGCCTGTCTATCACAAAGTGATCGTCCCGGAGGTGAAACGGACGATGTGTGTGATTATGTGAACTATTTACTTGTGCGATTCGAATGAAGATTTTATTTGATTTATAGTTGAGTATCCACCTTATGTGACAGTTTTAGAAGTTGGAAGTACACTGTTCGCATCTCAAGTCGCAGAAATACCAATAAGCAGAACATTTCAAAGTTGTGGCCGAGGAATTTCAGGTGCAAAAACTCTTCCATTCTGGCAATTAGACATCCTTGCTGATAGAAACTTCCAAAGACTGGGCATTTTTCTAGACCACGTCCGTGAACTAACCTCGCCACGTGGTACCCTACTCCATTTTGTTATCGCTTTCTCGCGCAGGAAATATAAAAAAGAAAATAAAAGAGAAAGGAAATAAAAGAGAAAATGCAAAATCTCAGTGAGTTTTTCACAGAATTTCAGATGAATCCAGTAATGAAATTTCAGTGCTTTTTGCTTTCTGCCTCTTCACTGCTTTTGGAGCAAGCATTTTGTACGTCGATCGAGACGAATCCATCGGGTATCAGACTCACACCAAATTACTCAATGGTGCTGAATGTAAGTGAATGAGTTCGTAGCTCCATAAAAAATTAGCACATTTCAGTTTCTTTCTCGTCATGTCTCAAACACTGCACTCGCTACTTCTGCGGCGACAATGTCTCTCGCCCTGTTCGAGCCGTTTCTCAAGGTGAGTCATCTCCGATCAGTTTTCCCAAATTCAATTGTCTTTCTGCAGACGAAGCCTTCGAGACATCGATGAGAGAGATGCAAGTGATTGCCAGAATCGCCACTGCAATCTACGTGCAACGAGGGCTTATCGAGGGGACCATCCCGGCCGATGAGCTCATTTCGGACCTGCTTCGGATGGGAACGGTCACTCCCAATCACATCATCGGAATGGACAAGAAGAATCTGACGGACGCACTCCAGGCACTTCAGGATCTGCCGACGAAACTGAAAGACACGGCGAGGATGGACGGGGTGCTGAAATTGCTGGATTCGTTGCGGAAAGACGTGGAGGGAAGTGGCGACGTCGGAAATTGGGACAGTTCTGTTTTCAAGTCGGACGTCGAGGCGATGGCTCGGAATGGACTCAACTTGACGTTCGTCGTCGATCTGGACAGTGCCTTCGCGAATTATAAAGCATTTCGGGATTTGCTTATTGCCAATCAATGCTCCACAACGAACGCAAACTATTGTTTTCCGAATATCAAAGAAGCAGTCGACAAGTTGATTTCTATGGCCGGAACGATCATGTCTGAAAGCTCAAAAGTTCTGAAGTTTGCTCGAATTGAGAATGCCACGTCAGCAATGGGACCAATCATGAAAGCGGTCGCCGGCTACGAAAAGTTCCAAAAAATTGAAACTGAAACGGGTCATACTTCGAAAGATACGGCCGACTTACAATCAATCAGCGATAACTTCGATCTTCTGTTCAACACCACGCGACAGATGAAAGAAGTTCAGCCTCTGTTGGACTTTGTCAAGAAACTGATCGACGCGCAGAGTGTTGCCGGAGAGACACAGTCGCCGAAGCACACTGCCGGATGGACGGAAGGAGCAGGCGACATCAACCAACTGTTCACCGATGTCGACAGTCCGTGGATCGGTCAAGTGGTGAAGGAGAACAGACTGTCGAAGTCGTTCAATCCACTGAAGAATCTCGGAGCACCTTTCGATTCAATCCATCGGGAACTCGAACTAGAGCTGTCTTCTCAAATCGCCCAGCTCATAGTCCATTCGAACGAGCTCATTCCAGAAACTTCAAAGGAACTGTCATCAGCTGCTAACGGTCTCCACACTTGCCGAACCGCCTTCGCTCCACAATCAGTACAAGTTGTCGATATTTCCAGTCTCCGAGCCAATGTGGAATCACTTGATGCGACTATGACCACTTTACGCACGGCGGTGAGGAATGTGACTGATTAATTGACGAGCGGACTGCAAATGTTCAAGGACATCAGTGCAATGTGCAAAGAAGCCAAAGAAAAACCGGAGGAACTAAAGAGCGTCGTTGAGAAATTCAAGAACTATAAAGATCTGGACAATATGAAGAAGTTGGTTGAAGATGTAGATCTACTTCTGGCGCCTTTGAAAGCAGAAAAAAGCAAAGGAGATATAAAAACAGCAGCTCAAAAAATTGTTGGTAACTTCACTGTCGTAGAAACTACGAAGAATTCTCTGAAAGGGTACGGAAATTTCTTCACGTGTCTCCAGAATGTGAGGTTATCCGATTCGGTGGTCAAATCGCTTGAGAAAACGAGAAATCTGAGAACGAGCCAAGCATCGTCTCCAGCGAACCAAGGACAACAAATCGCGAAGAAAGTCGTCAGCACCGCGGACCAACTGGCAGCCGTCAAAGAGATTCTGGAGAAGATGAAAAAGTTCAGAAGCGACGAGGCCGATGCTCTGACGCTCTTCGAAGACTCGCACACGCATTCCGCAGTCATCGGAGCATCCACTCGAGCAGTCATGCGAATGAGCACGCTGTTGGATAAGAAATTATTGATTGACGAAATCACCAAAAACTATGAAGTTGTCAAGGCCAAGATGACATTGGATCGGAAACCGTTCACCAAGGAAGATGAGAACACGTTGAAGTCGATTGCCTCAATTAAACCGCTCTTTGCCGGATTGTTCACCGAACTGTCAAAGTGGAAGATCAGCATCAAAACGAGTGGATCCACTGCTTTGAAGAAGCGCGCGAATCTGTTTCCATCCACCACGTCGATCAGTGTCCAGACGGATTTGAAGGCTTTGATTGCGAGTGTGACCAAATTGGAACGAAATGTGACTGATCCGGACGTCAAGACGAAGCTGAAGGAGATTATAACTGCTCAACCGTCTTTCGACAAGGTCGACGCTTCGTTGGTTGCTCTGGACGACTTCTTTGCCAAGTACAGCCGGAAACTCGCACCGTCTCAATCGCAACAATCGATGTCTGCTTTGCAGAACAACACTTTGAGGGTGATTGCTGTTGCGGCGAGCACGGCGGCTCCGTCGTTTTTCGAGTGATTGTTGTGTTTGTTATCATCTTACTCGCCGCGTGTGCATGTGAACATTGCTGGGCAATGTGCTCTGAAAATGAGAAAAATGAAAGAGAGGTTAATCCAGCGCAAGGTACGTTGAACGTTTTCTGGAAAGAAATTGATAAACAATTGCAGAAAACATGGTGCCCGAAATGGAAGCTGCTATGAACGCGCACATCACCGACATGTACTGTTATTACAAGAACGTTTACCAACGGATGGATGTAAAAAAGTGCCTGGCGGGCTCCACTTTCAATTCTGGCTTCATTGAATTTTATTGCCAAGTGTTCGAATTTGTAGAAACGTTCACGCGAATTTGTCCCGATCTGGAAGCCCTCATCAGTGAAGAGACGCGGTGAGCCACTTGTGATCGCTGTTCTCATACAATAGTCTTTTGCATTTCAGAGCCACCATTTTCCTGATGCCGAGATCGAGAGTGTTCGCAAAGGGATGGCCAGAGTGGAACAGTCATCGCGGAAGCGAGTACATGCACGCGAATCGGCTCACCTGCCCCAACCAGCTGCAGTTCATCATGATGCAAGGGCCTCTGGCGGCGGACATCGAGTCCAGGAAACGGTCGACAATTGAGAAAGCGTGGTGGATGATGAAAGAGGAGCGGACCGAGTTCATTGTCATGTTGTGCAAGACAGTCGAGACTGGTTTGTGCTCGCCGCGAAACGTTCCCACCTCGAAACTCATTATTGCAGTGGAACGAGATGGCCAAACAGTACAATTAGAAAAGTGTGCTCAGTACTTTCCGGAAGAGCAGGGCCAGATCTTGCAGTTTGATAGGCTGAAGGTGACGTGCGCGGAGAAGACGACGCCCAACAGGGAAGTCATCGTGAGGAAACTGAGTGCCGAGTTTGAGTGAGTTGGACTTGGCCCCCCTTGGAAACATTTGTTCCTATTCTACTCGTTCAGAGGGCTGTCCGCGTTCAACGTGACGCACTTCCAACACATTGAGTGGCCTGACCATTCGGTGCCAAGAGAATATGATGGCAACATCTTCATACTAAAGCAGATTCGCAAGAGCCTGGAAGCAATCGTTGTTCACTGTTCCGCCGGAGTCGGACGTACCGGCACTTTTGTCTGTGAGTCGTTTTGTTATTGTTGGTCTTCTGACACGTCCAACTGGGACGAATTGCAGACGCCGAAGTCGCTTATCAAACACTGGCCAACAACGGATGTATGGACCCGGCGGCTGTGTTAAGACAAGTGCGTGATTCTCGTGCGATGGCTATCGAGAAGGAGATTCAACTGGCCTACGGCAACATGCTTGTTTATCACTACGCAGATGTTGTGAGTAGAATGCACTCGATCTCAAGCCGCATCTATCCATTATTTTCAGGGAATGCTGACGGTGGAAAACGCCCGACATTTTGAGAGTATGAAGAACGGAATGATCAAGTTCAGAGAAGTCGAGCATATTTTGAATGCCAGAAATAAAGAGAAGGATGAATCCCGGGAATATTTGAAGAGAGAGGGCATGGCGAGGAAGAAGAATGTGAAGAAGAATGTGAAGAAGAATGAGAAGAAGCATAAGAAGAAGAGCAAGGATGCGACCGTCGATGCCACTCAGGACGACGCGTCGGAACTGAGAACGGCCGGCGGAAGTGAAGATGAAAGTGAAATGGAGTTCGACCCCGAGTTTGTCGAAGAAAACAAACATTTGCCCGACAGTTGGCCGTGGCAGCAGCACGACGACGTCCCGAAGAAGGTGAAGAAACGGTCATGTTGTGTGATTATGTGAGCATCTACTTGTGTGATTAGAATGAAGATTTTGTTTTATTTGTAGTTGAGTATCCACCTTATGTGACAGTTTTAGAAGTTGGAATTACACTGTTCGCATATCAAGTCGCAGAAATGCCTTTAAGCAGAACATTTCAACGTTGTGGCCTATGTATTTCAGGTGCAAAACCTCGTCCATTCTGGATTTTTCTAGTCCATGCCACAATGTTGTTTTGTTCGTAAACGAAAGGAACATGTCACATTCATGTAAAGATCAGACTCTGGTGGGGAGTTATGATGGCCAAAAGCCTACATATAGACATGTACGCTCTTTCAACAAG